>JASDDO010000022.1:231441786-233916119 GCA_030015575.1 Agapanthus africanus | reverse complement strand
GGCTTTTCGACTTTTGTTCTCCAATTAGGTTTTCTAACAAGGAAGTCTATTATCTTCGACCCGTAAATTATCCACCCATATTCTTCACACTTCCTTATCATTTAACTTAAGATTATATATATCCTATAGATTTACTTAGATTTCGGCATTTCCCAAGTTTTCCTTCTAGGGTTCCATCTCCACTTAGGAATTTCTATCAACCCTTACTAAAGATACAAGTTCTATTCTTCACTCCTTTCTCTCATCTAAACTCCAATCACATACCCCTACGTGTGTGTATATATCATCCCTACACTTGGAAATTCAAATCAAGCAATCATACTCTTGTCCGTTGTCCAAAGCACATTTTAATTGGTGAATTTTTAATGAATTTTGCTTACACATTCTTCATGCGACCGTTAATAATTCTTGAGGTACCAACAACCGATTACAAGATATGTTTGCACATTAAAGCTTAATTCCTAGTCTTGCAACACCCAAGGCTTTAGCAGTGACTCCCAAACCAGTTGGTCTAAGGCACTAGGTGATGAAGCACCCTCGCTAAATATTTTTCTATTTTTGCAGCCTTAAGTAATCATAAAAACCAGTGTCCATTTTTTTATTCTTTATTCACACTTATATTTTTCTTTCATTTTCATTGTACTAAGGACTTCAGACAAAAGCATTTCAAGGTCTCTTCGACTATTCCAAGTTTCAAGGTGCGTGATTGTGCAAATTGTAGGGTATACATTTTCAGAATTTAGACTTAAGCTAGGAATTATTTTTCAAACTTATACTCTAATAAAAATATCAATATTTTTCCTTTGCTCCGACTTAGCACAAGAAGTGAACTCAAAATTTGCCTATTTCTAAATAAACTACAAAGACATATACTCTCTGCCGTTAAACTTTAAGGAAGCTTATTTTTAGGGTTTTTAATTTACTGAGTCTAAGATCTAGTTGTTCCTAGCCAGTTGACCTTTTTTGTCAAACTCAAATTAATTAGGCCAAATTGAATACATTGATTTTTATAATTTTTGAAATTTTTCAATTTTTATGGATTTTCAAATAAATATGCAAATGCAAAAATATACAAATGAATACGAAGGAAGAAGACGTACCGAGCATAAATACCCCCAAACTTAAACTAGACAGTGTCCTCACTGTCATGCTACACCAAGAGGGTTGAGAATGTCGGCATTCCCCTGTTTATTTATTTATAATTTTTTTTATATTTTTAATGTTTTGAAAATTTTATTTTTTTTATAGAAAAAGAAAACAAAAAATATATATACATATATACAAAGGTTCCCCCCCAAACTTAAGCTTGGCCTTACACAAGCCAAAGGTTAACACCAACCATTCAAAAATCTTATCGTGGTAATGGTATAGTTGGTGCAAGAATGGGGTGTAGAAGAAAGAAATGAGAAACACGCGAGACCGTGTAGGAAGAAGGGTAGAATATGGTCTCGGTGTAGGAGAAGAATGACGGAAAGGAGAAAGAAGGGTAGCACGATCTTGAGGGTGTAAATCGAGTGAATAAATTAGCGCAATTTGTGATGACCGATGTGTTAAAAGCGATTGCGCTAACCTATCAACTCGCCGAGAAATCGGATCAAATCCCTCAAGATTCGCAAGAAAACATAGGTATGCCGAACTTGGTATAGGAGATGAAAGCGTAACGGTCACTTGCACGGTGGGAACAATAGGAAGGGCGGAAGGAAGTGAGTGAGGAAGGGTATCAGTTAAGGATTTAGGAGGGTGTATTGGAAAACTCGACACATCAAACGAAAATGGTTCAACCTCAATATTATCCTCAGTAGTATCCTCATAATTCTCCTCAATATTTTCCTCAAAAATTTGCCTATCCATGCCAATATCATCAAAATCAAGACGCATATTAAGTTCGGGAAAAACATCTAATGACTCGGGATGATGAGTTGAACATAAAATTTCAATCAAATCGACAGGTTCATCATCCGAAATATTCCCGGCGTCTATATCCTCAATCAAGTGAAAATCAATTTCTTTAGACACCTCATCAAAAGCATGGATATTTATCAATTTAGGTTCTAGATGGGAGATGTAAAGATCGAAAGGATTAGGTGTGGTTTCACTCGAAAAGGTTTCTTCACAATTTGGCAAATCAAACACTACAAAATCACACAACTCGTTTTTATTTTGAACTTGTGAATCATTTAAGACATTCGATGGAAAACGGGAGTTGTGGGCTTCAATTGGGTAAGGGTAGGTTTGATTTGGAAATCCTCTCTCATTCTCACTCAGTCCAACTGCCTCCTCATACATTGAAAAATTTGGAGCTAGAGGGAAACTAGCTATCGGTTCAGCAGGTTGCATAAGGGCGACCACAGACGCTTCCACATTCCTAACAATTTTGTTTGTTGCTGCGATATACGCCTCCAACGCCTCTTCCAAACTAGACTTTGGTGGTAAGGGGGTTTCGGCAAAAGATTCGAAATTGTTTGGATATGTGAAACTCCCAAAAGGCTGTGTAGAAGCAGTGTCTAGTGAAGGTGGGAAGGTCGGGTAGGACTGGTAGGAAGTGGGTGGTTGGGCAGGTGTAGGGTCAACATGTGGATAAAACGATGAATAATCGTGTGGATCCCTAGAACTAGATGAGTGGAGAGGGGTAAAAGATCGGCTGCGAGATTGAGCAATATGCTCAGCAATAGACATCGGCTTAGGAGTGACAGAAGGAATTGAAAAAGTGGTATCAACATATGGAGGTGGTAAAGGTTGACTTGGTCGACACAAAGTGGGTTGAAAAGTTGAATTGTTTCTCCTAGATGCCTCTATTTGATCTTTCAAAGATATTTTAGGCATGGAAGGATCGTCTTTAAATTGACTGAACAAATTGACGAACGACGAAAAATTAGGTTCGGGATACCAAAGTTCGGCAAGTGATTTATTATGTGGGGTACCCATGTTAGAATAAAGTGTTGCGCCACGGCAGCGCCCCGGCCGTCTTACCGAGGCCAAAATGCGGAATCAAAAATTTTCCTTACTTGGAAACTGGCGCTACCGCGGACAATAAAACCCGGATCGTTAACCATTAACCTATACTAGCTAACAAGAGAAGAGTAGAGAAGTATACCGAGTGATCCGAGTCCTCCGGTCTTCTCGTCATCGTCCCGATCTCCCGCGGAATCACCATTCGTCGTCTTCTCGTCGGAAAGGGCACCACATAGCCGGATTCTTTTATGGGCTCCCACCTCAATACCGAGGCAACTCGGGCGCACAGTTGGCTGGCCGACGCGTCCAAAATTTGCTGTAGAAGTAGTGTAGAATCACTTTGCCTCATGGGGTTTGTGAAGTTGCCTTGATGGAGGAATCAACAAGATATGAACTTGGGGATTTTTGTGGCAATGGAAAAATGATATGAATGATAATTTTTCCCACACCCTCACAAAATGAGAACTCTCTCATTTTTCTCTCCTCTCTCAAAAGAGTGGCCAACCTTCTCCAAGTGAGAATGGTGAGGGATATGAAACAAAACACAAGAGGGAGGTGAGTGTAGGAAAAGCAAGAGGTGACCATAACAAAAGCAAACCTCACATCCAAACACAAATCAATCCTAATCACCTTTATGCAAGAAATGATGATAGAAAAGAAAGCAATAAAAAGATGCTTTCATAATCAAACCATTTGCATGAAACCCCTCCACAATGTGTTATTTGCAAACTTGCAAATAACACCCTCCATCAAAAGGTCCGGCCGGGAAAGAACAAAGGAAAACCGGCCGGAACGGAATGCAAACTGGCAACTCCAGAAAACTGGTCCCGTAATAAATTACAGGAAAACCCCGACACTGTGCATACACACCCGCATCTGTATTCCGACCGGATACAAATGCAATGAGACAAAATCTACACTGTACTATACTAGGATCCGGCTTAAACCAAAGCCGGCTAGTAATATCCGTCCGATCCTGATGCGTGCAATACCGCACGTATCTGATCGAACCCTGCCATATCTCCATATGGCCTCTACAGCGTTTCGCCCGAAACTTGAGTAACTGAATGTGTGGTGGACTCTAAAGACTCGTCAATACTATGGCTGTGGATTTAACCACTGGCACGTCAGAGGTATAAGCCAATACGTGACAGGCCATCAGCTATTGACCAAAAGGGACGTTGATGAGCGAACTCATCCTGACACCCTACTGAGCCTGTCAGTGACAATATCCGTACAGTCCGGTCCGTTCGTCTATGAGTATCGCATGGCGGGCCTAGGGGGTTGGTAAAAGTCAGACCCCCAAAAGCGGTACAAGTCGTGTCGGAGCGTAGCCCAGAACACCCTGAGATACTACTGGAATACCTACCAGTAAATCTCCTGCCTCGGCCGAGGGCTTTGTGTAATGGTTCTCCTAGACACAGCGCGACCTCAGCCCCAATACCGGGAGAGACGAACCCCTGCAGATCCGCTCACTGCCTCCATGTGGCTCGGGACTGTACCCAACTAAAACCTGTTTGCACGACTCCTTTGAGCCGTGGTAGGGTAGTAATCAAAGCACAGTGGGAACTCACACGAGACAAATGACGATCTCTGGTCGATGAACTAACCTGTACACATGTCACCAGGGAACTGCTATCTGACATCTGGTATAAGACCAACTAGCAGGTTCCCGGCGAGTCCTGTCCGGTGTACTCATAACCCAATGAGCACCTGTATACATCTTAGGTGAACCAACTGACACCAATGGCTTGTGAGACCGGCCACCGCCCCTCGTCGGGGTCTCGACTGTATACACTAGTCTACTAATGGAGTATCGATGCCCTGTCTCGAAACTCCTACGACTAGGGACCTTTTAAGGCTGTGCTTATAGACTACCAGCTCCTACGTATATGATCGCCATCATACTGCTGGTAGTCAAGCAAGAATCCTAGGGGCTCTATCAACGTGTAATAGCGACATGTCAGGTCACCTAAAGCAGTACACGATGATAAAGATAAACCAGATAGCATACTATCATCTCGAGTAAGACTGTCCTAACGGGATAGGTCCTCCCTCAATCATTGCAATCACGTGCCTGTGATCCAATAATTGACTCTGAGGGCACTATCTCCAACAATCTCCCACTTGCACTCAAGGCTAATTATTGCGATGTTGCATACTCACAGCCCGTGTGATACCGAACACCCAACTCCTCTACTAGTCAGTCTCACAAAACCCGTTTGCGAAACTATTGCGTTCGAGGAATAGCCTCAGTGAGTGGATCCGCAGTGAAGTTTCTTTCTATGTCTCTCTATATCTCATGTTCGCGGAGAAAGCCATCTCCCGAAATGAGCAATACCTGTCTTGGAACGTCTGGATGTCTGATGGGACCTAGTTCATAAATGAACTCCAAATCCAGACTTCTTAGACTGTATCGTCAACTGAACTTAATCAGTATCTTGCGCCATGCCTTCCTCAGTATTGCCTTGGACCACCTGTCCAAAATACTGCCCCTCGTCAGAAGGAAAAACTATAACTCTGACAGCCACTCTGCTATCCAGGTCACCTTGGAAGCCTGGAATGATAACCGTCTCCTAAAGGAGGCTGCCGTTATCATATCCCTAGAACATCAACTTATGTTCTAAAACTGCTTCCGACTGTTTCTCCAGGATTGGATCAATATCAACTTATTGCATCTACTGCAAGAACAACATCTGGTGTGGTACTTGACATCTCATGATTGACTCAATTGCCTAAGCAAGTGATCTTTCAATCATGCGTATCCCTCCCCCCTTTAGTCTGTAAGACACCTTTAGAGAGGGTGACTCCTTCACCTGCAGGTACACTACCGTGCCAGGAGTCGTCCATTCTAAATACTCATAGAATGCTGTCAAGGTACCCAGATTGGGAAACTACCCAAATCTAGATCTAAAACCATAGATCTAGTAACCAGAATGTCTGATATAATATCCAAGTCCTGTGTGGAGAAACTACTGTGTGACCACCAAAATATAACCGATCGTAGTATAGGAATATCACTTCCTACTCTGTGTATGTCATCCAAATACCAGGACATCACACCCTACTACCTTCTTAACAGATCCATCCCCTATTCTGATGAAGTCAAACCTATGACTGTCACATCAGAAAAAGATGATCTTTCTCCGCTGTATCTGCTTTAGTCTATAAATAGACATAAGCCACCTGTCCACCAATGCTTCCGCTGCTCACACTGACTACGACAACCCTCTTGCAGAGTCATATAGACGTGCACTTCTAAAGCTAGTTTAGAACGACGCTATATTCATCCTCCTGCCGGGTCTCACAGTCTGGAACAACAGCAATGGCTAGTCTGGGTAAACAAGAACCTCCCTGCCACCGTCCTTGAGCATACCGAAGTACCTCTCGAGTGCCTGAGGTTACCCACCATATCTGCGGAGTGGCCAATGGAATGTCAAACCAGATTGAATCTTTAGGTTCCTGTAAAATCTTCAGTAATCATTTGTGGTTCTGGAATCACTTCCAGTTCTACCATACTCCCACTACTATTTTCTGAGAAATCCATTTTTAATAAAACTGTGGCGAGTCAATAACAATATCACTATTGATCTTCCAGATGGTAGAAAGTCAACCCTCGTCATAGCCTGGGTCAACCCACACACAGCCATTACAGAAACGTGCCTTGAGTTATCCAGAGTCTGGTTTTAAACATAAGCCGGACAACTCCCCGTACCTTAACAATGTCAAGATATGAACTGTTCTATATCCAATATAGAAACAGAGGCACTGATTTAATTGGAACCAGATTCAAATCATGCAGCTGTCTCCAGTGCATGTCAACTAAATGGAAAGAGACCGATCAGCGTTACTCAACTTAGGAATACTTCCAATTATGAGTAACCTGAAAGAGAAGCAAGTTCTCTTAATCAACTGAATACCATATACAAGTATCTATATCTTCGATCACCTTGAAGAATCCCGATACTTGCAATACCTGGTTCTCTACTTTATTCAAATACCTATAACTTCTCAAAATTCAGACCCTGTGTTTCCACGAAACACCTGTCTAAAAACTAGAGAAGTCATAAGTAAACTGAATATAGTACGAGGACCAACCCCTCTGTCCTGATGGACCCTGGACAACATACAATACCCTGTATAAGTCCCTTGAGTCAGATAACTCATTCACTGCGTGTGGTAGGTTGAAAACTGTACTTATGGTTAAGAAGCATTACACCGCTGTTTAATGCTCCTTACCTAACCATCCACTGATATAGGTAAATGTCACTGACATAATTTCAAAAATTATATCTCACTCTATGAAAATAGACGTACAGATATATCGATTTTAAATTAGCGCATAACAGCGGATATTCAAAACCAAATATTTTCCGACCGGCAAACAGCCCAGGTGATTTCCTCAAATATCACCGATTACAACGAATCCCGATATAATGAGGATGATCACCCAATTCCCAATAACTTACTCCCACTCATCATCTGTAAAACCATACAGATGTGAGAATCATACCTGGTAAATACATACCCTGGAGTAAGTATCTAATCGGGAAATCAGTTTTCTTTTAACTTTACACAGTGAAACTGAAATATTGAAATGTTTCGATGGGGTATCCTGGTATTCCTAGTAATGCCTCTTCCATTATCCAGATTCACAACTGTAACCTTGTAATTCTTTGTCATTTCTTCAAATCCCTTTATATGTCTTTAGTCATTACCTTCTGTACACCCCTTTAGGCCAAATGGTTTTCTTCCTTCCCTACCGTTCGGCACCAGCCTATGGTTTGGAAGAAGACTATCCAATAAGCATAATGGGTGTATTGTCCTAATCCTAGGAGCACTCGCAAAACGAGAGAAGGTAAAGATAAAAGACAACCGAATAAACCTTATTCCTATTTCTCCTGAACCAGAATCCATCCCCGAACTGGAACAAGTTCCTTTCGAGTTCGTATATAACCATACGATGGAGTATCCAATAAACTGTGGATCTTCGTAGTGATACGGAGTGTCCTGGAGAAATACAAAGGTGATTTAGGATTGGCGAAGAAATACTTGGTTTGGTCGTGAATATCAGTGGCAATTTACTTTGCCCTCCCACTAATCCCTTGCTTTGTCTTAACTTAATACCTTCTGCACACCATTGTTATGCTAATTGGTTTTCTTCATTCCCCACCGTTCGGCACCAGCCTAAGGTTTGGAAGAAGACTATCCAATTCGCGTAATAGGTGTACTACTCCTAAACCAAGTAGTACTCCCAACCTGAGAGAGAAGGTAAAAGGAAAAGACAACTGAATAGTCCTATTCGTTTTCTCCAGAACCAGAAACCATCCTCGAATTCCTTCGAGTTCGTATATAACCATACGATGGTTTTGTCCAATGGAAGTGGACGTTCGTAATAATACGGGGTGTCCCGGAGAAAAGGGTAAAAGCAGGAGTGGCAAAGAGGTTTGCAACTCTGACAATCCAAAAGCCAGTGTTAAGAAGGTTCGGTCAACTTGGTCACTGAGTCATAGTCTTAGGGTCGGGTCAATGGTCGCTGCCAACGAGAGAGAGAAAAGAAACACTCAGCGTGCACACTAACCTAGATCAGAATGGTTACCAATTTATCTAATCAGTAAACCTCCCACTGTAACGTCAAATTCTTCTCCAAACCTGAAAGAAGAATTAGCCGGGATCACCCGAGGAGTAAACCAACTCATCAGTGGGAATCGGGATCCAACTATCATCGCATGATAACGTGACGGAATCCACTCACGTCACCACACTCCAGAAGGTATGCGCATGCCTGGCAAGTTTCAGTTCTTTTGAAACTCCCGATGAGATTTTTTACCCCTAGGACCCAAGTGACCTTGACAATGCCAACATATCAAAGAGTCCTAGTCAAGTTCAACCCGTCATTATCTTGATTTCGTTAAACCCACCCGTACGAGTCCTTGACAATGCCAACATAACCGTACGAATGTCCTAACCAATCCACTTATCCAAGCGACAGAAAAATATTACACAGCTACCGAACACTACGCCTCGGCAATGCACGACATACGTAGCACGAATACTAAGCAATACTAATTTGAAATGACGGAGGGCTGCGGATAGTTTTTGGCGAAAAACCTTTTACCGTAATGAACTTGATATCGTTGAAAGAACTGGATATCTTTTTATAAAAATATAGTGACGAAAACCCTTTGCTAAAGAGGTCACTCCCGGTGAAGGGATCTCGGCTCTTTCCCCGTAGAATGAGGTGCAGGATATTCCAACTGAATACCACGATGCAAAGCAAAAAGTAATCGGCTATAGTGAAGTTATTGCCCTGACGCAAACTTCTGTCCAAGGGGTCACTCCCGGTGAAGGGATCTCGGCCCTTGCCTCGTCGACTGAGGAGCAGGATATTCTAACTAAATACCACTATGCAAAACAAAAGAGAACATCCTTGCAATAACAGCTTTTTGAAAAAGTGTTCCAACAACATCAGAATAGGTTTGCTTATCTTGCATTGATCCGAATCAACACAGTCCCATCAATTAATCACACCAATAAAGAACGAAAATAATGATGTACGTATATGCCATCCGCATTCGCCACTGGGTCCCGTCATCACCCGTTAGGTTACTTAACTAACGACAGAGCGGGGACTGGACTAGCGCGGATGCAAAACATATACAACATCTATTAATATATATACCAATATATTATATTCACTCAAGGCGTGATAAAATGCAACATCACAGAAAAGTACAGCATCATAGAACAATACAGATATCTGGGATCCCCGGGTTTCACAGAGCCGCTGCTGAAACCCGACGTTCCCCTGGTCGTGTGGATAGCCTGTGCAATGAAAATCCTAGACCCCTATGGGCGCGGCAAGTCACCCGCCAAAACCTGAAGCGAGGCAGCCCCCTTCATGCAAGGTGAATGGACCACCCAGCACTTCACGGAATCCGGTAACTTGGGCACCCCTCCTGAGTCAACCTGTACCCCCTACGAGTGCGGTGAATAGCCCGCCAATACTAGAGTGAAGCCCCCTCCGTCTCAATGCCATGAGATGCGGGCCCGTTGCCCTCTAGAACCCGACTATCCGTGCACCCCTCCGCGGGGTAATCCTAGTACAGAAAGTAAAATATACATACACCGGGTACATCGACCGCAACCAGGTCATGCCCCAAAAGAATAATACAAACAGGCAGTGATGGCAGTCCACATGTCGGACGATCGCCCCACAATATCAAATGTACATATAAAACAAAACTGTACTAGCATTGCATCCAGGCTATCCCCCACGACCGATCCGCAACATCACAGCATAAACACAGAACATCAACGTGAAAATCACGTTCGCAAATCCGTCTAACCGGGCTATAGCAGTTAGACAGGATTTACCGATCAAGTGATATTCACGGTCGCAGATATAATGTAAATACTGTGAAATAATGTGTTTAAAATATCCGATCGATCAAAAATTAACAAGTGGGCCCCAAAGCAATACTGTAGCACTCACAGAAATTCTTGGCCCAATATTAATATTCCAAAACCCCTAATTTCAGCCCACAAGCCCACTGCAAAAAAATGATGACATGATCCCTCATTCCTGCGGCGGAACCGCGGCCAAAGAGGGGTTATGGCCGCGGTTCCGCGGTCGTACGGAGGGATCGTGTTGTCGAATTTTTCCAGTGTTCTTAGAACTCCCTGCACATCATTCTGAGACAACCTGAAAAATTTTTGGACTTCAAAAAATTTCGACAGAAAACTGATGTAAAGAAAAACGCGGGTTTTTGGAATTTTGGTCGATCGGAAATGCAAACACATCAAACAAAGCTAGACGAAGTTAATGGTGTGGCTCTGATACCATGTTGCGCCACGGCAGCGCACCGGCCGTCTTACCGAGGCCAAAATGCGGAATCAAAAATTTTCCTTACTTGGAAACTGGCGCTACCGCGGACAATAAAACCCGGATCGTTAACCATTAACCTATACTATCTAACAAGAGAAGAGTAGAGAAGTATACCGTGTGATCCGAGTCCTCCGGTCTTCTCGTCATCGTCCTGATCTCCCGCGGAATCACCATTCGTCGTCTTCTCGTCGGAAAGGGCACCACATAGCCGGATTCTTTTACGGGCTCCCACCTCAATACCGAGGCAACTCGGGCGCACAGTTGGCTGGCCGACGCGTCCAAAATTTGCTGTAGAAGTAGTGTAGAATCACTTTGCCTCATGGGGTTTGTGAAGTTGCCTTGATGGAGGAATCAACAAGATATGAACTTGGGGATTTTTGTGGCAATGGAAAAATGATATGAATGATAATTTTTCCCACACCCTCACAAAATGAGAACTCTCTCATTTTTCTCTCCTCTCTCAAAAGAGTGGCCAACCTTATCCAAGTGAGAATGGTGAGGGATATGAAACAAAACACAAGAGGGAGGTGAGTGTAGGAAAAGCAAGAGGTGACCATAACAAAAGCAAACCTCACATCCAAACACAAATCAATCCTAATCACCTTTATGCAAGAAATGATGATAGAAAAGAAAGGAATAAAAAGATGCTTTCATAATCAAACCATTTGCATGAAACCCCTCCATAATGTGTTATTTGCAAACTTGCAAATAACACCCTCCATCAAAAGGTCCGGCCGGGAAAGAACAAAGGAAAACCGGCCGGAACGGAATGCAAACTGGCAACTCCAGAAAACTGGTCCCCTAATAAATTACAGGAAAACCCCGACACTGTGCATACACACCCGCATCTGTATTCCGACCGGATACAAATGCAATGAGACAAAATCTACACTGTACTATACTAGGATCCGGCTTAAACCAAAGCCGGCTAGAAATATCCGTCCGATCCTGATGCGTGCAATACCGCACGTATCTGATCGAACCCTGCCATATCTCCATACGGCCTCTACAGCGTTTCGCCCGAAACTTGAGTAACTGAATGTGTGGTGGACTCTAAAGACTCGTCAATACTATGGCTGTGGATTTAACCACTGGCACGTCAGAGGTATAAGCCAATACGTGACGGGCCACCAGCTATTGACCAAAAGGGACGTCGATGAGCGAACTCATCCTGACACCCTACTGAGCCTGTCAGTGACAATATCCGTACAGTCTGGTCCGTTCGTCTATGAGTATCGCATGGCGGGCCAAGGGGGTTGGTAAAAGTCAGACCCCTAAAAGCGGTACAAGTCGTGTCGGAGCGTAGCCCAGAACACCCTGAGATACAACTGGAATACCTACCGGTAAATCTCCTGCCTCGGCCGAGGGCTTTGTGTAATGGCTCTCCTAGACACAGCGCGACCTCACCCCCAATACCGGGAGAGACGAACCCCTGCAGATCCGCTCACTGCCTCCATGTGGCTCGGGACTGTACCCAACTAAAACCTGTTTGCACGACTCCTTTGAGCCATGGTAGGGTAGTAATCAAAGCACAGTGGGAACTCACACGAGACAAATGACGATCTCTGGTCGATGAACTAACCTGTACACATGTCACCAGGGAACTGCTATCTGACATCTGGTATAAGACCAACTAGCAGGTTCCCGGCGAGTCCTGTCCGGTGTACTCATAACCCAAAGAGCACCTGTATACATCTTAGGTGAACCAACTGACACCAGTGGCTTGTGAGACCGGCCACCGCCCCTCGTCGGGGTCTCGACTGTATACACTAGTCTACTAATGGAGTATCGATGCCCTGTCTCGAAACTCCTACGACTAGGGACCTTTTAAGGCTGTGCTTATAGACTACCAGCTCCCACGTATATGATCGCCATCATACTGCTGGTAGTCAAGCAAGAATCCTAGGGGCTCTATCAACGTGTAATAGCGACATGTCAGGTCACCTAAAGCAGTACACGATGATAAAGATAAACCAGATAGCATACTATCATCTCGAGTAAGACTGTCCTACCAGGATAGGTCCTCCCTCAATCATTGCAATCACGTGCCTGTGATCCAATAATTGACTCTGAGGGCACTATCTCCAACATAAAGGGTGAAAGAAAGAAAGTTGGTTGGTGCAAGGATTTATTTGCGGCAAAAGTTTGCAAGTTTTCTAATACTAATTTTCCTTTTTCTTTATTTGAAAATTGTTGCAAAAAGATTTTTAATAAAAGATATGCAACCAAAAAAAATATTACTTGCAATCAGTTATTATTTTAAGCATATCACAAGAATCTTTATTTGGAAAAAATTGTTGCAAAAAGATATTCGAGAAAAGATATGCAACAAAAAAGATTACTTGCAATCAATTTTCATTTCAAGTGGGGCCCAAAATTCGTGCAGAAGATCGTTATTTGGAAGGGAATATATTTTATAGCTCACGGAATTCTGCAGGCAATTCATAGAAAAGATATATCAAGATTTTCAGAGAAAGAACAGAGGGGCTTACAGAGGAAATTCTACGAGATGATGCCACCATAGAGCCGCCTTTCCGCGGTATAAACGCGTTTCTGCCGCGTTTTCGCGGCGGGATGGTCAGCACGAGTCCCCAAAATTTTTGTGCGGCGCTGAGTCAGTAAGATAGCCGCGTTTCCGTGGTCTAAGTCTGGTTTCGGCCGCGGAAGCACGGCAATTTAGAGGGTTCAAATCTCCAAAAAAAAATGTACTGTTCTATTTTTGAAATCTCTCTCTGTTCTGATCTTTTGATTTCTGTTTCGCCTTGTGGAAATTTTCAGATCCGATTTTGTATATCCTGCAAAATTCAAACAACAAAGTATCCCTTCCAAAAATAACAGATGAAATATTTTTATATTGTTTTGGATTTTTTTAGATTTTTATGATTTTTTAATTTAAATTTACCCGAAATTGCAAAAAGGAAAGGTCTACGCCATCCCCGTCAACGGCGCCTTTTGGTTGATCTCAAAAAACTATCTAGTAACCGCAATCAAGAACGGCGTCGCTTTGCAGCTAGCCGGTGAGTACGGGTCGGTCCACCGGGATGTTGTGAATTTCCTAGTCGCGCTTACAAGTTAATTCCGAAGGGTGTTCGGATTGATTATTAAATCTAAAAACTAAATTAATCTATATCTAAGTCTTGCTTGGGTTAGGTCTAGGTTAAGTTTGAAAAGTCAATAAATCTCACCGCTTTCTATACCCATATGAAGATCTAATTAGGTGTTATGGTAAATATTAATAAAAGGGATTAGGATGATTGGGAAGATTGTTCTTCCTCTAGAACCTTGGCCTTCCTTTCTTAACCTTTACCCTAACCTCCATGGAAAACCTTAAAATCCGGGCCTTTAGACTACTGTATCACCGCTACCTCGTGGGTAGAGTGCCGTAGGGAGCGGAATAAGAAGGTATGCATGGAGTTCTATGAAAATATATGACGGGCAAGAAATGAGATGAGAGATCTTCGTCTCTCAAACCTTCCCCAGATCTAACCCTAACAAGCGAGGAGACTACTCACTCATTAGGGAATTGAAGAACATTTATCTAGGGCAGAGAATGAAAATTACCTAGGGCAGGAATTGAAATCAAAACTAGAGAAAGGAATTAAATCTACTTACAGATGCATCTCTCCAATCATCAACGCAGGGTTGTCAGATCTGAATTCATGAATTGAAAAGAAACACCGATGCTCTCCATAAAGAATTCTGAATTTATTATTAAAAGGAGGCATAAGAAATTACAATGATTAGAGTTTCTATTTATAGAGAATAGGAAACCCTATGTTACATTTTGATCCACATGTCTACAATTACAAAAATAGCCCTATAAAGACCAGTCAACGCCGCCACCATATTTACCAAAAATTTAATGCTCATAAATCCCTAACCTGGCCGCGGAACCGCGGCCCTAGGCCTGGTTTGGCCGCGGTTCCGCGGCCAAACGGAAGAGTTGGGCTTTGCAAATTCTGTCGTGGGCTCTTGCTGTCTTGTGCTTCCTGTTTCTGCAGGTCTTTTCTCAAATGGGCTTTTAGGTCTTCTCCAGATCTCCAGTGAACATTGTAGTGGTCTTTTAACCATTTGCCTTGACGTTTTGGACCTTGCGTTGCCTTGTTGATTGTGAACTGTTCTTCGTCTAGGCTTGACTAAGATCCTCCTATTTGTTGGTCAAAAGTCCTTCTTTTGTGTCGTCTTTTGTCTTTTTCACTGTTTTCGCTTCAAGAACCTGTAACCTGTAACATGTAGCAGACATGGGTCAAAAGCACCTGTTTTCATTGTAAAATGCATAACAATGGGGAATACAAAATGCAATATTATGATATGAACAAACATCAACCGCGCACTTTTAGATCTTTGTTCCTGTGTTAATTTGCTTCCCTATTCAGTATATGAACAATTTGGCGTTGGAGATCTGAAACCCACACATTGTACTCTCCAAATGGCCGACCGATCCATCACCCATTCTCGGGGTGAGTTAGAGGATGTGTTGATTAAAGTAGGGGACTTCATATTCCCCGTTGATTTCATTATTATGGACATACAGCCTGTAGCTAACCACCGGAGTCATCCAGTGATACTCGGTCGACCATTCCTTGCAACTTCTAATGTGGTGATCAATTGTCGAAATGGTTCGATGAACCTATCTTTTGGAAACATGACAATTGAGCTCAACATTTTTAAGTTGGGAAATCAACCCTCCGAGCCTAATGCTAATATACTTGATGTTTGCTCGATCCAAGAGATCACTCAGGAGGACTGTGAGTTCGAAAAATTTCTGTTCGATCACAAAAATTTTGACAACAATAGTGCGTTCCTCCTTGAATCTGACACTGCTTTCACACCAGATAACATTTACGAGTGTTTCACTTTTTCGAACGATTTTGAAGAATAAACACCCGAGTTTGAGTCCTTTGAATTTTCGGATGAGTTAGCTGAACCATCCGACTCGGTTGCTTACACTCGCTTCGAACCTCTATTGGAAATCTTCGAGTTTGAGACAGTTTCACCAATTTTACCTTCAATTGTTTCGCCTCCAAAACTCGAACTCAAGCTATTGCCGTCTCACCTTAAATACGCCTACTTAGGTGAGAATGAGACCCTTCCTGTTATCATCTCGGCCTCTCTAACCCCCGAGCAAGAGCAAGCCCTTTTAACGGTCTTACAAAATAATCGACAAGCTTTTGGCTGGACTTTGGCGGACATGAAGGGGATTAGTCCCTTAATAGTTGAACATCATATTCATATGATGGATGATGCCAAGCCCGTAAGGGATCCACAGAGATGACTAAACCCTATTATGAAGGAGGCTGTTAAAAAGGAGATTGTAAAATGTCTAGATAGTGGTATAATTTACCATATCTCTGATAGCCAGTTGGTTAGCCCCATTCGCGTTGTCCCAAAGAAATCGGGCATAACGGTCAGAACTAATGAGGCGAATGAGTTAATACCTACTTGCACCCAAACTGGATGGCGAGTGTGCATCGATTATAGAAAACTCAACGCCGCGACACGGAAAGACCACTTTCCATTACCTTTTATTGACTAAATGCTAGAATGATTGGCTGAGCATGAATTTTACTGCCTTTTGGATGGCTACTCCGGCTATAATCAAGTTCCCATCGCTGAAAAGGACCAAGACAAGACCACATTCACTTGTCTTTTCGGTACATTCGCTTACCGTCGCATGCCCTTTGGGGTATGCAATGCACCCGCTACTTTCCAGCGGTGTATGATGGGTATTTTTTCAGACATGGTGGAAAAATTCTTGGAGATTTTTATGGATGATTTATCCATTTTCGACGACTCCTTTGATGAGTGTTTACTACATTTAGACGCAGTTCTTACCCGGTGTAGGGATAAGAACCACACTTTAAATTGGGAGAAATGCCACTTTATGGTACGAGAAGGTATTGTCTTAGGACATATCATCTCGCAAAATGTCATTTAGGTAGATAAAGCTAAGATTGAAGTCATTTCCAATCTTCCTCCTCCCAAGTGCGTCAAAGACATCCGAGCCTTCATTGGCCAGGCCGGTTTCTATAGACGGTTCATCAAGGATTTTAGCAAGATAGCTAGACCTTTAACTCTTTTATTGGCCAAGGACACCACTTTTGATTTCGACTCAAGCTGTATGAAGGCGTTCGAGTCGTTGAAAAACTCACTTATTTCCGCTCCCATTCTTTCATTTCCTGACTGGACGCATCCATTTGAAATTATGTACGATGTATCTGATTTCTCCGTTGGTGTTGTCCTTAGACAGAACATAAATAAGATGCCACATGTAATTTATTATGTTAGCCGAACCTTAAACGAGGGCCAATTAAATTACACAACAACTGAAAAAGAATTCTTAGCTGTTGTTTTTGCACTAGAAAAGTTTAGGCCCTATTTAATCGGCACTCCAGTCATCGTTTACACTAACCACTCAGCTCTTCGCCAACTTTTTGCGAAGAAGGATGCTAAATATCGGCTGATACGTTGGATCCTCTTACTATAAGAGTTTGACATTGTCATCAGAGACAAGAGAGGATGCAAAAACGTAGTCACCGACCATCTTTCACGCCTTCCTTCTTCGCCTACACTTCAAATTCCTATTACAGACATTTTTTCCAGATGAGCAGCCCTTAAATGTGTCATGCGAACCTTAGTTCGCAGATATTATAAATTATTTGGCCACCGGACTGATACCAAACGAATGGTCGAATCAGGACAGACTCAGATTTCTATCTCAGGTAAAACATTTTTACTGGGATGAACCGTATCTATTCAAATATTGTCCCGACCAAATTATTCGTCGGTGTGTCCCCGACAATGAGTTTAAGAGCGTGCTGTCATTCTACCATGATCAAGCATGTGGCGGGCATTTTGGTCCCAAAAAGACAGCAGAAAATATCTTGTAGTGTGGTTTCTACTGGCCACAACTTTTAAAGACGCACATGAGTACTGCAAGACATGCTCCCGGTGCCAACACTTGGGCCGGATATCACGGAGAAATGAAATGCCGCTCCAACCAATTTTGGTTGTTGAAATTTTTTATGGGGATAGACTTTATGGGACCATTTCCCAACTCTTTTGGGAACATGTATATTCTACTCGCTGTTGACTATGTTTGAAAATGGGTCGAGGCAGTGCCCAGCCGAACTAATGACAACAAGGTTATCGTTAGATTTCTCAAAGAAAACATTTTTTCTCGGTTTGGGCATTCTCGCGCGATTATCAGTGATAATGGATCTCACTTTTGTAATAGGACTTTCGAGTCCTTAATGCGGAAATAGTCCATTACTCACAAGCTGTCAACGCCCTATCATCCCCAAACTTGTGGGCAAGCCGAGATTTCGAATCGGCAGATTAAACAGATATTGGAGAAAACGGTTTCCAAAAACCGTAAAGATCGGTCATCAAAACTTATTGATGCCCTTTGGGCATTCTGTACTGCCTATAAGACCGATCTTGGCATGTCTCCATATAGGCTTGTTTATGGAAAGGCTTGCCACCTTCCAGTTGAAATTGAGCATAAGGCATTTTGGGCAATAAAAGAGTTGAATATATCTTTAGGAGATGCGGGCAGCAATAGAAAGCTGCAGTTGAACGAATTGAACGAGCTTCGGGATGAAGCCTACGAGAATGCAGCGGTTGTGAAAAACTGAATGAAGGTGTTCCACGATAAACACCTTATGCGCAAGACTTTCAAACATGGTCAATAGGTTTTACTTTACGACACTCGGTTACATTTCCATCCCGGCAAGCTCAGATCGCGATGGAAAGGGCCATTTTTGGTACGCACCGTATATCCGCACGGTGCGGTCGATCTAGAAAACCCGGAGGACGGTTCACTATTTAAAGTGAACGGACATAAACTTAAACCGATCCTTACTGTGGACCCTTTGGAGGAGCTCCAGTTTTTGCAGGAGCCGATCTATATTGACTGATCTTCCTCTATCTACCCCTAAATTTCGATTATCTAGCCAAAACACTGTTTCAAACAAGTTTGGGGGTATGTATCATTTGTAATTATATAAAAACAAAATAAAAAAAATTGAAAAAAATATATTTTTGGGTATTTTTGTAAATTTCCAGTTTTAATAAAAAGAATAAAAAAAATTATTTACAAATAAATTCCCCTTTTTAAGAGGACCTTTTTGCAAATAACCAACACAACCCCCCTATAAATACAAGCCGACCCCTCACAACATTTTTCATAACCCTAAATTTTCATTTCCTCAAACCCTAGCCGCCGTTCCAAGTTTTGTTGTGCAATCCCCTTGCGCCGCCGCCCTTCTGCCGCCATAGACTGGTATTGGCCGCGCTTCTGCCGTGCCCCTGCCACTTCTCCCTCTGATTTTTTCAGAGGAGGTTTGCGTCATCTCTCCCTCTCTGTTAAATTTTTTTTAGATCTGTGAACTTTCTGAATGGCACCAACAATGCAATTAAAAAGAGATTTTTCACAAATCTTTTCACACAAAATTTACGGAAATTATTTTGGTGAGGAGATCACACGGCGAGGGTGGAACTTTTTATTTTACAATCATCCCAATGCATACGGTCTTCCAGATCTAGTCACTCGTTTTTACGAGTACATGGAAGAAGCTTGCCTAACACAATACGGTTTTATTAAATTACTTTGGGGCGATAGGGAAATAATCATTGACAGGGACTTCATCCATGAAGTCACTTTAATTCCTAGATTACCTGTTCACGACCAACCCCTTCAATTTGAAGACTACATGCCCTTAATGGGTAATGATTGTTCAAGAGAATCTAGGAAGGGAATACAGGCTAGAACCCTCTTCGCCAATGTATTAACCGTGTGCCGTTGGGCACAAAACAACATTTTTAGCAGTTCACATTGTAAGTGCACGGCGGCGCCCCGGCCATCAATCAAACGGCCAAACGCGGAAACGGTGATAAACTTTAATTTTTGCGGACTTGGCAAAACGGCACCACCGCGCACTAAAACCGGATCGGGCCATTAAACTAAATCTAGCTAACTACAAAGAGAAGGGGAAGAGATATACCGACGATCCAAGTCCTCCGGTCTTCATCTCCACTCCGATCTCCTCGCGGGATCTCCGTCCGTCTCCTCCTCGTCGGAAAGGGCACCACGAAGCCGGATACTTTTACGGGCTCCCACCTCAATACCGAGGCAACTCACGCATGAAGCCGGCAACTCGACATGCTCAAGATATGCTGTAGGAAGTGTAGTGTAGAATCATAGCTCACTTTGGGGTTGGTTGCCATAGATGGAGGAATCGGATTAGGAAAAATGGTACTTTCATTTTTCCAAAACAAGAAGAAGAAGGAGATGAAGAATTCCTCCCAAAACTAAGATGAACTCTCTCATTCTTTTTCTTTCTCTCTTTTCTTTTTCTTCTTTCTTTCTTTCTACCATTTTTCATCAAGTGAGAAGAATAAGGTGGAGGAATGAATATGAAGCATGACCATAGAAGGAAGGTGAGTGTAGGAAAAGTAGAAAGGTGACTATATCCTAAACATCATCATAACAATCTTTCTTATCAACCTCAAATCCTTTCTAATCTCATTAATACAAATCAAGTGATGGTTGAAAAGAAAAGATGCTTTCATAATTAATCATCTTGCAAATAAGTCCTCCACAAAGTGTTATTTGCAAAACTGCAAATAACCCCCTCCATCAGAAAAGTCCGGCCGGGAAAGAACAAAGGAAAACCGGCCGGAACGGAAAGCAAACTGGCAACTCCAGAAAACTGGTCCCGTAATAAATTACAGGATAACCCCGATACTGTGCATACACACCTGCATTTGTATTCCGTCCGGATACAAATGCAAAGAGACAAAATCTACACTGTACTATACTAGGATCGGCTTAAACCAAAGCCGGCTAGTAAAATCCGTTCGATCCTGATCCGTGCAATACCGCACGTATCTGATCTAACGCTGCCCTATAACTATACGGCCACTAGTACAAACCGTCCGATCCTGATCCGTGCAATACCGCACGTATCTGATCGGACCCTGCCATATCTCCATACGGCCTCTACAGCGTTTCGCCCGAAAGCTTGAGTAACTGAAAGTGTGGTGGACTCTAAAGACTCGTCAATACTATGGCTGTGGATTTAACCACTAGCACGTCAGAGGTATAAGCCAATACGTGACGGGCCACCAGCTATTGACCAAAAGGGACGTCGATGAGGAAGCTCACCCCGACACCCAACTGAGCCTGTCAGTGACAATATCCGTACAGTCCGGTCCGTCGTCTATGAGCATCGCATGGCGGGCCTAGGGGGTTGGTAAAAGTCAGACCCCCAAAAGCGGTACAAGTCGTGTCGGAGTGTAGCCCAGAACACCCTGAGATACTACTGGAATACCTACCAGTAAATCTCCTGCCTTGGCCAAGGACTTTGTGTAATGGCTCTCCTAGACACAGCACGACCTCACCCCCAATACCGGGAGAGACGAACCCCCGAAGATCCGCTCACTGCCTCCATGTGGCTCGGGACTGTACCCAACTAAAACCTGTTTGCACGACTCCTTTGAGCCGTGGTAGGATAGTAATCAAAGTACAGTGGGAACTCACACGAGACAAATGACGATCCCCAGGTCGATGAACTAACCTGTACACATGTCACCTGGGAACTGCTATCTGACGTCAGGTATAAGACCAACTAGCATGTTCCCGGCGAGTCCTGTCCGGTGTACTCATAACCCAATGAGCACCTGTATACATCTTAGGTGAACCAACTGACACCAGTGGCTTGTGAGACCGACCACCGCCCCTCGTCGGGGTCTCGACTGTATACACTAGTCTACTCTGGAGAATCGATGCCCTGTCTCGAAACTCCCACGACTAGGGACCTTTTAAGGATGTGCTTATAGACTCCAGCTCTCACTTATATGATCGCCCTCATACTGCTGGCAGTCAAGCAAGAATCCCAGGGGCTCTATCAACGTGCAATAGCGACATGTCAGGTCACCTAAAGCAGTACACGATGATAAAGGTAAGCCAGATAGCATACTATCATCTCGAGTAAGACTGTCCTACCGGGATAGGTCCTCCCTCAATCACTGCAATCACGTGTCTGTGATCCAATAATTGACTCTGAGGGCACTATCTCCAACAATCTCCCACTTGCACTCAAGGCTAATTATTGCGATGTCGCATACTCACATCCCGTGTGATACCGAACACCCAACTCCCCTACTAGTCGGTCTCACAAAATCCCATTTGTGAAACTATTGCGTTCGAGGAATAGCCTCAGTGAGTGGATCCGCCTTGATGTTTCTTTCCATGTCTCTCTATATCTCAAGTTCGCGGAGAAAGCCATCTCCCGAAATGAGCAATACCTGTTTTAGAATGTCTGGATGTCTGATGGGACCTAGCTCATAAATGAACTCCAAATCCAAACTTCTTAGACAGTATCGTCAACTGAACTTAATCAGTATCCTGCGCCATGCCACCCTCAGTATTCCCTTGGACCATCTGTCCAAAATACTGCCCCTCATCAGAGGGAAAACTATAACTCTGACAACCTCCTTGTCGTCCAGGTCACCTTGGAAGCCTGGAATGATAACTGTTTCCCGAATGGGGCTTTCGTTATCATATCCCTAGAACAGCCACTTATGTTCTAAAACTGCCTCCGACTGTTTCTCCAGGATTGGATCAATATTAACTTATTGCATGTAGTGCAAGAACAACATCTGGTGTGGTACTTGACATCTCATGATTGACTCAATAGCCTAAGCAAATGATCTGCCAATCATGAATATCCCTCTCCCCTTTAGTCTGTAAGACACCTTTAGAGAGGGTGACTCCATTACCTGCAGGTACACCACCATGCCAGGAGTCGTCCATTCTAAATACTCATAGAATGCTGTCAAGGTACCCAGATTAGGAAACCACCCAAATCTAGATCTAAAACCATAGATCTAGTAACCAGAATGTCTGATATATATCCAAGTCCTGTGTGGAGAAACCACTGTGTGACGACCAAAGTCTAACCGATCGTAGTATAGGAATATCACTTCCTACTAACTTCTCAACAGATCCATCCCCTATTCTGATGACGTCAAACCTATGACTGTCACATCAGAAATAGATGATCTATCTCCGCTATATCTGTTTTAGTCTATAAATAGACATAAGCCTGATGTCCACCAATGCTTCCGCTGCTCCCACTGACTATGACAACCCTCTGGTAGAGTCATATAGACGTGCACTTCCAAAGCAAGTTTAGAACGACGCTATACTCATCCTTCTGCCGGGTCTCGCAGCCTGGAACAACAACAATGGCAAGTGTGGGTAAACAAGAACTTCCCTGTCACCATCCTTGAGGCTATCGGAGTACCTCTCGGGTGCCTGAAGTTACCCACCTTATCTGCGGAGTGGCCAATGGAATGTCAAATCAGATTGAATCTTTAGGTTCCTTATCAAATCTTCAGTAATCGTTTGCGGTTCTGGAATCACTTCCAGTTCTACCATACTCTCACTGCTGTTTTTGAAAAAATCCATTTTTAATAAAACTGTGGCGAGTCTTGAACAATATTTCTATTGATCTCCAAGATGGTAGAAAGTCAACCCTCGTCATAGCCTGGGTCAACCCACAAACAGCCATTACAGAAATGTGCCTATGAGTTATCCAGAGTCTGGTTTTAAGCATAAACCGGACAACTCCCCGTACCTTAACAATGTTAAGATATGAACTGTGCTATATCCAATATAGAACCAGAGGCACTGATTTAATTGAACCAGATTCAAATCATGCAGCTATCTCCAGTGCATGTCAACTAAATGGAAGGAGGCCGATCAGCGTTACTCAACTTAGGAATGCTTCCAATTATGAGTAACCCGAAAGAGAAGCAATTTCTCTTTATCATTACTATCAACTGAATACCATACACAAGTATCTACATCTTCGATCACTTTGAAGAATCCCGATACTTGCTACACCTGGTTCTCTACTTTATTCTTATACCTTTAACTTCTCAAAACTTCGACCCTGTGTTTCTACGAAACACCTGTCTAAGAACTAGAGAAGTCATAAGTAAACAGAATACAGTACGAGGACCAACCCCTCTGTCCTAGTGGACACTGGACAATATACAATACTCTGTATAAGTCCTTTGAGTCTTGCGACTCAATCACTGTGTGTCGTAGGTTGAAAAACTGTACTTATGGTTAAGAAGAATTACACCGCTGTTTAATGCTCCTTACCTATCTATCCACTGATATAGGTAAATGTCATCGACATAATATCAAAAGGTATATCTCACTCTATGTAAATAGACGTACAGATATATCAATTTGAAATTGGTGCATAACCGCGGATATTCAAAACCAAATATTTGCCGACCGGCAAACAACCCAGATGATCTCCTCAAATATCACCGATTACAACGAATCCCGATATAATGAGGATGATCACCTAATTCCCAATAACTTACTCCCACTCATCATCTGTAAAACCATACAGATGTGAGAATCAAAACCTGGTAAATACATACCCTGGAGTAAGTATCTAATCGGGAAATCAGCTTTCTTTTAACAGTACACAGCTTAACTGAAACATTGAAATGTTTCGATGGGGTTTCCTGGTATTCCTAGTAATGCCTCTACCATTATCCAGATTCACAACTATAACCATATAATTCTTTGCCACCTCTCCAAATCCCTTTATATGTCTTTAGTCATTACCTTCTGTACACCCTTTTAGGCCAATTGGTTTTCTTCCTTCCCTACCGTTCGGCACCAGCCTATGGTTTGGAAGAAGACTATCCAATAAGCATAATGGGTGTACTGTCCTAATCCTAGGAGCACTCGCATCGCGAGAGAAGGTGAAGATAAAAGACACCTGAATGTACTTTATTCCTATTTCTCCTGAACCAGGATCCATCCCCGAACTGGAACGAGTTCCTTTCGAGTTCGTATATAACCATACGATGGATTATCCAATAAAATGGGATCTTCGTAGTGATACGGAGTGTCCTGGAGAAATACAAAGGTGATTTAGGATTGGCGAAGAAATACTTGGTTTGGTCGTGAATAGCAGTCGCAATTTACTTTGCCCTCTTACTAATCCCTTTCTTTGTCTTAACTCAATACCTTCTGTACACCGTTTAGGCTAACTGGTTTTCTTCATTCCCTACCGGTCGGCACCAGCCTATGGTTTGGAAGAAGACTATCCAATTTGCGTAATAGGTGTACTACTCCTAAACCAAGGAGTACTCGCAACCTGAGAGAAGGTGAAAAGAAAAGACAACTGAATAATCCTATCCGTTTTCTCCAGAACCGGAAACCATCCTCGAATAAATTCCTTCGAGTTCGTATATAACCATACGATGGTTTTGTCCAAGGGAAGTGGACGTTCGTAGCAATACGGGGTGTCCTGGAGAAAAGGGTAAAAGTAGGAGTGGCAATGAGGTCTGCAACTCTGACAATCCAAAAGCCAGTGTTAAGTAGGTTCGGTCAACTCGGTCACTGAGTCATAATCTTAGGGTCGGGTCAATGGTCGCTGCCAGAGAGAGAGAGAAAAGAAACACTCAGCGTGCACTCCATCCTAGATTAGAATGGTTACCAATTTATCTAATCTGGAAACCTCCCACTGTACCTCAAATTCTCCTCCAAACCTGAAAGAAGAATTAGTCGGGATCACCCGAGGAGTAAACCAACTCATCAGTGGGAATCGGGATCCAACTCTCATCGCATGATAACGTGACGGAATCCGCTCACGGTATCACACTCCAGAAGGTATGCGCATATCTGGCAAGTTTCAGTACTTTTGAAACTCCCGATGTGATTTTTGCCCCATGCTCTTATGACCTTGACTTTGGCCAACAAATCATAAGTCACATGTCAAGTTCTACCCGTCATTCTCCAGGTTGATTCGAATCCACCCGCACAAGCCCTTGACTTTGGCCAACAAGGCTATACGACTGTTCCAAACCAACGCATCTATCTATGCTGCATATGAATAACCAACAGCTACCAAACACTGTGCCTTGACTTTGGCCAACAAACACAGCTTGAATACTATTGACTACCCATATGAAACGACGGAGGGCTACGAATGGTTTCTGGCGAAAACCTTAGACGTAAAGAACTTGATATCGTTGAAGGAACGGATAGCTTTTTAGAAAATATAGTGACGAAAACCTTTACTAAAGAGGTCACTCCCGGTGAAGGGATCTCGGCTCTTTCCCCGTAGAATGGGGTGCAGGATATTCCAACTGAATACCACGGTGCAAAGCAAAAGTAATCGGCTATAGTGAAGGTATTGCCCTGACGCAAACTTTTGTCCAAGGGGTCACTCCCGGTGAAGGGATCTCGGCCCTTGCCTCGTCGACTGAGGAGCAGGATATTCCAAATGAATACCACGATGCAAAACAAAAGTGAACGTCCTTGCAATAACAGCTTTTTGAAAAGTGTTCCAACAACATCAGATTAGGTTTGTTTAACTTGCATTGATCCGAATCAATGCAGTCCCATCAATTGATCACACCAATAAAGAACGAAAATATACTGACGTACATATATGCCATCCGCATTCGCCACTGGGTCCCGTCATTACTCGTTAGGTTAGCTTACTAACGACAGAGCGGGGACTGGACTAGCGCGGATGAAAAACATATACAACATCTACTAATATATATACCAATATATTATATTTCGCTCAAGGCGTGAAAAGAAATGCAACATCACAGAAATGTACAGCATCACAGAACAATACAGATATCTGGGATCCCCGGGTTTCACAGAGCCACTACTGAAACCCGACGTTCCCCTTGGTCGTGTGGATAGCCTGTGCAATGAAATCCTAGACCCCTACGGGCGCGGCAAGTCACCCGCCAAAATCTGAAGCGAGGCAGCCCCCTTCAGCTCCGTGAATGGACCACCCAGCACTTCACGGAATCCGGTAACTTGGGCACCCCTCCTGGGTCATCCTGTACCCCCTACGAGTGCGGCGAATAGCCCGCCAATCCCAGAGTGAAGCCCCCTCCGTCTCAATGCCATGAGATGCGGGCTTGTTGCCCACTAGAACCCGGCCATCCGTGCACCCCTCCGCGGGGTAATCCTAGTACAGAAAGTAAAATATACATACATCGGGTACATCGACCGCAACCAGGTCGTGCCCCAAAAGAATAATACAATCAGGCAGTGATGGCAGTCCACATGTCGGACGCTCGCCCCGCAATATCAAATGTACATAATACAACAACACTGTACTAGCATTGCATCCAGGCTATCCCCACGACCGATCCGCAACATCACAGCATAAACATAGAACATCAACGTGAAAGTCACGTTCGCAAATCCGTCTAACCGGGCTATAGCAGTTAGACAGGATTTACCGATCGAGTGACATTCACGGTCGCAGATATAATGTAAATACTGTGAAAAATGTGTTTAAAATATCCGATCGATCAAAAATTAACAAGTGGGCCCTCAATCAAAACTGTAGCACTCACAGAAATCCTGGGCCCAATTTAATATTCCAAAACCCATATTTTAAGCCCAGAAGGCCTCTGAAAAAAATTGGTGAAGTGATGTGAATAGTGCGCGGCGGAAGGGCCGCGGGAATGGGGTTTTCGCGGCGCTTCCGCGCTCCCACTGTGGAGTTACTTCGTCAAATTTTTACAGAACTCTTAGATTTTCCAGTACATCAATATTTTACAACCTGAAAAATTTTTCGAGACCAAAAATTTTCAACAGAAACTGATTCGAACTAAAATGCAGTTTTGGAACATTCGATCGATCGAAACAGAAAAACACATTACACCAAGCTAGACTATGTTAATGGCGAGGCTCTGATACCACTGTAAGTGCACGGCGGCGCCCCGGCCGTCAATCAAACGGCCAAACGCGGAAACGGTGATAAACTTTAATTTTTGCGGACTTGGCAAAACGGCACCACCGCGCACTAAAACCAGATCGGGCCATTAAACTAAATCTAGCTAACTACAAAGAGAAGGGGAAGAGATATACCGACGATCCAAGTCCTCCGGTCTTCATCTCCACTCCGATCTCCTCGCGGGATCTCCGTCCGTCTCCTCCTCGTCGGAAAGGGCACCACGAAGCCGGATACTTTTACGGGCTCCCACCTCAATACCGAGGCAACTCGCGCATGAAGCCGGCAACTCGACATGCTCAAGATATGCTGTAGGAAGTGTAGTGTAGAATCATAGCTCACTTTGGGGTTGGTTGCCATAGATGGAGGAATCGGATTAGGAAAAATAGTACTTTCATTTTTCCAAAACAAGAAGAAGAAGGAGATGAAGAATTCCTCCCAAAACTAAGATGAACTCTCTCATTCTTTTTCTTTCTCTCTTTTCTTTTTCTTCTTTCTTTCTTTCTACCATTTTTCATCAAGTGAGAAGAATAAGGTGGAGGAATGAATATGAAGCATGACCATAGAAGGAAGGTGAGTGTAGGAAAAGTAGAAAGGTGACTATATCCTAAACATCATCATAACAATCTTTCTTATCAACCTCAAATCCTTTCTAATCTCATTAATACAAATCAAGTGATGGTTGAAAAGAAAAGATGCTTTCATAATTAATCATCTTGCAAATAAGTCCTCCACAAAGTGTTATTTGCAAAACTGCAAATAACCCCCTCCATCAGAAAAGTCCGGCCGGGAAAGAACAAAGGAAAACCGGCCGGAACGGAAAGCAAACTGGCAACTCCAGAAAACTGGTCCCGTAATAAATTACAGGATAACCCCGATACTGTGCATACACACCTGCATTTGTATTCCGTCCGGATACAAATGCAAAGAGACAAAATCTACACTGTACTATACTAGGATCGGCTTAAACCAAAGCCGGCTAGTAAAATCCGTTCGATCCTGATCCGTGCAATACCGCACGTATCTGATCGAACGCTGCCATATAACTATACGGCCACTAGTACAAACCGTCCGATCCTGATCCGTGCAATACCGCACGTATCTGATCGGACCCTGCCATATCTCCATACGGCCTCTACAGCGTTTCGCCCGAAAGCTTGAGTAACTGAAAGTGTGGTGGACTCTAAAGACTCGTCAATACTATGGCTGTGGATTTAACCACTAGCACGTCAGAGGTATAAGCCAATACGTGACGGGCCACCAGCTATTGACCAAAAGGGACGTCGATGAGGAAGCTCACCCCGACACCCAACTGAGCCTGTCAGTGACAATATCCGTACAGTCCGGTCCGTCGTCTATGAGCATCGCATGGCGGGCCTAGGGGGTTGGTAAAAGTCAGACCCCCAAAAGCGGTACAAGTCGTGTCGGAGTGTAGCCCAGAACACCCTGAGATACTACTGGAATACCTACCAGTAAATCTCCTGCCTTGGCCAAGGACTTTGTGTAATGGCTCTCCTAGACACAGCACGACCTCACCCCCAATACCGGGAGAGACGAACCCCCGAAGATCCGCTCACTGCCTCCATGTGGCTCGGGACTGTACCCAACTAAAACCTGTTTGCACGACTCCTTTGAGCCGTGGTAGGGTAGTAATCAAAGTACAGTGGGAACTCACACGAGACAAATGACGATCCCCAGGTCGATGAACTAACCTGTACACATGTCACCTGGGAACTGCTATCTGACGTCAGGTATAAGACCAACTAGCATGTTCCCGGCGAGTCCTGTCCGGTGTACTCATAACCCAATGAGCACCTGTATACATCTTAGGTGAACCAACTGACACCAGTGGCTTGTGAGACCGACCACCGCCCCTCGTCGGGGTCTCGACTGTATACACTAGTCTACTCTGGAGAATCGATGCCCTGTCTCGAAACTCCCACGACTAGGGACCTTTTAAGGATGTGCTTATAGACTCCAGCTCTCACTTATATGATCGCCCTCATACTGCTGGCAGTCAAGCAAGAATCCCAGGGGCTCTATCAACGTGCAATAGCGACATGTCAGGTCACCTAAAGCAGTACACGATGATAAAGGTAAACCAGATAGCATACTATCATCTCGAGTAAGACTGTCCTACCGGGATAGGTTCTCCCTCAATCACTGCAATCACGTGTCTGTGATCCAATAATTGACTCTGAGGGCACTATCTCCAACAATCTCCCACTTGCACTCAAGGCTAATTATTGCGATGTCGCATACTCACATCCCGTGTGATACCGAACACCCAACTCCCCTACTAGTCGGTCTCACAAAATCCCATTTGTGAAACTATTGCGTTCGAGGAATAGCCTCAGTGAGTGGATCCGCCTTGATGTTTCTTTCCATGTCTCTCTATATCTCAAGTTCGCGGAGAAAGCCATCTCCCGAAATGAGCAATACCTGTTTTAGAATGTCTGGATGTCTGATGGGACCTAGCTCATAAATGAACTCCAAATCCAAACTTCTTAGACAGTATCGTCAACTGAACTTAATCAGTATCCTGCGCCATGCCACCCTCAGTATTCCCTTGGACCATCTGTCCAAAATACTGCCCCTCATCAGAGGGAAAACTATAACTCTGACAACCTCCTTGTCGTCCAGGTCACCTTGGAAGCCTGGAATGATAACTGTTTCCCGAATGGGGCTTTCGTTATCATATCCCTAGAACAGCCACTTATGTTCTAAAACTGCCTCCGACTGTTTCTCCAGGATTGGATCAATATTAACTTATTGCATGTAGTGCAAGAACAACATCTGGTGTGGTACTTGACATCTCATGATTGACTCAATAGCCTAAGCAAATGATCTGCCAATCATGAATATCCCTCTCCCCTTTAGTCTGTAAGACACCTTTAGAGAGGGTGACTCCATTACCTGCAGGTACACCACCATGCCAGGAGTCGTCCATTCTAAATACTCATAGAATGCTGTCAAGGTACCCAGATTAGGAAACCACCCAAATCTAGATCTAAAACCATAGATCTAGTAACCAGAATGTCTGATATATATCCAAGTCCTGTGTGGAGAAACCACTGTGTGACGACCAAAGTCTAACCGATCGTAGTATAGGAATATCACTTCCTACTACCTTCTCAACAGATCCATCCCCTATTCTGATGACGTCAAACCTATGACTGTCACATCAGAAATAGATGATCTATCTCCGCTATATCTGCTTTAGTCTATAAATAGACATAAGCCTGATGTCCACCAATGCTTCCGCTGCTCCCACTGACTATGACAACCCTCTGGTAGAGTCATATAGACGTGCACTTCCAAAGCAAGTTTAGAACGACGCTATACTCATCCTTCTGCCGGGTCTCGCAGCCTGGAACAACAACAATGGCAAGTGTGGGTAAACAAGAACTTCCCTGTCACCGTCCTTGAGGCTATCGGAGTACCTCTCGGGTGCCTGAAGTTACCCACCTTATCTGCGGAGTGGCCAATGGAATGTCAAATCAGATTGAATCTTTAGGTTCCTTATCAAATCTTCAGTAATCGTTTGCGGTTCTGGAATCACTTCCAGTTCTACCATACTCTCACTGCTGTTTTTGAAAAAATCCATTTTTAATAAAACTGTGGCGAGTCTTGAACAATATTTCTATTGATCTCCAAGATGGTAGAAAGTCAACCCTCGTCATAGCCTGGGTCAACCCACAAACAGCCATTACAGAAATGTGCCTATGAGTTATCCAGAGTCTGGTTTTAAGCATAAACCGGACAACTCCCCGTACCTTAACAATGTTAAGATATGAACTGTGCTATATCCAATATAGAACCAGAGGCACTGATTTAATTGAACCAGATTCAAATCATGCAGCTATCTCCAGTGCATGTCAACTAAATGGAAGGAGGCCGATCAGCGTTACTCAACTTAGGAATGCTTCCAATTATGAGTAACCCGAAAGAGAAGCAATTTCTCTTTATCATTACTATCAACTGAATACCATACACAAGTATCTACATCTTCGATCACTTTGAAGAATCCCGATACTTGCTACACCTGGTTCTCTACTTTATTCTTATACCTTTAACTTCTCAAAACTTCGATCCTGTGTTTCTACGAAACACCTGTCTAAGAACTAGAGAAGTCATAAGTAAACAGAATACAGTACGAGGACCAACCCCTCTGTCCTAGTGGACACTGGACAATATACAATACTCTGTATAAGTCCTTTGAGTCTTGCGACTCAATCACTGTGTGTCGTAGGTTGAAAAACTGTACTTATGGTTAAGAAGAATTACACCGCTGTTTAATGCTCCTTACCTATCTATCCACTGATATAGGTAAATGTCATCGACATAATATCAAAAGGTATATCTCACTCTATGTAAATAGACGTACAGATATATCAATTTGAAATTGGTGCATAACCGCGGATATTCAAAACCAAATATTTGCCGACCGGCAAACAACCCAGATGATCTCCTCAAATATCACTGATTACAACGAATCCCGATATAATGAGGATGATCACCTAATTCGCAATAACTTACTCCCACTCATCATCTGTAAAACCATACAGATGTGAGAATCAAAACCTGGTAAATACATACCCTGGAGTAAGTATCTAATCGGGAAATCAGCTTTCTTTTAACAGTACACAGCTTAACTGAAACATTGAAATGTTTCGATGGGGTTTCCTGGTATTCCTAGTAATGCCTCTACCATTATCCAGATTCACAACTATAACCATATAATTCTTTGCCACCTCTCCAAATCCCTTTATATGTCTTTAGTCATTACCTTCTGTACACCCTTTTAGGCCAATTGGTTTTCTTCCTTCCCTACCATTCGGCACCAGCCTATGGTTTGGAAGAAGACTATCCAATAAGCATAATGGGTGTACTGTCCTAATCCTAGGAGCACTCGCATCGCGAGAGAAGGTGAAGATAAAAGACACCTGAATGTACTTTATTCCTATTTCTTCTGAACCAGGATCCATCCCCGAACTGGAACGAGTTCCTTTCAAGTTCGTATATAACCATACGATGGATTATCCAATAAAATGGGATCTTCGTAGTGATACGGAGTGTCCTGGAGAAATACAAAGGTGATTTAGGATTGGCGAAGAAATACTTGGTTTGGTCGTGAATAGCAGTCGCAATTTACTTTGCCCTCTTACTAATCCCTTTCTTTGTCTTAACTCAATACCTTCTGTACACCGTTTAGGCGAACTGGTTTTCTTCATTCCCTACCGGTCGGCACCAGCCTATGGTTTGGAAGAAGACTATCCAATTTGCGTAATAGGTGTACTACTCCTAAACCAAGGAGTACTCGCAACCTGAGAGAAGGTGAAAAGAAAAGACAACTGAATAATCCTATCCGTTTTCTCCAGCACCGGAAACCATCCTCGAATAAATTCCTTCGAGTTCGTATATAACCATACGATGGTTTTGTCCAAGGGAAGTGGACGTTCGTAGCAATACGGGGTGTCCTGGAGAAAAGGGTAAAAGTAGGAGTGGCAATGAGGTCTGCAACTCTGACAATCCAAAAGCCAGTGTTAAGTAGGTTCGGTCAACTCGGTCACTGAGTCATAATCTTAGGGTCGGGTCAATGGTCGCTGCCAGAGAGAGAGAGAAAAGAAACACTCAGCGTGCACTCCATCCTAGATTAGAATGGTTACCAATTTATCTAATCTGGAAACCTCCCACTGTACCTCAAATTCTCCTCCAAACCTGAAAGAAGAATTAGTCGGGATCACCCGAGGAGTAAACCAACTCATCAGTGGGAATCGGGATCCAACTCTCATCGCATGATAACGTGACGGAATCCGCTCACGGTATCACACTCCAGAAGGTATGCGCATATCTGGCAAGTTTCAGCACTTTTGAAACTCCCGATGTGATTTCTGCCCCATGCTCTTATGACCTTGACTTTGGCCAACAAATCATAAGTCACATGTCAAGTTCTACCCGTCATTCTCCAGGTTGATTCGAATCCACCCGCACAAGCCCTTGACTTTGGCCAACAAGGCTATACGACTGTTCCAAACCAACGCATCTATCTATGCTGCATATGAATAACCAACAGCTACCAAACACTGTGCCTTGACTTTGGCCAACAAACACAGCTTGAATACTATTGACTACCCATATGAAACGACGGAGGGCTACGAATGGTTTCTGGCAAAAACCTTTAACGTAAAGAACTTGATATCGTTGAAGGAACGGATAGCTTTTTAGAAAATATAGTGACGAAAACCTTTACTAAAGAGGTCACTCCCGGTGAAGGGATCTCGGCTCTTTCCCCGTAGAATGGGGTGCAGGATATTCCAACTGAATACCACGGTGCAAAGCAAAAGTAATCGGCTATAGTGAAGGTATTGCCCTGACGCAAACTTTTGTCCAAGGGGTCACTCCCGGTGAAGGGATCTCGGCCCTTGCCTCGTCGACTGAGGAGCAGGATATTCCAAATGAATACCACGATGCAAAACAAAAGTGAACGTCCTTGCAATAACAGCTTTTTGAAAAGTGTTCCAACAACATCAGATTAGGTTTGTTTAACTTGCATTGATCCGAATCAATGCAGTCCCATCAATTGATCACACCAATAAAGAACGAAAATATACTGACGTACGTATATGCCATCCGCATTCGCCACTGGGTCCCGTCATTACTCGTTAGGTTAGCTTACTAACGACAGAGCGGGGACTGGACTAGCGCGGATGAAAAACATATACAACATCTACTAATATATATACCAATATATTATATTTCGCTCAAGGCGTGAAAAGAAATGCAACATCACAGAAATGTACAGCATCACAGAACAATACAGATATCTGGGATCCCCGGGTTTCAAAGAGCCACTACTGAAACCCGACGTTCCCCTTGGTCGTGTGGATAGCCTGTGCAATGAAATCCTAGACCCCTACGGGCGCGGCAAGTCACCCGCCAAAATCTGAAGCGAGGCAGCCCCCTTCAGCTCCGTGAATGGACCACCCAGCACTTCACGGAATCCGGTAACTTGGGCACCCCTCCTGGGTCATCCTGTACCCCCTACGAGTGCGGCGAATAGCCCGCCAATCCCAGAGTGAAGCCCCCTCCGTCTCAATGCCATGAGATGCGGGCTTGTTGCCCTCTAGAACCCGGCCATCCGTGCACCCCTCCGTGGGGTAATCCTAGTACAGAAAGTAAAATATACATACATCGGGTACATCGACCGCAACCAGGTCGTGCCCCAAAAGAATAATACAATCAGGCAGTGACGGCAGTCCACATGTCGGACGCTCGCCCCGCAATATCAAATGTACATAATACAACAACACTGTACTAGCATTGCATCCAGGCTATCCCCACGACCGATCCGCAACATCACAGCATAAACATAGAACATCAACGTGAAAGTCACGTTCGCAAATCCGTCTAACCGGGCTATAGCAGTTAGACAGGATTTACCGATCGAGTGACATTCACGGTCGCAGATATAATGTAAATACTGTGAAAAATGTGTTTAAAATATCCGATCGATCAAAAATTAACAAGTGGGCCCTCAATCAAAACTGTAGCACTTACAGAAATCCTGGGCCCAATTTTAATATTCCAAAACCCATATTTTAAGCCCAGAAGGCCTCTGAAAAAAATTGGTGAAGTGATGTGAATAGTGCGCGGCGGAAGGGCCGCGGGAATGGGGTTTTCGCGGCGCTTCCGCGCTCCCACTGTGGAGTTACTTCGTCAAATTTTTACAGAACTCTTAGATTTTCCAGTACATCAATATTTTACAACCTGAAAAATTTTTCGAGACCAAAAATTTTCAACAGAAACTGATTCGAACTAAAATGCAGTTTTGGAACATTCGATCGATCGAAACAGAAAAACACATTACACCAAGCTAGACTATGTTAATGGCGAGGCTCTGATACCACTGTAAGTGCACGGCGGCGCCCCGGCCGTCAATCAAACGGCCAAACGCGGAAACGGTGATAAACTTTAATTTTTGCGGACTTGGCAAAACGGCACCACCGCGAACTAAAACCAGATCGGGCCATTAAACTAAATCTAGCTAACTACAAAGAGAAGGGGAAGAGATATACCGACGATCCAAGTCCTCCGGTCTTCATCTCCACTCCGATCTCCTCGCGGGATCTCCGTCCGTCTCCTCCTCGTCGGAAAGGGCACCACGAAGCCGGATACTTTTACGGGCTCCCACCTCAATACCGAGGCAACTCGCGCATGAAGCCGGCAACTCGACATGCTCAAGATATGCTGTAAGAAGTGTAGTGTAGAATCATAGCTCACTTTGGGGTTGGTTGCCATAGATGGAGGAATCGGATTAGGAAAAATGGTACTTTCATTTTTCCAAAACAAGAAGAAGAAGGAGATGAAGAATTCCTCCCAAAACTAAGATGAACTCTCTCATTCTTCTTCTTTCTCTCTTTTCTTTTTCTTCTTTCTTTCTTTCTACCATTTTTCATCAAGTGAGAAGAATAAGGTGGAGGAATGAATATGAAGCATGACCATAGAAGGAAGGTGAGTGTAGGAAAAGTAGAAAGGTGACTATATCCTAAACATCATCATAACAATCTTTCTTATCAACCTCAAATCCTTTCTAATCTCATTAATACAAATCAAGTGATGGTTGAAAAGAAAAGATGCTTTCATAATTAATCATCTTGCAAATAAGTCCTCCACAAAGTGTTATTTGCAAAACTGCAAATAACCCCCTCCATCAGAAAAGTCCGGCCGGGAAAGAACAAAGGAAAACCGGCCGGAACGGAAAGCAAACTGGCAACTCCAGAAAACTGGTCCCGTAATAAATTACAGGATAACCCCGATACTGTGCATACACAGCTGCATTTGTATTCCATCCGGATACAAATGCAAAGAGACAAAATCTACACTGTACTATACTAGGATCGGCTTAAACCAAAGCCGGCTAGTAAAATCCGTTCGATCCTGATCCGTGCAATACCGCACGTATCTGATCGAACGCTGCCATATAACTATACGGCCACTAGTACAAACCGTCCGATCCTGATCCGTGCAATACCGCACGTATCTGATCGGACCCTGCCATATCTCCATACGGCCTCTACAGCGTTTCGCCCGAAAGCTTGAGTAACTGAAAGTGTGGTGGACTCTAAAGACTCGTCAATACTATGGCTGTGGATTTAACCACTAGCACGTCAGAGGTATAAGCCAATACATGACGGGCCACCAGCTATTGACCAAAAGGGACGTCGATGAGGAAGCTCACCCCGACACCCAACTGAGCCTGTCAGTGACAATATCCGTACAGTCCGGTCCGTCGTCTATGAGCATCGCATGGCGGGCCTAGGGGGTTGGTAAAAGTCAGACCCCCAAAAGCGGTACAAGTCGTGTCGGAGTGTAGCCCAGAACACCCTGAGATACTACTGGAATACCTACCAGTAAATCTCCTGCCTTGGCCAAGGACTTTGTGTAATGGCTCTCCTAGACACAGCACGACCTCACCCCCAATACCGGGAGAGACGAACCCCCGAAGATCCGCTCACTGCCTCCATGTGGCTCGGGACTGTACCCAACTAAGACCTGTTTGCACGACTCCTTTGAGCCGTGGTAGGGTAGTAATCAAAGTACAGTGGGAACTCACACGAGACAAATGACGATCCCCAGGTCGATGAACTAACCTGTACACATGTCACCTGGAAACTGCTATCTGACGTCAGGTATAAAACCAACTAGCATGTTCCCGGCGAGTCCTGTCCGGTGTACTCATAACCCAATGAGCACCTGTATATATCTTAGGTGAACCAACTGACACCAGTGGCTTGTGAGACCGACCACCGCCCCTCGTCGGGGTCTCGACTGTATACACTAGTCTACTCTGGAGAATCGATGCCCTGTCTCGAAACTCCCACGACTAGGGACCTTTTAAGGATGTGCTTATAGACTCCAGCTCTCACTTATATGATCGCCCTCATACTGCTGGCAGTCAAGCAAGAATCCCAGGGGCTCTATCAACGTGCAATAGCGACATGTCAGGTCACCTAAAGCAGTACACGATGATAAAGGTAAACCAGATAGCATACTATCATCTCGAGTAAGACTGTCCTACCGGGATAGGTCCTCCCTCAATCACTGCAATCACGTGTCTGTGATCCAATAATTGACTCTGAGGGCACTATCTCCAACACACATAATACCACATTTTTCACCCCGTCTCTTCATATCGTGCACACCTTAATGACTAGGAACCCTAGATTTGACATGTGCACGGTTTTGCTTTATTCAATTGGTGCTGGCAAAAGGGCCGCAAATTACCCATGCTCTATATTAGTGACACAACTGTGTCGCTATTTCCTCCCTGTGGAGGAATTTGAATTCTACATATATGGAGGTATACCCATTAGGCCTCTTATTGATGGCGTATCCACGTCCTATACCCGCTTGACTGATGTATGGTCACAAACAGAACCGGCCGAACATATACCCGCCAGGACACCCAGCTCCAGCTCGACCGCGAGCGATGAAGAGCTAACCCATGCTGCGCAAGCGCGCTTACTTCAAAGAAACAATAGGGGGATCGAAAGATTACTTAGAATGATGACGCAGCATGATCAGCGTCTAACATAAGTAGAGCACGGGATAAGAACCCTGCTAGCTAGAGAGGAGCGTTCCCATTCACGTTCAAGGGGACGGCGAGGGCCTGAGTAGTGAGGGCACTGCTTTTGGTAAGTTTGGGGGAGGAGGTGGTTTGTAAATAGTTATCATTGCACAGCATATTTTAATTTTTTGTACATATTTTTTCTTTTCTTTCTTTGCATGTTTAATTCTGCATTGCATCTTTATAAAAAAAAATTATAAAAATTAAAAATGAAAATAAAATAATATATAAAAAAATCAAATAAAAATTGAAAAACTAAAAAGATAAAAAAAAATTTCAACTTGGCCATATTTGACTTAAGTTTGACAAAACGGTTAACTAGCTAAGAAAAACTAGATCCTAAAACTTAGTAAATTAAAAACCCTAAAAATAACCTTTCTTAAAATTTAACGGTAGAAAATATATATCCTTATAGTTTACTTAGAAATAGGCAAATTTTGAGTTCAGTTCTTGGGCTAACTCAAAATAAGGGAAGAGTATTGAAATTTTTATTGAAGTGTAAGTCTGAAAAATAATTCCGAACCTTGAGTCTAAATTCTGAAAATATATACCCTACAACTCGCACATACACGCACCTTGAAACTTGGGATAGTAGAGGATACCTTGAATTGCTCTTGTCTAAAATCCTTAGTATGAGAAAAAGAATTAAATAAAAGTATAAGTGTGAATAAAGAGATAAAAAAAAATGAACACTTGTTTTGTAATTACTTCAGGCCGCGTACAATAAAAAATATATAGCGAGGGTGCTTTATCACCTAGTGCCTTAGACCAACTGGTTTGGGAGTCACTGCTAAATCCTTAGGTATTACAAGACGAGGAATTACGCCTAAATGCGCAAGCACATTTTGTAATAGGTCGATAGTACCTCAAGACGTATTAATGGTCGCAAGAAGGATGTGTGTGCAATTTCATCTAAATTCACCAACTAAAACTACTTTGGACGATGGACAAGTGTATCATAGTTTGAATTGAATTTCCAAGTGTAAGGGTGATACATACACACACGTAGGGGTATATGATTGGGGTTTGGATGAGAGATAGGAATGAAAAATTAGGACTTATATCTTCAGTAGAGGTGATAAAATTTCCTAAGTTGAGATGGATCCTTAGAAAGAAAATTCAAAAGATACTAAAAGCTAAATAAATTTACAGAACATATACAATCTTAAGTTAAATGATAAGTGAGTGTGAAAAATACAGGTTGATGATTTCTAAGTTGAAGATAATAGAATTTCTTGTTAGAACACCGAATTGAAGAATGAAAGTCAATAGGCCAAATTGATCGGATATTGTGGGTAGTATCCGCTGAAACTCAGGAGACAACACTCCTCCTATTAGGGACACCTAGAGGTTTAACGACTTGTCGCACGAGCTCGGTGCAATCGCGATTCCCTGCGAAAGTGAGGTTAGGTTTTTTCGAGAATAAATTGGCTTTGCTTGGGACGAGCAAAAGATAAGTTTGGGGGTATTTGTTCATATCAGAATTTTGCATTATTATATTCCCCATTCTTAATCATATTGCAAATAAATAGGTGCTTTTGATCCATGTCTGCTAAATAGTTGCAGGTTACAGGTTCTCAGAACAATACAGTGAAAAAGGTGAAAAGACGCTACAAATGTAAGCCTACGACCAACAAAAAGATGAATCTGCAATTGCCGCCTACCAGTTTGAGGAACAAACGAAGATCAGCAAACAGTTCGATTGCACAAAATACAAGGGCAGCACAAGATTCAAGACTTCGACACGAAGCTAACGGTAAAAGTCCACAAAACTCTGCACTGTTGGAAATCTGGAAGAAAGTATAAAAGAGTCTGAAGAAACATGTGAAGAAAACAGATGAAAAAGGCAACATGAAGCAACCCTGGAAAAATGTGACAGAGAGCCCCCAATATGGTCGCGGATCCGCGGCCAAACATGCCAATCTGCAGCGGATCCGCGGCCGTGCTGTGCACGTGTCGGTGCGTGTGTCGGTAGGTGTCGGTGCTTTGACCCAGCTTTCTTAGGGTAGTCTTGTAATTTTAGATATGGATCAGATGTAAACCTTAGGGTTTCTCCTATCTATAAATACGAAAGCCTACAGCCTCTTTTGGGGTTTGCCTCTTTTTAATTCTAGTCTAAATTTCAATTCCTTTGTAATCGTCAAGAGTGCATCAATAAAGTAAGATTTTTTTAACTGAATTTAATTCTCGCATTCTTATCTTTTTTTTTAATATCTGCTATTTTATTTTGTCTTTTATTATTTGCAACTTAGATAGTTTTTAAAATAAAACATAAAAATGAATTCCATTGTTAATACCCTAATGAGTGAGTAGTTCCTCACTTGTTAGGGTTAGGTTTGGGGTAGGTTTGAGAGATGGAAATCCCTCACTCCTTTCTTGCCCGTATAATACTTTAAATTAGGACTCTATGCAAATCAAACACACACCGCTCACTACGGCACCCTATCCCACGAGATAGCGGTAATTCCCTAGTTAGACCGGTTGTGCTTGATTTACATAGAGGTTAGGGCTAAGAGTTAAGAAAGGACGGACAAGGACCAAAAGAAAGAAACTATGTTTCTTCCTAGTCGTGCTAATCCCCTTTGTTAATTATTACCCTAACACCTATGTTCTTAATTAGGTCAAAGGAAGCAGTGAGTAGAATTAACTTTCCAAACTAACCTAATCCTAACCCTAGCAAGGTTTTAATCCAAATTAAATTCAATCTTAGTTTTTTATAAAATTCAAAACCTACCAAAAATAGGAATTGAATCGTTAGAAAAATTATAAAAGAACACGTTTTCCCTGTGGACCGACCCATACTCAATCGGATAGCTACCAAGCGACACCGTTATTAATTACGGTATTCTTAACTTTGATTTTTAAAATGCATACGCAAAACCTCTTCTCAATCAGGAGACACACAACTCTATGACGATCTCGGGTCGACGGACTAACCTGTAACAGTGTCTTCAGAGAACTGCTATCTAACGTGAGGTATAAAACCATCTAGGAGTTCTCGGCGAGTCCGTTCAGTGTACCCAGTCTCCACTGAGCACCCGTATACCATCTCTGATGTCAAACACCAATGGATATGGGATCATCCATCGCCCATCACATGGGTTGAGAAGATATACGCTAGTCTACTCTGGAATATCGATGCCCCGTCTCGATATTCCCATGACTAGGAACATTGAAGGATGAACTCATGGACTACCTAGGCCCCACTAGTATGATCTGCATCATAATCCTGGAAGTCAAGTACACATCCAAAGGGCTTTATCAACATGTAACAGAGAGACAATAAGTATAGATGTTAAGATAAAGAGCAACCAGATAGCGTACTATCATGTCGAGCAAGAAAGTCCTCCCTATATATGTCCCGGCATCTACTATAATATACATCTTATGTACAATAATGGCCTCTAGGGCATACATACAACTAGCAGTCTGTAGACCCGAGATCGTCATAGTGTTTTGTGTAGTTCCCACTATGCTTTGATTACCTCCCTACCACAGCTCAAATGAGTCATGCAAACTTGTGGTTTTTAGGTACAGTCCCGAGTCGCATGGAGGAAGTGAGCAATTGGAGGGATTTCGTCTCTCTCGGTATTGGGAGTTGATGTTGCGCTATACTCGATTGGCTATAACAGCATGTCCCTGGCCATGGCTAATAAGATTTACTGATAAGTGTTATCAGTAGTTTCTCGAAAGGTTATAGGGTGCACATCGGCATAACTTATCGAGTTATTGGGGTCTGACTATTCCACCCTCTAGACTCGATATGCGAAATATCAGACAAAGAGACCGAACAGTACGGTGAGTGTTGCTTATAGGCTCTACGGGAGTTTGGACAAGTTTGCTTATTGATCTTCTATTCGTTAAATACCTGGGTAGCCGTTACGTCCAGCTAGTACCGCTGACGGCTTGTTGGTCAGTGATGTGATCATTATCTACTGCTAGCGTATTAGCGAGTCTTTAAAGTCTCACATAGAGCCTTCCTAGCTTAAGTGAAATGAAGTAGGGCACGTTTGGAGATATGTGCAGGAGCCTGATTAAATACGAGTATATGATACCGTATTCTAATCTAGAGTTTTTATATCAGCCAAATTATATATGATATAACCGGATTATTGAATCAAGTGTTGAATCAATGATTTGATTTATATATATGTTTATATATTTGAAATTAGCCAGGTTATATATGATATAACCGAATTATTGAATCAAGTGATGATTTAATAATTTGATATATATATATATATATTTATATTAACTAATTTTAAATATTAGCTGGTTATATGTGATTTAATTTGATATAACCGGATTATTGAATCAAGTGTTGATTTAATTGTTGATTTAATGATTTGATATAAATATATATATTTGATATTAACCAGGTTATATATGATATAACCAGATTATTGAATCAAGTGATTTTGTTGGCTATAGTGCCCTCAAGGCAATTATTGTAATCACAAGTAGGTGATTATGATGATTGAGGGAGGACCAATACGGATAGAACGGTCTTACTCAAAATTATAGTATGCTATCTGGTTTGTCTTTATCATCATGTGCATACATTATGTGGTATTACAGATCACTATTACATGTTGATAGAGCCCATAGGATTCTTGCTTGACTACCAGTATTATGATTGTGATCATATACGTGGGAGCTAGGTGGTCTATAAGCACATCATTAAATGTCCCCAGTCGTGGGAGTATGAAGACTGGGCATTGATACTCCAGAGTAGACTAGTGTATACTTATCGAGACCCCGATGAGGGGCGGTAGCCAGTCTCACAAGCCATTGGTGTTATTCAGTCACCTATGATAGTATACAGGTGCTCATTGGGTTATGAGTACACTGGACGGACTCATCGGGAGCATGCTAGTTGGCATTATACCTATTTTGAGATAGAAGTTCCCATGTAACATGTGTATAGGTTAGTCTGTCGACCTGAGATCGTTATTTGTCTCGTGTGAGTTTCCACTGTGCTTTGATTGCTACCTTACCACGGCTCAAAGGAGTCGTGCAAACAGGTTTTAGTTGGGTACAGTCCCGAGCCACATGGAGGCAGTAAGCGGATCGTCGGGGATTCGTCTCTCCCGGTATTGAGGGTTGATGTTGTGTTGTGCATGGGTGGCCATCACCAGAAATACTTGGCCAAGGTAGTCGAGAATTACTGATTTGGATCAGTAGTTTCTCAGTTTGTGATGGGCTTCATACCGACACAAAATGTCGCATTATTAGGAGTCTGACTTTATCCACCCCCTAGACTCGATATGCGATACTCTTAGACGAACGGACCGCACTGTACAGAGATTGTCATGGATAGGCTCAATAGGGGTTCGGATGAGTTTGCTCGTCGGCCTTCCTATCGCTCAATACCTGGGTAGCCATTTGTTGGGTTCCGTAGGGCGGCAGCAAGGTTTTGGGAGGCATCGTTCATGCCATTTTCAAAAAATTGACATTCTAAATAACCCTAACCATAGAATTGTAACTAGAGTTTTAAACAAACTAGCAATGTTAACATCTTAACACCTAAGTGAATGAAGAATATGTCACGACCCGAAATTTAGTTCATGACCGGCACTTAAATCACGCAACGTCTAAAGGCGTAACATAACTTAAGTAAGCCGAAGCCCAGAAATCTAAACCTTTTTATGAAAATAAAAGAGGTGAAGTTTTGAAATAAAGGTATGATGAAATCAAAAGTTTTCTTAAATACATGGATAATGGAACATGAAAATGCAAGTGGATTATATTAGTTGAAAAGCATGTTTCGTCTTTTAAAAATTTGGGCAGCACCTCCTTTGTATATTTTGATCCAAAACCACATATACATAACAACAAATAAAGGCATCTCCAAACGGGAGCTAGCTCTTCGCCAATCGGCAGAATCATAGCAACGCAAGACAGAATATATGTATATGATGCCCAACGGCGAAGATCAACACAAAAGATAATGTAATAAGTAAGACATCAACCCACCAAGCGAACATATAACCCCTCGCTCTAAGTCTCGCAACCACAAGTCTTGCTAAGTTTTACTACTTATACAAATTCTAATTTCTGACTTGATGTGATGGAGTTTATCTAGATACAATAGAATATAACAGTACGAGAGTGGGCACAATCCAACATGTGTCCCACCTACCAAAGCAAAACACCCTGAATGAAGTTGTGTGCCAGCGATACCGCAACCGATCCCAAGCACTCAAACCTGCAAGAACTGTGGCACAACGGGGGTGAGTTGCCAACTCGTGAGTAGAAAACATCCGCAAGTAGAAATCGAATAAAACAACGATTCCTAGGTCAACTATATCATAAAGGTAATACTATGATATCTAGGGTGATTGCATCTGCATATGTGCCAACACTATACTCAATGCCTATTGTATGTGGATATTATCCACGTGTCTATCAATGACACAACAACATCATGGAACCTGTGTGTCCAACACCGACACTCGAAACATCATGAAAGCATATGCATGTAAATATGAGGATATCAATATAGGTGTGTCCATCAACGACACATCAAAATCATGGAACCTGAGTGTCCAACACCGACACTCGAAACATCATGAAACATGTGCCCACCATCGACATGCAAATCCTCATATCTCAGGCTCTGTCAGTCCGGATCAGTCCACGGGCTCCGTCTGTCCGGATCGGCCCTCAGGCTCCGGCAAAATGGATCGGCCCATATCTATCTCTCGACTCCGGTCGGTATCCTCCGGATAACCGCCAGGTCCAACCAATCACTAGTAGGTAGTGTTCCCTCTGCCAGGCTCATCGGCTAATCATCGGCATACCTTTTTTGCCCCGGGGTACCATACCGGGTCCACCATGTACCAGCAAACGGCCTCATCCAGCTCCTCGAATCGGGTCTCACATATCAATCTCAGAACCGAGAAAACACATGGTGGAAGTCTCGAAATATCATATCAAGAGAAACCGGGTTTTTAAAACAATACATACTTTCTTTTGAAATAACCACGGTTCTCAAATCCAGAAATCTCATGGAAACAACATCTCATTGCATATAATTGTAAGCATGATGTATGCAAACATATAACAGAAATATGAGCATATCCGTATATCATGCAACATAGAACAGTAATGTGAGCATATCAGTGTATCATGTGACAATTCTACTATGTAAGTGACATAGCAATTATCAATGAAAAAAGTGTGTGAGCTGGCAATCTGTGTAAGTGTAACATATGCATCATCGATAATTGTGTAGGTGTACTAACACAGGTATATTTAATGCAATGAGAATAACATGAACGTAGCATAAAATAAATCGTGAGCGCAATGTTATAAGGTATACGTCTCTATCACATATCCGAGTCGGTGAATCTATGAATCGGCATCCAGCCTCACAACATCACGTACGGTATAATCCATCGTACGGCATCCTCTAGTCAAGGGTATGGATCAATCATCAGATAAAACTCATCACGTACGGTAAATCATCGTACGATGGCATTAAACCATTAGGGATCCTATCAACCTATATGACAATGAGGGTACGGACCTAACGTCTCGAACGGAATATCACTAATGATTTACAACATCATATATATCTATATACCTATATCCCAGGTCACATCCGTATCAATCTCATATCGTGGGACCGATAAAGGTATCAACTATCTCATATCGACTCACATCCATATAACGACATATCACACCAAGTCATCATATCTCATCGTATACTCTTTTCATCACATTAATATCTCACATTAAGTCATCTTACATATACATTGTATCTTATAAATCTCCTGTCATGCTACTCTAAATCTCTTACTTATTTTTGTGCACTACCCATATTTATATATCGTAATTCACATTTATGTTTCACATCCTTATATATCTTCGAGACATCTTCATCAATCATATCATTTCATACTAAACCTTTAATCACATCCGTGGGTTCCTAGTGTTAGTTATGTATATACTCTAGAGGCCATTGTTGTACATATGATGTATATTATAGTGGATGCTTGGATATATATAGAGAGGACTTTCGTTCTCGACATGATAGTATGCTATCTGGTTTCACTGTCTACACATGTTGACTTGTATTGTATTACTGTCTTACTCCCACATGTTGATAAAGCCCTTAAGATATGTACTTAACTACTAGGACTATGATGCAGATCATACTAGTGGGGCTAGGGTAGTCCATGAGTACATCTTATAATTGTTCCTAGTCGAGGGTGTATTGAGACAAGGCATCGATACTCCAGAATAGACTAGCGTATACGCATCTTGACCCATCTTGTGGGCGATGGATGATCCCACATCCATTGGTGTTTTATATCAAAGATGCTGTACGGGTGCTCAATGGAGACTTGGTACACTGAACGGACTCACCGAGAACTCCTAGATGGTATTATACCTATCGTCAGATAGCAGTTCTCTGGTGACACTGGTACAGGTTAGTCTGTAGACCTGAGATCATCATAGAGTCTTGTGTGATTCCCACTGTGCTTTGATTTCCTCCATACCACATTCAATTTCCGTCTGGACTTCGCTTAAGGCTCTAGCTAGGCTCTGATACCACTGTATTGTTCCTAGGCACTCTAGTGAGGTCTCACAAGGCATCAACCATGCCAATTTCAAAAATTCTAGGTGCCGAGAGACCCGACTACGGATCGTTGGCTAGATTGCTAGGCGATAAATGAACTAGTTTACAATTAAACTAAAAGAACACGGAAATACAACCTTTGTAGATCCGTTTGTCCACCTCCATAGCTCCATGAAGAAGTCATCTCCGCTGTACAAATCCGATCTTGGACTCTCGCGTTCGCTTCATCGGAGAAATAGGCGGGCAAGGTCGTCGGCTTCGTGCCAAAGATGATCTACGTCGAGGCATCGCTAGATCAAGCTCCAACTTCACCAAGTCAAGAAAACTTGTGAAGGAAACACACTCTACTACTTAGCAAGAGGTAGAGGATGAAGAAATAGGAAGTGGGTAGACTTTAGAATTGGATTTCTCACTTGTTTCATCAATCCACCATTGATGAAGAAAGGTTTTCATCATGTCAAGAAGAAGAAGAAGAAGATGAAGATGATATATATTATGATAAGTTATTTTGGAATAAGAAATAATATGATACTTATCATAATATTAACCAAAGTTAGGTGTAGAGAATAGACCATGGTTATAGTTAATGGTTAGGTTTAGGAAAAGAACAAGAATGGTTATGCTTTCAACACTTCAAGAAGTTTCCACAAAATAACAAAATAAGCCACCATTCTTTTTAATTTCCATAATGAATAAATAAACAAATAAAAAAATAAGAAATTTAAACACAACCCTAACCATTTACTTAACCAAGGTTTAAACTAAACATACACCTAAACAAGGATGTATCATCAAACATGATACAAACAAATGCACAAAAGTATATCACATATACAATGTGCACATCAAGTGAGAAAATCCATTTAAAGTGAACCAATACTAGTTAATGCAAAGTAATATATCAAATATATAATTATACAGTAAATCAATAAATCAACGCTTGATTTAACGACCCGGTCATATCGCATATAACCGACAAGTATACAATGTATCGGCTTATCGAATCAATCCTTGATTCGATAACTAGGTTATATCGCATACAACCATTCAATACATTCATCGCGAGAATGGAATACCGTATCACATACACGCATTATTCTCGGTCCCGCACATATCTCATATGCGCTCCTATTTCATTTCGCTTGAGCCAGGAAACCTCTGTATAGGACTCTAAAGACTCGTCAATACGCCGGCAGCAGATGATGATCATATCAAGCACCCACAAGCCGCAAGCGGTCTGCTAAACGTAACAGCCACCCGGGTATTGAGCGATCAGAAGATCGACGAGCAAGCCCGCTCACACTCCAGTGAATCCAACCAGTAACACTACCGTACAGTCCGGTCTGATCGTCTGATATGTCGCATATCTTGCCTAGGGGTGGTAAACGTCAGACCCCAATAGCTCGATAAGTCTTGTCGATATGAGGTCTATAACAATTCGAGAAACTACTGGTAACACTTACCAGTAAATCTTAGCAACCCTGGCCAGGGATTTCCTGTTATAGCCAATCGAACACAGCGCAACATCAACCCCCTATACCGGGAGAGACGAATCCCCTCCTATCGCTCATTGCCTCCATGTGACTCGGGACTGTACCCAAAAACCACCGTTTTGCACGCCCTCTTGGATGTGGTAAGATGTAAATCAAAGCACAGTGGGAACCACACAAGACTCTATGACGATCTTGGGTCAACAGACTACTCTGTACCAGTGTCACCTGAGAACCGCCATCTGACGTGAGGTATAATACCATCTGGGAGTTCTCGGCGAGTCCGTCCAGTGTACCCAGTCTCTACTGAGCACCCGTATATCATCTCTGATGTCAAACACCAATGGATATGGGATCATCCATCGCCCATCTTTATGGATCGAGAAGGTACACGCTAGTCTACTCTGGTATATCGATGCCCCGTCTCGATATACCCACGACTAGGGACTTTGAAGGATGTACTTATGGACTACCATGTCCCCACTAGTATGATCCGCATTATAGTCCAGGTAGTCAAGTACACATCCTAAGGGCTTTACCAACATGTAACAGAGAGACAATCAGTGTACACGTTAAGGTAAAGAGTAACCAGATAGCATACTATCATGTCGAGCAAGAAAGTCCTTCCTATATACGTCCCAGCATCCACTACAATATACATCCTATGTACAGTAATGGCCTCTAGGGCATACATATAACTAACAATCTCCCACTTGCACTAGGTCCATCTGTAGCAGTGGTTGTAGTATCTCATACTCAACCATCCCATAAAAGTCTCTCTCTGGGAATAGGCCTTCGTGAGTGGATCCGCCGTGTTGTCCTCTGAGTCTACTCTTCTAACCTCGATCCCTTAGAGATCATCCATCTCCATGATCAAGTGATACTGCCTTAGAATATGTCTGGATCACTGATGGGACGGGGGTTCCTGGCATAAGCCACAACTCCATTGTCACACAATGGTAGGAACTAAGTTCATCTCATGAACTATTATACAACCAAACAGCCTCTTTGGTAGCATCTTAAGTAGCGATGTATCCTCCCTTTATCGTCTAGTATGTCATGGTATCTAGCTTTGAACTCTTCCAACATACCGTCCCTTTACTGAGGGTAAAGACAATGCCTGCGACTGACATTCAGTCGTCTTTATCACCCTGGAACACTTCCAGTGATTCTCCACAGGATCGATTGATACCATCTCACTACAACTAATGAGAATCCTAACATCCATTTAGATCTATCTCATAGATCCAAAATCCAGGATTTAGTTGGTATAACTTTGATCCTATGTGGAGAATCATTGTGATAAGCGGAGATTGATCGAGCGTAGCATAGGAAACTCTTTCCCTATCAAGAGTATGTCATCCACGTACTATACGAGGATCACCACCATACTCCCTACTACCTTTTTGTTTATACAAAGTTCATCTACCATTTTGATGATGTCAAACTCTTTGACTAATCCATCAAAACAGATGTTCCAACTCCGCGATACCTGCTTTATCAGATAAAGCATCTTGCTCACGTTTCCGCTGCTCCCACTGTCTACGAGGCCCTCTGGCTGTGTACTTATAGACACACTCTTCTAAAACATCATTTAGAAAAGGAGTCATGGCACCCAACCGCCATATATCGTAGTCATGGTATGTAGCCGTGACAAGTAGGATCAGGATGGACTTAAGCATAGGTACTGGAAAAGGTTTCATCATTATCCACGCCTGGTTGATGACGAAAACCTTTAACAGTCTAGCTTTGAAAGTCTCAACCTTTCCATGTACACCAAGTAATCTTCTCAAGATATACTTGCTCCTGATGGGGATTTAACCCTTCAGATATAGCAACCAAAGTCCATACTTTGTTGGTGTATAAGGATTCCATCTCAGATCGCTAAGCATCCAGCCATTCTTACAGAGTCTTACTCCTGATGGCCAGCTCGAAATTAGTTGGGTCATCATCTCATGATGCAATCCTCGCTCCCACTGTCATAGAGAAACTGAAGTATCTCTTAGGTGGGTGAGGAACCCTACTAGATCGGCGGAGAGGCTGAGGTTCGTTGGAATCTACTGAATCCTTTGGTTCTGTCAAATCATCAGCTGCAGTTTGTATAGATGGAACATTTCCATTTCTACATAACAGACCTTGCCTCGAGCTTGTCCGGATTTTTCTTTTACACATTAGCCGGACAACCCCAAATCTTAACTAACTTAAGACATGGGCTCTTCCCATTCCATATCACATATGAAATGGTAGGCAACTGATTTGATTGGAACCCTATTCAATAGGTATGCAACTTCTCAAGTGCATAACCCCCTAAGGAAAAAGGTAACTCAGTAGTACTCATCATAGAGCACACCATATCAAATAGGGTGTATCTGCTCCGCCCCGACATACCATCGTGCAATGGTGTATACGGAGGAGTAATGCTGAGAGAGAATCTCATTCTCCTTTAGAATAGTCCAGGAATTCCATGCACAAGTATTCTCCTCCTCGATCACATCAAAGGACATAATACTTATACCCGTATTGGTTCTCTACTTCTAACTTATATTTTATGAATATCTCAAAGGTTCGGACTTATGTTTCAACAGGAACATATGTCTGAATCTAAAGAGATCATCAGAGAACGTAATGAAGTACTAAGAACCGGTCTTGGCATGTGTAGACAGGGGAACTTACATACATCAACATGTATCAACCCAAGAGTTCATTAACTCTTTCTCTGTTTCCAATAAACAGAGCTATGGTCATCTTATCTTTGTGACATGACTGGCGAGTTTCACAAGATGTAAATTCAAACTGATTTAAATATGCATCTATATGTAACTCTAGCTAGTCGGGTCGCATTGATATGACCTAGTCTACAATACCTCAAGAAGGATCCATCCATTTCTGAACTCTTCCTCTTGTGTGTGTTCTGTATACTAAGAACTGTAGTTTGATTTAGAACATCAATTCTTTTAGATAACTTGCCTGAACCGATCAACTTTTGATATAGGAAATGTTCAAAACATTATCCAACAATACAAAATTTTATCATTTCTTTACTAAAAGAGACTGATATGATTTTGTATATCAGGTTCGGTATCTAATAACATTCGTTCAGAATCAATGTATTACAATACAGGGTGACAGTGACCAACAGACTTGGCTGCAACACTTGCCCCGTTTTCTGTCTAATGAAACTTATCACCCGTTCTCAGTTTTTCTACCCTTTTGTAGCCCTATGTAACAGATTACATATCTGGGATCCTTATCCGGTATCATATACCCAGGATGCGGAGGATACTGAGAACCAGTTCTGTATAATGAACACACCTGAAGATGATGCATCAGCATGCACTCTCTTCGTTTGGGCGGCACGTGAAATCTGTTATTCCCCAATTTCCTGCTCTGTCTTATAACAATTATAAGTTGGAGCGGGACCAACGTTCCCCAGCTCAGTATAACAAGCGGGTTCGGTCAATAATCCGTATTATTATCTTGATTAAGGCGTGATATGGTCGCTACCAGGAGAGAGAGAGAAGAAAACACTCGGCGTGCGCTCTTTCAAGAATAGATTGGTTTTTACTTTATCTAATCAGGATGGCTCCCACTGCTTTTTACCAAATCTTCCTTCAAACCCTAAAAGGAAAGACTAGCCGGGATTAATTACACACTACAAGTTCGTCAATCTTTCAGCCAGGCCAGTGTCGGTACTTTGAGGGAGGTCCCCCGTGCTTTCGCACGAACCTAATTAATGTAAACCTCGTTTTCCCAGAGGCGTAACCCCGTTGACACCTTTCTAGACACCTACTTGATCGGCTAATTGTAATGTATAAAACTCTCCCAGGAGTAACTCTTACTCGCAGCGGGTATCGGGATCCAACTATCTCATAGAAGGTATGCAATCTCATTGCAAATTTCAACACTTGAAATTCCCGATAATATTTTGCCCCTAGCACCCTATGACCTTGACGGAGGCCAACAAACCATAGGCTACTAGTCAAGTTCAACCAGTCATTTCTTGATCGAATCAAACCCACCCGCACGACCCTTGACGGAGGCCAACAAGGTCGCACGACAACCCTAACTCAATCTGCATCATATGCATAAGCAGATAAATACTGGTTAGCTACCGCACACTGCGCCTTGACGGAGGCCAACAAACGCAGCACGAATACTAAACAGCACTTATCTGAAATGACGGAGGGCTACGACAGGTTTTTATGAAAACCTATTGCGTAATGAACTTGATATCATTGTAGGATCGAATGAATTTTGAAATGGAGTGTTTTTGAGGCTTTTCTAGTTTTGCTAAAGGAGTCACTCCCGGTGAAGGGATCGTCGGTCCTTTCCTCGTCGAATGAGGTGCGGGATATATCATATATATCACTGTGCAAAGCAAAAACACATAAAAGCAATCAAAAGACAAACCGAGGGGTGTAGCATCTGCCAGTTATTGCTAAAGGAGTCACTCCCGGTGAAGGGATCTTGGTCCTTTCCCTATCGAATAAGGTGCAGGATATATCACATATACCGCTGTGCAAAGCAAGAACTGTTGCTACCTGTTTTATTTTGAAATTTGATTCTACAACATCTTAGGTTTCTTTTATTTCATTAATCACATTAATGAAGTCCCATCATTTAAGTACCTAAACATCACAGATAAATATGACGTACACTTATGCCATCCGCATTCGCCTCGATGTCCCCTCGTGCACCGTTAGGTTAGGTAACTAACGGCAGAGCGGGGCAGGGCTAGCGTGGGTGTAAAACATAAGTAACGCCTATAATATATCATATATACTATATGCTGTATCTATCACAGAACATCACATGATCACATCACAGATATCGCAGCAGAAGAATCATATGAAATATTGGATATACTAGGACGTCCATGTTTTCAATACGAGCCAGTATAAAACACGGATTCCACGGTCGTGATGAATAGCCAAACCCACACCCCTAGACCCCTACGAGAGCGGCAAGTAACCCTACCAATTCTAGAGTTAGCAGACCCGGACTCGACTCCTCGAGTTGGTCTCCCACTGGACTCCAGAACCCGGTTACTTGTGCTCCCCTCCTTGGGTCTATCCTAGTGCGGAAAAGTAAATAATATACAAACGGTGACAACTTCCGCAACCTGGAAGTGCCCCAATAAAAGAATATTACATACAAGTTTTTTACATGAATGAAAATGAAAAACACTCATCTCACATAAAAAAACCCGGCTATTGAAACACGACGATCCAATATAACATATCCAGCAACAAATAACATCACATGTCATCAACGTAAGTAAATATGCGCATCCCAATTGTCGTTGACATATAGCAACGAAACCGGCGATATCACATATTACACTTACGATCATAGAAAAGAAAGTGTAAAACTACAACAGTTGGAATCCGCAACCACTTCAGACATCGCATGCCTGACCAAATGAATTTCTTAGACATCGCATGCCTAACAATTATAAACCCCGCATTTTAGTCTCAAAATCGAAAACACTTTTCAATATCAATTCGGGCAATTCAACAAGATTCCCAACATCCTGATCGCATGCTCGTCGCAAACTTCAGTAGGCGGCCGCACTCCCGATACCGTCGACAAAGTGCACCAAGGCGGAACACCGCTGCCGCGAGCACCCGGACGGATGCTTTCGGCGACGGGGTTCTCCTACAGTCACTTGGTCGGGGCTATGGAGTGAGGCTGTCTATTAAGTTTACCCGGCGAGTATCCGCGTACGCTACGTGATTGCGACGGACTTTTGATCACATCAAAATTCCGTGGCAACCGATCAAGTGAGACTAAATTGCTATGTTTATAATATTCATTCCGTTATCTCATAACTATTTGTGAATTCCAATTATTGTATCACATTCCGGATAAACAGAATATGTTAAACTTTCCGATCGAACAATCAAACACCTAAGTTTTCCCGATACAGATCAACACATGAAACAAGTCAAAAAACATTCAGTTCGTGCCTCAGTACCAACGGTCCAGCCGTAGAAGGGTCAAGCCAACGCCTCACATGTGGCACGCCGTACTGCCCCAAACCCGAAGGTTCAAAGGGCAGTTCAAGACGGTCACATAATCGAGTTAAGGTTTGTTGTCTTCTAGAGGGTCCATTGTGTTACTTGCACTACTTAGAACGTCATTAAACTACGGAAAGATCCAACACTTGGAAATTTCCCGACATGGGAAAAGTTGGGTATTTATATCCGGTCGAACTTTTTAACATATTCATAAATACCCGGAAAGCCAAACAGACAAAATTTGATAATCCGATCGAATATACGAATCCCCAAAACAACCCTGAAAATTAAAACATTGGAAAAAATATTAAAAATTTCCAAAAGACTCAGCACTACAAGACATGAATTACTGTGCAAGCCACGTGGTGTAACTCAACACAGTAGCCGCAGAACCGCCGCGAATCCCATGGTGGGGGCCGCGGTTCCGCGCCTATGTAGTCGAGTTACCATCACGTGCTTCACAGTAACTCAAGAAATTCCCTGCTGAATTTTTTGGCAATTTTTAATCTGGAAAAATCCCAGAAATTAAAAAATGTACAGAGAGCATATTTAGGGTTGGGTTTTCGGGTCGTTCGGACTTCAATTTCCGTCTGGAATTCGCCTAAGGCTCTAGCTAGGCTCTGATATCACTGTAGTGTTCGTAGGCACTCTAGTGAGGTCTCACAAGGCATCAACCATGCCAATTTCAAAAATTCTAGGTGCCGAGAGACCCGACTACGGATCGTTGGCTAGATTGCTAGGCGATAAATGAACTAGTTTACAATTAAACTAAAAGAACACGGAAATACAACCTTTGTAGATCCGTTTGTCCACCTCCATAGCTCCATGAAGAAGTCATCTCCGCTATACAAATCCGATCTTGGACTCTCGCGTTCGCTTCATCGGAGAAATAGGCGGGCAAGGTCGTCGGCTTCGTGCCGAAGATGATCTACGTCGAGGCATCGCTAGATCAAGCTCCAACTTCACCAAGTCAAGAAAACTTGTGAAGGAAACACACTCTACTACTTGGCAAGAGGTAGAGGATGATGAAATAGGAAGTGGGTAGACTTTAGAATTGGATTTCTCACTTGTTTCATCAATCCACCATTGATGAAGAAAGGTTTTCATCAAGACAAGAAGAAGAAGAAGAAGATGAAGATGATATATATTATGATAAGTTATTTTGGAATACGAAATAATATGATACTTATCATAATATTAACCAAAGTTAGGTGTAGAGAATAGACCATGGTTATAGTTAATGGTTAGCTTTAGGAAAAGAACAAGAATGGTTATGCTTTCAACACTTCAAGAAGTTTCCACAAAATAACAAAATAAGCCACCATTCTTTTTAATTTCCATAATGAATAAATAAACAAATAAATAAATAAGAAATTTAAACACAACCCTAACCATTTACTTAACCAAGGTTTAAACTGAACATACACCTAAACAAGGATGTATCATCAAACATGATACAAACAAATGTACAAAAGTATATCACATATACAATGTGCTCATCAAGTTAGAAAAATCCATTTAAAGTGAACCAATACTAGTTAATGCAAAGTAATATATCAAATATATAATTATACATTAAATCATTAAATCAACACTTGATTTAACGACCCGGTCATATCGCATATAACCGACTAGTATACAATGTATCGGCTTATCGAATCAATCCTTGATTCGATAACTAGGTTATATCGCATACAACCATTCGATACATTCATCGCGAGAATGGAATACGGTATCACATACACGCATTATTCTCGGTCCCGCACATATCTCATATGCGCTCCTATTTCATTTCGCTTGAGCCAGGAAACCTCTGTGTAGGACTCTAAAGACTCGTCAATACGCCGGCAGCAGATGATGATCATATCAAGCACCCACAAGCCGCAAGCGGTCTGCTAAACGTAACGGCCACCCGGGTATTGAGCGATCAGAAGATCGACGAGCAAGCCCGCTCAGACTCCAGTGAATCCAACCAGTAACACTACCGTACAGTCCGGTCTGATCGTCTGATATGTCGCATATCTTGCCTAGGGGTGGTAAACGTCAGACCCCAATAGCTCGATAAGTCGTGTCGATATGAGGTCTATAACAATTCGAGAAACTACTGGTAACACTTACCAGTAAATCTCAGCAACCCTGGCCAGGGATTTCCTGTTATAGCCAATCGAACACAGCGCAACATCAACCCCCTATACCGGGAGAGACGAATCCCCTCCTATCGCTCATTGCCTCCATGTGACTCGGGACTGTACCCAAAAACCACCGTTTTGCACGCCCTCTTGGACGTGGTAAGATGGAAATCAAAGCACAGTGGGAACCACACAAGACTCTATGACGATCTTGGGTCAACAGACTACTCTGTACCAGTGTCACCTGAGAACTGCCATCTGACGTGAGGTATAATACCATCTGGGAGTTCTCGGCGAGTCCGTCCAGAGTACCCAGTCTCTACTGAGCACCCGTATATCATCTCTGATGTCAAACACCAATGGATATGGGATCATCCATCGCACATTTGTATGGGTCGAGAAGGTACACGCTAGTCTACTCTGGTATATCGATGCCCCGTCTCGATATACCCACGACTAGGGACTTTGAAGGATGTACTTATGGACTACCATGTCCCCACTAGTATGATCCGCATCATAGTCTAGGTAGTCAAGTACACATCCTAAGGGCTTTACCAACATGTAACAGAGAGACAATCAGTGTACACGTTAAGATAAAGAGTAACCAGATAGCATACTATCATGTCGAGCAAGAAAGTCCTTCCTATATACGTCCCAGCATCCACTACAATATACATTCTATGTACAGTAATGGCCTCTAGGGCATACAAATAACTAACAATCGGTTACTGGGGTCTGACGCTCACCACCCATAGACTGGATATTTGACATATCAGGCGAAGAGACCGGACTGTACGGTAGTGTTACTGATTGGATTCAGAAGAGTGTGAGCAGGCTTGCTTGTTGATCTTCTGATCACTTAATACACGGGTGGCCGTTACGTTTAGCTGACCGCTTGCGGCTTGTGGGTGTTTGATATGATCATCACCTACCGCCGGCGTATTAATGAGTATTTAGAGTCCTACACAGAGGTTTCCCGGCTCAGGCGAAACGGAGTAAGAGCATATATGTGATATGTGCGGGACCGAGATTAATACGATATGTGATACCGTATTCTATTCTCCCGATATGTGATATCGGCTGGTTATATGTGATATAGCCGGTTATCGGATCATGTGTTGATTCGATAAAATGATACATATTATATTAGTCGGTTATATGTAATATAGCCGGATTATTAAATCAAGTGTTGATTTAGTAATTTAATGTAGAATTATATATTTGATATATTAAATTAAATTAACTAATATTATCTCACTTAAGAAGTACTTTTTCTCACTTGATAATACATTGATATATATGTGATATATGTTAATCGTATTATTTTCTTATGTTCATAAAATTATATATGTGATATATAATTGTGACATGGTTGGTTACACATGCAACATGGATGTGAGAGACTTAAACCATGCTAGGGTTAGATTAGGGTTTATATTTATTACTAAGAAAATTCAAAATTGTGGAATTTGTCATGGTTGATATTTTGGAGGAAGATTGTAGAACCTTGTCTAAGTCCACCTCTTTTGTTTTCTCTTAAGATATTTGTTAACCTAATTTTAACCCTAGCCTATGGTTTACTCTCTACATGAGTTAGCCATGACATATACTAACTCACCATGGTTGCATTTCTAACCTAAGCTAATAATTCATTCATCGCTTCTTCATCTTCTTCTTGCTCTCAAAAAGCTTGCTAGATTTTTTCTTTATGATGAAAGATTATGAGAAAAAGAAAACAAAAGAGAGCAAAATTCCTACTTCATCATCCTCTTCTATACTAGCCATATAGATTAGTGTGTTAGCTTCACTAATCCCTAATTAGTGAAGAGATAGCTTGGGTTTGTGACTCCTCAAAGTAGATCATCTTGGATAGTGAAGACTTCAAGCAAGGATGCATCATTCACTTCATGGAGCCTATCAAGAGTCCGGGAGCTTGATGATCGCAGCGAAGGGACCACAACTCGGAGCTTATGAAGCGAAGGAACAGACTACAAAGGTTGTAATCCCTAATCACTTAGAAATAAAGTTGTTTGCTTTCGATTCCGTATGATTCTTTAGTTAAGAACCTAGGGTTATGGTTATTTAGAACGGCAAAATTTTAATTTAGCATGGACGATGCCACCTGAAACCTTGTTGCCGTGCTAGACAACCCTACAGTGTTATCAGATTCTAGCTAGAGAATTAGACAGATTGTGTAGGATTACGAAACCGAAACAACTCCGAAATACCCGAATACGAACCCTAGTTTATGTCGAAATTTTCTGAGTGTCAAATTTTTTTTAAACGGTTGCAGAATGTTGTATGAGATGCAACATGAACACAGTGAAAATTTCAGCACTCCTCGCCGAAATTTGGCCGAGCACAATGAGGTTTGGACCTGCCAGATCAGTTTTCCTGGGTCTTTTTGCGTTGAAATTTATAGTGTTCCAGTCTCTGGAGTTTAGTATTTCGGGTGTAGTTTGTTTTTGTTAAATTTGCATGTGATGTTATCTTTTTACAGAGGCAATTCGGAGTGTTTCGTATTCGTAATTCTAGTTTTTTTCGGGTTATTTAGACGGTGTTAAAAAGTTCAAACGGATATCAATAACTCACTTTTCCCCTTACTGGAAATTTTTCCATGTGTAGGATTTTTCCTTAGTTTAAAACTTTCAGAAACCCATGCAAGCGATTCTGTGGACCCTCTAGAAGAACGAAACGCTAACTCGATTATGTGACCGTCAGAACCGCCACTAAACCCTAGGGTTTGTGGTAGTTCAGCGATGCCACATGTGAGGCATTGGTTGACCCTTCTACGGCTGGTTCAAAGGAGCCGTGGCATGTTCTGGGACCTTTTGAAATTCGCTCAAGTGTTGAGCTATTTAGGAAATTTTGGGTGTTTGTTTATTCGATCGGAAAGTTTAACATTGTGTAGTTATCTGGAATGTGATAAAATATGTGGAATTCATATAGTTAGGCATGAAATCCGTAATATGTGATATTTCGGGTTAATGATGTCTAAGGCGATTGTGGATTCCAAAGGTTGTAATTTGACATTTTCTTTTCTGCGACCGTAAGTGTAAAATGTGGTGTATCGCCGGTTTCGGTGCTATGTCAACGACAATTGGGATACGCATATTTACTTACGTTGATGACATGTGATGTTATGTGTTGTTGTGATATGTTATATCAGAACGTCGCTTTTGAATAGCTGGGGATTTTATGTGAGATGAGAGTTTTCATTTTCATTCATGTAAAATTCATTGTATGTAAAATTCTTTTATTGGGGCACTTCCGGGTTGAGGATGATGTCACCATTGTATATTATTTACTTTTTCGCATTAGGATAGACCCAAGCAGGAGAGCACAAGCAACCGGGTTCTAGGGTCCAGTGGGAAGCCATCACGAGTAGTCGAGACCGGGTCTCCTAACCCTAGAATTGGAAGGGTTACTTGCCGCTTTCATAGGGGTATAGGGATGTGGGTTTGGCTATTCATCACGACCGTGGAATTTGTATTTTATACTGGCTCAAAATAAAACGCGGACCTCCTGGTATATCAAATATTTCATATGTTATCTTCTGCTGCTGATATTCTGTGATGTGATCATTTTATATGCCGTGAGATGAATGCTTTATTATTGTATATATGATATATAATAAATGTTGCTAATGTTTTGCACCCATGCTAGTCCTGCCCCAGTATGCTGTTAGTTAAGTAACCTAACGGTGCATAACGGGACACTGTGGCGAATGCGGATGGCATATGCGTACGTTGTATTTTTCGTTTCTTCTGTGATGCTTAGGAAGCATAAATGATGGGACTTCGTTAATGAGATTAATGAAAGAAAAAGAAACCTACAAGATGTTGTAGAATCAAATTTTCAAAAAGGGTAGCTCTAGTTTTTGCTTTGCATAGCAGTATTCCTTATAGAATATCCAGCACCTTATTCAATAAGGAAAGAGCCGAGATCCCTTCACCGGGAGTGACCACTTTAGCGAAACTAGCAGATGCTATAACTCACTCGGTTTTGTTTTTGATTGCTTCTATAGTTTTGTTTTGCATAGTGGTATTTGTGAAATATCCTGCACCATATTCGATAAGGAAAGAGCTGAGATCCCTTCACCGGGAGTGACCTCTTTAGCGAAACTAGTAAAAGCCTAAAAAACACTCCCTTTCAAACTCACTTGTTTCTACAAACGATATCAAGTTCATTACGCAAAAGTTTTTTTTAAAACCTGTCGTAACCCTTCGTCATTTTAGGAAGTAGAGTACTTAGTTTTCGTGCTGCGATTGTTGACCATAGTTAAGGTGCAGTGTACGGTAGCTGAGTGATGTCTTTCTACATAGCATATGATGCAATTAATTAGGAAAGTCATATGACTTTGTTGACCATAGTTAAGGATCATGTGGGTGGGTCTAATTAATCAAGAAATAACGGGTAGAACTCGACTAGTGCTTATGATTTGTTGACCATAGTTAAGGTCATAAGTCACTAGGGGTAAAAGCATTATCGGGAATTTCAAGTGTTGAAATTTGCAATGAGATTGCATACCTTCTATGAGATAGTTGGATCCTGATACCCACTGCGAGTAAGAGTTACTCCTGGGAGACTCTTACACATCACAATTAGCCAATCAAGTAGGTGTCTAGAAAGGTGTTAACGGGGTTATGCCCATGGGAAAACGAGGTTTATTTTATTTTGGTCCATGCGAAAGCACATGGAACCTCCCTCAAAGTACCAACGCTGGCCTGGCCAAAAGATTGGCGAACTTGTAAAGTGTAATTAATCCTGGCTAGTCATACCTTTTAGGGTTTGAAGGAAGATTTGATAGAAGCAGTGGGAGCCATACTGATTAGATAAGATAATAACCAATCTAATCTTGCAAGAGCATACGCTAAAGTGTTTTCTTCTCTCTCTCCAGGTAGCGACCATGTCAGGCCTTAATCAAGATAATAATATGGATGTATTGACTGAACCCGCTTGTTATACTGAGCAGAGGAACGTTGGTTCCGTTCTTTCTTATAATTGTTATAAGACTGAGCTGGGAATAGAAACATATCCGGATTCCCACACCGCCCAAACAAAGAATAAGCATGTTGATGCATCTTCTTCAGGTGTGTTAGTTATCGATAACTGTTTCTCAGTTCATTCTACGTCCTGGGTATTAGATACCGGATCGGGATCCCACATATGTAATATGTTACATGGGTTAAAGAAAGGTAGGGAACTGAGAATGGGTGATCATTCCATAAGAGTAGGGAATGGTGCAAATGTTGTAGCCAAAGCAGTTGGCGAATATCACCTTGTATTACCGAACGGGAATACATTGATTCTGAACGAATGCTATTACATTTCGACCCTAATATGCAATCTTATATCAGTTTCTTTATTGAGTAAACAAGGATATAATTTTGTAGTGCAGGATAATGTTATGAACATCTTCCTGAATCAAAAGTTGATTGGATCAGGCTCGTTAAATAATGGCATATACGTTCTGAATCAAACTACAGTTCTTAATGTACAAAACATACACAAGAGGAAGAGTTTAGAAATGAACGAATCCTTCTTGTGGCATTGTAGGCTAGGTCATATCAATGCGACACGACTAGCTATGTTACATAAGAATGGATATTTGAATCCGTTTGAGTTTTCTTCTTATGACACTTGCCAGTCATGTCTCAAAGGCAAAATGACCAAAACTCCGTTTAGTGGACACGGAGAAAGAGTTACGGAACTCTTGGTACTGATACATAGTGATGTATGTGGTCCCATGTCTACACATGGAAGGAATGATTCCTCATACTTCATTACATTCACTGACGATGTCTCATGATACGGACATGTGTTCCTGTTGAAAGTATTAAGATTCTTCGATCGGATCGAGGAGGAGAATACTAGAGCAATGATTTCCGAGACTATCTAAAAGAGAATGGGATTCTCTCTCAGCTTACTCCTCCATATACACCACAGCACAACGGTGTATCAGAACGGAGTAATCACCCCCTATTAGATAAGGTGCGCTCTATGATGAGCACCGCTGAGTTACCTATTTCCTTTTGGGGTTATGCGGTGGAGACAGCCGCATACCAATTGAATAGAGTTCCAACCAAATCGGTGCCTACCACTCCATATGAGATATGGAATGGGAAGAGACCTTCTCTTAAACGAGTTAAGATAAGGGGTTTTCCGGCCTATGTTAAAAACCAAATTCCGGACAAGCTCGAAGCAAGATCAGGTCTTTGTAAGTTTGTGGGATATCCAAAAGATTCTTATGGATATATCTTCTACCACGGTGAGGAACAAAAGGTGTTTGTTTCTCAATATGCCACCTTTTTAGAAAAGGAATTTCTTGAAAAAGAAATTAGTGGCAAGGAAGTAGAACTGGAAGAAGTTCCAGCCACACAAACTGCAATATAAGATTTGGTGGAACCAGAGGATTTAGTAGTTCCCGACGAACCTCACCCGCTCTGCCGATCTAGTTGGGTTCCTTATCCACCTGAGAGATACTACGGTTTTCTCATTGAGGGTGGGAGCGAGGATTGCATCATGAAAGATGATGACCCGAATAGTTTCGAGCAGGCCATCATGAGTGGGGACTCTGTGAAGTGGCTGGATGCAATGCGATCTGAGATGGAATCCATGTACACCAACAAAGTATGGACTTTGGAAGTTGCTCCTGAAGGGGTAAAACCCATTAGGAGCAAATGGATCTTTAAGAAGAAACTTGGTGTAGATAGAAAAGTTGAGACTTTAAAAGCTAGACCTGTTGCAAAAGGTTTTCGTCAACGACCAGGTGTGGACTATGATGAAACCTTTTCACCAGTGGCTATGCTTAAGTCCATCCGGATCTTACTTTCCATTGCTGCATACCATAACTACGAAATCTGGCAAATGGATGTTAAGACAGCCTTTCTAAATGGTGATTTGGAAGAGTGCGTGTACATGACTCAGCCAGAGGGCTTCGTAGACAGTGGGAGCAGCGGGAAGGTGTGCAAGCTGCTTAAATCCATCTATAGGTTAAAGCAGGCATCACGGAGTTGGAACATCTGTTTTGATGTGGTAATCAAAGAGTTTGACTTCATCAAAAACGTAGATGAACCTTGTATATACAAGAAGGTGGCAGAGAATAAGGTTGTCTTTCTCGTATTGTACGTGGATGACATACTCTTGATAGGAAATGATATTCCTATGCTGCACTCGGTCAAGCTCTTCTTATCATAAAGATTATCAATGAAAGATCTAGGTTATGCCTCCTGCATTTTGGGGATTAAGATCTATAGAGATAGATCTACACGGATACTGGGATTGTCCCAATCCAGGTACATTGACACCATACTAAAGAGGTTTAGTATGGAAGAATCCAAGCGTGGGAATTTACCCATGATCTCTAGACTCGCTCTCTCCAAAGAGATGTCTCCTAAGACTGATTTAGAGAGAGATCGCATGCAATGGATACCCTATGCTTCAGTAGTAGGCTCTATCATGTACGCGATGCTATATACCAGATCCGATGTAGCATACTCACTAAGTGTAGTGAGTAGGTATCAAGCAGATCCAGAAGAGAGTCACTGGACAGCTGTGAAGAACATTCTCAAGTACTTGAGAAGGACTAAAGAGATGTTCTTGGTGTATGGTAATGGAGAACTCCAGGTAGAGTCCTTTACCAATTCGATCTTCAAAAGTGATAAGGACGACTCTAAGTCGCACTCGGGATTTGACTTTACCCTCAATGGAGGGACGGTTTGTTGGAAGAGTTCCAAACAGGAAACCGTGGCAGACTCGACCGTGGAGGCTGAATACATCGCTGCCAAAGATGCTGCCAAAGAGGCTGCCTGGATGAAGAAGGTCATCACTGAACTTTGAGTGGTTTCATCCATTGTGCATCCAATACCTTTGTATTGTGATAACAATGGAGCTGTAGCTTTAGCTAAGGAACCCAGGTCCCATCTGAGATCCAGGCATATTCTTAGGCGATATCACCTGATCCGGGAGATAGTTGATCGCCGCGAGATCGAGGTCAGGAGAGTTGACACGAAGGACAACACTGCGTATCCACATACGAAGGCCATACCCCAGATACAATTTGAGAGACTCTTTGGGAAGTTTGGTATGAGATGCTATACCAGCTGGCCTTAGAGCAAGTGGGAGATTGTTAGTTATGTATATGCCCTAGATGCCATTGTTGTACATATGATGTATATTATAATGGATGCTTGGATATATATAGAAAGAACTTTCTTTCTCGACATGATAGTATGCTATCTGGTTTCACTTTGTCTAAACATGTTGACTTGTATTGTATTACTGTCTTACTCTCACATGTTGATAAAGCCCTTAGGATAAGTACTTGACTACTAGGACTATGATGCAAATCATACTAGTAGGGCTAGGTATTCCATGAGCACATCCTATAATTGTTCCTAGTCGAGGGTGTATCGAGACAGGGCATCGATACTCCAGAGTAGACTAGCGTATACGCATCTTGACCCATCTGATGGGCGATGGATGATGCCACATCCATTGGTGTTTGACATCATAGATGGTGTACGGGTGCTCAGTACAGACTGGGTACACAGAACGGACTCGCCGAGAACTCCTAGATGGTATTATACCTATCGTCAGATAACAGTTCTTTGGTGACACTGGTACAGGTTAGTCTGTAGACCCGAGATCGTCATAGAGTCTTGTGTGATTCCCACTGTTCTTTGATTTCCACCTTACTACGTTCATGAGAACGTGCAAAACGGTGGCTTTTGGGTAAAGTCCCGAATCACATGGAGGCAATGAGCGATAGGAGGGGTTTCGTCTGTCCCGGTATTGGGGGTTGATGTTGCGCTGTGCTCGATTGGCTATAACTGGAAGTCCCTGGCCAGGGCTGATATGGAGATCTACTGGTAAGTGTTATCAATAGTTTCTCGACCCGTTATGAGCCTCACATCGACAGAAATTATTGGTTACTGGGGTCTGACATTCACCACCCCAAGACTGGATATGCGACATATCAGACGAAGAGACCGGACTGTACGGTAGTGTTACTGATTGGATTCACAGGAGTGTGAGGAGGCTTGCTTGTTGATCTTCTGATCACTTAATACCCGGGTGGCCGTTACGTTTAGCTGACCGCTTGCGGCTTGTGGGTGTTTGATATGATCATCACCTACCGCCGGCGTATTAATGAGTATTTAGAGTCCTACACAGAGGTTTCCCGGCTCAGGCGAAACGGAGTAAGAGCACATATGTGATATGTGCGGGACCGAGATTAATACGATATGTGATACCGTATTCTAATCTCCCGATATGTGATATCGGCTGGTTATATGTGATATAGCCAGTTATCGGATCATGTGTTGATTCGATAAAATGATACATATTATATTAGTCGGTTATATGTAATATAGCCGGATTATTAAATCAAGTGTTGATTTAATAACTTAATGTAGAATTATATATTTGATATATTAAATTAAATTAACTAATATTATCTCACTTAAGAATTACTTTTTCTCACTTGATAATACATTGATATATATGTGATATATGTTAATTGTATTATTTTCTTATGTTCACAAAATTATATATGTGATATATAATTGTGACATGCTTGGTTACACATGAAACATGGATGTGAGAGACTTAAACCATGCTAGGGTTAGATTAGGGTTTATATTTATTATTAAGAAAATTCAAAATTGTGGAATTTGTCATGGTTGATATTTTGGAGGAAGATTGTGGAACCTTGACTAAGTCCACCTCTTTTTTTCTATTAAGATATTTGTTAACCTAACTTTAACCCTAGCCTATGGTTTACTCTCTACATGATTTAACCATGACATATACTAACTCACCATGGTTGCATTTCTAACCTAAGCTAATAATTCATTCATCACTTCTTCATCTTCTTGCTTTCAAAAAACTTCCTAGATTTTTTCTTTATGATGAAATATTGTGAGAAAAAGAAAACAAAAGAAAGCAAAATTCTTACTTCATCATGCTCTTCTATACTAGCCATATAGATTAGTGTGTTTTCTTCACTAATCCCTAATTAGTGAAGAGATAGCTTGGGTTTTTTACTCCTCAAAGTAGATCATCTTGGATAGTGAAGACTTCAAGTAAGGATGCATCATTCATTTCATGGAGCCTCTCAAGAGTCCGGGAGCTTGATGATCGCAGCGAAGGGACAATAACTCGGAGCTTATGAAGCTAAGGAACAGACTACAAAGGTTGTAATCCCCAATCACTTAAAGGTAAAGTTGTTTGCTTTCGGTTCCGTATGATTCTTTAGTTATGAACTTAGGGTTAAGGTTATTTAGAATGACAAAATTTTAATTTGTCATGGACGATGCCACCCGAAACCTTGCTGCCGTGCTTGACAACCCTACACCTAGTATAGGTTTCTCCTACCATACTCATAAGTTTCTAACATGGTTTCCTTAACCATATTCTATATATATCGGTTTCCATTTTAATTTGCGGGGGTGCTATACGCCATCCACCCGACTTCCTCCGTAGATATAAATCTACTCACCTGCGGAATTCCTTGTTCAGCCATAGTCAATGAGCTCCGTCGTCTCAGAATCCACATGAAGGTACCTACAATCAATACGCAATCACGAAGGTATTAAAATCAAGTCCGGAAAACCAATTACGGCACATGGATCGCCTATGGGTTAGAACCCATAGCCTACGCATGCAAAAATAACCAAACAACCCTTGTTTTTGATGTACAAACGCCCAATAACCAAATACAAATCCAACGACAAAAAGCAAGCATTCAAAACTCAGAAAACATAGCCAGAAAAACCCCAATGTGCTCCCAGATTCATCTCAGGTTAAATTGGGACTAAACTAGCAATGCAGTGGGGTAGTATATGGGATAAGTGAGCTACAGACCCAATTCTAGCTCCAAACACCACAATGGGGCCGACCACATGCCCTATAAAATCGGCCAGCTCGGCCAAGACTGCTCCGTTATGGTTCATCTTCTCAGGGTGATCTCCTATTGGTCTAACTAGGTCTCTAGAGTTGCTAGTTTTTCTCAGAAACTTCCCGGGTTGCTCCAGATTCCCTGTAGGCCAAGACAACTTCACAAAACCGACACGGGGTGATTTCTAAGTTCGTATTCTCTGTTCTAGGTCCAGAAATTGATCTCTAGGGTCTTGTACACACTCACTACAGATCACAAGCCCACAAAATCATCCAAACCCTCTCTTGTAATTTTCGAAGATCACAAACCTAATTAACTCAATTTTCTAAACTAAACTACGATATAACACAAATAATAATCTAAAAGTGAAGTGATTACCTCATTTGGCAACCTAAGAAAATTCTTGAGTTGCCCAAAGTCTTCAAAATCCAAACTTGAAAGGTTCTAAGGGTTTGGGATAGCTTTGTGCATGTTTTTAATGAAAGGGGCATGAGGTTTTGAGGATGGATTGGAGGTGATGCATGGAGGTAGTGGGAATGAAGGAGATGAAGAAAATATAGGGAAAACAATGGGGGAGATGAAGGAGGGCAGCCAAGTCTTACTCTCCTCTCTCTTAACCTCACTCTCCAAAACAAATATCTCTTTTGTTTTATTCACAAAAACAAAAATCACAAGGCATCAAATTCTATTACTTCCACTCTTAACACTTTTTCACTCTTTTCTTTTCTTTTCTTTTCTTTCTCTTTTGTTTAACTCATTCTCTTTCCTCACAACTTCACTTGTTCTCACAAGCTCACAAATACAAACACAAACACATGCACACATGCACATGACATGAAAAAGCGTAAAAATACGGATTTGACCAAAAGTACGATAAATATCATTAAAATATATAAATCATTTTAATCTCCTATAAATTTCCAAATATTGGTATATACTTATACCATTTTACGAAAAATCCATATTCGCAAATCGAATAGTTTTCGCGAAATATATTATTTTAATATTAAATTTCCAAAAATAATATTATATTTTTTTGAAATGTTACAGAAAACAACTTTTGTAGACCGGTCCTTCACTTCTAAAGCTCCGTGTAGTAGTCCCTTCGCTGCAAGTGGTGAACTCCGGGACACTAGAGAGGGTTCACATGAAGAAATGAACAAGCTTACTCAATGTCTTCGAGGCCGAAGATGATCTACGTCGAGAAGACTCAAGCTCATGCTATCTCTTCACTAATAAGTGAATTATTGAAGCAAACACCCTAAACTAAATGGCTAATAGTATAGAACGATGAAGTAGGAAATGGGCTCAGTTTAGTTTTATTTTTCTCACAATATTTTCTCACCTTGAGAAAAGCTAGTGAGCTTTCTCTTGAGGAAGAAGAAGCTCAAGTGAAAAATGAGAGAATAAACTCATGTGAGGTGAGAAAATAAACCATGGGTGAGTTAGTGTCATACACTAACCCATGTAGAGAATTGACCATGGTTGAGAATAATGGTTAGGTTAATAAATATCTACATGCGAAACAAAAATAGTGGACTTGGTCAATGTTTTCCACAAGCTACTACAAGCTTGTAGCCATGCCATATATCCATCCATTTTTGAATTAGCTAGATAAATATAAACCCTAGGATTATCCAAATTATAGTGTAAGTCTCATACACCCAAGAAGCATGTGGCATCAAGCATGACACAATAAAATGTATATTAATATATATCGCATATATACAATATGCACATAAGTGAAAAAGAGAATACTTAGTGAGCAAATATTAGTTAATATAAGTTAATATATCAAATATATAATTATACATTAAATTATCTAATCAACACTTGATTTAATAATCCGACTATATCACATACAACCGACTAATATCATATGAATCAACTTATCGAATCAACACTTGATCCGATAACCCGGCTATATCACATATAACCGACCGATATCACATATCGCGAGAATAGAATGCAGTATCACATACGTGCATTAATCTCAGTCCTGCACATATCACATATGTGCTCCTACTCCATTTCGCATGAATCAGGAAACTTCTGTGTAGGACTCTAAAGACTCGTCAATACGCCGGCAGTAGGTGATGATCATATCAAACACCGACAAGCCGCAAGCGGTCTGCTAAACGTAACGGCCACCCGGGTATTGAGCGATCAGAAGATCAACAATCAAGCCTGCTCATACTCCTGCGAATCCAATCGGTAACACTACCGTACAGTCCGGTCTCTTCGTATGATATGTCGCATATCACAGCCTCGGGGTGGTATAACATCAGACCCCAATATCTTGATAAGTCAAGCAGATTCAAAGTCCATAACGGTTTGAGAAACTACTAATAACACTTACTAGTATATCTCAGCAACCCTGCCCAGGGATATCATGTTATGGCCAATCGAGCATAGCGCAACATCAACTCCCAATACCGGGAGAGGCGAATCCTCTCCTATCGCTCATTGCCTCCATGTGACTCGGGATTGTACCCAAAAACCACCTTTTTGCACGATCTCTTGACCGTGGTATGGTGGAAATCAAAGCACAGTGGGGATCACAAAGACTCTATGACGATCTCGGGTCGACAGACTAACTTATACCAGTATCACCAGAGAACTGCTATCTGACTATAGGTATAATACAATCTAGGAGTTCTCGGTGAGTCCGTTCAGTGTACCCAGTCTCCACTGATCATTCGTATACCTTCTCTGATGTCAAACGCCAATGGATATAGTATCATCCATTGCCCATCATATGGGTCGAAAAGCGTATACGTTAGTCTACTCTGGAGTATCGATGCCCCGTCTCGATACTCCCACGACTAGGAACAATCAAAAGATGTACATGCCGACTACCTTTTCCCCAATAGTATGATCTGCATCATAATCCTGGTAGTCAAGTACTCATCGTAAGGGCTTTATCAACATGTAATAGAGAGACAATAAGTGTACATTTTAAGATAAAGATCAACCAGATAGCATACTATCATGTCGAGCAAGAAAGTACTCCCTATATATGTCCAAGCATCCACTACAATATGCATCACATGTACTGTAATGGCCTCTAGTGCATACATATAACTAATAATCTCCCACTTGCACTAAGGCCATTTATTGCAGTATCTCATACTCAACGTCCTATAGAAGTCTCTCTAGGGTAAGGCCTTTGTGAGTGGATCCGATGTGTTATCCTTCGTGTCAACTCTCCTGACCTCGATCCCTTGGAGATCAACCATCTCCCTGATCAGGTGATACTTGCCTCAGAATATGTCTGGACGCTGATGGGACTTGCGTTCTTAGGCCAAAGCCACAACTCCATTGTTGTCACAATAACTGTTATTGGAAGCTCAATGGTTGGAACCTTGTTCATCTCATGAACAAGAAATGTCCAGACAGCCACTTTGGTAGTATCGTTGGAAGCGATGTATCCAGCCTTTATCGTTTAGTATGTCACGGTATCTAGTTTGGAACTCTTCCAACATACCGTCCCTCTAATGAGGGTAAAGACAATGCATGTGACTGACTTTCAGTCGTCATTATCACTCTGGAAGCTTGAACCAAGAACTTTCTTTTAGTGCTTCTCAAGTACTTAAGAATGTCCTCCACAGCTGTCTAGTGATTCTCCCAAGATCCAATTGATTCATGATCACTACATTTAGTGAGTCATCTACATCTGGTCTAGTACATAACATCGCATACATGATAGAGCCTACTATCGAAGCATAGGGTATCCCATGCACGCGAGCTTCCTCCAAATCAGTCTTAGAAGACATCTTTTTGGAGAGAGTGATTCTATGGATAGTGGACGAACCGCCACGCTTAGAATCCTCCATACTAAACCCTTTTAGTATGGTGTTAATGTACCTGGATTTGGGACACTCCCAATATCCACTTAGATCTATCATCATAGATCATAATCCAGAAGATGTAGTAGGTATCATCCAGATCTTCCATGGAGAATCCTCGTGATAAGAGGAGCTTGACCGAGTGTAGCATAGGAAACCATTTCCTATCAAGATTATTTCATCTACATACAATACGTAGAAAACAACCTTCTTGTGTATACAAGGTTTATCTACCTTTTTGATGAAGTCAAACTCTTTGACTGCCACATCAAAACAGATGTTCCAACTCCGCGATGTGCGCATTGATCCTAATGGACTTAGGCATAGCTTTGAAAGTATCAACTTTTCCATCTACACCAAGAATCTTCTCAAGATCCATTTGCTCCCAATGGGTTTTACCTCTTCAGGTTCAACACTCAAAGTCATATATTGGTGGTGTACATGGATTCCATCTTTGATCGCATAGCATCCAGCCATTTCATAGAGTCCCCACTCGTGATGGCCTGCCTGAACCTAGTTGGGCCATCATCAACCATGATGCAATCATCGCTCCCACCAGCACTGAGTAGACCGTAGTATCTCTCAAGTGGATGAGGAACCCTACCAGATTCATGGAGAGCCTGAGGTTCGTTGGAGACTATTGAATCCTTTGGTTCCACTAAATCATCAGCTGTTAGTTTGTCAAGATGGAATAACTTCCAGTTCTACCTCATGACCACAAATTTCTTCACAAGAAATTCCTTTTTCTAAAAATGTGGCAACTGATAAACAAAAAACCTTTTGCTCCTCGGTATGGTAGAAGATATTCCCTCACGAATGTTCGGGATATCCAACAAACTTATACAGAACTGACTTTGCCTCGAGCTTGTCTGGATTTTGCTTTTCAACATAAGCCGGACAACCCCATATCGTAACTCGTTTAAGACATGGTCTCTTCCCATTCCATATCTCATACGGAGTGGAAGGCACTGATTTGGATGGAACCCCATTCAATAGGTATGCAGCTTCTCAAGTGCATAAATCCAAAAGGGACCAGGCAACTCAGTAGTACTCATCATAGAGCGCGCTAAATCTTATAGGGAGCGATACGTCCGCCCTGATACACCGTTGTGTTGTGGTGTACTCGAAGGAGTAAGCTGAGAGAGAATCACATTCTCCTTTTAGAAACTCCAAGAACTCCATGCGCAAGTATTTTCCTCCTCGATCACATCGTAGAACTTTAATACTTCTACCCTTCTGGTTCTCAACTTCAATCTTATATTCCTTGAATTTCTCAAAAGTTTCAGACTTGTGTTTCAACAGGAATATATGTCCGAATCCTAAGAGAAGATCAGTGAATATAATGAAGTATGAAGAACCAACCTTGGCATTTGTAGACATAGGACCGTATACATCATCATGTATCCATCCCAAAGGTTCAGTAACTCTTTCTCTGTTTCGAGTAAACGAGGTATAGGTCATTTTACCTTTGAGACAAGACTGGAAAGCATCATAAGAAGAAAATGTAGGGTTCCTAGGCACACACATGAGGTTCTACAAGGCATCAACCATGCCCATTTCAAAATTTTGATGTGCCGAACAACCCTATGCAAGATCGTTGACTAAAGGTAAGGCGAAACTAAAAGCAAGAAAACTACTTTGCTACTAAGTAAAAGGGATAACAACCTTTCTAGATCCGGTCCTTCACTTCTAAAGCTCCGTGTTGACGTCCCTTCGCTGCGATCATCGGGATCCCGGACCCTAGCGTTGGTTTCTTCGGAGAAATGAGCGGGCTAGGTCGTTGAGTTCGAGGCCGAAGATGATCTACGTCGGGGAGACTCAAACTCAAGCTATTCCTTCACTTGGTCAAGAACTTTGTGAAGAGAACACCTATACAACATGGCAAGTGGTAGAGGATGAACAAATAGGAAGTGGGTTCACTTTGGATTTGGATTTCTCACTCTTTTTCTTCACTTGAAAATTTTCAAGAAAGCTTTCTTCACTTGAAGAAGATGAAGAAGAAAGAAAAGAATATGAATAATAGAATTTTTAAAAATGAATAATCAAGTGAAGTCTATCATGATGCAACCATGGGTGAGTGTAACCTTTGTAGAGACTAAACTAGAGTTTAAGTTAATTGTTAAGTTAATGAAAGTATCATGCAAAACAAAATGGTTAGACTTTATCAAAGACGCTTAAAAGCTTCATGAAGCTTCAAGCATAAAACAAAGAAAGCCACCATTTTATTTTTGCCAAAATAAATAAAACCCTAACCATTAACCTAAACATGGTGTATGTCATACACACACCCAAGTTTGCATGTATCATCAATCATGATACAAACTAGTGCACAAACATATATCATATATATAACTTGTGCACATCAAGTGAGAAAATCAATCTTAAGTGAACAAATACTAGTTAATGTAAAGTAATATATCAAATATATAATTATACAATAAATCATTAAATCAATACTTGATTTAATGATCCGGTCATATCGCATATAACCGACTAATATGTAGTGTATCAATATATCGAATCAACACTAGATTCGGTAACCCGGCTATATCACATATAACCGTCCGATGATACAAATCGCGAGAATAGAATACAGTATCACATACTGGTATTATTCTCGGTCCTGCACATATCTCATATGCGCTCCTATTTCGTTTCGCTTGAGCCGGGAAACCCCTGTGTAGGACTCTAAAGACTCGTCAATACGCCGGTAGTAGGTGATGATCATATCAAACACCCACAAGCCGCAAGCGGTCTTCTAAACGTAACGGCCACCCGGGTATTGACCGATCAAAAGATCAACGAGCAAGCCTGCTCACACTCCTGTGAATCCAACCAATAACACTTACCGCACAGTCCGGTCTGTTCGTCTGATATGTCGCATATCTCGCCTAGGGGTGGTAAACGTCAGACCCCAGTAGCTTGATAAGTCATGCCGATGTAAGGTCCATTGTTAGTGTTTATGCCCTAGAAGGCCATTACTGTATCATACTATCTTGTATATTACTTAATGGAAGCTTGGGATATTCACATGTATATAACAGTCTTGCTAAACATGGTAGTATGCTACTTGGTTTTTCTATCTTAATATGTGAGTGTACGTATTGATAGAGCTCTTAGGATCTTGCTTGTCTACCAGCGTTGTGATGGCAGTCACACTAGTGGGGGCTGGGTAGTCTACAAGCACATCCTTATTCAGGTCCCTGGTCGTTGGATTATCGAGACAGAGCATCGATACTCCGGAGTAGACTGGTGTGTACGCTTCTCATCCCAGTTGGGGAGATGGTCTGTCCGACAGCCGTCAGTACGTCGTACTGGAGATAGTATGCAGGTGCTCGTTAGGTTACGGGTACACCGGACAGGACTCACAGGGAACTGTTGGTTGGTTTGATACCAGTCGTCAGTGAACAGTTCCCAGGTGACATGAGTACAGCGTAGTCCGCAGACTTGACACTGCTACTTCGCCTCGAGTGTGTCCCACTGTTCTTAGATTGCTACCCTACCACGGCTCAAAGGAGTCGTGCAAACAGGTAGCAGTTGGGTGCAGTCCCGAGCACTTGGAGGCAGTGGCGGTTAGACAGGATTCGTCCCTCCCGGTATTGGGAGTAGATATCGTGCTGTGTCAGAGAGCCATTACGCAAAGTCCCTGGCCAGGGCAAGCGAGATTTGCTGGTAGGTTCCAGTAGTTTCTCAGGGTGTAATAGGTTTCCCTCCGACACGACTTATACCGCTATTAGGGGACTGACGCTTGCTGCCCCCCTAGGCCCGATATGCGATATTCTTGGACGAACGGACCGGACTGTATGGAGATTGTCACATCAGACTCAGTAGGAGTTCGGATGGGTTTTCTCATCGGCCTTCTTATCGACAACTACCTGGGGACCGTTACGTACAGCTAGTGCCGCTTGCGGTCTGTGGTTAAACCCACTGCCAGCGTAGTAGTCGAGTCTCTAGAGTCCCACACAGAGAGTTTCCTACTCCAGGCGAAACGATATAGAGGTCGCATAGTTTTGCGACAAAGGGTTCGGACGCATACGTGCGTTTACGCACGTACGACTTTCGGACAGTTTTTACCAGTCGGCTTTGGTTTAAGCCAGCTACTGGTATCCGGTTATTGGATTTTTACAGTCTAAAGTTTTTCCGTATTTTTGCGGATTGGAGGGGCGTTCTCGTAATTGTACGAGAAGCTTCTAGAAGATGTGACTAAGGAGGTTACTTTGGATAAGATTGTGAGTCATGAGAGTGATTCATCATTATCATTATTGCACCATAAATGATAATGACACATGCTTAATGAATCACCATTAGATATTTGTGAAGCATGCTTATTCATCACTCATTTTCTTTTGTTCATAAATGAGAATGCTTCATAATATATTATGATACACTCTCTCTCATCTCATTATCTTATCTCACATTCTCTCTCCTCAAGCTCTCATCTTCAAGAGACTAATCCTTAATCCTCATGTGTTGAGATCAAAGGTTTAGTTAGACTTAAACATCCATTACCTTCACTCTATATCATCCTTTCTTCTTTGATTAGCAATCAAAGTAGATTAGTTACCTCAAGTTAGAGGTGTAGCTTGGTGTTTTGCTCTCGGGTGGATCGTCTACTACCTAGAGAAGGTCGAGGAGAACAAAGGAGGACACAAAGACGAAGGACCGGTTTCTTTAGGTATAATCCCTAAACACAATTGAAAAGAAACTCTTTGTGTACGGTTATTTATAGTTTAGCTTTCGATTTAAGCGGTTAGTCGATGTTCGTTCCTTAAACTTGATTGATTTTGTAAATTCCGCCTCCCCACAAGTACTGTGGTGTACTACATCGACTTACAGTGGTATCAGAGCCTCGCTAAACAATAAATAACTTAATTGCAAATTTGTACGAATTTCGAACGGAAAAACGAAGCCGGAAAACCCTAAATCTAATCAGTTTCTGTCGAATTTAAAATGATGTCCTAAAATTGTTCAGGGTTGTTCAGAAAGCTAGAAAGGAGTCCAGGAGAACACCCAAGAAATTCGAGCCCATGACTCGGCTAAAGCGCCGTGGAAGGGCGGCGGATCCCACCGATCCGCCGCGCTTCCGCGGCCGAGTTGCCGAGTCATGGACTCATCTTTCATGTGTGGGTCCCCTGTGATATTTGGGGTTTTCTGGAATATTTAATATTTGCTCAGGTTACTGTTTAACAGAGCAGATTTTGGAGCAATATTGATGTTGTTTAATCGATCGAAATTGTACAGTATTTGCATATTGGATTATATCTGTGATTGTTTAATGTGTTCGTAAACCTCCCCCAACTGCTAGTATGTCGGTTGGCAGGGGGTTGCACATTTCTGAAATGGTTATATCTGTTTGTGCATATAAACTGTATTGGACTGTTGTGGTGTATAGCCGGGGTTAGCAATGGGTTATTGTTTAATTCATTTGTTGTAAATGTAATTTGTTGTAATATTATTTTTGCGGGGCACTTCCAGGTTGCGGTCGTAGCCACCGTTGTATTATTTCATTTTACTGTTTTTGCTCCTAGGACTGACCCAAGGTGGGGTACACAGACTACCGGGTGGGTAGTTTGCCGTATCCGTAGGGGTCGAGGGTGGGGTAACGGCTATTCATCACAACTGTGTAATCTGTCTTTTCTTGCAGGCTCAAAAGAAATACAGATTGCTTGCAAATCCAATATTGTTTATCTGTGTTCTGGAATGAATATCATTGCGTCAGACGAATGTAAAATATCTATATTTATGATAGCTATTTAGACGCCACTTATGTTTTACACCCGCGCTAGCCCAGCCCCCGCTCTGTCGTTAGTTAAGTAACCTAACGGGTGATGACGGGACCCCGTGGCGAATGCGGATGGCATAAGAGGACGTTGTATTTTCGTTGTTTTCTGCAATGATAGGTTAATGATGGGACGCATTATCTATAATGCAAAGTAAAATAAACCAAAGTTTTAATCGTTGGAACAATTTAAAAGAAACCACTCGGTTATTTTTAAAACAGATATTTTTAAATACGGAGCTTTAACCACTCCTTTTAAAAGCTATCAGGTTCCTTCGGTTATATCAAGTTCACTACGTTCACGGTTTCGCCAAAACCAGTCGTAGCCCTCCGTCATTTCATCTGGGTATTCAGTAGTATTCAAGCTATGTATTTTGACCTAACGCCAAGGCATAGTGTTTGGTAGCTGCTGGATATTCATTTGTTGCATAGATAGATGAGTTAGTTTGGGACAGTCGTATTATCATTTTGGCCGAACGTCAAGGATATATACGGATGGGTTCAAATTGACAAGATAATGATGGGTAGAACTTGACATGTGACTTATGACATTTTGACCTAACGCCAAGGTCATAAGAGCATGGGGCAAAAACTTATATCGGGAATTTCTAAAGAAACTGAAATTTGCAAAGAGATGCATACCATTTTGAGTTTGATGAATGTTGGTAGCATTCCTTCAACATTATCATACGATGATATTTGGATCCCGATCCTACTGTGAGTATATGATACTTATCAGGATATTCGTCACTTAACGATCAATGCTATAAACCTAGTAGATGTCCAGAAAAGTGTCAGCGGGGTTACGCCCCCAGAGAAAAGAGGTTATTTAATTAAGGAACTTCGCGAAAGCGTTGGAAAACCTCCCTCGAAGTACCGACACCAGCCTGGCTGAACGGTTAAGCAAGTATTGTACGGTGAGAATAGTCTTGACTAATTCTTCTTTTATGGTTTGAGGAAGGATTCGAGAAACAGTGGGAGCCATCCAGTTTAGATAAACTAAAAACCACTCTAAACTTGCAAGAGCATCATGCTAAAGAGTTTTCTTCTCTCTCTCCTAATTGCAGCGACCCTGAAAATGACTGGACTTAAGTTACTTTTAGAGAAAAATATACTGACAGGGCCAAACTATAAAGATTGGCTGCGGAATGTCAAAATGGCTTTGACCTATGACAAACTGGGGTACGTCCTCACCGCTACGGCACCTGCTGTCCCTGGTCCCAAATCCAGCAATGCGGATAAGGAAATCCGCAAAACCTGGGATTTAGATTGCGCGAGAGCCAAGTGCATCGTGCTTGCCTCGATGAACAATGAACATCAAAGGAGGCACGAGGATATGTCCCTAGATGGCATATTTCTCCATACAAAGGAACTTTATGGAGAGCAATCTCGTATAGCAAGATACGAGACCTCTAAGAACTTGTTTCGAGCGAGGTTGGCTGCCGGGTCATCGGTTGGTGAACATGTCCTACAGATGATCAGCTATATTGAAGAGCTCGCAGACCTTGGGACGACTTTGGATAATGAGCTCTATACAGACCTTATTCTCCAGTCCCTTCCTCACACCTACGCCCAGTTTATCCTGAACTTCAACCTTCAAAGAAAAGAAGTTTAACTTCCGGAACTCCTGAACATGTTAAGGAGTGCAGAGGGCACCTTGAAGACATCAAGGGAAACACCCGCTATGTTTGTTGGCGGTTCATCTTCTTCCGGGTCCAAGGCTAGGGCCAAAGGAAGGAAGAAGAAGGCCGCACCCAGACCTAGAGGAGGTGTTAGTAAGGTGGGAGGGAAGGGAAAGAAAAAGAAAGCAGTACTGATAGTTGGCCAGGATGAGTGCTTCCATTGTCACAGGAAAGGGCACTGGAAGAAGGATTGCAAGGCGTGGAACGCCAAGAACCAGGAACAGAAGCAAGCTGTGGCTTCGACTTCAGGTGTGTTTGTAATTGAGAATTGTCTGTCGATCAACTCTACTTCCTGGGTATTGGATACCGGATCAGGATCTCATATTTGCAATTCATTGCAGGCACTGAGAAACCGTAGAGTGCTGAAGGAAGGTGATATGACCCTAAAGGTTGCTAACGGAGCTAGCGTAGGAGCTGCGTCCGTCGGGGACTATCACCTAGGATTGACGAGTGGACACATTTTGGTTTTACATAACTGTTATTTTGTACCCAGCTTAACGTGTAATATCATATCAGTTTCCTTGTTATCAAATAAAGGTTATGATTTCACGTTTGTAAGAGATGTTGTCAACATCCACCTTAATCATGGTTTGATTGGGTCCGGTACATTAAATAACGAAATATATGTTTTAAACCAACTCCAAATTTTCAATGTCCAGAACACACTAAAAAGAAAGTCTCCAGATTTAAATAAAGCTTTCTTATGGCATTGTAGACTGGGTCACATCAATAAGAGAAGGTTGACTAAGTTGCATAGAGAAGGATATTTGGACTCGTTCGAATATCAATCTTATGACACTTGTCAATCTTGTCTCAAAGGAAAGATGACAAAGACTCCATTTACTGGACAAGGAGTAAGAGCGAGCGAGCTCTTAGGACTCATACACAGCGATGTATGCGGTCCAATGTCTACACATGCAAGAGGTGGTTTTTCCTACTTCATTACTTTCACGGATGATTACTCATGACACGGATTCATTTATCTGATGAAACATAAATCCGAGGCTTTTGAGAAATTCCAAGAGTATAAGAATGAAGTAGAAAACCAAACCGGCAAAAGTATAAAGACACTTAGATCTGATCGAGGTGGTGAATACTTGAGTGCCGAGTTCCTAGGTTACCTAAAAGAGAAAGGAATTCTCTCTCAGCTTACTCCTCCGTACACTCCACAGCATAATGGTGTATCGGAGAGACGGAGTCGAACCCTATTGGATATGGTACGATCCATGATGAGTAATGCTGAGTTACCGCGATCTTTCTGGGGACATGCGCTAGAATCAGCGGCATATCTTTTGAACATGGTACCTACCAAGACTGTGCCTACCACTCCATATCAGATGTGGAGTGGGAAGAAACCCCATCTACAGTATATAAAGATTTGGGGATGTCCAGCTTTTGTTAAAAAGCAGCATGTGGACAAGCTCGAGGCACGATCAGTAAAGTGTTTGTTTGTGGGATATCCAAAGCACTCCAGGGGATATCTATTCTATTACGCAGAGGAACAAAAGGTATTTGTTTCTCGTAATGCCCATTTTCTAGAACATCAGTTTTTAGAAAAGGAATCAAGTGGGAGCGAAATAGAACTGGAAGAAATTCCAGAACCACAAACTGCTACTGAAAGTTTGGTAGAACCAGAAGTTCAAGAAGAACAGGACATTCCCGCACCCCTCCGAAGGAGTAGTAGGCCGTCTCATCCGCCTGAGAGATACTACGGTTTTCTCATAGATGGGGATAGAGAGGATTGCATCATAGATGATGATGAACCTACTGACTTCCAGCAGGCCATCCAGAGCGGCGACTCGGTACGATGGCTAGATGCAATGCGAACCGAAATGGAGTCCATGTACACCAACAAAGTATGGACTTTGGACTTTGCTCCAGATAGGGTAAAACCCATAGGATGCAAATGGATCTTCAAGAAAAAGATTGGTGTAGATGGACAGGTGGAAACCTATAAGGCTAGACTTGTTGCAAAGGGTTTTCGTCAAAGACCTGGTTTGGACTATGACGAAACTTTTTCTCCAGTGGCTATGCTCAAATCCATTCGGGTCCTTCTTGCTATTGCTGCCTTCCATGATTATGAAATCTGGCAGATGGACGTAAAGACGGCTTTTCTGAATGGAAATTTAGAAGAGAGCGTCTATATGGATCAGCCAGAGGGTTTCAATCAGAGTGGGAGCAGCGGGAAAGTATGCAAGCTGCTTAAGTCTATTTATGGACTAAAGCAGGCATCGCGGAGTTGGAACATCTGTTTTGATGAGAGAGTCAAAGAATATGACTTTATCAAAAATCCAGATGAACCGTGCATATATAGTAAAGTTGTGGCCAGAAGTGTCGTATTCCTCGTCTTGTACGTGGATGACATTCTATTGATAGGAAATGACATTCCTATGCTACAATCTGTCAAAGGATTCTTGTCACACAGGTTCTCCATGAAAGACCTGGGTGATGCCTCTTACATTCTGGGGATCCGGATCTATCGTGATAGATCCAAGAGGATATTGGGACTTTCACAGTCCAGGTATATCGACACTGTACTGAAAAGATTCAGTATGGAAGATTCTAAGCACGGTAATCAACCGGCTTGTCACGGAATCACCCTCTCCAAAGAGATGTCTCCCAAGACTGATTTGGAAACGGAACGCATGTCTATTATACCCTACGCTTCTGCGGTAGGCTCTATAATGTATGCGATGTTGTGTACCAGACCAGATGTAGCTTACGCACTAAGCGTGGTAAGCCGGTATCAGTCAGACCCAGGGAAGAAACACTGGATAGCAGTAAAGAACATTCTCAAGTACCTGAGGAGGACTAAGGAGATGTTCTTGGTTTACGGCGGAAAAGACCTCAGGTTGGAGGCCTTTGCTGATTCCGGCTTCCACAGTGATAAGGACGATTCCAAGTCCATGTCGGGTTATGTCTTTACCCTCAATGGAGGGGCGGTGTGCTGGAAGAGCTCCAAGCAGGACACTGTTGCTGACTCGACGATGGAAGCGGAGTATATAGCTGCTTGCGATGCCGCAAAAGAAGCAGTCTGGATGAAGAAGTTCCTAACAGAACTTCAGGTTGTTCCTGCCATAGTTGATCCAATACCTCTGTATTGCGACAACAACGGAGCTATAGCTTTAGCGAAGGAACCAAGGTCCCATCAGAAGTCCAGACATATCTTGAGGCGGTATCACCTGATCAGGGAGATCATTGATCGTCAGGAGATCGAGGTTCGGAGAGTTGCTTCAGAAGAGAACATTGCTGATCCATTCACGAAGGCCCTTCCTCAGATTCAGTTCGAGAGGCTACTCGAGATCATTGGTCTACGATATGCCAGTACATGGCCCTAGTGCAAGTGGGAGATTGTTAGTGTTTATGCCCTAGAAGGCCATTACTGTATCATACTAGCTTGTATATTACTTAATGGAAGCTTGGGATATTCACATGTATATAACATTCTTGCTAAACATGGTAGTATGCTACTTGGTTTTTCTATCTTAATATGTGAGTGTACGTATTGATAGAGCTCTTAGGATCTTGCTTGTCTACCAGCGTTGTGATGGCAGTCACACTAGTGGGGGCTGGGTAGTCTTCAAGCACATCCTTATTCAGGTCCCTGGTCGTTGGATTATCGAGACAGAGCATCGATACTCCGGAGTAGACTGGTGTGTACGCTTCTCATCCCAGTTGGGGAGATGGTCTGTCCCACAGCCGTCAGTACGTCGTACTGGAGATAGTATGCAGGTGCTCATTAGGTTACGGGTACACCGGACAGGACTCACAGGGAACTGTTGGTTGGTTTGATACCAGTCGTCAGTGAACAGTTCCCAGGTGACATGAGTACAGCGTAGTCCGCAGACTTGACACTGCTACTTCGCCTCGAGTGTGTCCCACTGTTCTTAGATTGCTACCCTACCACGGCTCAAAGGAGTCGTGCAAACAGGTAGCAGTTGGGTGCAGTCCCGAGCACTTGGAGGCAGTGGCGGTTAGACAGGATTCGTCCCTCCCGGTATTGGGAGTAGATATCGTGCTGTGTCAGAGAGCCATTACGCAAAGTGTAACGTTTTGGAAATCGTTATGCGATTTCGTCCGTTTTAGGGTAAGTTTGTCGGTATTTTCCGTTTTTACCCGACTGTGAACAAACGACCATATAGACTTGCCAGCACCTAAATTAGCTAAAATAAAGCTAGTGCGCGAACTTTGGGAGTATATGGGACGTTTTGGTTCAATTTGATTTTTCCCAATTTTTAATATTATTTTATTGCGGTATTCAATTTTGGGAAAATTTCTGTTTGCGATCTTTTCTTTAAAACCTCTAAGTTAAGAAATCCTTCTCACTTCACCTAGGAATATATTGTGTGGCCTAGGTTTTAACTTGGAAATTTAAAGAAAAAGAAATAGAAAAGAGAGGGAAATAGGTGCATGCATGTGTGTGTATGTGTGCAAGTGCATTAATGGGCAATAAGTGTAGGTAATTGCTAGGAAACCCTCTCAATCCTCCACCTCACCTCCCATGGCCGAAATCCCCTCATTGCCTACTGCCCTTGATCAATTCTATTATCATTTTAATTCATTTCCATCACAAAATCCTCAAAATTTCTGAAACCTATCACAAAAATAGCTAAAACTTGGGTTTTCTTGATCTTGATCACTTGGAGATAGGGAAAAGCTTGGAACTTGAGAGCAAAGTTGTTAGGTATATTCCCTTTACTGTTAATTTATAGTTTTTGTGTGGGTTTGATCGTTAATTTCTGCGTAGAACGTAGTTTATATCGATTGAGGCGATATCGGGTTTTTAGTGTCTTTTTAGAGATATTAGTATCTGCTGTGACCTGAGAATTTTAGTGATGGAATAAACAACTTTAGAGGAGTGTGCAGGTTGACCTGAGACACCACCAGAAGTACGGGGACCATCCCACCGGCCGGGGCCGGCGAGACTTGAAGAGGGGGCCGGCGACGCCGGCCGACTTGGGGAGTTTTGGGGTGGGTCTTCTGTGGTAGTTGCCTGCTGTGGTTTTGGGTTGTTGGGTACTGTTGATTTATTTAATAAATGCAGTATGCAAAATCTGGGATCGATTACCTATAATCGTGTGTTTAGAGTTCGCGTGATACGTGTTGCGACACGAGTCGTGTGTCGTGCTGCGATGTACTCAGTTTGGGTTTAGGTATCGTTTCGTGTGTTTGCACTAGACGTGTACTCGTGAGTTGGTTTAGTGCGTTGATTCGTTTTATATTACGTAGTTTTACGTTATTATGATTGCTTCTGAGATATTCGCATTATTTCTTGTGTTTGTGATATTATAGCGTCGCAAGCGGGGACTTCTGACGCTGCGAACAAAGGGAAGCAGGTGGTCGGATTTTCATAGCTGGAGACCACAGGGTGAGTAGATTTAACATCTACGGGGAATCGCCCGTATGGCGCTACGCGTCGGGGCAAGATATGATATAATATTAGCCGTATGCTCATTTGCTTATATAGAAACATTGCATGATTCATGTTGCATATAGTTACTTGTGCTTGATACTGTACCTGCTGTACACTGCACTGTTATCGACAGTCCATGTTGCACGAGCACCAATGATATGCTACACACACCCTGTCGGTAATTGCCATGACACGCACAATACAAATGCTTATTCTATACCTTACTATTAGATAGCGACATTAAACAGTTATACTTGTGCGATAGTACATGTTACATAGAACATACCTGTATACCTACATGCTCATATGTATACCATGCTATATTACTTGTTCGCACATATACCATGCTATATTACTTGTTCGCACATATACCATGCTATATTACTCGTTCGCACATATACCTTGCTATTGTTATATGATCAGTTTGTATTGCATATATATCAGTGGTATGGGACGCTGTGTATATATGTATTCTGAATTTGGATATTACAGTTTTTATTGCATATATATCGGTGGTATGGGACGCTGTATATATATGTATTTTGGATTTGGATTTATATGATTTGTATTGCATATATATCAGTGGTATGGGACGCTGTATATATATGTATTCTGGATTTGGATTCTTGGAAACCGCGAGATACATTATATGGACTTATGCATTTGAGATGCGATATGGGAAATTAAGGTGTCGATGTTGGGCACTTAATTTCCGAGAGATATATGGGATTTGACAGACCGATACGTGGAAACGCAAGTATCGAGATGGATACTTGGTTTTCGAGGAACGTATGGATATCAGACAGACCGATACGTGGAAACGCAAGTATCGATGTGGGATACTTGGTTTTCGAGGAACGTATGGATATCAGTATTTATGTGTCGATGATAGGCACTGGTTTTTATTATGTTTTTGAGTGTCGACGTTTGACACTCAGGTTTCATGAGATGTACAGGATTTGAGGGCCGATCTGAGGGCCAATCTGAGTATTTTGAGATTTGGGTGTTGTTGAGTTACACCGTGTTTTTCATGCTTATGATATGCGCATGAGATTATTTACTATTCCGTACTCAGTATTCAATTGATATGGATATCATGATAGTTGCATATTCATATTGTCATACTCATGCTATCAGTTCACATGTTATTGATCATTGCTGTTAGTGCATACTTGCGATTACTGTATGATGTTAATTACTATTCACGAGTTGGCAACTCATCCCCGTTGTGCCACAGTGTTTTGCAGGACTTACCCTCTGAGTAGTCGCGGCAGGGTAGCTTATCATCACTACTTTTGGGGATACCGCTACCTTGGCAGTGAGGCCGTTGCATTATAGGTGGGTTTGCGGTTATCCGTTGTACATTGTATATCTTTTTGGTTGGATCTAGTATTCTCCATCTACCCTTGTTGTATATGACTTAGAGACGACTTGTGAGATATCAGTGTTGTATATTGGTTTTGGGAACCGTGCTCGTAGAAGCAGGTTATTTTGGAGATGTTTACTTCTTGATATAGTCGTTCTCTTTGATATTTCTTCGCTTTGGCGTCGTATACTTGTTGTGGTGATTGTCTCCGCCGGTGGGCGTGATTTTTCTCCCACTTGGGATGTTTTATATATATTATCTGTGTTGTACCCGTTTTCGGGGCTAGTTTTACAAAGGAAGTGCTGCCGAAATTTTTATGAAAGAAAACTAGAGTTAGAGATTTTAAATGGCGACTTCTAAAATATTTTTAAACTGTGTTTCTCCGTTGATCCAGTGTTGGGTGGTTTAGATTTCTGGGTTTCGGCTTACTTAAGTTGCGTACGCCTGTAGACGTTACGTAATTTAAGTGCCGGTTACGGACCGAATTTGCGGGTCGTGACAAAGTTGGTATCAGAGCGTTAGGTTTTACCTTTCGGAGTCTAGGATGACCTTGGTATGATGGAGTAGGTAGCTTAAGCAGAGTGACGTAGCGTGTGTATGTTCCGCGGCATACTTACGACACGGTACTCCGCCCAAGTGACCTTAGGACTTGTTGATTGATATTCCTTCCGTGATTGATATACATCTTGTGATTCGATTTCCGTTTCCTTATCGAATCTTGTTTCAATTTATAGCCCATATGCCGCCGAAGACTACGAGGGCTCAGAGAGCGGCCGCGAGGGCCGAGGTCAGAGTTGACTCGCCTGAGGCGAGGACTGACCAGGATGGTACGCCTGTTGTACCGGAGTATATTGCTATGATTGGAGCTGGTATGCAGGATCTGCGCCAGATTGTGGGGACTTTGGTAGAGACCATCCGAGCGCAGAGGCAGGCAGTTGTTCCACCCGCTGCGGAGGCCACGATGGTACCTACATTTCCGATAGTCGCAGTTGCAGCTCCGGAGGTTATTGCTGTGTCGTTGACGGATTTTATGAGGTTGAGACCTCCGGTGTTTACGGGCACAGATGTTACCGAGGATCCGCAGTCGTTTATCGACCGGATGGCCAGGATTTGTCGCTCACTCCGATGTTCCGACGAGAGATGGGTAGAGTTTGCCAGTTTTCGTCTGGAGGGTATGGCCCAGAAGTGGTGTGAGTCGTTGGAGAGGGGCAGAGCCGCTGGTCTTGCTCCTATGACCTGGGCTGAGTTTGTGACGTCGTTTCTTGTTCGTTTTCTTCCACCGAGCGTCAGGGATGCGCGAGCGCGCAGATTTGAGTCTTTACGTCAGACGCCGGGGATGACGGTGTCGGAGTATGATGTATTGTTTACTGAGCTGTCGATATATGCTCCATACCTGGTGGCGACTGAGGAGAAGAGGGTGAAGAGGTTTGTTCGAGGCCTGCTTACCCAGATATTCTTAGCCATCAGCATTCAGCATTGTGACACGTATGCAGCAGCGGTGGATGCAGCTCTTTCGGTAGAGGAGCGTCTAGCTGAGTTATCAGTTGTTCCGGGACCGAAAAGAGTTCGTATAGGTGATCCGGCAGCGAGGCAGGCGTTTAGACGTCGAGACAGTTTCCGTTCTGATAGTGGCGGTTCGGGACGAGGTCGACTTTATGGTTCTTACCCTCAGGATGATCGGCAGTTTGCTTCGGGATGTTACCGGTGCGGTAGTTTTGGTCATCGGATTCGAGATTGTATAGAGCCGCGTGTGAACGAGCCAGCTGTACCGCAGGTTACCTTACCACCTTCTCCACCTCAGAGAGCGTTGCCTCTTGTTCCTGTAGTTGCGCCGCGTCAGACTCCTGTTCAGCGAGGTCGTGGTCGCGGAGGTTTTGTACCGAGAGGTCGAGGTGGCAGAGGCAGAGGACAGCCAGTAGCCGGTAGAGGTCAGGCTAGGGTTTTTGCCTTGACTCACCAGGACGCTCAGGCGTCCAATGCCGTGGTTTCAGGTACTCTTTCCGTCTGTTCTTTTGATGCGCATGTTCTTTTTGATCCGGTATCCACGCATTCGTATGTTTCTACGCACTTCGTGCCGAGGTTAGGCCGAGAGTCGTGTTTGCTGGATCAGCCGCTGATCGTGACTACTCCTGTGGGAGAGTCGTTTGTTGCGCGTTATGTGTTTCGATCTTGTGTCGTCCATATTGGTGACAGAGATCTGCCCGTCGACTTGATCCTTCTGGAGATGTTGGACTTCGACGTTCTGTTGGGCATGGATTGGCTAGCTACTTGCTATGCGTCCGTGGACTGCCGCGTGAAGACAGTTAGATTTTGTTTTCCCGGCGAGTCAGTGTTCGTTGTGCAGGGGGACCGTAGTGCTGCCCCTCACAGCTTGATTTCTGTTTTGTGCGCTAGTCGGCTTTTGAGGAGGGGATGTCGGGGATTCTTGGCGTTCATTCATGATACTGGAGCCACAGTGGAGTTGTTGGACCAGGTTTCTACCGTGGGAGAGTTTCCCGATGTTTTTCCCGATGAGTTACCTGGGATGCCGCCAGAGCGCGATATTGAGTTTTGCATTGATCTGATTCCTGGCACGGAGCCTATTTCTATACCGCCTTATCGGATGGCTCCGGCAGAGCTTAGAGAGCTTAAAGATCAATTGCAAGAGTTGCTTGATTTGGGACTTGTGGGTCCGAGTGTTTCGCCGTAGGGAGCTCCTGTTCTGTTCGTCAAGAAGAAGGACGACAGTTTGAGGCTATGTGTGGATTATCGTCAGTTGAACCGTGTTACGGTGCGGAACCGGTATCCTTTGCCCCGCATTGACGATTTATTCGATCAGCTCCAGGGTGCGAAACATTTTTCGAAGATTGATTTGCGTTCGGGTTATCATCAGTTGCGGGTTCGGGATGATGACATTCCGAAGACTGCTTTTCGTACACGCTATGGGCATTATGAGTTTTTGGTGATGTCGTTCGGACTCACCAATGCGCCAGCAGCGTTCATGGATCTGATGAACCGGATTTTCAGGTCGTTCCTCGACCAGTTCATTATCGTGTTTATTGATGACATACTGGTTTACTCTAGGAGTCGAGAGGAGCATGAGCAGCACTTGGGGATTACTTTGCAGAATTTGAGAGAGCACCAGCTGTATGCTAAATTCTCAAAGTGCGCATTTTGGCTTGATAGAGTTGACTTCCTGGGTCATGTGGTGACTAGTGACGGTATTCTTGTGGACCCGAAAAAGATCGAGACTGTACAGCTTTGGCCCAGACCTGGATCGGTGACTGAGGTCCGCAGCTTTTTGGGCTTAGCTGGTTATTATCGCCGTTTTGTGCAGGATTTTTCGAGTATCGCTACACCGCTGACTGGACTGACCCGGAAGGGGGTTCCTTTTCTCTGGACTGATGCGTGCGAGCAGAGTTTTCAGCAGTTGAAAACTCGGTTGACGACAGCACCAGTTCTTTCTTTACCTTCTGGATCGGGAGGCTACGTTGTGTATTGTGATGCTTCTCGAGTGGGGCTCGGCTGTGTTTTGATGCAGCATGATAGGGTGATTGCGTATGCTTCTAGGCAGCTGAAGAAGCACGAGCAGAATTACCCCACTCACGATCTTGAGATGGCAGCGGTAGTCTTTGCGTTGAAGATCTGGAGACACTACTTGTATGGGGAGTCGTGTCAGATCTTCACGGATCACAAGAGTCTGAAGTACATCTTCCAGCAGCGAGATCTGAACCTGAGACAGCGCCGATGGATGGAGCTAGTGAAGGATTATGATTGTGAGATCCTTTATCACCCGGGCAGGGCGAATGTGGTAGCCGATGCTTTGAGTTGTAGGCCCGTGGGTAGCTTGTCCCAGCTGAGCGCCGTTCGGTATCAGTCTTCTGCAGATTGGCAGCTCTTGTGTGATAGTAGAGTGCAGTTCGAGTTTACCTCCACTGGGGGACAGTTTGCTCATGTCCGTGCCCGTCTTCTACTTGTTGATCGTATTCGTGAGGTGCAACCCAGTGATGCTCGTTTGTCTGAGATTCTTGAGCTTGTTCGACGGGGTACAGTTTCGGAGTTCATGATTGATGGCCAGGGTGTGCTACGATGCGGGACTCGCTTGTGTGTACCGGATGTTGATGGGTTGAGACGCGAGATCCTAGAGCAGGCACATCAGTTGGCCTTTAGCGTTCATCCAGGTTCCACCAAGATGTATCGAGACTTGAGAGACTTCTATTGGTGGGAAGGGATGAAACGCGATATTTCGGACTTCGTTTCGAGGTGCCTGACTTGTCAGCAAGTCAAGGCTGAGCATCAGAGACCGGCTGGAGAGTTGCAGCCTTTACCCATTCCGGAGTGGAAATGGGAGCAGATTTCTATGGACTTTATTGTGGGTCTACCCAGGACCAGTAGAGGGTACGACTCCATTTGGGTTGTTGTAGACCGGTTGACGAAAGCGGCTCACTTCCTTCCAGTGAAGACCACTTTCGGCTATGCTCAGTACGCTCAGCTTTATATAGATGAGATTGTGCGTTTGCACGGTGTTCCCACATGCATAGTATCCGACAGAGGTACCCAGTTTACTAGCCGTCTATGGCAGAAGCTTCAGGAAGCTTTGGGTACCAGGTTGAGTTTTAGCACCGCTTTTCATCCGCAGACAGATGGTCAGACGGAGCGGACTATTCAGACTCTGGAGGATATGCTCCGTGCATGTGTGCTTGATTTTGGGGGCAGTTGGGATCGTCACTTGCCGTTGATTGAGTTCTCCTATAATAACAGCTTTCAGGAGACTATTCAGATGGCACCTTTTGAGGCGTTATATGGTAGGAAGTGTCGATCGCCAGTTTGTTGGACCGAGCCTAGTGAGAGTTTGGTTTTGGGACCCCAGCTTGTTCGGGAGACTACGGAGAAGATCCAGATGATTCAGGACAGGATGAGAACAGCCCAGTGCAGGCAGAAGTCTTATGCCGACCGTCGTCGTCGCAGACTTGAGTTCGCAGTGGGAGATCATGTATTCCTGAAGATTTCTCCGATGAAGGGCGTTATGCGATTTGGGAAGAGAGGGAAGCTCAGTCCCAGATTTGTAGGTCCTTTCGAGATCCTCGAGCGAGTGGGTTCGGTTGCTTATCGTTTAGCGCTCCCGCCTAGTTTTCCAGATGTTCACCCCGTTTTTCATGTGTCGATGCTTCGTAGATACCTTCATGATCCTTCTCATATGATTCAGCACGAGACCGTTCAGCTTGAGCGTGATCTTTCGTTCACCGAGCAGCCGATAGTTATTTTGGATCGGCAGGTGAAGAAACTTCGGTCTAGGGACTTGCCTTCTGTAAAGATTCTGTGGCGTAGTCCGACTGGTGAGGAGATCACTTGGGAGATCGAGAGCGAGATGCGGGAGAGATTCCCTTATCTTTTTGAAGGTACGTTTTAGTATGAAATTGTAATTCGGGGACCGAATTTCTATAAGGGGGGGGGGAGATTGTAACGTTTTGGAAATCGTTATGCGATTTCGTCCGTTTTAGGGTAAGTTTGTCGGTATTTTCCGTTTTTACCCGACTGTGAACAAACGACCATATAGACTTGCCAGCACCTAAATTAGCTAAAATAAAGCTAGTGCGCGAACTTTGGGAGTATATGGGACGTTTTGGTTCAATTTGATTTTTCCCAATTTTTAATATTATTTTAATGCGGTATTCAATTTTGGGAAAATTTCTGTTTGCGATCTTTTCTTTAAAACCTCTAAGTTAAGAAATCCTTCTCACTTCACCTAGGAATATATTGTGTGGCCTAGGTTTTAACTTGGAAATTTAAAGAAAAAGAAATAGAAAAGAGAGGGAAATAGGTGCATGCATGTGTGTGTATGTGTGCAAGTGCATTAATGGGCAATAAGTGTAGGTAATTGCTAGGAAACCCTCTCAATCCTCCACCTCACCTCCCTTGGCCGAAATCCCCTCATTGCCTACTGCCCTTGATCAATTCTATTATCATTTTAATTCATTTCCATCACAAAATCCTCAAAATTTCTGAAACCTATCACAAAAATAGCTAAAACTTGGGTTTTCTTGATCTTGATCACTTGGAGATAGGGAAAAGCTTGGAACTTGAGAGCAAAGTTGTTAGGTATATTCCCTTTACTGTTAATTTATAGTTTTTGTGTGGGTTTGATCGTTAATTTCTGCGTAGAACGTAGTTTATATCGATTGAGGCGATATCGGGTTTTTAGTGTCTTTTTAGAGATATTAGTATCTGCTGTGACCTGAGAATTTTAGTGATGGAATAAACAACTTTAGTGGAGTGTGCAGGTTGACCTGAGACACCACCAGAAGTACGGGGACCATCCCACCGGCCGGGGCCGGCGAGACTTGAAGAGGGGGCCGGCGACGCCGGCCGACTTGGGGAGTTTTGGGGTGGGTCTTCTGTGGTAGTTGCCTGCTGTGGTTTTGGGTTGTTGGGTACTGTTGATTTACTTAATAAATGCAGTATGCAAAATCTGGGATCGATTACCTATAATCGTGTGTTTTGAGTTCGCGTGATACGTGTTGCGACACGAGTCGTGTGTCGTGCTGCGATGTACTCAGTTTGGGTTTAGGTATCGTTTCGTGTGTTTGCACTAGACGTGTACTCGTGAGTTGGTTTAGTGCGTTGATGCGTTTTATATTACGTAGTTTTACGTTATTATGATTGCTTCTGAGATATTCGCATTATTTCTTGTGTTTGTGATATTATAGCGTCGCAAGCGGGGACTTCTGACGCTGCGAACAAAGGGAAGCAGGTGGTCGGATTTTCATAGCTGGAGACCACAGGGTGAGTAGATTTAACATCTACGGGGAATCGCCCGTATGGCGCTACGCGTCGGGGCTAGATATGATATAATATTAGCCGTATGCTCATTTGCTTATATAGAAACATTGCATGATTCATGTTGCATATAGTTACTTGTGATTGATACTGTACCTGCTGTACACTGCACTGTTATCGACAGTCCATGTTGCACGAGCACCAATGATATGCTACACACACCCTGTCGGTAATTGCCATGACACGCACAATACAAATGCTTATTGTATACCTTGCTATTAGATAGCGACATTAAACAGTTATACTTGTGCGATAGTACATGTTACATAGAACATACCTGTATACCTACATGCTCATATGTATACCATGCTATATTACTTGTTCGCACATATACCATGCTATATTACTTGTTCGCACATATACCATGCTATATTACTCGTTCGCACATATACCTTGCTATTGTTATATGATCAGTTTGTATTGCATATATATCAGTGGTATGGGACGCTGTGTATATATGTATTCTGAATTTGGATATTACAGTTTTTATTGCATATATATCGGTGGTATGGGACGCTGTATATATATGTATTTTGGATTTGGATTTATATGATTTGTATTGCATATATATCAGTGGTATGGGACGCTGTATATATATGTATTCTGGATTTGGATTCTTGGGAACCACGAGATACATTATATGGACTTATGCATTTGAGATGCGATATGGAAAATTAAGGTGTCGATGTTGGGCACTTAATTTCCGAGAGATATATGGGATTTGACAGACCGATACGTGGAAACGCAAGTATCGAGATGGATACTTGGTTTTCGAGGAACGTATGGATATCAGACAGACCGATACGTGGAAACGCAAGTATCGATGTGGGATACTTGGTTTTCGAGGAACGTATGGATATCAGTATTTATGTGTCGATGATAGGCACTGGTTTTTATTATGTTTTTGAGTGTCGACGTTTGACACTCAGGTTTCATGAGATGTACAGGATTTGAGGGCCGATCTGAGGGCCGATCTGAGTATTTTGAGATTTGGGTGTTGTTGAGTTACACCGTGTTTTTCATGCTTATGATATGCGCATGAGATTATTTACTATTCCGCACTCAGTATTCAATTGATATGGATATCATGATAGTTGCATATTCATATTGTCATACTCATGCTATCAGTTCACATGTTATTGATCATTGCTGTTAGTGCATACTTGCGATTACTGTATGATGTTAATTACTATTCACGAGTTGGCAACTCACCCCCGTTGTGCCACAGTGTTTTGCAGGACTTACCCTCTGAGTAGTCGCGGCAGGGCAGCTTATCATCACTACTTTTGGGGATACCGCTACCTTGGCAGTGAGGCCGTTGCATTATAGGTGGGTTTGCGGTTATCCGTTGTACATTGTATATCTTTTTGGTTGGATCTAGTATTCTCCATCTACCCTTGTTGTATATGACTTAGAGACGACTTGTGAGATATCAGTGTTGTATATTGGTTTTGGGAACCGTGCTCCTAGAAGCAGGTTATTTTGGAGATGTTTACTTCTTGATATAGTCGTTCTCTTTGATATTTCTCCGCTTTGGCGTCGTATACTTGTTGTGGTGATTGTCTCCGCCGGTGGGCGTGATTTTTCTCCCACTTGGGATGTTTTATATATATTATCTGTGTTGTACCCGTTTTCGGGGCTAGTTTTACAAAGGAAGTGCTGCCGAAATTTTTATGAAAGAAAACTAGAGTTAGAGATTTTAAATGGCGACTTCTAAAATATTTTTAAACTGTGTTTCTCCGTTGATCCAGTGTTGGGTGGTTTAGATTTCTGGGTTTCGGCTTACTTAAGTTGCGTACGCCTGTAGACGTTACGTAATTTAAGTGCCGGTTACGGACCGAATTTGCGGGTCGTGACACAAAGTCCCTGGCCAGGGCAAGCGAGATTTGCTGGTAGGTTCCAGTAGTTTCTCAGGGTGTAATGGGTTTCCCTCCGACACGACTTATACCGCTATTAGGAGACTGACGCTTGCCGCCCCCCTAGGCCCGATATGCGATAGTCTTGGACGAACGGACCGGACTGTATGGAGATTGTCACATCAGACTCAGTAGGAGTTCGGATGGGTTTTCTCATCGGCCTTCTTATCGACAACTACCTGGGGACCGTTACGTACAGCTAGTGCCGCTTGCGGTCTGTGGTTAAACCCACTGCCAGCGTAGTAGTCGAGTCTCTAGAGTCCCACACAGAGAGTTTCCTACTCCAGGCGAAACGATATAGAGGTCGCATAGTTTTGCGACAAAGGGTTCGGACGCATACGTGCGTTTACGCACGTACGACTTTCGGACAGTTTTGACCAGTCGGCTTTGGTTTAAGCCAGTTACTGGTATCCGGTTATTGGATTTTTACAGTCTAAAGTTTTTCCGTATTTTTGCGGATTGGAGGGGCGTTCTCGTAATTGTACGAGAAACTTCTAGAAGATGTGACTAAGGAGGTTACTTTGGATAAGATTGTGAGTCATGAGAGTGATTCATCATTATCATTATTGCACCATAAATGATAATGACACATACTTAATGAATCACCATTAGATATTTGTGAAGCATGCTTATTCATCACTCATTTTCTTTTGTTGATAAATGAGAATGCTTCATAATATATTATGATACACTCTCTCTCATCTCATTATCTTATCTCACATTCTCTCTCCTCAAGCTCTCATCTTCAAGAGACTAATCCTTAATCCTCATGTGTTGAGATCAAAGGTTTAGTTAGACTTAAACATCCATTACCTTCACTCTATATCATCCTTTCTTCTTTGATTAGCAATCAAAGTAGATTAGTTACCTCAAGTTAGAGGTGTAGCTTGGTGTTTTGCTCTCGGGTGGATCGTCTACTACCTAGAGAAGGTCGAGGAGAACAAAGGAGGACACAAAGATGAAGGATCGGTTTCATTAGGTATAATCCCTAAACACAATTGAAAAGAAACTCTTTGTGTACGGTTATTTATAGTTTAGCTTTCGATTTAAGCGGTTAGTCGATGTTCGTTCCTTAAACTTGATTGATTTTGTAAATTCCGCCTCCCCACAAGTACTGGGGTGTACTACATCGACTTACATCCATAACAAGCATGAAACTACTGATAACACTTACCAGTAAATCAGTGCAACCCTGGCTAGGGATTTCCAGTTATGGCCAGTCGAGCATAGCGCAACATCAACCCCCAATACCGGGAGAGACGAATCCCCTCCTATCGCTCATTGCCTCCATGTGAATCGGGACTGTACCCAAAAACCACCTGTTTGCACGACTCAGTAGAGCCATGGTAGGGTGGAAATCAAAGCACAGTGGGAAACACACAAGACTCTATGACGATCTCGGGTCAACAGACTAAGCTGTACCAGTGTCACCAGAGAACTGCCATCTGACGTAAGGTATAATACCATCTGGGAGTTCTCGGCGAGTCCGTTCGGTGTACCCAGTCTCCACTGAGCACCCGCATACCGTCTCTGATATCAAACACCAATGGATATGGGATCATCCATCGCCCATCACATGGGTCGAGAAGATATACGCTAGTCTACTGTGGAATATCGATGCCCCATCTCGATATTCCCACAACTAGGAACATTGAAGGATGTACTCATTGACTACCCAGGCCCCACTAGTATGATCTACATCACAGTCCTGGAAGTTGAGTATACATCCTAAGGGCTTTATCAACATGTAATAGAGAGACAGCAAGTATACATGTTAAGATAAAGAGCAACCAGATAGCGTACTATCATGTCGAGCAAGAAAGTCCTACCTATACATGTCCCAGCATCCACTACAATATACATCTCATGTACAGTAATGGCCTCTAGGGCATACATATAACTAACAATCTCCCACTTGCTCTAGGGCCTACATATAACTAACAATCTCCCACTTGCACTAGGGTCATCTGTAGCAGTAGTTGCAGTATCTCATACTCAACCATCCCGTATAAGTCTCTCCCTGGGAAAAGGCCTTTGTGAGTGGATCTGCCGTGTTGTCCTCTAAGTCTACTCTCCTAACCTCGATCACCCTGGAGATCAACTATCTCCTTGATCAGATTATACTGCCTTGGAATATGTCTGGGTCACTGATGGGACCGTGGTTTCTGGGCCAAAGCCTCACCTCTATCGTCATACAATGGTAGGAACCTAGTTCATCTCATGAACTAATATACACCCAAACTTCCTCTTTGGTAGTATCTTTGATATCGATGTCACCAGCCTTTATCGTCTAGTTTGCCATGGTATCTAGCTTGGAACTCTTCCAACATACCGTCCCTCCACTGAAGGTAAAGACAATGCCTGCGACTGACATTCAGTCTTCCTTATCACCCTGGAACTTTTCCAGTGATTCACCCCAGGATCAACTGATACCATCTCACTACACTTAGTGAGAATCCTAATATCCATTTAGATCTATCGCATAGATCCATAACCCAGGATTTAGGAGGTATCACTTTGATCTTATTTGGAGAATCCTTGTGATAAGCGGAGATTGACCGAGCGTAGTATATGAAACCCTTTCCCTATCAAGAGTACGTCATCCACGTTCTCTACGAGGATCACCACCTTACTCTCTACTACCTTTTTGTATATACAAAGTTCATCTACCACTTTTATGAAGTCAAACTCTTTGACTACCACATCAAAATAGATGTTCCAACTCCGCGATGCCTGCTTTATCACACAAAGCATCTTGCACACGTTTCCGCTGCTCCCACTGTTTACGAAGCCATCTGGCTGTGTTCTTATAGACGCTATCTTCTAAATTAATATTTAGAAAAGCAGTCATGACACCCAACCACCAGATATCGCGGTCATGGTATGCAGCAATGGCAAGTAGGATCCGGATGGACTTAAGCATAGCCACTGGAAAAGGTTTCATCATTATCCACGCCTGGTCGATGACGAAAAAATTTAACAAGTCTAGCTTTGAAAGTCTCAACTTTTCCATCTACACCAAGTAATCTTCTCAAGATATACTTGCTCCTGATGGGAATTTAACCCTTCAGATATAGCAACCAAAATCCATACTTTGTTGGTGTACATGGATTCCATCTCAGATCGCTAAGCATCCAGCCATTCTTACAGAGTCGCCACTCTTGATGACCTGCTCGAAACTAGTTGGGTCATCATCTCATGATGCAATCCTCGCTCCCACTGTCATCAAGAAACCAAAGTATCTCTCAGGAGGATGAGGAACCCTACTAGATCGGCGGAGAGGCTGAGGTTCGTCGGAGACTATTGAATCCTTTGGTTCTATCAAATCATCATCTGTAGTTTGTATAGCTGGAAATCCTTCCAGTTCTACAGAACTGACCTTGCCTCGATCTTGTCCGGATTTTGCTTTTGACATAGGCCGGACAACCCCAAATCTTAACTTGCTTAAGAGATGGGTTCTTCCCATACCATATCTCATATGGAGTGGTAGGCAGTGATCTTATTCGAACCTAATTCAATAGGTATGCAGCTTCTTAAGTGCATAACCCCCAAAAGGAAATAGGTAACTCAGTAGTACTCATCATAGAGCGCACCATATCATATAGGGTGCGATTGCTCCACCCCGATACACCGTTGTGCTTTGGTGTATATAGAGGAGTAACACTGAGAGAGAATCTCATTCTCCTTTAGAATAATCCAGAAATTCCGTGCTCAAGTATTCTCCTCCTTGATCACATCATAGGACATAATACTTATACCCTGTTTTTGGTTCTCTACTTCTAACTTATATTCGGTGATTATCTCAAAAGTTTCGGACTTGTGTTTCAACAGGAACATGTGTCCAAATCTTGAGAGATCATCAGTGAATGTAAGGAAGTACAAAGAACCAGTCGTGGCATATGTAGACTGGGGACCTTTATACATCACTATGTATCAGTCCCAAGAGTTCACTGACTCTTTCTCTGTTTCCAGTAAACGGAGCTATGGTCATCTTATCTTTGTGACATGACTGGCAAGTTTCATAAGATGTAAATTTAAATTGATTTAAATATGCATCTAAATGTAACTTAGCTAGTCGGGTCGCATTGATATGACCTGGTCTACAATGCCTCAAGAAGGAATCGTTCATTTCTGAACTCTTCCTCTTGTGTGTGTTCTGTACGTTAAGAACTGTGGTCTGATTTAGAATGTATATGCTTTTAGATAACGTGCCTGAACCGATCAACTCTTGATATAGGATATGTGCAAAACATTATCCAACAATACAAAATTATATCCTTCTTTAGTAAATAAAGAGATTGATATGATATTGTATATCAGGTTCGGTATCTAATAACATTCATTCAGAATCAGTGTATTCTGGTAATACAGGGTGATAGTGACCAAAAGACTTGGCTGCAACACTTGCACCATTTTCTGTCTCATGAAACTTATCACCCGTTCTCAGTTCTCTACCTTTCTGTAGCCCTATGTAACAGATTACATATCTGGGATCCTGATCCGGTATCAAATACCCAGGACGCAGAGGATACTGAGAAACGGTTCTTTGTAATGAACGCACCCGAAGGAGCTGCATCTCATGCACTTTCTTCGTTTGGGCGGTATGGGAATCCTGGTATTCCCCTATTTCCTTCTCGGTCTTATAACAATTATAAGTTGGAGCGGGACCAACGTTCCCTAGCTCAGTATAACAAGCGGATTCGGTCAATACATCCATATTATTATCCTGATTAAGGCGTGACATGGTCTTTACCTCGAGAGAGAGAGAAGAAAACACTCTGCGTGCGCTTTTATAAGATTAGATTGGTTATTTATTTTATCTAATCAGGATGGCTCCCATTGTTTTTATCAAATCTTCCTTCAAACCCTAAAAGGAAAGACTAACCGGGATTAATTACACTCTACAAGTTCGTCAATCTTTCAGCCAGGCCAGTGCCGGTATTTTGAGGGAGGTTCCCAGTGCTTTCGCACGGACCTAATTAAAGTAAACCTCGTTTTCCCAGGGGCGTAACCCCGTTGACACCTTTCTAGACACCTACTTGATCGGCTAATTGTAAAGAGCAAAACTCTCCCAGGAGTAACAATTACTCGCAGTGGGTATCGGGATCCAACTATCATATAGAAGGTATGCAATCTCATTGCAAATTTCAACACTTGAACTCCCGATAAAGGTTTTTACCCCTAGCACTTATGACCTTAACTATGGTCAACAAATCATAAGCACTAGTCAAGTTCTACCCGTCATTTCGTGATTAATTAGACCCACCCACATGACCCTTAACTAACGTCAACAAAGTCACGCGACTGTCCTAACTAATCGCCTCATATGCGGTGTAGGAAGACATCACTTAGCTACCGTACACTGTGCATTGACTATGGTCAACAAACACAGCACGAATACTAAGTACTCTACTTCCTAAAATGATGGAGGGTTGCGGATGGTTTTTATGAAAACCTTTAACGCTTTGAACTTGATCTCGTTGCGGAATCAAATGGTTTTAAAATGGAGTGTTTTTAAGGCTTTTACTAGCTTTGCTAAAGTGGTTACTCCCGGTGAAGGGATCTCGGCTCTTTCCTCGTCGAATGAGGTGCAGGATATTCACAATACCACTATGCAAAGCAAAAACTAGAAAAGCAATCAAAATACAAACCGAAGGTTGTAGCATCTGCTAGTTATTGCTAAAGAGATCACTCCCGGTGAAGGGATCGTCGGCTCTTTCCCTATCGAATAAGGTGCTGGATGTTCTACAAGGAACACCGCTATGCAAAGCAACAACTAGAGCTACCTAATTTTTGAAATTCGATTCCACAACATCTTTTAGGTTTATTTTCTTTCATTAATCTCATTAATGAATGTCCCATCATTTAAGTCCACCTAAACATCACAGATAAATATAGCGTACATTTATGCCATCCGCATTCGCCTCGATGTCCCGTCTGCACCGTTAGGTTAGGTAACTAACGGCAGAGCGGGGCAGGGCTAGCGCGAGTGTACTAGCGCGAGTGTAAAACATAAGTAACGTCTATATAATATATCATATATACTATATACAATATCAATCTGAACAAATCACATGAGCACATCACAGATAACGCAGCAGAAAATATCATATGAAATATTGGATATACTAGGACGTCCGTGTTTTATTTTGAGCCTGTATAAAACATGGATTCCACATTCGTGATGAATAGCCAATCCCACACCCCTAGACCCCTACGAAAGCGGCAAGTAACCCTACCAATTCTAGAGTTAGGAGACCCGGACTCGACTCCTCGAGATGGTCTCCCACTGGACCCTAGAACCCGGTTACTTGTGCTCCCCACCTTGGGTCTATTCTAATGCGGAAAAATAAATAATATACAATGGTAACATCAACCTCAACCCGGAAGTGCCCCAATAAAAGAATATTACATACAAGTTTTTTACATGAATGGAAAATGAAAAAACACTCATCTCACATAAAAAAAAACCGGCTATTCAAACACGACGATCCAATATAACATATCCAGCAACACATAACATCACATGTCATCAACGTAAGTAAATATGCCCATCCCAATTGTCGTTGACATATAGCAACGTAACCGGCGATATCACATATTACACTTACGGTCGCAGAAAAGAAAGTGTAAAACTACAACAGTTGGAATCCGCAACCTCTTTAGACATCGCATGCCTAACAATTACAAACCCCGCATTTTAGTCTTATTATCGAAAACTCTTTTCAATATCAAGTCGGGCAATTCAACAAGATTCCCGACATCCTGAACGAATGCTCGTCACAAACTTTAGTAGACGGCCGCACCCCCGATAACGTCGACGAAGTGCACTAAGGCGGAACACCGCTGCCGCGAGCACCCAAACGGATGCTTTTGGCGACGGGGTTCTCCTACAGTCACTTGGTCGAGGCTATGGGGCATGGCTATCTATTAATTTTACCCGTCGAGTATCCGCATACGCAACGTGATTGCGACGGACTTTTGATCACATCAAAATTTCATGGCAACCGATCAAATGAGACTAAAGTGTTAGATTTATAACATTCAAATGTTGTTGATTCCAATTATTGTATTACATTCCAGATAAATAGACAATGTTAAACTTTCTGATCGAATAATCAAACACCCAAGTTTTTCCGAAAAGCTCAACACTTGAGATAAGTTTAAAAACATCCATTTCATGCCACAGTACCAACGGTCCAGCCGTAGAAGGGTCAAGCCAACGCCTCACATGTGGCATGCCGTACTGCCCCAAACCCTAAGGATCAAAAGGCAGTTCAAGACGGTCACATAATCGAGTTAAGGTTTTTTGTCTTCTAGATGGTCCATCGCGTTACATTCACTACTTAGAACGTTCTTAAACTACGGAAAAACCCAACACTTGGAAATTTTTCGGCAGGGGAAAAGGTGAGATATTGATATCCGGTCGAACATTTTAACACGTTCTAAAATAACCGGAAAAACAAAATAAATAAAGTTAAATAATCCGATCGAATCATCGAGTCCCCGATACAACCCAGAAAACTCAACTCTTGAGTATAAATTAAAAATTCCCAGAAAACACAGCAATTACAGAAAGAAATTACTGTGCAAACCACATGCCATGATTCACCATTATGGCCGCGGAACCGCCGTGCAAGCCAGGGTGGGGCCGCGGTTCAGCAGCGCATTGGTTGATTTGGGAGCACGTGATGCACAGTAACTCCTAGAAAACCCTGCTGAATTTTTTGGATATTTTTAATTTGGAAAAATCCACAGTTTCAGAAAAAGTACAGAGAAGGGTATCGATTAGGGTTTCGGGGTTCGATCGGGTTTCTAACTTCGTCTACACTTCGCCTAAAGCTCTAGCTAGGCTCTGATACCACTGTAGGGTTCGTAGGCACACACATGAGGTTCTACAAGGCATCAACCATGCCCGTTTCAAAATTTTGATGTGCCGAACAACCCTATGCAAGATCGTTGACTAAAGGTAAGGCGACACTAAAAGCAAGCAAACTACTTTGCTACTAAGTGAAAGGGATAACAACCTTTGTAGATCTGGTCCTTCACTTCTAAAGCTCCGTGTTGACGTCCCTTCGCTGCGATCATCGGGATCCCGGACCCTAGCGTTGGTTTCTTCGGAGAAATGAGCGGGCTAGGTCGTTGACTTCGAGGCCGAAAATGATCTACGTCGGGGAGACTCAAACTCAAGCTATTCCTTCACTTGGTCAAGAACTTTTTGAAGAGAACACCCTATACAACATGACAAGTGGTAGAGGATGAAGAAATAGGAAGTGGCTTCACTTTGGATTTGGATTTCTTACTTTTTTTCTTCACTTGAAAATTTTCAAGAAAGCTTTCTTCACTTGAAGAAGATGAAGAAGAAAGATAAGAATATGAATAATAGAATTTTTAAAAATGAATAATCAAGTGAAGTCTATCATGATGCAACCATGGGTGAGTGTAACCTTTGTAGAGACTAAACTAGAGTTTAAGTTAATGGTTAAGTTAATGAAAGTATGATGCAAAACAAAATGGTTAGACTTTGTCAATGATACCTAAAAGCTTCATGAAGCTTCAAGCATAAAACAAAGAAAGCCACCATTTTATTTTTGCCAAAATAAATAAAATAAATAAAACCCTAAACATTAACTTAAACATGGTGTAAGTCATACACACACCCAAGTTTGCATGTATCATCAATCATGATACAAACTAGTGCACAAACATATATCATATATACAACTTGTGCACATCAAGTGAGAAAATCAATCTTAAGTGAACAAATACCAGTTAATGTAAAGTAATATATCAAATATATAATTATACATTAAATCATTAAATCAATACTTGATTTAATGATCCGGTCATATCGCATATAACCGACTAATATGTAGTGTATCAATATATTGAATCAACACTTGATTCGGTAACCCGGCTATATCATATATAACCGTCCGATGATACAAATCGTGAGAATAGAATACAGTTTCACATACTGGTATTATTCTCGGTCCTGCATATATCTCATATGCGCTCCTATTTCGTTTCGCTTGAGCCAGGAAACCCCTGTGTAGGACTCTAAAGACTCGTCAATACGCCGGCAGTAGGTGATGATCACATCAAACACCCACAAGCCGCAAGCGGTCTGCTAAACGTAACGGCCACCCGGGTATTGAGCGATCAGAAGATCAACGAGCAAGCCTGCTCACACTCCTGTGAATCCAACCAGTAACACTTACCGCACAGTCCGGTCTGTTCGTCTGATATGTCGCATATCTCGCCTAGGGGTGGTAAACGTCAGACCCCAGTAGCTTGATAAGTCATTGTAAGTTACGGTAGCGCCCCGGCCGTCTACAGACGCCAAATGCGGAACAAAAACTTTTTAACTGGCGCTATCGTATACTTTAACCCGGATCTGCCATTATTGCTAAACTAACGAACTGTAAAGAGTGTAGAAAGGTTATACCGAACGATCCGAGTCTTTCGTTCTTTAACCATCATCCCACGCTCCGTTGCGGCTGCTCCGATCTCTTCGATCTCCGATTTGCTCGTCCAGGTGGCACCACGTCGACGATTCTTTAAACGGGCTCCCGCCTCTCACTCGAGGCAACTCGGTCGTCAAGTTTGCTAAAAGAGACGACCAAGAATGATGTAGAGAATGAGTAGATGACTTTGTCTCATTACGTCCAAAGCTATGGACGAACGGTTAATGAAGTTGCCACTCGAATCGGGTGATGGAATGAAATGAGCTGTGAAATTCCATACACCCCAAAATCTATCATAATCTTTTTACCAGATGAAAACTCAAGTGAGAGAGAGAGAGGAGGGGGCCGGCCATATATAGGAATGGGGGGTGAGTGTAGGTGAGAGAAAGTAACCTTAAGAGAAAATATCTAGTGTGAACACAAACAAATATCTAGTGTGAACACAAATAAATATCTAGTGTGAACACACAGTGTGAACACAAAGAAAGAAACCAATGAAACAATAACACCTCTCTGCTTCTAGAACCTTCTAGAAGCATCCACACTCATCTCAAGAAAAGATAAACTCGTCTTTTACCAAATGTTAAAAGACGGCTGATAGAAAACTGGAAACTAGCAACTTCCAAAAGTGATCCCGAAACGAATTTCAGGACAACTCCGTAACTGTATAAATATACCCGCATTTGTATTACGACCGAATACAAATGCAACTGAGACAAAGATATTATATCTACTCAATATAATACTCGGATCCGGCTTAAACCAAAGCCGACCAGTATCATCTGCCCGAAAAATAACACGTGCGTAAACGCACGTGCATTTTCCGAACCCTGCCATAGAACCATACAGCCTCTACAACGTTTCGTCCGAACTTGGGAAACAGTGTGTGGGGGACTCTAATGACTCGTCAGTACCCTGGCAGTGGGTTTAACCACAAACCGTCAGCGGCACTAGCTATGCGTAACGGCTGCCCATGGACTGACCTCAAGGGAGGCTGATGAGCGAAGTCATCCAGAAACCCTACTGAGCCTAACAGTGACAATGTATATACAGTCCGGTCCGTTCGTCAATGAGTATCGCATATCTGTCTAGGGGGCTAGTAACGTCAGACCCCCAATAGCAGTATAAGTCGTGTCGGAGTGTAGCCCAATAACACCCTGAGATACTACTGGAGTACCTACCAGTAAATCTCCTGCCACGGCCGTGTGCTTTGTGTAATGGCTCTCCTAAACACAGCACGATCTCGCCCCCAATACCGGGAGAGACGAATCCCCTGCCGATCCGCTCACGTGCCTCCATGTGGCTCGGGACTGTACCCAAAAACTTCCTGTTTGCATGACTCCTTTGAGTCGTGGTAGGGTAGAAATCAAAGCACAGTGGGAACTCACACGAGACAAATGACGACCTCAGGTCGATGAACTAACCTGTACACATGTCACCTGGGAACTGCTATCTGACGATATATATAATACCAACTAGCAGGTTCCCGGCGAGTCCTGTCCGGTGTACTCATAACCCAATGAGCACCTGTATACATCTTAGGTAATCCAACTGACACCAGTGGCTTGTGAGACCGGCCACCGCCCCTCGTTGGGGTCTCGACTGTACACACTAGTCTACTCCGGAGCATCGATGCCCTGTCTCGAAACTCCCACGACTAGGGACCGCAATTAAGGATATGCGTATAAACTACCCAACTCTCACGTATATGATAGCCATCATACTGTTGGTAGTAAAGCAAGATCCTAAGGGCTCTATCAAAGTGTAACATGTAATCAGTCACCTGAACATGTACACGACTGATAAAGGCAAACCAGATAGCATACTATCATCTCGAGTAAGACTGTCCTACCGGTATAGGTCCTCCGCAATCATTGCAATCACGTACCTGCGATCCAATAATTGACTCTGAGGGCACTATCTCCAACAATTTCCCACTTGCACTTAAGGCTAATTATTGCGATGTCGACTACTCACAGCCCGTGTGAAACCGAACATCCAACTCCTCTACTAATCAGTTTCACAAAGCCCGTTTGTAAAACTATTGTGTTCGAGAAATAGCCTCAGTGAGTGGATCCGCCTAGATTTTTCTTTCTATATCTCTCTAAATCTCAAGTTCGTGGAGAAAGTCATCTCCCGAATCGAGTAATACCTGTCTTAGAATATGTCTGGACATCTGATGGGAGCTAGTTCATAAATGAACTCCAAATTCAAACTTCTTAGACTGTATTGATCACTGAACCTAATCAGTATCCTGCACCATGCCACCCACAGTATCCTCTTGGACCACCTGTCCATAATACTGTTCCTCGTCAGAGGGAAAACTATAACTCTGACAATCACTCTGTCATACATGTCACCTTTGAAGCCTGGAATGATAACCGTCTCCCGAAGGAGGCTGCCGTCATCAAATCCGTAGAACATGTACTTATGTTTCTCCAGGATTGGATTAATACAAACTTATTGCATCTAGTGCAAAAACAACATCTGGTGTGGTACTTGACATCTCATGATTGACTCAATTGCCTAAGCAAGTGATCTGCCAATCATGCTCATCCCTCTCCCCTTTAGTCTGTAAGACACCTTTAGAGAGGGTGACTCCATCACATGCAGGTACACCACCATGCCAGGAGTCATCTATTCTAAAAACTATTAGAATACTGTCAAAGTACCTACATTGGGAAACTACCTAAATCCAGATCTAAATCCATAGATCTAGAAACCAGAATGTCAAATATTATATCCATATCCTGTCTGGAGAAACAACTGTGTGACGACCAAAGTACAACCGATCGTAGTATAGGAATTTTACTTCCTACTCTGTGTATGACATCCAGATACCATGACATCACACTCTACTACCTTCTTAACAGATCCATCCCCTATTCTGATTGAAGTCAAACCCATGACAGTCACATCAAAATTAGATGATCTATCTCCGCTATAAGTGCTCAAGTCTATAAATAGATATAAGCATCTTGCCCACTATGCTTCCGCTGCTCCCACTGACTACGACAACCCTCCTACTGTTGGAGATAGTGCCCTCAGATTCAATTATTCGATCACAGGCACGTGATTACAATGATTGATGGAGGACCTATCCCAATAGGACAGTCTTACTCGAGATGATAGTATGCTATCTGGTTTACTTTTATCATCGTGTACTGCTTTAGGTGACCTGACAAGTCGCTATTACACGTTGATAGAGCCCCTAGGATTCTTGCTTGACCACCAGCAGTATGAGGGCGATCATATACGTGGGAGCTGGTAGTCTATAAGCACATCCTTAAATGGTCCCTAGTCGTGGGAGTTTCGAGATAGGGCATCGATACTCCAGAGTAGACTAGTGTGTACATTCGAGACCCCGACGAGGGGCGGTGGCCGGTCTTACAAGCCACTGGTGTCAGTTGGTTCACCTAAGATGTATACAGGTGCTCATTGGGTTATGAGTACACCGGACAGGACTCGCCGGGAACATGCTAGTTGGTCATATACCAGACGTCAGATGGCAGTTCCCTGGTGACATGTGTACAGGTTAGTTCATCGACCTGGGGATCGTCATTTGTCTTGTGTGAGTTCCCACTGTACTTTGATTACTACCCTACCACGGCTCAAAGGAGTCGTGCAAACAGGTTTTAGTTGGGTACAGTCCCGAGCCACATGGAGGCAGTGAGCGCATCTTCAGGGGTTCGTCTCTCCCGGTATTGGGGGTGAGGTCGCGCTGTGTCTAGGAGAGCCATTACACGAAGCCCTCGGCCGAGGCAAGGAGATTTACTGGTAGGTATTCCAGTAGTATCTCAGGGTGTTCTGGGCTACACTCCGACACGACTTGTACCGCTTTTGGAGGTCTAACTTTTACCAATCCCTAGGCCCGCCATGCGATGCTCATAAACGAACGGACCGGACTGTACGGATATTGTCAATGACAGGCTCAGTAGGGTTGTCAGGCTGAGTTCGCTCACAGACGTCCCTTTTAGTCAATACCTGGTAGCCCGTTACGTATTGGCTTATACCTCTGACGTGCTAGTGGTTAAATCCACAACCAAGGTGTTGACGAGTCTTTAGAGTCCCCCACATTCAGTTACTCAGCTTTCGGGCGAAAAGTTATAGAGGCAGTATGGAGATATGGCAGGGTCCGATCAGATACGTGTGGTATTGCACGGATCAGGATCGGACAGTTTGTACTACAGGTCGTATGGATATATGGCAGGGTTCGATCAGATACGTGCGGTATTGCACGGATCAGGATCGAACGGATAATACTAGCCGGCTTTGGTTTAAGCCGGATCCTAGTATAGTACAGTGTAGATTTTGTCTCATTGCATTTGTATTTCGGTCGGAATACAAATGCGAATGTGTATGCACAGCATCGGGGTTTTCCCGTAATTTATTACGGGACCAGTTTTCTGGAGTTGCCAGTTTGCTTTCCGTTTCGGCCGATTTCCTTTGTATCGTTCATTGGCCGAAGATTGGTGGAGGAGGGCTTATTTGCATTGTTGCAAATAAGTATTTGTGGAGGGGGTCTTTGCATATTGTAGTATCATGATGGTGCACCATCCATTGACCTCACTTGACTTTTCCATCATGATAGTTTTCATGATTGCTTGACTTTGGATATGATGATGGTTGTTTTAGAGTGTTGGGTTCTGTTGTGATCATTTGATTTTTTCCTCATCATCACTTGCTTTTCAACCACCTCTTTGTCTTGGCCCTCTCTCTCCCCATTCCCTTGGCATGGGCCGGCTATTCCCTTAGGGTATGGGATTGATTCATTTTTGGTATGGCATTTTTGGTTCTCATGGTGCTAAGAAAAAATGCTCTCTAGTTCATCTAAAAATATCCTTTCTTTCCTCCACCAAAATAGCACCTCCTACAACCCCAAAATGAGACATAGTAATCCACACTACATTCTACAGCAAACCTTGGGCACGTCGACTAGCCAGCTTCGTGCCCGAGTTTCCTCAGTATTGAGGTGGGAGCCCGTAAAAGATGTAGGCGATGTGGTGCACTTCCGGCGATGAGGTGGAGACAGGGCATTCCGCGAGAGATCGGGACGATGACGAGAAGACCGGAGGACTCGGATCAGTCGGTATATCTCTATTCCCTATCTTGTAGTTAGCTAGGACTAGTTAATGGTTCGATCCAGGTTTTAGTGCGCGGTGGTGCCGGTTTGCTAAGTTCGCAAAATTAAAGTTTATCACTGCTTCCGCATTTTGGCCTCGGGATGGAGGCCGGGGCGCCGCCGTGCACTTACAGTGGTATCAGAGCCTCGCCATTAACTTAGTCTAGCTTTGTTTAATGTGTTTACATTTCCGATCGACCAAAATTCCAAAATCCGCGTTTTTGTTCACATCAGTTTTCTGTTGAAATTTTTTGGAGTCGAAAATTTTTTCAGGTTGCAGAAAAGTGATGTACTGGAAGAAATAAGAGTTCTGTGAAAATTCGATGCACTAACTCCACTATAGGAGCGCGGAACCGCGGCCAAACACCCCTTTGGGCCGCGGTTCCGCCGCACTATTTTGGGTTCGCTGCATTAAATTTCTACAGTATCTTTTGGGGATGATTATAGGGGTTTTGGAATAATAACATTGGGCCCAGAATTTCTTGATCTGCTACAGTAATGCTTGGGGGCCCACTTGTTAAAATTTGATCGATCGGATATTTTAAACACATTTTTTCACAGTATTTACATTATATCTGCGACCGTGAATGTCACTCGATCGGTAAATCCAGTCTAACTGCTATAGCCCGGTTAGACGGATTTGCGAACGTGACTTTCACGTTGATGTTCTGTTTTTGCTGTGATGTTGCGGATCGGTCGTGGGGATAGCCTGGATGCAATGCTAGTACAGTTGTGGTTGTATTATGTACATTTGATATTGCGGGGCGAGCGTCCGACATGTGGACTGCCGTCACTGCCTGATTGTATTATTATTTTGGGGCACGACCAGGTTGCGGTCGATGTACCCGTTGTATGTATATTTTACTTTTTGTACTAGGATTACCCCAAGGTGGGGTGCACGGATAGCCGGGTTCTAGAGGGCAACGGGCCCGCATCTCATGGCATTGAGACGGAGGGGGCTTCACTCTAGGATTGGCGGGCTATTCGCCGCACTCGTAGGGGGTACAGGTTGACCCAGGAGGGGTGCCCAAGTTACCGGATTCCGTGAAGTGCTGGGTGGTCCATTCACGGTATTGAAGGGGGCTGCCTCGCTTCAGGTTTTGGCGGGTGACTTGCCGCGCCCGTAGGGGTCTAGGATTTCATTGCACAGGCTATCCACACGACCAGGGGAACGTCGGGTTTCAGTAGTGGCTCTGTGAAACCCGGGGATCCCAGATATTTGTATTGTTCTGTAATGCTGTACATTTCTGTGATGTTGCATTTCTTATCACGCCTTGAGCGAAATATAATATATTGGTATATATATTAGTAGATGTTGTATATGTTTTACATCCGCGCTAGCCCAGTCCCCGCTCTGTCGTTAGTTAGCTAACCTAACGGGTAATGACGGGACCCAGTGGCGAATGCGGATGGCATATACGTACGTCATATTATTTTCGTTCTTTGTGGTGTGATTAATTGATGGGACTGCGTTGATTCGGATCAATGCAAATTAAAAACAAACCTAATCTGATGTTGTTGGAACACTTTTCAAAAAGCTGTTATTGCAAGGACGTTCACTTTTGTTTTGCATCGTGATATTCAGTTGGAATATCCTGCTCCTCAGTCGACGAGGCAAGGGCCGAGATCCCTTCACCGGGAGTGACCCCTTGGACAGAAGTTTGCGTCAGGGCATTAACTTCACTATAGCCGATTATTTTTGCTTTGCATCGTGATATTCGGTTGGAATATCCTGCACCCCATTCTACGGGGAAAGAGCCGAGATCCCTTCACCGGGAGTGACCTCTTTAGCAAAGGTTTTCGTCACTATATTTTTAAAAAGCTATCCGTTCCTTCAACGATATCAAGTTCTTTACGTTAATGGTTTTCGCCAGAAACCATTCGTAGACCTCCGTCATTTCAGTTAAATATTAGGTAGTATTCAAGCTATGTATTTTGACCTCACGCCAAGGCATAGTGTTTGGTAGCTGCCGGGTATTTATCTGTTGCATAGATAGATGCGTTAGTTTGGGACAGTCGTACTACTATTTTGGCCTACGTCAAAGGTATGTACGGGTGGATTCGAATTAACCTGGACAATGATGGGTAGAACTTGACATGTGACTTATGATATTTTGACCTCACGCCAAGGTCATAAGAGCATGGGGCAGAAATCACATAGGGGTTTTCAAAAGAACTGAAACTTGCCAGATATGTGCATACCTTCTGGAGTGTGACACCGTGAGCGTATTCCGTCACGTTATCATACGATGATAGTTGGATCCCGATTCCCACTGATGAGGTGGTTTACTCCTCGGGTGTTCCCGACTAATTCTTTTTTCAGGTTTGGAGGAGAATTTGACGGTACAGTGGAAGGTTTCCAGATTAGATAAATTGGTAACCATTCTGATCTAGGTTAGAGTGCACGCTGAGTGTTTCTTTTCTCTCTCTCTTTGGCAGCGACCATTGACCCGACCCTAAGACTATGACTCAGAGACCAAGTTGACCGAACCTTCTTAACACTGGTTTTTGGATTGTCAGAGTTGCAAACCTCATTGCCACTCCTACTTTTACCCTTTTCTCCAGGACACCCCGTATTACTACGAACGTCCACTTCCAGTGGACAAAACCATCGTATGGTTAGATACGAACTCGAAGGAATTTATTCGAGGATGGTTTCCGGTTCTGGAGAAAACGGATAGGATTATTCAGTTGTCTTTTCCTTTTACCTTCTCTCAAGTTGCGAGTACTCCTTGGTTTAGGAGATAGTACACCTATTACGCAAATTGGATAGTCTTCTTCCAAACCATAGGCAGGTGCCGAACGGTAGGGAATGAAGAAAACCAATTAGCCTAACGATGGTGTGCAGAAGGTATTAAGTTAAAACAAAGAAAGGGATTAGTAAAAGGGCAAAGTAAATTGCGACTGTTATTCACGACCAAACCAAGTATTTCTTCACCAATCTTAAATCACCTTTGTATTTCTCCAGGACACTCCGTATCACTACGAAGATCCCAGTTCAATGGATAATCTATCGTATGGTTATATACGAACTCGAAAGGACCTTGTTCCAGTTCGGGGATGGATTCTGGTCCAGGAGAAATAGGAATAAGGTTTATTCGGTTGTCTTTTATCTTCACCTTCTCTCGCTTTGCGAGTGTTCCTAGGATTAGAACAGTACACCCATTATGCTTATTGGATAGTCTTCTTCCAAACCATAGGCTGGTGCCGAACGGTAGGGAAGGAAGAAAACCATTTGGCTTAAGGGGTGTGCAGAAGGTAATGACTAAAGACATATAAAGGGATTTGGAGAGGTGGCAAAGAATTATACGGTTACAGTCGTGAATCTGGAAGAGGCATTACTAGGAATACCAGGATACCCCATCGAAACATTTCAATGTTTCAGTTTCACTGTGTACTGTTAAAGGAAAACTGATTTCCCAGTTAGACACTTGCTCCAGGGTATGTATTTACCAGGCATGATTCTCATATCTGTATGGTTTTACAGATGATGAGTGGGAGTAAGTCATTGGGAATTGGGTGATCATCCTCAATATATCGGGATTCATTGTAATCGGTGATATTTGCGGAAATCACCTAGGCTGTTTGCCGGTCGGCAAATATTTGGTTTTGAATATCCGCTGTTATGCACCAATTTCAAATCGATATATCTGTACGTCTATTTTCATAGAGTGAGATATACTTTTTGAAATTATGTCGATGACATTTACCTATACCAGTGGATGGTTAGGTAAGGAGTATTAAACAGCGGTGTAATTCTTCTTAACCATAAGTACAGTTTTCAACCTACGACACACAGTGAATGAGTTATCAGACTCAAGGGACTTATACAGAGTATTGTATGTTGTCCAGGATCCATCAGGACAGAGGGGTTGGTCCTTGTACTATATTCGGTTTACTTATGACTTCTCTAGTTTTTAGACAGGTTTTTCGTGGAAACACAGGGTCCGAATTTTGAGAAGTTATAGGTATATGAATAAAGTAGAGAACCAGGTGTTGCAAGTATCGGGATTCTTCAAGTTGATCGAAGATATAGATACTTGTGTATGGTATTCAGTTGATAGTAATGATTAAGAGAACTTGCTTCTCTTTCAGGTTACTCATAATTGGAAGCATTCATAAGTTGAGTAACGCTGATCGGCCTCCTTCCATTTAGTTGACATGCACTGGAGACAGCTGCATGATTTGAATCTGGTTCAACTAAATCAGTGCCTCTGGTTCTATATTGGATATAGAACAGTTCATATCTTAACGATGTTAAGGTACGGGGAGTTGTCCGGCTTATGATTAAAACCAGACTCTGGATAACTCAAGGCACGTTTCTATAATGGCTGTTTGTGGGTTGACCCAGGCTATGACGAGGGTTGACTTTCGACCATCTGGAAGAACAATAGCGATATTGTTCTATACTCGCCACAGTTTTAAATAAAAATGGATTTTTCAGAAAATCAGTAGTGGGAGTATGGTAGAACTGGAAGTGATTCCAGAACCACAAACGATTACTGAAGATTTCATAGGAACCTAAAGATTCAATCTGGTTTGACATTCCATTTGCCACTCCGCAGATTTGGTGGGTAACTTCAGGCACCCGAGAGGTACTCCGGTAGCCTCAAGGACGGTGACAGGGAAGTTCTTGTTTACCCACACTTGCCATTGCTGTTGTTCCAGGTTGCGAAACCCGGCGGGAGGATGATTATAGCGTCGTTCTAAACTAGTTTTAGAAGTGTACGTGTATATGACTCTGGAAGAGGGTTGTCGTAGTCAGTGGGAGCAGCGGAAGCATTGGTGGAAAGGTAGCTTATGTCTATTTATAGACTGAAGCACCAGTAGCGGAGATAGATCATCTATTTCTGATGTGACAGTCATAGGTTTGACTTCGTCAGAATAGGGGATGGATCTGTTGAGGAGGTAGTAGGGTGTGATGTCATGGTATTTTGGATGACATACACAGAGTAGGAAAAGAAACTCCTATATTACGATCGGTTATACTTTGGTCGTCACACAGTGGTTTCTCCACATAGGACTTGGATATTATATCAGACATACTGGTTAGTAGATCTATGGTTTTAGATCTAGATTTGGATGGTTTCCCAATCAGGGTACATAGACAACATTCTAAGAGTAATTAGAATGGACGACTCCTGGCACGGTAGTGTACCTGCAGGTGATGGAGTCACCCTCTCTAAAGGTGTCTTACAGACTAAAGTAGAGAGGGATGTGCATGATTGACAGATCACTTGCTCAGGCAATTGAGTCAATCATGAGATGTCAAGTACCACACCAGATGTTGTTCTTGCACTAGATGCAATAAGTTGACATTGATCCAATCCTGGAGAAACAGTCGGAAGCAGTTTTAGAACATAAGTGAATGTTCTAGGGATATGATAACGACAGCCTCATTCGGGAGACAGTTATCATTCCAGGCTTCCAAGGTGACATGGACAACAAGGAGGTTTTCAGAGTTATATTTTTCCTTCTGATGAGGGGTAGTATTTTGACAGGTGGTCCAAGGCAATACTGAGGGTGGCATGGCGCAGGATACTGATTAAGTTCAGTTGACGATACAGTCTAAGAAGTTTGGATTTGGAGTTCATTTATGAGCTAGGTCCCATCAGACATCCACACACATTCTAAGACAGGTATTACTCATTTCGGGAGATGGGTTTCTCCACGAACTTGAGATATAGAGAGACATAGAAAGAGACATCAAGGCGGATCCACTCACTAAGGCTATTCCTCGAACGCAATAGTTTCGCTAGCGAGCTTTGTGAGACCAACTAGTAGAGGAGTTGGGAGTTCGGTATCACACGTGCTGTGAGTATGCGACATCGCAATAATTAGCCTTGAGTGCAAGTGGGAGATTGTTGGATATAGTGCCCTCAGATTCAATTATTCGATCACAGGCACGTGATTACAATGATTGATGGAGGACCTATCCCAATAGGACAGTCTTACTCGAGATGATAGTATGCTATCTGGTTTACCTTTATCATCGTGTACTGCTTTAGGTGACCTGACAAGTCGCTATTACACGTTGATAGAGCCCCTAGGATTCTTGCTTGACCACCAGCAGTATGAGGGCGATCATATACGTGGGAGATGGTAGTCTATAAGCACATCCTTAAATGGTCCCTAGTCGTGGGAGTTTCGAGATAGGGCATCGATACTCCAGAGTAGACTAGTTTGTACATTTGAGACCCCGACGAGGGGCGGTGGCCGGTCTCACAAGCCACTGGTGTCAGTTGGTTCACCTAAGATGTATACAGGTGCTCATTGGGTTATGAGTACACCGGACAGGACTCGCCGGGAACATGCTAGTTGGTCATATACCAGACGTCAGATAGCAGTTCCCTGGTGACATGTGTACAGGTTAGTTCATCGACCTGGGGATCGTCATTTGTCTCGTGTGAGTTCCCACTATACTTTGATTACTACCCTACCACGACTCAAATGAGTCGTGCAAACAGGTTTTAGTTGGGTACAGTCCCGAGCCACATGGAGGCAGTAAGCGCATCTTTAGGGGTTCGTCTCTCCCGGTATTGGAGGTGAGGTCACGCTGTGTCTAGGAGAGCCATTACACGAAGCCCTCGGCCGAGGCAAGGAGATTTACTGGTAGGTATTCTAGTAGTATCTCAGGGTGTTCTGGGCTACACTCCGACACGACTTGTACCGCTTTTGGGGGTCTGACTTTTACCAACCCCCTAGGCCCGCCATGCGATGTTCATAAACGAACAGACCGGACTGTACGGATATTGTCACTGACAGGCTCAGTAGGGTTGTCAGGCTGAGTTCGCTTACAGACGTCCCTTTTAGTCAATACCTGGTAGCCCGTTACGTATTGGCTTATACCTCTGACGTGCTAGTGGTTATATCGACAACCAAGGTGTTGACGAGTCTTTAGAGTCCCCCACATTCAGTTACTCAGCTTTCGGGCGAAAAGTTGTAGAGGCCGTATGGAGATATGGCAAGGTCCGATCAGATACGTGTGGTATTGCACGGATCAGGATCGGACAGTTTGTACTACAGGCCGTATGGATATATGGCAGGGTTCGATCAGATACGTGCGGTATTGCACGGATCAGGATCGAACGGATAATACTAGCCGGCTTTGGTTTAAGCCGGATCCTAGTATAGTACAGTGTAGATTTTGTCTCATTGCATTTGTATTTCGGTCGGAATACAAATGCGGGTGTGTATGCACAGCATCGGGGTTTTCCTGTAATTTATTATGGGACCAGTTTTCTGGAGTTGCCAGTTTGCTTTCCGTTTCAGCCGATTTCCTTTGTATCGTTCATTGGCCTAAGATTGGTGGAGGAGAGCTTATTTGCATTGTTGCAAATAAGTATTTGTGGAGGGGGTCTTTGCATATTGTAGTATCATGAAGGTGCACCATCCATTGACCTCACTTGACTTTTGCTTCATGATAGTTTTCATGATTGCTTGACTTTGGATATGATGATGGTTGTTTTAGAGTGTTGGGTTTTGTTGTGATCATTTGATTTTTTCCTCATCATCACTTGCTTTTCAACCACCTCTTTGTCTTGGCCCTCTCTCTCCCCATTCCCTTGGCAAGGGCCGGCCATTCCCTTAGGGGATGGGATTGATTCATTTTTGGTATGGCATTTTTGGTTCTCATGGTGCTAAGAAAAAATGCTCTCTAGTTCATCCAAAAATATCCTTTCTTTCCACCACCAAAATGTCACCTCCTACAACCCCAAAATGAGACATAGTAATCCACATTACATTCTACAGCAAACCTTGGGCACGTCGACTTGCCAGCTTCGTGCCCGAGTTGCCTCGGTATTGAGGTGGGAGCCCGTAAAAGATGTAGGCGATGTGGTGCACTTCCGGCGATGAGGTGGAGACAGGACATTCCGCGAGAGATCGGGACGATGACGAGAAGACCGGAGGACTCGGATCAGTCGGTATATCTCTATTCCCTATCTTGTAGTTAGCTAGGACTAGTTAATGGTTCGATCCGGGTTTTAGTGCGCGGTGGTGCCGGTTTGCTAAGTTCGCAAAATTAAAGTTTATCACCGCTTCCGCATTTTGGCCTCGGGATGGAGGCCAGGGCGCCGCCGTGCACTTACACCTACCGGGTCTCATAGCCTGGAACAACAGTAGTGTCAAGTCTGGGTAGATAAGAACCTCCCCGTCACCGTCCTTGAGGCTACCGAAGTACCTCTCGGGTGTCTGAGGTTACCCACCATATCTGCGGAGTGGCTAATGGAATGTCAAACCTGATTGAATATATAGGTCCTATTAAATTTTCCGTAATCGTTCGCGGTTCTGGAATCACTTCCAGTTCTACCATACTCCCACTACTGTTTTCTGAAAAAGATCCATTTTACTAAAACTGTGGCGAGTCAAGAACAATATCACTTTTGATCTTCCAAATGGTAGAATATCAACCCTCGTCATAGCCAGGGTCAACCCACAAACAGCCATTACAGAAACGTTCCCTGAGTTATCCAGAGTCTGGTTTTAAGCATAAGCTGGACAACTCCCCGTACCTTAACATCTTTTAAGGTATGAATCATTCTATATCCAATATAGAAACTTTGGGACTTATTTAATTGGAACCAGATTCAAATCATGCAGCTGTCTTCAGTGCATATCAACTTAATGGAAAGAGGCTAATCAGCATTACTCAACTCAGGAATCCATCCAATTATGAGTAACCTGAAAGAGAAACAAGTTTGTCAAAACCTTTACCATCATCTGAATACCAATCAAAAGAATCTACATCTTCGATCTCTTTGAAGAATCCCGATACTTGTGACACCTGGTTCTCTACTTTATTCTTATACCCACAACTTCTCAAAATTTAGACCTTGTATTTCTACGAAACACTTGTCTAAAAACTAGAGAAGTCATAAGTAAACAGAACATAGTACGAGGACCTACCCCTTTGTCCAGATGGACACTGGACAACATACAATACTCTGTATAAGTCCGGTGAGTTTAAGCAACTCAAAACCTGTGCGTCGTAGGTTAAAAACTGTACCCTGGCGATTTCCTCAAATATCACCAATTACAACGAATTCCGATATAATGAGGATGATCACCTAATTCCCAATAACTTACTCCCACTTATCATCTGTAAAATCATACAGATATGAGAATGAAACCTGGTAAATACATACCCTTGGAGTAAGTATCTAATCGGGAAAACAGCTTTCCTTTAACAATGCACTGAAACAAGAAAATGTCTCGTAGGGGTATCCTTGTATTCATAGTAATGACTCTTCCATAATCCAATTCATAACTTTAACCGTATATTTCTTTGCCATCTCTCCAAATCTCTTTATTTGTCTTTAGTCATTACCTTCTGCACACCATCGTTAGGCTAAATGGTTTTCGTCCTTCCCTACCGTTCGGCACCAGCCTATGGTTTGGAAGAAGGCTATCCAGTAAGCATAATAGGTGTACCCTCCTAAACCAAGAAGTACTCGCATCTCGAGAGAAGGTGATGATAAAAGACAACTGAATAATACCTTATTCTGTTAAAGGTGAAATAGGAGTGGCGATGAAGTACGCGGTTTGGTCGTGAACGATATCAGTTGCAATTTACTTTGCCCTCTTTCTAATCCCTTTTATTTTGTCTTTACATATTACCTTCTGCACACCCTACTTAGGCTAATTGGTTTTCTTCATTCCCTACCTTTCGGCACCTGCCTATGGTTTGGAATAAGACTATCCAATAAGCGTAATAGGTGTACTCTCCTAAACCAAGGAACCCTCGCAACCTGAGAGAAGGTAATAATAAAAGACAACTGAATAAACCAATTCTATTTCTCCTGAACCTTGATCCATCCTCGAAGAAGTCCCTTCGAGTTCGTATATAACCATACGATGGGTCTATCCAATGGAAGTGGATGTCCGTAGTAATACGGGTGTTCTGAGAAATACAAAGGGTAAAAGAAGGAGTGGCAATGACTTATGCAACTCAGACAATCCAAAACCCAGTATTTTAAGAAGGTTCGGTCAACTTGGTCACTGAGTCATAGTCTAGGATCGGTCAAAGGTCGCTGCCAAAGAGAGAGAGAGAAAAGAAACACTCTGCGTGCACTCTAACCTAGATCAGAATGATTATCACTTTATCTAATCCGGAAACCTCCTACTGTCCTGTCAAATTCTCCTCCAAACCTGAAAGAAGAATCAATCGGGATCACCCGAAGAGTAAACCAACTCATCAGTGGGAATCGGGATCCAACTCTCATCGCATGATAATGTGATGGAATGCATCCACGTTACTCATACTCCAGAAGGTATGCGCATAATTGGCAAGTTTCAGTTTCTTTAGAAACTCCCGATATAATTTTTGCCCCATGCTCTTATAACCTTGGCGTTAGGTCAAAATGTCATAAGTCACATGCCAAGTTCTACCCGTCACTATCTTGTTAATTTGAACCCACCCGCACATGCCCTTGGCGTTAGATCAAAATGGCAGAACGACTGTCCCAAACCAACTCATCTATCTATGCAACAATTGAATACCCAGCAGCTACCAAACACTATGCCTTGGCGTTAGGTCAAAATACATAGCTTGAATACTACTGAATACCCAAAAGAAGTGACGGAGGGCTACGGCTGGTTTTTGGCGAAAAAACCTTTAACGTAGTGAACTTGATATCGCTGAAGGAACCTGATAGCTTTTTAAAATATAGTGGCAAAAACCTTTTGCTAAAGAGGTCACTCCCGATGAAGGGATCTCGGCTCTTTCCTCGTGGAATGAGGTGCAGGATATTCCACTAAATACCGCGGTGCAAAGCAACTTGTAATCGACTATAGTGAAGTTATTACCCTGACGCAAACTTCTGCCCAAGGGGTCAGTCCCGGTGAAGGGATATCGGCCCTTGCCCTGTCGAATGAGGTGCAGGATATTCCACTGAATACCGCTATGCAAAACAAAAGGAAACGTCTTTGTAATAACACTTTTTAAATTTGTTCCAACAACTTCAAACAGGTTTGTTTTACTTTGCATTGATCAAAATCAACGCAGTCCCATCAATCAATCACACCAGAAAAGAACGAAAATAAAATGTACGTATATGCCATCCGCATTCATCACTGGGTCCCGTCATCACCCGTTAGGTTACTTAACTAACGAAAGTGCGGGGACTGGACTAGCGCGGGTGTAAAACATATAAAACATCTAATAGTATATAAGCCAATATACAATAATCGCTCCAGGCGTGATAATATGCAACATTACAAGAAAGTAATAAGCATCACAGAACAATACAGATAATCTGGGATCCCCGGGTTTCACAGAACCGCTGCTGAAACCCGACGTTCCCATGTCGTGTGGATAGCCTATGCAATGAAACCTAGACCCCTACGGGTGCGGCAAGTTACCCGCCAAAACCTGAAGCGAGGCAGCCCCCTACAGCAAAGTGAATGGACTACCCTGCACTTCACGGAATCCGGTAATCTTGGGCACCCCTCCTTGGGTCAACCTGTACCCCCAACGAGTGCGGCGAACAGTCTGCCAATTCTAGAGTGAGGCCCCTCTGCCTCTCAAAGCCATGAGATGCGGACCCGTTGCCCTCCAGAACCCGGCTATCCGTGTACTCCGTCGCGGGGTAAAACCTAGTACAGTAATGAAAAATAGTACAACAGGTACATCGACCGCAACCTGGTCGTGCCCCAAAAGAATATTATACAACAGGCAGTGACGGCAGTCCACATGTTGGACGCTCGCCCCGCAATATCAAATGTACAAATAAACTCAAACTTTACTACCATTGCACTCTGCTATCCACCACGACAAATCCGCAACATCACAGCACAACACAGAACATCAACGCGAATGTCACGTTCGCAAACCCGTCTAAAAGAACTATAGCAATCAGACGCGGTTTACCGATCAAATGTCATTCCCGGTCGGAGCTATAATGTAAGGACTGTAAACTAACATGTTTAAATTTCGATCGACTAAATATCACAAAGTGGGCCCCACGAACAACTGGTGAACAGTAACAAAATCTGGGCCCAAAAGATATGTACCAAAAACCCCAATTTCCAGAGAAGAATACACAGTGCAAGTTTGGGGGTATGATCGCTCAGAACGGCCGCGGATGCGCGGCCAAACCATAGGTTTGGCTGCGATTCCGCGGCAGTCTTGTCGATTCATGTGCCCAAATTTGTACGGTGTTCTTATAAAACCTTACACAGTTTTCTGAGATATGTAGAATAATTTTAGGACATCATTTAAAATCGACAGAAACTGTGAAGCTTGAAAATTGTGTTTTTCGATATCTGGTTCTATCGATATTTTAAACGCTTTAGCATAAGTTAGTAAAGCAAAATGGTGAGGCTCTGATACCACTGTAAGTCTACGGTAGCGCCCCGGCCGTCTACAGACGCCAAATGCGGAACAAAAACTTTTTAACTGGCGCTATCGTATACTTTAACCCGGATCTGCCATTATTGCTAAACTAACGAACTGTAAAGAGTGTAGAAAGGTTATACCGAACGATCCGAGTCCTTCGTTCTTTAACAATCATCCCACGCTCCATTGCGGCTGCACCGATCTCTTCGATCTCCGATCTGCTCGTCCAGGTGGCACCACGTCGACGATTCTTTAAACGGGCTCCCGCCTCTGACTCGAAGCAACTCGGTCGTCAAGTTTGCTAAAAGAGACGACCAAGAACGATGTAGAGAATGAGTAGATGACTTTGTCTCGTTACGTCCAAAGCATTGGACGAACGGTTAATGAAGTTGCCACTCGAATCGGGTGATGGAATGAAATGAGCTGTGAAATTCCATGCACCCCAAAATCTATCATAATCTTTTTACCAGATGAAAACTCAAGTGAGAGAGAGAGGAGTGGGCCGGCCATATTTAGGAATGGGGGGGTGAGTGTAGGAGAGAGGAGGTAACCTTAAGAGAAAATATCTAGTGTGAACCAAAAAAAATATCTAGTGTGAACACAAAAAAATATCTAGTGTGAACACACAGTGTGAACACAAAGAAAGCAACCAATGAAACAATAACACCTCACCGCTTCTAGAACCTTCTAGAAGCATCCACACTCATCTCAAAGAATGATAAACTCGTCTTTAACCGAATGTTAAAAGACGACTGATAGAAAACTGGAAACTGGCAACTTCCTAAAGTTATCACGAAACGAATTTCAGGACAATCCCGTAACTGTATAAATATACCCGCATTTGTATTACGACCGAATACAAATACAACTGAGACAAAGATATTATATCTACTCAATATAATACTCGGATCCGGCTTAAACCAAAGCCGACCAGTATCATCTGCCCGAAAAATAACACGTGCGTAAACGCACGTATATTTTCCGAACCCTGCCATAAAACCATACGGCCTCTACAACGTTTCGCCCGAACTTGGGAAACAGTCTGTGGGGCTCTAATGACTCGTCAGTACCCTGGCAATGGGTATAACCACAAACCGTCAGCGGCACTAGCTATGCGTAACGGCTGCCCATGGACTGACCTCAAGGGAGGCTGATGAGCGAACTCATCCAGAAACCCTACTGAGCCTAACAGTGACAATGTATATACAGTCCGGTCCGTTCGTCAATGAGTATCGCATATCTGCCTAGGGGGCTAGTAACGTCAGACCCCTAATAGCAGTATAAGTCGTGTCGGAGTGTAGCCCAATAACACCCTGAGATACTACTGGAGTACCTACCAGTAAATCTGTCACGCCCCGCTTCCCAAAATACGGAATACGAGGGGTAGACAAGGCCAGCCATGCTCCTACGGTCAAGGAAATGTCCTGCCGTAGTCACACTTCGGCTTCTAGTTTGTCATGGTAAACAGTAAATGATGCACAGGTAATGAGAAATGCAGTAACTGAAAAGAACAATGTAAAGACTGACCAGAAGTGGAATAAACAAGTGAATCTCGGAATAGCAAGTCAAGAAGTTTGTGATGCACGTCTAGTTCTGATCCAGGCTAAATCTCCTCTTCACACTGAGCATGCATACTCAGGTCGTCAGAGCGACACAATAGCAATATAATATATGTATAATCATAAGACAGTTCTATCAGTGGTAATGGATATGAATAACAGTAAATCAATGACAGCAAGAATATGAATGTGCAGTAATCAATGCAGCGGAACAGTAAAGCAGTATAACGATATGTCACGTATGTCAACACAGTATAAAAGTAATATAAATGCCAGTATCCCTATCAGTCTCTAAGTCTCACTGTACAGGTCACTAAGCCTATCGTCAGTCCAAGTGTGAGAGTCAACCACTCGCGAGTGTCCTCCACCCAAGGATAGAACCCAAGGGCAAGGGACTACGGGCCCAACATGTAACAAGAATATCACGGTGTATATATCACGTACCCTGTAAATCTCCATATAACTCCCTAAATATAAGCCGGCATGGGACTCCCGAGATTCTGTTGAACTCACACTTGAACTACCCCACACCCCGTGGTCTACATCAAATGCTAACCATCACCCTAAATACTAATCGATCCGTGGTAAGTCTGCGCGAGAACTGGAGGCAGGACCTCCATCAAGCACGTTCCGACTAATACCTAAGATAAATGGCAGTGTCGGATGCCTTATCTGTGACGCCCGTGCAAGAGCTTCCATAAGTGTCCCATACCACTTATAGTCACACGTACACGCATACCATAGACGTCGACAAAGCAATAGAACAATAAGGTCACTGATTGTGTACAAGTACTCATCACTTTCACTTAATCACGAATACACGAACACTGACGTACTTGCCACAATCATCACTAAAATCTAACACTGGGTGAATGCACGATATCACTAGGTTATCATTACAATGATATAGGTATGATATGATGCATGAACAGTAAATAAACACAATTAAGGTGTCATAAAAACAGTAGTCTATCATTTGCACGATTTATCATGAAACGTACGTATATAATTTAACGAAACGATAAACAGGTAGTAATTAATATGTTCAGTTATCCATCCATAGAATTTTGTTTCAAGCCAATCGGGTTCCAGGATCATTAATTATAACCTTTTCGTTTTAAGTGCTCACGGCTGGAAATCCAATTTCAGAATCAGAAGTCCGTTTCGCAACGCATTTTGATCCCAGTTGGGTTCGGATTTTAGCGATGCTACAGTTGGATAAATTCTAGGGTTTTCAGTAAGGTTTTCAACGTAACAAACGTATCTTCAATCGCGTCTGTACGTTAGGAGTTATAATATGTTTAACATTAACATGTCAATTCTGATTCTGTTGGGACTGTTATGCATCCCGATCTTTTAAATTACAGATTAAATAATAAATGATAACGAAACAGGATGAAACTAATTGTGTTGTCTAGCTAATAGAGTTACCTATAATAACCAGCGGAGTTCCACAACCTACGAGTTAAGGAAATCCTGTGGTATTCAATACGGAACAGCAAGCAACGACTGGAGTCGCTCTGGACTGCAGTCCAGAGTCTCACCCCGATCCAATTATCATCATGATTAAAGTATATTAATGTCTAGAAACTAGTATAGGATTAAATTTCATCGAGTTAGCTTCGATTTGAGCCCTCGAACGCACCATTCTAAAATGTATATGATTTATGGTGAATTTAACGATTTTCAGGTGCAATGAAATTTCAGTTTTACGATTAAACTTGAGGGTATTTGTTTTAGTCGTTAACGATCAAATTATCCAACAAAATTCATACACTAAGTTCTAAGCTATACGGGCCAATCTAAACTATTTAGTTCCGCCAAATTGGGAAAGGTTTCCCATTGGGAACACACGTCGAACAGTTTTAACGTCTAACTGATTTAACACTATAACATGATAATTTAAGTAATCTAAGATTTTAACTTAGGTCAAATAGCATGTAAGCAAGTAAAGAACTTGCCTGGGAGTGCTTCGGGTCACACGGTAGCAGCATCGTCACGAACGCGCGTTGTACGCCGCAAAACGAGTTCGCGCGAGCTTGGCTCGAGACTCGGATTTGACGTCGGAGTTCGCCGGAGCCGTCAAGTGCTTGCTGGGAGTGGAGGTGGTGCTCCGTGGCTGGCCTGGGACTTACTGGGGTCGACGATGTCGGCGATGGTCGCTCCGGTGACACGCACAGTGGGTGTTTGTAAATAAAAGTGTTTTATAAGGTTTTTGAGAGAGAGAGTTAGAGAGGGATGAGTGAGAGAGAAAGAGAATTAGAGAGAGTGTAGAGGAAGAGGGAGAGAGTGAGAGAGTGAGAGGGAGCCAGAGAGTGGGTGAGAGCAGAGGAGGAGAGAGGGCACAGAGGGAGAAAGAGAAGGAGAGAGTGAGGGGAGTTACAGAGAGAGAGAGGCAGTGAGTGAGGGAGTGAAGGAGAAAGGAATGGTGAGGAGGATGCCGGCGACGATGATGATGATAAGGTCGACGAGGTGCAGTGGCCGTCGTTGAGGGTGCAGGGACTCGAGTTTGAATGCAGGGGTTCTGTGGAGGTGCCGGCGACGATGTGGGCGAAGGTGGTCGGTTGTAGTGAACAAGGGTGGAGGATGGAGAGAGGAGCGAGGTCGTGGTCGTCGCCGTCGGGCGAGCGAAGTTGGTGGGAGGAGTCGAGGAGGAGGAGCTCGGTGATGAGTGGGTTCGAGAAAGAGAGAACGGGAGCAGAGAGAGAGGGGGAAACGCAAGGGAAAGAGAAAGAGAATGTGGAGGCGAGAGAAGGGAGAGAGGAGAGGTAGTGGGGACGGGGTCGCGCGTCGTGGGCGTAACGGGCCCGAGCGCGGGCGTCGGCGGAGGGAGCGGATCGGGGGACAGCGAGCGGGAATCGTGGGAAATTAGCCGTTGGAGGAGAAGAAGAAACGGGTCGGGTCGCTGAGCGGGGGCTGCTGGGGAAATGATGGGCCGGGCCAAAATAAATTAAATGGAGAATATGGAAAATTAGCAAAGGGCCGGGTTTGGGATAAAATAGAAATTTATTAAAGGAAAATTAAGTGGGCTCGGGCTGGGCTGAAAGGGAAAAAAAATAATAGAACAAAAGGGGCCGGCCAAAAATAAAAGAATTAGGGAAATGGTTTAAGAGGGCCGGGCCGGGGTTTTGAAATGGAAACTAATTTAATTTAAATAAGAGGATGGATGAGTTTTAGGAATTTATAAAAATGAAATGGAGTTCTAAGCCAGTGAAGGACTTAAAAGAATTATAAGGGAAAGGAGATAGGCTAGCTGAGTTTAAATAAAATAATTGAAATTATAAATAGAATTCCGAAGTACAAAATACAAATTTGGTATAAAAGAGGCTGGGTATTACATCATACCACCCTTAATAAAAATTTCGTCCTCGAAATTTAAAAGGAACAACAAGCAAAAATAATAAGCGAAGAGTTATCATATCGAACACTAATACATGTGGATTTACTTAAAACGGGTAGACAAAGTTTTGAAGGTACATACAAAAATATAAGAGCCACATACAAATTAGGCTTACAAGGTATAATGCAGATAAACTATAAGGGCAAGTACAAATATACGAGAATAACGAATAATAATCAAAGTGTGCTCGATAAAAGTCGAGACTCAAATATGTGCACCTCTATGCTTATAAAAATAGGTAGAAAAATAATCGTAAGGTCCAACCATTTATAATAGTAATCATAGGCTCAAATCCCAAAAATACATTAACGACAGTAAAATAGTGAAAATTTGTCGGTAAGTTAAAACATTTTAGGCAAAGTGTCGATAAAATAGGTTTAAAATAATTTAGGAAACTTGTATAGTGAAAATAGGAGACATGGAACAAAATATGCGCGGTATAAGGGTTGCGCTACTGAAAATGAGAATAATAATAATGTACTTAAAATACATAAAACGGAGTAGTCAATAACACGTACTCTTTGATAAATTTAAAGTACTGAAAACTAAATTTTTTGAATAACAGTGTCTCTAAATATAATTAAGGTAATAGGAAAAACACAAATAGGTATAGGGCTAGATAGGGTAATGATTTTGAGGAAGTGTGGCTCAATCAAAGGTCGGAGTGTGGCGGCTTTAGGCTGAATGTTAAGAAGATTGGGATAGGGTCAGCACAGGAAATAAGGGTGAGCAATAAATGAATACAAAAAGAAAAAGTGTGGGGGAAACAACAGTCGGTACAACACACGAATCAAAATTTGAAGGGTTAGTGAACTCGGAAGTTTCACAAGAACTGTTCTCCTCCCAGAAGGATCTCAAACGGGGCACAGAAGAGGGATAAGGATGGCTCATTCCAAGGATCAGGGTGCGGTACTTTCTAATTGAAATGAGAGTGAAAACTACACAATGAGTAGGGGTGGACAGTCAGGGGACTCGGCAGAAAGATAAATGGATAAGGGTAATAAACAAGTATTAAACGAACCAACAATCAAAAGGTTTACGAATCTAGAAGATTTATTTCATTCAAGAAAATTTGAAACAAGACATTCTCAAAGACGAAAAGTGGCCCTAAACTATACACTTTTATTTGGCCAGAAAGACAATCTTCAAAAGAAATTTCGTCAGTCGCGGTTGTGGAGATTTAGTAGGTTGCGGTAGGCTCGCGCACTCAGGTAGGGGCGTCCATTCCCATAGCGTCTCGCGGGGACTGCCAAAGGGAGTTCTTCCACGACAGGGTCTTGATCTTCTGGTCCTTCATTTTCGGATAAAACTTCTTCATCGAGGTCCGATTCCATATGATTCTCTTCTTCTGGATTTTCGTCCACGGGATTTTCCTCAAATGGATTTTCTTCTATCGGGTCTTCATCGGGATCTTCCTCTATCGGGTCTTCTTCTATAGGGTTCTCTTCAGGATCTCCTTCTTCTTCGTCGGAATCAGCTATCATGTCAAACTCTGGGGCGGCTGCTCCTTCGCCCTCTGGATCGTGGTTTCCGAAATCGACTTGGGGACCGTTGATCTCATCGTCAGAACTCATTAGCGTACGGTCTAAGGAAACGCAAGATTGTGCGTCCTCGTCTAGATGTGGCGCTGCTCCAGGGTGGGCCATGGTCTGAAAAGAGAAGTCATGATTAGACAGTGGAATACATCAAGGAAAGCTCAGGGTACAAAATATAGGAAAATGTGCGGTTGCAGGAACTGAAAGATCAGAATGAAAATACTGTGATAATGAATAGAATTTTACATAGAGAAAGAATGAGAATGATACATATATTATGATTCAAATTTTATTTCATTCAACTAAAAGTTTGATGGATACAAAGGTTCAAATGGAAGGAAATGTTTATAAGAGTATGACAACATAATACTGAAATTGGAAAACATAAAATTCTTCTTTGACTGCCAGAACGCCGCATCATCGTTACGCGAGTTGAATCCTGTGTTGGGTCCGCTTTATCCTCGAAATTCGAACTGGGTAGAAATCCTCACTTGGCAGCAGTAGAGAGTGTGGACAAGTTTCCTCCTTGTAGTTCTTTCCTTTCTGGACAACCGTTGATGAGATGTTTGTCGGAACCGCATATCAGACATTTCCCTTGGGCACGGCGATAATCCCTCTGAAGGTGTCCTGGCCTCTTACAATATCTACAGCAAAGGTTCTTCTGATGCTTCTGTTGACGCTTCATCTTCTTCTCCATTACTCGTCCAATAGGGATCCCTTTATGATAGGAGACTCCCGCTGGTGCCTGATTCACCTGTCTTCTCAGTCCTTCAGCCAACAAGTCATTTGTTCGCTCCTGGGCTTCCTTTAGACCTTGCAGTACATTAAGGATCTCAACAGTCTGATTCTGAGGAGTGGAGATAGAGGAAGAGTCGTTGGAAGACATGATCCTGAAACAACAATTTCGAGAATGATATGAGTCACACGCTAAATGAATCAAAATATGATATGGATAGGACAAGGATTCAAGAATATCAGAGATGATGAATTTTATTACAAGTGGAGAATCAACCGTATGACTTTAAGTCACCTAAACTGAATACGGTAGTGCAATTGCAACCACGTAATCTTGTCAAGTCACCCGAAACCATAGCGAATAGATAGCTGAACACACGATGTGAATATGGATCAAGAATGACAAGTTTACAACCTAGACCGAGGGATGTCTTAGATTGTCAAACTATACACGGAAAACTGCAATCCCGATCGATGCAAAACCTGGCTCTGATACCAACTAAACTATGCCATGCCCCGCTTCCCAAAATACGGAATACGAAGGGTAGACAAGGCCAGCCATGCTCCTACGGTCAAGGAAATATCCTGCCGTAGTCACACTTCGGCTTCTAGTTTGTCATGGTAAACAGTAAATGATGCACAGGTAATGAGAAATGCAGTAACTGAAAAGAAAAATGTAAAGACTGACCTGAAGTGGAATAAACAAGTGAATCTCGGAATAGCAAGTCAAGAAGTTTGTGATGCACGTCTAGTTCTGATCCAGGCTAAATCTCCTCTTCACATTGAGCATGCATACTCAGGTCGTCAGAGCGACACAATAGCAATATAATATATGTATAATCATAAGACAGTTCTATTAGTGGTAATGGATATGAATAACAGTAAATCAATGACAGCAAGAATATGAATGTGCAGTAATCAATGCAGCGGAACAGTAAAGCAGTATAACGATATGTCACGTATGTCAACACAGTATAAAAGTAATATAAATGCCAGTATCCCTATCAGTCTCTAAGTCTCACTGTACAGGTCACTAAGCCTATCGTCAGTCCAAGTGTGAGAGTCAACCACTCGCGAGTGTCCTCCACCCAAGGGTAGAACCCAAGGGCAAGGGACCACGGGCCCAACATGTAACAAGAATATCACGGTGTATATATCACGTACCCTGTAAATCTCCATATAACTCCCTAAATATAAGCCGGCATGGGACTCCCGAGATTCTGTTGAACTCACACTTGAACTACCCCACACCCCGTGGTCTACATCAAACGCTAACCATCACCCTAAATACTAATCGATCCGTGGCAAGTCTGCGCGAGAACTGGAGGCAGGACCTCCATCAAGCACGTTCCGACTAATACCTAAGATAAATGGCAGTGTCGGATGCCTTATCTGTAACGCCCGTGCAAGAGCTTCCATAAGTGTCCCATACCATTTATAGTCACACGTACACGCATCCCACAGACGTCGACAATGCAAAAGAACAATAAGGTCACTGATTGTGTACAAGTACTCATCACTTTCACTTAATCACGAATACACGAACACTGACGTACATGCCACAATCATCACTAAAATCTAACACTGGGTGAATGCACGATATCACTAGGTTATCATTACAATGATATAGGTATGATATGATGCATGAACAGTATATAAGCACAATTAAGGTGCCATAAAAACAGTAGTCTATCATTTGCACGATTTATCATGAAACGTACGTATATAATTTAACGAAACGATAAACAGGTAGTAATTAATATGTTCAGTTATCCATCCATAGAATTTTGTTTCAAGCCAATCGGGTTCCAGGATCATTAATTATAACCTTTTTGTTTTAAGTGCTCGCGGCTGGAAATCCAATTTCAGAATCAGAAGTCCGTTTCACAACGCATTTTGATCCAAGTTGGGATCGGATTTTAGCGATGCTACAGTTGGATAAATTCTAGGTTTTTCAGTAAGGTTTTCAACGTAACAAACAGATCTTCAATCGCGTCTGTACGTTAGGAGTTATAATCTGTTTAACATTAACATGTCAATTCTGATTCTGTTGGGACTGTTATGCGTCCCGATCTTTTAAATTACAGATTAAATGATAAATGATAACGAAACAGGATGAAACTAATTGTGTTTTCTAGCTAACAGAGTTACCTATAATAAGCAATGGAGTTCCGCAACCTACGAGTTAAGGAAATCCTGTGGTATTCAATACGGAACAGCAAGCAACGACTGGAGTCGCTCTGGACTGCAGTCCAGAGTCGCACTCCGATCCAATTATCATCATGATTTAAGTACAGTAATGTATAGGAACTAGTATAGGGTTAAAGTTCATCGAGTTAGCTTCGATTTGAGCCCGCGAACGCACCATTCTAATATGTATATGATTTATGGTGAATTTAACGATTTTCAGGTGCAATGAAATTTCAGTTTTACGATTAAACTTGAGAGTATTTGTTTTAGTCGTTAACGATCAAATTATCCAACGAAATTCATACACTAAGTTCTAAGCCATACGGGCCAATCTAAACTATTTAGTTCCGCCAAATTGGGAAAGGTTTCCCATTGGGAACACACGTCGAACAGTTTTAACGTCTAACTGATTTAACACTATAACATGATAATTTAAGTAATCTAAGATTTTAACTTAGGTCAAATAGCATGTAAGCAAGTAAAGAACTTGCCTGGGAGTGCCTCGGGTCACACAGTAGCAGCAGCGTCACGAACGCGCGTTGTACGCCGCAAAACGAGTTCGCGCGAGCTTGGCTCGAGACTCGGATTTGACGTCGGAGTTCGCCGGAGCCGTCAAGTGCTTGCTGGGAGTGGAGGTGGTGCTCCGTGGCTGGCCTGGGACTTGCTGGGGTCGACGATGTCGGCGATGGTCGCTCCGGTGACGCGCACAGTGGGTGTTTGTAAAGAAAAGTGTTTTATAAGGTTTTTGAGAGAGAGAGTTAGAGAGGGATGAGTGAGAGAGAAAGAGAATTAGAGAGAGTGTAGAGGAAGAGGGAGAGAGTGAGAGGGTGAGAGGGAGCCAGAGAGTGGGTGAGAGCAGAGGAGGAGAGAGGGCACAGAGGGAGAAAGAGAAGGAGAGAGTGAGGGGAGTTACAGAGAGAGAGAGAGACAGTGAGTGAGGGAGTGAAGGAGAAAGGAATGGTGAGGAGGATGCCGACGACAATGATGATGATGAGGTCGACGAGGTGCAGTGGCCGTCGTTGAGGGTGCAGGGACTCGAGTTCGAATGCAGGGGTTCTGTGGAGGTGCCGGCGACGATGTGGGCGAAGGTGGTCGGTTGTGGTGAACAAGGGTGGAGGATGGAGAGAGGAGCGAGGTCGTGGTCGTCGCCGTCGGGCGAGCGAAGTTGGTGGGAGGAGTCGAGGAGGAGGAGCTCGGTGATGAGTGGGTTCGAGAAAGAGAGAGAGGGGGAAACGCGAGGGAAAGAGAAAGAGAATGTGGAGGCGAGAGAAAGGAGAGAGGAGAGGTAGTGGGGACGGGGTCGCGCGTCGTGGGCGTAACGGGCGCGAGAGCGGGCGTCGGCGGAGGGAGCAGATCGGGGGACAGCGAGCGGGAATCGTGGGAAATTAGCCGTTGGAGGAGAAGAAGAAACGGGTCGGGTCGCTGAGCGGGGGCTGCTGGGGAAATGATGGGCCGGGCCAAAATAAATTAAATGGAGAATATGGAAAATTAGCAAAGGGCCGGGTTTGGGATAAAATAGAAATTTATTAAAGGAAAATTAAGTGGGCTCGGGCTGGGCTGAAAGGGAATAAAAATAATAGAACAAAAGGGGCCGGCCAAAAATAAAAGAATTAGGGAAATGGTTTAAGAGGGTCGGGCCGGGGTTTTGAAATGGAAACTAATTTAATTTAAATAAGAGGATGGATGAGTTTTAGGAATTTATAAAAATGAAATGGAGTTCTAAGCCAGTGAAGGACTTAAAAGAATTATAAGGGACAGGAGATAGGCTAGCTGAGTTTAAATAAAATAATTGAAATTATAAATAGAATTCCAAAGTACAAAATACAAATTTGGTATAAAAGAGGCTGGGTATTATAAAATCTCCTGCCACGGCCGTGGGCTTTGTGTAATGGCTCTCCTAGACACAGCACGATCTCGCCCCCAATACCGGGAGAGACGAATCCCCTGCCGATCCGCTCACGTGCCTCCATGTGGCTTGGGACTGTACCCAAAAACTACCTGTTTGCACGACTCCTTTGAGCCGTGGTAGGGTAGAAATCAAAGCACAGTGGGAACTCACACGAGGCAAATGACGACCTCAGGTCGATGAACTAACATGTACACATGTCACCAGGGAACTGCTATCTGACGATATGTATAATACCAACTAGCAGGTTCCCGGCGAGTCCTGTCCGGTGTACTCATAACCCAATGAGCACCTGTATACATCTTAGGTGATCCAACTGACACCAGTGGCTTGTGAGACCGGCCACCGCCCCTCGTCGGGGTCTCAACTGTACACACTAGTCTACTCCGGAATATCGATGCCCTGTCTCGAAACTCCCACGACTAGGGACCACAATTAAGGATATGCGTATAAACTACCCAACTCTCACGTATATGATCGCTATCATACTGTTGGTAGCAAAGCAAGATCCTAAGGGCTCTATCAAAGTGTAACATGTAATCATTCACCTGAACATGTACACGACTGATAAAGGCAAACCAGATAGCATACTATCATCTCGAGTAAGACTGTCCTACCGGTATAGGTCCTCCGTAATCATTGCAATCACGTACCTGCGATCCATTAATTGACTCTGAGGGCACTATCTCCAACAGTCATGCAGATGTAAGGTCCATAACAAACATGAAACTACTGATAACACTTACCAGTAAATCAGTACAACCCTGGCCAGGGATTTCCAGTTATGGCCAGTCGAGCATAGCGCAACATCAACCCCCAATACCGGGAGAGACGAATCCCCTCCTATCGCTCATTTCCTCCATGTGAATCGGGACTGTAACCAAAAACCACCTGTTTGCACGACTCTGTAGATCCGTGGTAGGGTGGAAATCAAAGCACAGTGGGAGACACACAAGACTCTATGACGATCTCGGGTCAACAGACTAAGCTGTACCAGTGTCACCAGAGAACTGCCATCTGACGTAAGGTATAATACCATCTGGGAGTTCTCGGCGAGTCCGTTCGGTGTACCCAGTCTCCACTGAGCACCCGCATACCGTCTCTGATGTCAAACACCAATGGATATGGGATCATCCATCGCCCATCACATGGGTCGAGAAGATATAGGCTAGTCTACTCTGGAATATCGATGCCCCGTCTCGATATTCCCACGACTAGGAACATTGAAAGATGTACTCATTGACTACCCAGGCCCCACTAGTATGATCTACATCACAGTCCTGGAAGTCGAGTATACATCCTAAGGTCTTTATCAACATGTAATAGAGAGACGGCAAGTATACATGTTAAGATAAAGAGCAACCAGATAGCGTACTATCATGTCGAGCAAGAAAGTCCTACCTATATATGTCCCAGCATCCACTACAATATACATCTCATGTACAGTAATGTCCTCTAGGGCATACATATAACTAACAGAAAATTCGAACAGGTTCTCATATTCATCCTTATCTAACTTAGCTGGTCGTGTCGCATTGATATGACATAGTCTACAATACCATAAGAAGGATTCGTTCATTTTTGAACTACTCCTCTTGTGTGTGTTCTAGATAGTTTGAACTGTGGTTTGATTTAGAACGTACATGCTATTATATAACGTGCCTGATCCAATCAACTCTTGATTCAGGAAAATGTTCACAACATTATCCTCCAATACAGAATTATATCCTTCTTTAACTTAAAAAAGAAACTGATGTGATGTTGTATATCAGGTTCGGTATCTAATAACATTTGTTCAGAATCAATGCATTAATACAAGGTGATATATTGCCAACTAACTTGGCTGCAACAATTGTACCATTCTCTAATACTTAGAGACATATCACCCAATCTCAGTTCTCTACCTATCTGTTGCCCATGTAACATATTACATATGTGGGATCCTGATCCGGTATCATATACCCAGGACGTAGAGGATACTGAGAAACAGTTCTCGGTAATGAACACACCCGAAGAAGATGTATTAACATGCACTTTCATCGATTGGGTTGCATGGGAGTCCGGATATTCCCCGATTTCCTACTCGGACTTATAACAATTATAAGATAGAGCGGAACAACCGTTCCCCAGCTCAGTATAATAAGTAGGTTCGATCAATGTATCCATATTATTATCTTGATTAAGGCATGACATGGTCGCTACTAGGAGAGAGAGAGAAGAAAACACTCTGCGTGCGCTCTTGCAAGATTAGATTGGTTATTATTTTATCTAATCATGATGGATCCCACTATTTTTATCAAATCTTCCTTCAAATCCTAAAAGGTAAGACTAGCCGGGATTAATTATACCCTACAATTTCGCCAATCTTTTGTCCAAGCCAGTGTCGGTACTTTGAGAGAGCCTCCCCGTGCTTTCACACGGAGCTAATTAAAATAAACCTCGTTTTTCCAGAGACGTAACCCCGTTAACACCTTTCTAGATACCTACTTGATCGGTGATTGATCGTTCTCGATGTGTTTTGAAAAGTAATCACAATCAAAGAATTTATAACCGCAATCAATAACGGTGTCGATGTAGTTTCGTTAATGAGAACGGATCGTCCACTGAGATGCAAGTATTTATTCAATCTTGTTTTAGATGAGTTGAAAGAAAATATTAAAGAAAAGAAAATTCAAGAAGATAAATCAAGATTTAGTTGAAGAAATATTTTCAAGAAACATCATGAAAGAGTTTAAGATTTATAATCAAGAAAGTATCCAAATTCAATTTTAGTTATCAAGAAAGTGAAGAATAGCTTGTAGGAATCGATAGGAATTCGTAGCAATGATGAATACTAAAAATTACTAATCTTATCTATTGATGAATTATAGCTAGAATGATGGCGATGAACGAAGATTAGAGATCTATTGAAGAAATTAGGGTTTCTCCTTCACTATCCCTTATCTTTTCATTGATCATCCTTCAAATCTAGCCTTTTACAAAGAGGATCATCAATCATTTAATCCCTAATTTGCAACGAAATTATCAAGAACGGTGATCTCGCTCTAAATTAGGTCATTGATGATTTTTTTCCTAAAGTTCACAATTCTTATAAGACTTAAGATTTAGTTTAGGATTTCATTATCATTTGAACTACCGATTTCCTCGATTCCTTAGCAAGCGGAGATTTACTCACACATTATGAAAATAAAAGAATCAGGAATTGGAAATTTCATAATGCAAGAACTTAAAGAAAGCAAGAATTACAATTGATCACTTTATTAATCAACTTTAAATTACACGATTGATTGAATTAATTTCTCGTTGTGTCGGTTTAGAAAATTGTATATAGAAATCACAACCAAAAATATTTTTGACCGCAATCAATTAACGGTGTCGGATGTAGCGCGTTAGAGAGTGCGGATCGTCCACAGGGATTGTGCGATTCGTTCGTATTTTGATTTGTTTGAATCGAAACTTTAAAAGAAAGAAAACAAACAATTAATGATTTATAGTTGAAGTTCAAGAATTAGAAAATCTAGATCTAATAACAAGAAAACGATAAAATCAAGAATTGAAAGTTTGATGATTTTTCCAACCAAATATCATGAATCTAAATGAGGCTCGTAGGAATCGATCGGATCTATAGATGTGATGTAATCCTACGATGACGTATTCTTATCCTTCGATGAATTGATACTAGATCGATGATGATCGACGAGAATTAGGGATTTCTAGTGAAACCGGGATTTCTAGTGAAACCAGGGTTTTATCATTTATCCCTTGTTCCTTCGTCGATATCATTCACATTCTAGGCTCTAGTAAATTCAAGAAACGATCGTAGATCCTTAATTTCGAGCAATCACAATCAAGAAAGCATCGCAACGAAACTAGGTCATCGATTCTTGAACTTGATAGGGTTTACAAGACTCGTAGGACTTAAGAATCGTATTAAGATTTGTTACATCATCATTCTATTGATCGTCACGACTCCTTGACGAGCGGAGTTCTACTCGAACATCACAACAAGAACTACAATTAGAAATTGAGATCGAATCATGATGCAAGAATTTAAAGAAAGCAAGATTAAAGAATTTCACCTTTTATTTATATCAACAATTACATTACAATCGCTCAAGAACTACAAGAGGAAGAACTCGATCGTCGATTTGGCTTCGCTCGTCTCCGTGAGTCATGGATCGGCTTGGATCACTTGCTCGATTGAAGATCGGCTCCGCTCCTCAAAGGTTGAAGGGCTTCTCGCTTGATTTGGTACTCGGGATCTTGAATTTGGATTGGATTTAGGGTTAGGGTTTCGCACAAGTCTTGTCACTAGACTTGTAGAAGAAGATGGAGATTAATGGTTGAGTGAGGAAGAAGCTAACCACTAAGGATTTTGGAAGAATCCAGAAGAAGTTTAACCCTAGGTCTAGGCTTCTATTTATAGACTTCCCAAAACCCTAGATCTAGGATTTGAATTTTGAATTTCCCTCCAAAAGTTAGTTAGAGGGAGCCTTCTAGATGAAGTTAGTTAGGAGGGAGCTTCTAGAAATAGTTTGTTATGAGCTTAATCAAGATTAACTTAATTAATCATCCTTGCTGATCTGGCAGAAGACTCTGGAGAATTCTGGAATTTGACGTGTCTTGCTGAGATGTGTGAACTGAAATAGGAATTATGCCCTAAAAATTAGGTGATGACGTGTCATATCTGCGGCGGAACCGCGGCGCAAGCCAGCTCATGCCGCGGTTCCGCGGCTCCTATGAAGCCTTAGGGCTTGTGCTCCCTGTTGCTGCATTGGGCTGATGTTTGGGCTTTCTTATGATATGTTGAATATTGTAACTCCTTCTAGATTGCTACCAGATCTCAAACCTTTGAGTTGGCGTAATGTTTGATCAGCAAAAATGACAATTTTGGCCTTTCTTCCGGATTTTCCTGCACAGACTCCGAAACAAGTGTTGCGCAATATAGGGATGATGCGATGCCATAAAATACAGTCAATTTCCCTAGAAATGCTGGTTTTAGAGTCTAACACATGCAATCTGATATTTAACGACTGATTTACTAATATGTGCTATATGAATGCCGAACACTTCTGGATGAGTGCAAAAGATAGGGAAATTGTCGTGTTAAAAATGCAGTATTTTTGACTGATCAAATTCCCCCAAACTTAATTTCGATCGTCTCAAGCGAACTTTTTATTAAAAAGAGAAGGAGAAAATAAAGAAAGAGAAAAACTAAGTAGCACACTTTCGTAGGCAACACGATTGCACTGAGCACGTGCAATAAGCCTTTAAACCTCTAGGTGTCCCAAGTATGATGAGTGTTGTCTCCTGAGGGTTTTCAACGGATTGCACCCACAAAATCCAATAATAAAAGAAAGATCATGAATATTACATTTAAAGAAAAGAATTGTAAAAGAAAAGACTTTGAAAATTAGGGTTTCCAACTAAGCTAGCTTTTTGGTTGCCACGAGCCCTATCTTAATAGTCATGAAAAGATATCAGAAATCACGTCCTCCCTCAATAAAACATCGTCTTTATTCTTCATTCCTATCTTTCTTCCAAACATCGATCATATAATCCTGCGTGTGTGTAAAGACATCCCTACACCCGGAGAATTCAATTCAAGCTATCATACTCTTGCCCATCAGCCTCAGTACTTTTTAATTAACGAATATTTAGATGAGATTTCTCACACACTTTCATGCGACCGTTAATACTTCTTGAGGTACTAACTGACCGATTACTCCTGTGCTTGCTTACTTGGTGTATTTTCCTCGTCTTACACCACCTAAGGCTTAGCAGCAACTCCCAGACCAGTTGGCCTTAGGGTACTAGGTGAAGAGGCACCCTCGCTATATTTTTTTATTGCTGCCTTGGCGATAACAAAACCAGTGTTCATTTTTCTCACCACTTTATATTTTCTTCATTTTTTTATTTCCTTCATACTTTTGGCTTTAAGACAAGAGCATTTCAAGGTATCCTCTACTATCCCAGGCTTTAAAACGTGTGTAAGTGTGAATAGCAGGGTATCAACGTTCAAAATGTTTGGCTTCCAGAATAGAAACTATTTTTCAGTCTTATTTTTATCCTCAGATTAGTGACGTCCTTCATCTTACTAACCCTTGGGACAATGGCTCATAACTACTTATTACTAGTTCGTATAAGAAAACTTCTAATTTTCTTGGTTTTCTTAAATTTTTCTAATCTCATGGATGTAATTTTTCACTATCTAAACTTTTATTATCTTATTTATGTACAAAAATATTTTTATTTTGTTTTGAAAATTTTTAAATTTTTATAGGTTTTTAAAATGTTTTGTGCTTATGCAAAGTATGATGCAAATGATGCGAAAATAAGCACAAACCTCCCCCAAACTTGTTTTCAACAGTGTCCTCACTGTTGCCATCTGCTAAATCTCGAAGAAACCTGTAAGCTTGGGAGGAATTTATTAGTAGGGGCAAAATATTTAAGTGAAGATCCTCCCCCAAACTTATTTTTGGCTCATCATTTTGTAAAAATTTTCTTTTCAAGAGCCAGAAAAATTCCCCCCTCCCAAAACTTGAGTTATGCAATGTTAATCTTTGAAAATCATATGAGGGGGTCAAAAATCAGTGATCGATGCCAATCTTTGCAAAGACCGAAAGTTAACACCAACCATTCAAAAATTTTATCAATGCAGTGCTCTGGTTGGTGGAAGAATAAGTGGGGAAAGGTTAAGTGGTGGAATAGAATGTGTGTGCGTCTCATTTTGGAGAGACGATGCAGTGTATGTGATGGATTACTCGCATTCTTTGTACAGTTCAGAAAAAGGGATGGAGGTTCAATTTCATTGATTGGGAGATGATTCATCTCAACACCCGTGTCATTTAAAAATGCGAGTTCATCAGCGAAGATTTCCTCAAAAGTTCCATCCATACCCCGATGAATAATGTCATCACAAAGTGCGGGGTGATCTTCAGACTCTAAGAACGGTTCATAATCAGTGTTTGTAAGTGCACGGCGGCGCCCCGGCCGTCAATCCGACGGCCAAAATGCGGAAGCGGTGATAAACATTAAATTTTCTTGAACTGGCAAACCGCCGTGCACTAATACCCGGATCGAACCACTAACTAGTCCTAGCTATCTACAAGAAAAGGGAAGAGAGATATACCGACAGATCCGAGTCCTCCGGTCTTCTCGTCGTCGTCCCGATCTCTTGCGGAATGTGCCGTCTCCTCCTCGTCGCCGGAAGTGCACCACATCGCCTACTTCTTTTACGGGCTCCCACCTCAATTCCGAGGCAACTCGGGCACGAAGCTGGCTAGTCGACGTGCCCAAGATTTGCTGTAGAATGTGTGAAGAACCATGTCTCACTATGGGGTTGTGGAATTGCCTTTGTGGTGGAGGAAAAAGAACTTGGAATTTTGGAGAGTCTTCTTGTGTGATTTTTGGAGCATGAAGAGAACCAAAAATTGCCACACCAAAAATGAATTCCCCCCCATCCTCCAATAGTGGCCGGCCCATGTATGGAAAAAGGAGAGAGGGAAAAGTCAAGGGGGAGGTGACCATATCAATCATGCAAGAGAGAGAGACAGGAATGGTTATCATATGGAATAAAATGATCACTAAGAAAAGTCCTCACTCAACAACCATATCACCTCCCATCATCAACAACAATCCCAACACTCAACCAACAATCATCAACAACCAAGATTATTTACAAAGTCAAGCCATGATGGAAAAGAAAGAGTCAAAGGATGGGCTCCATCATGAAACCATCATGATACAAATATAAGCAAAGAACCCCTCCACAATCACTTATTTGCAACAATGCAAATAAGCCCTCCTCCACCAATCTTCGGCCAATGAATGATACAAAGGAAATTGGCCGAAACGGAAAGCAAACTGGCAACTCCAGAAAACTGGTCCCGTAATAAATTACAGGAAAACCCCGATACTGTGCATACACACCCGCATTGTATTCCGACCGAAATACAAATGCAAAGAGACAAAATCTCTACTGTACTATACTAGAATCCGGCTTATACCAAAACCGGCTAGTAATATCTGTTCGATCCTGATCCGTGCAATACCGCACGTATCTGATCGAACCCTGCCATATACCCATACGGCCAATAGTACAAACTGTCCGATCCTGATCCGTGCAATACCGCACGTATCTGATCGGACCTTGCCATATCTCCATACGGCCTCTACAACCTTTCACCCGAAAGCTGAGTAACTGAATGTGGGGGACTCTAAAGACTCGTCAACACCTTGGTTGTGGATTTAACCACTAGCACGTCAGAGGTATAAGCCAATACGTAACGGGCTACCAGGTATTGACTAAAAGGGACGTCTGTGAGCGAACTAAGCCTGACAACCCTACTGAGTCTGTCAGTGACAATATCCGTACAGTCCGGTCCGTTCGTCTATGAGTATCGCATGGCTGGCCTAGGGGATTGGTAAAAGTCAGACCCCCAAAAGCGGTACAAGTCGTGTCGGAGTGTAGCCCAGAACACCCTGAGATACTACTGGAATACCTACCAGTAAATCTCCTTACCTCGGCCGAGGGCTTCGTGTAATGGCTCTCCTAGACACAGCGCGACCTCACCCCCAATACCGGGAGAGACGAACCCCTGAAGATGCGCTCACTGCCTCCATGTGGCTCGGGACTGTAACCAACTAAAACCTGTTTGCACGACTCCTTTGAGCCGTGGTAGGGTAGTAATCAAAGTACAGCGGGAACTCACACGAGACAAATGACGATCCCCAGGTCGATGAACTAACCTGCATACATGTCACAAGGGAACTGCCATCTGACGTCTGGTATATGACCAACTAGCATGTTCCCGGCGAGTCCTGTCCGGTGTACTCATAACCCAATGAGCACCTGTATACATCTTAGGTGATCCAACCGACACCAGTGGCTTGTGAGACCGGCCACCGCCCCTCATCGGGGTCTCGACTGTATACACTAGTGTACTCTGGAGTATCGATGCCCTGTCTCGAAACTCACACGACTAGGGACCATTTAAGGATATGCTTATAGACCCCAGCTCCCACTTATATGATCGCCCTCATACTGCTGGTGGTCAAGCAAGAATCCTAGGGGCTCTATCAACGTGTAATAGCGACTTGTCAGGTCACCTAAAGCAGTACACGATGATAAAGGTAAACCAGATAGGATACTATCATCTCGAGTAAGACTGTCCTACCGGGATAGGTCCTCCATCAATCATTGCAATCACGTACCTGTGACCTAATAATTGACTCTGAGGGCACTATCTCCAACAATCTCCCACTTGCACTCAAGGCCAATTATTGCGATGTCGCATACTCACAGCCCGTGTGATACCGAACACCCAACTCCTCTACTAGTCAGTCTCACAAAGCTCGTTTGTGAAACTATTGCGTTCGAGGAACAGCCTCAGTGAGTGGATCCGCTTTGTTGTTTCTTTATATGTCTCTCTAAATCTCAAGTTCGCGGAGAAACCCATCTCCCGAAATGAGCAATACCTGTCTTAGAATGTGTCTGGATGTCTGATGGGACATAGCTCATAAATGAACTCCAAATCCAAACTTCTTAGACTGTATCGTCAACTGAACTTAATCAGTATCCTGCGCCATGCCACCCTCAGTATTGCCTTGGATCACCTGTCCAAAATACTGCCCCTCGTCAGAGGGAAAACTATAACTCTGACAACCTCCTTGTCGTCCATGTCACCTTGGAAGCCTGGAATGATAACTGTCTCCCGAATGAGGCTGTCGTTATCATGTCCCTAGAACATCCACTTATGTTCTAAAACTGCTTCCGACTGTTTCTCCAGGATTGGATTAATGTCAGCTTATTGCATCTAGTGCAAGAACAATGTCTGGTGTGGTACTTGACATCTCATGATTGACTCAATTGCCTGAGCAAGTGATCTGCCAATCATGCACATCCCTCTCCAATTTAGTCTGTAAGACACCTTTGGAGAGGGTGACTCCATCTTCTGCAGGTACACTACCGTGCATGGAGTCGTCCATTCTAAATACTCTTAGAATGCTGTCAAAGTACCCTGATTGGGAAACCACCCAAAACTAGATCTAAAACCATAGATCTAGTAACCAGTATGTCTGATATAAAATCCATTTCCTTTGTGGAGAAACCACTGTGTGACGACCAAAGTATAACCGACTGTAGTATAGGAATTTCTTTTCCTACTCTGTGTATGTCATCCAAATACCAGGATATCATACCCTACTACCTTCTCAACAGATCCATCCCCTATTCTGATGAAGTCAAACCCATGACTGTCACGTCAGAAATAGATGATCTATCTCCGCTATATCAGCTTTAGTCTATAAATAGACATAAGCTACCTGTCCACCAATGCTTCCGCTGCTCCCACTGACTACGACAACCCTTTGGCAGAGTCATATACACGTACACTTCTGAAGCGAGTTCAGAACAACTATCCTCCCGCCGGGTCTCGCAGCCTGGAACAACAGCAATGGTAATTGTGGGTAAACAAGAACTTCCCTGTCACCGTCCCTGAGGCTACCGTAGTACCTCTCGGGTGCCTGAAGTTACCCACCTTATCTACGGAGTGGCCAATGGAATGTCAATCCAGATTGAATCTTTAGGTTCCTTATCAAATCTTCAGTAATCGTTTGTGGTTCTGGAATCACTTCCAGTTCTACCATACTCCCACTACTGTTTTCTGAAAAAATCCATTTTTAATAAAACGGTGGCGAGTCTAGAACAATATTGCTATTGTTCATCCAGATGGTAGAAAGTCAACCCTCGTCATAGCCTGGGTCAATCCACAAACAGCCATTACAGAAACGTGCCTTGAGTTGTCCAATGTCTGGTTTTAAGCATAAACCGGACAACTCCCCGTACCTTAACAATGTTAAGATATGAACTGTACTATATCCAATATAGAACCAGAGGCACTGATTTAATTGAACCAGATTCAAATCATGCAGCTGTCCCCAGTGCATGTCAACAAAATAGAAGAAGGTCGATCAACGTTACTCAACTTAGGAATGCTTCCATTTATGAGTAACCTGAAAGAGAAGCAATTTCTCTTTATCATTACTATCAACTGAATACCATACACAAGTATCTACATCTTCGATCTCTTTGAAGAATCCCGATACTTGCTATACCTGGTTCTCCACTGTATTCAAATACCTATAACTTCTCAAAATTCGGACACTGTGTTTCCATGAAACACCTGTCTAAAAACTAGAGAAGTCATAAGTAAACCGAATATAGTACGAGGACCATCCCCTCTGTCCTGATGGACCCTGGACAACATACAATACTCTGTATAAGTCCCTTGAGTCTGATAACTCATTCACTGTGTGTCGTAGGTTGAAAACTGTACCTTTGGTTATGAAGAATTACACCGCTGTTCAATGCTCCTTACCTAACCATCCACTGATATAGGTAAATGTCGTAGACATAATTTCAGAAAGGTATATCTCACTCTATGAAAATAGACGTATAGATATATCAATTTGAAATTGGTGCATAACAGCGGATATTCAAAACAAATATTTGCCTACCGGCAAACGACCCAGGTGACTTCCTCAAATATCACCGATTACAACGAATCCCGATATAATGAGGATGATCACCCAATTCCCAATAACTTACTCCCACTCATCATCTGTAAATCCATACAGATGTGAGAATCATACTTGGTAAATACATACCCTGGAGCAAGTGTCTAATCGGGAAATCAGTTTTCTTTTAACAGTACACGGTGAGACTGAAACATTGAAATGTTCCGATGGGGTATCCTGGTATTCCTAGTAATGCCTCTTCCAGATTCACGACTGTAACCGTATAGTTATTCTTTGCCACCTCTCAAAATCCCTTCATATGTCTTTAGTCATTACCTTCTGCACACCCCTTTAGGCCAAATGGTTTTCTTCCTTCCCTACCGTTCGGCACCAGCCTATGGTTTGGAAGAAGACTATCCAATAAGCATAATGGGTGTACTGTCCTAATCCTAGGAGCACTCGCAATGCGAGAGAAGGTGAAGATAAAAGACACCTGAATAAATCTTATTCCTATTTCTCCTGAACCAGAATCCATCCCCGAACTGGAACAAGTTCCTTTCGAGTTCGTATATAACCATACGATGGAGTATCCAATAAACTGTGGATCTTCATAGTGATACGGAGTGTCCTCGAGAAATACAAAGGTGATTTAGGATTGGCGAATGAATACTTGGTTTGTTCATGAATATCTGTTGCAATTTACTTTGCCCTCTTACTAATCCCTTGCTTTGTCTTAACTCAATACCTTCTGTACACCATCGTTAGGCTAATTGGTTTTTTTCATTCCCTACCGGTCGGCACCAGCTTAAGGTTTGGAAGAAGACTATCCAATTTTCGTAATAGGTGTACTATCTCCTAAACCAAGGAGTACTCGCAACCTGAGAGAAGGTAGAAGGAAAAGACAACTGAATAATCCTATCCGTTTTCTCCAGAACCTGAAACCATCCTCGAATAAATTCTTTCGAGTTCGTATCTAACTATACGATGGTTTTGTCCAATGGAAGTGGACGTTCGTAGCAATACGGGGTGTCCTGGAGAAAAGGGTAAAAGTAGGAGTGGCAATGAGGTTTGCAACTCTGACAATCCAAAAGCCAGTGTTTAAGAAGGTTCGGTTAATCTTGGTCACTGAGTCATAGTCTTAGGGTCGGGTCAATGGTCGCTTCCAAAGAGAGAGAGAAAAGAAACACTCAGCGTGCACCCTATCCTAGATCAGAATGGTTACCAATTAATCTAATCTGGAAACCTCCCACTGTACCTCAAATTCTCCTCCAAACCTGAAAGAAGAATTAGTCGGGGTCACCCGAGGAGTAAACTAACTCATCAGTGGGAATCGGGATCCAACTATCATCGCACGACAACGTGACGGAATCCGCTCACGGTATCACACTCCAGAAGGTATGCGCATATCTGGCAAGTTTCAGTTCTTTTGAAACTCCCGATGAGATTTCTGCCCCATGCTCTTATGACCTTGACTTTGGCCAACATATCATAAGTCACATGACAAGTTCTACCCGTCATTCTCCAGGTTAATTTGAATCCACCCGTACATACCCTTGACTTTGGCCAAAATGGCAGTACGACTGTCCCAAACCAACGCATCTATCTATGCCGCATATGAATACCCCAATAGCTACCAAACACTGTGCCTTGACTTTGGCCAACATACACAGCTTGAATACTATTGACCACCCATATGAAACGACGGAGGGCTACGAATGGTTTCTGGCGAAAACCTTTAACGTAAAGAACTTGATATCGTCGAAGGAACGGATAGCTTTTTAAAAATATAGTGACGAAAACCGTTGCTAAAGAGGTCACTCCCGGTGAAGGGATCTCGGCTCTTTCCCCGTAGAATGGGGTGCAGGATATTCCAAATGAATACCGCGATGCAAAGCAAAAGTAATCGGCTATAGTGAAGTCATTGCCCTGACGCAAACTTTTGTCCAAGGGGTCACTCCCGGTGAAGGGATCTCGGCCCTTGCCTCGTCGACTGAGGAGAAGGATATTCCAATTGAATATCACGTTGCAAAACAAAAGTGAATGTCCTTACAATAACAACTTTTTGAAAAGTGTTCCAACAACATCAGATTAGGTTTGTTTTTAACTTGCATTGATCAGAATCAACGCAGTCCCATCAATTGATCACACCAAAAAGAACGAAAATATACTGATGTACGTATATGCCATCCGCATTCGCCACTGGGTCCCGTCATTACCCGTTAGGTTAGCTAACTAACGACAGAGCGGGGACTGGACTAGCGCGGATGCAAAACATATACAACATCTACTATATATATACCAATATATTAAATTCGCTCAAGGCGTGATAAGAAATGCAACATCACAGAAAATGTACAACATCACAGAACAATACAGATATCTGGGATCCCCGGGTTTCACAGAGCCACTACTGAAACCCGACGTTCCCCTGGTCGTGTGGATAGCCTATGCAATGAAATCCTAGACCCCTACGGGCGCGGCAAGTTACCCGCCAAAACCAGAAGTGAGGCAGCCCCCTTCAGCACCGTGAATGGACCACCCAGCACTTCACGGAATCCGGCAACTTGGGCACCCCTCCTGGGTCAACCTGTACCCCCTACGAGTGCGGCGAATAGCCCGCCAATCCAATAGTGAGGCCCCCTCCGTCTCAATGCCATGAGATGCGGGCCCATTGCCCTCTGGAACCCGGCTATCCGTGCACCCCTCCGCGGGGTAATCCTAGTACAGAAAGTAAAATATACATACAATGGGTACATCGACCGCAACCTGGCCGTGCCCAAAAATAATAATACAAACAGGCAGTGACGGCAGTCCACATGTCGGACGCTCGCCCCGCAATATCAAATGTACATAATACAACAAAACTGTACTAGCATTGCATCCAGGCTATCCCCCACGACCGATCCGCAACATCACAGCAAAAACAGAACATCAACGTGAAAGTCACGTTCGCAAATCCGTCTAACCGGGCTATAGCAGTTAGACCGGATTTACCGATCAAGTGACATTCACGGTCGCAGATATAATGTAAATACTGTGAAAAATGTGTTTAAAATATCCGATCAATCAAATTTTAACAAGTGGGCCCCCAAACAATACTGTAGCACTCACAGAAATTATGGGGCCCAAATTTAACATTCCAAAACACCTAAAATCACCCCAGAAGCCCACTGTAAAAACCCGACCCACTGAATCCTCCATACTGCGGCGGAACCGCGGCGACAAGTAGGGTTTTGCCGCGGTTCCGCGCTCCCCTGAGGAGATCAGTGTCTCGACTTTTTCCAGAACTCTTAGATCTTCTAGTACATCAATTTTATACAACCTGAAAAAAATTTCGACACTAAAAATTTCCAACAGAAAACTGATGTGATCAAAATACGGGTTTTGGAACATTTGATCGATCGGAACTGAAAAACACATTAAGGCAAGCTAGACTAAGTTAATGGCGAGGCTCTGATACCACTGTAAGTGCACGGCGGCGCCCCGGCCGTTCATCCGACGGCCAAAATGCGGAAGCGGTGATAAACTTTAAATTTTCTTGAACTGGCAAACCGCCGCGCACTAATACCCGGATCGAACCACTAACTAGTCCTAGCTATCTACAAGAAAGGGAAGAGAGATATACCGACAGACCCGAGTCCTCCGGTCTTCTCGTCGTCGTCCCGATCTCCTGCGGAATGTGCCGTCTCCTCCTCGTCGCCGGAAGTGCACCACATCGCCTACTTCTTTTACGGGCTCCCACCTCAACGCCGAGGCAACTCAGGCACGAAGCTGGCTAGTCGACGTGCCCAAGATTTGCTGTAGAATGTGTGAAGAACCATGTCTCACTATGGGGTTGTGGAATTGCCTTTGTGGTGGAGGAAAAAGAACTTGGAATTTTGGAGAGTCTTCTTGTGTGATTTTTGGAGCATGAAGAGAACCAAAAATTGCCACACCAAAAATGAATGCCCCCCCATCCTCCAATAGTGGCCGGCCCATGTATGGAGAAAGGAGAGAGGGAAAAGTCAAGGGGAAGGTGACCATATCAATCATGCAAGAGAGAGAGAAAGGAATGGTTATCATATGGAATAAAATGATCACTAAGAAAAGTCCTCACTCAACAACCATATCACCTCCCATCATCAACAACAATCCCAACACTCAACCAACAATCATCAACAACCATGATTGTTTACAAAGTCAAGCCATGATGGAAAAGAAAGAGTCAAAGGATGGGCTCCATCATGATACAAATATAAGCAAAGAACCCCTCCACAACCACTTATTTGCAACAATGCAAATAAGCCCTCCTCCACCAATCTTCGGCCAATGAACGATACAAAGGAAATTGGCCGAAACGGAAAGCAAACTGGCAACTCCAGAAAACTGGTCCCGTAATAAATTACAGGAAAACCCCGATACTGTGCATACACACCCGCATTTGTATTCCGACCGAAATACAAATGCAATGAGACAAAATCTCCACTTTACTATACTAGAATCCGGCTTATACCAAAATCGGCTAGTAATATCTGTTCGATCCTGATCCGTGCAATACCGCACGTATCTGATCGAACCCTGCCATATACCCATACGGCCAATAGTACAAACTGTCCGATCCTGATCCGTGCAATACCGCACGTATCTGATCGGACCTTGCCATATCTCCATACGGCCTCTACAACCTTTCGCCCGAAAGCTGAGTAACTGAATGTGGGGGACTCTAAAGACTCATCAACACCTTGGTTGTGGATTTAACCACTAGCACGTCAGAGGTATAAGCCAATAAGTAACGGGCTACCAGGTATTGACTAAAAGGGACGTCTGTGAGCGAACTCAGCCTGACAACCCTACTGAGTCTGTCAGTGACAATATCCGTACAGTCCGGTCTGTTCGTCTATGAGTATCGCATGGCGGGCCTAGGGGGTTGGTAAAAGTCAGACCCCCAAAAGCGGTACAAGTCGTGTCGGAGTGTAGCCCAGAACATCCTGAGATACTACTGGAATACCTACCAGTAAATCTCCTTGCCTCGGCCGAGGGCTTCGTGTAATGGCTCTCCTAGACACAGCGCGACCTCACCCCCAATACTGGGAGAGACGAACCCCTGAAGTTGCGCTCACTGCCTCCATGTGGCTCGGGACTGTACCCAACTAAAACCTGTTTGCACGACTCCTTTGAGCCGTGGTAGGGTAGTAATCAAAGTACAGTGGGAACTCACACGAGACAAATGACGATCCCCAGGTCGATGAACTAACCTGCACACATGTCACCAGGGAACTGCCATCTGACGTCTGGTATATGACCAACTAGCATGTTCCCGGCGAGTCCTGTCCGGTGTACTCATAACCCAATGAGCACCTGTATACATCTTAGGTGATCCAACTGACACCAGTGGCTTGTGAGACCGGCCACCGCCCCTCGTCGGGGTCTCGACTGTATACACTAGTCTACTCTGGAGTATCGATGCCCTGTCTCGAAACTCACACGACTAGGGACCATTTAAGGATATGCTTATAGACCCCAGCTCCCACTTATATGATCGCCCTCATACTGCTGGTGGTCAAGCAAAAATCCTAGGGGCTTTATCAACGTGTAATAGCGACTTGTCAGGTCACCTAAAGCAGTACACGATGATAAAGGTAAACCAGATAGCATACTATCATCTCGAGTAAGACTGTCCTACCGGGATAGGTCCTCCATCAATCATTGCAATCACGTACCTGTGACCTAATAATTGACTCTGAGGGCACTATCTCCAACAGTGTTTGACCCGGACATCTTGGTGGAAGAGTCCGTATATGTATGATACATAGTTGGGTCAAACAATAACGTATGAAAAGAATCTAGATCAATATCAGGAGGATCATCAAATTCACTGCTGTCGATATCCATTAAGTCAACAGAACAGACATGAGCAGTAGGTTCGAAGGGTACACTTCCCAACTTGTAAATGTTCAGCTCTATTGACCTATTCCCGAAAGATAGGGTCATAGAACCATTTCTACAGTTGATTATAGTGTTGGAAGTGGCCAAAAATGGGCGACCTAAAATCACCGGAATTTGGTTCCGTGGGTTCGCTGCAGGCTGTGTATCAAGTACAATAAAGTCCACAGGGAATACGAATTCCCCGATTTTTATTAACACATCCTCCAGTTCACCCCTAGGTTTGGTGATTGACCGGTCAGCCATCTGGAGAGTGCAATGGGCTGGTTTTAACTCTTCGATCCCTAGTTGATCATAAACAGAGTATGGAATCAAGTTAACACCACTGTAAGTCCACGTTGCCCACCCCGGTGCTTGCGAGGAGCGGAAAACGGAATAAAAATCGGATTTTTACTACTTTAGGCAACATGGACTAGACAAAGAAGGATCTTTGCTAAACAAAAACAAGCTAAAGCTAACTAGAAACTAGCAAGGGTAGAATGGTTATACCTAGGGCTTTATGTCCTTCTCTTCTTGCTCCTTGGAGTAGTAGAAAGGGATCACCTTTGTCGTCTTCTAACGTCGAAGAAGGATCCACCCGAAAGCCTCAACCTTTGGCTTCAACTTCAAGCTAGAAGTAACTAGGGTGCTAGAAGTGCTAAACCTAGAATCCTAGATGAGAGTAGAGATTATCAAGAAGAGGTTTTATCAAGCTCAAGTGTTTCTCAACACATGAGAGGAGAGAGCTTGAGGAAGAGGAAGAGCAAGAGAGAGAAAATATGATAGAATGAGAGAAAATATGAACCATTCTCACATATATGTGTGAATTATTATAAATTGATAATTAGTAAGATAATTGTAATGGCTTAATCAAGACATGACCATTATCATTTCATTTTTAATGCCAATTGCAAGGATCAAAGAGCATCTTCCAAATGAAATGATGTTGGTCAAAGTGTCAACCTAGGTCAACAAGTCAAGAATGTCAAATGGTCAACAACCATAACCATGCACAATTATATTAAACTAATATCAATTAACCATAACCATAATACACACATAAGCATTAGGGTTAATAAAATGACAATGGTCATTAACCCTAATCAAAGTCCTCTCCCTCTGTCTCAAGCAACTGTGCATACGCACCCGTATTCGTGATCCGAGGAACACGGATACAATGAGATAAAACCAATCCCAAATCATATACTAGGATCTGTCTTAAACCAAAGTCCGCTAGTATAAGCTGTCCGGAAAGCAAAAGTGCACAAGTGCGCGGATGTGAACGAACCCTGTCGCAAAACCATGCGACCTCTACTCATTTTGCCTAAAGGCGAATAGCTCTCTGTGTGGGACTCTAAAGACTCGACACTACGCTGGCAGTGGGTTTAACCACAGACCGCAAGCGGCACTAGCTGTACGTAACGGTCCCCAGGTAGATGCCGATAAGAAGACTGACGTGGTGACCCCATCTGAACTCCTACTGAGCCTGTATGTGACAGCCTCCGTACAGTCCGGTCTATCCGTCTGATACATCGCATGGCGGGCCTAGGGGGGCGGTGAATGTCAGTCCCCTAATAGCGGTACAAGTCGTGTCGGAGTGTAGCCCAGAACACCCTGAGATAATACTGGAAACCTACCAGTATATCTCGCTTGCCCTGGCCAGGGACTACTTGTGTAATGGATCTCCTGGACACAACGCGATGTCAAACCCTAATACCGGGAGAGACGAATCCTGTCTAACCGTCACTGCCTCCAAGTGCTTCGGGACTGCACCAAAAAACTACCTGTATGCATGACTCCTTTGAGCCGTGGTAGGGTAGTAATCAAAGTGCAGTGGGAACACACTCGAGGCGAAGTGACAGTGTCAAGTCAGCGGACTAAGCTGTACTCATGTCACCTGGGAACTGTTAACTGACGATAGGTATAATACCAACCAACAGTTCCCGACGAGTCCTGTCCAGTGTACTCGTAACCTACGAGCACCCGCATACTATCTCAAGTACGACGTATTGACGGCTGTGGGATAGACCGTCTCCCACGGTGGGATGAGAAGCGCATACGCTAGTCTACTCCGGAGTATCGATGCCCTGTCTCGATAGTCCAACGACCAGGGACCTGTATAAGGATGTGCTTATGGATTACCCAGCCCCCACGATTGTGAGTGCCATCAAAACGCCGGTAATCAAGCAAAGATCCTAAGGGCTCTACTAATATGTATATAAGCGATATGCTAAAAGAAACACATGCACATATTGAAGTAGAGACAAACCAAGTAGCATACTACCATTTCGAGCAAGATTGTATATACAACTGTGAATATCCCAAGCTTCCATCAAGTAATATACAAACTAGTATGATACAGTAATGGCCTCTAGGGCATATACACTAACAATCTCCCACTTGCACTAAGGCCATGTACTGGCGTATCGAAGACCTATCATCTCGATCAGCCGCTCGAACTGAGTCTGGGGCAAGGCCTTGGTGAATGGATCTGCAGTGTTATCTTCTGAAGCAACCCTTCGAACCTCGATCTCCTGGCTATCCACGATCTCCCTGATCAGGTGATACCGCCTCAAGATGTGTCTGGATTTCTGATGGGACCTGGGTTCCTTCGCTAAAGCTATAGCCCCGTTGTTGTCGCAATACAGAGGTATTGGGTCAACAATGGACGGAACCACCTGAAGTTCTTTCAAGAACTTCCTCATCCAGACAGCTTCTTTTGCGGTATCAGATGCAGCGATGTATTCCGCTTCCATAGTCGAGTCAGCAACGGTTTCCTGTTTGGAGCTCTTCCAACACACCGTCCCTCCATTGAGGGTGAAGACAAAACCCGACATGGACTTGGAATCATCCTTGTCACTCTGGAAGCTGGAGTCAGCAAAGGCCTCAATCTGGAGGTCTTCCCGCCATACACCAAGAACATCTCCTTAGTCTTTCTCAGGTACTTGAGAATGTTCTTTACCACTATCCAATATTTCTCCCCAGGGTTTGACTGATACCTGCTTACCACACTCAGTGCATAAGCCACATCCGGTCTGGTACACAACATCGCATACATTATAGAGCCTACCGCAGAAGCGTAGGGTATAATAGACATGCGATCCCTCTCCAAATCAGTCTTGGGAGACATCTCTTTGGAGAGGGTGATCCCGTAACAAGCCGGTAGATTACCGCGCTTGGAATCTTCCATACTGAATCTCTTCAGTATGGTGTCGATGTACCTGGACTGTGAAAGTCCTAATATCCTCTTGGATCTGTCACGGTAGATCCGGATACCCATAATGTATGAGGCATCACCCAGGTCTTTCATGGAGAACCTGTGTCACAAGAACCCCTTGACAGATTGTAGCATAGGAATGTCATTTCCTATTAAGAGAATGTCATCCACGTATAAAACGAGGAATACTACAGTTCTCGCTACAAATCTACAATAGATACATGGTTCATCTGGATTTTTGATAAAGCCAAATTCTTTGACCGTCTCATCAAAACATATGTTCCAAATCCGCGATGCCTGCTTTAGTCCATAAATGGACTTAAGCAACTTGCACACCTTTCCGCTGCTCCCACTCTGAATGAAACCCTCTGGCTGGTCCATATAGACACACTCCTCTAAATGTCCATTTAGAAAAGCTGTCTTTACGTCCATCTGCCAAATCTCATAATCGTGGAAGGCAGCAATGGCAAGAAGGATCCGAATGGATTTCAGCATAGCTACTGGAGATAAGGTTTCGTCATAGTCCAAACCAGGTCTTTGACGAAAACCCTTTGCAACCAGTCTAGCTTTATAGGTCTCAACCTGTCCATCTACACCAATCTTCCTTTTGAAGATCCACTTGCATCCTACGGGTTTTACCCCATCTAGAGCAATGTCCAACGTCCATACTTTGTTGGCATACATGGACTCCATTTCGGTCCGCATTGCATCCATCCATTTTACCGAGTTGACGCTCTGAATGGCTTGCTGGAAGCTAGTAGGCTCATCACAGTCTATGATGCAATCCTCTCTATCCCCGTCAATGAGAAAACCGTAGTATCTCTCGGGCGGATGAGACTGCCTACTACTCCTGCGGAGTGGCGTGGGGATGTCCTGATCTTTCGAACCCTCTGGTTCTACTAAGCTTTCAGTAATAGCTTGTGGTTCTGGAATTTCTTCCAGTTCTATTGCGCTCCCACTTATTTCTTTTTCTAAGAACTGATGTTCCAGAAAATGGGCATTACGAGAAACAAGGACTTTTTGTTCCTCTGCGTAATAGAAAAGATACCCCTTGGAGTTCTTTGGGTATCCCACAAACTTGCACAGTACTGAGCGTGCCTCTAGTTTGTCCGCATGCTGCTTTTTGACATAAGCTGGACATCCCCAAATTTTCAGGTATTGAAGATAGGGTTTCTTCCCACTCCATAACTCATATGGTGTGGTAGGCACAGTCTTAGTGGGAACTCGGTTCAAAAGGTATGCAGCTGATTCTAGCGCATATCCCCAGAACGATCGCGGCAACTCAGCGTTACTCATTATGGACCATACCATATCCAATAGGGTTCGGTTCCGTCTCTCCGATACACCGTTATGTTCCGGAGTGTATGGAGGAGTAAGCTGAGAGAGAATTCCATTCTCTTTTAAGTAACCCAGGAACTCGGCACTCAAGTATTCACCACCTCGATCAGATCTCAGTGCCTTGATACTTTTGTATGTTTTTTTTTCTACTTCATTCTTATATTCCTGGAACTTTTCAAAAGCTTCGGATTTATGCTTCATCAAGAAGACATGTCCGAATCTTGAGAAATCATCCATAAAAGTAATGAAGTAAGAATAACCGCTTCGTGCATGTGTAGACATTGGACCGCACACGTCGCTGTGTACGAGTCCCAAGAGCTCGCTCGCTCTTACTCCGTATCCAGTGAACGGAGTCTTTGTCATCTTTCCTTTGAGACAGGATTGACAAGTTGCATACGATTGATATTCGAACGGATCCAAATATCCTTCTGCATGTAACTTAGTCAACCTTCTCTCATTGATGTGACCCAGTCTATAATGCCATAAGAAAGTTTTATTGATTTCTGGAGACTTTCTTTTGTGTGTATTCTGGACATTGAAAATCTGTGGTTGGTTTAATACGTATATACCGTTGTTCTATGTACCTGACCTAATCAAAACTTGATTAAGGTGAATGTTCACTACATTACTTACAAATGCAAATTCATAACCTTCTTTAGATAATAAAGATACAGAAATGATATTACAGGTTGCATTTGATACATAATAACAACTACGCAAAACCAAAAAGTGTCCATCCGACAATCCCAGGTGATAGTCCCCCACGGCCTCAGCATCCATGCTAGCACCGTTTGCAACTCTGAGGGTCATGTCACCTGCCTTCAAAACTCTACGCTTTCTCAACGCCTGCAAAGAATTACAGATATGAGATCCTGATCCGGTATCCAATACCCAGGATGTAGAGTTTATTGATAGACAGCTTTCAATAACATACACACCTGAAGCTGAAGCCGCAACTCGCTTCAAATCCTGTGTTCTGGCCTTCCAAGCCTTGCAATCCTGTTTCCAGTGACCACTTTTGTGATAGTAGAAGCATTCTTCCTTCCCCACCAGCTTTCCCGCTACCTTTGTTGCCTTTCCCTTTCCCTTCGTATCCACTTTACTGACACCGCCTCTTGGTTTGGCGGGGGCTTTCTTCTTCTTACCCTTGGCTTTCGCCCTGGATCTAGAAGAGGAAGATCCTCCTACAAACAAAGTGGATGTCTCCCTACCTTTCTGTAGGGTGCCCTCAGCACTCTTCAACATGTTCAGAAGTTTGGAAAGTTCAACCTCCTTTCCTTGCATGTTGAAGTTTAAGACAAACTGGGCGTAAGTGGAAGGAAGGGACTGGAGAATCAAATCAGTGTAGAGTTCATTCTCCAACGTGGTCCCAAGGTCTGCGAGCTCCTCTATGTAGCCAATCATCTTAAGCACGTGTTCCGCTACCGATGATCCGACGGCCAATCTTGCCGAAAATAGCTTCTTCGACACTTCGTATCTTGCGATACGAGACTGCTCTCCATACAGTTCTTTTGTATGGAGAAATATAGACACTAGGTCTATATTCTCATGCCTCCTCTGATGTTCGTTGTGTTGCGCCACGGCAGCGCCCCGGCCGTCTATCCGAGGCCAAAATGCGGAATCAAAATTTTCTTAACTTTTAAACTGGCGCTACCGCGGACAATATACCCGGATCGTAACCATTAACCGATACTAGCAATCAAGAGAAGGGGTGAGAGATATACCGAGTGATCCGAGTCCTCCGGTCTTCTCGTCGTCGTCCCGATCTCCCACGGAACCTCCGGTCGTCACATCCTTGCCGGAAGGGCACCACATCGTCTGCATCTTTTACGGGCTCCCACCTCAATACCGAGGCAACTCGGGCACGAAGCTGGCAAGTCGACGTGCCCAAGATTTGCTGTAGAATGTAGAGTGCTTTGTCTCTTTGGGGTTATGTTGCCTTGATGGAGAAATGAGGTTGAAAAATGAACTTGGGGATTTTGGTAGCAATGGAAAAATGAGATGGATGATGAATTTCCCACACCAAATGAAGGTCTCTCATTTTTCCTCCTCTCTCCAAAATGTGGCCGGCCATGCATCATAGGAAATGGTGGAGGGAAATCAAAACTAATACAAAGGGAGGTGAGTGTAGGAGAAAGAGAAAGGTGACCATATCCAAACATCATCATCACAATCTCACATCAAACACAAATCAATCCTAATCACCTTTTACAAGAAATGATGATAGAAAAGAATTGAATAAAAAAAAGATGCTTTCATAATCAAACCATTTGCATGAAAACCCTCCACAATGTGTTATTTGCAAACTTGCAAATAACACCCTCCATCAAAAGGTTCGGCCGGGAAAGAACAAAGGAAAACCGGCCGGAACGGAATGCAAACTGGCAACTCCAGAAAACTGGTCCCGTAATAAATTACTGGAAAACCCCGATACTGTGCATACACACCCGCATCTGTATTCCGACCGGATACAAATGCAATGAGACAAAATCTATACTGTACTAAACTAGGATCCGGCTTAAACCAAAGCCGGCTAGTAATATCCGTCCGATCCTGATCCGTGCAATACCGCACGTATCTGTTCTAACCCTACCATATATCCATATGGCCACTAGTACAAACCGTCCGATCCTGATCCGTGCAATACCGCACGTATCTGATCGGACCCTGCCATATCTCCATACGGCCTCTACAGCGTTTCGCCCGAAACTTGAGTAACTGTAAGTGTGGTGGACTCTAAAGACTCGTCAATACTATGGCTGTGGATTTAACCACTAGCACGTCAGAGGTATTAGCCAATACGTGACGGGCCACCAGCTATTGACCAAAAGGGACGTCGATGAGCGAACTCATCCTGACACCTTACTGAGCCTGTCAGTGACAATATCCGTACAGTCCGGTCCGTTCGTCTATGAGCATCGAATGTCGGGCCTAGGGGGTTGGTAAAAGTCAGACCCCCAAAAGCGGTACAAGTCGTGTCGGGGTGTAGCCCAGAACACCCTGAGATACTACTGGAATACCTACCAGTAAATCTCTTGCCTCGGCCGAGGGCTTTGTGTAATAGCTCTCCTAGACACAGCGCGACCTCACCCCCAATACCGGGAGAGAAGAACCCCTGCAGATCCGCTCACTGCCACCATGTGGCTCGGGACTGTACCCAACTAAAACCTGTTTGCACGACTCCTTTGAGCCGTGGTAGGGTAGTAATCAAAGTACAGTGGGAACTCACACGAGACAAATGACGATCTCAGGTCGATGAACTAACCTGTACACATGTCACCAGGGAACTGCTATCTGACGTCAGGTATAAGACCAACTAGCATATTCTCGGCGAGTCCTGTCCGGTGTACTCATAACCTAATGAGCACCTGTATACATCTTAGGTGAACCAACTGACACCAGTGGCTTATGAGACCGGCCACCGCCCCTCGTCGGGGTATCGACTGTATACACTAGTCTACTCTGGAGAATCGATGCCCTGTCTCGAAACTCCCACGACTAGGGACCTTTTAAGGATGTGCTTATAGACCACCAGCTCTCACGTATATGATCGCCATCATACTGCTGGAAGTCAAGCAAGAATCCTAGGGGCTCTATCAGCGTGTAATAGTGACCTTTAAGGTCACCTGAAGCAGTACACGATGATAAAGGTAAACCAGATAGCATACTATCATCTCGAGTAAGACTGTCCCACCGGGATAGGTCCTCCCTCAATCATTGCAATCACGTGCCTGTGATCCAATAATTGACTCTGAGGGCACTATCTCCAACATGTTGTCCATCGAGGCAAGCATGAGGAATTTGGCCTTCGCTCAATCGATCTCCTATGTCTTACGGATTTCTTTATCCGCGACGCTGGAGGTGGGACCTGGGACAGGGGGAGCTTTTGTGGTAAGGACATACCCCAACTGTTAGTGTATATGCCCTAGAGGACATTACTGTATCATACTAGTTTGTATATTACTTAATGGAAGCTTGGGATATTCACCTTGTATATACAATCTTGCTCAAAATAGTAGTATGCTACTTGGTTTGTTTCTACTTCAATGTGTACATGTGTTTATTTTAGTATATCGCCTATACACATTAGTGGAGCCCTTAGGATCTTTGCTTGATTACCAGCGTTGTGATGGCAGTCACACTAGTGGGGCTGGGTAATCTATAAGCACATCCTTATGCAGGTCCATGGTCGCAGGACTATCGAGACAGGGCATCGATACTCCGGAGTAGACTAGCGCATGCGCTTCTCATCCCAGTGTGGGAGACGGTCTGTCCCACAGCCGTCGGTACGTCGTACTTGAGATAGTATGCGGGTGCTCGTTGGGTTACGAGTACACTGGACAGGACTCGTCGGGAACTGACTAGTTAGTATTATGCCTATCGTCAGTTATCAGTTCCCAGGTGACATGAGTACAGCTTAGTCCGCTGACTTGACACTGTCACTTCGCCTCGAGTGTGTTCCCACTGTACTTTGATTACTACCCTACCACGGCTCAAAGGAGTCGTGCAAACAGGTGGTAGTTGGGTGCAGTCCCGAAGCACTTCGAGGCAGTGACGGTTAGACAGGATTCGTCTCTCCCGGTATTGGGGGTTGACATCGCGCTGTGTCTAGGAGAGCCATTACACGAGTAGTCCCTGGCCAGGGTAAACGAGATATACTGGTAGGCTTCCAGTGTTATCTCAGGGTGTTTTGGGCTTCACTCCAACACGACTTGTACCGCTATTGGGGGACTGACGTTTACCGCCCCCTAGGCCCGCCATGCGATGTATCAGACGAACAGACCGGACTGTACGGAGAATGTCACATTCAGGCTCAGTAGGAGTTCAGATGGGTTTCGTCTCGTCAGTCTTCTTGTCGGCATCTACCTGGGGACCGTTACGCACAGCTAGTGCCGCTTGCGGTCTGTGGTTAAACCCACTGCCAGCGTAGTGTCAAGTTTTTAGAGTCCCACACAGAAAGCTTTTCGCCTTTAGGCAAAAGAGTAGAGGTCGCATGGTTTTGCGGCAGGTCGCATGGTTTTGCGACAGGGTTCGGTCACATCCGTGCACTTGTGCACGTACAGTATCCGGACAGTAGACACTAGCGGGCTTTGGTTTAAGCCAGATCCTAGTGTATGTATTGGGATTGGATTTATCCAGTTTGTATTCGTGTTCCTCGGAACGCGGATGCGGGTGTGTATGCACAGTTGACGGAGAGACAGAGGCGGAGGATTCTCATTAGGGTTGTTGACCGTTGACAGTTGACTATTGACTTTTTGCTCAACCCTAATGAGAATATGATATGTGATTAACAATTATATTAATTAAGTATTATGGTGACATGGTTGTTGAGGGATTGACTTGTAGACTTTTGTTGACTTGTTGACTCTGTTGACCGGTTGACTAGGCTTGACTAGTTGACCATCATGATAACTATAGCTATCATTTCATGGTAAAGACTTTTGCTTGCTTGCTCTTTTGTGCAAAATGAGTGCGTGAAATTATATGGCTATTGTTGCCTAAACCTTCACATAATACTTGATTGATATGAGGTGTTATGATTGTTTTGGATTATGAGAGCCAAATGAGAAAAGTCTTCTCTCATTTTCTTTCATGCTCATTCTCTCTCTTGTTCTTGAGCTCTCATCTCCTCCTCTTGCTCTCCCTCTCTTGACTCTATGGTTCACTTGTCTCATGAGTTGAGAACCAAGAACCATAGATAGAATCCCATACAAACTCTTCTCTACTCACTCTAGTTCACAAGGTTTAGCAAACCGAGTGAACTAGTTTCTTCAAAGTTCGAGGAAGGAGCTAAAGGTTGAAGCTTTCAGGTGGATCTATCTTCGGCGCAAGGAGACGACGGGGAGAAGCCGATTCGGACGACCATCGAAGCTTGAAGACGAAGGAGTTCGAGAAAAAGAAAAGTATAACCCCCTAACCGAGTAGTTAGCAACTCATAGTTAGGTTGTTAGTTAGATGTTTAACAAAGATCCGGTTTTGAGTCCATGGTACCACCTCTAAGAAAATTGTTTTTCACCAAATTCCGCTTGCCCGAAAGTACCGGGAGAGGTAGCATGGACTTACAGTGGTATCAGAGCCTAGTTAAACTCTATCTAACATGTTAGCAAAGTAGCTAGAAGATCGATCAAAGAAAAAGTCACGAAACGAACCCGAATAGTCAAGTTTCTGCCGATTTTTATTCTGTTCAAAAGTTGATAATTTTCATCTTAAAAATTGGCTCAGGCTTTTATTTGAATAACCACCAAATTTGGTCCCACGATCGATTCAAAGCGCCGAGGAAACGCGGCGGGAGCACGCTCCCGCCGCGGTTCCGCGGCTGAGTTGACTCGGCCGGGGTCCATCTTTGGTGCAGTGTATTTCTAGGGTTGTTTTAGGATTTTTGGAATATGTATTTTCTGTCCAGATTTTCCAGAACGAAAATTTTGTATTTAGGGCCTATAAATCCGTATTTTTGATCGAACTTCTAAAAGACTTAAGCTGACGGGTTTTTCTGTGATGTGATATTTGTATTGAACGTCTACTAATCGCTATATGTCGATTAGTGGGGGTTATACAAATCTGTGATCTGTAATGTTGCTGGAATGTGTATATGAATTCATTGGATTGTCGTGGGTGAATAGCCGGGGGTTGTGAGACGAGAGTTTTCTTTCCTTTCAATTCATGTAAATTTGTAAATTGATGTAATAATCATTTGTATGGCCGCACAACCGGGTCGGGGTTGTAGCCGTCATTGTATAATTTATTTTTACTGTTTTTGCTCTTAGGATAGACCCATGGAGGGGGTGCACAAACCACCGGGTATGCCGAAGTGCCGAGTGGCCTACTCACGGGGATGAGGGAGGTTGCTTCGCTTCGGGTACTTGGCAGGTAGTTTGCCGCACCCGTAGGGGTCTTGGGTGGGGTATTGGCTATTCACCGCGACCGTGTAATCTGCTTTTCGTTACAAGCTCGTACGAATTGCGGGTTCCTAGTATATCCAATGTGTTCATCTGTGATCTGAAATGTCTACCATTGCAATATATCTATATATGATATTATTTAGGCGTTGCTTATGTTTTACAGCCGCGCTAGCCCAGCCCCCGCTCTGTCGTTAGTTAAGTAACCTAACGGGTAATGACGGGGCCCCGTGGCGAATGCGAATGGCATAAGCGTACGTCATATTTTGGTTGTTTTCTGCAATGGTAGGATTAAATGAAGGGACGCATTAAAAGAACTAATGCAAGAATATCACGCATTAAAAGAACTAATGCAAGAAAATAAACCAAGTTAAAATCGTTGGAACACTTTCGGAAAACCACTCGGTTCTTTTCAAAACTAACTTTTAAATGCGGAGCTTGAGCCACTCCGTTTAAAAGCTATCTCGTTCCATCGATTATATCAAGTTCACTACGTTCACGGTTTTGCCAAAACCATTCGTAGCCCTCCATCATTTCATTTAAATATTCGGTAGTATTCAAGCTATGTATTTTGACCTCACGCCAAGGCATAGTAATTGGTAGCTGCCGGATATTTATCTGTTGCATAGATAGAATGGGTTGGTTTGGGACAGCCGTACTACCATTTTGGCCTACGTTAAGGGTAGGTACTGGTGGATTCAAATTAACCTGGATAATGATGGGAAGAACTTGACATGTGACTTATGACATTTTGACCTCACGCCAAGGTCATAAGAGCATGGGGCAAAAATCCACATCGGGAGTTTCAAAAGAACTGAAACTTGCTAGTGTTGCATACCATTTGGAGTGTGATGATTCTGGTAGGATTCCTTCAGTTTCGTCACGCGATGATATTTGGATCACGATCCTACTGTGAGTATATACTACTCCTCGGGAAATTTCTCACTAAACGATCAATGCTATAAACCTAGTAGGTGTCTAGAAAAGTGTTAGCGGGGCTACGCCCCCAGGGAAAAGAGGTTATTTAATTAAGGAACTTCGCGAAAGCGTTGGAAAACCTCCCTCGAAATACCGACACCAGCCTGGCCGAACGGTTAAGCAAGTATTGTACGGTGAGATTGATCCTGACTAATTCTTCCTTTTTGGTTTGAGAAGGGATTCGAGAAACAGTGGGAGGCATCCTGTTTAGACAAACTAAAAACCACTCTAAACTTGCAAGAGCATCATGCTGAGTGTTTCTTCTTCTCTCTCCTAATTGCAGCGACCAATCGACATGACTGGACTTAAGTTACTTCTAGATAAAAACATACTGACAGGGCCAAACTACAAAGATTAGCTCAGGAATGTCAAGATGGCAATCACTTACGACAAGCTGGGGTATCTTCTTACCACCAAAGCTCCCCCTGTCCCTGGTCCCACTTCCAGCGTCGCGGATAAGGAAATCCGTAAGAATTGGGAGATTGATAGCGCGAAGGCTAAGTGCCTCGTACTTGCCTCTATGGACAATGAACATCAGAGGAGGCATGAGAATATGGACTTGGAATCCATATTTCTTCATACAAAAGAACTGTATGGAGAGCAATCTCGTATCGCAAGATACGAAGCGTCGAAAAAGTTATTTTCGGCAAGGATGGCCGTCAGATCATCAGTAGCGGAACACGTGCTTAAGATGATCGGCTACATTGAGCAGCTCGCGGACCTAGGGACCATATTGGAGAGTGAGCTCTATACGGACTTAGTTCTCCAGTCCCTTCCTTCCACTTACGCCCAGTTTATACTGAACTTCAACTTACAAGAAAAAGAAGTTGAACTTTCAGAGCTCCTCAACATGCTGAGGAGCGCAGAGGGCACCCTACAGAAAGGTAGGGAAACATCCACTTTGTTTGTAGGAGGATCATCTTCTTCTAGGTCCAAGGCGAAAGCCAAGGGAAAGAAGAAGAAAGCCCCTGCCAAACCAAGAGGCGGTGTTAGTAAAGTGGATACGAAGGGAAAAGCTAAAGCAACAAAGAAAGCGGGGAAGCTTGTGGATAAGGAAGAATGCTTCTATTGTCATAAGAAAGGACGCTAGAAGAATGATTGCAGGGCCTGGAAGGCCAGAACACAGGAATTGAAGCAGGTTGCAGCTTCAGCTTCAGGTGTGTATGTTATTGAAAACTGTCTTTCAATAAACTCTACTTCCTGGGTATTGGATACCGGATCAGGATCTCATATCTGTAATTCTTTGCAGGCGTTGAGAAACCGTAGTGTTTTGAAAGCAGGAGACATGACCCTCAGAGTTGCGAACGGAGCTAGCATGGATGCTAAAGCCGTGGGGGACTATCACCTGGGAATGTCAGATGGACATGTTTTGGTTTTGCGTAATTGCTTTTTTGTACCCAACGCAACTTGTAATATCATTTCTGTATCTTTGGTTTCTAAAGAAGGTTATGAATTTGCGTTTGTAAGCAATGTTGTAAACATTCACCTTAATCAAGTTCTGATTGGGTCAGGTACATTGAGCAATGGTATATACGTATTAAACCAACCACAGATTTTCAATGTCCAGAATACACACAAAAGAAAGTCTCCGGAAATAAATCAGACTTTCTTATGGCATTGTAGACTGGGTCACATCAATGAGAGAAGGTTGACAAAGTTACATACAGAAGGATATTTAAATCCGTTCGAATATCAATCGTATGCCACTTGTCAATCCTGTCTCAAAGGAAAGATGACAAAGACTCCGTTCACTGGACATGGAGTAAGAGCAAGCGAGCTCTTGGGACTCGTACACAGTGACGTGTGCGGTCCAATGTCTACACATGCGCGAAGCGGTTATTCTTACTTCATTACTTTTACGGATGGCTTTTCAAGGTACGGTTATGTCTTCTTAATGAAACATAAGTCCGAAGCCTATGGAAAATTCCAGGAATATAAGAATGAAGTAGAAAAACAAACCGGCAAAAGTATCAAGATTCTAAGATCGGATCGAGGTGGTGAATACTTGAGTGCCGAGTTCCTAGACTATTTAAAAGAGAACGGAATTCTCTCTCAGCTTACTCCTCCATACACTCCACAACATAATGGTGTATCGGAGAGACGGAACCGAACACTATTGGATATGGTACGGTCCATGATGAGTAACGCTGAGTTACCGCGATCATTCTGGGGGTATGCGCTAGAATCAGCTGCATACCTTTTGAACAGAGTTCCCACTAAGACTGTGCCTACCACACCTTATGAGTTATGGAGTGGGAAGAAACCCTATCTTCAATATATGAAGATCTGGGGATGTCCAGCTTTTGTCAAAAAGCAGCATGCGGACAAACTTGAGGCACGCTCAGTACTGTGCAAGTTTGTGGGATACCCAAAGAACACCAGGGGGTATCTTTTCTACCACGCAGAGGAACAAAAAGTCCTTGTTTCTCGTAATGCCCACTTTCTAGAACACCAGTTCTTGGAAAGGGAAATTAGTGGGAGCGCAGTAGAACTGGAAGAAATTCCAGAACCACAGACTATTACTGAAAGCTTAGTTGAACCAGAGGGTTCAAAAGAACAGGACATTCCTACGCCGCTCCGCAGGAGTAGTAGGCAGTCTCATCCGCCCGAGAGATACTACGGTTTTCTCATAGACGGGGATAGAGAGGATTGCATCATAGATTATGATGAGCCTACTAGCTTCCAGCAGGCCATTCAAAGCGTCGACTCAGTAAAATGGCTGGATGCAATGCGGACCGAAATGGAGTCCATGTACACCAACAAAGTATGGACGTTGGACATTGCTCCAGACGGGGTAAAACCCGTAGGATGCAAGTGGATCTTCAAAAGGAAGATTGGTGTAGATGGACAGGTTGAGACCTATAAACCTAGACTTGTTGCAAAGGGTTTCCATCAAAGACCTGGCTTGGACTATGACGAAACCTTTTCTCCAGTGGCTGTGCTGAAATCCATTCGGATCCTTCTTGCCATTGCTGCCTTCCATGATTATGAGATCTGGCAAATGGACGTAAAGACCGTTTTTCTAAATGGAAATTTAGAGGAGTGTGTCTATATGGACCAACCAGAGGGTTTCATTCAGAGTGGGAGCAGCGGAAAGGTGTGCAAGTTGCTTAAGTCCATCTATGGACTAAAGCAGGCATCGCGGAGTTGGAACATCTGTTTTATGAAACGGTCAAGGAATTTGGCTTTATCAAAAATCCAGATGAACCATGCATCTATTGTAGATTTATAGCGAGAACTGTAGTATTCCTCGTTTTGTACGTGGATGACATTCTCTTAATAGGAAATGACATTCCTATGCTACAATCTGTCAAGGGGTTCTTGTCACACAGGTTCTCCATGAAAGACCTGGGTGATGCCTCATACAACCTGGGGATACGGATCCATCGTGATAGATCCAAGAGGATATTAGGACTTTCACAGTCCAGGTACATCGACACCATACTGAAAAGATTTAGTATGGAAGATTCCAAGCGCGGTAACCTACCGGCTTGTCACGGGATCACCCTCTCTAAAGAGATGTCTCCCAAGACTGATTAGGAGAGGGATCGCATGTCTATTATACCCTACGCTTCTGCGGTAGGCTCTATAATGTATGCGATGTTGTGTACCAGACCGGATGTAGCTTATGCACTGAGTGTGGTAAGCCGGTATCAGTTAAACCCTGGGGAGAAACACTGGATAGCAGTAAAGAACATTCTCAAGTACCTCAGAAGGACTAAGGAGATGTTCTTGGTGTATGGCGGAAAAGACCTCCAGATCGAGGCCTTTGCTGACTCCAGCTTCCAGAGTGACAAGGATGATTCCAAGTCCATGTCGGGTTTTGTCTTTACCCTCAATGGAGGGGCAGTGTGTTGGAAGAGTTCCAAATAGGAAACCGTTGCAGACTCGACGATGGAAGCGGAATACATCGCTGCATCTGATGCCGCAAAAGAAGCTGTCTGGATGAGGAAGTTCTTGAAAGAGCTTCAGGTGGTTCCGTCCATTGTTGATCCAATACCTCTGTATTGCGACAACAACGGGGCTATAGCTTTAGCGAAGGAACCCATGTCCCATCAGAGATCCAGACACATCTTGAGGCGGTATCACCTGATCAGGGAGATCGTGGATCGCCAGGAGATCGAGGTTCGGAGAGTCGCTTCAGAAGATAACACTGCAGATCCATTCACCAAGGCCTTGCCCCAGACTCAGTTCGAGCGGCTGATCGAGATGATAGGTCTTCGATACGCCAGTACATGGCCTTAGTACAAGTGGGAGATTGTTAGTGTATATGCCCTAGAGGCCATTACTGTATCATACTAGTTTGTATATTACTTAATGGAAGCTTGGGATATTCACCTTGTATATACAATCTTGCTCAAAATAGTAGTATGCTACTTGGTTTGTTTCTACTTCAATGTGTACATGTGTTTATTTTAGTATATCGCCTATACACATTAGTGGAGCCCTTAGGATCTTTGCTTGATTACCAGCGTTGTGATGTCAGTCACACTAGTGGGGCTGGGTAATCTATAAGCACATCCTTATGCAGGTCCATGGTCGCAGGACTATCGAGACAGGGCATCGATACTCCGGAGTAGACTAGCGCATGCGCTTCTCATCCCAGTGTAGGAGACGGTCTGTCCCACAGCCGTCGGTACGTCGTACTTGAGATAGTATGCGGGTGCTCGTTGGGTTACGAGTACACTGGACAGGACTCGTCGGGAACTGACTAGTTGGTATTATGCCTATCGTCGGTTATCAGTTCCCAGGTGACATGAGTACAGCTTAGTCCGCTGACTTGACACTGTCACTTCGCCTCGAGTGTGTTCCCACTGTACTTTGAATACTACCCTACCACGGCTCAAAGGAGTCGTGCAAACAGGTGGTAGTTAGGTGCAGTCCCGAAGCACTTGGAGGCAGTGACGATTAGGCAGGATTCGTCTCTCCCGGTATTGGGGGTTGACATCGCGCTGTGTCTAGGAGAGCCATTACACGAGTAGTCCCTGGCCAGGGCAAACGAGATATACTGGTAGGCTTCCAGTGTTATCTCAGGGTGTTTTGGGCTTCACTCCAACACGACTTGTACCGCTATTGGGGGACTGACGTTTACCGCCCCCTAGGCCCGCCATGCGATGTATCAGACGAACAGACCGGACTGTACGGAGAATGTCACATTCAGGCTCAGTAGGAGTTCAGATGGGTTTCGCCTCGTCAGTCTTCTTGTCGGCATCTACCTGGGGACCGTTACGCACAGCTAGTGCCGCTTGCGGTCTGTGGTTAAACCCACTGCCAGCGTAGTGTCGAGTCTTTAGAGTCCCACACAGAAAGCTATTCGCCTTTAGGCAAAAGAGTAGAGGTCGCATGGTTTTGTGGCAGGTCGCATGGTTTTGCGACAGGGTTCGGTCACATCCGTGCACTTGTGCACGTACAGTGTCCGGACAGTAGACACTAGCGGGCTTTGGTTTAAGCCAGATCCTAGTGTATGTATTGGTATTGGATTTATCCAGTTTGTATTCGTGTTCCTCGGAACGCGAATGTGGGTGTGTATGCACAGTTGACGGAGAGACAGAGGCGGAGGATTCTCATTAGGGTTGTTGACCGTTGACAGTTGACTATTTACTTTTTGATCAACCCTAATGAGAATATGATATGTGATTAACAATTATATTAATTAAGTATTATGGTGACATGGTTGTTGAGGGATTGACTTTGTTGACTTGTTGACTTGTTGACTATGTTGACCAGTTGACTAGGTTTGACTAGTTGACCATCATGATAACTATAGCTATCATTTCATGGTAAAGACTTTTGCTTGCTTGCTCTTTTGTGGAAAATGAGTGCATGAAATGATATGGCTATAGTTGCCTAAACCTTCACATAATACTTGATTGATATGAGGTGTTATGATTGTTTTGGATTATGAGAGCCAAATGAGAAAAGTCTTCTCTCATTTTCTTTCATGCTCATTCTCTCTCTTGTTCTTGAGCTCTCATCTCCTCCTCTTGCTCTCCCTCTCTTGACTCTATGGTTCACTTGTCTCATGAGTTGAGAACCAAGAACCATAGATAGAATCCCATACAAACTCTTCTCTACTCACTCTAGTTCACAAGGTTTAGCAAACCGAGTGAACTAGTTTCTTCAAAGTTCGAAGAAGGAGCTAAAGGTTGAAGCTTTCAGGTGGATCTCTCTTCGGCGCAAGGAGACGACGGGGAGAAGCCGATTCGGACGACCATCGAAGCTTGAAGACGAAGGAGTTCGAGAAAAAGAAAGGTATAACCCCCTAACCGAGTAGTTAGCAACTCATAGTTAGGTTGTTAGTTAGATGTTTAACAAAGATCCGGTTTTGAGTCCATGGTACCACCTCTAAGAAAATTGTTTTTCACCAAATTCCGCTTGCCCGAAAGTACAGGGAGAGGTAGCATGGACTTACAACTTGTCGTAAGTGATTGCCATCTTGACATTCCTGAGCCAATATTTGTAGTTTGGCCCTGTCAATATGTTTTTGTTAGTTATATGTATGCCCTAGAGGCCATTACTGTACATAGGATGTATATTGTAGTGGATGCTGGGACATATATAGGGAGGACTTTCTTGCTCGATATGATAGTATGCTATCTGGTTACTCTTTACCTTAACATGTATACTGTTTGTCTCTCTGTTACATGTTGGTAAAGCCCTTAGGATGTGTACTTGACTACCTGGACTATGATGCGGATCATACTAGTGGGGACATGGTAGTCCATAAGTACATCCTTGAAAGTCCCTAGTCGTGGGTGTATCGAGACGGGGCATCGATATACCAGAGTAGACTAGCGTATACCTTCTCGACCCATACAGATGGGCGATGGATGATCCCATATCCATTGGTGTTTGACATCGGAGATGATATACGGGTGCTCAGTAGAGACTGGGTACACTGGACGGACTCGCCGAGAACTCCCAGATGGTATTATACCTTATGTCAGATGGCAGTTCTCAGGTGACACTGGTACAGAGTAGTCTGTTGACCCGAGATCGTCATAGAGTCTTGTGTGGTTCCCACTGTGCTTTGATTTCCACCTTACCACGTCCAAGAGGGCGTGCGAAACGATGGTTTTTGGGTACAGTCCCGAATCACATGGAGGCAATGAGCGATAGGAGGTGATTCGTCTCTCCCGGTATAGGGAGTTGATGTTGCGCTGTGTTCGATTGGCTATAACCGGAAATCCCTGGGCAGGGTTGCTGAGATTTACTGGTAAGTGTTACCAGTAGTTTCCCGAACTGTTATAGACCTCATATCGACACGACTTATCGAGCTATTGGGGTCTGACGTTTACCACCCCTAGGCAAGATATGCGACATATCAGACGACGAGACCGGACTGTACGGTAGTGTTACTGGTTGGATTCACTGGAGTGTGAACGGGCTTGCTCGTCGATCTTCTGATCGCTCAATACCCGGGTAGCCGTTACGTTTAGCAGACCGCTTGCTGCTTGTGGGTGTTTGATATGATCATCATCTGCTACCGGCGTATTGACGAGTCTTTAGAGTCCTACACAGAGGTTTCCTGGCTCAAGCGAAACGAAATAGGAGCGCTTATGAGATATGTGCGGGACCGAGAATAATGCGTGTATGTGATACCGTATTCCATTCTCGTGATGAATGTATCGAAAGGTTGTATGCGATAGAACCTAGTTATCGAATCAAGGGTTGGTTCGGTAAGCCGATACATAGGATACTAGTCGGTTATATGCGATATGACCGGATCATTAAATCAAGTGTTGATTTAATGATTTAATGTATACTTATATATTTAATATATTACTTTGCATTAACTTGTATTGGTTCACTTTAAATGGATTTTCTCACTTGAAATGTGCAAGTTGTATATGTGATATACTTTTGTGCAATTGATTGTATCATGTTTGATGATACATGTTGACTTGGTTAAGTGTACAGAATTAAACCTTGGTTAAGTTAATGATTAGGGTTTTCTTTTTCTTACTAATTTATTTATTTATTTTTTTTGGAAAAGATTAGAAATGAAATGGTTGCAAGTTTTGTTTCTTTCTTTGAAGCTTCATGAAGCTTTGACTTTGTGACCATTTTGTCTCATGCTTAACCCTAACCACTTCACTTAACCTTAGTTTAGTCTCTACACTTGACCATGGTTATTATTATGATAAGTATTCTTTTTCTTTTCCTTTTAAAAACTTATCATAATTCTTTTTTCATCTTCTTCTTCTTCTTCACAAGAAGAAAAAGCTTGACCATCAATGGTGATTGATGAATAAGAGTGAGAAATCCAATTCTAAAGTCTACCCACTTCCTATTTCTTCATCCTCTACCTCTTGACAATTAGTAGAGTGTGTTTCATTCATAAGTTTTCTTGACTTGGTGAAGTTGGAGCTTGATCAAGCGATGCCTCGACGTAGATCATCTTCGGCACGAAGCCGACGACCTTGCCCGCCCATTTCTCCGATGAGGCCGACGCTAGAGCCCGGGATTTCATTTGGACAGCGAGAAGACTTCATTGCGGAGCTGTGGAGGTGGAGCACCGGATCTACAAAGGTTGAATTTCCGTTTTCTCTTTAGCTAAGTTGTTAGCTAGTTTCTTGTTTCGCCTAGAATTCTAGCCAACGGTCCGTATTAGGGTTTCTCGGCACCGTAATTTTTGAAATTGGCATGGTTGATGCCTTGTGAGACCTCTTGTGTGTGCTTAGGAACCCTACAGTGGTATCAGAGCCAAGCTAGAGCCTTAGGCGATGCGTAGACGAAGTTTGAAACCCGAACGAACCGAAACCCTAACACAAACCATGCTCTCTGGACTTTTTCTAAAAACTGGGTTTTTTCCAGATTAAAAATGCTTAAAAAATTCAGCAGGGAATTCTAAGAATTACAGCGCAAAAATTAATTCATGAACAGTGCAAACGGCGGCGGAACCGCGGCATAAGCCTGGCTTCTGCGGCGGTTCCGCGGCAATATGGTGACGTCATCCTCCCCTTTTTGCACAGTAATTCGTTTTTTCAGATGCTGAGTTTTCTGGGAATTTTTAAATTTTATTCAAGAGTTGAATTTTCTGGGGTTGTTTTGGGGATTCGGTGTTTCGATCGGAGTATCAGATTTTGTCTATGTGGCTTTCCGGATAAATTATAGAATATGTTAAAAAGTTCGACCGGATATAAATACCCAATTTTTCCCCTGTCGGGAAATTTCCAAGTGTTGGATTTTTCCGTGGTTTAAAGACGTTCTAAGTGGTGCAAGTAACGCGATGGACCCTCTAGAAGACAACAAACCTTAACTCGATTATGTGACCGTCTTGAATTGCCCTTTGAACCTTAGGGTTTGGGGCAGTACAGTGTGCCACATGTGAGGCGTTGGCTTGACCCTTCTACGGCTGGACCGTTGGTACTGAGGCACGAACTGAATGTTTTTAGACTTGTTTCATGTGTTGATCTGTATCGGGAAAACTTGGGTGTTTGAATGTTCGATCGGAAAGTTTAACATTTTCTGCTTATCTGGAATGGGATACAATAATTGGAATTCACAATAAGTTATGAGATAACTGAATGAATGTTATAAACGTAGCAGTTTAGTCTCACTTGATCGGTTGCCACGGAATTTTGATGTGATCAAAAGTCCGTCGCAATCACGTAGCGTACGCGGATATTCGCCGGATAAACTTAATAGACAGCCTCGCTCCATAGCCCCGACCAAGTGACTGTAGGAGAACCCCGTCGCCGAATGCATCCGTACGGGTGCTCGCGGTAGCGGTGTTCCGCCTTGGTGCACTTCGTCGACGGTATCAGGGGTGCAGCCGTCTACTAAAGTTTACGACGAGCATTCGATCAAAATGTCGGGAATCCTGTTGAATTGCCTGACTTGGTATTGAAAAGTGTTTTCGATATAGAGACTAAAATGCGGGGTTTATAATTGTTAGGCATGTGATGTCTAAGGAATTCTTTTGGTCAGGCATGCGATGTCTGAGAAGATTGCGAATTCCAACTGTTGTAGTTTTGCACTTTCTTTTCTGTGACCGTAAGTGTAATATGTGATATCGCCGGTTTCGTTGCTATATGTCAACGACAATTGGGATGCGCATATTTACTTACGTTGATGACATGTGATGTTATGTGTTGCTGGATATGTTATATTGGATCGTCGTGTTTGAATAGCCGGGGGTTTTTATGTGAGATGAGTGTTTTTCATTTTCATTCATGTAAAAACTTGTATGTAATATTCTTTATATTGGGGCACTTCCAGGTTGCGGAAGATGTCACCATTTGTATATTATTTACTTTTCCGCACTAGGATAGACCCAAGGAGGAGGGCACAAGTAACCGGGTTCTGGAGTCCAGTGGGAGACCAACTCGAGGAGTCGAGTCCGGGTCTCCTAACTCTAGAATTGGTAGGGTTGCTTGCCGCTCTCGTAGGGGTCTAGGGGTGTGGGTTTGGCTATTCATCACGACCGTGGAATCCATGCTTTATACTGGCTCGTATTAAAAGCATGGACGTCCTAGTATATCCAATATTTCATATGATTCTTCTGCTGCGATATCTGTGATGTGATCATGTGATGTTCTGTGATAGATACAGTATATAGTATATATGATATATTATATAGGCATTACTTATGTTTTACACCCGAGCTAGCCCTGCCCCGCTCTGCCGTTAGTTACCTAACCTAACGGTGCATGAGGGGACATCGAGGCGAATGCGGATGGCATAAGCGTGCGTCGTATTTATCTGTGATGTTTAGGTACTTAAATGATGGGACTTCATTAATATGATTAATGAAATAAAAGAAACCTAAGATGTTGTAGAATCGAATTTCAAAATAAAGAAGGTAGCTACAGTTCTTTCTTTGCACAGCGGTATATATGATATACCCTGCACCTTATTCGATGAGGAAAGGACCGAGATCCCTTCACCGGGAGTGACTCCTTTAGCAATAACTGGCAGATGCTACACACTCGGTATGTCTTTTGATTTCTTTTAAGTGTTTTTGCTTTGCACAGTGATATATATGATATATCCCGCACCTCATTCGACGAGGAAAGGACCGACGATCCCTTCACCGGGAGTGACTCCTTTAGCAAAACTAGAAAAGCCTCAAAAGCACTCCATTTTAAAATCATTTGATTCTACAACGATATCAAGTTCATTACGCAATAGGTTTTCAGAAAAACCTGTCGTAGTCCTCCGTCATTTCAGATAAGTAGTAGTTAGTATTCGTGCTACGTTTGTTGGCCTGCGTCAAGGCGTAGTGTGCGGTAGCTAACTGGTATTTATCTGCTTGTGCATATGATGCAGATTGGATTAGGGTAGTCGTGCGACTTCGTTGGCCTGCGTCAAGGGTCGTGCGGGTGGGTTTAATTCAATCAGGAAATGACGGGTTGAACTTGACTAGCGCACTATGGTTTGTTGGCCTGCGTCAAGATCATAGGACGCTAGGGGCAAAATATTATCGGGAATTTCAAGTGTTGAAATTTGCAATGAGATTGCATACCTTCTATGAGATAGTTGGATCCCGATACCCGCTGCGAGTAAGAGTTACTCCTGGGAGAGTTTTACACATTACAATTAGCCGATCAAGTAGGTGTCTAGAAAAGTGTTAACGAGGTTACGCCTCTGAGAAAACGAGGTTTACATTAAATAGGTTCGTGCGAAAGCACGGGGGACCTCCCTCAAAGTACCGACACTGGCCTGGCTGAAAGATTGGCGAACTTGTAGTGTGTAATTAATCCCGGCTAGTCTTTCCTTTTAGGGTTTGAAGGAAGATTTGATAAAAAGCAGTGGGAGCCATCCTGATTAGATAAAATAATAACCAATCTATTCTTGCAAGAGCGCATGCTGAGTGTTTTCTTCTCTCTCTCTCCTGGTAGCGACCATGTCACGCCTTAATCAAGATAATAATACGGGATATTGACCGAACCCGCTTGTTATACGAAGCTGGGGAACGTTGGTCCCGCTCCAACTTATAATTGTTATAAGACAGAGCAGGAAATAGGGGATTACCAGAATTCCCGTGCCGCCCAAACGAAGAAAGTGCATATGATGCATCATCTTCGGGTGTGTTCATTATATAGAACTGTTTCTCAGTGTCCTTTACGTCCTGGGTATATGATACCAGACCAGGATCCCAGACATGTAATCTGTTACATAGGGCTACAAAAGGGTAAAAGAACTGAGAACGGGTGATAAGTTTCATGAGGCAGAAAACGGGGCAAGAGTTGCAGCCAAGTCTGTCGGTCACTGTCACCCTGTATTGCAAATACATTGATTCAGAACGAATGTTATTAGATACCGAACCTGATATACAAAATCATATCAGTCTCTTTATTAGTAAAGAAATGATAAAATTTTGTATTGTTGGATAATGTTTTGAACATTTCCTATATCAAAAGTTGATCGGTTCAGGCACGTTATCTGAAAGCATTGATGTTCTAAATCAAACTACAGTTCTTAGTATATGGAACACACACAAGAGGAAGAGTTCAGAAATGAACGGTTCCTTCTTGAGGCATTGTAGACTTGGTCATATCAATGCGACCTGACTGGCTGAAGTTACATTTAGATGCATATTTAAATCAGTTTGAATTTACATCTTGTGAAACTCGCCAGTCATGTCACATAGATTAGATGACCATAGCTCTATTTATTGGAAACAGAGAAAGAGTTAGTGAACTCTTGGGATGATACATGTTGATGTATGTAAGGTCCCCTGTCTACATATGCCAGGACCGGTTCTTTGTACTTCATTAAATTCTCTGATGATCTCTTTAGATTCAGACATATGTTCCTGTTGAAACACAAGTCCGAACCTTTTGAGATATTCACAGAATATAAGTTAGAAGTAGAGAACCAAAATACGGGTTTAAGTATTATGTCCTATGATGAGATCAAGGAGGAGAATACTTGAGCACGGCAATCCTGGACTATTCTAAAGGAGAATGAGATTCTCTCTCAGCATTACTCCTCCGTATACACCATAGCACAATGGTATATCGGGGCGGAGCAATTACATCCTATATGATAAGGTGTGCTCTATGATGAGTACTACTGAGTTACCTATTTCCTTTAGGAAGTTACACACTTATGAAGTTGCATACCTATTGAATAGGGTTCTAATCAAATCAGCTGCCTACCGCTTCATATGTGATATGGAAAGGGAAGAGCCCATATCTTAAGTTAGTTAAGATTTGGGGTTGTCCGGCCTATGTCTGAAAAACAAAATCCGGACAAGCTCGAGGCAAGATCTGTTATGTAGAACTGGAAATGTTCCAGCTATACAGACTGCAGCTGATGATTTGATAGAACCAAAGGATTCAGTAGATACCAACGAACCTCAGCCTCTCCGCCGATCTAGTAGGGTTCCTCACCCACCTGAGAGATACTTCGGTTTCTCTATGACAGTGGGAGCAAGGATTGCATCATGAGATGATGACCCAACTAGTTTCGACCTGGCCATCAGGAGTGAGACTCTGTAAGAATGGCTGGATGCTTAGCGATCTGAGATGGAATCCTTATACACCAACAAAGTATGGACTTTGGTTGCTATATCTGAAGGGTTAAATCCCCATCAGGAGCAAGTATATCTTGAGAAGATTACTTGGTGTAGATGGAAAAGTTGAGACTTTCAATGCTAGACTTGTTAAAGGTTTCCGTCATCGACCAGGCGTGGATAATGCTGAAACTTTTTCCAGTACCTATGCTTAAGTCCATCCAGATACTACTTGCCACGGCTACATACCATGACTACGATATCTGGCGGTTGGTTGTCATGACTGCTTTTCTAAATGATGTTTTAGAAGAGTGCGTCTATAAGTACACAGCCAGAGGGCCTCGTAGACAGTGGGAGCAGCGGAAACGCAAGCAAGATGTTTTATGTGATAAAGCAGGCATCGCGGAGTTGGAACGTCTGTTTTGATGTAGTAGTCAAAGAGTTTGACATCGTCAAAATGGTAGATGAACCTTGTATAAACAAAAAGGTAGTAGGGAGTATGGTGGTGATCCTCGTAGAGTACGTGGATGACATACTCTTGATAAGAAAGGAGTTTCCTATGCTACGCTCGGTCAATCTTCGCTTATCACAATGATTCTCCATATAGGATCAATGTGATACCTACTAAATCCTAGGTTTTGGATCTATGAGATAGATCTAATTGGATAATAGGACACTCACTAGTTGTAGTGAGTTGGTATCAATTGGTCCTGGGGAGAATCACTGGAAGGGTTCCAGGGTGATAAGGACGACTGAAAGTCAGTCACAGGCATTGTCTTTACCCTCAGTAAAGGGACGGTATGTTGGAAGAGTTCCAAGCTAGATACCGTGGCATACTAGACGATAAAGGCTGGATACATCGCTACTTAAGTTGCTACCAAAGAGGCAGTCTGGATGTATAGATGTTCATGAGATGAACTTAGTTCCTCCCATTGTGTGACAATGGAGTTGTGGCTTATGCCGAGGAACGGCCGTCCCATCAGTGATCCAGACTTATTCTAAGGCAGTATCACCTGATCATGGAGATGGCTGATCTCCAAGGTGATCGAGGTTAGGAGAGTAGACTCAGAGGATAACACTGTGGATCCACTCGCGAAGGCCTATTCCCAGAGAGAGACTTTTATGGGATGGTTGAGTATGAGATACTGCAACCACTGCTACAGATGGCCCTAGTGCAAGTGGGAGATTGTTAGTTATATGTATGCCCTAAAGGCCATTACTGTACATAGGATGTATATTGTAGTGGATGCTGGGACATATATAGGGAGGACTTTCTTGCTCGATATGATAGTATGCTATCTGGTTACTCTTTACCTTAACATGTATACTGTTTGTCTCTCTGTTACATGTTGGTAAAGCCCTTAGAATGTGTACTTGACTACCTGGACTATGATGCGGATCATACTAGTGGGGACATGGTAGTCCATAAGTACATCCTTGAAAGTCCCTAGTCGTGGGTGTATCGAGACGGGGCATCGATATACTAGAGTAGACTAGCGTATACCTTCTCGACCCATACAGATGGGCGATGGATGATCCCATATCCATTGGTGTTTGACATCGGAGATGATATACGGGTGCTCAGTAGAGACTGGGTACACTGGACGGACTCGCCGAGAACTCCCAGATCGTATTATACCTTACATCAGATTGCAGTTCTCAGGTGACACTGGTACAGAGTAGTCTGTTGACCCGAGATCGTCATAGAGTCTTGTGTGGTTCCTACTGTGCTTTGATTTCCACCTTACCACGTCCAAGAGGGCATGCAAAATGATGGTTTTTGGGTACAGTCCCGAATCACATGGAGGCAATGAGCGATAGGAGGGGATTCGTCTCTCCCGGTATAGGGAGTTGATGTTGCGCTGTGTTCGATTGGCTATAACCGGAAATCCCTGGCCAGGGTTGCTGAGATTTACTGGTAAGTGTTACCAGTAGTTTCTCGAACTGTTATAGACCTCATATCGACACGACTTATCGAGCTATTGGGGTCTGTCGTTTACCACCCCTAGGCAAGATATGCGACATATCAGACGACGAGACCGGACTGTACGGTAGTGTTACTGGTTGGATTCACTGGAGTGTGAGCGGGCTTGCTCGTCGATCTTCTGATCGCTCAATACTCGGGTGGCCGTTATGTTTAGCAGACCGCTTGCGGCTTGTGGGTGTTTGATATGATCATCATCTGCTACCGGCGTATTGACGAGTCTTTAGAGTCCTACACAGAGGTTTCCTGGCTCAAGCGAAACGAAATAGGAGCGCATATGAGATATGTGCGGGACCGAGAATAATGCGTGTATGTGATACCATATTCCATTCTCGCGATGAATGTATCGAAAGGTTGTATGCGATATAACCTAGTTATCGAATCAAGGGTTGGTTCGGTAAGCCGATACATAGGATACTAGTCGGTTATATGCGATATGACCGGATCGTTAAATCAAGTGTTGATTTAATGATTTAATGTATAATTATATATTTGGTATATTACTTTGCATTAACTAGTATTGGTTCACTTTAAATGGATTTTCTCACTTGAAATGTGCAAGTTGTATATGTGATATACTTTTGTGCACTTGATTGTATCATGTTTGATGATACACGTTGACTTGGTTAAGTGTAAAGAATTAAACCTTGGTTAAGTTAATGATTAGGGTTTTCTTTTTCTTACTAATTTATTTATTTATTTCTTTTGGAAAAGATTAGAAATGAAATGGTTGCAAGTTTTGTTTCTTCTTTGAAGCTTCATGAAGGTTTGACTTTGTGACCATTTTGTCTCATGCTTAACCCTAACCACTTCACTTAACCTTAGTTTAGTCTCTACACTTGACCATGGTTATTATTATGATAAGTATTCTTTTTCTTTTCCTTTTAAAAACTTATCATAATTCTTTTTTCATCTTCTTCTTCTTCTTCACAAGAAGAAAAAGCTTGACCATCAATGGTGATTGATGAATAAGAGTGAGAAATCCAATTCTAAAGTCTACCCACTTCCTATTTCTTCATCCTCTACCTCTTGCCAATTAGTAGAGTGTGTTTCCTTCATAAGTTTTCTTGACTTGGTCAAGTTGGAGCTTGATCTAGCGATGCCTCGACGTAGATCATCTTCGGCACGAAGCCGACGACCTTGCCCGCCCATTTCTCCGATGAAGCCGACGCTAGAGCCCGGGATTTCATTTGAACAGTGAGAAGACTTCATTGCGGAGCTGTGGAGGTGGAGCACCGGATCTACAAAGGTTGTATTTCCGTTTTCTCTTTAGCTAAGTTGTTAGCTAGTTTCTTGTTTCTCCTAGAATTCTAGCCAACGGTCCGTATTAGGGTTTCTCGGCACCGTAATTTTTGAAATTGGCATGGTTGATGCCTTGTGAGACCTCTTGTGTGTGCCTAGGAACCCTACAGTTTTTATCTAGTAATAACTTAAGTCCGGTCATGTTGAATGGTCGCTGCAATTAGGAGAGAGAAAAGAAACACTTTAGCATGATGCTCTTGCAAGTTTAGAGTTTTTTTTAGTTTGTCTAAACTGGATGGCTCCCACTGTCTCTCGAATCCCTTCTCAAACCGTAAAGAAAGGATTAGTCGGGATCAATCTCACCGTACAATACTTGCTTAACCGTTCAGCCAGGCCAGTGTCGGTACTTCGAGGGAGGTTTTCCAACGCTTTCACGAAGTTCCTTAATTTAAGAACCTCTTTTCCCTGGGGGCGTAGCCCCGCTAACACCTTTCTAGACACCTACTAGGTCTATAGCATTGATCGTTAAGTGAGAGTTTTCCCGAGGAGTAGCATATACTCACAGTAGGATCGGGATCCAAATATCATCGCGTGATAAAACCGAAGGAATCCTACCAGAATTATCACACTCCAAATGGTATGCAGCGCTAGCAAGTTTTAGTACTTATGAAACTCCCGATGTGGATTTTTGCCCCATGCTCTTATGACCTTGGCGTGAGGTCAAAATGTCATAAGTCACATGTCAAGTTCTTCCCATCATTATCCCAGTTAATTTGAACCCACCCGTACCTACCCTTGACGTAGGCCAAAATGGCAGTACGACTGTCTCAAACCAATGCATTCTATCTATGCAACAGATAAATATCCGGCAGCTACCAATCACTATGCCTTGGCGTGAGGTCAAAATACATAGCTTGAATACTACCGAATATTTAACTGAAATGATGGAGGGCTACGAATGGTTTTGGCGAAACCGTGAATGTAGTGAACTTGATATAATCGATGGAATGAGATAGCTTTTAAAAAGGAGTGGTTCAAGCTCCGCGTTTAAAAGTTTAGTTTTGAAAAGAACCGAGTGGTTTTCAAAGTGTTCTAATCGACTTTTACTTGGTTTATTTTCTTGCATTAGTTCTTTTAATGCGTCCCATCATTTAATCCTACCATTGCAGAAAACAACCAAAATATGACGTACGCTTATGCCATTCGCATTCGCCACGGGGCCCCGTCATCACCCGTTCGGTTACTTAACTAACGACAGAGCGGGGGCTGGGCTAGCGCGGCTGTAAAACATAAGCAACGCCTAAATAGTTATAGTATATAAATATATAGCAATGATAGACATTACAGATCACAGATGAATACATTGGATATACTAGGAATCCGCAATCCGTTCGAGCCTGCAACGAAAAGCGGATTACACGGTCGCGGTGAATAGCCAATACCCCATCTAAGACCCCTACGGGTGCGGCAAACTACCCGCCAAGTACCCGAAGCGAAGCAACCTCCCTCAACACCGTGAGTAGGCCACTCGGCACTTCGAGATACCCGGTAGTTTGTGCACCCCCTCCATGGGTCTATCCTGGGAGCAAAAATAGTAAAAAGAATTATACAATGGCGGCTACAACCCCGACCCGGTTGTGCGGCCATACAAATATTATTACATCATTTTACATATTACAATGAATGAAAGAAAAAGAAACACTCATCTCACATCCACCCCGGCTATTCACCCGCGACAATCCAGCGCATTCATATACACATACCAGCATCAAACGCAGATCACGGTTATGTATAACCCCCACTAATCGACATATAGCGATTAACCGACGTTCAATACATATAAACATCACAGATATAACCCTTTAGTCAAAGTGTAGTGAAGTTCGATCAAAAATACGGATTTATAGGCCCCCAAAAACAAATTTCTTTTCTGGAAAACCTGGGCACAAATAAACCATCTTAAAAATCCCAAAACCAAGCCAGAAGAACACTGCACCAAACTCGACCCAGAACCGAGTCAAAACGGCCGCGGTTGCGCGGCAATAGCTTGCTATTGCCGCGGAACCACGGCGCTTTGAACGATTCACTGGATCGTTTTTGGTGGCTTTCTTCACAAAACCCTGAGATGATTTTTGACGTACGATTTATTTTATTTTGAACAGAAAAAAAATTAACAGAAAGTTAGGCTTTTTGTAAACTCGGTTTTGCGATTTTTCCGATTGAACTTCCATACACTTTACTACCTATCTAGTTTATGTTTAGTTAGGCTCTGATACCACTGTAAGTCCACGTTGCCTACCCCGGTGCTTGCGGGGAGGCGGAAAACGGAATAAAAATCGGATTTTTACTACTTTAGGCAACATGGACTAGACAAAGAAGGATCTTTGCTAAACAAAACCAAGCTAAAGCTAACTAGAAACTAGCAAGGGTAGAATGGTTATACCTAGGGCTTTATGTCCTTCTCTTCTTGCTCCTTGGAGTAGTAGAAAGGGATCACCTTTGTCGTCTTCTCACGTCGAAGAAGGATCCATCCGAAAGCCTCAACCTTTGGCTTCAACTTCAAGCTAGAAGTAACTAGGGTGCTAGAAGTGCTAATCCTAGAACCCTAGATGAGAGTAGAGATTATCAAGAAGAGGATTTTCTCAGGCTCAAGTGTTTCTCAACACATGAGAGGGGAGAGCTTGAGGAAGAGGAAGAGCAAGAGAGAGAAAGTATATGATAGAATGATAGAAAATATGAAGCATTCTCACATATATGTGTGAATTATTATAAATTGATAATTAGTAAGATAATTGTCATGGCTTAATCAAGACATGACCATTATCATTTCATTTTTAATGCAAATTGCAAGGATCAAAGAGCATCTTCCAAATGAAATGATAATGGTCAAAGTGTCAACCTAGGTCAACAAGTCAAGAATGTGAAATGGTCAACAACCATAACCATGCACAATTATATTAAACTAATATCAATTAACCATAATACACACATAAGCATTAGGGTTAATAAAATGACAATGGTCATTAACCCTAATCAAAGTCCTCTCCCTCTGTCTCAAGCAACTGTGCATACGCACCCGTATTCGTGATCCGAGGAACACGAATACAATGAGATAAAACCAATCCCAAATCATATACTAGGATCCGGCTTAAACCAAAGCCCGCTAGTATAAGCTGTCCGGACAGCAAAAGTGCACAAGTGCGTGGATGTGAACGAACCCTGTCGCAAAACCATGCGACCTCTACTCATTTTGCTTAAAGGCGAATAGCTCTCTGTGTGGGACTCTAAAGACTCGACACTACGCTGGCAGTGGGTGTAACCACAGACCGCAAGCGGCACTAGCTGTACGTAATGGTCCCCAGGTAGATGCCGATAAGAAGACTGACGAGGTGACCCCATCTGAACTCCTACTGAGCATGTATGTGACAGTCTTCGTACAGTCCGGTATGTTCGTCTGATACATCGCATGGCGGGCCTAGGGGGCGGTGAACGTCAGTCCCCTAATAGCGGTTCAAGTCGTGTCGGAGTGTAGCCCAGAACACCCTGAGAAAACACTGGAAACCTACCAGTATATCCCGCTTGCCCTGGCCAGGGACTACTTGTGTAATGGCTCTCCTGGACACAGAGCGATGTCAACCCCCAATATCGGGAGAGACGAATCCTGTCTAACCGTCACTGCCTTCAAGTGCTTCGGGACTGCACCCAAAAACTACCTGTTTGCACGACTCCTTTGAGCCGTGGTAGGGTAGTAATCAAAGTGCAGTGGGAACACACTCGAGGCGAAGTGACAGTGTCAAGTCAGCGGACTAAGCTGTACTCATTTCACCTTAGAACTGATAACTGACGATAGGTATAATACCAACCAACAGTTCCCGACGAGTCTTGTCCAGTGTACTCGTAACCTAACGAGCACCCGCATACTATCTCAAGTACGACGTACTGACGGCTGTGGGACAGACCGTCTCCCATGTTGGGATGAGAAGCGCATACGCTAGTCTACTCCGGAGTATCGATGCCCTGTCTCGATAGTCCAATGACCAGGGACCTGTATAAGGATGTGCTTATGGATTACCCAGCCCCCACGAGTGTGAGCGCCATCACAACGCTGGTAATCAAGCAAAGATCCTAAGGGCTCTACTAATATGTATATAAGCGATATGCTAAAAGATATACATGCACATATTGAAGTAAAGACAAACCAAGTAGCATACTACCATTTCGAGCAAGATTGTATATACAACTGTGAATATCCCAAGCTTCCATCAAGTAATACACAAACTAGTATGATACGGTAATGGCCTCTAGGGCATATACACTAACAACCAGCGCCAAGGTCTAGTAGAGCACGGTTGATGTGTTTTTCCCCGATAGAAATGGAAATAGTAGGACAACCAGGGTCCTTATGTTTCCTCGGTACTTATTGGGAGAAAGCCGTGTCTACTGTCTTTGCCATAAAAATCTTCTTGGGCACTTGAGTCTTCCTCTTCCTAGTGCACAAGTTCTTAAGTGTTTTCGCATAGGACGGAACTTGTTGGATGGCATCTAGGAGAGGGATGTTGATGTTAACATGCTTAAAAATGTCTATAATCTTCTCCATATGTGGACTCGATGTGTTAGCCCTTAACCGATTAGGATAAGGTGCTTTAGCAATAAGCGCTGGGTCCATCATAGGAGAAGGAAGTGTGTGTGGACCCGATCCCAAAATAGAAGTGGGGATCGTCGGTGGAGGAGTAGAAGAGGTGGGCTGAAGTGGCGAGCCTTTTGGAAAACGAAGAATAGGCTCGGAAGAAGGTGGTGGGGTAGAAGAACTGGGGTCAGAATTAGAAGTAGAAGTGGAAGGAAAGGTCTCAGCCGGGGTGTTATTGATAGATTTTTCAGTATCATCAAACTCTTCCCCAACGTGAGTGTCAAGCACTCTTCCAGATCTCAACGTGATTGTACTCACATGATGTGAATAGCCAGGATTGGGTAAAGGTTGAGCTGGAAGTTTCCCTTTCTCTCTTGCACTCATTTCGACTTTTAATCGTGAAATTTCTTCTTCCAACGATTTAATACCCTCGCTTTGGGACGCAGAGTTTTTCTCAATTTTATTGACAGAAGACTTCATTTCAGCCGAAACTTGCATGATATTTGTTAAGACCAAATTCATGTATTGTGCAAATGAAGAGAATTCATCAGTCCCAGTCAACTGTAAAGGACTACACGGTGCCAGTGTGTTGACCAGATTTTGAAAGTTATGTGTTTGGAAGGGGTGCTGACTCAATTGAAGTTGTGGGTGCTGTTGTGGTGGAGGGAACCTTTGGAAATTGTTTTGGGTTGGAACCGTGTTTTGAGATTGTGATTGGTTCCAAGCAAAGTTAGGGTGATTCCTCCAACCCTGATTATATGTGGAAGAAAATGGATCATTCCTAGGTCGTTGTTGGAAAGCAGAATTGATATGCTCATGACCTTGAAACAGAGAATTTCGTGGACATTCTTCCGTCAAATGAGAAGGATCAGAGCAGCAGCCACATACAGTTTTGGAGAGTGATATTTGACTTAGGGCGGCTAAAAATTTGTTTTCCATAGTCTCGAGTTTCTTTTGCATAGCTGAAATGTCAGCTCTAACTCCTATGGAAATATTATTGCCATCCCTAGACGATTGACTCACACCCTCCCACTGTAAAGATTTTTCAGCGAAATTTTCTAGAAAATTCCAGGCTTCCCCATCATCTTTGGTCATGAAGTTGCCTTGACACATGGATTCAAAGGTCTGTCTTGTGTTAGGATTAATGCCCTCATAAATGATTCGGTACAGTTCCCATCTCAGGATGCCGTGATGAGGACATTGGATTAACAGATCCTTGAAGCGTTCAAGACATTTTGAAAATGGTTCATATGGAAGCTGGGTGAATTGATTTATTCGCTACGGACTCGAGCTGTCTTGTAATGTGGGTAGAATTTCTTAAGGAATGCTTTGACGAATTCTTCCCAGTTTGAAATGAAATGTGTGATAGTGTTATATAGCCACTTCTCGACTATATCGCACAAGGTAAATGGGAGAAGACGAAGACGCATAGCATCCATAGAAAGCTGTGAGGTACCCATCATAGCGCATACATTTTCAAATTTGGTGATAAATGCATATGCGTCTTCAGTCTCGAGACCGTGAAATTTTGGTAGAAGGTTGATGTATTGGGTTTTATTTGAAAATTTTCCCCGTTGGCTGGTGGAATGGAAAGACAGGTGAAAAGGGGACCTCGTGTTGGATAGCACCTCTCTTGGAGAGAGATGCGAGGTGGATTCTCCGCACCAACGGACGGCGTCAGATTAGCGGAAAAGAAGTTCGATGGAGACGGATCCATCGATGTGGGTGTGGTGGTAGGTAAAAGAAAGGGTAAATGTAGAAATATCGACTTTTGGGTCGATAAAAGGAAACGCGGACTTAACGGGCACTAGAATCCCGTGTCCAGCCTATCTTGCACTAAAAAGGGTTAGTACAAGTGGCGGCGTGAATTTATAATTAGGGAAAATGATATGAATGCGGTGTTTGTTTTGAAAATTGATACGGATTTTTGAAGGAAAAAAAATGATGCAAATCACAAAATGCAATACACAAAACCCTAATTCTAGTGGTCATCTAGGTCAAAGCTCTAGACCGCTCCTAACTGCTAAAAGACAAGTCGCAGGATCAATCCTCCACTGCCTCTTTGTCTCTCCTGTGGCCAGGTAAGTGCCAGGTAAGTGGGAGGTTCTCCACTACGTAAGTAGTGGGCCTAATTAAGTAACCACTAGCCTTCGACACACTTGCCTTAGACACCACAAGAGAAACACGGATAAGCAATGAATTACCCACGGCCTTCTTCTGTCCTAAGTGAGCGCGACGGTCCTTAGAGTCATCTCTAGATTTCTTTTAGTTAATTAGGGTAAATGCGGATGCAAGTTTGTGATTTTTGGGGCTTATGAAGGGTAATGAACTCCCAACCTAATCTGGATTTGGTCTTTGCCCCTTAATATCCGTATTAATTATGCAAACAACCACAAAGATCAAAACAAGCACAATTTAATTTGCTTTTGCGGCGCTACGATTTATTTGCAAAGAAACCTGCAGCAAATTGTCAATTGGAGCAGATTTAGGAAGGAGATAAAAAAGATAGAGTTTACCTGAGTATTTTTGCACAGAGAACTTCCTGAACCGCCGCGGAAACGCGGTGGGAGTCAACAAATGCCGCGGAACCGCGGTAGTATGAAGAGATCACTGTATGAAAATTTTTGGTACGATCACTGTTCACCTCAAGAGCTTTCTGGACTTCTCCGAAAAAAATTTCTCCAGCTCCAATAATTCCAGATTTCCTCGCAATCAAATCACAACAACACGTATTAGTGTTTGCACAAGTTTTGATCATAAAATTATAATGGAATAAATATTTCAATTCAAATTTCAATATAGAACGAATTAGCGCGCGATCCCCGGCAACGGCGCCATTTGATTGAATTAATTTCTCGTTGTGTCGGTTTAGAAAATTGTATATATAAATCACAACCAAAAATATTTTTGACCGCAATCAATTAACGGTGTCGAATGTAGCGCGTTAGAGAGTGCGGATCGTCCACGGGGATTATGCGATTCATTCGTATTTAGATTTGTTTGAATCGAAACTTTAAAAGAAAGAAAACAAACAATTCATGATTTATAGTTGAAGTTCAAGAATTAGAAAATCTAGATCTAATAACAAGAAAACAATAAAATCAAGAATTGAGAGTTTGATGATTTTTCCAACCAAATATCAAGAATCTAAATGAGGCTCGTAGGAATCGATCGGATCTATAGATGTGATGTAATCCTACGATGACGTATTCTTATCCTTCGATGAATTGATACTAGATCGATGATGATCGACGAGAATTAGGGATTTCTAGTGAAACCAGGGTTTCATCATTTATCCCTTGTTCCTTCGTCGATATCATTCACATTCTAGCCTCTAGTAAATTCAAGAAACGATCGTAGATCCCTAATTTCGAGCGATCACAATCAAGAAAGCATCGCAACGAAACTAGGTCATCGATTCTTGAACTTGCTAGGGTTTACAAGACTCGTAGGACTTAAGAATCGTATTAAGATTTGTTACATCATCATTCTATTGATCGTCTCGACTCCTTGACGAGCGGAGTTCTACTCGAACATTACAACAAGAACTAAAATTACAAATTGAGATCGAATCATGATGCAAGAATTTAAAGAAAGCAAGATTAAAGAATTTCACCTTTTATTTATATCAACAATTTCATTACAATCGCTTAAGAACTACAAGAGGAAGAACTCGATCGTCGATTTGGCTTCGCTCGTCTCCGTGAGTCGCGGATCGGCTTGGATCACTTGCTCGATTGAAGATCGGCTCCGCTCCTAAAAGGTTGAAGGGCTTCTCGCTTGATTTGGTACTCGGGATCTTGAATTTGGATTGGATTTAGGGTTAGGGTTTCGCACAAGTCTTGTCACTAGACTTGTGGAAGAAGATGGAGATTAATGGTTGAGTGAGGAAGAAGCTAACCACTAAGGATTTTGGAAGAATCCAGAAGAAGTTTAACCCTAGGTCTAGGCTTCTATTTATAGACTTCCCAAAACCCTAGATCTAGGATTTGAATTTTGAATTTCCCTCCAAAAGTTAGTTAGAGGGAGCCTTCTAGATGAAGTTAGTTAGGAGGGAGCTTCTAGAAATAGATTGTTAGGAGCTTAATCAAGATTAGCTTAATTAATCATCCTTGCTGATCTGGCAGAAGACTCTGGAGAATTATGGAATTTGATGTGTCTTGCTGAGATGTGTGCACTGAAATAGGAATTTTGCCCTAAAAATTAGGTGATGACGTGTCATATCTGCGGCGGAACCGCGGCGCAAGCCAGCTCATGCCGCGGTTCCGCGACTCCTATGAAACCTTAGGGCTTGTGCTCTCTGTTGCTGCATTAGGCTGATGTTTGGGCTTTCTTATGATATGTTGAATATTGTAACTCCTTCTAGATTGCTACCAGATCTCAAGCCTTTGAGTTGGAGTAATGTTTGATCAGCAAAAATGAAAATTTTGGCATTTCTTCCGGATTTTCCTGCACAGACTCCGAAACAAGTGTTGCGCAATATAGGGATGATGCGATGCCATAAAATACAGTCAATTTCCCTAGAAATGTTGGTTTCAAAGTCTAACGCATGCAATCTGATATTTAACGACTGATTTGCTAATATGTGCTATATGATGCCGAACACTTCTGGATGAGTGCAAAAGATAGGGAAATTGTCGTGTTAAAAATGCAGTATTTTTGACTGATCAACGATCCTTCAATTCGAGGTTACAAGAAGTGCTCTCGATCGCTCCCTTGAAGAGGTAATTTCTCCGTCGACTTTCGCTTTGCTCGATGTCCGTGAGACTTGGATCTATCGTGGATCTCACGCTCGTAGATGAAGATTGGCTTCGCGTAAAGGATCTTTGCGTTGAATGCTTGATGAACTCTCGATGATTCTTGATTTGATTTGGAATTGAAATTAGATCTCAAGTTGTGTCACTCAAATTGTATTGAATTATGTAGTGAATAAATGTTCAACAACTAATCAGCAACCTTTTATATTAGCCCTAGATCTCCTTTTATAGCCCTTAATCAAGCTTCCCTCATAAGATAGGTTGTTATAAGGAGGCTTCTAGAATAAGCTAGGTAGTTTTGAAGCTTGATCAACAAGCTAGGTTGTTATACAGAAGTTTCCAGAAGAAGGTTGTTACAATGAAGCGTCCCCCGCAAGCTAGGTTGTTGAGAAGAAGGTTGTGGAGAATTCCCGATCGCTGACGCCCTAACTCGGCCGCGAATCCGCGGCGGATCGGCCTAACTCGGCCGCGGATCCACGGCCATTTGGTTTGATCATGGCTTGAGTTTTCTGTTCTGTTATGTTGATGGTCTTGGGGTCTTCTTCTGTGTCTGGAATCTTCTGATGTTTCTTTGGTTGCTGCCAGTATTTGATTCTTTGGTTTCCCGTATTTTATATCTGCAGATTTCTGATTCCTGTTATTTGACCTGAATAATCTGGCACAAAATCTCAGTGAAGAATGTGAGAGATACAGAATATATGCGTGCAATAATAAACAAACAATTTCCTTCCAGAATGTTGATTATAATGTATAACACGTGGTATTTGATATTTTCCAGATGAACTTCAAATCCATGTTATAATTATAACAAACATTCTTAGATTATTAGAAAAGTGAGGAAATTGTTATGTTAAAGATTGCAATATTTTCGACTGAACATATTCCCCCAAACTTGATTTTGATCATCTCAAGAAAATTTCTTTTATTCAAGAGAAGGAGAAAAGAGAAAAAAGAAAAACTAAGTAACACACTTTCGTAGGTAACACGATTGCACTGAGCACGTGCAACAAGTCTTTAAATCTCTAGGTGTCCCTTGTAGGAGGAGTGTTGTCTCCTGAGGGTTTTCAGCGGATTGCACCCACAAAATCCAATAATAAAAGAAAGACTGTGAAAGGTACATATAAAGATAAGAATTATAAAAGAAAGACTTTGAAAATAAGAGTTTTCAACTGCACTAGCTTTTCGGTTGTCATGAGCCCTATCTTAATAGTCATGAAAAGATATTAGAAATCACATCATCCCTCAATAAAACTTCTCCTTTATTCTTCATCCCTACATTTCTTCCAAACACCGATCATATACCCCTACATGTGTGTAAAATACATCCCTACACTCAGAGAATTCAATTCAAGCTATCATACTCTTGTCTATCTACCACAGTACTTTTTAGTCGGTGAATATTTTAGATGGAATTGCTCACACATTCTTCATGCGACTGTTAATACTTCTTGAGGTACTAACCGACCGATTACTAAATGTGCTCACAGATTAGGCGTAATTAGCAATTTTCTCGTCTTGTAACACCTAAGGCTTAGCACTGACTCCCAAACCAGTTGGTCTAAGGCACTAGGTGATGAAGCACCCTCGCTATATTTTTTTTATGCTGCCTTGGTGATTACAAAACCAGTGTTCATTTTTCTTCACCATTTTATACTTTTATGATTCATTTATTATTTTTTTCTTCGTACTTTGGCTTTTAGACAAGAGTATTTTAAGGTATCCTCTACTATCCCGAGTTTCAAGACGTGTGTAAGTGCGTATAGTAGGGTATCAACGTTCAATTGTTTGGCTTCCAGAATAGGAACTATTTTTCAGACATATTTTTATCCTCAGATTAGTGACTTTCTTCATCTTACTAACCCTTGGGACAATGGCTCATAACTACTTATTACTAGGTTCATTTAAGAAAATATCTAACTTTCTTGTTTTTCTTAAATTCTTCCAATATTTTAAATATAATTTTTCACTTTCTAATCTTTTATTATTAAATAAATTTTTGAAATTTTTGTGATTATGCAATGTATGATGCAAAGTAATGCGTAAATAAGCACAAACCTCCCCCAAACCTGTTTACAGCAGTGTCCTCACTGTTGTCTCTTTTAAATTTCAAAAACTTGTAGGCTTGGGAGGAAAAGTTATTAATAGGGATAAGAATAAATGAACGTGAAAATCCTCCCCCAAACTTATTTTTGGCTCACAATTTTGAGGACAACTTTTATTTTCAAGAGCCAAAAATATACCCCCCCCCCGAAACTTGAGTTAAACAATGTTAAGCATTTTAAGAGAGGGTGAAGTTATTGGTCAATGCCAAGCTTTGCAAAGACCAAAAGTTAACACCAACCATTCAAAGATTTTATCGATGTAACGTATAGGTTGGTGAAAGAAGATGTTATATAGAGCCAAGAAGAAGTGGATAAGAAACAAGAGGTGGTATGGAATGGATTTGCGTCTCGATTTGGAGAGACGGCACAATGATTGTGACGATGGATTACTCGCATTCTCATAATGGTCAAGAAGGGGTGGTGGTTCAACTTCTTAAGGTGGAGGTTGATTAATCGTAAAATTCGTGTAAGCTAAGAATGCGAGTTCATCAGCGAAGCTTTCATCGATATCCCGAAGAATATTCTCATTTGAAAGAATGGGATGATACTCAGACTCCATAACAGGTTCATAATTGCTAGTGTATATGCCCTAGAGGCCATTACAGTATCATACTAGTTTGTATATTATTTAATGGAAACTTGGGATATTCACCTTGTATTGACATTCTTGCTCAAAATAGTAGTATGCTACTTGGTTTGTTTCTGCTTTAATATGTGCTTGTGTTTCTTATAGCATATCGCATTTACACATTAGTAGAGCCCTTAGGATCTTTGCTTGATTACCAGTGTTGTGATGGCAGTCACACTCGTGGGGGCTGGGTAATCCACAAGAACATCCTTATGCAGGTCCCTAGTCGTAGGACTATCGAGAAAGGGCATCGATACTCCGGAGTAGACTAGCGTATGTGCTTCTCATCCCAGCTTGGGAGACGGTCTGTCCCACAGCCGTCAGTACGTCGTACTTGAGATAGTATGCGAGTGCTCATTAGGTTACGAGTACACTGGACAGGACTCGTCGGGGACTGTTGGTTAGTATTATACCTATCGTCAGTTATCAGTTCCCAGGTGACATGAGTACAGCTTAGTCCATTGACTTAACACTGTCACTTCGCCTCGAGTGTGTTCCCACTATTCTTAGATTGCTACCCTACCACGGCTCAAAGGAGTCATGCAAACAGGTAGCAGTTGGGTGCAGTCCCGAAGCACTTGGAGGCAGTGACGGTTAGATAGGATTCGTCTCTCCCGATATTGGGGGTTGAGATCGCGCTGTGTCTAGGAGAGCCATTACATAAAGTCCCTGGCCAGGGCAAGCGAGTTAGACTGGTAGGTTTCCAGTGTTATCTCAGGGTGTTCTGGGCTACACTCCGACATGACTTGTACCGCTATTAGAGGACTGACGTTTACCGCCCCCTAGGCCCGCCATGCAATACTCTTAAACGAACAGACCGGACTGTACGGAGACTGTCGCATTTAGGCTCAATAGGAGTTCAGATGGGTTTACCTCGTCAGTCTTCTTATCGGCATCTACCTGGGGACCGTTACGTACAGCTAGTGCCGCTTGCGGTCTGTGGTTAAACCCACTGTCAACGTAGTGTTGAGTCTTTAGAGTCCCACACAGAGGGTTATTCGCCTTTAGGCAAAACAAGTAGAGGTCGCATGGTTTTGCGACGGGGTTCGTTCACATCCGCGCACTTGTGCACGTTTTGTGTCCGGACAGATTATACTAGTGGGCTTTGGTTTAAGCCAGATCCTAGTGTATGTTTCGGGATTTTTTTTATCTCATTGTATTCGTGTTTCTTGTAACACGGATACTGGTGTGTATGCACAGTTGACTGAGGCAGAGACAGAGGATTTTCATTAGGGTTAATGACCGTTGTCTTTTTCTTAACCCCAATGTTTATATGTGAATTGTGATTATTAATATTAATTAATTATAATTGTGTTATGGTTAGGGTTGTTGACCATTTCACTATAGTTGACTTATTGACCTATGTTGACATATTGACCATCATAATTTCATATAAAAGATGCTCTTTGATTCTTGCAAAAGTAATTAATGTGAAATGATAATGGTCATTTCAAGATTAACCATCACAATTATCTTTAGTTAATTTTTTAATTATCATAATTCACATATATGTGAGAAGGTTGGCTTTATTCTTCTCATTCTATCATTCTCATTATCTCTCATCCTCTTCCTCTCTCTCAAAGCTCTCCCCTCTCATGAGTTGAGAACCATTGAGCTTGAGATAAAACCTTCAAAATTACTCTCTACTCTTTCTAAGGTCCTAGGTTTAGCACACCAAGCACCTTAGTTACTTCTAGTTTGAGGTTGGAACCAAAGGTAGAGGCCCTCGGGTGGATCTTTCTTCGGCAAGAGAAGGCGACGAGGAGAACCCGTTCATCCCACTCTAAGGAGCAAGAAGAGAAGGACTTCAAGACTTAGGTATAACCCCTTAACCGAGTAGCTAACTCTTTTATCTTTGTTGCTAGTTTATGTTTAGCAAAGATCCCTCCTTTAATATAGTCCATGTTGCCCAGTGTTGTAAAAATCCGTTTTTTATACCGTTTCCGCCTCCCCGTAAGCACCGGGGTGGGCAACGTAGACTTACAGTGGTATCAGAGCCTAGCTAAACACAAACTAGCAAGTTAGCAAACTATCTAGAACTTCGATCGGAAAAAATCGCAAAACACGTTTTCTAAAATTCAAGTTTCTGCCGATTTTTATTTCTGCTCCAAAAATAATAAATCATGTACTAAAAATCGGCTCAGGCTTTTTATAGAACAGGTAAGAAAGACGATCCAGTGAGTCGACCAACTCACCGCGGATCCGCGGCTCGAGCTCTTGCTCCTGCCGCGGATCCGCGGCCGAGTTGACTCGGCCGTGGATCGTTTCTCCAGCAGTTTTCTTCTGTTGGTGTTTTGTGATTTTTGAGATGGTTTGTTTCTGCCCAGAATTTCCAGAGAACAAGTTAGTTTTTGGGGTGGTCACAAATCCGTATTTTGATCGAACTTCTTTACACTTTGGCTAATAGGTTATATCTGTGATGTGATATATGTATTGAACGTCTGCTAATCTCTATACGTCGATTGGTGGTGGTTATACATATCTATGATCTGTAATGTTGATAGTTTGTGTATATGAATTCGTTGGATTGTCGCGGATGAATAGACGGGGGGTTGTGAGATGAGAGTTTTCTTATTCTTTCAATTCTTGTAATATGTAAATTGATGTAATATTATTAGTATGGCCGCACAACCGGGTTGGGGTTGTAGCCGTCATTGTATAATTTCTTTTACTGTTTTTGCTCCTAGGATAGACCCAAGGTAGGGTGCACAAACTACCGGGTATCTCGAAATTCTGAGTGGCCTACTCACGGTGTTGAGGGAGGTTGCTTCGCTTCGGGTACTTGGCGGGTAGTTTGCCGCACCCGTAGGGGTCTAGGGTGGGGTTTGGCTATTCATCGCGACCGTGTAATCCGCTCTTCGTTACAGGCTCGTACGAAATGCGGATTCCTAGTATATCCAATGTGTTCATCTGTGATCTGGAATGGCTATCATTGCATATGACGAATGTATATATCTATATTTATGATATCTATTTAGGCGTTGCTTATGTTTTGCATCCGCGCTAGTCCAGCCCCCGCTCTGTCGTTAGTTAAGTAACATAACGGGTGATGACGGTACCCCGTGGCGAATGCGGATAGCATAAGCGTACATCATATTTTCGTTGTTTTCTGCAATGGTAGGATTAATTGATGGGACGCATTAAAATTAATGCAAGAAAAATAAACCAAGTAAAAGTCGTTGGAACACTTTCAAAACCACTAGGTTCTTTTCAAAACCAACTTTTAAATGCGGGTCTTGAACCACTCCTTTTGAAAGCAATCCCGTTCCTTCGATTATATCAAGTTCACTATGTTCACGGTTTCGCAAAAACCATTCGTAGCCCTCCGTCGTTTCACATGGATGGTCAATAAGTATTCAAGCTATGTTTGTTGGCCAAAGTCAAGGCATAGTGATTGGTAGCTATTGGGTATTCATGTGCAGCATAGATAGATGTGTTGGTTTGGGATAGTCATTCTACCTTGTTGGCTAAAGTCAAGGGTATGTGCGGGTGGGTTCAAATTAACCTAGAGAATGACGGGTAGAACTTGACATGTGACTTATGATTTGTTGGCCAAAGTCAAGGTCATAAGTGTTAGTGTATATGCCCTAGAGGCCATTACTGTATCATACTAGTTTGTATATTACTTAATGGAAGCTTGGGATATTCACAGTTGTATAGACAATCTTGCTCAATATAGTAGTATGCTACTTGGTTTGTTTCTACTTCAATGTGTACATGTGTTTATTTTAGTATATCACCTATACACATTAGTGGAGCCCTTAGGATCTTTGCTTGATTACCAGCGTTGCGATGGCAGTCACACTAGTGGGAGCTGGGTAATCTATAAGCACATCCTTATGCAGGTCCCTAGTCGCAGGACTATCGAGAGAGGGCATCGATACTCCGGAGTAGACTAGCGTATGCGCTTCTCATCCTAGTGTGGGAGATGGTCTGTCCCACAGCCATCGGTACGTCGTACTGGAGATAGTATGCGAGTGCTCGTTGGCTTACGAGTACACTGGACAAGACTCGTTGGGAACTGTTGGTTGGTACTGTACCTATCGTCAATTATCAGTTCCCAGGTGACATGAGTACAGCTTAGTCCGCTGACTTGATACTGTCACTTCGCCTCGAGTGTGTTCCCACTGTACTTAGATTACAACCCTACTACGGCTCAAAGGAGTCGTGCAAACAGGTAGTAGTTAGGTGCAGTCCCGAAGCACTTAGAGGCAGTGACGGTTAGACAGGATTTGACTCTCCCGGTATTGGGGGTTGACATCGCACTGTGTCTAGGAGAGCCATTACACGAGTAGTCCCTGTCCAGGGCAAGCGAGATATACTGGTAGGTTTCCAGTGTTATCTCAGGGTGTTCTGGGCTTCACTCCGACACGACTTGTACCTCTATTAGGGGACTGGCGTTTACCGCCCCCTAGGCCCGCCATGCGATGTATCAGACGAACAGACCGGACTGTATGGAGATTGTCACATTCAGACACAGTAGGAGTTCAGATGGGTTTCACCTCTTCCGTCTTCTTATCGGCATCTACCTGGGGACCGTTACGCACAGCTAGTGCCGCTTGCGGTCTGTGGTTAAACCCACTGCCAGCGTAGTGTCGAGTCTTTAGAGTCCCACACAGAGGGCTATTCGCCTTTGGGCAAAACAGTGTAGAGGTCGCATGGTTTTGCGACAGGGTTCGTTCTCATCCGTGCACTTGTGCACGTTTGGCGTCCGGACGGATATTACTAGCAGGCTCTGGTTTGAGCCAGATCCTAGTATATGTTTTGGGGTTAGTTTTATCTCATTGTGTTCATGTTCCTCGGAACATGAATGCAGGTGTGTATGCACAGTTGTTTGAGGCGGAGGAAGAGGTTTTTCATTAGGGTTTTGGAATGGGTGTATATGCACTGTTGACAGTCGTCTTTTTCCAAACCCTAATGATCTTGTGATTAATCAATTAATATTATTAATTAAATGAAATTGTGTCATGGATGGGCTTGTTGACTTGTTGACCAAGGTTGACTAGTTGACTAAGTTTGAAACATTGACCATCATCATTACCTTTCAAGATGCTCTTTGATCTTTGCAAAATACATTTATTGTGATATGATAATGGTCTCTTCAAACTCTCCATCACCTTTTTTATTTTCAATTAATATTATTATTAGATAAATCACATATATGTTATGGTTGTAAAAAAATACCATCTCATTCTATCATATTGATTCTCTCTCCTCTCTTCTTCTTCCTCCTCCTCTAGTTCAATGAGATCCATTCTCATGTGTTAAGAAACCTCTCCTTGAGATAAAATACTCTAAACCACTCTCTACTCACTCTAGGGTTGAAGGTCTAGCAAGCCATAGACCTTAGTTCTCTCATAGTTCGAGAAAGGAGCCTAAGGTTGAACCCTCAGGTGGATCCATCTTTGACGGAAGAAGGCGACGAGGAAAGCACCATCCAACCGTTACAAAGAGTTCAAGAAGAAGGAGTTCAAGTGAGGTATAACCCCTAACCGAGTAGACAAATCTCTTGTTAGGTTGCTAGTGTGTAGTTTAGCCAAGATCCGTTTTTGTAGTCCAAGTTACCTAAGTCTTAAAAATCGTTTTTTACCATTTCCGCAAGCCCGAAAGAACCGGGAGAGGTAACGTGGACTTACAGTGGTATCAGAGCCTAACTAAACACACCTTAGCATGTTAGCAAAGTATTTAGAATATCGACCAAACGAAAAAACCGCAAAATACCCCGGAAAACCCTAGTTGCTGCCGATTTTTTTTCTGCTCTAAAAATAAAAAATCATGTCTTAAAAATCGGCTCAGGCTTTTCTATAAACAGGCAAGAAAAACGATCGCACGAGCCGACCAACTCGCCGTGGTTCCGCGGCAGAAGCTTGCTTCTGCCGCGGATCCGCGGCCGAGTTGACACGGCCGTGGATCGTTTCTCCTGCAGATTGTTTCTGGGGGTATTTTGGGATTTTTGGGATGGCTTGTTTTTGCCCAGATTTTCCAGAGAACAAGTTTGTTTTTGGGGTGGTTACAAATCCGTATTTTTGGTCGATTTTCTGTAGACTTTGGCTAATGGTTATATCTGTAATGTTTTATATGTATTGAATGTCTACTAATCGCTATACGTCGATTAGTGGGGGTTATACATATCTGTGATCTGTGATGTTGATGGTTTGTGTATATGAATTTGTTGGATTGTCGCGGATGAATAGTCGGGGGGAATTGTGAGATGAGAGTTTTTTGTTTATCTTTCAATTCTTGTAATATGTAAATTGATGTAATATTATTTTTGGCCGCACAACCTGGTCGGGGTTGTAGCCGTCATTGTATAATTTCTTTTTACTGTTTTTGCTCCTAGGATAGACCCAAGGTGGGGTGCACAAACTACCGGGTATCTCGAAGTGCCGAGTGGCCTACCTACGTCGTTGAGGGAGGTTGCTCCACTTCGGATATTTGGCGGGTAGTTTGCCGCACCCGTAGGGGTCTAGGGTGGGGTATTAGCTATTCATCGCGACCGTGTAATCCGCTTTTCGTTACAGGCTCGTACAAATTGCGGATTCCTAGTATATCCAATGTATTCATCTGTGATCTGAAATGGCTATCATTGCAATATATCTATGTATGATATTATTTAGACGTTGTTTATGTTTTGCAGCCGCGCTAGCCCAGCCCCCGCTCTGTCGTTGGTTAAGTAACCTAACGGGTGATGACGGGCCCCGTGGCGAATGCGAATGGCATAAGCGTACGTCATATTTTGGTTGTTTTCTGCAATGGCAGGATTAATTGATGGGACGCATTAAAAGAACAAATGCAAGAAAAATAAACCAAAGTAAAAGTCGTTGGAACACTTTCAAAAACCACTCGGTTTCTTTTCAAAATAACTTTTAAACGCGGAGCTTAAACCACTCCTTTTAAAAGCTATCTCGTTCCATCGATTATATCAAGTTCACTACGTTCACGGTTTCGCCAAAACCATTCGTAGCCCTCCGTCGTTTCACATGGATGGTCAATAGTATTCAAGCTATGTTTGTTGGCCAAAGTCAAGGCATAGTGATTGGTAGCTATTGGGCATTCATGTGCAGCATAGATAGATGTGTTGGTTTGGGACAGTCGTACTGCCTTGTTGGCCAAAGTCAAGGGTAGGTGCGGGTGGGTTCAAATTAACCTGGAGAATGACGGGTAGAACTTAACATGTGACTTATGATTTGTTGGCCAAAGTCAAGGTCATAAAAGCATGGGGAAAAAATCCACATCGGGAGTTTCAAAAGAACTGAAACTTGCTAGCGCTGCATACCATTTGGAGTGTGATGATTCTGGTAGGATTCCTTCAGTTTTGTCATACGATGATATTTGGATCCCGATCCTAATATGAGTATATGCTACTCCTCGGGAAATTTCTCACTAAACGATCAATGCTATAAACCAAGTAGGTGTCTAGAAAGGTGTTAGCGGGGCTACGCCCCCAGGGAAAAGAGGTTATTTAATTAAGGAACTTCGCGAAAGCGTTGGAAAACCTCCCTCGAAGTACCGACACCAGCCTGGCCGAACGGTTAAGCAAGTATTGTACGGTGAGATTGATCCTGACTAATTCTTCCTTTTTGATTTGAGGAGGGATTCGAGAGACAGTGGGAGCCATCCTGTTTAGACAAATTAAAAACCACTCTAAACTTGCAAGAGCATCGTGCTAAAGTGTTTCTTCTATCTCTCCTAATTGCAGCGACCATTCATCATGACTGGACTTAAGTTACTACTAGATAAAAACATACTGACATGGCCAAACTACAAAGATTGGCTCAGGAATGTCAAGATGGCAATCACTTACGACAAGATGGGGTATCTCCTTACCACCAAAGCTCCCCCCGTCCCAGGTCCCACCTCCAGCGTCGCGGATAAGGAAATCCGTAAGACTTAGGAGATAGATAGCGCGAAGGCCAAATGCCTTGTGCTTGCCTCTATGGACAACGAACATCAGAGGAGGCATGAGAATATGGACCTCGAATCCATATTTCTCCATACAAAAGAACTGTATGGAGAGCAATCTCGTATCGCAAGATACGAAGTGTCGAAGAAGTTGTTTTCGGCAAGATTGGCCGTCGGATCATCGGTAGCGGAACACGTGCTTAAGATGATTGGCTTCATTGAGGAGCTCGCGGACCTTGGGACCACGTTGGAGAATGAGCTCTATACGGACTTGATTCTTCAGTCCCTTCCTTCCACTTATGCCCAATTCATCCTGAATTTCTACTTACAAGAAAAGGAAGTTGAACTTTCAGAACTCCTCAACATGCTGAGGAGTGCAGAGGGCACCCTACAGAAAGGTAGGGAAACATCCACTTTGTTTGTAGGAGGATCTTCCTCTTCTAAGTTCAGGGCGAAAGCCAAGGGAAAGAAGAAGAAAGCCCCCGCCAAACCACGAGGCGGTGTTAGTAAAGTGGATACGAAGGGAAAGGCGGAAGCAACAAAGGTAGCGGGGAAACTTGTGGATAAAGAAGAATGCTTTTACTGTCACAAGAGTGGACACTGGAAGAAAGATTGCAGGGCTTGGAAAGCCAGAACACAGGAACTGAAGCATGTTGCGGCTTCAGCTTCAGGTGTGTATGTTATTGAAAACCGTCTATCTATAAACTCTACTTCCTAGGTATTGGATACCGGATCAGGATCTCATATCTGTAATTCTTTGCAGGCGTTGAGAAACCGTAAGGTTTTGAAGGCAGGTGACATGACCCTCAAAGTTGCAAACGGAGCTAGCATGGATGCTAAGGCCGTAGGGGACTATCACCTGGGGCTGTCAGATGGACACGTTTTGGTTTTACGTAATTGCTATTTTGTACCCAACGCAACATGTAATATCATTTTTGTATCTTTGACTTCTAAAGAAGGTTATGAATTTGCGTTTGTAAGTAATGTTGTAAACATTCACCTTAATCAAGTTCTAATTGGGTCAGGTACATTAAGCAATGGTATATACGTACTAAACCAACCACAGATTTTCAATGTCCAGAATACATACAAAAGAAGTCTCCGGAAATGAATCAGACTTTCTTATGGCATTGTAGACTGGGTCACATCAATGAGAGAAGGTTGACGAAGTTACATACAGAAGGATATTTGAATCCGTTCGAATATCAATCGTATGCCACTTGTCAATCCTGTCTCAAAGGAAAGATGACAAAGACTCCGTTCGCTGGACACGGAGTAAGAGCGAGCGAGCTCTTGAGACTCATACACAGCGACGTATGCGGTCCAATGTCTACACATGCGCGAAGCGGTTATTCTTACTTCATTACTTTTACAGATGACTTTTCAAGGTACGGTTATGTCTTCTTAATGAAACATAAGTCCGAAGCCTTTGGAAAACTCCAGGAATATAAGAATGAAGTAGAAAAACAAAGAGGCAAAAGTATCAAGATTCTAAGATCGGATCGAGGTGGTGAATACTTGAGTGCCGAGTTCCTGGACTATTTAAAAGAGAATGGAATTCTCTCTCAGCTTACTCCTCCATACACTCCGCAACATAACGGTGTATCGGAGAGACGGAACCGGACCCTATTGGATATGGTACGTTCCATGATGAGTAACGCTGAGTTACCGCGATCATTCTGGGGATATGCACTAGAATCAGCTGCATACCTTTTGAACCGAGTTCTAACTAAGACTGTGCCTACTACACCATATCAGATGTGGTGTGGGAAGAGACCCTATCTTAATCACATTATGACATGTGGATGTCCAGCTTTTGTCAAAAAGCAACATGTGGACAAGCTCGAGGCACGCTCAATAGAGTGCAAGTTTGTGGGATATCCAAAGAACTCCAAGGGATATTTTTTCTATTGCGAAGACGAACAAAAGATCTATGTTTCTCTTCATGCCCACTTCTTGGAAACTGAATTTTTGGAAAATCAGATAAGTGGGAGCGCAATAGAACTGGAAGAAATTCCAGAATAACAGACTATTACTGAAAGCTTAGAGGAACCAAAGGGTTCAAAAGAAAATGACATTCCTACGCCGCTCCGCAGGAGTAGTAGGCAGTCTCATCCGCCCGAGAGATACTACGGTTTTCTCATATACGGGGATAGAGAGGATTGCATCATTGATTATGATGAGACGAATAGCTTCCAGCAAGCCATTCAGAGCGTTGACTCGGTAAAATGGCTGGATGCAATGCGGACCGAAATGGAGTCCATGTACACCAACAAAGTATGGACGTTGGACGTTGCTCCAGATGGGGTAAAACCCGTAGGAAGCAAGTGGATATTCAAAAGGAAGATTGGTGTATATGGACAGTTTGAGACCTATAAAGCTAGACTGGTTGCAAAGGGTTTTCGTCAAAGACCTGGTTTGGACTATGACGAGACCTTTTCTCCGGTAGCTATGCTGAAATCCATTCGGATCCTTCTTGCCATTGCTGCCTTCCACGATTATGAGATTTGGCAGATGGACGTAAAGACCGCTTTTCTAAATGGAAATTTAGAGGAGTGTGTTTATATGGACCAGCCAGAGGGTTTCATTCAGAGTGGGAGCAGCGGAAAGGTGTACAAGTTGCTTAAGTCCATCTACGGACTAAAGCAGGCATCGCGGAGTTGGAACATCTGTTTTGATGAGACAGTCAAAGAATTTGGCTTTATCAAAAATTCAGATGAACCATGCATCTATAGTAGATTTGTAGCGAGAACTGTAGTATTCCTCGTTTTATACTTGGATGAAATTCTCTTAATTGGAAATGACATTTGATTGATTGTAAATTCTCGATTGTGTAAATCGAATCAAATAGTCTCCGACAAAGGAGCCATTTGATTGAACGGTAAACTTCGGATGTTTCGTATCGAATCAAAAATTTAAATTGACCGCAATCAAACTACGGTGTCAGCTGTAGCTAATGAATGAGTGCGGATCGTCCACAGGGATCTCGAGATTCGTTTGTATTTTAATGTGTTTGAAATGAAATGTTAAGCAACAATAAAAGAAAACACGATTCAAGAATGATTTGTATTCGTGTGTCACTATTCTCTACAAAAGAATCAAGAAACTATAAACAATCAAGAATCGGGTTTCAATGGTATTTTCCAAACAACAATCAAGAATAATAGAGAGGCTCGTAGGAATCGATCGGATCTTTAGATGTGATGTAGTCTACAAGATTTCGTATTCTTGTCCTTCGAAAGATTTGATACTAGATCGATGATCATCAACAAGAGTTAGGGTTTTCTCGTGAAACTAGGGTTTCATCTTATCCCTTGTTCTGTCGTCGATATCATTCACATTCTAGCCTCTAACAATTTCAAGAAACGATCCTAACTCCCTCATTTTGAACGATGTCAATCAAGATAGCATCGAAACAAAATGGGTTGTCGGTTCTAGAATTTGCTAGGGTTTACAAACTCGTGGGATTCAAGAATCGATTACAAATTTGCTACATCATCATACTAAAGATCGTTCCGACTCCTTAACGAGCGGAGTTTTATTCACACATCACCACATAGAAAATATTCAAGAATAGTAAAGATAACATGATGCGGAATTTAAAGAAAACAAGATAGAAGAAAATATCACCTTTTATTTAATCAACAACTTCAATACATTCTTTCAAGATCTACAAGAAGAAAGAAAATCGATCGTTGACTCGGCTTCGCTCGTCTCCGTGGATCGTGGATCTACTTTTGATCTCTTGCCCAATGGAAGATCGGCTCGGCTCATAAAAGGGTTGAAGGAATCTTGCTTGGCTTGCACTCAAGATCTTGAATTGTGGTTGGATTTAGGGTTAGGGTTTCCTACAAGATTTCTCACTAATCTTGAGGAAGAAGAAGATGGAGAAAAGAGAATGGCTAAAATCTAAGATATCACTTATGATCCTCTCTATGATAACATGATAAGATTTGTGAGTCAAGGGTCTTATTTATAGAACTTTCACAACCCTAGGTTTAGATTTGAATTGGACTTTCCCTCCCAAAGTTTGTTGACAAGTTTGTTGGGTTTTAGCATAGGGTTTAAGCAAGGGTTTAGGAAAGTTCTAGAAGTATTAGGCTAGTTTAGGAGTTTTCTGATCTGGTGGAAGTGTCTGGACTCTTCTGGAAGTTTGTGTGCATTTCTGAGCAGTGGGCACTGAAACAGGAGTTTTGGTGAAATTTGAGGAGCTGATGTCACCAATGGGCCGCTCTTCCGCCGCAAGAACCAGGTAATGGCCGCGCTTGCGCGGCGCATTGATGAGCTTGGAACTTGGGCTTTCTGCTGTGGTTTGGTACTACTGTTTGGGCTTTTGTCTGATGTTTAGAATTGCAGTTGCCCTTCTGTGTTGATACCAGATTTGAGTTCAGTGAATTTACGAGCAATTGTAATGGTCGAGCAATGTAATGATCGAGCAAGCATCTCTTTTCCTGCACAGACTACGAAACAGGGGTTGCAAGATATGGAAAATATGCTATGTAATGCAATGCAGTTAATTTCCCTAGAATTGCCGGTTTTAAGGTCGAATCCATGTAATTTGATATTTTGCCACCGATTAGCTAATATGTGAATTATGAATACCGTACACTTCTATATGTATGCAGATGATAAGGAAATTGCCGGTTAAAATATGCAATATTTTCGACTGATCAAATACCCCCAAACTTAATTTCGATCGTCTCGAGAGAATGTTTTATTAAAAAGAGAAGGAGAAAACAAAGAAAGAGAAAAACTAACTAGCACACTTTCGTAGGCAACACGATTGCACTGAGAATGTGCAACAAGCCTTTAAACCTCTAGGTGTCCCTAGTAGGAGGAGTGTTGTCTCCTGAGGGTTTTCAGCGGATTGCACCCACAAAATCCAAAAATAAAAGTAAGATCATGAATATTACATTTAAAGACAAGAATTGTAAAAGAAAATCCTTGAAAATTAGGGTTTCCAACTAAGCTAGCTTTTCGGTTGTCATGAGCCCTATCTTAATGGTCATGAAAAGATGTCAAAAATCACGTCCTCCCTCAATAAAACATCGTCTTATTCTTCATTCCTATCTTTATTCCAAACATCGATCATATCACCCTGCGTGTGTGTAAAGACATCCCTACACCCGGAGAATTCAATTCAAGCTATCATACCCTTGCCCATCGACCTCAGTACTTCTTGGCAAACGAGATTGCTTACACACATTCATGCGACCGTTAATACTTCTTGAGGTACTAACTGACCGATTACTAATGTGCATGCTAACTTGGTGTATTTTCCTAGTCTTGCACCACCTCAGGCATAGCAGTGACTCCCAGACCAGTTGACCTTGGGGCACTAGGTGAAGAAGCACCCTTTTGCTATATATTTTTCTTGCTTTTGGTGATAACAAAACCAGTATCCATTTTTCTCACCACTTTAAAACACATTTTTCTTTTTTTCATACTTTTGGCTTTAAGACAAGAGCATTTCAAGGTATCCTCTACTATCCCAGGATTCAAGACGTGTGTAAGTGCGAATAGCAGGGTAGCAACGTTCAAAATGTTTGGCTTCCAGAATAGAAACTATTTTTCAGACTTATTTTTATCCTCAGATTAGTGACGTCCTTCATCTTACTAACCTTTGGGACAACGGCTCATAACTACTTATTACTAGTTCGTATAAGAAAACTTCTAATTTTCTTAGTTTTCTAAAATTTTTCCAATCTCATGGATGTAATTGTTCACTGTCTAAACTTTCATTATCTTATTTATGTACAAAAAAATATTTTTATAATTTTGAAATTTTTTTTAAATTTTTATGGTTTTTTAAAGAAATGTTTTGTGCTTATGCAGATGATATGCAAATGATGCGAAAATAAGCACAAACCTCCCCCAAACTTGTTTTCAACAGTGTCCTCACTGTTGCCTTCTGCTAAATCTGGAAAACCTGTAAGCTTGGGAGGAATTTATTAGTGGGGACAAAATATTTAAGTGAATAACTTTCCCCAAACTTATTTTTGGCTCAAAATTTTGTAAAAATTTTCTTTTCAGGAGCCAGAAAAAATGTACCCCCCAAACTTGAGTTATGCAATGTTAAACTTTGAAAATCACAAGTGGGGGTCAAAAATCATTGGTCGATGCCAAGCTTTGCAAAGACCGAATGTCAACACCAACCATTCACAAATTTTATCAATGCAGTGCTCGGGTTGGTGGAAGAAAAAGTGGGGAAAAGGTAAGTGGTGGAAGAGAATGTGTGTGCGTCTCATTTTGGAGAGACGAAGCAGTGTATGTGATGGATTACTCGCATTCTTTTTACATTTCAGAAGAAGGGGTGGAGGTTCAATTCCATTGATTGGGACATAATTCGTCTCAACACCCGTGCTTTTTAGAAATGCGAGTTCATCAGCGAAGATCTCCTCAAAAGTTTCATCTATACCCCGAAGAATAATGTCATCACAATGTGCGGGGTGATCTTCAGACTCTAAGAACTGTTCATAATCCGTGTTAATTGTTGACCCGGACATCTCGGTGGAAGAGTCCGTATGTGTATGATACATAGTTGGGTCAAACAATAACGTATGAAAAGAGTCAAGATCAGTATCAGGAGGATCATTAAATTCGCTGCTGTCGACATCCATTAAGTCGACAGAACAGACCTGAGCAGTAGGTTCAGAGGGTACACTTCCTAACTTGTAAATGTTCATCTCAATTGTCCTGTTCCCGAAGGATAAGGTCATAGAACTGTTACGACAATTGATGATAGCATTGGAAGTGGCCAAAAAGGGGCGACCTAAAATCACCGGAATTTGATTCCGTGAGTTCGCTACAGGCTGTGTATCAATTACAATAAAGTCTACAGGGAAGATAAATTCCCCGATTTTTATTAACACATCCTCTAGTTCACCCCTAGGTCTGGTGATTGATCGGTCAGCCATCTGAAGAGTGCATGGAGATGGTTTCAACTCTCCGATTCCTAACTGCTCATAAACTGAGAAAGGAAGCAGGTTAACACTTGCCCCAAGATCTAGTAGAGCACGGTTAATATATTTCTCCCCAATAGAGATGGAAATCGTAGGATATCCAGGATCCTTACGTTTCCTCGGTAATTGCTGGGGGAAAGCTGTGTCTACTGTCTTAGCCATGAATATCTTCTTGGGCATTTGTTTCTTCCTCTTTCTAGTGCAAAAATCTTTAAGAACCTTTGCGTATGCAGGTACTTGTTGGATAGCATCTAGAAGAGGGATATTGATGTTAACCTGTTTAAACATCTCAGTGATCTTCTCCATCTGTGGACTTAGTGTGTTAGCCCTTAACCGATTCGGGTAAGGTGCTTTAGCAATAAGCGCTGGGTCCATGGGAGAAGGAAGTGTGTGTGGAACCGATCCCAAAATAGAAGTGGGAATCGTCCGAGGAGGGGTAAAAGAGGTGGGCTGTAATGGCGAGCCTTTTGGGAAATGGAGAATAGGCTCGGAAGAAGATGGTGGGGTAGAAGAACTGGGGTCAGAAGTGTGTATGTGTGGAAAGGTCTCAGCCGGGGTGTTGATATGGTTTTCAGTATCATCAACTTCTTCCCCAACATGATTGTCAAGCACTCTTCCAGATCTCAATGTGGTGATTGCATTCACATGATGTGAATAACCAGGATTTGGTAAGGATTGAGCTGGAAGTTTCCCTTTCTCTCTTGCACTCAGTTCGGCTTTTAATCGTGCAATTTCTTCTTCCATCGATTGAATACTCTCGTTTTGGGACGCAGAGTTTTTCTTCATGTCATCGACGGAAGATTTCACTTCAGCCGAAACTTGCATGATATTTGTTAAGATCAAATTCATGTATTGTGCAAAAGAAGAGGAATCATCAGTTCCGGTCAACTGTAAAGGACTAAACAGAGCAGGTGTGTTGACCTGATTTTGAAAATTATGTGCTTGAAAGGGGTGCTGAGTGAGTTGAAGTTGTGGCTGCTGTTGTGGTGGAGGGACCCTTTGGAAATTATTTGTGTTTGGAACCGTGTTTTGAGATTGATTTTGGTTCCAAGCAAAGTTAGGGTGATTCCTCCAACCTTGATTATATGTGGAAGAAAAGGGATCGTTCCTAGGTCTTTGAAATGCGGCATTGGTATGCTCACGACCTTGAAACGGACATTCTTCCGTCAAGTGAGACGGATCAGAACAGCACCCACAAACAGTTTTGGGGAGTGATACCGGGTTTAGTGAGGCTGCAGAAAATTTGTGTTCCATAGCGTCGAGCTTCTTTTGCATTGCTGCCATTTCAGCTCGAACACCTATGGACACATCAATCTGGTGTACGCCACCCCTATTCAATGGTTGTGTTCCACTCTCCCAAATCAGTGATTTTTCAGCGAACTCTTCTAAGTATCGCCAGGCTTCCCCATCGTCTTTGGTCATAAATGTACCCTGACACATATTTTCAAGGCTCTGTTTAGTGCTAGGGTTACTGCCCTCATAGATGATTCGGCAAAGCTCCCATCTCGGGATGCTGTGATGAGGACATTGAACCATTAGATCCTTGAAACGTTCAAAGTATTTTGAAAATGGGTCGGCAGGGAGCTGGGCAAATTGGTTCAGTTCGCTACGGATTCGAGCCGTCTTTTGGACTGGGTAAAATTTCTTTAGGAATGCAGCGACGAATTCTTCCCAATTCGTAATAGAATGTGCAGTAGTGTTATATAGCCACTTCTCGGCTATATCGTACAAGGTAAATGGAAGAAGTCGTAGACGCATCGCATCCACAGAAAGTTGAGATGTACCCATCATTGCGCATACGTTTTCAAATTTGGTAATGAAAACGTAAGCGTCCTCGGTCTCGAGTCCGTGGTATTTAGGTAAAAGGTTGATATACTGGGGCTTGATTTCAAAGTTATCCTCATTGGCTGGTGGTGTGGATAAGCAGGTCGAAAGAGGACCTCTAAGTGGGTAGCATCTTTCCTGAAGAGAAATGTGAGGAGGATTCTGCGCACCAACGGACGGTGGCAGATTAGGGTTAAAGAAGTTTGATGGATTCGGATCCATCGATGTGGGTGTGTTAGTAGGTAAAGAAAAGGTAAATGGAGAATTATCGACTTCAGAGTCGATAAAAGGTACGCTGACTAAACGGGCACTAGAATCCCGTGTCCAGCCTATCTTGTACTAAAAAGGGTTAGTACAAGTGGCAGCGTTGGCTTTTAATTAGGGGTAAAATGAATGCGGTGTTTGCTTTTGAAAAGGGACGGATTTTGAAAAAAATGATGCGACAACCAAATGCAGCAACACAAACCCTAGAATCTAATGGTCACCTAGGTCCGGCTCTAGACCGCTCCTAACTGCCAAAAGACAAGTCGCGGGATAAATCCTCCACTGCCTCTTTGTCCCCCTGTGGCCGGATAAGTGCCAGGTAAGTGGGAAGGAACCACCACTACAGTGGACCTAATTAATAACCACTAGCCTTAGACACACTCGCCTTAGGCACCACAAGAAAAACGCAGATAAGCAATGAATTACCCACGGCCCTCTCTTGTCCTAAATGAGCGCGACAGTCCTTAGAGTCATCTCTAGATTTCTTTTAGTTAATGGGGGTAAATGCGGATGCAAGTTTGGTGGTTTTCGGGGCCTAGGAAGGGTAATGAAATCCCCACCTAATTTGGATTTGGCCGTGCCCCTTAAATTCCGTATTTAATATGCAAAACAACCAAGAAAACAAAATCACGCACAATTTTAATTTGCTTTTGCGGCGCAGCTATTGTTTGCAAAGAATCCTGCAGAAAGGATTAGTTGGAGCTAAAAAGGGAGAGGGGAGAGAGAGAGAAATCACCTGCTGGAAAATTTTCCAGAGAACCCTCAAGACTGCGGCGCTTCCGCCGCAATAAGCATGTATATGCCGCCCTTCCGCGGTCATTTGTTGGGTTCACTGTACAATTTTTCTTCAGCTGCTTTTTGTTGCTTCCCTCAACTCTCTGGTATATCCCAAATAATTTTTCCACCGCACAGAATGCTCCAGATCACCTTGCAATCAATTCACAACACACGTATAAGAGTTTGTACGAATTTTGATTTCAAGAAGTGAAACGTAATAATTCTTTCACTTCAAACTATAAAATGTAAACGAATTAACGCGCGATCCCCGGCAACGGCGCCATTTTGATTGATTGTAAATTCTCGATTGTGTAAATCGAATCAAATAGTCTCCGACAAAGGAGCCATTTGATTGAACGGTAAACTTCGGATGTTTCGTATCGAATCAAAAATTTAAATTGACCGCAATCAAACTACGGTGTCAGCTGTAGCTAATGAATGAGTGCGGATCGTCCACAGGGATCTCGAGATTCGTTTGTATTTTAATGTGTTTGAAATGAAATGTTAAGCAACAATAAAAGAAAACACGATTCAAGAATGATTTGTATTCATGTGTCACTATTCTCTACAAAAGAATCAAGAAACTATAAACAATCAAGAATCGGGTTTCAATGGTATTTTCCAAACAACAATCAAGAATAATAGAGAGGCTCGTAGGAATCGATCGGATCTTTAGATGTGATGTAGTCTACAAGATTTCGTATTCTTGTCCTTCGAAAGATTTGATACTAGATCGATGATCATCAACAAGAGTTAGGGTTTTCTCGTGAAACTAGGGTTTCATCTTATCCCTTGTTCTGTCGTCGATATCATTCACATTCTAGCCTCTAACAATTTCAAGAAACGATCCTAACTCCCTCATTTTGAACGATATCAATCAAGATAGCATCGAAACAAAATGGGTTGTCGGTTCTTGAATTTGCTAGGGTTTACAAACTCATGGGATTCAAGAATCGATTACAAATTTGCTACATCATCATACTAAAGATCGTTCCGACTCCTTAACGAGCGGAGTTTTATTCACACATCACCACATAGACAATATTCAAGAATAGTAAAGATAACATGATGCGGAATTTAAAGAAAACAAGATAGAAGAAAATATCACCTTTTATTTAATCAACAACTTCAATACATTCTTTCAAGATCTACAAGAAGAAAGAAAATCGATCGTTGACTCGGCTTCGCTCGTCTCCGTGGATCGTGGATCTACTTTTGATCTCTTGCCCGATGGAAGATCGGCTCGGCTCATAAAAGGGTTGAAGGAATCTTGCTTGGCTTGCACTAAAGATCTTGAATTGTGGTTGGATTTAGGGTTAGGGTTTCCTACAAGATTTCTCACTAATCTTGAGGAAGAAGAAGATGGAGAAAAGAGAATGGCTAAAATCTAAGATATCACTTATGATCCTCTCTATGATAACATGATAAGATTTGTGAGTCAAGGGTCTTATTTATAGAACTTTCACAACCCTAGGTTTAGATTTGAATTGGACTTTCCCTCCCAAAGTTTGTTGACAAGTTTGTTGGGTTTTAGCTTAGGGTTTAAGCAAGGGTTTAGGAAAGTTCTAGAAGTATTAGGCTAGTTTAGGAGTTTTCTGATCTGGTGGAAGTGTCTGGACTCTTCTGGAAGTTTGTGTGCATTTCTGAGCAGTGGGCACTGAAACAGGAGTTTTGGTGAAATTCGAGGAGCTGATGTCACCAATGGGCCGCTCTTCCGCCGCAAGAACCAGGTAATGGCCGCGCTTGCGCGGCGCATTGATGGGCTTGGAACTTGGGCTTTCTGCTGTGGCTTGGTACTACTGTTTGGGCTTTTGTCTGATGTTTAGAATTGCAGTTGCCCTTCTGTGTTGATACCAGATTTGAGTTCAGTGAATTTACGAGCAATTGTAATGGTCGAGCAATGTAATGATCGAGCAAGCATCTCTTTTCCTGCACAGACTACGAAACAGGGGTTGCAAGATATGGAAAATATGCTATGTAATGCAATGCAGTTAATTTCCCTAGAATTGCCGGTTTTAAGGTCGAATCCATGTAATTTGATATTTTGCGACCGATTACCAAATATGTGAATTATGAATACCGTACACTTCTATATGTATGCAGATGATAAGGAAATTGCCGGTTAAAATATGCAATATTTTCGACTGATCAACATTCCTATGCTGCAATATGTCCAAGGGTTCTTGTCACACAGGTTCTCCATGAAAGACCTGGGTGATGCCTCCTACATTCTGGGGATCCGGATCTATCGTGATAGATCCAAGAGGATATTAGGACGTTCGCAGTCCAGGTACATCGACACCATACTGAAAAGATTCAGCATGGAAGATTCCAAGCGCGGTAATCTACGTGCTTGTCACGGGATCACCCTCTCCAAAGAGATGTCTCCCAAGACTGATTTGGAAAGGGATCGCATGTCTATTATACCCTACGCTTCTGCGGTAGGCTCTATAATGTATGCGATGTTGTGTACCAGACCAGATGTGGCTTATGCACTGAGTGTGGTAAGCAGGTATCAGTCAAACCCTGGGGAGAAACACTGGATAGCGGTAAAGAACATTCTTAAGTACCTGAGAAGGACTAAGGAGGTGTTCTTGGTGTATGGCGGAAAAGACCTCCAGATTGAGGCCTTTGCTGACTCCAGCTTCCAGAGTGACAAGGATGATTCCAAGTCTATGTCGGGTTTTGTTTTTACCCTCAATGGAGGGGCGGTGTGTTGGAAGAGTTCCAAACAGGAAACCGTTGCTGACTCGACTATGGAAGCGGAATATATCGCTACATCTGATGCCGCAAAAGATGCCGTCTGGATAAGGAAGTTCTTGAAAGAACTTCAGGTGGTTCCGTCCATTGTTGACCCAATACCTCTGTATTGCGACAACAACAGGGCTATAGCTTTAGCAAAGCAACCCAGGTCCCATCAGAAATCCAGACACATCTTGAGGCGGTATCACCTGATCAGGGAGATCGTGGATCACAAGGAGATCGAGGTTCGGAGGGTTGCATCAGAAGATAACACTGCAGATCAATTCACAAAGGCCTTACCCCAGACTCAGTTCGAGCGGCTGATCGAGATGATAGGACTTCGATACTCCAGTACATGGCCTTAGTGCAAGTGGGAGATTGTTAGTGTATATGCCCTAGAGGCCATTATTGTATCATACTAGTTTGTATATTACTTAATGGAAGCTTGGGATATTCACAGTTGTATAGACAATCTTGCTCAATATAGTAGTATGCTACTTGGTTTGTTTCTACTTCAATGTATACATATGTTTATTTTAGTATATCACCTATACACATTAGTGGAGCCCTTAGGATCTTTGCTTGATTACCAGCGTTGTGATGGCAGTCACACTAGTGGGGGCTGGGAAATCTATAAGCACATCCTTATGCAGGTCCCTAGTCGCAGGACTATCGAGAGAGGGCATCGATACTCCGGAGTAGACTAGCGTATGCGCTTCTCATCCCAGTATGGGAGATGGTCTGTCCCACAGCCATCGGTACGTCGTACTGGAGATAGTATGCGGGTGCTCGTTGGCTTACGAGTACACTGGACAGGACTCGTCGGGAACTGTTGGTTGGTACTATACCTATCGTCAGTTATCAGTTCCCAGGTGACATGAGTACAGCTTAGTCCGCTGACTTGACACTGTCAGTTCGCCTCGAGTGTGTTCCCACTGTACTTAGATTACTACCCTACTACGGCTCAAAGGAGTCGTGCAAACAGGTAGTAGTTGGGTGCAGTCCCGAAGCACTTGGAGGCAGTGACAGTTAGACAGGATTCGGCTCTCCCGGTATTGGGGGTTGACATCGCGCTGTGTCTAGGAGAGCCATTACACGAGTAGTCCCTGGCCAGGGCAAGCGAGATATACTGGTAGGTTTCCAGTGTTATCTCAGGGTGTTCTGGGCTTCACTCCGACACGACTTGCACCGCTATTAGGGGACTGGCGTTTACAGCCCCCTAGGCCCGCCATGCGATGTATCAGACGAACAGACTGGACTGTATGGAGATTGTCGCATTCAGACTCAGTAGGAGTTCAGATGGGTTTCACCTCGTCCGTCTTCTTATCGGCATCTACCTGGGGACCGTTACGCACAGCTAGTGCCGCTTGCGGTCTGTGGTTAAACCCACTGCCAGCGTAGTGTCGAGTCTTTAGAGTCCCACACAGAGGGCTATTCTCCTTTGGGCAAAACAGAGTAGAAGTCGCATGGTTTTGCGACAGGGTTCGTTCTCATGCGCGCACTTATGCACATTTGGCGTCCGGACGGATATTACCAGCGGGCTCTGGTTTGAGCCAGATCCTAGTATATGTTTTGTGGTTAGTTTTATCTCATTGTGTTCATGTTCCTCGGAACATGAATGCGGGTGTGTATGCACAGTTGTTTGAGGCGGAGGAAGAGGTTTTTCATTAGGGTTTTGGAACGGGTGTATATGCACTGTTGACAGTCGTCTTTTTCCAAACCCTAATGATCTTGTGATTTATCAATTAATATTTTTAATTAAATGAAATTGTGTCATGGATGGGTTTGTTGACTTGTTGACCAAGGTTGACTAGTTGACTAGGTTTGAAACATTGACCATCATCATTACCTTTCAAGATGCTCTTTGATCTTTGCAAAATACATTTATTGTGATATGATAATGGTCTCTTCAAACTCTCCATCACCTTTTTTATTTTCAATTAATATTATTATTAAATAAATCACATATATGTTATGGTTGTAAAAAAATACTATCTCATTCTATCATATTGATTCTCTCTCCTCTCTTCTTCTTCCTCCTCCTCTAGTTCAAGGAGATCCATTCTCATGTGTTGAGAAACCTCTCCTTGAGATAAAATACTCTAAACCACTCTCTACTCACTCTAGGGTTGAAGGTCTAGCAAGCCAAAGACCTTAGTTCTCTCAAAGTTCGAGAAAGGAGCCCAAGGTTGAACCCTCAGGTGGATCCATCTTTGACGGAAGAAGGCGACGAGGAAAGCACCATCCAACCACTACAAAGAGTTCAAGAAGAAGGCGTTCAAGTGAGGTATAACCCCTAACCGAGTAGACAAATCTCTTGTTAGGTTGCTAGTGTGTAGTTTAGCCCAGATCCGTTTTTGTAGTACATGTTACCTAAGTCTTAAAAATCGTTTTTCACCATTTCCGCAAGCCCAAAAGAACCGGGAGAGGTAACGTGGATTTATAATAAGAGCATGGGGCAAAAATCCACATCGGGAGTTTCAAAAGAAACTAAAACTTGCTAGCGCTGCATACCATTTGGAGTGTGATGATTCTGGTAGGATTCTTTCAGTTTTGTCACGCGATGATATTTGGATCCCTATCCTACTGTGAGTATATGCTACTCCTCCGGAACTTTCTCACTTAACGATCAATGCTATAAACCAAGTAGTTGTCTAGAAAGGTGTTAGCGGGGCTACGCCCATAGGGAAAAGAGGTTCTTAAATTAAGGAACTTCGCGAAAGTGTTGGAAAACCTCCCTCGAAGTACCGACACTGGCCTGGCTGAACGGTTAAGCAAGAATTGTACGGTGAGATTGATACCGACTAATTCTTCCTTTATGGTTTGAGGATGGATTCGAGAGACAGTGGGAACCATCCTGTTTAGACAAATTAAAAACCACTCTAAACTTGCAAGAGCATCATGCTAAAGTGTTTCTTCTCTCTCTCCTAATTGCAGCGACCAAACATCATGACTGGACTTAAGTTACTTCTAGATAAAAACATACTGACAGGGCCAAACAACAAAGATTGGCTCAGGAATGTCAAAATGGCAATCACTTATGACAAGTTGGGGTATCTCCTTACCACCATAGCTCCTCCTGTCCCAGGTCCCAAAACCAGCGTCGCGGATAGGGAAATCCGTAAAACCTGGGAAATCGACTGCGCGAAGACCAAGTGCCTCGTGCTTGCCTCTATGGACAATGAACGTCAGAGGAGGCATAAGAATATGGACCTCGAATCCATATTTCTCCATACAAAAGAACTGTATGGAGAGCAATCCCGTATCGCCAGATACGAAGTGTGGCGAGATTGGTCGTCGGATCATCGGTAGCGGAACACGTGCTTAAGATGATTGGCTATATAGAGGAGCTCGCGGACCTTGGGACCACGTTGGAGAATGAGCTCTATACGGACTTGATTCTCCAGTCCCTTCCTTCCACTTACGCCCAGTTTATCCTGAACTTCAACTTGTAAGAAAAGGAAGTTGAACTTTTAGAACTCCTCAACATGCTGAGGAGTGGAGGGCACCCTACAAAAAGGTAGGGAAACATCCACTTTGTTTGTAGGAGGATCTTCCTCTTCTAGGTCCAAGGCGAAAGCCAAGGGAAAGATGAAGAAAACCCCCGCCAAACCAAGGGGCGGTGTTAGTAAAGAGGATACGAAGGGAAAGGCAAAAGCTACAAAGGTAGCGGGAAAGCTTGTGGGGAAGGAAGAATGCTTTTACTGTCACAAGAGTGGACACTGGAAGAAAGATTGCAGGGCTTGGAAGGCCAGAAACCAGGATCTGAAGCAAGTTGCGGCTTCAGCTTCACATGTGTATGTTATTGAAAACTGTCTATCAATAAACTCTACTTCCTGGGTATTGGATACCGGGTTAGGATCTCATATCTGTAATTCTTTGCAAGCATTGAGAAAGCGTAGGTTTTTGAAGGCAGGTGATATGACCCTCAGAGTTGCAAACGGAGCTAGCATGGATGTTGAGGCCGTGGGGGACTATCACCTGGGAATGTCAGATGGACATGTTTTGGTTTTACGTAATTGTTATTTTGTACCCAATGCAACTTTTAATATCATTTCTGTATTTTTAATATCTAAAGAAGGTTATGAATTTGCATTTGTAAGCAATGTTGTAAACATTCACCTTAATCAAGTTCTGATTGGGTCAGGTACATTAAGCAATGGTATATACGTATTAAACCAACCACAGATTTTCAATGTCCAGAATACACACAAAAGAAAGTCTCCGGAAACAAATCAAGCTTTCTTATGGTATTATAGACTGGGTCACATCAATGAGAGTAGGTTGACGAAGTTACACAGAGAAGGATATTTGGATCCGTTCGAATATCAATCATATGCAACTTGTCAATCCTGTCTCAAAGGAAAGATGACAAAGACTCCGTTCACTGGACACGGAGTAAGAGCGAGCGAGCTCTTAGGACTCGTACACAACGACGTGTGCGGTCCAATGTCTACGCATGCACGAAGCGGTTATTCTTACTTCATTACTTTTACGGATGACTTTTCGAGGTACGGATATGTCTTCTTAATGAAACATAAATCCGAAGCCTTTGGAAAATTCCAGGAATACAAGAATGAAGTAGAAAAACAAACATGCAAAAGTATCAAGACACTGAGATCCGATCGAGGTGGTGAATACTTGAGTGTCGAGTTCCTGGATTACTTAAAAGAGAATGGAATTCTCTCTTAGCTTACTCCTCCATACACTCCGCAACATAATGGTGTATCGGAGAGACGGAACCGAACACTATTGGATATGGTACGGTCCATGATGAGTAACGCTGAGTTACCGCGATCATTCTGGGGATATGCACTAGAATCAGCTGCATACCTTTTGAACCGAGTTCCAACTAAGACTGTGCCTACTACACCATATCAGATGTGGTGTGGGAAGAAACCCAATATTAATCACATTAAGACATGGGGATTTCTAGCTTTGTCAAAAAGCAGCATGCGGACAAACTCGAGGCACACTCAGTACGGTGCAAGTTTATGGGATATCCAAAGAACTCCAAGGGATATTTCTTCTATTGCAAAGAGGAACAAAAGGTTTTTGTTTCTCGTCATGCCCACTTCTTGGAAACTGAGTTTTTGGAAAATCAGATTAGTGGGAGCGCAATAAAACTGGAAGAAATTCCAGAACCGCGAGCTATTACTGAAAGCTTAGTAGAACCAGAGGGTTCGAAAGATCAGTACATTCCTGCGCCGTTCCGCAAAAGTAGTAGGCAGTCTCATCCGCCCGAGAGATACTACGGTTTTCTCAGAGACGGGGATAGAGAGGATTGCATCATTGATAGTGATGAGCCGACTAGCTTCCAGCAGGCCATTCAGAGCGTTGACTCGGTAAAATGGCTGGATGCAATGCGGACCGAAATGGAGTCCATGTACACCAACAAAGTATGGACGTTGGATGTTGCTCCAGATGGGGTAAAACCCATAGGATGCAAGTGCGTCTTCAAAAGGAAGATTGGTGTAGATGGACAGGTTGAGACCTATAAAGCTATACTTGTTGCAAAGGGTTTTCGTCAAAGACCTGGCTTGGACTATGACGAAACCTTTTCTCCAGTGGCTATGCTGAAATCCATTCGGATCCTTCTTACCATTGCTGCCTTCCACGGTTATGAGATCTGGCAAATAGACATAAAGACCGCTTTTCTAAATGGAAATTTAGAGGAGTGTGTCTATATGGACCAGCCAGAGGGTTTCATTCAGAGTGGGAGCAGCGGAAAGGTGTGCAAGTTGCTTAAGTCCATCTATGGACTAAAGCAGGCATCGCGGAGTTGGAACATCTGTTTTGATGAGACAGTCAAAGAATTTGGCTTTATCAAAATTCCAGATGAACCATGCATCTATAGTAGATTTGTAGCAAGAACTGTAGTATTCCTCATTTTATACGTGGATGACATTCTCTTGATAGGAAATGACATTCCTATGCTACAATCTGTCAAAGGGTTCTTGTCACACAGGTTCTCCATGAAAGACCTGGGTGATGCCTCTTACATTCTAGGGATCCGGATCTATCGTGACAGATCCAAGAGGATATTAGGATTTTCACAGTCCAGGTACATCGACACCATACTGAAAAGATTCAGTATGGAAGATTCCAAGCGCGGTAATCTACCGGCTTGTCACGGGATCACCCTCTCCAAAGAGATGTCTCCCAAGACTAATTTTGAAAGGGATCGCATGTCTATTATACCCTACGCTTCTGCGGTAGGCTCTATAATGTATGTGATGTTGTGTACCAGACCAGATGTAGCTTATGCACTGAGTGTGGTAAAACGGTATCAGGCAAACCCTGGGGAGAAACACTGGATAGCGGTGAAGAACATTCTCAAGTACCTGAGAAGGACTAATGAGATGTTCTTGGTGTAAGGCGGAAAAGACCTCCAGATCGAGGCCTTTGCTGACTCCAGCTTCCAGAGTGACAAGGATGATTCCAAGTCCATGTCGGGTTATGTCTTTACCCTCAATAGAGGGGCGGTGTGTTGGAAAAGTTCCAAACAGGAAGCCGTTGCTGAATCGACGATGGAAGCGGAATATATCGCTGCTGCAGATGCCGCAAAAGAAGCCGTCTGGATAAGGAAGTTCCTGACAGAACTTCAGGTGGTTCCGTCCATTGTTGATCTAGTTCCTCTGTATTGCGACAACAACAGGGCTATAGCTTTAGCGAAGGAACCCAGGTCCCATCAGAAGTCCAGACACATGTTGAGGCGGTATCACCTGATCAGGGAGATCGTGGGTCGCCAGGAGATCGAGGTTCGGAGAGTTGCTACGGAAGATAACACTGCTGATCCATTCATAAAGGCCTTACCCCGGACTCAGTTCTAGCGGCTGATCGAGATGATAGGTCTTCGATACGCCAGTACATGGCATTAGTGCAAGTGGGAGATTGTTAATGTATATGCCCTAGAGGCCATTACTGTATCATACTATTTTGTATATTACTTAATGGAAGCTTGGGATATTCACCTTGTATTGACATTCTTGCTCAAAATAGTAGTATGCTACTTGGTTTGTTTCTGCTTTAATGTGTGCATGTGTTTCTTATAGCATATCGCCTTTACACATTAGTAGAGCCCTTAGGATCTTTGCTTGATTACCAGCGTTGTGATGGCAGTCACACTCATGGGGCTGAGTAATCCACAAGCATATCCTTATGCAGGTCCCTAGTCGTAGGACTATCGAGACAGGGCATCGATACTCCGGAGTAGACTAGCGTATGCGCTTCTCATCCTAGCTTGGGAGACGGTTTGTCCCACAGTCGTCAGTACGTCGTACTTGAGATAGTATGCGGGTGCTCGTTAGGTTACGAGTACACTGGACAGGACTCGTCGGGAGCTGTTGGTTGGTATTATACCTATCGTCAGTTATCAGTTCCCAGGTGACATGAGTATAGCTTAGTCCGTTGACTTGACACTGTCACTTCGCCTCGAGTGTGTTCCCACTGTTCTTAGATTGCTACCCTACCACGGCTCAAAGGAGTCGTGCAAACAGGTAGCAGTTGGGTGCAGTCCCGATGCACTTGGAGGCAGAGACGGTTAGACAGGATTTGTCTCTCCCGGTATTTTGGGTTGATATCGCGCTGTGTCTAGGAGAGCCATTACACAAAGTCCCTGGCCAGGGCAAGCGAGATAGACTGGTAGGTTTCCAGTGTTATCTCAGGGTGTTCTGGGCTACACTCAGACACGACTTGTACCGCTATTAGGGGACTGACGTTTACCGCCCCCCTAGGCCCGCCATGCGATACTTTTAGACGAACAGACCGGACTGTACGGAGACAGTCGCATTCAGGCTCAGTAGGAGTTCAGATGGGTTTACCTCGTCAGTCTTCTTATCGGCATCTACCTGGGGACCGTTACGTACAGCTAGTGCCGCTTGCGGTCTGTGGTTAAACCCACTGCTAGCGTAGTGTCAAGTATTTAGAGTCTCACAAAGAGGGTTATTCACCTTTAGGCAAAACGAGTAGAGGTCGCATGGTTTTGCGACGGGGTTCGTTCACATCTGCGCACTTATGCAAATTTGGTGTCCGGACAGATTATACTAGCGGGCTTTGGTTTAAGCCAGATCCTAGTATATCTTTCGGGATTGGTTTTATCTCATTGTATTCGTGTTCTTCGGAACACGGATACGGGTATGTATGCACAGTTGACTGAGGTAGAGGCAGAGGATTTTCATTAGGGTTAATGACCGTTGTCTTTTTCTTAACCCTAATGTTTATGTGTGAATTGTGATTATTAATATTAATTAATTATAATTTTCTTATGGTTAGGGTTGTTGACCATTTGACTATAGTTGACTTGTTGACCTATGTTGACATATTGACCATCATCATTTCATATGAAAGATGCTCTTTGATTCTTGAAAAAGTAATTAATGTGAAATGATAATGGTCATTTCAAGATTAACCATCACAATTATCTTTAGTTAATTTTTTAATTATCATAATTCACATATATGTGAGAAGGTTGGTTTTATTCTTCTCATTCTATCATTCTCATTCTCTCTCGTCCTCTTCCTCTCTCTCAAAGCTCTCCCCTCTCATAAGTTGAGAACCATTGAGCTTGAGATAAAATCTTCAAAATTACTCTCTACTCTTTCTAAGGTCTTAGGTTTAGCACACCAAGCACCTTAGTTACTTTTAGTTTGAGGTTGGAGCCAAAGGTAGAGGCCCTCGGGTGGATCTTTCTTCGGCAAGAGAAGGCGACGAGGAGAACCCGTTCATCCCACTCCAAGGAGCAAGAAGAGAAGGACTTCAAGACTTAGGTATAACCCTTAACCGAGTAGCTAACTCTTTTAGCTTTGTTGCTAGTTTATGTTTAGCAAAGATCCCTCCATTAGCATAGTCCATGTTGCCTAGTGTTGTAAAAATCCGTTTTTTATACCGTTTCCGCCTCCCCGTAAGCACCGGGGTGGGCAACGTGGACTTACAATAATAAGTGTTAGATGTTGACCCAGACAACTCGAAAGATGGGTCTGTATGTGTATAATACATCACCGGGTCAAACAACAATGTACTAAGGGAGTCTGGATCTGTATCGTGAAGCTGTTCAGATTCGTTGCTGTCGACATCCATTAATTCGATAGAACATACTCGAGCATGAGGTTCGAAGGGTTGACTTCCCAACTTATAAATATTAAGCTCAATTGACCTATTTCCAAAGAATAGGTTCATAGAACTGTTTCGACAATTGATTACAGCGTTGGAAGTTGCAAGAAAAGGTCGACCTAGAATCACCGGAATTTGGTTCCGCGGGTTCGCTACATGTTGTGTATCTATAACAATAAAGTCCACAGGGAATATAAATTCCCCAACTTTTATCAACACATCCTCTAACATACCTCTTGGTTAGGTGATAGATTGATTTGCCATCTGTAAAGTGCATTGCGATGGTTTTAATTCTCTGATACCCAATTGCTCATACACAGAATATGGAAGCAAGTTAACACTAGCACCTAAATCGAGTAAAGCATGATTGATATTTTTACCCCTAATAGAAATAGAGATTGTAGGACAGCCAGGGTCCTTCCGTTTCTTGGGTACCTGCTAGGTAAATGTTGTGCTTACATTACTCGTCATGAACACATTTTTGGGCACTTGAGTTTTTCTCATCCTAGTGCACAAGTTCTTAAGTATTTTCACATAAGCCAGAACTTGTTGAATCGCATCTAGGAGAGGGATGTTTACGTTAACCTGCTTAAACATATCCACAATCTTCTCCATTTGTGCGTTGGGTTTGTTGGCCCTCAATCTTTTTGGAAATTGAGCTTTATCAATAAGGGTAGGGTCCAACATATGTGGAGAAGTTTGTGGGGGTGAAAAGGATGAAGTGGGTGGAGGGTTCGAGCCTAGGGGAAAATGGAGAATAGGCTCGGAAGAAGAAGGTAGATTAGACGGAGTAGAAGAAGAAGAAGAAGAAGCCGGGTATCATTTATTGATTCCTCAATATCAATATCTGTATCAACCTGTTCACCGACTTGGTTATTCAGCACTCTTCCAGATCTCAACGTGGTAAGTGCATTCACATTATACTATGAGTACCCTGGATTCGGTAAGGGTTGAGCTGAAAGTTTTCCTTTCTCTCTAGCACTCATCGCGGCATTCAACTGTGCAATTTGTGCTTCTATCGCTTTAATACTCTCACCGTAGGAGACAGTGTTTTGAAGTAACGTTTGGATAGAAGACGTTAAAATATCATTCGTTTGCATGGATTGTTTAATGAACATGTCGAGTGCAGAGGGTTTATTGGTACCAGGCAGAAGAAGGATCAAAGTTGTTGGCCGGGTTTTGTAAAGGTTGTGGTTGAAAGGAGTGCTGACTCAGTTTTGGTAGTTGCTGTTGTTGTGGAGGAAGTATTTGATAATTGCTTTGGAACTGGTTTTGATTTTGGTGTTGGTTCCCAGCAAAATTAGGGTGATTCCTCCAACCTTGATTATAAGTGGAAGAATAAGGATCATTTCTAGGTCGTTGCTGAAAAGCAGCATTAGTGTGTTCTTGACCTTGAAACGGAGAATTCAAAGGACATTCTTCCGTCAAATGTGATGGATCGGAATAGCATCCACACACGGTTTTAGGGAACGTGTATTGGTTTAGGGAGGCCGAAGAGAATTTGTTTTCTATAGCATCGAGTTTCCTTTGTATCGCAGCCATTTCGACTTTCAATGCGATGGAAACATCGAGATGATGGTGGTCTAATGCTTTCCCATTGTATAGTATTTTCAGAAAAATCTTCCAAGAATTTCCAAGTTTCAAGCATCTGCTTTGTCGAAGGAGTAATGCCCTCATATATAATGCGGCAAAGATCCCATCTACTGATTCCGTGATGAGGACATTGGATAAGAAGTTCCTTAAATTGTTCAAAGCATTTCCAAAATGGTTCATTGGGAAGTTGGGTAAATTGGAAGATCTCTCTCCTAACACGGGCGGTCTTATGATTAGGATAAAATTTCTTAAGGAATGCTATAATGAATTCGTCTCATTTTGAATTATAATGTGCGGTTGTATTATAAATCCACTTTTCGGCTAAATCGCACAAAGAAAAAGGGAGAAGACGTAACCGAACAGCATCCACAGAAAGGTGTGACGTGCCAATCATCACACATACGTTTTCAAATTTGTTTATAAAAACGTATGCGTTTTCATATTCAAGCCTATGAAATTTTAGCAACAGTTTGATGAATTGAAGGTTGATTTCGAAATTATCCCCATTAGCTGGTGGAATAGAAAGACAAGTAGGAAGGGGACCACGAATAGGATAGCATCTCTCTTGGAGAGAGATGCATGGTGGATTTTGCGCACTTGCGGGCGGTGGTAAAGTGGTGTTGTGAAAATTTGATGGAAATCCATCCATCTCGGTCGATGATGTAGGTGGTGGGAAAGAAGATGAAGAATTACCGACTTTGGGGTCGATAAAAGAAACATGGACAAGACGGGCAATAGAATCATGTTGGATATATGTATGCCCTATAGGCCATTATATGATAGTGTATGTACCGGCATGTGTGTGTGTGTGTGTGTGTGTGTGTTCAGGGGACATTCTTGCTCAACATGATAGTACGCTATCTGGTTGCACCTTTTATCTTGACATGTTCATTTGATCATGCTTTCATTCATTTGATACATATTGATATAGCCCTTAGGATGATGCATGACTACTGAGATTATGATGCGGATCATACTAGTGGGACAGAGTAGTCTATGAGCATATCCTTGAAATGTTCCTAGTCGTGGGTGTATCGAGTGTTAGTGTATATGCCCTAGAGGCCATTACTGTATCATACTAGTATGTATATTACTTGATGGAAGCTTGGGATATTCACAGTTGTACATACAATCTTGCTCAATATAGTAGTATGCTACTTGGTTTGTCTCTGCTTTAATGTGTACTTGTGTGTTTATTTATTATATCACCTATACGCATTAGTAGAGCCCTTTGGATCTTTGCTTGATTACCGGCGTTGTGATGGCGATCACACTCGTGGGGGCTGGGTAATCTACAAGCACATCCTTATACACGTCCCTAGTCGTGGGAGTATCGAGATAGGGCATCGATACTCCGGAGTAGACTAGCGTATGCGCTTCTCATCCCAGCACGGGAGACGGTCTGTCCCACAGCCGTCGGTACGTCGTACTTGAGATAGTATGCGGGTGCTCGTTGGGTTACGAGTACACTGGACAGGACTCGTCGGGAACTGATGGTTGGTATTATACCTATCATCGGTTATCAGTTCCCAGGTGACATGAGTACAGCTTAGTCCACTGACTTGACACTGTCACTTCGCCTCGAGTGTGTTCCCACTGTTCTTTGATTACTACCCTACCACGGCTCTACTGAGTCGTGCAAACAGGTAGTAGTTAGGAGCAGTCCCGAAGCACTTGGAGGCAGTGACGGTTAGACAGGATTCGTCTCTCCCGGTATTGGGGGTTGACATCACGCTGTGTCTAGGAGAGCCATTACACGAGTAATCCCTGGCCAGGGCAAGCGAGATATACTGGTAGGTTTCCAGTGTTATCTCAGGGTGTATTGGGCTTCACTCTGACACGACTTGTACCGCTATTAGGGGACTGACGTTTACCGCCCCCCTAGGCCCGCCATGCGATGTTTCAGACGAACAGACCGGACTGTACGGAGATTGTCACATACAGACTCAGTAGGAGTTCGGATGGGTTTACCTCATCGGCCTTCTTATCGACATCTACCTGGGGACCGTTACGTACAGCTAGTGCCGCTTGCGGTCTGTGGTTAAATCCACTGCCAGCGTAGTGTCGAGTCTTTAGAGTCCCACACAGAGAGTTTCCCTGCACTGAGCGAAACGTGTAGAGGCCGTATGGTTTTACGGCAGGGCTGCGATCACTTACGTACACTCGTGTGCGTGTGGTGTTCGGGCAGGCAATACTAGTGGGCTTTGGTTTAAGCCAGATCCTAGTATTGCACGGATGGATTTGTTTTGTCTTCTGTGCATCCGCATTCTACGGAATACGGATGCAGGTGTGTATCCACAGTTTTCCGGAGCGATGAAGGAGGAGGTGCCTCATTAGGGTTTTGGCAGTTGGTTCGGCCAAAACCGTTATGTGGCAAGCTCATTAGGGTTTTGACAGTTGATTCGGTCAAAACCATTTTGAGGCGGACTCATTAGGGTTTTGACATTTCATTTGGTCAAAGCCATTATGAGCCGGGGACATTATTTACTAATCCTTTCATTGATAATTATGTTATGGCTAATTACATTGACCATTTGACCATCTTGACTTTGTTGACTATTTGACCAAAGTTGACTTGGATCTTCTTGAAAGATCTAAAGTATTCTTTGGTTTTCTTTTTCTTTTGTTATGATAATGGTCATGTCATTTGTAGCCATCACCTTTATCTTGATGGGATTAGTAATGATAATGTTTTTGCATTATTGCAGCCATGGTTAGGTTTTCTTTTGGTTAACCTTTTCATTTGCTCATTCTCATTCTCTCTCATAGAAAAGAAATGAGAAACATTTCCATGGTTGCTTCTCCTTCTTCCTCCTCTTGATTTTTTCCTTTGATCTCATGTGTTGAGAGAAAAAGGATTCCACTTGACAAACACATCCATACATCTTCTCTACACTTCCTAGGGCTTCTAGATTAGCAATCTCCTTGCCCTAGTTACATCGGCTCGAGGTGGAGCTCGGTGTACATCTCTCGGGTGGATCGTCTTCGACTCAAGGAGGCCGCGGAGGTGGCCAAAGTCTGGATCAACCATCGAGCATGCAAAGAGAAGAACAACAAGAAGAGAAGGAGTTCAAGTTGAGTTATAACCCCTAACCGAGTAGATAACATCTCAAGTTAGGACGCTAGTGTATTGTTTAGCAAAGATCCGGCTTTTACGGTCCATGTTACCAAGTCCAGAAAAATTTTTGTTTTACCGTTTCCGCAACCCCGAAAGTACCGGGAGAGGTAACGTGGACCTAACATGTGGTATCAGAGCATAACTAAACACACCCTAGCATGTTAGCAAAGTGTTTAGAACATCGACCGGACGAAAAACCGAAAAAACACCCCGGAAACCCTGATTCTCTGCCGATTTTTTTTCTGCTCAAAAGATAATAAATCATGTCTTAAAAATCGGCTCGGGCTTTTCTTAGAACAGGCAAGAAAAATGATCGCATGAGTCGACCAACTCACCGCGTTTCCGCGGCAGAAGCTTGCTTCTGCCACGGAACCGCGGCCGAGTTGACTCGGCCGTGGATCATCTTTGTTGCAGTTTGTTTCTAGTGGGTTTTTAGGATTTTTGGTATATGACTTTTCTGCCCAGATTTTCCAGAGAGCAAAAGTTGTTTTTGGGGCTCATAAATCCGTATTTTTTGGTCGATGTTCTATAGACTTTGGCTAATGGTTATCTCTGTAATGTTATATGTGTATTGAACGTCTACTAATCGCTATACGTCGATTAGTGGGGGTTATACATATCTGTGATCTGTGTTGATGATGGTTTGTGTATATGAACTCGTTGGATTGTCGCGGATGAATAGCCGGGATGGATGTGAGATGAGAGTTTCTTTTTCTTTCATTCATGTAATAAATTTGTAAATTGATGTAATATTTTTGTATGGCCGCGCAACCGGGTCAGGGTTGTAGCCGTCATTGTATAATTCTTTTTACTGTTTTTTCTCCTAGGATAGACCCATGGAGAGGGTGCACAAACTACCGGGTATCTCGAAGTGCCGAGTGGCCTACTCACGGCGTTGAGGGAGGTTGCTTCGCTTCGGGTTCTTGGCGGGTAGTTTGCCGCACCCGTAGGGGTCTTGGGTAGGGTTTTGGCTATTCATCGCGACCGTGTAATCCGTTTCTCGTTGCAGGCTCGAACGAATCGCGGGTTCCTAATATATCCAAAGTGTTCATCTGTGATCTGGATTGGCTATCATTGCTGTTATATATAATAACTATTTAGGCGTTGCTTATGTTTTACAGCCGCGCTAGCCCAGCCCCCGCTCTGTCGTTAGTTAAGTAACCTAACGGGTGATGACGGGGCCCCGTGGCGAATGCGAATGGCATAAGCGTACGTCATATTTTGGTTGTTTTCTGCAATGGTAGGTTTTAATTGATGGGAGGCATTAAAAGAACTAATGCAAGAAAATAAACCTAAAAGACGTTGTTGGAACAAGTTTTTCAAAAAGTTGTTATTGCAAGGACGTTCAATTTTTGTTTTGCATCGAGGTATTCGGTTATGAATGCCCAGCACCTCAGTCGACGAGGCAAGGGCCGAGATCCCTTCATCGGGAGTGACCCCTTGGACAAAAGTTTGCGTCAGGCTAATAACTTCACTATAGTCGATTATTCTTGCTTTGCATCGAGGTATTCAGTTTGGAATATCCTGCACCTCATTTGACGAGGAAAGAGCCGAGATCCCTTCACAGGGAGTGACCTCTTTAGCAAAAGTTTTCGCCACTAAATTTTCAAAAAAGATTACCAGGTTCCTTCAACGATATCAAGTTCATTACGTTAACGGGTTTTTCGCCAAAAACCCAGCCGTAGCCCTCCGTCATTTCTTGCAAGTAACACTTAGTATTCGTGCTGCGTTTGTTGACTCCGTCAAGGCGTAGTGTACGGTAGCTAAGTGCTGCTTGTTTGTATCGGTATATGGGATTGATTAGGACAGTCGTATAGCCTTGTTGACTCCGTCAAGGGTTATGCAGGTGGGTTTAATGCAATCCAGATAATGACAGGTTGAACTTGACTAGGACTCTTTGATTTGTTGAATCCGTCAAGATCACTTGGGTCCTAGAGGCAAAAACCACATCGGGAGTTTCAAAAGTACTGAAACTTGCAGATTTAGCATACCTTCTGGAGTGTGGTGACTAGAGTGGATTCCATCTAGGTTATCACACAATGACAGTTCGATCCCGATCCCACTGATGAGTTGGATTACTCTCGGGAGATTATTTCACTTAACGATCAATGCTATAAACCTAGTAGGTGTCTAGAAAGGTGTTAGCGGGGCTACGCCCACAGGGAAAAGAGGTTCTTAAATTAAGGAACTTTGTGAAAGCGTTGGAAAACCTCCCTCGAAGTACCGACACTAGCCTGGCTGAAAGGTTAAGCAAGTATTGTGACGTGAATTAAAACCCGGCTAGTTCTTCTTTTAAAAGGGTTTTAAGAAGAATTTGAGTAAACAGTGGGAGACATCCTGGTTAGATAAATTAATAAACCAATCTAATCTTGCAAGAGCATATGCTGAGTGTTTCTTTTCTCTCTCTCCAGGCAGCAACCTTTTCACGCCCTAATCAAGATAATAAAATGTATCGCTTGACCGATCCGAATTCTTATTCGGGACTGGGGAAAGTTGGTTCAGCTCTAACTTGTGACAACAGTCATGAGTATGAGATTGGGAAAGGGGATTGTATGGATTTCCAGGATACCCAGTTGAAGAAGAAGCATGGTTTTGCATCTACTTCAGGTGTTCTTGTAATTGAGAACTGTTTTACGGTCAACCCTACCTCCTGGGTACTTGATACCGGATCAGGATCTCATATCTGTAATTTATTGCAGGGACTGAGAAAAAGTAGGAAAGTTGCACCTGGTGATATGTCGCTCAGAGTAGCGAACGGAGCACAAGTTAATGCGGCAGCCGTCGGTGAATATCACCTAGTATTGCCAAATGGCAAGACTATGATTTTGAACGATTGCTACTATGTACCCTCCATGGTTTGCAACATCATATCAGTTTCTTTACTCGATAAAGATGGATATAACTTTGTTCTTGAAAAGAATATCATGAACATTTACCTTCATAAGGTACTGGTTGCAGAGGGTACACTGTGTAATGGTATCTACGTTCTAAATCAAAATACAGTTCTCAATATACAAAACACACGCAAGAGGAAAAATTCAGATACGAATGAATCCTACTTGTGGCATTGTAGACTTGGTCATATCGGAGAGAAAAGACTGAGTAAGTTGCATAAAGATGGACTCTTGAATGCGTTCGAGTTTTCATCTTATAAAACTTGTCAGTCCTGTCTCAAAGGGAAGATGACCAAATCTCCGTTCACCGGACATGGAGAAAGAGCAGCAGAGCTCTTGGGACTCATACACAGTGATGTATGTGGTCCGATGTCTACACATGCAAGGGGTGGGTTCTCCTACTTCATCACATTCACTGACGATCTCTCTAGGTTCGGATATGTGTATCTGATGAAACACAAATCTGAAGCTTTTGAGAAATTCAAGGAATTCAAAAAGGAAGTAGAGAACCAGATTGGCAAAAGTATCAAGATCCTCCGGTCTGATAGAGGAGGGGAGTACTTAAGCACGGAATTCCTAGATTACTTAAAAGAGAATGGTATTCTCTCTCAGCTTACTCCTCCTTATACACCACAGCACAACGGTGTTTCGGAGCGGAGGAATCGTACCCTATTGGATATGGTTCGCTCCATGATGAGTAGTGCTGAGTTGCCTCTTTCATTTTGGGGACATGCGCTTCAGACAACGGCATACCTATTGAATTATGTTCCATCCAAATCAGTGCCTAAGACTCCATATGAAATATGGAGTGGAAGAAATCCGTATCTTAAGCGATTTAAGATATGGAGTTGTCCGGCCTATGTGAAAACACAAAAACCGGACAAGCTAGAGGCACGGTCAGTTCTGTGTAAATTTGTGGGATATCCTAAAGACTCACTAGGATATCTGTTCTACCACACTGAGGAACAGAAGGTGTTTGTATCTCGCCACGCTACCTTTTTAGAAAGGGAGTTTCTTGCAAAAGAAACTAGTGGGAGTTCGGTAGAACTGGAAGAAATTCAGTGACCACAAAATGTAACTGAAAATTTGGAGGAACCGCTAAATTCAATAACCCCAAACGAACCTCAGCCACTCCGCAGATCTGGTAGGATTTCTTATCCGCCCGAGAGATACTACGGTTTTCTCATAGACGGGGATCGAGAGGATTGCATCTTGGAAGAAGATGACCCTACCAGTTTCAGGCAGGCCATTATCAGTAGGGACTCTGATAAGTGGCAGGAAGCAATGCAATCCGAAATGGAGTCCATGTACGCCAATAAAGTGTGGACCTTGGATATTGCTCCACCTGGGGTAAAACCCGTTGGATGCAAATGGATCTACAAAAGGAAACTTGGTGTAGATGGGCAGGTGGAAACCTATAAGGCTAGACTCTTTGCAAAAGGTTTTCGTCAAAGACCTGGTTTAGACTATGATGAAACTTTTTCTCCGGTGGCTATGCTCAAATCCATTCGGATCCTACTTGCCATTGCTGCCTTCCATGACTATGAAATCTGGCAGATAGATGTTAAAACGGCTTTCCTAAACGGTTGTTTGGAAGAGTGCGTTTACATGGATCAACCAGAAGGTTTCGTAGACAATGGGAGCAGCGGGAAGGTGTGCAAGTTGCTTAAATCCATTTATGGATTAAAGCAGGCATCGCGGAGCTGGAACATCTGTTTTGATGAGGTAATCAAGGAATTTGATTTCATCAAGAACGAAGATGAACCCTGTGTCTATAAGAAGATTGTAGGACGAACTGTCGTATTCCTAGTCTTGTACGTGGACGACATTCTTTTGATAGGAAATGATATTCCTATGCTACAATCGGTCAAGCTATTTTTGTCATAAAGGTTCTCCATGAAGGACTTGGGTGATGCCTCATACATTCTGGGGATCAAGATCTATAGAGATAGATCCAAGAGACTACTGGGACTTTCGCAGTCCAGGTACATAGAGACCGTACTAAAGAGATTTAGTATGGAGGATTCCAAGCGCGGTAACATACCCGCATTGCACGGAATTACCCTCTCCAAGAAGATGTCTCCTAAGACTGACGAGGAGAGGGTTCGCATGAGCACTATACCCTACGCTTCGGCGGTAGGATCTATAATGTATGTGATGCTATGTACAAGACCAGATGTAGCTTACGCGCTGAGCGCGGTAAGCCGGTATCAGTCAGACCCAGGGGAGGACCACTGGACAGCATTGAAGAACATTCTCAAGTACCTGAGAAGGACTAAGGAGATGTTCCTAGTTTACGGTAATGGAGACCTCAGGGTCGAGTCCTTTACCGATTCAAGCTTCCAGAGTGACAAAGATAACAGCAAGTCCGTCTCGGGTTTTGTGTTTACCCTCAACGGAGGGGCGGTATGTTGGAGGAGTTCCAAGCAGGATACCATCGCAGACTCGACGATGGAGGCTGAATACATTGCTGCAAGCGATGCCGCAAAAGAGGCTGTCTGGATAAAGAAGTTCATTAGTGAACTTCAGGTGGTTCCGTCCATTGTTGACCCAATACCTTTGTATTGCGATAACAATGGGGCTATAGCTTTAGCGAAGGAACCAAGGTCCCATCAGAAATCCAGGCACATCTTAAGGCGGTATCACCTGATCAGGGAGATCATTGATCGACAGGAGATCGAGGTGCGGAGAGTGGACACAAAGGACAACACAGCGGACCCATTCATGAAGGCCTTACCCCAGACTCAGTTCGAGAGGCTGATCGAGATGATAGGTCTTCGATACGCCAGTACATGGCCTTAGTGCAAGTGGGAGATTGTTAGTGTATATGCCCTAGAGGCCATTACTGTATCATACTAGTATGTATATTACTTGATAGAAGCTTGGGATATTCACAGTTGTACAGACAATCTTGCTCAATATAGTAGTATGCTACTTGGTTTGTCTCTGCTTTAATGTGTACTTGTGTGTTTATTTATTATATCACCTATACGCATTAGTAGAGCCCTTTGGATCTTTGCTTGATTACCGGCGTTGTGATGGCGATCACACTCGTGGGGGCTGGGTAATCTACAAGCACATCCTTATACACGTCCCTAGTCGTGGGAGTATCGAGATAGGGCATCGATACTCCAGAGTAGACTAGCGTATGAGCTTCACATCCCAGCACGGGAGACGGTCTGTCCCACAGCCGTCGGTACGTCGTACTTGAGATAGTATGCGGGTGCTCGTTGGGTTACGAGTACACTGGACAGGACTCGTCGAGAACTGATGGTTGGTATTATACCTATCGTCAGTTATCAGTTCCCAGGTGACATGAGTACAGCTTAGTCCGCTGACTTGACACTGTCACTTCGCCTCGAGTGTGTTCCCACTGTTCTTTGATTACTACCCTACCACGGCACTACTGAGTCGTGCAAACAGGTAGTAGTTGGGAGCAGTCCCAAAGCACTTGGAGGCAGTGACGGTTAGACAGGATTCGTCTCTCCCGGTTTTGGGGGTTGACATCGCGCTGTGTCTAGGAGAGCCATTACACGAGTAGTCCCTGTAGGGTGTTTTTCGTCACCCCAGTGAGATGGGAATACGCGCGCGCTTGTCAGGCGTACTACAGATTCCCCCGGCCTAGGGTAGGCCGGGGTTTAATGATTGTGGGGATCCGAATCTCCAGCAGCCGCGGACTAAGCTGCCGTTAATTACCCATCGCCTTTGGGGCGAGGGAACCTCCGATTAACGGGTTAAACTGGTCATGCGAACTCAATGTGCAGTATACGTGTGTTTTGAAAGGGGGTTTTGGATATATCGGGAGCCACGCAGAGTTTTTACGGGGGTCCCGCTACCCGGATAGCGGGCTGGGGGTCAGGGGGCTAGCAGCCCCCTTGCGGGGTGCGGGGCAGCGCCCCGTTAGAAATTTTTTTCTAACAGGGACAGTGTCGTGGAGTATGTGTATGTATAAATTTGTATACATATGTATATATGTATATATGTACACAAAAGAGGGGGAAAAGACATCCAAGGGATGCGCAGGTGCGCAAGCGCGCACGCCACGTGTCGACACGTGGGCGTTTTGCGCAAGAGCGCGGCGCGCAGGTGCGCAAGCGCGCGCGCGCCACGTGTCGGCACGCGGGAGCTTTGCGCACTTGCGCAAGCGCGCAGGTGCGCAAGCGCGCGCGCCACGTGTCGGCACGCGGGCGCTTTGCGCACTTGCGCAAGCGCGCCACGTGTCGTCACGCGGGCGCTTTGCGCACTTGCGCAAGCGCGCAGGTGCGCAAGCGCGCGCGCCACGGGTCGGCACGCGGGCGCTTTGCGCACTTGCGCAAGCACGCCACGTGTCGTCACGCGGGCGCTTTGCGCACTTGCGCAAGCGCGCGCGCCACGTGTCGGCACGCGGGCGCTTTGCGCACTTGCGCAAGCGCGCCACGTGTCGGCACGCGGGCGCTTTGCGCACTTGCGCAAGCAAGCGCGCAGGTGCGCAAGCGCGTGCCACGTGTCAGCACGCTGGCGCTTTGCGCACTTGCGCTGCGCGCCGGAAAGGACAAGAGGCTTTTAGCCTAAAAAGATTTCTCTGAAGAGAAATCAAAGAGGAGTTGGACTCCTGAGTGTTTTTTTCTCTTTTTTTGGGGGTTTAATGAAAGATGTTCTTCTTCTTCCTCCTGTTGTTTGGCCGGATCTTGAAGATCGAGGGATGTGAGATATTAAAATCTCTCCTTTTTGAGATCTGATGGCAGATCTGGGTTCCTCTTAATGGGTTTTGTGGTGGAAAACTATTTAGTTTTGAAAAAGGAAGAGTAAAACTCTTGATTTAATTCAAGAGAATAAAGAAGGTTTTGGAACCTTGAAGAAGGAGAATAGATCTCAGATCTGGAAACTTTTTTAGAGAGAGAAAAAGTTGTTGAGATATTTCATTATCTTTGCCTTTATAGGCCATACATTTTACACATAGCCCCTTGGGCTTCACAAAATGGCATTTTGCCTATTTCATGGCTCATGTGCCATTTCTTTTTGCACATAAGCCATGGGCTTTACAAAAATTTGGCTTTATGCCCATTTTCTTACATTTATCCATAAAATAGAATAAAAGAAAATGCAACAAGATTATTTATTACAAAAATTTTATCTTGGCGTGGAGGAGGCCGGCCGCTTCATGTTCGGGCTCGACTCGGGCATGGGCCCACTGGGTCTGGGCTTGGGCCCACTTGGCTTAGGGTTGACTTGGATTTTGACTTGGTCAACCGGGGTGTAAATTTTTACCCCAACAAATTGCCCCCCATCAATAAATGCACACCACATATATGGGTCGTGTGCATGAAATTGATGGATCTTCTTTTACTTGGAGGCGACCTGATTTGGTTCCCGCTTTTGGGAAGCTGGCACTGCCCTTTTTACGACATGGACGGTCGTTGCTTGACATGACTCCGAGATGGAGTGTCTGTGATAGACATTTCCCTTGGCCCGGATTGATCTGGTTCCCGCTTTGTAGGAATCCTGCGCTGCCCTTTTTGCGACGTGGACGGTCGGTGCTGCCCTTTTTGCGACGTGGACGGTCGGTGCTTCCATTTTAGCGACGTGGACGGTCGATTCTACCCTTTTTGCGACATGGACGGTCGGTTCTGCCCTTTTTGCGACTTGGACGGTCGGTGCTTGACGCGTCTCCGAGACGGAGTGTCCATGGTAGACGTTTCCCCGGCACGGAGTGTCGGGTTGACTTTTCCCCGGCACGGAGTGTCGCTGATGGACTTTTCCCCGGCGCGGAGTGTCGCTGGTTGACTTTTCCCCGGCACGGAGTGTCGCTGATGGACTTTTCCCCGGCGCGGAGTGTCGGGTTGACTTTTCCCCGGCACGGAGTGTCGCTGATGGACTTTTCCCCGGCGCGGAGTGTCGGGTTGACTTTTCCCCGGCACGGAGTGTCGCTGATGGACTTTTCCCCGGCGTGGAGTGTCGCTGGTTGACTTTTCCCCGGCACGGAGTGTCGCTGATGGACTTTTCCCCGGCGCGGAGTGTCGGGTTGACTTTTCCCCGGCACGGAGTGTCGCTGATGGACTTTTCCCCGGCGCGGAGTGTCGGGTTGACTTTTCCCCGGCACGGAGTGTCGGGTTGACTTTTCCCCGGCACGGAGTGTCGCTGATGGACTTTTCCCCGGCGCGGAGTGTCGGGTTGACTTTTCCCCGGCACGGAGTGTCGCTGATGGACTTTTCCCCGGCGTGGAGTGTCGCTGGTTGACTTTTCCCCGGCACGGAGTGTCGCTGATGGACTTGTCCCCGGCGCGGAGTGTCGCTGGTTGACTTTTCCCCGGCACAGAGTGTCGCTGATGGACTTTTCCCCGGCGCGGAGTGTCGGGTTGACTTTTCCCCAGCACGGAGTGTCGCTGATGGACTTTTCCCCGGCGCGGAGTGTCGCTGGTTGACTTTTCCCCGGCGCGGAGTGTCGCTGATGGACTTTTCCCCGGCGCGGAGTGTCGGGTTGACTTGATTCCGAGGCGGAGCATAATTCCGGCAGGGAAGGTAGATATCCCGAGGCGGAGCATGATTTCGACACGGGGTAAATTCTTGGACAGAGCATGATTCCGCCGTAGAGGTTGTTGGTTTGATTTGATTTGGGTTGACATCAGCATCGCTACACTGGAATATGGTACCAGGAGCGAATCATCATCTGTCTTTGAGAGGATTTGGGAATTGGGGTTTTTGTTTGGCATCTGCATTGCAGCACTGGGATAATGCCAGGAGCAACTCATCATGTGCCCCGGGAGGATTTGGGAATGGGTATTTTGTTTGGCATCTGCATTGCTGCACTGGAATGGTGCCAGGAGCAACTCATCATTTGCCCCGAGAGGATTTGGGGATGGGTATTTTGTTTGGCATCTGCATTGCTGCACTGGAATGGTGCCAGGAGCAACTCATCATTTGCCCCGAGAGGATTTGGGGATTTTTTGTCGGCATCTGCATTGTTGCACTGGAATGATGCCAGGAGCAACTCATCATTTGCCCCGAGAGGATTTGGGAATTGGTGGCTTAGGAGACAAGTTTAGATCCCTATCACCTAAGGCTTTTCCATTTTGTGAGCCATAAGGGTCTCACGAAGCATTTTCTCCCTACGGGTCGTGAGGATCCCGCAGGTGTATTTTCTCCTTAGGAGTCGTGGGGACTCCTAAGTGTGTTGCTCCTTTGTGAGTCGTAGCAATCTCACGCGGGAGTTTTCTTCTCACAAAGTCGAGAGGACTTTGCGAGTGCATTTCTTTTTTTTACGAGTTTGCGCCCTTTCGGGTTTTCACAAACTCGCCGGCAGTCCTGATGTTTTTACTCACGGAGCCCTTTCGGGTTTTCATCCGTGCCCGTTTTGCTTGTGGACATACCGTTCTCTTATTTTTATTTATTTTTTTTTTCTTTTTTTTTTTGGAGAGATGGGGATTGTTTTACGCCCGTGGATTGTATACGGTTTTGCAGGATGTATGATCCAGACCGTAGGGCCATAAAAAGTTTTTGGGACTTTGTTGGCGTCTGCATCGCTGCACTGGAATATGGTACCAGGGGCGACTCATCATTCGCCGTTGGGACATAGGATTTAGAATTTGGTTGGCGTCTGCATCACTGTACTGGAATGTAGTACCAGCAGCGACTCATCATTCGCCGTTGGGGTATGGGAGTTGGAATTTGGTTGGCGTCTGCATCGCTGTACTGGAATGTAGTACCAGCAGCGACTCATCATTCGCCACTTGGGGATTGGGATTTGGAATTTGGTTGGCGTCTGCATCGCTGTACTGGAATATGGTACCAGGAGCGACTCATCATTCGCCACGTGGGGATTGGGATTTGGAATTTGGTTGGCGTCTGCATCGCTGCACTGGAATATGGTATCGGGAGCGACTCATCATTCGCCACTTGGGGATTGGGGAGCGATGGCTTAGGAGACAGGTTTAGATCCCTACCGCCTAAAGCTTTTCAATTTTATGGGCCGTGAGGGTCCCATAAAGGTATTTTCTCCCTGCGAGTCGTAAGGATCCCGCAGGTGTATTTTCTCCTTAGGAGTCGTGAGGACTCCTAAGTGTGTTTTTCCTTTATGAGTCGTAAGGATCCCACAAAGGTTTGTTCTCCTCATGTATTGTGAGGACACATGAGTGGATTTACCTCATTCCCAGTTTAATGACTTAGAGGTCGATTGTTTCCAGTTTAATGACGTGGCAGTCGATTGTTCCCAGTTTAATGACGTAGTGGTCCTCTGTTTCCAGTTTAACGACGTAGAGGTCATCTGTTTCCAGTTTAACGACTTAGAGGTCATCTGTTTCCAGTTTAACGACGTGGTGGTCATCTGTTTCCAGTTTAAAGACTTGGTGGTCATCTGTTTCCAGTTTAAATGACGTAGAGGTCGTCTGTTTCCAGTTTAAAGACGTAGAGGTCATCTGTTTCCAGTTTAACGACTTAGAGGTCGTCTGTTTCCCGTTTAAAGACTTAGGGGTCTACTGTTTCCAGTTTAAAGACTTAGAGGTCATCTGATGGCGAGCTTGGAATTTTTTTTTGGGGTAGGGGCCGGCATCAGCGTTGCTAGCACTGAAGCAGAGGTGTCAGGACACATAAGTGGGTCTCCCCAATGGAGCATAATTCTGAGGGCAGAGACCAACCGCTGGACTGATGATTGCGGTAGGGCATGGCTATGCTGAGAATTATTTGAGCCCGTGGATTGTATACGGCGGTCAATTTGGGGACTAACCGTAGGGCCAGAAGAATTTTGGGAAACTGGATTTTGGTTGGCGTCTGCATCGCTACACTGGAGTATGGTACCAGGAGCGACTCATCATTCGCCGTCGTTTTTTTTTTGTTTTACCGCGATTGCTCTATCATTTCAGCTTTTCTTATCGCGAAGGTCGCGATTGCCCTATCATTTCGGCTATTTATTCGCGGTTGCCCGATCATTTCGGCTTTATTTTCATTTTTATTTTTACTCGCTGATTTTTATTGCGAGTCGCCCCATCATTTCGGCTTTTCTTTATTTTTCTTTTATTTACACATTTTTTTTTATTTACATTTTTTTTTTACATTCCCAGTTTAACGACTTAGAGGTCGACTGTTCCCAGTTTAATGACATGGCGGTCCTCTTTGCTTATCCCAGCTCCTTGAACTTTGATCTTGGCGGAGCTGGGTTGATGACGTAGCTCTGTGGCTTGCCGATACATCCGAGAATTGTAAGGTTTTTCCAAGCTTATATTGGTCCTCTGCCCAATCTTTGAAAATATAGCAGTCTTCGATGGTATGACCCACCACTCTATGATATGGGCAGTATATGGGATTGCCGGTCATGTTCATTTCCTGTGGCCTCTTTGGAACAGGCAGTTGCAGACCGCTGTTCAGGGCGTCCATGAATATTTTGCGGACTTCATCCCTCCTGAAGGAGTATACCTTCTTCTTTCCCTCCATTGGAGTAGGTGCCTTTACTGATGCTGGTCCTCGAGGCACATGTCTGGGAGGATTACGTTCCCGAAAGGTTTCAGTCTCTATTTGCATAAAATCGGTGATCGTAGCTTGACTGTTCGCTAACACGCCTTTAGACAGTTCTATCTCTCCCATCTTGTATTGCCTTTCGACCCAATCTTTGAAGACGAAGCAGTCCTCAATGGCATGACCTATTACCCTGTGATAGGGGCAATATTTTGGGTCGTCGGTCATATTCTCTTCTTGCGGTCTCTTTGATTCTGGCAGTTGTAGACCGTTTCTTAGGGCGTCCCTGAATATCTTATGGACCTTTTCCCTCTTGAAGGAATAGACCTTTTCCAGCTTCTCTTTCAGAGGCGATTCCCCCCCGGTGTATGTATCGGAGGGACTGGAGGCTGATTGCGGCCGTTTCTCGCGAAGGCGCTCCGCTTTTAGGTTGGAAGGGATATCAGTTGACTACCCCCGGGTATCAATCCCTGGCTCATGAGCCAAAATTTGATTCTGCTGCAATTGCAATCGGGCGACTTGGGTCGCAAGATCTGCCACGACGTTTGCCAGCTCGTCGACTTTGGAATAGACCTCGGCCATCTTCTCATCCCTGTCCTGAAATTGCCTTTGAAGCCATTGGAATAATGCTTGCTCTGTAGTTCCGGCTATGACAACCGGGTAATCTTTATTGCCTGAGCTCCATTCCGTAGGAACCACGGGCTCCTCTGGCTTATCAGCCTGAGCGGGCTCTTCATCATTTAGATCGAGCCGATGCTGGGTAGCGTCAACCGTATCATCACCATGGCTGTGAAGAAGAAGAGGGTTCGTTTCTTCATGTCCGGCCATGTAGACAGTGTGGATAACACATTCAGCCATTCTTTCACCACTGGCAGCTGGTTTCGCGGAGCGGTCCGGGCTTTGGAAATTCATAAATTTTAACATGGCCAGAGCCCTAGCCCTTTTGTTGGCTCTATATCTGAGCCGCTTCTGCCTCAGCTTCTCTGCCTTAAGCGCTTGGTAAGCTTCTTCTCTTCGGGAAGCCGCCATAGGCCGAGTGATGGGGATGCTTGAGAAGATACCCGATCGAGCAGTTGTCAAGGGCACCGCCGGAGCTTGCTCGAGAGGCCTTGTTGCTTTGTCGGTGTTGATGGCCTTGCCCCCAGCTGGGGCCCAGGAAAGTCGTTCAGATACCGACTTGCGTTTGGGTTGGGGCATCCTCGAGACTACCACGTTTGGCCTCCTGCCTTTCGAGACCAGTTTGTCTGTTGCTGGAGCTTGAGGAGCTGGGATGGCGCCAATTGGTATGAACATAATAGAGCCGAATGGTAGCAGCGGCTCCTCCCATTGTCGCCCGAGACTGGCCGGAAGGACCGTCCTGGAGTCTATCCTCATCGTGTAGGAGACGGGAGCCGAGTTCATCATCGAAGACATCGTCGGAAGGTGGTTGCTTGAAAATCTGCATGAAAAAGCATCATTTTAGTATAAATATAGACATGTATATAGATTGAGTTCGCATGAATGCTTAACCCGAAATATGGGAGGAGAGATTGGTCCCACCGGGCGTGCCAGAATCTGTAGGGTGTTTTTCGTCACCCCAGTGAGATGGGAATACGCGCGCGCTTGTCAGGCGTACTACAGATTCCCCCGGCCTAGGGTAGGCCGGGGTTTAATGATTGTGGGGATCCGAATCTCCGGCAGCCGCGGACTAAGCTGCCGTTAATTACCCATCGCCTTTGGGGCGAGGGAACCTCCGATTAACGGGTTAAACTGGTCATGCGAACTCAATGTGCAGTATACGTGTGTTTTGAAAGGGGGTTTTGGATATATCGGGAGCCACGCAGAGTTTTTACGGGGGTCCCGCTACCCGGATAGCGGGCTGGGGGTCAAGGGGGCTAGCAGCCCCCTTGCGGGGTGCGGGGCAGCACCCCGTTAGAAATTTTTTTCTAACAGGGACAGTGTCGTGGAGTATGTGTATGTATAAATTTGTATACATATGTATATATGTATATATGTACACAAAAGAGGGGGAAAAGACATCCAAGGGATGCGCAGGTGCGCAAGCGCGCACGCCACGTGTCGACACGTGGGCGTTTTGCGCAAGAGCGCGGCGCGCAGGTGCGCAAGCGCGCGCGCGCCACGTGTCGGCACGCGGGAGCTTTGCGCACTTGCGCAAGCGCGCAGGTGCGCAAGCGCGCGCGCCACGTGTCGGCACGCGGGCGCTTTGCGCACTTGCGCAAGCGCGCCACGTGTCGGCACGCGGGCGCTTTGCGCCCTTGCGCAAGCGCGCGACGTGTCGTCACGCGGGCGCTTTGCGCACTTGCGCAAGCGCGCGCGCCACGTGTCGGCACGCGGGCGCTTTGCGCACTTGCGCAAGCGCGCCACGTGTCGGCACGCGGGCGCTTTGCGCACTTGCGCAAGCAAGCGCGCAGGTGCGCAAGCGCGTGCCACGTGTCAGCACGCTGGCGCTTTGCGCACTTGCGCTGCGCGCCGGAAAGGACAAGAGGCTTTTAGCCTAAAAAGATTTCTCTGAAGAGAAATCAAAGAGGAGTTGGACTCCTGAGTGTTTTTTTCTCTTTTTTTGGGGGTTTAATGAAAGATGTTCTTCTTCTTCCTCCTGTTGTTTGGCCGGATCTTGAAGATCGAGGGATGTGAGATATTAAAATCTCTCCTTTTTGAGATCTGATGGCAGATCTGGGTTCCCCTTAATGGGTTTTGTGGTGGAAAACTATTTAGATTTGAAAAAGGAAGAGTAAAACTCTTGATTTAATTCAAGAGAATAAAGAAGGTTTTGGAACCTTGAAGAAGGAGAATAGATCTCAGATCTGGAAATTTTTTTAGAGAGAGAAAAAGTTGTTGAGATATTTCATTATCTTTGCCTTTATAGGCCATACATTTTACACATAGCCCCTTGGGCTTCACAAAATGGCATTTTGCCTATTTCATGGCTCATGTGCCATTTCTTTTTGCACATAAGCCATGGGCTTTACAAAAATTTGGCTTTATGCCCATTTTCTTACATTTATCCATAAAATAGAATAAAAGAAAATGCAACAAGATTATTTATTACACAAATTTTATCTTGGCGTGGAGGAGGCCGGCCGTGGAGGAGGCCGGCCGCTTCATGTTCGGGCTCGACTCGGGCATGGGCCCACTGGGTCTGGGCTTGGGCCTACTTGGCTTAGGGTTGACTTGGATTTTGACTTGGTCAACCGGGGTGTAAATTTTTACCCCAACAGTCCCTGGCCAGGGCAAGCGAGATATACTGGTAGGTTTCCAGTGTTATCTCAGGGTGTATTGGGCTTCACTCCGACACGACTTGTACCGCTATTAGGGGACTGACGTTTACCGCCCCCTAGGCCCGCCATGCGATGTTTCAGACGAACAGACCGGAATGTATGGAGATTGTCACATACAGACTCAGTAGGAGTTCGGATGGGTTTACCTCATCGGCCTTCTTATCGACATCTACCTGGGGACCGTTACGTACAGCTAGTGCCGCTTGCGGTCTGTGGTTAAACCCACTGCCAGCGTAGTGTCGAGCCTTTAGAGTCCCACACAGAGAGTTTCCCTGCACTGAGCGAAACGTGTAGAGGCCGTATGGTTTTACGGCAGGGCTGCGATCACTTACGTACACTCATGTGCGTGTGGTGTTCGGGCAGGCAATACTAGTGGGCTTTGGTTTAAGCCAGATCCTAGTATTGCACGGATGGATTTGTTTTGTCTTCTGTGCATCCGCATTCTATGGAATACGGATGCAGGTGTGTATGCACAGTTTTCCGGAGCGATGAAGGAGGAGGTGCCTCATTAGGGTTTTGGCAGTTGGTTCGGCCAAAACCGTTATGTGGCAAGCTCATTAGAGTTTTGACAGTTGATTCGGTCAAAACCATTTTGAGGCGGACTCATTAGGGTTTTGACATTTCGTTTGGTCAAAGCCATTATGAGCCGGGGACATTATTTACTAATCCTTTCATTGATAATTATGTTATGGCTAATTACATTGACCATTTGACCATCTTGACTTTGTTGACTATTTGACCAAAGTTGACTTGGATCTTCTTGAAAGATCTAACGTATTCTTTGGTTTTCTTTTTCTTTTGTTATGATAATGGTCATGTCATTTGTAGCCATCACCTTTATCTTGATGGGATTAGTAATGATAATGTTTTTGCATTATTGCAACCATGGTTAGGTTTTCTCTTGGTTAACCTTTTCATTTGCTCATTCTCATTCTCTCTCATAGAAAAGAAATGAGAAACATTTCCATGGTTGCTTCTCCTTCTTCCTCCTCTTGATTTTTTCCTTTGATCTCATGTGTTGAGAGAAAAAGGATTCCACTTGACAAACACATCCATACATCTTCTCTACACTTTCTAGCGCTTCTAGATTAGCAATCTCCTTGCCCTAGTTACCTCGGCTCGAGGTGGAGCTCGGTGTACATCTCTCGGGTGTATCGTCTTCGACTCAAGGAGGCCGCGGAGGTGGCCAAAGTCCGGATCAACCATCGAGCATGCAAAGAGAAGAACAACAAGAAGAGAAGGAGTTCAAGTTGAGGTATAACCCCTAACCGAGTAGATAACATCTCAAGTTAGGATGCTAGTGTATTGTTTAGCAAAGATCTGGCTTTTACGGTCCATGTTACCAAGTCCAGAAAAATTTTTGTTTTACCGTTTCCGCAACCCCGAAAGTACCGGGAGAGGTAACGTGGACCTAACATCGAGACGGGGCATCGATATCACCAGAGTAGACTAGCGTATACGTTGCTTGTCCCATATGATGGGCGATGGATGATCCCATATCCTTTGGTGTGGTGACACCAAAGTGTTAGTGTATATGCCCTAGAGGCCATTACTGTATCATACTAGTTTGTATATTACTTAATGGAAGCTTGGGATATTCACAGTTGTATATACAATCTTGCTCGAAATGGTAGTATGCTACTTGGTTTGTCTTTGCTTTAATATGTGCATGTATTTCTTTTAGCATATCGCTTATATACATATTAGTAGAGCCCTTAGGATCTTTACTTGATTACCAGCGTTGTGATGGTGCTCACACTCGTGGGAGCTGGGTAATCAATAAGCACACCCTTATACAGGTCCCTGGTCGTTGGACTATCAAGACAGGGCATCGATACTCTGGAGTAGACTAGAGTATACGCTTCTCATCCCAGCGTGGGAGACGGTCTGTCCCACAGCCGCCAGTACGTCGTACTTGAGATAGTATGCGGGTGCTCGTTAGGTTACGAGTACACTGGACAGGACTCGTCGGGAACTGTTGGTTGGTATTATACCTATCGTCAGTTATCAGTTCCCAGGTGACATGAGTACAGCTTAGTCCGCTGACTTGACACTGTCACTTCGCCTCGAGTGTGTTCCCACTGCATTTTGATTACTACCCTACCACGGCTCAAAGGAGTCGTGCAAACAGGTAGTTTTTGGGTGCAGTCCCGAAGCACTTGGAGGCAGTGACGGTTAGACAGGATTCGTCTCTCCCGGTATTGGGGGTTGACATCGCGCTGTGTCCAGGAGAGCCATTACACAAGTAGTCCCTGGCCAGGGCAAGCGAGATATACTGGTAGGTTTCCAGTGTTATCTCAGGGTGTTCTGGGCTACACTCCGACACGACTTATACCGCTATTAGGGGACTGACGTTCACCGCCCCCTAGGCCCGCCATGCGATGTATCAGACGAACAGACCGGACTGTACGGAGACTGTCACATACAGGCTCAGTAGGAGTTCAGATGGGGTCACCTCGTCAGTCTTCTTATCGGCATCTACCTGGGGACCGTTACGTACAGCTAGTGCCGCTTGCGGTCTGTGGTTAAACTCACTGCTAGCGTAGTGTCGAGTCTTTAGAGTCCCACATAGAGAGCTATTCGCCTTTAGGCAAAATGAGTAGAGGTCGCATGGTTTTGCGACAGGGTTCGTTCACATCCGCGCACTTGTGCACGTTTGTTGTCCGGACAGCTTATACTAGCGGGCTTTGGTTTAAGCCGGATCCTAGTATATGATTTGGGATTGGTTTTTTCTCTTTATATTCGTGTTCCTCGGATCACGAATACGGGTGCGTATGCACAGTTGCTTGAGACAGAGGGAGAGGACTTTGATTAGGGTTAATGACCATTGTCATTTTATTAACCCTAATGCTTATGTGTGTATTATGGTTAATTGATATTAGTTTAATATAATTGTGCATAGTTATGGTTGTTGACCATTTGACTATCTTGACTTGTTGAGCTTAGTTGACATGTTGACCATCATCATTCCATATAAAAGATGCTCTTTGATCCTTGCAATTAGCATTAAATATGAAATGATAATGGTCATGTCTTGATTAACCAAGACAATTATCTAGCTAATTATCAATTTATAATAATTCACACATATATGTGAGAATGCTTCACATTTTCTCTCATTCTATTATTCACTTTCTCTCTCTTGTTCTTCCTCTCCCTCAAGCTCTCCCCTCTCATGTGTTGAGAAACACTTGAGCTTGAGAAAAACCTCTTCTTGATAATCTCTACTCTCATCTAAGGTTCTAGTATTAGCACTTCTAGCACCCTAGTTACTTCTAGCTTGGAGTTGAAGCCAAAGGTTGAGGCTTTCGGGTGGATCCTTCTTCGACGTGAGAAAACGACAAAGGTGATCCCTTTCTACTACTCCAAGGAGCAAGGAGAGAAGGACATAAAGCCCTAGGTATAACCATTCTAACCTTTAGCTAGTTTCTAGTTAGCTTTAGCTTGTTTTTGTTTAGCAAAGATCCTCCTTTGTCTAGTCCATGTTGCCTAAAGTGATAAAAATTTGATTTTTATTCCGTTTTCCGCCTCCCCGCAAGCACCGGGGTGGGCAACGTGGACTTACAGTGGTATCAGAGCCTAACTAAACATAAACTAGCTAGGTAGTGAAAGTGTATGGAAGTTTGATCGGAAAAATCGAAAAACCAAAATATCAAAACCCTAACTTTCTGTTAAATTATTTCCTGTTCAAAATAAAATAAATCATACTCCAAAAATCATCTCAGGGTTTTGTTAAGAAACTCACCAAACCCGGTCCAGTGAATCGATCAAAGCGTCGCGGTTCCGCGGCAATAGCAAGCTATTGCCGCGCAACCGCGGCCGAGTTGACTCGGTTCTGGGTCGAGTTTGGTGCAGTGTTCTTCTGGCTTGGTTTTGGGATTTTTAAGATGGTTTATATGTGCCCAGGTTTTCCAGAAAAGAAATTTGTTTTTGGGGGCCTATAAATTCGTATTTTTTATCGAACTTCACTACACTTTGACTAAAAGGTTATATCTGTGATGTTTATATGTATTGAACGTCGGCTAATCGCTATATGTCGATTAGTCGGGGTTATACATATCTGTGATCTGTGTATGATGATGGTATGCGTATATGAATGCGTTGGATTGTCGCGGGTGAATAGCCGGGGTGGATGTGAGATGAGTGTTTCTTTTTCTGTCATTCATTGTAATATGTAAATTGATGTAATATTATTATTTTTTTAGCCGCACAACCGGGTAGGGGTTGTAGCCGTCATTGTATAATTCTTTTTACTGTTTTTGCTCTTAGGATAGACCCATGGAGGGGGTGCACAGACTACCGGGTATCTCGAAGTGCCGAGTGGCCTACTCACGGTGTTGAGGGAGGTTGCTTCGCTTCGGGTACTTGGCGGGTAGTTTGCCGCACCCGTATGGGTCTTGGGTGGGGTATTGGCTATTCACCGCGACCGTGTAATCCGCTTTTCGTTGCAGGCTCGAACGGATTGCGGATTCCTAGTATATCCAATGTATTCATCTGTGATCTGTAATGTCTATCATTGCTATATATTTATATATGATAACTATTTAGGCGTTGCTTATGTTTTACAGCCGCGCTAGCCCATCACCCGCTCTGTCGTTAGTTAAGTAACCTAACGGGTGATGACGGGGCCCCGTGGCGAATGCGAATGGCATAAGCGTACGTCATATTTTGGTTGTTTTCTGCAATGGTAGGATTAAATGATGGGACGCATTAAAAGAACTAATGCAAGAAAATAAACCAAATAAAAGTCGATTGGAACACTTTGAAAACCACTCGGTTCTTTTCAAAACTAAACTTTTAAACGCGGAGCTTGAACCACTCCTTTTAAAAGCTATCTCGTTCCATCGATTATATCAAGTTCACTACGTTCACGGTTTCACCAAAACCATGCGTCGCCCTCCATCATTTCAGTTAAATATTCAGTAGTATTCAAGCTATGTATTTTGACCTCACGCCAAGGCATAGTGATTGGTAGCTGCCGGATATTTATCTATTGCATAGATAGAATGCGTTGGTTTGAGACAGTCGTACTACCATTTTGGCCTACGTCAAGAGTAGGTACGGGTGGGTTCAAATTAACCGGGATAATGATGGGAAGAACTTGACATGTGACTTATGACATTTTGACCTCACGCCAAGGTCATAAGAGCATGGGGCAAAGATCCACATAGGGAGTTTCATAAGTACTGAAACTTGCTAGCGCTGCATACCATTTGGAGTGTGATAATTCTGGTAGGATTCCTTCGGTTTTATCACGCGATGATATTTGGATCCCGATCCTACTGTGAGTATATGCTACTCCTCGGGAAAACTCTCACTTAACGATCAATGCTATAAACCTAGTAGGTGTCTAGAAAGGTGTTAGCGGGGCTACGCCCCCAGGGAAAAGAGGTTCTTAAATTAAGGAACTTCGCGAAAGCGTTGGAAAACCTCCCTCGAAGTACCGACACTAGCCTGGCTGAACGGTTAAGCAAGTATTGTACAGTGAGATTGATCCTGACTAATCCTTTTCTTTACGGTTTGAGAAGGGATTCGAGAGACAGTGGGAGCCATCCAGTTTAGACAAACTAAAAACCACTCTAAACTTGCAAGAGCATCATGCTAAAGTGTTTCTTTTCTCTCTCCTAATTGCAGCGACCATTCAACATGACCGGACTTAAGTTATTACTAGATAAAAACATACTGACAGGGCCAAACTACAAAGATTGGCTCAGGAATGTCAAGATGGCAATCACTTACGACAAGTTGGGGTATGTACTTACCACCAAAGCTCCCCCAGTCCCAGGTCCCACCTCCAGCGTCGCGGATAAGGAAATCCGTAAGACATGGGAGATCGATTGCGCGAAGGCCAAATGCCTTGTGCTTGCCTCGATGGACAACGAACATCAGAGGAGGCATGAGAATATGGACCTAGAGTCCATATTTCTCCATACAAAAGAACTGTATGGAGAGCAGTCTCGTATCGCAAGATACGAAGTGTCGAAGAAGTTGTTTTCGGCAAGGTTGGCCGTCGGATCATCGGTAGCGGAACACGTGCTTAAGATGATTGAATACATAGAGGAGCTCGCGGACCTTGGGACCACGTTGGAAAATGAACTCTATACTGATTTGATTCTCCGGTCCCTTCCTTCCACTTACGCCCAGTTTATCCTTAACTTCAACATGCAAGGAAAGGAGGTTGAACTTTCCGAACTTCTGAACATGTTGAGGAGTGCTGAGGGCACCCTGCAGAAAGGTAGGGAGACATCCACTTTGTTTGTAGGAGGATCTTCCTCTTCTAGATCCAGGGCGAAAGCCAAGGGTAAGAAGAAGAAAGCCTCCGCCAAACCAAAAGGCGGTGTCAGTAAAGTGGATACGAAGGGAAAAGGAAAAGCATCAAAGGTAGCGGGAAAGCTGGTGGGGAAGGAAGAATGCTTCTACTATCACAAAAGTGGTCACTGGAAATAGGATTGCAAGGCTTGGAAGGCCAGAACACAGGATTTGAAGCGAGTTGCGGCTTCAGCTTCAGGTGTGTATGTTATTGAAAACTGTCTATCAATAAACTCTACTTCCTGGGTATTGGATACCGGATCAGGATCTCATATCTGTAATTCTTTGCAGGCGTTGAGAAAGCGTAGAGTTTTGAAGGCAGGTGACATGATTCTCAGAGTTGCAAACGGTGCTAGCATGGATGCTGAGGCCGTGGGGGACTATCACATGGGATTGTCGGATGGACATTTTTTGGTTTTGCGTAGTTGTTATTATGTACCAAATGCAACCTGTAATATCATTTCTGTATCTTTATTATCTAAAGAAGGTTATGAATTTGCATTTGTAAGTAATGTAGTGAACATTCACCTTAATCAAGTTTTGATTGGGTCAGGTACATTGAACAACGGTATATACGTTTTAAACCAACCACAGATTTTCAATGTCCAGAATACACACAAAAGAAAGTCTCTAGAAATCAATAAAACTTTCTTATGGCATTGTAGACTGGGTCACATCAATGAGAGAAGGTTGACTAAGTTACATGCAGAAGGATATTTGGATCCGTTCGAATATCAATCGTATGCAACTTGTCAATCCTGTCTCAAAGGAAAGATGACAAAGACTCCGTTCGCTGAACACGGAGTAAGAGCGACCGAGCTCTTGGGACTCGTACACAGCGACGTGTGCGGTCCAATGTCTACACATGCACGAAGAGGTTATTCTTATTTCATTACTTTTACGGATGATTTCTCAAGATTCGGACATGTCTTCTTGACGAAGCATAAATCCGAAGCTTTTGAAAAGTTCCAGGAATATAAGAATGAAGTAGAAAAACAAACAAGCAAAAGTTTAAAGACACTGAGATCTGATCGAGGTGGTGAATACTTGAGTGTCGAGTTCCTGGGTTACTTAAAAGAGAATGGAATTCTCTCTCAGCTTACTCCTCCATACACTCCGCAACATAACGGTGTATCGGAGAGACGGAACCGAACCCTATTGGATATAGTACGGTCCATGATGAGTAACGCTGAGTTGCCGCGATCGTTATGGGGATATGCGCTAGAAACATCTGCATACCTTTTGAACCGAGTTCCCACTAAGACTGTGCCTACCACACCATATAAGTTATGGAGTGGGAAGAAACCCTATCTTCAATACCTGAAGATTTGGGGATGTCCAGCTTATGTCAAAAAGCAGCATGCGGACAAACTAGAGGCACGCTCAGTACTGTGTAAGTTTGTGGGATACCCAAAGAACTCCAGGGGGTATCTTTTCTATTACGCAGAGGAACAAAAATTCCATGTTTCTCGTAATGCCCATTTTCTGGAACATCAGTTCTTAGAAAAAGAAATAAGTGGGAGCGCAATAGAACTGGAAGAAATTCCAGAACCACAAGCTATTACTGAAAGCTTAGTAGAACCAGAGGGTTCGAAAGATCAGGACATTCCCACGCCGCTCCGCAGGAGTAGTAGGCAGTCTCATCCGCCCAAGAGATACTACGGTTTTCTCATTGACGGGGATAGAGAGGATTGCATCATAGATTGTGATGAGCCTACTAGCTTCCAGCAAGCCATTCAGAGCGTCGACTCGGTAAAATGGATGGATGCAATGCAGACCGAAATGGAGTCCATGTACACCAACAAAGTATGGACGTTGGACATTGCTCCAGATGGGGTAAAACCCGTAGGAAGCAAGTGGATCTTCAAAAGGAAGATTGGTGTAGATGGACAGGTTGAGACCTATAAAGCTAGACTGGTAGCAAAGGGTTTTCGTCATCGACCTGGTTTGGACTATGACGAAACCTTTTCTCCAGTAGCTATGCTGAAATCCATTCGGATCCTTCTTGCTATTGCTGCCTTCCACGATTATGAGATTTGGCAGATGGACGTAAAGACAGCTTTTCTAAATGGACATTTAGAGGAGTGTGTCTATATGGACCAGCCAGAGGGTTTCATTCAGAGTTGGAGCAGCAGAAAGGTGTGCAAGTTGCTTAAGTCCATTTATGGACTAAAGCAGGCATCGCGGAGTTGGAACATCTGTTTTGATGAGACGGTCAAGGAATTTGGCTTTATCAAAAATCCAGATGAACCATGCATCTATTGTAGATTTGTAGCAAGAACTGTAGTATTCCTCGTTTTATACGTGGATGACATTCTCTTAATAGGAAATGACATTCCTATGCTACAATCTGTCAAGGGGTTCTTGTCACACAGGTTCTCCTTGAAAGACCTGGGTGATGCCTCATACATTCTGGGTATCCGGATCTACCTTGACAGATCCAAGAGGATATTAGGACTTTCACAGTCCAGGTACATCGACACCATACTGAAAAGATTCAGTATGGAAGATTCCAAGCGCGGTAATCTACCGGCTTGTCACGGGATCACCCTCTCCAAAGAGATGTCTCCCAAGACTGATTTGGAGAGGGATCGCATGTCTATTATACCCTACGCTTCTGCGGTAGGCTCTATAATGTATGTGATGTTGTGTACCAGACCGGACGTGGCTTATGCACTGAGTGTGGTAAGCAGGTATCAGTCAAACCCTGGGGAGAAACATTAGATAACAGTAAAGAACATTCTCAAGTACCTGAGAAGGACTAAGGAGATGTTCTTGGTGTATGGCGGAAAAGACCTCCAGATTGAGGCCTTTGCTGACTCCAGCTTCCAGAGTGACAAGGATGATTCCAAGTCCATGTCGGGTTTTGTCTTCACCCTCAATGGAGGGGCGGTGTGTTGGAAGAGCTCCAAACAGGAAACCGTTGCTGACTCGACTATGGAAGAGGAATACATCGCTGTATCTGATGCCGCAAAAGAAGCTGTCTGGATGAGGAAGTTCTTGAAAGAACTTCAGGTGGTTCCATCCATTGTTGACCCAATACCTCTGTATTGCGACAACAACAGGGCTATAGCTTTAGCGAAGGAACCCAGGTCCCATCAGAAATCCAGACACATCTTGAGGCGGTATCACCTGATCAGGGAGATCGTGGATCGCCAGGAGATCGAGGTTCGGAGGGTTGCTTCAGAAGATAACACTGCAGATCCATTCACCAAGGCCTTGCCCCAGACTCAGTTCGAGCGGCTGATCGAGATGATAGGTCTTCGATACGCCAGTACATGGCCTTAGTGCAAGTAGGAGATTGTCAGTGTATATGCCCTAGAGGCCATTACTGTATCATGCTAGTTTGTATATTACTTGATGGAAGCTTGGGATATTCACAGTTGTATATACAATCTTGCTCGAAATGGTAGTATGCTACTTGGTTTGTCTCTGCTTTAATTTGGGCATGTGTTTCTTTTAGCATATCGCTGATATACATATTAGAAGAGCCCTTAGGATCTTTGCTTGATTACCAGCGTTGTGATGGCGCTCACACTCGTGGGAGCTGGGTAATCAATAAGCACATCCTTATACAGGTCCCTGGTCGTTGGACTATCGAGACAGGGTATCGATACTCCGGAGTAGACTAGCGTATGCGCTTCTCATCCCAGCGTGGGAGACGGTCTGTCCCACAGCCGTCCGTACGTCGTACTTGAGATAGTATGCGGGTGCTCGTTAGGTTACGAGTACACTGGACAGGACTCGTCGGGAACTGTTGGTTGGTATTATACCTATCGTCAGTTATCAGTTCCCAGGTGACATGAGTACAGCTTAGTCCGCTGACTTGACACTGTCACTTCGCCTCGAGTGTGTTCCCACTGCACTTTGATTACTACCCTACCACAGCTCAAAGGAGTCGTGCAAACAGGTAGTTTTTGGGTGCAGTCCCGAAGCACATGGAGGCAGTGACGGTTAGACAGGATTCGTCTCTCCCGGTATTGGGGGTTAACATCGCGCTGTATCTAGGAGAGCCATTACACAAGTAGTCCCTGGCCAGGGCAAGCGAGATATACTGGTAGGTTTCCAGTGTTATCTCAGGGTGTTCTGGGCTACACTCCGACATGACTTATACCGCTATTAGGGAACTGACGTTCACCGCCCCCCTAGGCCCGCCATGCGATGTATCAGACGAACAGACCGGACTGTACGGAGACTGTCACATACAGGCTCAGTAGGAGTTCAGATGGGGTCACCTCGTCAGTCTTCTTATTGGCATCTACCTGGGGACCGTTACGTACAGCTAGTGCCGCTTGCGGTCTGTGGTTAAACCCACTGCTAGCGTAGTGTCGAGTATTTAGAGTCCCACACAGAGAGCTATTCGCCTTTAGGCAAAATGAGTAGAGGTCGCATGGTTTTGCGACAGGGTTCGTTCACATCCGCGCACTTGTGCACGTTTGCTGTCCGGACAGCTTATACTAGCGGGCTTTGGTTTAAGCTGGATCCTAGTATATGATTTGGGATTGGTTTTTTCTCTTTGTATTCGTGTCCCTCGGATCACGAATACGGGTGCGTATGCACAGTTGCTTGAGACAGAGGGAGAGGACTTTGATTAGGGTTAATGACCATTGTCATTTTATTAACCCTAATGCTTATGTGTGTATTATGGTTAATTGATATTAGTTTAATATAATTGTGCATGGTTATGGTTGTTGACCATTTGACTATCTTGACTTGTTGACCTTAGTTGACATGTTGACCATCATCATTCCATATAAAAGATGCTCTTTGATCCTTACAATTAGCATTAAATATGAAATGATAATGGTCATGTCTTGATTAACCATGACAATTATCTAGCTAATTATCAATTTATAATAATTCACACATATATGTGAGAATGCTTCATATTTTCTCTCATTCTATTATTCACTTTCTCTCTCTTGTTCTTCCTCTCCCTCAATCTCTCCCCTCTCATGTGTTGAGAAACACTTGAGCTTGAGAAAAACCTCTTCTTGATAATCTCTACTCTCATCTAGGGTTCTAGTATTAGCACTTCTAGCACCCTAGTTACTTCTAGCTTGGAGTTGAAGCCAAAGGTTGAGGCTTTCAGGTGGATCCTTCTTCGACGTGAGAAGACGACAAAGGTGATCCCTTTCTACTACTCCAAGGAGCAAGGAGAGAAGAACATAAAGCCCTAGGTATAACCATTCTAACCTTTAGCTAGTTTCTAGTTAGCTTTTAGCTTGTTTTTTTTTTTGCAAAGATCCTCCTTTGTCTAGTCCATGTTGCCTAAAGTGATAAAAATTTGATTTTTATTCCGTTTTCCGCCTCCGCGCAAGCACCGGGGTGGGCAACGTGGACTTACACAAAGATCGTATACGGGTGCTCAGTGGATACTGGGAACGGACTCGCCGAGAACTCCTATGTGTTATTATATCTATCGTCGGATAGCAGTTCTCCGGTGACACTGGTACAGGTTAGTCTGTAAACCCGAGATCGTCATAGAGTCTTGTGTGCCTCCTACTGTACTTTGATCTCCACCCTACCACGGCTCTACAGAGTCATGCAAACAGGTGGATTTTGGTACAGTCCCGAGGCACATGGAGGCAATGAGCGATAGGAGGGGTTTCGTCTCTCCCGGTATTGGGGGTTGATGTTGCACTATGTATGATTGGTTATAACAGGAAGTCCCTGGCCAAGGCCGCTGAGATTTACTGATAAGTATTATCAGTAGTTTCTCGATCTGTTATGAGCCATATACTGGCATGACTTAGTTGAGTTATTGAGGTCGACGACACCACCCATTTAGAAAGAATGGCGAAAGAGGCCTCCTTGCATTAGACCTGATATGCAGCATATTTGACAAAGAGACTAGACTGTACGGTAAGTGTTGCCAGTTGGCTCGACGGGAGTTTTAACAGGTTTGCTTGTGTTTCTTATGATCGCTCAATACCAAGGAGCCGTTACGTACTGCTTATTCCACTGACGGTTTGTGGGCATGTGATGTGATCACTGCCTACTGCTAGCATATTGACGAGTCTTAGAGTCCCACAAAGGAGACTCCTAGCTCAGGCGAAATGATTTGGAGTGCATATGTGATATGCGCGGGAGCTCGATTAAATGCGTGTATTGGATACCGTATTTTATTCGGGTGTTTTCTATTGGACGGGTTGTATGTGATATGACTGGGTTATTAAATGAAGTGTTGATTTAATATTAAGTCCATTAGCTCATTTATTTAAACCTATTTCTTATGTTGCATGTATGAGTGTATGTATATGTTGATGTGCATACACACATGCAAGCATATATGTGTCATGGTTGATGATACATTGGTGGTGGCAATGCAAGACTCACATGGTTACATATTTATACATATATTTTGTTAATTTGAGATTAAGAAAAATGACAAATGAAATCATGGTTGACTATTCAACTCTCATTTTCTTGTGTTGACAAGTCAAAACCATGGTTTCATTTGCCCATGGTTTTAGCCCATGGTTTTGCTTAAACTCTAGTTACAAAATATATAGATATTTTGTAACCATAGTTTATCATGATAGCTGTAACGTTTTAGAAATCGTTTTGCAAATTTTCCGTTTTTAGGGAAAAATAGTCGGTGTTTTCCGTTTTAACCGGATTGTGATGATATTTTCCTAATTGGATAATTAAGCTAATTAGCAAACTAAACTTTTACTACTCCTATTTAGTGAGATTTAAAATTTATAGTAAAGGTTTAAATGGTTTAACCTTGCTATTTTGTGATGTTTGTAAATGCTAGTTTGGTAAAAAGTTGTAGGTTTGTGATAAAATGATATATATTGCTTACTAGGTTTTTCTAAAACATAATTGGGCGAGTTTAAAATTATGGAAGTAGTTTGCATAACTTAGTTAAGTTGTTTTAAGATGTTTGATATCGCTAGAATTGTGTTAGCTTTAGACTTGTGTTGTGAATGCGCTATCGGTACGATCAGGGTATAGACTTGGTAGTTGTGTCGCTTTGCGTTCCTAGCTAGGGTCGTGCCGATGTTGGTCGTGTCTTTTTGTAGCTTTTGCTCTTGAGTTGGTTTCGTAGTGTCACTACGCGCGTTAGCCACTTGACGAACACTTGAGAGTATATTTGGAGTTGGTGCGTCGGTCAAACGTCGTTCGTACGTGTTATTGGTCGATTGCTAATATATACTTGTTATATTGTTATATGCTTTCAGGATCGCAGGAGAGGACTTCGGACGCTGCGGAGAAAGTAAAACAGGTGGTTGGTTTTGCTTAGCCAGGAGCGTTGGTGAGTAGATTTAATATCTACAGGGGAATCGCCAACATGGCGTTTTGCGTCTGGGCTAGAGATGTTATAATATTGTCGCATATTCTATTTCATATATAGAGTTGCGCATACACCTTATTGCTTACTTATTTGTTGTGCTTGGACTTGTACCGTTAGGACACTGCACTATTATTGACGGCTCATGTTGCACGAGAACTGATTGTATGCCACACACACCGTCAATAATTGCCAGGATACGCACAAAAAACATTATATATGATATTGTTTGGTTAGGGACATTGAGACATTGATTCATATTCCTTGTTGCATATGACATATAGCATACTTGTATACCTATATGCTTACACATATTGTAGGGTTACCAGGCACTCTAAGAAGGTTCTACAAGGCAACTACCATGCCCGATTAAAATTTTAGCCGTGCCGAATAACTCTAAACAAGATCTTTGCTAGATAATTAGGGTAACACATGCTAGTAAATAACAATTATCACTACGTGAATACGAAATACAACCTTTGTAGATCGGTCCTTCACTTCGAAAGCTCCTTGTTGTAGTCCCTTCGCTGCGATCATCGAATTCCCAGACTCTCGGACGGTTCCATGAGAAGATTGCAACAGTATTGCTTGAAGTCTTCGAGGCCGAAGATGATCTACGTCGAGGGAATACGAACTCAAGCTTCTACTTCACTGACTAGAGAACTAGTGAAGCAAACACCCTAAACTAAAGTGCTAGTCTAGTAGAGGATGATGAAATAGGAAATGGGTACACTTTAGAATTTCTTTTCTCACTATATATATCTCTTTATCAAACCCTAAAAAGAAATTGAAGGAGGAAGAAGATGAGCTCAAAATGAGAATGAAAACTAATCAAGAGAGTGAGAGAGCTAACCATGGTGAGTGAGTATCATATACTAACTCATGTAGAGACATAACCATGGCTAATCCAAATGGTTAGGTTAACAAAAAATCCAAAGTAAAGACAAAGTTAGTGGACTTTGTCAAAGCAAAGCAAGCTTCCACAAGCTTCATGCTCTTTCCAAATCTCCACTAATTTTATAATTACCTTAAATAATTATAACCCGCCATTATAAATAGAATGGTGTATGTCTTACACACCCATGTAAGTTGTATCAATAACCATGATACAAAATGAACACAAATAAATATATATCACATATATATTAAGTTGTGCACAAGTGAGAAAAACAAAAGCTTAAGTGAACCAATGTTAGTTAATGTAAATTAGTATATCACATATATAATTATACACTAAATTATTAAATCGGCACTTGACTTAATAATCCGGTTATATCATATATAACCGACTAACACAAAATGTACCATCTTATCGAATCAACACTTGATTCGATAACCCGGCTATATCACATATAACTGGCCGATACAATAGTCGCGAGAATAGAATACGGTATTATATACTCGCATTATTCTCGGTCCCGCACATATCACATATGTGCTCCTATTTCGTTTTGCCTGAGCCAGTAAAACCTCTATGTAGGACTCTAAATACTCGTCAATACGCCGGCAATAGGTGATGATCATATCAATCACCCACAAGCCGTCAGCGGTACTAGCTGGATGTAACGGCTACCCGGGTATTGAGCGATCAGAAGATCAGTAAGCAAGCCCGCTCCAACTCCTACAAAAAGCCTGACAGTGACACTACCGTACAGTTCGGTCTCCTCGTCTGATATGTCGCATATCAAGTCTAGGGATGGTAAACGTCAGACCCCAATAACCGATAAGTCATGCCGATATGAGGCTCATAACGGGTCGAGAAACTACTGGTAACACTTACCAGTAAATCTCTAAACCAGCCCTGGACAGGGACTTCCATGTTATGGCCAATCGAGCATAGCGCAACATCAACCCCCAATACCGGGAGAGACGAAACCCCTCCTATCGCTCATTGCCTCCATGTGACTTGGGACTGTACCCAAAAACCACCATTTTGCACGCCCTCTTCGACGTGGTAAGGTGGAAATCAAAGCACAGTGGGAATCACACAAGACTCTATGATGATCTCGGGTCTACAGACTAACCTGTACCAGTGTCACCATAGAATTGCCATCTGACGTAAGGTATAATACCATCTGGGAGTTCTCGGCGAGTCCGTACAGTGTACCCAGTCTCTACTGAGCACCTATATATCATCTCTGATGTCAAACACCAATGGATATGGGATCATCCATCACCCATCTACATGGGTCAAGAAGTTATACGCTAGTCTACTCTGGTATATCGATGCCCCGTGTCGATACACCCACGACTAGGGACCTTGAAGGATGTACTTATAGACTACCATGTCCCCACTAGTATGATCCTCATCATAGTCCTGGTAGTCAAGTACACATCCTAAGGGCTTTACCAACATGTAACAGAGAGACAATTAGTGCACACGTTAAGGTAAAGAGTAACCAGATAGCATACTATCATGTCGAGCAAGAAAGTCCTCCCTATATATGTTCAAGCATCCACTACAATATACATCTCATGTATAGTAATGGCCTCTAGGGCAAACATATAACTAACAATCTCCCACTTGCACTAGGGCCATCTGATAACAGTGGTTGTAGTATCTCATACTCAACCATCCCATAATAGTCTCTTTCTTGGAAAAGGCCTTTGTGAGTGGATCCGCCGTGTCGTCCTCTGAGTCTACTCTCCTAACCTCAATCCCCTGGAGATCAACCATCTCCATGATCAGGTGACACTGCTTCAGAATATGTCTGGATCACTGATGGGACGGGCGTTCCTAGGCATAAGCCACAACTCCATTGTCACACAATGGTAGGAACGAAATTCATCTCATGAACTAATATACACCCAGATTGCCTCTTTGGTAGCATCTTTGGTAGCGATGTATCCAGCTATCCAGCCTTTATCGTCTAGTATGCCACGGTATCTAGCTTGGAACTCTTCCAACATACCGTCCCTCTACTGAGAGTAAAGACAATGCCTGTGACTGACTTTCAGTCGTCCTTATTACTCTGGAACCTTTCCAGTGATTCTCCCCAGGATCAATTGATACCATCTCACTACAACTAGTGAGTATCCTAACATCCAATTAGATCTATCACATAGATCCAAAACCCAGGATTTAGTAGGTATCACTTTGATCTTATATGAAGAATCCTTGTGATAAGCGGAGATTGACCGAGCGTAGTATAGAAAACTCCTTTCCTATCAAGAGTATGTCATCCACGTACTCTACGAGGATCACCACCATACTCTCTACTACCTTTTTTTATATACAAGGTTCATCTACCATTTTGATGATGTCAAACTCTTTGACTAACACATCAAAACAGAGTTTCCAACTCCGCGATGCCTGCTTTATCACATAAATCATCTTGCATACGTTTTCGCTGCTCCCACTGTCTACGAGGCCCTCTGGCTGTGTACTTATTGATGCTCTCTTCCAAATCATCATTTAGAAAAGCAGTCATGACACCCAACCGCCAGATATCGTAGTCATGGTATGTAGCCGTGGCAAGTAGGATCTGAATGGACTTAAGCATAGCTACTTAGAAAAGGTTTCATTATAATCCATACCTGGTCAATGATGCCAACCTTTAACAAGTCTAGCTTTGAAAGTCTCAACTTTTCCATGTACACCAAGTAATCTTCTCAAGATATACTTGCTCCTGATGGGGATTTAACCCTTCAGATAAGGCAACCAAAGTCCATACTTTGTTGGTGTATAAGGATTCCATCTCAGATCGTTAAGCATCCAGCCATTCTTACAGAGTCCTCACTCCTGATGACCTGCTCGAAACTAGTTGGGTCATCATCTCATGATGCAATCCTCGCTCCCACTGTCATAGAGAAACTGAAGTATCTCTCAGGTGGGTGAGGAACCCTAATATATCGGCGGAGAGGCTGAGGTTCGTTGGTTACTATTGAATCCTTTGGTTCTACCAAATCATCAGCAGCAGTTTGTTTAGCTGGAACTCTTTCCAGTTCTACCTCATGTCCACTAATTTCTTCACAATAAATTCCCTTTCACAAAGATGGCATGCTGAGAAACAAAACATCTTTTGTTCCTCGGTTTGGTAGAAGATATTCCCTTGCGTGTGCTTGGGATATCCAACAAACTTCTACAGAACTGACTTTGCCTCGAGCTTATCCGGATTATGCTTTTAGACATAGGCTGGACAACCCCAAATCTTAACAAACTTAAGATATGGGCTCTTCCCTTTCCATATCTCATATGAAGTGGTAGGCAACTGATTTGATCGGAACCCTATTCAATAGGTATGCAGCTTCTCCAGTGCATAACTCCCAAAAGGAAATAGGTAACTCAGTAGTACTCATCATAGAGCACACCTTATCACATAGGGTGTGATTGCTCTGTCCCGATACACCGACGTGCTGTGGTGTATACGGAGGAGTAATGCTGAGAGAGAATCTCATTCTCCTTTAGAATAATCCAGGAATTCCGTGCTCAAGTATTCTCCTCCTTGATCACATCAAAGGACATAATACTTATACCCGTTTTGGTTCTCTACTTCTAACTTATATTCTGTGAATATCTCAAAAGCTTCGGACTTGTGTTTTAACAGGAACATATGTCTGAATCTTGAGAGATCATCAGAGAATGTAATGAAGTACAAAGAAACGGTCTTGGCATGTGTAGACAGGGGACCTTCATACATCAACATGTATCATCCCAAGAGTTCACTAACTCTTTCTCTGCTTTCAATAAACAAAGCTATGGCCATCTTATCTCTGTGACATGACCGGTAAGTTTCATAAGATGTAAATTCAAACTGATTTAAATATGCATCTTAATGTAACTTAGCTAGTCGGGTCACATTGATATGACCTAGTCTACAATGCCTCAAGAAGGATTCGTTTATTTCTGAACTCTTCCTCTTGTGTGTTCTGTATACTAAGAACTGTAGTTTGATTTAGAACGTTTATGCTTTTAGATAACGTGCCTGGGCCGGTCAACTCTTGATATAGGAAATGTTCAAAACATTATCCAACAATACAAAATTATATCCTTTCTTTACTAATAAAGAGACGGATATGATGTTGTATATCAGGTTCGGTATCTAATAACATTCGTTCAGAATCAATGTATTCTGGTAATACAGGGTGATAACTACCAACAGACTTGGCTGTAACACTTGCACCGTTTCTATCTCATGAAACTTATCACCCGTTCTCAGTTCTCTATCTATCTGTAGCCCATGTAACAAATTACATATGTGGGATCCTGATCCGGTATCTCATACCTAGGACGTAAAGGATACTGAGAAACAGTTCTCTGTAATGAACACACCCGAAGAAGATGCATCAGCATGCACTTTCTTCGTTTGTGCGGCACGGGAATTCTGGTAATCCCCTTATTTCCTGCTCTGTCTTATAACAATTATAAGTTGGAGCGGGACTAACGTTCCCAAGCTCAGTATAACAAGCGGGTTCGGTCAATACATCTGTATTATTATCTTGATTAAGGCGTGACATGGTCGCTACCTAGAGAGAGAGAGAGAAGAAAACACTCTGCGTGTACTCTTGCAAGATTAGATTGGTTATTATTTTATCTAATCAGGATGGCTCCCACAGTTTTTATCAAATCTTCCTTCAAACCCTAAAAGGAAAGACTAGCCGGGATTAATTACACCCTGCAATTTCGCCAATCTTTCAGTCAGGCCAGTGTCGGTACTTTGAGGGAGGTTCCCCGTGCTTTCGCACGGACCTAATTAAAATAAACCTCTTTTTCCCATAGGCGTAACCCCGTTGACACCTTTCTAGACACCTACTTGATCGGCTAATTGTAATGTGTAAAACTCTCCCAGGAGTAACAATTACTCGCAGTGGGTATCGGGATCCAACTATCTCATAGAAGGTATGCAATCTCATTGGAAATTTCAACACTTGACATTCCCGATAATTTTGCCCCTAACCTCCTTTGACCTTGACAAAGGCCAACAAACCATAGGATGCTAGTCAAGTTCAACCCGTCATTTCTTGATTGAATTAAACCCATCCGCACGACCCTTGACAAAGGCCAACAAGGTCGTACGACTACCCTAACCCAATCTGCATCTTATGTATAAGCAGATAAGCACTAGTCAGCTACCGCACACTACGCATTGACAAAAGCCAACAAACGCAGCACGAATACTAACTACTACTTATCTGAAATGACGGAGGGCTACGACAGGTTTTTCTGAAAACCTATTGCGTAATGAACTTGATATCGTTGTAGAATCAAATAATTTTAAAATTAAGTGTTTTTTAGGCTTTTACTAGTTTCGCTAAAGAGGTCACTCCCGGTGAAGGGATCTCGGCTCTTTCCTCGTCGAATGAGTTGCAGGATATACATATATCACTATACAAAGCAAGAACTAGAAAAGCAATCAAAAGACAAAACCGAGGGGTGTAGCATCTTCCAGTCATTGCTAAAGGGGTCACTCCCGGTGAAGGGATCTCGGCCCTTTCCTTATCGAATAAGGTGCAGGATGTTCTACAAGGAACACCGCGATGCAAAGCAAGAACTGTAGCTACCTGTTTTCGAAAATTCGATTCCACAACATCTTTTAGGTTTCTTTTCTTTCATTAATCACATTAATGAAGTCCCATCATTTAAGCACTTAAACATCACAGATAAATATGACGTACACTTATGCCATCCGCATTCGCCTCGATATCCCCTCGTGCACCGTTAGGTTAGGTAACTAACGGCAGAGCGGGGCAGGGCTAGCACGGGTGTAAAACATAAGTAACGTCTATATAATATATCATATATACTATATACAGTATCTATCAACACATATCAAATTATCACATCACAGATATCGCAGCAGAAGAAACATATGAAACATTGGATATACTAGGACGTCCGTGTTTTATTTTGAGTCTCTATAAAACACGGATTCCACGGTCGCGATGAATATCCAAACCCACACCCCTAGACCCCTATGAGAGCGGCAAGCAATCTTACCAATTCTAGAGTTAGGAGACCCGGATTTGACTCCTCGAGTTGGTCTCCCACTGGACTTTAGAACCCGGTTACTTGTGCTCTCCTCCTTGGGTCTATCCTAGTGCGGAAAAGTAAATAATATACAAATGGTGACATCAACCTCATCCCGGAAGTGCCCCAATAAAAGAATATTGCATACAATGAATTTTACATGAATGAAAATAAAAAAAACCCATCTCACAAAAAACCCCCGTCTATTCAAAACGCGACGATCCAATATAACATATCCAGCACACATAACATCACATGTTATCAACGTAAGTAAATATGCGCATTCCAATTGTCGTTGACATATAGCAACGAAACTGGCGATATCACATATTAAACTTACGGTCGCAGAAAAGAAAGTGTAAAACTACAACAGTTGGAATCCGCAACCGCCTTAGACATCGCATGCCTAACAATTATAAACCCCGCATTTTAGTCTCTATATCGAAAACACTTTTCAATATCTTAGTCGGGCAATTCAACAAGATTCCCGATATGTGATCGAATGCTCGTCGCAAACTTTAGTAGACGGCCGCACCCCCGGATGCCGTCGACGAAGTGCACTAAGGCGGAACACCGCTGCCGCGAGCACCCAAACGGATGCTTTTAGCGACGGGGTTCTCCTACAGTCACTTGGTCGGGGCTATGGGGCATGGTTGTCTATTAAGTTTACCCGGCGAGTATCCGCGTACGCTACGTGATTGCGACGGACTTTTTATCGCATCAAAATTCCGTGGCAACCGATCATTTGAGACTAAACTGCTATGTTTATAACATTCAAATTAGTTATCTCATAACTACTTGTGGATTCCAAATATTGTATCACATTCCAGATAAATAGACAATGTTAAACTTTCCGATCGAATGATCAAACACCCAAGTTTTCCCAAATAGTTCTCAACACTTGAGGGGAGTTTAAAAACATCCATCACATGCCACAGTACCAATGGTCCAGCCATAGATGGGTCAAGCCAACGCCTCACATGTGGCAACGCCGTACTGCCCCAAACCCTAAGGTTCAAAAGGCAGTTCAAGACGGTCACATAATCAAGTTAAGGTTTGTTGTCTTCTAGAGGGTTCATTGCGTAACTTGCACGATTTAGACGTTCTTAAACAACGGAAAAATCCAACACATGGAAATTTTCCGGGTCGGGAAAATATGAGTTATTGATATCCGTTCGAACTTTTTAATACTTTCTAAATTATCCGGAAAAAGAACGAAATTAAATTTTCCGATCGAATCAACGAATACAAAATAATCCCCAGAACACTCAACACTTGAGTCAGATAAAAAATACCCAGAAAATATATAAGCAGCAAAGGGAATTACCGTGAAAACCAAATTGTCAAATCAAACAGTACTGCCGCGGATCCGCGGCGCAAGCATGGTACTGCAGCGGTTCCGTGGCGGTCCGTACGGATGACGTCATCGTTTTTCACTGTTATTCTTTAAATTGCCTGCTGATTTTTTTAGGTATTTTTAATTCAGAAAAATCACAGTTTTTAAAAAATGACCAGAGAGGGGGTTATTTCGTCAGTTCGGAGTTCGTTCGGAGTTTTAACTTCGTAACCACGTCGCCTAATGCTCTAGCTAGACTCTGATACCACTGTAGGGTTACTAGACACTCTAAGAAGGTTCTAGAAGGCATCTACCATGCCCGATTAAAATTTTAGCCGTGCCGAATAACTCTAAACAAGATCTTTGCTAGATAATTAGGGTAACACATGCTAGTAAATAACAATTATCACTAAGTGAATACGAAATACAACCTTTGTAGATCGGTCCTTCACTTCTAAAGCTCCTTGTTGTAGTTCCTTCGCTGCGATCATCGAACTCCCGGACTCTCGTACGGCTCCATGAGAAGATTGCAACGGTATTGCTTGATGTCTTCGAGGCCGAAGATGATCTACGTCGAGAGAATACGAACTCAAGCTTCTACTTCACTAACTAGAGAACTAGTGAAGAAAACACCCTAAACTAAAGTGCTAGTCTAGTAGAGAATGATGAAATAGGAAATGGATACACTTTAGAATTTCTTTTCTCACTATATATCTCTCTCTTTATCAAACCCTAGAAAGAAATTGAAAGAGGAAGAAGATGAGCTCAAAATGAGAATGAAAATTAATCAAGAGAGTGAGAGAGCTAACCATGGTGAGTGAGTATCATATACTAACTCATGTAGAGACATAACCATGGCTAATCCAAATGGTTAGGTTAACAAAAAATCCAAAGTAAAGACAAAGTTAGTGGACTTTGTCAAAGCAAAGCAAGCTTCCACAAGCTTCATGCTCTTTCCAAATCTCCACTAATTTTGTAATTACCTTAAATAATTATAACCCACCATTATAAATAGAATGGTGTATGTCTTACACACCCATGTAAGTTGTATCAACAACCATGATACAAAATTAACACAAATAAATATATATCACATATATATTAAGTTGTGCACAAGTGAGAAAAACAAATGCTTAAGTGAACCAATGTTAGTTAATGTAAATTAGTATATCACATATACAATTATACACTAAATTATTAAATCAACACTTGACTTAATAATCCGGTTATATCACATATAACCGACTAACACAAAATGTACCATCTTATCGAATCAACACTTGATTCGATAACCCGGCTATATCACATATAACCGGCCGATACAATAGTCACGAGAATAGAATACGGTATCACATACTCGCATTATTCTCGGTCCCGCACATATCACATATGCGCTCCTATTTCGTTTTGCCTGAGCCAGTAAAATCTCTATGTAGGACTCTAAAGACTCGTCAATATGCCGGCAGTAGGTGATGATCATATCAATCACCAACAAGCCGTCAGCGGTACTAGCTGGACGTAACGGCTACCCGGGTATTGAGCGATCAGAAGATCAGCAAGCAAGCCCGCTCCAACTCCTGCAAAAAGCCTGACAGTGACACTACCGTACAGTTCGGTCTCCTCATCTGATATGTCGCATATCAAGTCTAGGGGTGGTAAACGTAAGACCCCAATAACCGATAAGTCATGCCGATATGAGGCTCATAACGGGTCGAGAAACTACTGGTAAAACTTACCAGTAAATCTCTAAACCAGCCCTGGACAGGGACTTCCCTGTTATGGCCAATCAAACATAGCGCAACATCAACCCCCAATACCGGGAGAGACGAAACCCCTCCTATCGTTCATTGCCTCCATGTGACTCGGGACTGTACCCAAAAACCACCATTTTGCATGCCCTCTTCGACGTGGTAAGGTGAAAATCAAAGCACAGTGGGAATCACACAAGACTCTATGACGATCTTGGGTCTACAGACTAACCTGTACCGGTGTCACCAGAGAACTGCCATCAGACGTAAGGTATAATACCATCTGGGAGTTCTCGGCGAGTCCGTCCAGTGTACCCAGTCTCTACTAAGCACCCGTATATCATCTCTGATGTCAAACACCAATGGATATGGGATCATCCATCGCCCATCTACATGGGTCGAGAAGCTATACGCTAGTCTACTCTGGTATATCGATGCCCCGTCTCGATACACCCACGACTAGGGATCTTGAAGGATGTACTTATGGACTACCATGTCCCGACTAGTATGATCCTCATCATAGTCCAGGTAGTCAAGTACACATCCTAAGGGCTTTACCAACATGTAACAGAGAGACAATTAGTGTACACGTTAAGGTAAAGAGTATCCAGATAGCATACAATCATGTCGAGCAAGAAATTCCTCCCTATATATGTCCAAGAATCCACTACAATATACATCTCATGTATAGTAATGGCCTCTAGGGCATACATATAACTAAAAAATATGCTTTGACATCCTTACATGCTAGTTACCTGTATACCTATACGGTATTGTACCATTAGTGATAGGTATATTTCACACATAATGACATAGCTACATGTATACCTTGCATACATACTTCACTTATACCTGGAAGGTATATTACATCATTACTGATAGGTAGATACATATACCTTGCTATACCTACATATGTATACATATATCTGGCTATAGCTACTTGTTCACCTTTATTTGATGTTATATAGGCTTGGAGAAATTAGGAAACGCATGATATTTATATTAACATATTGCGGTTAAATAGCGGCTTTTCCTTTATATGCTCGCATTTCAGTTTTATGTTGCGTATATTATATTCATGGATTTTCGCATTGAGATATGGATTTTTCATGATGTTTTCTGGATTTGAGGATCGTGGTAGTTTCATGAAATTATGCATTATTTGAAAAACCCGATTTCTCTTGATATGATATTTCAGCATCCACCATGAGATTTATCGGTTTTGATTTATATATAACCCACGCGAGGAAAGGAGGGGGTCGTGTGCGGGTACATGGTGGGGCCCGGAGGTACCCCGGGGCAAGAGTTCGTAGAGCAGACGAAGAGTTAGTGGGGGAACCATACCTACCGGTGAGAGTACCTATGACTCGGCGGTTATCGTGGGGATACTGACGGGAGTCATGTACGTATGGATACGTCAAAGGACGAGGGTCGAAGCTGAGCACTCGGGTTTTCGGATAGCGTATGAGACATACCTATCTGGGTGCCAGTCGTGATGACAGCACCTGATAGATCAGCCTTTATGTGTCGATACTAGACACTTGTTTTCATGATATTTTTACTCCTAAGTATATATAACAGTGGAATGGGACGCTGTTATATATGCATATATATATATATATATATATATTAGTGGAATGGGACGCTAATATATATGTATACATATCAATTCATATACATCATCATAATTATTCATGCAAATATACTTAGGTTATTTGAGATTCACTTGATATTGGATTCAGGATATATGAGATTCACTTGATATTGGATTCAGGATATATGAGATTCACTTGATATTGGATACAGGATATATGAGATTTATTTGATTTTGTACATTCAGGATATATGAGATTCACTTGATATTGGATTCAGGATATATGAGATTCACTTGATATTGGATACAGGATATATGAGATTTACTTGATTTTGTACATTCAGGATATATGAGATTTACTTAATATTGTACATTCAGGATTTATGAGACTTACATGATATGAGAGCCAATTTGGGGGCTGATTTGAGGAAATTAGGATTTGGATTGTCTTGATGGATTTTGGTCCTACCACGAGGTCAGGATTCCATGGGAATGACATGTTTTATCCCATACTCCACAATTATTGTTTATGCACTGCTTTATGTATTAGTTGTACCTGATAGAGTACCTTCCATGACTGTTGTATTTACATACCTTATTTTATATGCATTGCTTCATGTATTAGTTGTACTTGATAGAGTACCTTTCATGACTGTTGCATATATACATTGTCATATCATTACTTCATGTATTAGTAGTACCTGATGGAGTACCTTACATGATTGTTGCATACAGATTGTCATATTATTGCTTCATGTATTAGTTATGCCTGCTAGTTTACCTTTCATGACTATTGCATACATATGACCATTTATTGCTATTAGCTTGCATATGTTAGATTCGCGCTGTACGTGCATACTTGCAATTACCTGCATATTTTATTTACTATTCACGAGTTGGCAACTCACCCCCGTTGTGCCACAGTATTTTGCAGGTTGTTCCCCCAGAGTAGTCGAGGCATGTTATTCATCTATCATATCATCTTTTGCTGCGGTACCGCTTTGGCTCACAGTGTGCAGTGTTGCTTTAGGTGGGTTTTGTGGTTATCCGTTCATGTTTATTGTATATTCGTTGTATCCTGTACTCTCCATCTATCATTATCTTGTATGACTTAGAGACATGATGTGAGGACGATATTGTATATTATTTTGTGACTTGGAGGTCTTTATGTAGTTTTACTTCTATCTTCTTCTATTTCTTCGCTACGGCATCGTATATCTGTTGTGGTGGTTGTTTTCCGCCGTTGGGCATGGATTTGCTCCCGTTGGGGATGCTTTACTTATATTTATGTTGTACCCATTTTTGGGGTTAGTTTTTACAAAGGAGGTGCTGCCAAAATTTTTAAGAAACTAAAATTTGACTTTAAAGAATTTTTACTCGAGATTTTCAAAAGTTTTAACAATGTTCTTATTTCTTACTACTTTTGATTATTTAGATTGTTGGGTTTTCGGCTTACTTAATTGTGTTACGCCTGTAGACGTTGCGTAGTTTAAGGGTCGTCACGTGCCAATTTCGGGTCGTGACAATAGCTCTCTCTTACTCTCTTGAGTTTAAGCAAGGGTTATTATTATTATTCTCATATTATTCTCTTGAGTTGAGCTTGAGCCATCTCCTTCTTCCTCTCTCTCCTCAAAGCTCACTAGGATTTCAAAAGAAAGAGAAAGGATTAAAAAGAAAAGGTTTTTAATTGAGATCCAAACCCAAATCACCATTCCACTTTAGTTTAGCCCACTAGATTGGAGTGTTTGCTTCTTCTTCTTCCTTGATCAAGAGAAGCTTGGAGCTTGGTGCAAAGAGAGTTCGTGGTGGATCATCGTGGACGCGAAAGGACATAAGCCAACCAGTTCAAACCTCAATAGATCCAAGGAGTCTAGGAGGAAGTCTACAAAGGTTGTATTCTCTCCCACTTAGTGTTAGACACTTGTAGTATATGATACTAGCATGTTGTTACTCTATCTTTCTAGTTCGATTCATGGATGGAATTGTTTAGCACCTTCTAAAATTTTTGTTATAGCATGTGTGATGCAACCCTAAACCCAGTGCGGTGCTATAGAATCCTTACAGTGGTATCAGAGCCAAGCTAGAAATATAGACAATGTTAGATAGAATACGGAAACGAAACAACTCCGATTTACAAAACTGCAACCCTTGAATTTTGCTTCTCTGTCATATTTTTAAAGTGCTAGAAAAAAATTTCAAACAACTGCAGAAGCTTACTGACACTACACTGAGAGCACAGACCAAATTGCAGGCAAACCCCTCGGATTTTGGCCGAGATCCCCTTGCTCAAATCCGAGCAGGCCGCCCCCCCTGTTTTGCCTAGAATTTTGCCTGTGCTCTAGTGTCTAGGTTTTGGGGTTTCATGTATTGTTTGTTTGGGTCAAATTTTCATGTGATGAAAATTGTGCTTAGGGCCTTATTCGAAGTATTTCGTAATCGTATTTTTAACATTCTAATGGTAACTTGGACGATGTTTGACAGTTCGAGCGAACATCAATAACCCCCCATTGCCCTCGCTGAAAATTTCCAAATGTTGGAATTTTCCTAAGTTAATTATATTCGATAGTCGTGCAAGTAACTCTATGGACCCTCTAGAAGAACAAAAACCTTAACTCGATTCTATGCCTTCGGAACCGCGGCTGAACCCTAGGGTTTGTCGTAGTTCCGCGGTGTCATAGGTGAGGCATTGGTTTGGGCCTCCTACGGATGGATCATAGTTACTGTGGCTCGTTTTTGGGTACTTTAACTTTGCTCAAGTGTTGAGCTCATCGGGGTAATTTGTGGGTGCTTGTTGATTCGATTGAAACGTTTAATACTGTATAGATATCTGTGATGTGATACAATAATTGGAATCTATACTAATTAGTTTTGTTAAAAGTAATTAGTTGCGTGTAAGTCTAATATTTCGGTCTCGGTAGAATCGGGAATCTTGTTGAATTACCCGGCTTCTTTTGAAAACAGTTTTCATGGTTGAGACCTAAATATAAGATTTGCATTGTTAGGCATGAAATCCTGAATTTATGATATTCCAGGTTTATGATGTCTAAAGGCAGTGTCGATTCCAATTGTTGTAGTTTTTCACTTTCTTTTCTGCGACCGTAAGTGTAGTATGTGGTGTATCGCCGGTTTCGTTGCTATACATCAACGACAATTGGGGTACGCATACTTACTTACGTTGATGATATGTGATATTATGTGTTGCTAAGATATGATGTGCAGGATCGTCGTGAATGAATAGCCGGAGGTTTATGTGAGATGAGAGTTTTTCTTTTCATTCATGTAAAATTAAATGTATGTAATATTCTTTTTTTAGGGCACTTCCGGGTTGAGTATGATGTCACCATTGTTGTATATTATTTACTTTTTCGTATTAGGATAGACCCAATGAGGGGAGCATAAGTGACCGGGTTCTAGGGTTCAGTGGGAGGCCATCTCGAGGAGTCGAGACCGGGTCTCCTAAACTCTAGAATTGGTAGGGTCAGTTGCCACTCTCGTAGGGTCTAGGGGTGTGGGCTTGGCTATTCATCGTGACCATGGAATCCGTATTTTCTATTGTTGGCTAAATACAAAATACGGACCTCCTAGTATATCCTGCATTTTCATATATGTGCTTCTGCTGTGGATATTCTGTAATGTGATTACTTTATATGCTGAGACGAATGAAATATTATATATATGATATATAATAAACGTTGCTTATGTTTTGCATCCGCGCTAGTCTCGCCCCGCTATGCCGTTAGTTAAGTAACCTAACGGTTCATAACGGGACAATGTGGCGAATGCGGATGGCATAAGCGTACGTTCTATTTTCATTTCTTTTCTGTAATGGCTTAGGACTTAAATGATGGGACTACATTAATATGATTAATGTAAACAAAATAAACCTAAAAAGATGTTGTAGAATCAGATTTGAAACCAACTCGGTTTTTTATGAAAAAGCAAGTTTTCAAAAGGCGAAGCTTAAGCCACTCCTTTTAAACCATTAGATTCTACAACGATATCAAGTTCGAAGCGTTATGGTTTTCTTAAAAACTATACGCAACCCTCCTGTTAGGTTTACCTAGCACCTCATGAAGGGTTTGCAAGCATCACATGTCTCAAAATTAAATTTTTAAGGTGCTAAGTGAACATGCAAAGAATCATCACTAGAAATTTAGGGTTTCTTAAACATACCAACAACACAAGTAGAAAAGGTTAGGGTTTTGAGAGTACAACCTTTGTAGCTCCCTACGCTAGACTCCTAGGCTACTTGGGGTTTGGAAAAGGTCCGCTTGAACTCCTCTAGGTCCACGATGATCCACCCGGAGTCCGCTTTGTCCAAGCTTGTAACTTCGCAGGATCAAGAAAAGAAAATGGAAGCTAACACTCTTCACAAGTGGGCAAGACTTGTGTAGAATGGTGTTGTGGTTGGTTTTCTCACTTCAAAATCCTAACTTGGTGAATGTTTTGCTCACTTGAGAAATCTAGAGAGCAAGGAGGAAGAGGATGATGGATTTTTAAATATCAAGAGAATGATAATTGTTGTGTGAAAAATAGAAAATATAAGTATATATATTTTCTATCTCTCATCTCAAACCATAGTTACAATATATGGATATTATTGTACTTGAGTTAAAACCTAAAAGGAAGATTAACACATGGTTAAATGGTAGGTGAGCATGGTTAGTTCAAAGAAAAGTGTAGAAGATAATCATGTATTAATCTTTTTCTTTTCTTTTGTTTTAAAACAAATACAATATATATCCATATATGTAATTATAAGGTGTGAGTCTTATATTGCCACCATCTCCTATATATACAACCATGATAACCTTTATGTATGCATGTATGTGTGCATGCACATCTTATGTGCATGAATGGGAATGAATAAGAATGAGTGCATACATGCATGCATAAAGACAAGAAAGGATTTTAAGTGAGAAGCTAATGGTTAAATGATAAATCAACACTTGATTTATCAACCCGGTCATATCACATACGACCCGACCAAAAGAAAGCCGCCCGATTAATATATTGCATCTCATATGTGCATTTTAACCGGGCCCACGTACATATCGCATATGCGCACCACAACGTTTCGCCTGGACTAGGTAACTCCTTTGTGGGACTCTAAGACTCGTCAATACGCCGGCAGTGGGTGATGATCATATCAAGCACCCCCAAGCCGCAAGCGGTCAGCTAAACATAACGGCCACCCGGGTATTGAGCGATCAGAAGAAAACAAGCGAACCTGTTACAACTCCCGTCGAGCCAACCGGCAACACTACCGTACAGTCCAGTCTCTTCGTCAGATATATTGCATATCGAGTCTAGGGATGGTAACGTCGACCCCAATAACTCAATAAGTCGTGCCGATGAAAGGTCTATAACAGATCGAGAAACTACTGATAACACTTATCGGCAAATCTCAACAGCCCTGGCCAGGGACTTACTGATATAGCCAGTCGAGCACAGCACAGCATCAACTCCCAATACCGGGAAAGACGAAACCCCTCCTATTGCTCATCGCCTTCGTGTGTCTCGGGACTGTACCCAACGGCCACCTGTTTTCACGACTCAGTAGAGCCGTGGTAGGGTGGTAATCAAAGTACAGTGGGAGAACACACAAGACTCTATGACGATCTCGGGTCTACAGACTAACCTGTACCAGTGTCACCTGAGAACTGCTATCCGACGATAGATATAATTCCATATAGGAGTTCTCGGCGAGTCCGTCCAGTGTACCCAGTCACCACTGAGCACCCGTATACGATCTCGATGTCAAACATCGATGAATGTGGGAACATCCATCGCCCATCATATGGGTCTAGTGTCATATACGCTAGTCTACTCTGGTATATCGATGCCCCGTCTCGATACACCTACGACTAAGGACATTCTAGAATATGCTTATAAACTACTAATGTCCCACTAGTATGATCTCTATCATAATCACAGTAGTCAAGTCAATATCCTCAGGGCTTTATCAACATGTATGAATGAATAAAAGCATGGTCAAATCAACATGTCAGATAAAGAATAACCAGATAGCATATTATCATGTCGAGCAAGAATGTACACTGAATATATATATATATACATGTATAAATACATCCACTATCACATAATGGCCTCTAGGGCATACATATATCCAACACCTCCGTCATTTTAGGAAGTAGAGTACTTAGTATTCATGCTACGTATGTTGATTATAGTCAAGGCGTAGTGTACGGTAGCAAAGTGATGTCTTCCTACACACCATATGATGGGATTAATTAGGACATTCATGTGATTGTATTGATTATAGTCAAGGGTTATATGGGTCGGTTTAATTAATCATGAAATGATGGATAGAACTTGACTAGTACTTATGATATATTGATTATAGTCAAGGTCATAAGTGCTAGGGGTAAAAACATATCAGGAGTTTCAAGTATTGAAATTTGCAATGAGATTGCATACCTTCTATGTGATAGTAGGATCTCGATCCCACTGTGAGCAATAGTTGCTCCCGGGAGAATTTTACACTTTACAATTAGCTAACTCATTAGGTGTCTAGAAAGGTGTCAACGGGGCTACGTCTCTGGGAAAATGAGGTTTATTTTAATTAGATCCATGCGAAAGCACAGGGAACCTCCCTCAGAAGTATCGGCACTGGCCTGGCTGAACGGTTAGCGAAGTTGTAGAATGTAATTAATCCTGGCTAATTTTTTCCTTCTAAAGGTTTGAAGGAAGATTTGAAAAAAGCAGTAGGAGACATCGATTAGATAAGATAATAAACCAATCTAATCTTTGTAAGAGTTTTCGCTGAGTGTATTCTTTTCTCTCTCCTAATAGCAGATAACCATGACTGGACTTAAGCTACTATTAGAGAAAAATAAGCTTACCGGACCGAACTATAAAGACTGGTTGAGAAATAGCAGGGTTTTGAAGACAGGTGATCATACTCTCCGGGTTGGAAATGGTTCCATTGTACATGAAGTTTCGGTGGGAGAGTATCATCTGGGATGCCATCGGGTTGTATATTGGTTTTGAACCCATGTTATTTTGTACCTAGCATGCTTTGTAATATAATAACCGTTTCTTTGTTGGACAATGAAGGATATCAGTTTATATTGCAGCATAATGTTATGAATATTAAACTAAATCAAGAGTTGATTGGTTGTGGTAAACTTAATAACGGGATATACGTCCTTAATTAACACACAGTTTTCAATATACAGCACACAAACAAAAGGAAATTTTCAGATATAAATGAAGCTTTTCTTTGGCATTGTAGACTTGGTCATATTAATGAAACAAGACTAAACAAGCTTCATAAAGATGGATATTTAAATTCTTTTGAGTATAAATCTTATGCGACTTGCCAGCCTTGTATCAAAGGGAAAATGACCAAAACTCCGTTTACTGGAAACGGAGAAAGAGCTACTGAGCTCTTGGGCCTCATACATAGTGATGTATGTGGGCCAATGTCTACACATGCAAGAGGCGGTTTTTCTTACTTCATAACTTTTACTAATGATTTCTCAAGATTCAGTCATGTGTTTTTAATAAAGCATAAGTCTGAAGCTTTCGAGAAATTCAAGGAGTACAAACTTGAAGTAGAAAAACAAACATGATTGAGCATCAAGATACCTCGATCGGATCGAGATGGAGAGTATCTTAGTACAGAGTTTTCGAACTTCCTAAAAGAGAATGGGTTTCCCTCTTAGCTCACTCCCCCTTACACACCACAGCACAACGGTGTGTCAGAGCGGTGGAATCAAACCCTATTAGATATGGTACGATCCATGATGAGTGATGCTGAGTTGCCCCTCTCCTTTTAGGGGCATGTATTGGAGACTGCAGCTTTTCTGTTGAGCAGGGTTCCATCCAAGACCGTGTCTACCACTCCATATGAGATATGGTATGGGAAGAGACCATCTCTTAAGCGAGTTAAGATTTGGGGTTGTCCGGCTTTTGTCAAAAAGCAGAATCAGGACAAACTCGAGACACGGTCGTTCAAATGTTTATTTGTGGGATATCCAAAAGATTCATATGGATATCTTTTCTACCACAAGGAGGAACAAAGGGTGTTTATTTCTCGAAATGCCACATTTTTAGAAAATGAGATTTTTCCAAATGATACTGATGGCAATGTGGTAGATCTAGATGAGGTTCTAGAAACACAAATTACAAATGACAACTTGGTTGAACCTGATATTGCAACAGAACTTAATGAACCTCAGCCACTCTGTAGATCTGGTAGGACTTCTCGCCCACCGGAGAGATACTATGGTTTTCTCGTTGATGGTGATGGAGAAGACTGCATTATGGATGATGATGACCCTACCAGTTTTCATCAAGCTATCACGAGTGGTGACTCTGTGAAGTGACTGGATGCCATGAGATCCGAAATGGAGTCTATGTACACCAACAAAGTGTGGAATTTGGATGTTTTACCCTCTGGGGTAAAACCCGTAGGGTGAAAATTAATCTTTAAGAGAAAGATCGGTGTAGATGGGCAGGTGGAGACCTATAAGGCAAGGCTTGTGGCAAAATGATTTCGACAAAGACCAGGACTGTATGTTCATTTGATAAAACTGCACATCTGTTATTACATTTTTCCTACTATTTCTATATTAAAAAGGTCTTTATTATAATATATCATACATATGAGCGTTTATCTGTAAAAATACTATTTTCCATGTGTTGATATATTATAATAAGCATTTGGTAGGAAAATGTATGCAAATAATATCATTGACCTAATCCTAGTAGAACAAAGTCTACTAAATATTATTTAAGTTGTGCAGAATTTTCAGGTCTTAAATCAAGGAAATCAAGTTGTTAAAACTAACATGCCTAATTAAGAAAGCAAAACTTGGAGACCAAGTCTGGCAGCAACTACGAGAAGATTTCAAGAATCTAAAGGTCCCAGATATTGCCACATGTCACAAGGATGAAGCCCAAAAAAATTGATGAAGTTATCCCCACCCTTGGCCGCGGATCCGCGGACAAACCTCCCTGTTGGCCGCGGATCCGCGGCATGATAGGGGAGTCAGAGTGTGCAATTTTCTAGGGTGAATCTCTACTGTTAGCTTCCAATTTTAGAAGCTAAATTTCTGGCTTTTGGGGTATAAATAAGGACCGAGAGCCTCTTGGAAAAATTATCAAGTCGACGAGATCACGAAGTCCAAGACGGCTCACGCATCCAAACTGATCATCAACTGTTCGTCTACCTCCTTGGAAGAGATCGAGAAGCAAACTAGTCTTTGTAATCATTTTCTAAGGAATCAAAGTGTAATGAATATTGTTAATTAAAAAAGGTAGCTTTCTTTTTCTTATTCTATTTCTTCATAGTAATTATGCATTTTCTCTCCATCTCTTTTTCTCCCAACATGCACGAGTAATTCTCTGCTTGTTAGGGTTCGTAGGATTAGGGTAGGCTAATGGATGATGAACATCCCTAAACCCTATTTAAGTCCTATAAAGTTTATGAACTTTATCAAAAGAATCATTAACATCATAATCGGGCGCGCTAACAATTCTTTGTTAGTTCCGACCGCGATTAATGATTAGATTAATGATTGTTTTGGTAAAGGCTAGATATGAACGGAGTTCCGTTTCAAGATAAGGGTTAAGAGTGGGATTCCTTTTCCCTCCAAAAACCCTAATCTACACGCATCACCGTCGTTCTAGTTTTAAATCTATTAATGGATAAAAAAGGGTAACTTTTAATTAATCGTCCATGACTACTAAATCCTAACGAACCCTACAAGCCCTCTTATTATATTAACTACATTCCTAAAATAATCTAGATCTATAAATTTGCACTCTTGCTTAAAGTAGATCTAGAAACTTTTCCCAAAATTCTTTATTCCTCCTCTCTTTCTCAACACATCTAAAGTAAGAGTAAAAGATTCAATGTTTCCCTAACGACGACCCGTACTCACCTCGGTCTAGCTACACGCGACACCGTTCTGATTGCGGTTAACTACAAAAACACTCTTTCACAAACCAATCAAATGGCGCCGTTGCCGGGGAGACGTGCGTAATTTTTTATTCTTGCTATTTGTGTTGAATTCTTAGACGATTCATATCATTATTAAAATAAAACTGCAAATTGTATATTTAACGATTTGTGTGTGAATTTTGCGAGGGAATCTGGAGTCACGGACTTGAGGAAACAGGAGATCTAGGGTTTCGCACTTCTCTGGTATCTTTCTTAACTCCTCTCTCCTCTCAAATCCAATAAAATCTATTTTCTGCAGGATTCTTTGCAAAATATCGCCGCTCAAAAAACTTTTTGCAAAGTTTTGTTTTGCGTTTTGTTTTGCATATTTTAATACGGACTTTAAGGGGCAAAGACCAAATCAAGATTAGGTTGGGATTTCATCACCCTTCCTAAGCCCCACAAATCACAAACCGAGCATCTGCATCAACCCTACATTAATTTAAAAAATATCTAGACCAGACTCTAAGGACTGTCGCGCTCATTAAGGACATAGGAAGGTCGTGGGTAATCTATCGCTTATCCGCATTACTTTTGTGGTGACTAGGCAAGTGTGTCTAAGGCGAGTGGTTACTTAATTAGGACCACTACTTTTGTAGTGGGGAGCCTCCCACTCACCTGGCACTTACCTGGCTATAAGGGTAGTAAAGAGGCGGTAGAGGATTTATCCTGCGGCTTGTCCTTTGGAAGTCTAGGAGCGGTCTAGAGACTGGACCTAGGTAACCATAGTTCTAGGGTTGTTTGTGCATTTTTGTGTGATTTGTCTAAATCCGTCATTTTTCAAAACAAACCAATTATTTTCTCCCCTTTTTACCCCTTCCCCCTTCTTCTCTTCTTATAATGGGTAACCTAAACAGAAGAACACTTGCCGAGCTTTGCTGTCCACAACCAGATATCTCTTGTTTTCGAAATCCCTTCGGTATACCGTCCGACTCTTCCATGTCCTTAAGAGATCATATAGAACAAGCAGGAAGAAACAGTTGGCCACCTCAGTCTAGGTCTTATCAACCGTATCCTAATCCTACACCTGTTTCAGTTGATACCCAGAGTGAGGAATCCCCTAGACGAATGTCCATTGCTGAGCACATAGCTAAGGCTAGAGGCTAAAGTTTCAACCCGGACCAATATCAACCATCACCACCACTGTCCGGAGAAGAGTTTGATATGCGGTTTGTGGCATATGAGATGTCTGTTGAAAATAGCCAACCAACCAACCCATATCAATATTCTTCTTATCATAATATTGATCCTACTCCTACCCAAGTTCCGCAACCATTCTATTCCTATCAATCCAATCCGACTTTTCCACCTACTCTAGACAGGTCATCTAATCAGTCATTTGGGAGTTTTAATTATCCATAGGAATTTCAATCTTATACTAAAACCCCTTATCAACCCAAGATTAGTCTGGAGCAGACATTAGAAAAATTTCTGGAACTGTCGAACCAAATTAGGAAAGATTTGGGTAGTAAGACAGAACTGTACACCCTTCCTAATCAAACCTCCTGTTTCCAAACTGAAATCCACAACTCCAGTTTCATAGATTCATCAAGTACACCAAATAGAATGACTGATAAGTTGTGTGACCTTGTAGTGTTTGATTTACCCGACTGTGAAGGGTCCAATTCAAGTGAAACCATACCCAACCCTTATGATCTCTACACCTCCACTCTTGAACCAAAACTGATTGAAAACCATACTTTTGATGACGTGTTTGAGAATTTTAACCTTCACTTGAATGAGGTGATTGACGTTGGGGATATATTGATTGATGAACCCGAAATTTTGGATGATTTTGTCCCACCAATTCATCAAATCCTTTCACTTCCTTGTGGTCATCATCTTAAGCCTTTAATTCTTCCCGAACCCCAAATATGTCTTGAAGTTAATGATAAAGGTATACTCGAAGAAATGCAACCTCCATCTTCCACATCTGGTTCAGCAACACTCGACACACCAATTTGTTTACCCATTTCACCTTCTACTTTCTCCGGTTCTTCTTTTGTTCCTATAGTTTCAGTGAGTTTTGATAAATCACAATCCGTTAATTCAAGTTCAATAATACCAGAAATTCAACTTGATTTGGATATTTTTGAAAATGAGGTAGATGAGTTTTTCGAGTCCTCTACCTCAATAATTTTTTATGAATCAAGTGGGATAAATTCTGGCACAAAACTCTTTGACAGCAAAATGTTCAATCACACCATTGATAAAAAGTTTTGAAGAACTTTTTGCTGACGAACTTGAATTTTTAAACAATACGGATTTTGTGATTAATCAATCTCCACCTACAGAGGTTGAACCGTCACCATTCCTTCTTCCTAATCATTCACATTCATCCCCATTCTTTCTTTTCTCTAATTTCAAACCCTTTCCAGACCACCTCTTATCCCTTCCCCACTTTTTCTTGACTCGATACAACACATTCTTCCACCAACCTATACGATATACTGATAAAATCTTTGAATGGTTGGTGTTAACTTTTGGTCTTTGTAAAGTCTTACTTTGACCAAATGACTCACCCCCTCTTAAAATGCTTCGTATTGTCTAACTCATGTTTGAGGGGGGGTATATTTTTGGCTCTTGATCATAACTTTTGTCCTCAAATTTGTGAGCCAAAAATAAGTTTGGGGGAGCATTTTCACTTTCATATATTCTTGCCCCCATTAATAATGTCCTCCCAAGCTTACAGGTTTTTGTGATCCAGCAGATAGCAACAGTGAGGACACTGTTGAAAACAAGTTTGGGGGAGGTTTGTGCTTATTTACGCATACTTTGCATTATACTATATTTAAGCACAAAATTTTTTGATAATAAAAGAGTAGAATGTGAAAAATTACATCCAAAAGATAGGAATAGTTTAAGAAAACCAAGAAAATTAGAAGTTTTCTTAAACGAACTGGTAATAAGTAGGTATGAGCTGTTGTCCCAAAGTTAGTAAGATGAAGGAAGTCACTAATCTGAGGATAAAAATAAGTCTGAAAATAGTTTCTATTCTGGAAGCCAAATATTTGAATGTTGATACCCTACTATATGCACTTACACACGTCTTGAAATTTGGGATAGTAAAGGATACCTTGAAATACTCTTGTCTGAAAGACAAAGTATGAAGGAAATAAAAAAATGAAGAAAATATAAAAATGGTGAAAAGAAAAAAAATGAACACTGGTTTTGTTATCACCAAGGCAGCAATAAAAAAATATAGGGAGGGTGCTTCATCACCTAGTGCCCTAAGGCCAACTAGTCTGGGAGTCACTGCTAAGCCTTAGGTGGTGCAAGACGAGGAAAATATTATCACCTAATTAGCAAGCACACGAGTAATCGGTCGGTAGTACCTCAAGAAGTATTAACGGTCGCATGAAAATGTGTGAGCAAATCTAAATATTCATCAAGTTAAAAAAGTACTGAGGTAGATGGACAAGAGTATGATAGCTTGAATTGAATTCTCCGAGTGTAGGGATGTCCATTTCACACACGTAGGGGTATATGATCGATGTTTGGATGAAAGATAGGAATGAAGAATAAAGACGATGTATTATTGAGGGATGATGTGATTTCTAACATTTTTTCATGACTATTAAGATAGGGCTCATGACAACTGAAAAGCTAGTATAGTTGGAAACTCTTATTTTCAAAGTCTTTCTTTTATGATTCTTATCTTTATATGTAAATTTCACCATCTCTCTTTTATTATAGGATTTTGTGGGTGTAATCCGGTGAAAACCCTTAGAAGACAACACTCCTCCTACTGGGGACACCTGTAAGTGCACGGCGGCGCCCCGGCCGTCAATCCGACGGTCAAACGCGGAAACGGTGGTAAACTTAAAATTTTGCGGACTTGGCAAACCGGCACCACCGCGCACTAAAACCGGATCGGGCCATTAAACTAAATCTAGCTAACTACAAAGAGAAGGGGAAGAGATATACCGACGATCCAAGTCCTCCGGTCTTCATCTCCACTCCGATCTCCTCGCGGGATCTCCGTCCGTCTCCTCCTCGTCGGAAAGGGCACCACGAAGCCGGGTACTTTTACGGGCTCCCACCTCAATACCGAGGCAACTCGCGCATGAAGCCGGCTACTCGACATGCTCAAGATATGCTGTAGGGAGTGTAATGTAGAATGTATGTCTCACTTTGGGGTTGGTTGCCATTTGAAGAGGATGGAGGAATGGTGTATAGAAAATTGGTGCTTTCAATTTTCTAGCAATGGAATGAGATGAAGAATGATATGCACAAAATGAATCACTCTCATTTTTCTTCCTCTCTTCTCTTTTCTTCTTCTCTCTTTCTTTTTCTTAACCATGAAAAACTTCTTACCTCAAGTGAGTAACAATGGTGGAGGAATATGAATATGAAGGGAGGTGATGGTAGTAAAAGGTGGAGGGTAACCATATCCAAAACATAATCATGATCACAAATCAAATCCATTTCAAATCCTCTCTTATCACCATAAGTGCATGAAAAGCAAAGATGCTTATCATATCAAACCTTATGCAATAAAACCCTCCACAAAGTGTTATTTGCAAACTTGCAAATAACACCCTCCATCGGAAAAGTCCGGCCGGGAAAGAACAAAGAAAAACCGGCCGGAACGGAAAGCAAACTGGCAACCCCAGAAAAAAGGTCCCGTAATAAATTACAGGAAAACCCCTATACTGTGCATACACACCCGCATCTGTATTCCGTCCGGATACAAATGCAATGAGACAAAATCTACACTGTACTAAACTAGGATCCGGCTTAAACCAAAACCGGCTAGTAATATCCGTCCGATCCTGATGCGTGCAATACCGCATGTATCTGATCGAACGCTGCCATATAACTATACGGCCACTAGTACAAAACCGTCCGATCCTGATCCGTGCAATACCGCACGTATCTGATCGGACCCTGCCATATCTCCATACGGCCTCTACAGCGTTTCGCCCGAAAGCTTGAGTAACTGAAAGTGTGGTGGACTCTAAAGACTCGTCAATACTATGGCTGTGGATTTAACCACTAGCACGTCAGAGGTATAAGCCAATACGTGACGGGCCACCAGCTATTGACCAAAAGGGACGTCGATGAGGAAGCTCACCCCGACACCCAACTGAGCCTGTTAGTGACAATATCCGTACAGTCCGGTCCGTTCGTCTATGAGCATCGCATGGCGGGCCTAGGGGGTTGGTAAAAGTCAGACCCCCAAAAGCGGTACAAGTCGTGTCGGAGTGTAGCCCAGAACACCCTGAGATACTACTGGAATACCTACCAGTAAATCTCCTTGCCTTGGCCAAGGTCTTTGTGTAATGGCTCTCCTAGACACAGCGCGACCTCACCCCCAATACCGGGAGAGACGAACCCCTGAAGATACGCTCACTGCCTCCATGTGGCTCGGGACTGTACCCAACTAAAACCTGTTTGCACGACTCCTTTGAGCCGTGGTAGGGTAGTAATCAAAGTTCAGTGGGAACTCACACGAGACAAATGACGATCCCCAGGTCGATGAACTAACCTGTACACATGTCACCTGGGAACTGCTATCTGACGTCAGGTATAAGACCAACTAGCATGTTCCCGGCGAGTCCTGTCCGGTGTACTCATAACCCAATGAGCACCTGTATACATCTTAGGTGAACCAACTGACACCAGTGGCTTGTGAGACCGGCCACCGCCCCTCGTCGGGGTCTCAACTGTATACACTAGTCTACTCTGGAGAATCGATGCCCTGTCTCGAAACTCCCACGACTAGGGACCTTTTAAGGATGTGCTTATAGACTCCAGCTCTCACTTATATGATCGCCCTCATACTGCTGGCAGTCAAGCAAGAATCCCAGGGGCTCTATCAACGTGCAATAGCGACATGTCAGGTCACCTAAAGAAGTACACGATGATAAAGGTAAACCAGATAGCATACTATCATCTCGAGTAAGACTGTCCTACCGGGATAGGTCCTCCCTCAATCATTGCAATCACGAGTCTGTGATCCAATAATCGACTCTGAGGGCACTATCTCCAACAATCTCCCACTTGCACTCAAGGCTAATTATTGCGATGTCGCATACTCACAGCCCGTGTGATACCGAACACCCAACTCCTCTACTAGTCAGTCTCACAAAGCTCGTTTGCGAAACTATTGCGTTCGAGGAATAGCCTCAGTGAGTGGATCCGCCTAGATGTTTCTATCTATGTCTCTCTATATCTCAACTTCGCGGAGAAACCCATCTCCCGAAATGAGCAATACCTGTCTTAGAATGTGTCTGGATGTCTGATGGGACATAGCTCATAAATGAACTCCAAATCCAAACTTCTTAGACTGTATCGTCAACCGAACTTAATCAGTATCCTGCACCATGCCACCCTCAGTATTGCCTCGGACCACCTGTCCAAAATACTGCCCCTCATCAGAGGGATAACTATAACTCTGACAACCTCCTTGTCGTCCATGTCACCTTGGAAGCCTGGAATGATACCTGTCTCTCGAATGAGGCTGTCGTTATCATATCCCTAGAACATCCACTTATGTTCTAAAACTGCTTCCGACTGTTTCTCCAGGATTGGATCAATGTCAACTTATTGCATCTAGTGCAAGAACAACATCTGGTGCGGTACTTGACATCTCACGATTGACTCAATTGCCTGAGCAAGTGATCTGCCAATCATGCACGTCCCTCTCCACTTTAGTCTGTAAGACACCTTTGGAGAGGGTGACTCCATTACCTGCAGGTACACTACCGTGCCAGGAGTCGTCCATTCTAAATACCCTTAGAATGCTGTCTAAGTACCCTGATTGGGAAACCACCCAAATCTAGATCTAAAACCATAGATCCAGTAACCAGTATGTCTGATATAATGTCCAAGTCCTTTGTGGAGAAACCACTGTGTGACGACCAAAGTATAACCGATCGTAGTATAGGAATATCACTTCCTACTACCTTCTCAACAGATCCATCCCCTATTCTGATGACGTCAAACCTATGACTGTCACATCAGAAATAGATGATCTATCTCCGCTACATCTGCTTTAGTCTATAAATAGACATAAGCCTGATGTCCACCAATGCTTCCGCTGCTCCCACTGACTACGACAACCCTCCGGCAGTGTCATATAGACGTGCACTTCTAAAGCTAGTTTAGAACGACGCTATACTCATCCTCCTGCCGGGTCTCGCAGCCTAGAACAACAACAATGGCAAGTGTGGGTAAACAAGAACTTCCCTGTCACCGTCCTTGAGGCTACCGGAGTACCTCTCGGGTGCCTGAAGTTACCTACCTTATCTGCGGAGTGGTCAATGGAATGTCAAATCAGATTGAATCTTTGGGTTCCTTATCAAATCTTCAGTAATCGTTTGCGGTTCTGGAATCACTTCCAGTTCTACCATACTCCCACTGCTGTTTTTTGAAAAAAACCATTTTTGTTAAAACTGTGGCGAGTCAAGATGGTAGAAAATCAACCCTCGTCATAGCCTGGGTCAAACCCACAAACAGCCATTACAGAAACGTGCTTTGAGTTATCCAGAGTCTGGTTTTAATCATAAGCCGGACAACTCCCCGTACCTTAACAACGTTAAGATATGAACTGTTCTACATCCAATATAGAACCAGAGGCACTGATTTAATTGAACCAGATTCAAATCATGCAGCTATCTCCAGTGCATGTCAACTAAATGGAGAGAGGCCGATCAGCGTTACTCAACTTAGGAATGCTTCCAATTATGAGTAACCCGAAAGAGAAGCAAGTTCTCTTAACCATTACTATCAACTGAATACCATACACAAGTATCTACATCTTCGATCACTTTGAAGAATCCCGATACTTGCTACACCTGGTTCTCTACTCTATTCAAATACCTATAACTCCTCAAAACTTAGACCCTGTGTTTCTACGAAACACATGTCTAAGAACTAGAGAAGTCAAAAGTAAACTGAATATAGTATGAGGACCAACCCCTCTGTCCTAGTGCACACTGGACAATATACAATACTCTGTATAAGTCCCCTGAGTCTTGCGACTCAATCACTGTGTGTCGTAGGTTGAAAACTGTACTTATGGTTAAGAAGAATTACACCGCTGTTTAATGCTCCTTACCTAACCATCCACTGATATAGGTAAATGTCATCGACATAATATCAAAAAGGTATATCTCACTCTATGAAAATAGACGTACAGATATATCAATTTGAAATTGGTGCACAACAGCGGATATTCAAAACCAAATATTTGCCGACCGGCAAACAACCCAGGTGGCATCCTCAAATATCACCAATTACAACGAATCCCGATATAATGAGGATGATCACCTAATTCCCAATAACTTACTCCCACTCATCATCTGTAAAACCATACAGATGTGAGAATCAAACCTGGTAAATACATACCCTGGAGTAAGTATCTAATCGGGAAATCAGTTCTCTTTTAACATTACACAGTGAAACTGAAACATTGAAATGTTTCGTTGGGGTATCCTGGCATTCCTAGTAATGCCTCATCCATAATCCAGATTCACAACTGTAACCGTATAATTCATTGCCACCTCTCCAAATCCCTTCATATGTCTTTAGTCATTACCTTCTGTACACCCCTTTTAAGCCAAATGGTTTTCTTCCTTCCCTACCGTTCGGCACCAGCCTATGGTTTGGAAGAAGACTATCCAAAAAGCATAAAGGGTGTACTGTCCTAATCCTAGGAGCACTCGCAACGCGAGAGAAGGTGAAGATAAAAGACACCTGAATGTACTTTATTCCTATTTCTCCTGAACCAGGATCCATCCCCGAACTGGAACAAGTTCCTTTCGAGTTCGTATATAACCATACGATGGATTATCCAATAAGATGGGATCTTCGTAGTGATACGGAGTGTCCTGGAGAAATACAAAGGTGATTTAGGATTGGCGAAGAAATATTTGGTTTGGTCGTGAATAGCAGTCGCAATTTACTTTGCCCTCTTACTAATCCCTTGCTTTGTCTGAACTTAATACCTTCTGTACACCATTTAGGCTAACTGGTTTTCTTCATTCCCTACCGGTCGGCACCAGCCTATGGTTTGGAAGAAGACTATCCAATTTGCATAATAGGTGTACTACTCCTAAACCAAGGAGTACTCGCAACCTGAGAGAGGGTGAAAAGAAAAGACAACTGAATAATCCTATCCGTTTTCTCCAGAACCTGAAACCATCCTCGAAGTCCTTCGAGTTCGTATATAACCATACGATGGTTTTGTCCAATGGAAGTGGACGTTCGCAGTAATACGGGGTGTCCTGGAGAAAAGGGTAAAAGTGGGAGTGGCAAGGAGGTCTGCAACTCTGACAATCCAAAAGCCGGTGTTAAGAAGGTTCGGTCAACTTGGTCACTGAGTCAAAGTCTTAGGGTCGGGTCAATGGTCGCTGCCAAAGAGAGAGAGAAAAGAAACACTCAGCGTGCACTCTAACCTAGATCAGAATGGTTACCAATTTATCTAATCTGGAAACCTCCCACTGTACCTCAAATTCTCCTCCAAACCTGAAAGAATAATTAGTCGGGGTCACCCGAGGAGTAAACCAACTCATCAGTGGGAATCGGGATCCAACTCTCATCGCATGATAACGTGACGGAATCCGCTCACGGTATCACACTCCAGAAGGTATGCGCATATCTGGCAAGTTTCAGTTCTTTTGAAACTCCCGATGTGATTTCTGCCCCATGCTCTTATGACCTTGACTAAGGCCAACAAATCATAAGTCACATGTCAAGTTCTACCCGTCATTGTCCAGGTTGATTTGAATCCACCCGTACAAGCCCTTGACTAAGGCCAACAAGGCTATACGACTGTCCCAAACCAACGCATCTATCTATGCAGCATATGAATACCCAATAGCTACCAAACACTGTGCCTTGACTAAGGCCAACAAACACAGCTTGAATACTATTGACTACCCATATGAAACGACGGAGGGCTACGAATGGTTTCTGGCGAAAACCTTTAACGTAGTGAACTTGATATCGTTGAAGGAACGGATAGCTTTTTATAAAATATAGTGACGAAAACCTTTACTAAAGAGGTCACTCCCGGTGAAGGGATCTCGGCTCTTTCCCCGTAGAATGGGGTGCAGGATATTCCAACTGAATACCACGGTGCAAAGCAAAAGTAATCGGCTATAGTGAAGTTAATGCCCTGACGCAAACTTCTGTCCAAGGGGTCACTCCCGGTGAAGGGATCTCGGCCCTTGCCTCGTCGACTGAGGAGCAGGATATTCCAAATGAATACCACGATGCAAAACAAAAGAGAACGTCCTTGCAATAACAGCTTTTAGAAAAGTGTTCCAACAACATCAGATTAGGTTTGTTTTAACTTGCATTGATCCGAATCAATGCAGTCCCATCAATTGATCACACCAAAAAGAACGAAAATATACTGATGTACGTATATGCCATCCGCATTCGCCACTGGGTCCCGTCATTACCCGTTAGGTTAGCTTACTAACGACAGAGCGGGGACTGGACTAGCGCGGATGAAAAACATATACAACATCTACTAATATATATACCAATATATTATATTTCGCTCAAGGCGTGAAAAGAAATGCAACATCACAGAAATGTACAGCATCACAGAACAATACGGATATCTGGGATCCCCGGGTTTCACAGAGCCACTACTGAAACCCGACGTTCCCCTGGTCGTGCGGATAGCCTGTGCAATGAAATCCTAGACCCCTACGGGCACGGCAAGTCACCCGCCAAAACCTGAAGCGAGGCAGCCCCCTTCAGCGCCGTGAATGGACCACCCAGCACTTCACGGAATCCGGTAACTTGGGCACCCCTCCTGGGTCAACCTGTACCCCCTACGAGTGCGGCGAATAGCCCGCCAATCCTAGAGTGAAGCCCCCTCCATCCCAATGCCATGAGATGCGGGCTTGTTGCCCTCCAGGACCCGGCTATCCGTGCACCCCACCGCGGGGTAATCCTAGTACATAATGTAAAATATACATACACCGGGTACATCGACCGCAACCAGGTCGTGCCCCAAAATAATAATACAAACAGGCAGTGACGGCAGTCCACATGTCGGACGCTCGCCCCGCAATATCAAATGTACATAATACAACAATACAGTACTAGCATTGCATCCAGGCTATCCCCCACGACCGATCCGCAACAACACAGCATAAACATAGAACATCAACGTGAAAGTCACGTTCGCAAATCCGTCTAACCGGGCTATAGCAGTTAGACCGGATTTACCGATCGAGTGACATTCACGGTCGCAGATATAATGTAAATACTGTGAAAAATGTGTTTAAAATATTCGATCGATCAAAAATTAACAAGTGGGCCCTCAATCAAAACTGTAGCACTCACAGAAAACCTGGGCCCAATTTTAATATTCCAAAACCCATATATTAAGCCCAGAAGGCCTCTGAAAAAATTTGGTGATGTGATGTGAATAGTGCGCGGCGGAAGGGCCGCGTGAGGTGGGGTTTAGCGGCGGATCCGCGCTCCAACTGTGGAGTTACATCGTCAAATTTTTACAGAACCCTTAGATTTCCCAGTACATCAATATTTTACAACCAGAAAAATTTTTCGAGACCAAAAATTTTCAACAGAAACTGATTCGAACTAAAATGCAGTTTTGGAACATTCGATCGATCGAAACAGAAAAACACATTACACCAAGCTAGACTATGTTAATGGCGAGGCTCTGATACCACTGTAAGTGCACGGCGGCGCCCCGGCCGTCAATCCGACGGCCAAACGCGGAAACAGTGGTAAACTTAAAATTTTGCGGACTTGGCAAACCGGCACCACCGCGCACTAAAACCGGATCGGGCCATTAAACTAAATCTAGCTAACTACAAAGAGAAGGGGAAGAGATATACCGACAATCCAAGTCCTCCGGTCTTCATCTCCACTCCGATCTCCTCGCGGGATCTCCGTCCGTCTCCTCCTCGTCGGAAAGGGCACCACGAAGCCGGGTACTTTTACGGGCTCCCACCTCAATACCGAGGCAACTCGCGCATGAAGCCGGCTACTCGACATGCTCAAGATATGCTGTAGGGAGTGTAATGTAGAATGTATGTCTCACTTTGGGGTTGGTTGCCATTTGAAGAGGATGGAGGAATGGTGTATAGAAAATTGGTGCTTTCAATTTTCTAGCAATGGAATGAGATGAAGAATGATATGCACAAAATGAATCACTCTCATTTTTCTTCCTCTCTTCTCTTTTCTTCTTCTCTCTTTCTTTTTCTTAACCATGAAAAACTTCTTACCTCAAGTGAGTAACAATGGTGGAGGAATATGAATATGAAGGGAGGTGATGGTAGTAAAAGGTGGAGGGTAACCATATCCAAAACATAATCATGATCACAAATCAAATCCATTTCAAATCCTCTCTTATCACCATAAGTGCATGAAAAGCAAAGATGCTTATCATATCAAACCTTATGCAATAAAACCCTCCACAAAGTGTTATTTGCAAACTTGCAAATAACACCCTCCATCGGAAAAGTCCGGCCGGGAAAGAACAAAGAAAAACCGGCCGGAACGGAAAGCAAACTGGCAACCCCAGAAAAAAGGTCCCGTAATAAATTACAGGAAAACCCTTATACTGTGCATACACACCCGCATCTGTATTCCGTCCGGATACAAATGCAATGAGACAAAATCTACACTGTACTAAACTAGGATCCGGCTTAAACCAAAACCGGCTAGTAATATCCGTCCGATCCTGATGCGTGCAATACCGCACGTATCTGATCGAACGCTGCCATATAACTATACGGCCACTAGTACAAAACCGTCCGATCCTGATCCGTGCAATACCGCACGTATCTGATCGGACCCTGCCATATCTCCATACGGCCTCTACAGCGTTTCGCCCGAAAGCTTGAGTAACTGAAAGTGTGGTGGACTCTAAAGACTCGTCAATACTATGGCTGTGGATTTAACCACTAGCACGTCAGAGGTATAAGCCAATACGTGACGGGCCACCAGCTATTGACCAAAAGGGACGTCGATGAGGAAGCTCACCCCGACACCCAACTGAGCCTGTTAGTGACAATATCCGTACAATCCGGTCCGTTCGTCTATGAGCATCGCATGGCGGGCCTAGGGGGTTGGTAAAAGTCAGACCCCCAAAAGCGGTACAAGTCGTGTCGGAGTGTAGCCCAGAACACCCTGAGATACTACTGGAATACCTACCAGTAAATCTCCTTGCCTTGGCCAAGGTCTTTGTGTAATGGCTCTCCTAGACACAGCGCGACCTCACCCCCAATACCGGGAGAGACGAACCCCTGAAGATACGCTCACTGCCTCCATGTGGCTCGGGACTGTACCCAACTAAAACCTGTTTGCACGACTCCTTTGAGCCGTGGTAGGGTAGTAATCAAAGTACAGTGGGAACTCACACGAGACAAATGACGATCCCCAGGTCGATGAACTAACCTGTACACATGTCACCTGGGAACTGCTATCTGACGTCAGGTATAAGACCAACTAGCATGTTCCCGGCGAGTCCTGTCCGGTGTACTCATAACCCAATGAGCACCTGTATACATCTTAGGTGAACCAACTGACACCAGTGGCTTGTGAGACCGGCCACCGCCCCTCGTCGGGGTCTCAACTGTATACACTAGTCTACTCTGGAGAATCGATGCCCTGTCTCGAAACTCCCACGACTAGGGACCTTTTAAGGATGTGCTTATAGACTCCAGCTCTCACTTATATGATCGCCCTCATACTGCTGGCAGTCAAGCAAGAATCCCAGGGGCTCTATCAACGTGCAATAGCGACATGTCAGGTCACCTAAAGAAGTACACGATGATAAAGGTAAACCAGATAGCATACTATCATCTCGAGTAAGACTGTCCTACCGGGATAGGTCATCCCTCAATCATTGCAATCACGAGTCTGTGATCCAATAATCGACTCTGAGGGCACTATCTCCAACAACACCTAGAGGTTTAACGGCTTGTTGCATGTGCTCGGTGCAATCGTGTTTGCCTACGAAAGTGTGCTTAGTTTTCTCCTTTCCTTTTTTCTCCTTCTCTTGAATAAACTAGTTTGCTCGGGACGATCAAAGATAAGTTTGGGAGTATTTGTTAACACCAACTATTCAAAGATTTTATCAGTATATCGTATAGGTTAAATCCATTCTCCTGTACTATGACTGGACTATAACGAAACCTTTTCTCCTGTAGCCATGCTTAAATCCATTCGGATCTTACTTGCTATTGCTGCTCACTACGACTATGAAATCTGGCAGATGGATATTAAAACTGCTTTTCTAAATGGTGATTTAGAAGAGTGCGTTTATATAGATCAGCCATAGGTCTTCATTGATAGTGGGAGCAACGGGAAAGCATGTAGGTTGCTTAAATCCATTTATAGATTAAAGCAGGCATCACGGAGTTGGAACATCTATTTTGATGATGTTATCAAAGAGTTTGATTTCATCAAAAATCCAGATGAACCTTGTGTTTATAAGAAGATTGTAGGAAGTACTGTGACATTCCTCGTATTGTACATGGATGACATTCTTCTGATAGGAAATGACGTTCCTATGCTACAATCCGTCAAACTGTTCTTATCACAAAGGTTCTCCATGAAGGACCTGGGTGATGCCTCGTACATATTGGGTACAAATATCTATAGGGATAGATCTAAAAGGATATTGGGATTATCCCAAACCAGGTACATTAACACCATCCTAAAGTGGTTTAGTATGGAAGACTCCAAGCGGGGTTCCTTACCCGCTAGTCATGGATTCACTCTCTTTAAGGACATTTGCCCAAAGACCGATGAAGAGAGAGATCGCATGAGCATTATACCCTACGCTTCTGCTGTAGGATCTATAATGTATGCGATGTTATGTACACGTCCGGATATAGCTTATGCACTGGGTGTAGTAAGCAGGTATCAATCAAACCCAGGGGAGAATCACTGGACAGCAGTGAAGAACATTCTTAAGTACTTATGAAGGACTAAAGAAATGTTCTTGGTATATGGTAACGGAGATCTCCAAATGGAGGCCTTTACCGATTCGAGCTTCCAGAGTGACAAGGATGACAGCAAATCTATCTTTGGGTTTGTCTTTACCCTCAATGGAGGGGCGGTGTGTTGGAAGAGTTCCAAACAGGATACCGTTACAGACTCCACGATAGAAGCTGAGTATATTGCTGCAAATGATGCTTCCAAGGAAGCCGTCTGGATGAGAAAGTTCGTCTCGGACCTAGGAGTAGTTCCGACCATTATTGTTCCAATACCTTTGTATTATGATAATAATGGGGCTATGGCGTTAGCCAAAGAGCCCAGGTCCTATCAACGATCCAGACACATTCTCAGGCGATATCATCTGATCCGGAAGATAGTAGATCGCTGCGAGATCGAGATTTGGAGAGTAGATACAAAAGATAAGACTGTGGATCCACTCACCAAGGCCCTCCCTTTGCCGCAACATGAGCGACTTTTTGAGAGGTTGAGTATGAGATACGCTAATAATTGGCCACCGCGGCATGCTGATCCGCGATTACTAGTTAGTGCAAGTGGGTGATTGTTGGATATATGTATGCCTTATAGGCCATTATATGATAGTGTATGTACCGGCATGTGTGTGTGTGTGTGTGTGCGCCCTAGAGGCCATTATATGATAGTGTATGTACCGGCATGTGTGTGTGTGTGTCTATATATATATATATATATATATATATATATATATATATATATTCAGGGGACATTCTTGCTCGACATGATAGTATGTTATTGACATGTTCATTTGATCGTTCTTTCATTCATTTGGTACATGTTGATATAGCCCTAAAGATGATGTAGGACTATGTTCATAGCAGAATATTGCAATTTATACCGCCCATTCTTACGCTTGTGTAACATTTCCAAAATAATAAAATATTGTTTTTAGGAATTTTTATGATTTAATATTATTTTATTGATTATTTTAATATTAAATTAATAATTAAATGCAAATAAATGGAGAAAAATTATGAAAAATTTTGGAAAATTCTAAAATAGGGTAAATTAGTGAATTATGACATTTTTAAGTTTTTGTGATTAGTTTGACACTAATTTAGTGCTAATCGCGATTAAAATCGCTAATCGGGTTTTTTGGCAATTTTGTGCAAAACTTGCACATATCACTTTTTCTCTACACTTGTGCATTTTTCTTGCCATGATTTATCTTTTGGGTTTACTATTTAGGTGAGAAGGATTATGGTTTAAAAAGAAAAGGAAAAGAAAAGAAAAAGAAAATGAAAATGGGGTTGGTGAGAGAGAGGTATGGGTGCACATTGACTTAACCTTAGCCATTTTCCTCCTCATTTCTCTCCCTCATCCTTGTGCTGCTGCTGCTGCTCCCTTCTTCCTCTTCCTCCACCTTCAATCCCTCAAGTCACAATTAAATCTAGCTCAAAACCTCACACTCATTTCATAAAACATGCACACAAGCTCACAAGCTAGAGGATGGACCAAGAAAGATGGTGTTTTGGTGCTGTTGAGGATTCATGAGTCTCTTGTGAGGTAATTTCTTTGCAATTAGAGTGTTAAATCTTGTGCTTAGGCTTTAATTGAAGTTTCATATCGATATCGGGTGAATTGGTGCACTTTGGGCAAAACTAGAGAGGATTAGGGTAATTTTGAGTTAGGGCTATGCAATTGGACTCTAATGGAGACTTTAGACCCTATATTGACTAGAAACCCAGACCAACCCACTGGAAAACTAAGAATACGGAATTTCGGGACTTTCATGTCGGTTTTTGAGAACCTGAAGCTTGCAGGGAAATCTGGAATACACTGAGACTTTTTCAGGAAAAATAAGCAACACCAGGGACCCAATTGAGACCATAGGAGGCCACCCTGACCAGACGGACCCCATTAGAGACAGGGGGGCCGGCGAGGCCGGTTTTTTCATGAATGTGGCCGGCCAAGTTGTGGTGGATTGCTTCGGGGTTGGTCCAGTAGCTCAAGTACACCCTGCATAGCACCCTAGAGTTGTTATTTGAGCTGTTTTGGCCTGAGACGAAATCTGGGATCGTTTTCTAGGGTTGCTGCTTTGAGTTTAGTTTTGGTTTTGCATATTTTGATTTGGTGATTTTGATATTTGTGTGTTATCTCGATCGTGTGACGTTTGTACGTCTATATCGAGTGTTTTCGAGTTGTTTTGCGAAGGCTAACCGTAGGTTCTAACCTATAAGCCTTTTAGCGTATCGTGTTGGTTTTAGCGTGTCGTTTTGGATTTAGTGTGTCGTTTCAAGTGTTGATTTGGTTTTGATGCGATGCGATACGTGTGATATGTGTAGGTACACCGCGACGATCCGAGGCGATGCGGATGATGACGGTGACATCGACACCGACACGCAGGTTACAGGTGAGTAGATTATATCTACAGGGGGAAGTCGGGTGGATGGCGTATAGCACCCCCGCAGTCCGTAATTATTACTATGTAGTATATTTATATGTGTGATAGCTATAGTGTGTTATGGTTAGTTAGGGGTAGAAATAACTAGTGTTGTTCCTAGTTGCGAACCATAAGATAGATTTGCACCATCACGCATACACTTGTGTGTTTTCTTACTTGCACTGTACTTGATGTTATGGGATGACTTTGGAGATGAGTCGATGATGGGGGTTTTGTGCCGCGAGATCGGTGATTTGATATGATACGTATTTGGGATACGTAATTGGATTCTTGCGGGCTTGGGATATGTGTTTACCCCCGCATGCATACTTCATTGATGGTATCGTTTTGTGCTAGACATAGAGTAGTACCCCAGATTATATGATCTGATGATAGTGATACCTGTTATGTGACGAGATAATGAGATGTTGACCCGTACCCAGCTATTGGGATGCCGTACGACGATTTACCGTACGAGCCTATATTGATGATAGATCCGCGCTCATGACTCGAGGATGTCAGATGATATACTGTATCGTACGCGATACTATTGAGGCGGGATCACCGATTTATATATATTTATATATATCGACTCAGGTGTTAGGCGGTTTCCTTACCTGTAGTTCAGCCGTATAGTTAGTGTAGTTGTTAGAGTAGATTAGACTTCTTACCTATTTCAAAAACTAACGAATCGTGGGCATTTTTAAAGACAGCTCAAGGGAATCTACGGATATTTCAAAAACGACGTATCTTTTCATAAAAACACCGTAGCCCCTATTTTCAAAATCCCATGATTCGTGTTATTTCAAAAGGCACCAATTGTAGGACTTATGTTAGATTAATGCAGATTAGTTATAGTTGCGTCTAGTATTCAGCTTCCGCTCATTACTGTGGTTCTCTTCGCATCGCATGCTTATATTATGTTTCGTACTACATTATTGATTTCATGCTGTTAGGACACCAGCACCATTACCGATGATGCGTATGTACCACGTACACTTACTTGCCGGCTCACACGCATCTTCATCGGTAATTGCTATGCCACGTACACTTTAGAAATACTATTGCATTGATATAGGTTGTTAGCAAATATTTAGACAGGATGTAAGTGTACTCGCCTTATATGCTAGATTAGACATTGTAGTTATTACCTGCTACTTCCTGCATACTGTTATTCATTGTTATGCCGCATTCATGGATTCTCATGCATATATTCACTATTTTGCATGCTATTGAAGTTTGGATTTGGATTTCTATGAGATTTTCTGGATTTGGAGGAAAACCGCAAAAACACAAATAAACATATTCTCTCTTTTAAAATAAAAAGTGTGGTTTTCCCATGATGTATGAGTCGTCCACCATGAGTTTGCTGATGGATTTGGAAACCCGATTCGAGGAGACGGATGAACCGTTTCGGGTACATGGTGGACCCGGTACGGTACCCCGGGGCAAGAGGAATGTGGTGTTGACGTTGAGCCTGACAGGGGAGTACTACCTACCGGTGATTTTACCCGACACGTCGGATATCCGGAGGATACCATCGTGGTCTTGAGATTTATGGTAGGGGCCGGTCTGGACTGACGGCGCCCTAGATATTGTGGTTGAGACTTTGAGATATCGAGATATTGGGATTTCGTTTGTGCCGATGCTAGGCACAGTTTCATGCTGATTTCATTATGGTACCTCATTTTAAAAATACAAGGGAAATCTCACTAAAGTATGAAAACAGTTGCTTCATGTAAATGTATTCTGTTTTCTCGCATTCATATCTCATTCATATGCTATATTGTTATCTGAGGCACTGACACAGACACATGAGATTGCACTCAGGTTAGATATTTACCCTAGCCTTGTTATAGGCTGCATGTTTTATATTGAGGATTTCTCTATACTGACCGTATGGACCTAGGATTATGTCTTGCTTTCGGTTTCTGCTTGTAGATGTTTCTATTCACGAGTTGGCAACTCACCCCCGTTGTGCCACAGTTCTTGCAGGTTCTGCCGTACAGGTTCCATTGCGGCATTTCTGGCACACTACCTTCTTGCGGGTGATTTGCTTTTGGTAGGTGGATTCTTTCGCATCAAGAACCACCATTGTATTTATTTATTTCATTGTATCTAGAATTTCCATCAACCAAAACTTATATATTGTTTCAGACCTAGACTTTAGTGATGTATTATTTGACCTTAGAGTCGCGCTTAGTAGTATTGCGGTTTTCATGCTTACTGTGTTTCTTTTGGATTTGATCCTCGCCACTTGGCGTTGTATATTATTGTTGCATGTGTGGTTGTGGCCGTCGATTGACGAAGAGCTAGCTCCCGCTTGGGGATGCCTTTATCATTGCACATGTTGATATCCTTGTTGTACCCCATTCGGGGCCAGTTTTACAAAAGAAACTCTGCCGAAATTTTTAGAAAAGACTGTACTGTTTCAAAATGTATATTCGGCTTAGTTATTTAAAAACCTTGATTTCAAACATGTATTTCTTCACTTCTTTAAACCAGTTTCTTTACTTATTCCTAAAAATGGTTTTAGATTTCTGGGCTTTTGGCTTACTTGGATCAGATGGAGTCCTATAGACTTCATATGGTTCAAGGGCCAGTTACGTGCTCTTTCGGGTCGTGACAAAGTTGGTATCAGAGCGCTAGGTTGACCTTGGTTCGAGTCTGAGTTTGACTATGTGGAGCCTAGGGCGTTGTTTATATACGGAACTTAGGCTTGACCTTACGGTACTTAGACTTGGTCGAAGGGGGTATTAGACCCGAACTTTCGTCGCATAGGATGACCCTTGGTTGATGGAATAGGTGACTAAAGTAGAGTGACGTACCGTTGGTATGTTCCGCGGCATACTTACGACACGCCACTCCGCTTAAGGAACCTTAGGCTGTGCATATTTTTCGAGATCAGTGATTCTCCTTATATCCAGGATTATACATCCATTTGAGATCCCCGATTCTATTAGTTTCATGATCATACCTCCATTGATGTTGTTCCTTCCTAGGATCATGTATCCACTTTGGATCTGTTGTTTCCTTTCTTGCCATTGATGTGCTCTCTTTGATACTCGATTGAGGTTCCTGTCACCATGTTTGAGCGCAGTTTGGGGTGCTGCTAGGGTTACGGCCGGTGTGAGCTCGTTGGTACGAGGGCCGACCTTTGTGTTTTCTGGTGACATGGGAACGTCTCGAGTTAGTATTGGTGATCGTGACCTCTAGTGGAGGCGAGTGCTTGGTCTTGCACCGGATGATCGGGCCATTGTTAGAGCTGCCAGTTGAGAGAGGACTGTTGATGTACAACATACCTCAGAGATTGTGATGTCGCCTACCGTGCAGACAGATGGACCAGCTGTGGCTGAGATTGACAGGATGTCGCTTCCGAAGCTTACGAGCGGAGATTGCCGGAGCTTTCAGGCAGATATGAGACAGATGATAGCTAGTCTACCCGATTGAGAGACGAAGGTGATTCGTCCGATTTTGTGCCGGAACGGACCCAGATGAGTTGAAGATTTCCAGTGTGGAGAGTCTTGCTCGGATCTAGAGCAGACCGATTCAGAGATGATCGCCAATGCGTTGCCTTTCCTGGAGGATTGAGGCGTTGTTCGGTGTACAGGCGTATGAGCCAGTTGCTGCTGCAAATGACGAGATATCGCCCAGATGATTGGAGCTACTGCAGCATGAGCATGTTCTTGGAGATATGGTAGCGAGTCGCTAGTCACCCGAGGATGAATGACTAGGACGTGTGGTGAGTTCGCTTACCCCGATGCGAGGCCATCAGGTGGATCGATTCCAGATAGAGACGACTTCACGCAGGTTCGTTAAGAGTCGATAGAGACGATCGAATGTCAGGAGCCTATTTTCCAAGTTTAAAGTATACGGAAAGACATGCAGGTGATTCTATGGACCCTCTAGAAGAATGAAACCCTAACTCGACTTAATGACCGTGTGAAAGCCTTTGAACCTTCGGGTTTGCGGCGGTTCCTCGGCGCCATTAGTGAGGCTTGGGTTTGCCCTTCTACGGCTGGACCACCGACGCTGTGGCATGTACTCGATACTATTAAACTGTACCCGAGATGTGAGCTCTTGGGGGATTATGGGGATCTGACGAGTCGATCAGATAATTCGACATCTTTCGGATATCGTGATGGGACACTTCTTGGGAGACTCCTGATGCGAGCATAGCCGTCGGAGCACAGATCGTGTAGCCATGATGAGACGAGTCCGAATCAGTCGACATTGACGCAGGTGGAGTAAAGAGTTCGTACGAGATTTCGACGAGATGACGTCCCACTCCGCTGACATCAGAGATGTGATACGCACCCCGAGGCGTGGTATATGGATATATCTTCCTGAAAGAAGCGCGATAAGTATGCAGTCGTTCCGGAATAAGCTTTAGCTTCAGCATTGGATGATGACTTCCGGGCAATTCGGCAGGATAGAGATTTAAGAAAGAAACCTCGACAGGACCCTTCGGGAAACGATACGAGAAGACCTAGACCAGGAGTGGTCGTATTGCGCGCACCCAGCAAGACAGAGTTCAGCATTTTCGACGAGGTAGTTGACCAGGTTCGGATAAAGGAACTTACCCAGGTGCGTTGCCAATTGATCAGGGACGGACGAGTGATGAGTATTCCTCCGATGGTTGGGACGTGTTCCCGAGGACCTGTTCGGCCTGACATCTGCTACAGAATGATGAAGCTACAGAATACGCGATTTCGAGTCCGTGTGAGAGACTTCAGATTGGCCGTGGCCGAGAACTGTGCAGTGCATAGTAGCTTGGCGTGACGTCATAGTGGACGACGATAGAGACAGGTGGAACAAGAGGTTCGTGTGAGACACTGACGAGCTGTCATTGCTTCCCGTCGAGACTAGAGACCTGATTTGCTTATAGAGGCGTTGGGATGCGACCAATTTCCGAGAAATATTGTGCTGAGGACACAGATGTCCATTGAGCGAAAAGAGATTATACAGAAGTACCAGCCTTCGTACAGTTCGGCTTAGGCATGATTGGAAGAGGCCCTGAGCAGGATTCCTTCCAGGACATTGTTGCAATGATGTTTGCACCCAGGATCAGATGTGTGACGTGCTTTCAGAGAGCCAGAGGCCGACGCCAGTGATATGCTGCCTTACGAGTGGTCGTGAGGATTGACCGAGAGGTGACCAAAGAAGTGCCAGAACGGAATCGTCCCCGTTAGCACACCTGACAGGGCCGATGAGCCGATTGACCGCGTGATAGGAAATCCGCAAGGAAGATAAGGACCCAGAGTCAGAGGACGCCAGACCGTGAGCAGGAGGCAAGTAGATATCCTGCGCTGCTAGCAGTGGTTTGCACCGACTCCTTCTCGACCTTGAAGGAGGAACTACCGAAGACGGTATTTATGATTTGTGATTTTGTGATTCGATTATCACGTATCCGTCATTTTGGATTTCGGTATTTTGGGCGTTCTGTTTGCATGATTTAGATTTGATGACTGAGTTTCATGATATTGGTTTCATACACCCACTGGATATTTATATATTTTGCGCAGAGTTATTACATTTGATATATTGATTGAGATTTCATGCCTACCGTATGCAGTGATTTGATTTGCACTTCCAGCGTGGTTTTCATGCACCTTTAGTGTTTTGATATACGATTTTGGTGCATGCCAGATGCACTAAATCGGGATTCTTCGTGCATGTCACATGCACCTGATTTTTCTGTCAGGCACACACGTTGCCTACGACAGATGTTTCGTGCACACCCGTTGCACCTAGATGTTGTTTTGTACATCTGTTTGACACATTTATGGATTTTGATTTCTTACGCACCAGGCGCATAGGATATTCTTATATATGAATTTTGGGGATTGATTTCTAGTAGAGCAGTGCATTTTATGATATTCTCTATGTGTTGATATTTTCGGAGCCCCGACAAATTAGATTATTACTGGAATTGTTTTTAGTTTTGGGGGTTTAAATTTAAATTCGGGGACCGAATTTCTTTAAGGGGGGTAGATTGTAACATTTCCAAAATAATAAAATATTGTTTTTAGGAATTTTTATGATTTAATATTATTTTATTGATTATTTTAATATTAAATTAATAATTAAATGCAAATAAAAGGAGATAAATTATGAAAAATTATGGAAAATTCTAAAATAGGGTAAATTAGTGAATTATGACATTTTTAAGTTTTTGTGATTAGTTTGACACTAATTTAGTGCTAATCGCGATTAAAATCGCTAATCGGGTTTTTGGGCAATTTTGTGCAAAACTTGCACATATCACTTTTTCTCTACACTTGTGCATTTTTCTTGCCATGATTTATCTTTTGGGTTTACTATTTAGGTGAGAAGGATTATGGTTTAAAAAGAAAAGGAAAAGAAAAGAAAAAGAAAATGAAAATGGGGTTGGTGAGAGAGAGGTATGGGTGCACATTGTCTTAACCTTAGCCATTTTCCTCCTCATTTCTCTCCCTCATCCTTGTGCTGCTGCTGCTGCTCCCTTCTTCCTCTTCCTCCACCTTCAATCCCTCAAGTCACCATTAAATCTAGCTCAAAACCTCACACTCATTTCACAAAACATGCACACAAGCTCACAAGCTAGAGGATGGACCAAGAAAGATGGTGTTTTGGTGCTGTTGAGGATTCATGAGTCTCTTGTGAGGTAATTTCTTTGCAATTAGAGTATTAAATCTTGTGCTTAGGCTTTAATTGAAGTTTCATATCGATATCGGGTGAATTGGTGCACTTTGGGCAAAACTAGAGAGGATTAGGGTAATTTTGAGTTAGGGCTATGCAATTGGACTCTAATGGAGACTTTAGACCCTATATTGACTAGAAACCCAGACCAACCCACTGGAAAACTAAGAATACGGAATTTCGGGACTTTCATGTCGGTTTTTGAGAACCTGAAGCTTGCAGGGAAATCTGGAATACACTGAGACTTTTTCAGGAAAAATAAGCAACACCAGGGACCCAATTGAGACCATAGGAGGCCACCCTGACCAGACGGACCCCATTGGAGACAGGGGGGCCGACGAGGCCGGTTTTTTCATGAATGTGGCCGGCCAAGTTGTGGTGGATTGCTTCGGGGTTGGTCCAGTAGCTCAAGTACACCCTGCATAGCACCCTAGAGTTGTTATTTGAGCTGTTTTGGCCTGAGACGAAATCTGGGATCGTTTTCTAGGGTTGCTGCTATGAGTTTAGTTTCGGTTTTGCGTATTTTGATTTGGTGATTTTGATATTTGTGTGTTATCTCGATCGTGTGACGTTTGTACGTCTATATCGAGTGTTTTCGAGTTGTTTTGCGAAGGCTAACCGTAGGTTCTAACCTATAAGCCTTTTAACGTATCGTGTTGGTTTTAGCGTGTCGTTTTGGATTTAGTGTGTCGTTTCAAGTGTTGATTTGGTTTTGATGCGATGCGATACGTGTGATATGTGTAGGTACACCGCGACGATCCGAGGCGATGCGGATGATGACGGTGACATCGACACCGACACGCAGGTTACAGGTGAATAGATTATATCTACAGGGGGAAGTCGGGTGGATGGCGTATAGCACCCCCGCAGTCCGTAATTAGTACTATGTAGTATATTTATATGTGTGATAGCTATTGTGTGTTATGGTTAGTTAGGGGTAGAAATAACTAGCGTAGTTCCTAGTTGCGAACCATAAGATAGATTTGCACCCTCACGCATACACTTGTGTGTTTTCTTACTTGCACTGTACTTGATGTTATGGGATGACTTTGGAGATGAGTCGATGATGGGGGTTTTGTGCCGCGAGATCGGTGATTTGATATGATACGTATTTGGGATACGTAATGTGATTCTTGCGGGCTTGGGATATGTGTTTACCCCCACATGCATACTTCATTGATGGTATCGTTTTGTGCTAGACATAGAGTAGTACCCCAGATTATATGATCTGATGATAGTGATACCTGTTATGTGACGAGATAATGAGATGTTGACCCGTACCCAGCTATTGGGATGCCGTACGACGATTTACCGTACGAGCCTATATTGATGATAGATCCGCGCTCATGACTCGAGGATGTCAGATGATATACTGTATCGTACGCGATACTATTGAGGCGGGATCACCGATTTATATATATTTATATATATCGACTCAGGTGTTAGGCGGTTTCCTTACCTGTAGTTCAGCCGTATAGTTAGTGTAGTTGTTAGAGTAGATTAGACTTCTTACATATTTCAAAAACTAACGAATCGTTGGCATTTTTAAAGACAGCTCAAGAGAATCTACGGATATTTCAAAAACGACGTATCTTTTCATAAAAACACCGTAGCCCCTATTTTCAAAACCCCATGATTCGTGTTATTTCAAAAGGCACCAATTGTAGGACTTATGTTAGATTAATGCAGATTAGTTATAGTTACGTCTAGTATTCAGCTTCCGCTCATTACTGTGGTTCTCTTCGCATCGCATGCTTATATTATGTTTCGTACTACATTATTGATTTCATGCTGTTAGGACACCAGCACCATTACCGATGAAGCGTATGTACCACGTACACTTACTTGCCGGCTCACACACATCTTCATCGGTAATTGCTATGCCACGTACACTTTAGAAATACTATTGCATTGATATAGGTTGTTAGCAAATATTTAGACAGGATGTAAGTGTACTCGCCTTATATGCTAGATTAGACATTGTAGTTATTACCTGCTACTTCCTGCATACTGTTATTCATTGTTATGCCGCATTCATGGATTCTCATGCATATATTCACTATTTTGCATGCTATTGAAGTTTGGATTTGGATTTCTATGAGATTTTCTGGATTTGGAGGAAAACCGCAAAAACACAAATAAACATATTCTCTCTTTTAAAATAAAAAGTGCGGTTTTCCCATGATGTATGAGTCGTCCACCATGAGTTTGCTGATGGATTTGGAAACCCGATTCGAGGAGACGGATGAACCGTTTCGGGTACATGGTGGACCCGGTACGGTACCCCGGGACAAGAGGAATGTGGTGTTGACGTTGAGCCTGACAGGGGAGTACTACCTACCGGTGATTTTACCCGACACGTCGGATATCCGGAGGATACCATCGTGGTCTTGATATTTATGGTAGGGGCCGGTCTGGACTGACGGCGCCCTAGATATTGTGGTTGAGACTTTGAGATATCGAGATATTGGAATTTCGTTTGTGCCGATGCTAGGCACAGTTTCATGCTGATTTCATTATGGTACCTCATTTTAAAAATACAAGGGAAATCTCACTAAAGTATGAAAACAGTTGCTTCATGTAAATGTATTCTGTTTTCTCGCATTCATATCTCATTCATATGCTATATTGTTATCTGAGGCACTGACACAGACACATGAGATTGCACTCGGGTTAGATATTTACCCTAGCCTTGTTATAGGCTGCATGTTTTATATTGAGGATTTCTCTATACTGACCGTATGGACCTAGGATTATGTCTTGCTTTCGGTTTCTGCTTGTAGATGTTTCTATTCACGAGTTGGCAACTCACCCCCGTTGTGCCACAGTTCTTGCAGGTTCTGCCGTACAGGTTCCATTGCGGCATTTCTGGCACACTACCTTCTTGCGGGTGATTTGCTTTTGGTAGGTGGATTCTTTCGCATCAAGAACCACCATTGTATTTATTTATTTCATTGTATCTAGAATTTCCATCAACCAAAACTTATATATTGTTTCAGACCTAGACTTTAGTGATGTATTATTTGACCTTAGAGTCGTGCTTAGTAGTATTGCGGTTTTCATGCTTACTGTGTTTCTTTTGGATTTGATCCTCGCCACCTGGCGTTGTATATTATTGTTGCATGTGTGGTTGTGGCCGTCGATTGATGAAGAGCTAGCTCCCGCTTGGGGATGCATTTATCATTGCATATGTTGATATCCCTGTTGTACCCCATTCGGGGCCAGTTTTACAAAAGAAACTCTGCCGAAATTTTTAGAAAAGACTGTACTGTTTCAAAATGTATATTCGGCTTAGTTATTTAAAAACCTTGATTTCAAACATGTATTTCTTCACTTCTTTAAACCAGTTTCTTTACTTATTCCTAAAAATGGTTTTAGATTTCTGGGCTTTTGGCTTACTTGGATCAGATGGAGTCCTATAGACTTCATATGGTTCAAGGGCCAGTTACGTGCTCTTTCGGGTCGTGACAGCTCGTGTGTTTATAGGTAGGTACTTTTAATCCGTGTTTGTTACTTGTTTACAGAATACAGGTTTCCAGTATAAATATTGCAAATCAGGATAAAATCTCCACAGTTACGCTAAAAGCAGAACATCTGTCGACAGCAGATAAAAGCCGGGTTCCGGTCATCCATATCCGTCCAGTGCCGAGTACCGGTTCCCGATACAAGACATGTGACAGTAGTCATTCGTGTCTGGGACAAGCACAGAGCACGAGGGGGCTGCACAAGAATCAATGGGTGCGCGGAGCTCGAGGGAGAGATAAAGTCAAAAGTTAAAAGATAATGCAATCTTGGACTTGGAAATCTGCTGATATCGTAGAAGACTTTTGTGTATTCTGAAGATGCCAAACACCAGGAAACAGGGAACCAGGAACAGACACCAAAATTGACCCATCAAGCCCATCACTTGGCCGCGTTTCCGCGGCCAATAGGGGGCATTGGCCGCGTAAACGCGGCCATACAGTGTCCTCATGTTGTCGTCTTTTGGGGGCAGTTTGGTCTTTTGCATGTGTGGTCTGCTGGTTGCCCTAGAACTTCAACTCCCTGCCTATAAATACAGCAGATCAGGGCTGAGCCAACGGAGCATTTTTTGGAGCTTTTCTTTGTTCTCTTTTTTTGTTGTTTTGTTCTTCTTCTTCCTCTTCTTCATTCTTTCTCCATGACATTGTAGTGAGAGCTTTTGAGTGGAAGATTAATGAAGATGAGGGTTCTTTATCTTTCTTGTTAGTTTGCTCCCCCTTGAGATTTCTGCTTTCTGTTGCTCATTCAATCTCTTCATTGAGGTTGAATGGTTAAGAGTTAGTTATTGATCTCAAGGGTCGTATTTTCTCACGGACTAGCACTTCATTTCACATGCGTTCTCTACCCTTCCCTTGATCTTGCAAGTTCTTTATTGAGCTTGCAAGTTTAAGGGTTGGCTATTGAGCACATGCTTGGCTTGGGTCCTAGTTCCGTATTCTTTTTATTACTCGCTTTTTATTACTTGTCTTTTTATTACTTGCATTTTATTTCATGCATTTTATTCATGCTCTTTAATACTTGTATCTTTTCTTTTCTTTGTTCTTTTCTTTTTGTTCTCTTTTGTTTATATTGTGAATGTTGTAATTATTGTTCTTGTTAAGAATTAATACGGTTTCATAAGTTAACATTTCTTTGCCAATTCCTTTTCCCGTTATTTTCCATTTGAACTTCGCCCAAACCATACGGAAGCGCTCCGTTAGGCACCGTACCCTGACAAGGTAACGGTGATTCCTAACCGCGACCGGTTGCGTTCGGTTTGGCCGGAGGCGAAAGCAAGAGACAAGAACGGAAGGACAAGGGTAAATAAGCCGGATTCCACGAATACCGCGCTTAAATCCCCTAATCCACGTTGTTGCCGATTGCTTAGCTTCAATTGGTCAAGACTCGGATCAAAGGTTTTTGAGTACAGATTTCTTAGCTTACAATCTCGTATTTTTCTTAACAACTTTATACTTACAGATAAACACATAGGTTAGTCTGAACAAAACACATACAAGATTCTTTATTGACTCGTCTAAGACAAGAAGGTAAGATAACACCATCTCCCTGTGGACCGACCCGTGCTCAACCGGCTAGCTGCAAAGCGACACCGTCCTGATCGCGGTTACACTTAAATTCTTTGAACATCCGACACGCCAAAAGCGTGCGATCAAATGGCGCCGTTGCCAGGGAGACGGTAGCGTATTTTCTTTCTTGTTATTCGGGTTAATATTCTTTTTTTATATATAAAAAAAATATATTCTTTTTGTTTTTTTTTGGACAATATTTTTGTGGGCAAGTGTGCAGATTTTTGCAGATTTGCAAACTGCGATTGTGGGAGCAAAGTGTACATTCAAAGTTAAGGTGATTACGGAGTACAGTGCCAAAGATCCGGGTAGTTTGACCCGCGCAAGCGAACCTTTCAAGCTTACCGGATTCGATTCAACGGGGGTTTCTTAACCCAAAACTTAAACGGTACGTACTTTACTAACACCTTCTTCTCAAATCCGACGCTTCCAATATACTATTCTTTTGCAGGATTCTTTGCAAGTTCGCTAGCAAACGCCAAAATTGACTAACCCGTATTTGTTGCAGCGCCGCGCTTAAAATAAAAAAACGATTGTTTGATTCTTTATAGAATTTTTTGAATTGCACATTGCATCAATTAATACGGACTTAAGGGCAAGCGAACCCCACAACATACGGTAAAGGATTTCATCACCTTTTCCGTGGCCCACAAATCACGAACTTGAGCATAACGATAACCCGCACAAATTTTAAAAGAAACTAGACTTTAAGCCTTAAGGACTTCGCGCTCACTAGGAGAAGTTAACTGTATTTAGCAGCTTGCTTAACGGTATATTGTTTACGGGGTGTCTAGGAAAGTGTTAACGGCGAAACCGCCAAAAGAGAAAGGGTTATTTAATTAAGGAACTTCGCGAAAGCGTTGGAAAACCTCCCCTTATCTCTGCACTTACCTGGCCTCGTGATCAGTGTATCTTGAGCCTGTTTCTCGACACAGTTTTACTTCGACAATCAAGTTCTCGAGCAGGTCTAGTTGACCTAGGTGAACCCTAGAACGATTAGGTGTGTGGTATTTCTGTGTCGTGATTTTTGTCCATATTTTTTGTGTATATTTCATTCTTTTGCTAACAACTAACCAAAAAAAAAAAAAACACACATTCTTTTTCCTCTCCTCTTCTCTTCCTTTCTTTCATTTTCTCTTCATATCATGGGTACTCCACCTCGCAAAACTCTTGCCGAACTTTGGTACCCACAACCAGACATTACTTCATACGGTTCTTGTTTTGGTCGAACATCGAACGACCCATCCATGCCCAAAATTTCACTGAAAGATCGCATAGCAACGTCTAGGACAAACACTTGCACCCCTCATTCCACTTTGTATCAACCTTTTCAACCTCCCGTACCCGCTTATGTTGATACCCCTTCTGCAAGTCGTCATTTGTCCATCGCTGAACGAATTGAACAATCCCGTAGCCGATCTTTCACTCCTTTCACCACTACAAATTCTTGGGATCAACAATTCCATTCACCTTCTTATCCAAATGTTGATCCCACTCCTGTCCAGCCATTCAACTCCTACCAATCCTACCCTAATTTTGCACCTTCCCTAGACATTGCATCAGAACCGCAATTTGGGAGTTTTCAGTATCCATACAACTGTGAATCTTTTACTGAAACCCCTTCACAACCTATGTCTAGTTTAGAACAGTCCTTGGAAGAATTTAGGGTAGCTTCACAACAGACGATGGATTTGAATGCGTCCATGGCCGCCCTCATGCAACCTAGTGACCCGGGAGCTAGTTTTCAACTAGCTCCAAATTTTCCAATGTATGATGAGGCGGCAGGACAGGCTGTGAATTTGAGAGGAGAGAGTGAGCTATACCCCCTTCCAAATCAAACCTACCCGTCCCAAATTGAATCCCACAACTCCTGTGTTGAAAGTCTATCAAGTGTCCCAAACGAATTATCAGTTGAAGATAGAATGTTTAATGAGTTGTGCGACTTTGTAGTGTTTGATTTGCCAGATTGTGAAGGGACCTTGCCAAGTGAAACCATTCCCAATCGTTTCGACCTCTACACCTCCATCTTAGAACCTGAATTGATTAATATCCATGCTTTTGATGAGGTGTCTGAGAATATTAATTTTCACTTGATTGAGGATATTGACGCTGGGAACATTTTGGATGATGAACCCGTAGATTTGGCTGAGTTTGTCTGTTCAAATCATCATCCCGAGTCTTTAACTGTTTTTCCCGAACCTCATATGCGTCTGGATTTTGATGAAATATGCATGGATGAGCTTAATTTTGAGGAAAATTTTGAGGATAGTCTTGAGGATGAACCAGTTTTAATTGATGAGTCGGATTTTCCAATTCATCCTGTTCCTTTCATTGACTGTGTACACCCTCCCGAAACCTTAACCGATAACCTTCCTCAACCACTTCCCTCCATCATTTCCATCGTTCCGACCTTGCAAGAACCCGTATCACTTACATTTCATATGTCTGGTTTACCAAGTTCGGCGTACCCATGGTTTCTCACGAACCTTGAGGGATTTGACCCAATCTCTCGACGGGTAAATATATTAGCACAATCGCTTTTTACATATCGCTCATCACAAATTGTGCTAATCTATTTACTCCATTTGCACCCTCAAGTTCGTACTCCACTTCTTTTTCCCTTCCGCCATTCTTCTTCTCATCTACCGAGACCGCATTCCACTTCTCTCCACAAGCGGTCTCGCGTATTTTCCATCTCTTTCCTCTTCACCTTCTTTCACCAACCACTACTTTACCATGATAAAATCTTTGAATGGTTGGTGTTAACTTTTGGCCTGTGTAAGGCCTTGTATAGATGGATACTGTTCTTTCCCCCCTAATCCTGAATTTCAACGCTTAACAGTGGAAACACTGTTTTACTTAAGTTTGGGGGGGGACATTTTTTTGTATATATCTTTTTGGTTTTTGTTTTGTATATAATTTGTTTTTAGGGAGCGCCGGCAATTTTGACCCTCTTGGTATAGCCTGACAGTGAGGGCACTGTCAAGTTTAAGTTTGGGGGTGTGCTCGGTAAGCTTTCTTCCTTCGCATTCATTTGTATATTCTGCATTTGCATACCTTATTAAAAACCCATAAAAATCAAAAAATTTCCAAAAATATAAAAAACTTTTTGTCAAGTTAGCTTATGGAAGAACTCTGATTCAACATTCGACGGTTTTTGTTTGAAAAGATAGGAATAACTAAATCTTATGTTTAGATTTTGAAAACCTGAAAGATAACTCTCCTTTGAAGTTAACTATAGCTGATATACGTCTTTACATCACACTACACGTGTTATGAGTCTTGGAAATTAGATGACAAGTCTTTTATGTTTAAAAACTTTTAAATAGATAAATGATTTTAAGAGGATCAAATAGGTTTGTTCTGAAATAAGTAATATATCAAGAATAGTTTATGAAGTAAAGCGAATATGAAGGGATGTTATTGATGCCGTAATTGGAGCTAAGTCGAAAAAATAACCCATCTAAAACTTGATTGGAATGATTACACACCAAACCCACTAAACACGTCTTTTATCCAAAAAAATATTTGAACTGCCGGTTATATCTCCGTTCGTATTAAATCATCTGATTTTCACGACAAAACTGTCTTTTGTTTTTGGACCTAGGTAACTTGAGTAATTAAGTCCGCTGGGGTGTTTCTACACCTAATGCCCTAAAACCAACTGGTTTGGGTGCATTGGCCCAAAGCTCGCTAAGAAGCCTAGAAAGTCCAGATAAAAACAAAGTCAAGCAAGTGTTCTCTCCGAGTTAAAATTCCTAACGGTTCTTTGTGTGAGAATAATCTTGATAAAAGACAAGCTTTTATAAAAAAAATTTAACGGAGATATGAAGGTTTTACTCTATGATAAAGACTATTGCACATTCACAGAGGTGTGTATGAAATGAAAACAAGAAAAGGTGGAGTGAAGAATAAGACCTAGTTTCCTGTTAGGGAAGATAGAAATTCTGAAGTTGAAACTTTACTGGAAAACGAAACTTGAAAAATGCTTAACTCTTTATAAAACTTATGTGATCCTTTTAAAATTGTTATCTGGGCTTTATTGTGTGACATAATGACTTTATTCGACCTTTCGGGATCTTAACGACACTATTTTGCACTGCACGTAAAGACATATAAAATCTGTAGTTAAATAAGAAGCGAGATGTGAAAAATAAAGGTTCGATGGTCTAGACTTAGGATTATAGAATTGTTATTTTCTAAAACAAAGCTTTAGGGGCTTGAATCGTAGTTATTTTACAAAGCTAGCTTGACCGGATTTTGTGGGTGTAATCCGCTGAAAACCCTCAGGAGACAACACTCCTCCTACTAGGGACACCTAGAGGTTTAACGGCTTGTTGCACATGCTCAGTGCAATCGCGTTCCCTGCGAAAGTGCGGTTATCATTTTATTTTTGTGAATAATTGGTTTTGCTCGGGACGAGCAAAAGTTAAGTTTGGGGGTATTTGTTCATAGCAGAATATTGCAATTTATACCGCCCATTCTTACGCTCGTGTGTTTATAGGTAGGTACTTTTAATCCGTGTTTGTTACATGTTTACAGAATACAGGTTTCCAGTACAAATATTGCAAATCAGGATAAAATCTCCACAGTTACGCTAAAAGCAGAACATCTGTCGACAGCAGATAAAAGCCGGGTTCCGGTCATCCATATCCGTCCAGTGCCGAGTACCGGTTCCCGATACAAGACATGTGACAGTAGTCATTCGTGTCTGGGACAAGCACAGAGCACGAGGGGGCTGCACAAGAATCAATGGGTGCGTGGAGCTCGAGGGAGAGATAAAGTCAAAAGTTAAAAGATAATGCAATCTTGGACTTGGAAATCTGCTGATATCGTAGAAGACTTTTGTGTATTCTGAAGATGCCAAACACCAGGAAACAGGGAACCAGGAACAGACACCAAAATTGACCCATCAAGCCCATCACTTGGCCGCGTTTCCGCGGCCAATAGGGGGCATTGGCCGCGGAAACGCGGCCGTACAGTGTCCTCATGTTGTCGTCTTTTGGGGGCAGTTTGGTCTTTGCATGTGTGGTCTACTGGTTGCCCTAAAACTTCAACTCCCTGCCTATAAATACAGCAGATCAGGGCTGAGCCAAGGGAGCATTTTTTGGAGCTTTTCTTTGTTCTCTTTTTTTGTTGTTTTGTTCTTCTTCTTCCTCTTCTTCATTCTTTCTCCATGACATTGTAGTGAGAGCTTTTGAGTGGAAGATTAATGAAGATGAGGGTTCTTTATCTTTCTTGTTAGTTTGCTCCCCCTTGAGATTTCTGCTTTCTCTTGCTCATTCAATCTCTTCATTGAGGTTGAATGGTTAAGAGTTAGTAATTGATCTCAAGGGTCGTATTTTCTCACGGACTAGCACTTCATTTCACATGCGTTCTCTACCCTTCCCTTGATCTTGCAAGTTCTTCATTGAGCTTGCAAGTTTAAGGGTTGGCTATTGAGCACATGCTTGGCTTGGGTCCTAGTTCCGTATTCTTTTTATTACTCGCTTTTTATTACTTGTCTTTTTATTACTTGCATTTTATTTCATGCATTTTATTCATGCTCTTTAATACTTGTATCTTTTCTTTTCTTTGTTCTTTTCTTTTTGTTCTCTTTTGTTTATATTGTGAATGTTGTAATTATTGTTCTTGTTAAGAATTAATACGGTTTCATAAGTTAACATTTCTTTGCCAATTCCTTTTCCCGCTATTTTCCATTTGAACTTCGCCCAAACCATACGCAAGCGCTCCGTTAGGCACCGTACCCTGACAAGGTAACGGTGATTCCTAACCGCGACCGGTTGCGTTCGGTTTGGCCGGAGGCGAAAGCAAGAGACAAGAACGGAAGGACAAGGGTAAATAAGCCGGATTCCATGAATACCGCGCTTAAATCCCCTAATCCACGTTGTTGCCGATTGCTTAGCTTCAATTGGTCAAGACTCGGCTCAAAGGTTTCTGAGTACGGATTTCTTAGCTTACAATCTCGTATTTTTCTTAACAACTTTATACTTGCAGATATACACATAGGTTAGTCTGAACAAAACACATAAAAGATTCTTTTTTGACTCGTCTAAGACAAGAAGGTAAGATAACACCATCTCCCTGTGGACCGACCCGTGCTCAACCGGCTAGCTGCAAAGCGACACCGTCCTGATCGCGGTTACACTTAAATTCTTTGAACATCCGACACGCCAAAAGCGTGCGATCAGACTACTGAGATTATGATGCGCATCATACTAGTGGGACAGAGTAGTCTATGAGCATATCCTTGAAATGTTCTTAGTCGTGGGTGTATCGAGACGGGGCATCGATATCACCAGAGTAGACTAGCGTATACGTTGCTTGTCCCATATGATGGGTGATGGATGATCCTATATCCATTGGTGTAGTGACACCAAATATCATATACGGGTGCTCAGTGGAGACTGGGTACACCGAACGGACTCGCCGAGAACTTCTATGTAGTATAATATCTATCGTCGGATAGCAGTTCTCAGGTGACACTGGTACAAGTTAGTCTGTAGACCTGAGATCGTCATAGAGTCTTGTGTGTCTCCCACTGTACTTTAATCTCCACCTTACCACGGCTCTACTAAGTCGTGCAAACAGGTGGATTTTGGGTACAGTCCCGAGGCACATAGTGGCAATGAGCGATAGGAGGGGTTTCGTCTCTCCCGATATTGGGGGTTGATGTTGCACCATGTATGATTGATTATAACAGGATGTCCCTGACCAGGGATGCTGAGATTTACTGATAAGTGTTATCAGTAGTTTCTCGATCTGATATAAGTCATACCGGCAGACTTATCTGAGTTATTGGGGTCGACGACACCACCCCTAGACCTGATATGCAGCATATTTGACGAAGAGACCGGACTGTACGGTAAGTGTTGCCAGTTGTCTCGACAGGAGTTTTAGCAGGTTTGCTTGTGTTTCTTCTGATCTCTCAATACCTAGGAGCCATTACGTACTGGTTGTGCCACTGACGGTTTATGGGCATGTGATGTGATCACTACCTACTGCTAGCGTATTGATGAGTCATAGAGTCCCACAAAGGAGTCTCCTATCTCAGGCGAAATGATTTGGGGTGAATATGTGATATGCACGGGAGCTCGATTAAATGCATGTATTGGATACCGTATTTTATTCGGGTGTTTTCTATTGGATGGGCCGTATGTGATATGACCGGGTTATTAAATCAAGTGTTGATTTAATATTAAGTCCATTAGCTCATTTATTTAAACCTATTTCTTTTATTGCTTGCATGAGTGTATGTATATGTTGATGTGCATACACACATGCAAGTATACATGTGTCATGGTTGATGATACATTGGTGGTGGCAATGCAAGACTCACATGGTTACATATTTATACATATATTTTGTTAATTTGAGATTAAGCAAAATGACAAATGAAATCATGGTTGACTATTCAACTCTCATTTTCTTGTATTGACAAGTCGAAACCATGGTTTCATTTGCCCATGGTTTTAGCCTATGGTTTTGTTTAAACTCTAGTTACAAAATATCTAGATATTTTGTAACCATAGTTTATCATGATAGCTCTCTCTTACTCTCTTGAGTTTAAGCAAGGGTTATTATTATTATTCTCATATTATTCTCTTGAGTTGAGCTCGAGCCATCTCATTCTTTCTCTCTCTCCTCAAAGCTCACTATGGTTTCAAAAGAAAGAGAAAGGATTAAAAAGAAAAGGTTTTTAATTGAGTTCCAAACCCAAATTACCATTCCACTTTAGTTTAGCCCACTAGATTGGAGTGTTTGCTTCTTCTTCTTCCTTGATCAAGAGAAGCTTGGAGCTTGGTGCAAAGAGACTTCGTAGTGGATCATCATGGACGCGGAAGGACACAAGCCAACCGGTTCAAGCCTCAATCGATCCACGGAGTCTAGGAGGAGGTATACAAAGGTTGTATTCTCTCCCACTTAATGTTAGACACTTGTAGTATATGATACTAGCATGTTGTTACTCTATCTTTCTAGTTCGATTCATGGATAGAATTGTTTAGCACCCTCTAAAAATTTTGTTATAGCATGTGTGATGCAACCCTAAACCTGGTGTGGTGCTATAGAATCCCTACAAATCCCGTGTCCATCCTAGCATGTGCTAAACGGTTGTAGCACAAGTGGCAGCGTTTATGATAATTAGATAAAGTGGTTTGGTTTGGGTTTTTTTTTTGGTTTGTTTTGAAAAAGACGGATGTTGAAAAATCACACAAAAAATGCACAATCAACCCTATATCTACGCTCACCTAGGTCAAGTCACTAGACTGCTCCTAGACTTCCAGAAGACAAATCGCAGGATAAATCCTCTACTGCCTCTTTATCCCTCCTGTAGCCTGGTAAGTGCCAGGTAAGTGGAAGGTTCTCCGCTACGTAAGTAGCGGGCCTAATTAAGTAACCACTTGCCTTAGACACACTTGCCTCAGACAACACAAAATAAATGCTGATAAGCAATAGACCACAACCTTCTTCTGTCCTAAGTGAGCGTGACGGTCCTTAGAGTCTTGTCTAGATATTTTTTAGTTAATGAGGGTGATGTGGATGCTAGTTTTGTGATTTTTGGGGCTTAGGAAGGGTAATGAAATCCCCACCTAATCTAAATTTGGTCTTTGCCCCTTAATTTCCGTATTAAAATATGCACAAACAACCAATTTCAAGAAACGCAACAAGATTTTTTTAAGCGGTGAATTTTGCAAAGAATCCTGCAGCAAATTTGTTATTGGACAAGATCATAGAGGAGATAAGAAAGTATAGAATATACCAGAGAAATCTGAAGCAATGAACCACCTAAAAGGCGGTGGAACCGCCGCAAAAACACTCAATTAGCCGCGGATCCGCGGTTTAATTGAAGACTTAGGTTCTTAAATTTTTACTGCATCTTCTTTTGCTCCTCTGGAATCTTCAGAAAGTCTCTGATTCTTGATTTCCTCAGTACAATGATTCCATATTCCCTCGCAAAAATTCAAACACTAATCGTTAAGCACACAATGCGATTCTTGAATTAAAATTTGATGTAATAATAATGTTTCAACTCAAATAGCAAGAACGAACAAAATAGCACGTATCCCCGGCAACAACGCCATTTGATTGATCGTTGTCGATGTGTTTTGAAAAGTAATCACAATCAAAGAATTTATAACCGCAATCAATATCGGTGTCGATGTAGTTTCGTTAATGAGAACGGATCGTCCACTGAGATGCAAGTATTTATTCGATCATGTTTTAGATGAGTTGAAAGAAAATATTAAAGAAAAGAAAATTCAAGGAGATGAATCAAGATTTAGTTGAAGAAATATTTTCAAGAAACATCATGAAAGAGTTTAAGATTTATAATCAAGAAAGTATCCAAATTCAAGTTTAGTTATCAAGAAAGTGAAGAATAGCTTGTATGAATCGATAGGAATTCGTAGCAATGATGAATACTAAAAATTACTAATCTTATCTGTTGATGAATTTTAGCTAGAACGATGGCGATGAATGAAGATTAGGGATCTATTGAAGAAACTAGGGTTTCTCCTTCACTAATCATCCTTCAAATCTAGCCTTTAACAAAGAGGATAATCAATCATTTAATCCCTAATTTGCAACGAAATTATCAAGAATGGTGATCTCGCTCCAAATTAGGTCATTGATGATTCTTTTTCCTAAAGTTCACAATTCTCATAAGACTTAAGATTTAGTTTAGGATTTCATCATCATTTGAACTACCGAATTCCTCGATTCCTTAGCAAGCGGAGATTTACTCACACATTATGAAAATAAAAGAATCAAGAATTGGAAATTTCATAATGAAAGAATTTAAAGAAAGCAAGAATTACAATTGATCACCTTTATTAATCAACTTCAAATTACACGATCCTTCAATTCGAGGTTACAAGAAGTGCACTCGATCGCTCCCTTGAAGAGGTAATTTCTCCATCGACTTTCGCTTGGCTCGATCTCTGTGAGACTTGGATCTATCATGGATCTCACGCTCGTAGATGAAGATTGGCTTCACGTAAAGGATCTTTGCATTGAATGCTTGATGAACCTTCGATGATTCTTCATTTGATTTGGAATTGAAATTGGATCTCAAGTTGTGTCACTCAACTTTTATTGAATTATGTAGTGAATAAATGTTCAACAACTAATCAACAACCCTTTACAGTAGCCCTAGATCCCCTTTTATAGCCCTTAATCAAGCTTCCCTCATAAGCTAGATTGTTACAAGGAGGCTTCTAGAATAATCTAGGTAGTTATGAAGCTTGATCAACAAGCTAGGTTGCTGTACAGAAGTTTCCAGAAGAAGGTTGTTACAATGAAGCGTCCCCCGCAAGCTCGGTTGTTGAGAAGAAGGTTCTGGAGAATTCCCGATCACTGACGCCCTAACTCGGCCTCGGATCCGCTGCGGATCGGCCTAACTCGGTCGCGGATCCGCGGCCGTTTGGTGAGATCATGGCTTGAGTTTTCTGTTCTGTTCTGTTGATGGTCTTGGGGTCTTCTTCTGATATCTGGAATCTTCTGATGTTTCTTTGGTTGCTGCCAGTATTTGATACTTTAGTTTCCGGTATTTTATATCGGCAGATTTTTTATTCCTGTTATTTGACCTGAATAATTGGCACAAGATCTCAGTGAAGAATGTGAGAGATACAGAATATATGCGTGAAATAATAAACACACAATTTCCTTCCTGAATGTTGATTATAATGTATAACGCGTGGTATTTGATATTTTTCAGAAGAACTTGTAATCCGTGTTATAATTATAACAAACATTCTTAGATGATTAGAAAAGTGAGGAAATTGTTATGTTAAAGATTACAATATTTTCGACTGAACAATCGGCTAATTGTAATGTGTAAAACTCTCCCAGCAATAACTCTTACTCGCAGTGGGTATCGGGATCCAACTATCTCATAGAAAGTATGCAATCTCATTGCAAATTTCAACACTTGAAATTCCCGATAATATTTTGCCCAAAGCAACTTTTGACCTTAACATGGTCAACAAATTATAAGCGCTAGCCAAGTTCAACCCGTCGTTTCCTGATTGAATTAAACCCATCCGCACGACCCTTAACATGGTCAACAAAGTCGTACGACTACCCTAATTCAATCGCATCATATGCTTATGCAGATAAGCACGAATCAGCTACCGCACACTACGCCTTATCATGGTCAACAAACGTAGCACGAGTACTAAGTAGTACTTATCTGAAATGACGGAGGGCTACGACAGGTTTTTAAGAAAACCTTTTAAGTAATGAACTTAATATCGTTGTAGAATCGAGTGATTTTAAAAATAAGTGTTTTTTAGGCTTTTACTACTTTTGCTAAAGTGGTCACTCCCAGTGAAGGGATCTCAGCTCTTTCCTTATCGAATAAGGTACAGGATATTTCATAAATACCACTATGCAAAGCAAAAACTATAGAAGCAATCAAAAGACAAACTGAGTGGGTTGTAGCATCTGCTAGTTTCGCTAAAGAGGTCACTCCCGGTGAAGGGATCTCGGCTCTTTCCTTATCGAATAAAGTGTTGGATATTCTACAAGGAATACCGCTATGCAAAGTAAGAACTAGAGCTACCTGTTTTCGAGATAAGTTTCTACAACATCTTTAGGTTTCTTTTATTTCATTAATCTCATTAATGAAGTCCCATTAACTATGCTTCCCAAGCATCACATATGAAACGAAAGCAGCAACATTAATTATATCTCATATATATAATATAGGCATTCGTCTCGGAACATATCAATGGATCACATCACAAAATATCAGTAGTAGAAAAATCACATATGAAACATTGTATATACTAGGAATTCCGTGTTTTAGATTAAGCCAGTATAAAACACGGATTCCACGGTCGGGATGAATAGCCAAACCCACATCCCTAGACCCCTATGAGAGCGGCAAAAAACCCTACCAATTCTAGAGTTAGGAAACCCGGTCTCGACTCCTCGAGATGGTCTCCCACTGGACCCTAGAAACCGGTTACTTGTGCTCTCCTCCTTGGATCTATCCTAATGTAGAAAAGTAAATAATATACATCAATGGTGACATCATCCTCAACCCGGAAGTGCCCCAATAAAATAATATTACATACAAGCTTTTACATGAATGAAATGAAAAACTCTTATCTCACATAAAAAAAACCCGGCTATTCAAAACACGACGATCCAATATAATATATCACAGCAGCACATAACATCACATGTCATCAACGCAAGTAAATATGCGTATTCCAATTGTCGTTGACATATAGCAACGAAACCGGCGATACACCACATATTACACTTACGGTCGCAGAAAAGAAAGTGAAAAACTACAACAATTGGAATCCGCAACCAACTTAGACATCATAAACACAATGTATCACATACTTTCGATTTCATGCCCAACAAAATGAATTCCTTAGACATCGCATGCCTAACAATTATAAACCCCGCATTTTAGTCTCGATATTGAAAACAATTTCCAATAACCTATTGGGTAATTCAACAAGATTCCCAATAATCTGATCGAATGCTCGTCGGAAACTTTAGTAGACGGCCACACCCCGATGCCGCCGACGAAGTGCACTAAGGCGGAAAACCGCGGCCGTGAGCACCTGAACGGATGCTTTTGGCGATGGGGTTCTCCTACAGTCACCTGATTGGCGCTATGGGGCATGGCTATCTAGTAAGGTTACCCGGCGAGTATCCACGTACACTACGTAATTGCGACGGACTTTTGATCCACATAAAAATTCCGTGGCAACCAATCAATGAGACTAAATTGCTAGATTTGTAAAATTCAAACTAGTTATCTCATAACTAATTTTGTGGATTCCAAATATTGTATCAAAATCACAGATATCTAGACAAAGTTAAACTTTTTGATCGAATAAGAAAGCACCCAAAATTTTCCAACAAGCTCAACACTTGAGCGGAGTTCAAAAAGTACCCAGAAACTGCCACAGCTCCTATGAACCATCCGTAGAAGGGCCGAGCCATGTCGCCACGGAACTGCGGCAAACCCTAGGGTGTGACCGCGGTTCCACGATCCAAAAAGTCGATTTTGCGTATCGTTCTTCTAGAGGGTCTACAGAATCGCTTGCAAGATTTTCTGAAGATTTTAAACTCGGAAAAATTCCAACTCTTAAAAATTTCCAGCGAGGGAAAATATGGTTTATTGATATCCGTTCGAACTTTTTAACGTCGTCTAAATAACCCGAATACATGTTAGAATTACGACTACGAAACACTCCGAATTGCCTTTGCAGAAAGTTAACATCACATGCAAATTTATCAGAAACTAGCAACACCTGAAACACCAAAACCCAGAGACTGGAACACACAACAAAATTGAACCCTGAACTCCCAAAATGGGCCGAGCTCACCGGTTTTTCATGCACTCTGGCTGGCAAAAATTCAAGGAATGGGGTTTAATTTTATACTGTGTTCATATTGCATCTCATAAAACATTCTGCGGTTGCTAAAAAATTTTTTTAGAGGCCTTTAAAAATTCGACAGAAACTAGATTTTAGGCTTTCAAGTTTCGGAGTAGTTTCGGTTTCGTAATATAACAAACATCGTTTAAATCTCTAGCTTGGCTCTGATACCATGTTAGTCAGGCAGCCACCCCATCCAATGGGGTCACCGTGGCACTAACGGGTCCCTCGGCAACTACTTTTTACGCATGCCCCCTCGCGAGGACTACAGCCCGCCGGAACACCTTCCGGTCTCGGGACACCCTGGGGGTAAGAGCCTATGCTTCGCCACACTATCACACAGTGAGAACCCCCTATAGGTCGACATCCAATGCTAAGCAGCTCCGATACCACTGTTGGGTTCTGTAGGGCGGCAGCAAGGTTTCGGGAGGCATCGTCCATGCTATTTTCAAAAAATTGCCGTTCTAAATAATCCTAACCCTAGAATCGTAACTAGAGTTTTAAACAAACTAGCAATGTTAACATCTTAACACATAAGTGAATGCGGAATACAACCTTTGTAGACCAGTCCTTCACTTTTAAAGCTCCGTGTAGTAAGTCCCTTAGCTGCAAGTGGTGAACTCCCGAACTCTAGAGAGGGTTCACATGAAGAAATGAACAAGCTTGCTCAATGTCTTTGAGGCTGAAGATGATCTACTTCGAGAAGACTCAAGCTCATGCTACCTCTTCACTAATATGTGAATTAGTGAAGCAAACACCCTAAACTAAATGGCTAAAAGTAAAGGATGATGAAGTGGGAAATGGGCTCACTTTAGTTTTATTTTTCTCACGATATTTTCTTACCTTGAGAAAAACTAGTGAGCTTTCTCATGAGGAAGAAGAAGCTCAAGTGAAGAATGAGAGAATGAACTCATGTGAGGTAAGAAAATAAACCATGGGTGAGTTAGTGTCATACACTAACCCATGTAGAGAATTGACCATGGTTGAGGATAATGGTTAGGTTAATAAATATCTACATGTGAAACAAAAATGGTGGACTTGGTCAATGTTTTCCACAAGCTTCTACAAGCTTGTAGCCATGCCAAATATCCATCCATTTTTGAATTACTTAGATAAATATAAACCCTAGGATTATCCTAACTATAGTGTAAGTCTCATACACCCATGAAGAATGTGGCATCAAGTATGACACAATAAAATGTACATTAATATATATCGCATATATACAATATGCACATAAGTGAGAAAAAGAATACTTAGTGAGCAAATATTAGTTAATGTAAGTTAATATATCAAATATATAATTATACATTAAATTATCAAATCAACACTTGATTTAATAATCCGGCTATATCACATACAACCGACTAATATCATATGAATCAACTTATCGAATCAACACTTGATCCGATAACCCGGCTATATCACATATAACCGATCGATATCACATATCACGAGAATAGAATGCGGTATCACATACGCGCATTAATCTCGGTCCTGTACATATCACATATGTGCTCCTACTCCGTTTCGCATGAACCAGGAAACCTTTGTGTAGGACTCTAAAGACTCGTCAATACGCCGGCAGTAGGTGATGATCATATCAAACACCCACAAGCCGTAAGCAGTCTGCTAAACATAACGGTCACCCGAGTATTGATCGATCAGAAGATCAACAAGCAAGCCTGCTCATACTCCTGCGAATCCAATCAGTAACACTACCGTACAGTCCGGTCTCTTCGTCTGATATGTCGCATATCATAGCCTTGGGGTGGTATAACGTCAGACTTCAATAGCCTGATAAGTCATGCCGATGCAAGGTCCATAACGGTTCGAGAAACTACTGATAACACTTACCAGTAGATCTCGGCAACCCTGACCAGGGATTTCATGTTATGGCCAATCGAACATAGCGCAACATCAACTCCCAATACCCGGAGAGACGAATCCCCTCCTATCGCTCATTGCCTCCATGTGACTCGAGACTGTACCCAAAAACTACCTTTTTGTACGATCTCTTGACCGTGGTAAGGTGGAAATCAAAGCACGGTGGGAATCACACAAGACTTTATGACGATCTCGGGTTGACAGACTAACTTGTAACAGTGTCGCCAGAGAACTGCTATCTGACGATAGGTATAATACCATCTAGGAGTTCTCGGCAAGTCCGTCCAGTGTACCCAGTCTCCACTGAGCACCCGTATACCTTCTCTGACGTCAAACACCAATGGATATAGGATCATCCATCGCCCATCATATGGGTCGAGAAGCGTATACGCTAGTCTACTCTGGAGTATCGATACCCCGTCTCGATACTCCCACGACTAGGAACAATCTAAGGATGTACTTACCGAAAACCTTTTCCCCACTAGTATGATCTGCATCATAATCCTGGTAGTCAAGTACTCATCGTAAGGGCTTTATCAACATGTAATAGAGAGACAATAAGTGTACATGTTAAGATAAAGAGTAACCAGATAGCATACTATCATGTCGAGCAAGAATGTCCTCCCTATATATGTCCAAGCATCCACTACAATATACATCACATATACAGTAATGGCCTCTAGGGCATACATATAACTAACACCATTACGTACAGCTAGTTCCGCTGACGTGCTTGTGGTTAAACCTACTGCCAGCGTATTGACGAGTCTTTAGAGTCCCATACAGAAGGTTTCCCTGCTTCGGGCGAAATGATGTAGAGGTTGTATGGTTTTACGGCAGGGTTCGATCATATACGTGCACTTGTGCATATATCATGATTCGAACGGATAATACTAGTAGGATTTGGTTTAAACCGGATTCTAGTATTATATTATTGGATTATTTTCGTCTCTTTGTATTCGTATTTTTTGGAATACGGATACGGGTATGTATATATGGACGAAGGGTATTCTTGTAATTTGTGCAAGGATACTTCTATAAAATGCCACCTCATATATGTTTTTAACCATTTTGTTTAAATGGTTTATGAGGTGGAGGGATGAGGTGTGATGTGCATTTATTGTAGCATGGCTCACTTGGTGACTCATGGGGTGACTCATGGTTTACTATTGTGGCATTATTGATATTTGTAAGTGTTGTGAGATATTTTCTTTACTTGATGCATTATTCTATGCTCACAACAATTTGCCTTTTTTTCTTGAGTTGTTTCATGCTTCACGCTCTCATCTACTCATGCTTCTTCTTCTTCTACCTCCACCCTTCAAGTCTCATGTGTTGAGATACCTAGGGTAATTGGAAACAAATTAATCCATCATTAGACTCTACATATTCTAGGCTATCTAATTTAGCGAACTAGGTACCCTAGTTACCTCGACTAAGAGGTAGGAGCTCGGAATACAAATTCTCAGGTGGATCATCTTCGATGGAGGGAGACCAGAGATCAAGCTTGATCATGGTGGCCTCTAAGAGCTTGGGATGATGGTTAAAGACCGAAGGACACGGATCATTCGGTATAACATTCTTAAACTCTTTTTAGCTTGCTAGATTATGGTTAATGGTATATCCGTAGCATCGGGTTGTTCTAGCACCAGTTTGTAAAATTTTTATTCCACAATCGGCCACGGTTTGATGGCCACGGAACTGGATTAACCCAATATGATATAAGAGCCAGCCCATAAACCCTTTGTTAGAAGTTTAAACGATGTTTAAAGTAATAAAACCGAAACAACTCCGAAACAATATGGAAAATATTCCAGTTGCTGTCGAATTTTCAGATTCTTCTAAATTTTTTTTATAAAATTGCATAAGGCTATTTATGTTGTATCTAGAACACCCTCAAACACGAGCCCCAAATGCCAAAATTTGGCCGGCGAGATTGGCGGAAAAAACCGGCCTGGCCGGTCTGTTTTGAAGTTTGGATCTTGAAATTTTTTGTGTGTTCCGGGATCTTGAATATTGGGTTTTTGGTATTGTTTGTTTTTTCCAAGATTGCATATTATGTTATCTCATAGTATGGGGCAATACAGAGTATTACGAAATCGCTATTTTTAACACTGTTTAAAAGTTTTAGTGCATACATTACTATATGCGACCGTGAATGTCATTAGAGCGGTATAACTCGTCTAATTGCTATATGTTCTTTTAGACGGGTTTGCGAACATGACATTCACGTTGATGTTCTGTATTGTGCTGAGGTTGTGGTTGGATTGTCGTGGTGGATAGCCAGTGGTGCAATGATAGTTGTATAGTTGAGATTCATTTGTACATTTGATATTGCGGGGCGAGCGTCCGACATGTAGACTGGCGTCTCTGCCAGTTTGTATATTATTTGTTTGGGGCACGACCGGGTTGAGGTCGATGTCACCCTTGTACACATTTTTTTTCTTTTTCTGTACTAGGATTACCCCATGGAGGAGTGCTCGAATTGCCGAGTTCTAGAGGACAATGGGCCCCCATCTCATGGCGTTGAGACGGATGGGGCCTTATTCTAAAATTGGCGGGCTATTCATCGCACTCGTAGCTGGTACAGGTTGACCCATGGAGGGGTGCTCAAGTTACTGGATTTTATGAAGTGTTGGGTGGCCCATTCACGTTGTTGATTGGGGTTGCCTCACTTCTAAGATTGGAGGGTAACTTGCCATGCTTGTAGGGGTCCAGGTTTTCATTGCACAGGCTATCCACATGATAGGGAATGGCGGGTCTCATTTGCGGCTCAAATGAAACCCGAGGCTCTAAGATTATACACCATTCTGTGTTGCTTGCTGATGTTCTGTGATGTTGCTTATATCATGCATGGGACCAATGTTATATATATTTATATATATACTAGTAGATGTTGTATATGTTTTGCATCCGCGCTAGTCCAGCCCCCGCTCTGCCGTTAGTTAAGTAACCTTACGGTGCATGACGGGACCCCTTGGCGAATGCGGATGACATATACATAAATTTTATTTTCTTTCTTTTCTGGTATTATATGGATTAATTGATGGGACTGCATTTATTCTTATTAATGTAAGGAAAACAAACCTATATGATGTTGTTGGAACCAAGTTTTTTAAAAAACTGACATTACAGACGTTTCCTTTTGCTTTGCACAGTGGTATTCGGTAATGAATATCCAGCACCTCATTCGATAAGGCAAGAGCCGAGATCCCTTTATTGGGAGTGACCTCTAGAGCAAAAGTTTGCGTCAGGGTAATAACTTCACTATATTCGATTCTTTTTCTTTTCATCGTAGTATTCAGCTTGGAATATCCTGCACCTCATTCGACGAGGAAAGATCTGAGATCCCTTCACATGGAGAGACCTCTTTAGCGAAAGTTTATGCCGCTATATATTTGTAAAACCACTCGGTTCCTTCAACGATATCAAGTTCATTACGTTAAAGGTTTTTCGCCAAAAACCATTCATAGCCCTCCGTCATTTTTTACAGGTATTACTTAGTATTCATGTTATGTATGTTGACATCTGTCAAGGCTAAGTGAATGGTAGCTGGGTAATGCTTGTTTGTTGCATAAATATGCGATTATTTAGGACAGTCGCACAGCCATTTTAACCTCTATCAAGGGCTTGTGCAGATGGGTCTAAATTAATCCAGGACAATGACGGGTTGAACTTGACTTGCAACTTATGATATGTTGACCTCTGTCAAGGTCATAAGCCGCTTGGGGTAAAAATCACATCGGGAATTTCAAACATATAGGAAACTTGTAAGGAATTCGCATACCTTCTAGAGTGTGGTGACTTGAGTAGCTTCCATCAAGTTATCATGCGATGATAGTTGGATCATGATTCCCACTGATGAGTAGGTGTTACTCCTCGGGTAATTTTAGATGATCCCGACTAATTCTCTTTTTAGGTTTGAAGAAGAATTCGAGGAAACAGTGGGAGTCATCCTGATTAGATAAAGTGATTGACCAATCAGATCTAGGTTAGAGTACACGCTGAGTGTTTCTTTTTTCTTTCTCTTTGGCAGCGACCATGGCCTGACCTTAAAAACTCATGAACCAAGTTAACCGAACCTTCTTAAAAACACTTTAGCTTTTGGATTGTCACGGAGTCGCATATATCATTGACAATCCTACATCCCTTTTTGGATTTCTCCATAACACTTCGTATCACTATGAAAATCCATATTGCTTGGATATTCCATCATATAGTTGCATACAAACTCGAAGGAACTTGTTCTAGTTCGAGAATGGATTATGGTTCTAAAGAAATTGAATAGGATTATTCGGTTGTCTTTTCCTTTTACCTTCTTTCAGGTTGCGAGAGCTCCTAGGATTAGGAGAGTACACCTATTGTGCTTATTGGATAGTCTTCTTCCAAACCATAAGCAGGTGTCGAAAGGTAGGGAAGGAAGAAACCAATTAGCCTAAGTGTGGTGTACAGAAGGTAATAAGTAAAGACATATAAAGGGATTAGATAAAGGGCAAAGAAAGTTGCGACTACAATCATTCACGACAAAACCGTGTATACCCCTGTCACTCCTACTTCACCTTTGCATTTCTCCGGAACACTTCATATCACTACGAAGATCCATATTGCTTGGATATGCCATCGTATAGTTACATACGAAGTCGAAGGAACTTGTTCCAGTTCAAGGATGGTTTCCGGTTCAGGAGAAATTGAATAGGATTATTCAGTTGTCTTTTATGTTTACCTTCTCTCAGGTTGTGAGGGCTCCTAGTATTAGGAGAGTACACCTATTGCGATTATTGGATAGTCTTCCAAACCTTAGGCCGGTGCCGAAGGGTAGGGAAGGAAGAAAATCAATTAGCTTAAGTGTGGTGTACAGAAGGTAATAAGTAAAGACATATAAAGGGATTGGAGTGATGGCAAGGAAATATACAGTTACATTCATGAATCTGGATAATGGAAGAGTCATTACTAGGAATACCCGCCTACCCCTTCGAAACATTTTCATGTTTCAGTTTTACTGTGCGGTGTTAATTGAAAATTGTTTATCCAACAAGATTCTAACTCCGGGATATGTATTTACCAGTTTTGATTCTCACGTCTGTATGGCATTACAGATGGTGAGTGGGAGTAAGATATTGGGAATTGGGTGATTAGATCCTCTATATATCGGAATTCTTTGTAATTAGTGATATTTGAAGAAATCACCTGGGTTTTGCCTAACGGAAAATATTTGGTTTTGAATATCCGTCGTTATACACCAATTTCAAACTGATATATCTGTACGTTTATTTATAAAGTGAGATATAACTTTTTGAAATTATGTCTATGACATTTACTTATATCAGTTGATGGTTAGGAAAGGTACATTCAACAACGGTGTAATTCTTCTTAACCGTAGTACAGTTTCAACCTGCGACGCATAAGATTTGAGTTATTAAACTCGGTGGACGTATACAAAGTATTGTATGTTGTCCAATGTCCGTTAGGACAAAGGGGTTGGTACTCATACTATATTTTGTTTACTCATGACTTCACCAGCTCTAGACAAGTATTTTGTTGAAATACAAGGTCCAGATATTGAGAAGATATAGGTATAAGAATAAAGTAGAGATATGTTGCAAGTATCAGGATTTTTCAAGGTGATCGAAGATATAGATACTTGTGTTAGGTATTCCGTTGCAAGTGATAGTTTTGAGAAATTGCTTCTCTTTCAGATTACTCATAAGTGAATGTATTCCCTGGATGAGTAATGTTGCGTGGCTTTTGATTGATCATTTATCTTTGTGTCGTATTTGAAATGTTTCACAACCAAAGAAATTTATACCGCAATCAATTAACGGTGTCGATGTAGCGCGTTAATGAATACGGATCGTCCACTGAGATATGTGTTTTGATTGATCTTGTTTTAGATGAGTCAAAATTTAAAAGATAAAAGAAAATTCAAGAAAGTTGATTCAAGTTTTGTAAGATTTTATTTCAAGAAACATCAAGAAAATAGATCTAGAATCAAGAAATGTCCCAATCAATTTAGTTATCAAGATTTGTAGAATAGCTTGTAGGATTCGATCAAATTAGTAGTAGTGATGAATCTAGAGATGACTAATCTTATCTATTGATAATTTGTAGCTAGAACGATGGTGACGAATGAAGATTAGGGGTCTACTGAAGAAACTAGGGTTTCTCCTTCTCTATCCCTTGTCTTTTCATTGATCATCATTTGGATCTAGCCTTTAGCAAAGAGAATCATCAATTATTTAATCCCTAGTTTGCAACGAAATTGTCAAGAATGTGATCTCGCTCCAAATTAGGTCATTGATGATTTTTTTCCTAAAGTTCAAAATTCTCATAAGACTTAAGATTAGTAAAAGGATCTTATCATCACTAGATCTACCGATTCTCTCGAATCCTCCACAAGCGGAGATTTCACTCGCACATCATGAAAATTAATGAATCAAGAATCAAGAAATTTCATAACGCAAGAATGTAAAGAAAGCAAGAATTACAATTATCACCTTTATTAAATCGACGACTAAGTACACATTCCCTCAATTCGAGATTACAAGAGTTGCTCTCGATCGCTCCTTTGAAGAGGTAACTAGATCCGTCGAAGTTCGCTCCGCTCGATCTCCGTGAGTCGCGGATCGTCGTGGATCTCTTGCTCGGATGAAGATTGGCTTCGCGGATAAAGGATCGATGGTTGCTTGCTTGATTTGCTTCTCAAAATGATCTTGATTTGGTTTTGGATTTGAATTTGGGCTAGGGTTTTGGTATCAAGTTGTGTCACTCAACTTGAATTTGAATTTTGGCTCCAAAAGTGTAACTAACTCACCACTAATTAACAAACTAATGAACAACTAACCAACCCCCAAAATTCTAGATCTAGATCCTTTTTATAACCACTCATTTGAATCCTCCCTCCAAAGCTAGGTTATTAGAGAGAGCCTTCTAGAGGAAGTTTGTTAGAGGGAATATTCTAGAATGAGGTTGTTACAAGGAGCCTTCTAGAAGAAGTTTGTTATGCAGAGCCTTCTGAAAGAAGCCACGTGCTAATTAAGAGATTCTTCTGGAAATGAGGTTGTTGAGAAGAAGCTTCTGGAGAATTTTGAGTTGATGACGTGTCAAGTACGCCACGGATCCGCGGCGGATCGGCCATCTCGGCCGCGTATCCGCGGCCATATAGTGGGCTCGCTGCCTTCAATCTTCAGGGGTGTTTCCTGTTATCTTTTGGGTACTTTTCTGATGCCTGGAATATTATATTTTGCTGCCAGATCTCAAGTCTTGTACTTGCTCCATTTTGTTGGCACTTTTGTGATTCCAGCTCGTTAACCTGATGGATTTTCTGCACACAATCTTGATAAACAGTGTTGAGATATACAAAATCATTCGTGTAGTAATAAACACTCAATTTCTCTCAAAATGCCGGTTATAATGTATAACACATGTTATTTGATATTTTGCAGACGAATTGCTAATATGTGGTATATTTATACCAAACACCTTTAGATGATAACAAAGAGTAGGGAAATTGATGTGTTAAAATGCAATATTTTCGACTGATCAAATTCCCCCAAACTTAATTTTAGTCGTCTTGAGCAAACATCTTTTATTCAAGAGAAGAAGAAAATAAAGAAAAAGAAAAACTAACTAGCACACTTTCGTAGGCAACACGATTGCACTGAGCACGTGCAACAAGCCTTTAAACCTCTAGGTGTCCCTAGTAGGAGGAGTGTTGTCTCCTTAGAGTTTTCAGCGGATTGCACCCACAAAATACAATAATAAAAGGAAGACCGTGAATGTTACATATAAAGATGAGAATTGTAAAAGAAAGACTTTGAAAATTTAGAGTTTCCAACTGTTGGAGATAGTGCCCTCATAGTCAATTATTGGATCGCAGGTAAGTGATTGCAATGATTGCGGAGGACCTATCCCGGTAGCACAGTCTTACTCGAGATGATAGTATGCTATCTGGTTTGCCTTTATCAGTCGTGTACATGTTCAGGTGACTGATTGCATGTTACACTTTGATAGAGCCCTTAGGATCTTGCTTTACTACCAACAGTATGATGGCGATCATATACGTGAGAGTTGGGTAGTTTATATGCATATCCTTAATTGTGGTCCCTAGTCGTGGGAGTTTCGAGACAGGGCATCGATACTCCGGAGTAGACTAGTGTATACAGTCGAGACCCCGACGAGGGGCGGTTGCCGGTCTCACAAGCCACTGGTGTCAGTTGGATCATCTAAGATGTATACAGGTACTCATTGGGTTATGAGTACACCGGACAGGACTCGCCGGGAATCTGCTAGTTAGTATTATATCTACCGTCAGATAGCAGTTCCCTGGTGACGTGTGTACAGGTTAGTTCATCGACCTGAGGTCGTCATTTGTCTCGTATGAGTTCCCACTGTGCTTTGATTTCTACCCTACCACGGCTCAAAGGAGTCGTGCAAACAGGTAGCTTTTGGGTACAGTCCCGAGCCATATGGAGGCACGTGAGCGGATCGGCAGGGGATTCGTCTCTCCCGGTATTAGGGGTGAGGTCGTGTTGTGTCTAGGAGATCCATTACACAAATCCATGGCCATGGTAGGAGATTTACTGGTAGGTACTCCAGTAGTATCTCAGGGTGTATTTGGGCTTCACTCTGACACGACTTATACTGCTATTGGGGGTCTGACGTTACTAGCCCCCTAGACAGATATGCGATACTCATTGACGAACGGACCGGACTGTATATACATTGTTACTGTTAGGCTCAGTAGGGTTTTCGGAGGAGTTCGCTCATCGGTCTCCCTTGAGTTCGCTCCTCGGCCACCCTTGAGGTCAGTCCATAGGCAGCCGTTACGCATAGCTAGTGCCGCTGACGGTTTGTGGTTAAACCCACTGCCAGGGTGCTGACGAGTCATTAGAGTCCCCCACAGACAGTTTCCCAAGTTCGGGCGAAACGTTGTAGAGGCCGTATGGTTTTATGGCAGGGTTCGGAAAATGCACGTGCGTTTACGCACGTGTCAGTTTTCAGGCAGATGATACTGGTCGGCTTTGGTTTAAGCCGGATCCGAGTATTATATTGAGTAGGTATAATATCTTTGTCTCAGTTGCATTTGTATTCGGTCGTAATACAAATACGGGTATATTTATACAGTTTCGGGGTTATCCTGAAAGTCGTTTCAGGATCACTTTTGGAAGTTGCCAGTTTCCAGTTTTCTATCAGCCGTCTTTTAACATTCGGTTAAAGACGGATTTATCTTTTCTTGGATGAGAGTGAGTCGTGCTTCTAGAAGGTTCTAGAAGGTTCTAGAATTTGGTGACAAGGATTATGACACATGCTTTGATTTCATCCATTTCTTGTTTTGGTTAAGATCTTTATGCAAGATATTTAGTTTGTGTTCACATATGATATTTTGCTTAAGGTTACTCTCTTTCTCCTACGATCACCTCCTCCTCTTCTATAAGAATGGCCGGCCCTCTCTCTCCTCCTCTCTCTCTCTCACTTGATGTTTCATTTCGGTTAGAAAAGATTATGATAGTATTCGGGGTGTATGGAATTTTACAGTTCATTTCATTCCATCACCCGATTTCCACGGCAACTTCATTAACCGATCGTCCACGGATTTGGACGAAGTGAGACAAAGTCATCTACTCATTCTCTACATCAATCTTTGTCGTCTCTTTTAGCAAACTTGACGATCGAGTTGCCTCGAGTCAGAGGCGGGAGCCCGTTTAAAGAACCGATCATGTGGTGCCACCTCGACGAGGAGATCGGAGATCAACGAGATCGGAGCAGCCATAACGGAGCGTGGGATGATGGTTGAAGAACGAAGGACTCGGATCGTTCGATATAACCATTCTACACTCTTTACAGTTTGTTAGTTTAGCAATAATGGCAGATCCGGGTTAAAGCATACGATAGCGCCAGTTTAAAAGTTTTGTTCCGCATTTTGGCGTCTGTAGACGGCCGGGGCGCTAGCGTAGACTTACATTGGTATCAGAGCCTCACCATTTTGCTATACTAACTTGTGCTAACGTGTTTAAAACATCGATCCGACCGAAAATCGAAAAACACAAAACCCTAGCTCGACAGTTCTGTTAATTTTAAATGGTCTCAAAATCGATTTCTGCATGTCTTAAAAATCCGTGCAGGGAATTCTAAGATCCACGACAAAATTTGGGGTCGTGATCCCTCCAAGACGCCGCGGAAGGGCGGTCAAACCCATGGTTTGGCCACGCAACCGCGGCCACGTGGGGAGCACGTGCTCCCAAATTTTGTCAGTTGGTTCTCTGTGGGATTTTGGGGTTTTTGGTATATATAGTTTTGGCCCAGATTTTGTTACTGTTCACCAGTAAGCAGTGGGGCCCACTTTTTGATATTTGGTCTTTGGTCGATCGAAATTTAAACACGTTAGTTTACAGTGCTTACATTATATCTCCGACCGGGAATGTCATTTGATCGGTAAACCGCGTCCGATTGCTATAGTTCTTTTTGACTGGTTTGCGAACGTGACATTCGCGTTGATGTTCTGTGTTGTGCTGTAATGATGCGGATTTGTCGTGGTGGATAGCAGTGTGCAATGGTAGTACAGTTGGTGTTTATTTGTACATTTGATATTGCGGGGCGAGCATCCAACTTGTGGACAGCCGTCACTGTCTGTTGTATAATATTCTTTTGGGGCACGACCAGATTGCGGTCGATGTACCTATTGTACTATTTTTCATTACTGTACTAGGTTTTACCCCGCGACGGAGTGCACGGATAGCCGGGTTCGAGAAAGAAACGGGTCCGCATCTCATGGCTTTGAGAGGCAGAGGGACCCCACTTCAGAATTGGCAGACTATTCGCCGCACTCGTAGGGGGTACAGGTTGACCCAAGGAGGGGTGCTCAATTTACCGGATTCCGTGAAGTGCCGGGTGTTCCATTCACTATGCTGTGGGGACTACCTCGCTTCAGGTTTTAGCGGGTAACTTGCCGCACCCGTAGGGGTCTAGGTTTCATTGCACAGGCTATCCACACGACAGGGGAACGTCGAGTTTCAGCAGCGGCTCTGTGAAACTCGGGGATCCCAGATATCTGTATTGTTCTGTGATGCTTATTACTTTTCTGTAATGTTGCATATTATCACGCCTGGAGCGATTATGTATATTGGTTTATATACTATTAGATGTTATATATGTTTTACACCCGCGCTAGTCCAGTCCCCTCTCTGTCGTTAGTTAAGCAACCTAACGGGTGATGACGGGACCCAGTGACGAATGCGGATGGCATATACGTACATTTTATTTTCGTTCTTTTCTGGTGTGATTAATGATGGGACTGCGTTGATTCTGATCAACGCAAAGTTAAAACAAACCTATTTGCAGTTGTTGGAACTAATTTAAAAAGTGTTATTGCAAAGACGTTTCCTTTTGTTATGCATAGCGGTATTCAGTGGAATATCTTGCACCTCATTCGATGAGGCAAGGGCCGATATCCCTTCACCGGGACCGACCCCTTGGACAGAAGTTTGCGTCAGGGTAATAACTTCACTATAGTCGATTACATGTTGCTTTGCATAGCGGTATTCAGTGGAATATCCTGCACCTCATTCCACGAGGAAAGAGCCGAGATCCCTTTACCGGGAGTGACCTCTTTAGCAAAAGGTTTTCGTCACTATATTTTAAAAAGCTATCAGGTTCCTTCAGCGATATCAAGTTCACTACGCTAAAGGTTTTTCGCCAAAAACCAGCCGTAGCCCTCCGTCATTTCATATGGATGGTCAGTAGTATTCAAGCTATGTTGGTCTAGCCCTTAGCTAGGACATAGTGATTGGTAGCTGCTGGGGTGTTCACATGTTGCATAGATAGATGAGTTGGTTTGGGACAGTCGTACAGCCTTGTTGGCCCTTAGTCAAGGGCGAGTACGGGTGGGTTCAAATTAACAAGATAATGATGGGAAGAACTTGACATGTGACTTATGGTGGGCTGGCCCTTAGTCACGATCATAAGAGCATGGGGCAAAAACTATATCAGGAGTTTCTAAAGAAACTGAAACTTGCCGAGTATGCGCATACCTTCTGGAGTATGAGTAACGTGGATGCATTCCATCACGTTATCATGCGATCAGAGTTGGATCCTGATTCCCACTGATGAGTTGGTTTACTCTTCGGGTGATCCCGATTGATTCTTCTTTAGGTTTGGAGGAGAATTTGACAGGACAGTGGGAGGTTTCCGGATTAGATAAAGTGATGACCATTCTGATCTAAGTTAGAGTGCACGCAGAGTGTTTCTTTTCTCTCTCTCTCTTTGGCAGCGACCTTTGACCGACCCTAGACTATGACTCAGTAACCAGGTTGACCGAACCTTCTTAAAATACTGGCTTTTGGATTTTCTGAGTTGCATAAGTCATTGCCACTCCTTCTTTTACCCTTTGCATTTCTCAGAACACCCGTATTACTACGGATATCCACTTCCATTGGATAGATCCATCGTATGGTTATATACGAACTCGAAGGGACTGCTTCGGGGATGGATCCAGGTTCAGGAGAAATAGAATTGGTTTATTCAGTTGTCTTTTATTATCACCCTCTCTCAGGTTGCGAGAGCTCCTTGGTTTAGGAGAGTACACCTATTACGCCTATTGGATAGTCTTATTCCAAACCATAGGCTGGTGCCGAAAGGTAGGGAATGAAGAAAACCAATTAGCCTAAGTAGGGTGTGCAGAAGGTAATATGTAAAGACAAAATAAAGGGATTAGAAAGAGGGCAAAGTAGATTGCGACTGATATCATTCACGACCAAAACCGCGTACTTCATCGCCGCTCCTATTTCACCTTTAAAAAGAATAAGGTATTATTCAGTTGTCTTTTATCGTCACCTTCTCTCGAGATGCGAGTACTCCTTGGTTTAGGAGGGTACACCTATTATGCTTACTGGATAGTCTTCTTCCAAACCATAGGCTGGTGCCGAACGGTAGGGAAGGAAGAAAACCATTTAGCATAACGATGGTGTACAGAAGGTAATGACTAAAGACAAATAAAGGGGATTTGGAGAGATGGCAATAAAATATACGGTTGAAGTCATGAATTGGATTATGGAAGAGGTATTACTATGAATACCAGGATACCCCTACGAAACATTTTCATGTTTCAGTGCATTGTTAAAGGAAAAACTGTTTTCCCGATTAGACACTTACTCCAAGGGTATGTATTTACCAGGTTTCATTCTCATATCTGTATGGTTTTACAGATGATGAGTGGGAGTAAGATATTGGGAATTAGGTGATCTTCCTCATTATATCGGAATTCGTTGTAATTGGTGATATTTGAGGAAATCGCCAGGGTACAGTTTTCCACCTACAACGCACAGGTTATGAGTTGTTCAACTCAGCGGACTTATACAGAGTATTGTATGTTGTCCAGTGTCCATAAGGACAAAGTGGTAGGTCCTCGTACTATGTTCTGTTTACTTATAACTTCTCTAGTATTTAGACAAGTGTTTCGTAGAAATACATGATCTAAGTTTTGAGAAGTTGTGGGTATAAGAATAAAGTAGAGAACCAGGTATCACAAGTATCGGGATTCTTCAAAGAGATCGAAGATGTAGATTCTTGTGATTGGTATTCAGATGATAGTAATAGATTTTGAGAAACGTGTTTCTCTTTCAGGTTACTCATAATTGGATGGATTCCTAAGTTGAGTAATGCTGATTAGCCTCTTTCCATTAAGTTGATATGCACTGGAGACAGCTGCATGAATTGAATCTTGATTCCAATTAAATTAGTGCCAAAGTTTCTATATTGGATATAGAATAGTTCGTACCTTAAAAGATATTAAGGTACGGGGAGTTGTCCAGCTTATGATTAAAACCAGACACTGGATAACTCAGGGCACGATTCTGTAATGGCTGTTTGTGGGTTGACCCCGGCTATGACGAGGGTTGATATTCTACCATTTGGAAGATCAATAGTGATATTGTTCTTGACTCGCCACAGTTTTAGTAAAAATGGATCTTTTTCAGAAAAACAGTAGTAGGAGTATGGTAGAACTGGAAGTGATTCCAGATCGCGAACGATTACGGAAAATTTAATAGGACCTATATATTCAATCAGGTTTGACACTCCAATAGCCACTTCGCAGGTATGGTAGGTAACCTCAGACGCCCGAGAGGTACTTCGGTAGCCTCAAGGACGGTGACAGGGAGGTTCTTATCTACCCAGACTTGACACAACTGTTGTTCCAGGATATGAGACCCGGTAGGAGGGTTGTCATAGTCAGTGGGAGCAACGGAAGAATAGTGGGCAAGATGCTTATATCTATTTATAGACTTGAGCAGTTATAGCGGAGATAGATCATCTAATTTTGATGTGACAGTCATGGGTTTGACTTCAATCAGAATAGGGGATGGATCAGTTAAGAAGGTAGTAGGGTGTAATGTCATGGTATCTGGATGACATACATAAAGTAGGAAGTAAAATTCCTATACTACGATCGGTTGTACTGTGGTCGTCACACAGTTGTTTCTCCAGACAGGATATGGATATAATATTTGACATTCTGGTTTCTAGATCTATGGTTTTAGATCTGGATTTGGGTAGTTTCCCAATGTGGGTACTTTGACAGATATTCTAATGGTTTTTGGAATAGTTGACTCCTAGCATGGTGGTGTACCTGCAGGTGATGGAGTCACCCTCTCTAAAGGTGTCGTATAGACTAAAGGGGAGAGAGATGTGCATGATTGGCAGATCACTTGCTTAGGCAATTGAGTCAATCATGAGATGTCAAGTACCACACCAAATGTTGTTTTTGCACTAGTTGCAATGAGTTTGTATTAATCCAATCCTGGAGAAACATAAGGAAGCAGTTTTAGAACATAAGTACATGTTCTGCGGATTTGATGACGGCAGCCTCCTTCGGGAGACGATTATCATTCCAGGCTTCAAAGGTGACATGGATGACAGAGTGATTGTCAGAGTTATAGTTTTTCCCTCTGACGAAGAGGGACAGTATTATGGACAGGTGGTCCAAGAGGATACTGTGGGAAGCAAGGTGCCCGATACTGATTAGGTTCAGTGATCGATTCAGTCTAAGAAGTTTGGATATGGAGTTCATTTATGAACTAAGGTCCCATCAGATATCCAGACATATTCTAAGACAGGTATTACTCAATTCGGGTGATGGTTTTCTCCGCGAACTTGAGATTAAGAGAGATATAGAAAGATACTTCTAGGCGGATCCACTCACTGAGGCTATTTCTCGAACACAATAGTTTTACAAACGGGCTTTGTGAAACTGATTAGTAGAGGAGTTGGATGTTCGGTTTCACACGGGATGTGAGTAGTCGACATCGCAATATTAGCCTTGAGTGCAAGTGGGAGATTGTTGGAGATAGTGCCCTCATAGTCAATTATTGGATCGCAGGTAAGTGATTGCAATGATTGCGGAGGACCTATCCCGGTAGCACAGTCTTACTCGAGATGATAGTATGCTATCTGGTTTGCCTTTATCAGTCGTGTACATGTTCAGGTGACTGATTGCATGTTACACTTTGATAGAGCCCTTAGGATCTTGCTTTACTACCAACAGTATGATGGCGATCATATACGTGAGAGTTGGGTAGTTTATATGCATATCCTTAATTGTGGTCCCTAGTCGTGGGAGTTTTGAGACAGGGCATCGATACTCCGGAGTAGACTAGTGTATACAGTCGAGACCCCGACGAGGGGCGGTGGCCGGTCTCACAAGCCACTGGTGTCAGTTGGATCACCTAAGATGTATACAGGTGCTCATTGGGTTATGAGTACACCGGACAGGACTCGCCGGGAATCTGCTAGTTAGTATTATATCTACCGTCAGATAGCAGTTCCCTGGTGACGTGTGTACAGGTTAGTTCATCGACCTGAGGTCGTCATTTGTCTCGTATGAGTTCCCACTGTGCTTTGATTTCTACCCTACCACGGCTCAAAGGAGTCGTGCAAACAGGTAGCTTTTGGGTACAGTCCCGAGCCATATGGAGGCACGTGAGCGGATCGGCAGGGGATTCGTCTCTCCCGGTATTGGGGGCGAGGTCGTGTTGTGTCTAGGAGAGCCATTACACAAATCCATGGCCATGGTAAGAGATTTACTGGTAGGTACTCCAGTAGTATCTCAGGGTGTATTTGGGCTTCACTCCGACACGACTTATACTGCTATTGGGGGTCTGACGTTACTAGCCCCCTAGACAGATATGCGATACTCATTGACGAACGGACCGGACTGTATATACATTGTCACTGTTAGGCTCAGTAGGGTTTTCGGAGGAGTTCGCTCATCGGTCTCCCTTGAGTTCGCTCCTCGGCCACCCTTGAGGTCAGTCCATGGGCAGCCGTTACGCATAGCTAGTGCCGCTGACGGTTTGTGGTTAAACCCACTGCCAGGATGCTGACGAGTCATTAGAGTCCCCCACAGACAGTTTCCCAAGTTCGGGCGAAACGTTGTAGAGGCCGTATGGTTTTATGGCAGGGTTCGGAAAATGCACGTGCGTTTACGCACGTGTCAGTTTTCGGGCAGATGATACTGGTCGGCTTTGGTTTAAGCCGGATCCGAGTATTATATTGAGTAGGTATAATATCTTTGTCTCAGTTGCATTTGTATTCGGTCGTAATACAAATACGGGTATATTTATACAGTTTCGGGGTTATCCTGAAAGTCGTTTCAGGATCACTTTTGGAAGTTGCCAGTTTCCAGTTTTCTATCAGCCGTCTTTTAACATTCGGTTAAAGACGGATTTATCTTTTCTTGGATGAGAGTGAGTCGTGCTTCTAGAAGGTTCTAGAAGGTTCTAGAATTTGGTGACAAGGATTATGACACATGCTTTGATTTCATCCATTTCCTGTTTTGGTTAAGATCTTTATGCAAGATATTTAGTTTGTGTTCACATATGATATTTTGCTTAAGGTTACTCTCTTTCTCCTACGGTCACCTCCTCCTCTTCTATAAGAATGGCCGGCCCTCTCTCTCCTCCTCTCTCTCTCTCACTTGATGTTTCATTTCGGTTAGAAAAGATTATGATAGTATTCGGGGTGTATGGAATTTTACAGTTCATTTCATTCCATCACCCGATTTCCACGGCAACTTCATTAACCGATCGTCCACGGATTTGGACGAAGTGAGACAAAGTCATCTACTCATTCTCTACATCAATCTTTGTCGTCTCTTTTAGCAAACTTGACGATCGAGTTGCCTCGAGTCAGAGGCGGGAGCCCGTTTAAAGAACCGATCATGTGGTGCCACCTCGACGAGGAGATCGGAGATCAATGAGATCGGAGCAGCCGCAACGGAGCGTGGGATGATGGTTGAAGAACGAAGGACTCGGATCGTTCGGTATAACCATTCTACACTCTTTACAGTTTGTTAGTTTAGCAATAATGGCAGATCCGGGTTAAAGCATACGATAGCGCCAGTTTAAAAGTTTTGTTCCGCATTTTGTCGTCTGTAGACGGCCGGGGCGCTAGCGTAGACTTACACCAACTACACTAGCTTTTCAGTTGTCATGAGCCCTATCTTAATAGTCACGAAAAGATGTCAGAAATCACATCATCCCTCAATAAAATATCGTCTTTATTCTTTATTCCTACCTTTCATCCAAACATCGATCATATACCCCTACGTGTGTGTAAAAGACATCCCTACACTCGGAGAATTTAATTGAAGCTATCATACTCTTGTCCATCGACCTAAGTACTTTTTAATCGATGAATATTTAGATGAATTTGCTCATATATTTTTCATGCGACCATTAATACTTATTGAGGTATTAATCGATCGATTACTCATGTTCTTACTTATTAGCCATATTAGTATTTTCCTCGTCTTACAACACTTAAGGCTTAGCAGTGACTCTCAAACCAGTTGGTCTAAAGCACTAGGTGATGATGCACTCTCGCTATATTTTTTATTGCTATCTTGGTGATAACAAAACCAGTGTTCATTTTTCTACACCATTTTATATTTTCTTTATTTATTATTTCCTTCACACTTTGGTTTTTAGACAAGAGCATTTCAAGGTATCCTCTACTATCCCGTGTTTCAAGACGTGTGTACATGTATATAGTAGGGTATCAACATTCAAATGTTTGGCTTCCAGAATTGGAACTATTTTTCAGACTTAATTTTATCCTCAGATTGGTGACTTCTTTCATCTTACTAACCCTTGGGACAACGGCTCATAACTACTTATTACTAGTTCGTTTAAGAAAACTTCTAATTTTCTTGGTTTTCTTAAATTTTTCTAATCTTTTGGATGTAATTTTTCACTATCTTTTATTATCTTATTTATGTACAAATTTTTTTTTATATGTTTTGTGATATGTTTTGTGCTTATGCAAAGTATGCGGAGTGATGCGTAAATAAGCACAAACCTCCCCCAAACTTGTTTTCAACAGTGTCCTCACTGTTATCTTCTGCTAAACCTCAAAAAAGCTGTAAGCTTGGGAGGACATTATTAATGGGGGCAAGAATAAGTGAAAGTGAAAATTCTCCCCCAAACTTATTTTTGGCTCACAATTTTGAGGACAACTATTATTTTCAAGAGCCAAAAAATATAAACCCCCCCCCCTCAAACATGAGTTAGACAATATTAAGCATTTTAAGAGGGGGTAAGTCATTTGGTCAAAATAAGACTTTACAAAGACCAAAAATTAATACCAACCATTCAAAGATTTTATCGGTGTAGCGTATAGGTCGGTGGAAGAACATGTTGTATAGAGTCAGGAAGAAATGAGGAAGAGATAAGTGATGGTCTGGAAAGGGTTTGAGTTTTAAATTAGAGAAATGAAAGAATGAGAATGAATGTGAATGATTAGGAAGAACGAGTGGTGGCGGTTCAACTTTTATAGATTGAGGTTGATCAATCACAAAATCCGTGTTGTTTAGGAATACAAGTTCGTCAGCAAAAAGTTCTTCAAAACTTTTATCAATGGTGTGATCAAACATTTTGCTGTCAATAAATTTTGTGTCAGGTTTTACCATACTTGATTTGTCAAAATACATGGAGGTAGAAGACTCGAAAAACTCATCTACCTCATTTTCAAAAATATCCAAATCAAGTTAGCTTTCTAGGATTGTCGAACTTGAACTATCGGATTGTGATTCATCAAAACTCACTGAAACTATATGAAGAATAGAATAAGAACCGGAGAAAGTAGAAGGTGAAATGGGTAAACAAATTGGTGTGTCGAGGATCGCAAAACCAGATATGGAAGATGTAGGCTAATTTTCGGTCTGTTGTTCAGTTATACCATTATTATCAACGTAGAGAAGCATTTGGGGTTCGGGAAGAATTATCAAAGGCTCGAGATGATGACAACAAGGAAATGAAAGGACCTGATGAATTGATGGGACGAACTCATCCAAAATTTAAGGTTCATCAATCAATATATCCCCAACGTCAATCACCTCATTCAAGTGAAGGTTAAATTTCTCAAACACCTCATCAAAAGTATGGTTTCCAATCAATTTTGGTTCAAGAGTGGAGGTATAGAGATCACAAGGATTTGGTTTGGTTTCACTCGAAATGGACCCTTCACAGTCGGGTAAATCAAACACTGCATTATTACACAACTTCTCATACATTCTATCGTCAATTGGTGAATCATTTGGTATACTCGATGAATCTGTGAAACTAGAGTTGTAGATTTCAGTTTGGAAAGGGAAGATTTGATTAAGAAAGGTGTACAGTTCTCTCTCACTACCCAAATTCTCATTTTGTCCTATGGCCATCTTAGACATTGAAAAAAATTTAGCTGGTTCGGAACTAGTTGCTCCTTCATATTTAGCCATGCTTCCCTTCCATTCCTCTCTGATGTGGTTCAACATCACTAAACCTTCTTCTAATGTCCGCTCAAGACTAGACTTGGGTTGATAAGGAGTTTCAGTATAAGATTGAAATTCTTATAGACAATTAAAACTCCCAAATGACTGATTAGAAGGACAGCTTAGAGAAGGTGGAAAAGTCGGATTTGATTGATAGAAACAGAATGGTTGTGAAAATTAGGCAGGAGTAGGGTCAACATTGTGATAAGAAGAATTTTGATATGGGTTCGTCGATTGGCTATTGGACATCATACATGCTAGAAACCGATTATGAAATTCTTCTTTAGAAAGTGGAGGTGGTGGTTGTTATTTTTCCGGATTGAAACTTTGGCCTCTAGCCTTAGCTATATGCTCAGCAATGGACATGCGTCTAGGGGCATCCTCACTCGGAGTATCAACTGAAACGGATGTAGAATTAGGATACGGTTGATAAGACCCGGACTGAAGTGGCCAACTGTTTCTGCCAGCTTGTTCTATCCGATCTATTAAGGACATGGGAGAGTCGGACGGTATACCGAAGGGATTACGAAAATAAGAAATAGCTGGTTGTGGATAGCAAAGATCGGCAAAAGTTCTTATGTTTGGGTCACCCATCATAAGAAGAGAAGAGGGGGGAAAAGGGTAAGAAGGGGGGAAATAATTGGTTTGTTTTGAAAAAGAAACGAATTTTTTAAAAAAAATCACACAAAAATGCACAACCACCCTAAATCTAATGGTTACCTAGGTCAAGTCTTTAGACCGCTCTTAGACTTCCAGAAGACAAATCGCAGGATAAATCCTCTACTGCTTCTTTATCCCTTCTGTAGCCAGGTAAGTGCCAGGTAAGTGGGAGGTTTTCCGCTACATAAGTAGCGGGCCTAATTAAGTAATCACTTGCCTTAGACACACTTGCCTAGACACCACAAAAGAAACGCGGATAAGCAATAGATTACCCACGACCTCCTTCTGTCATAAATGAGCGCGACGGTCCTTAAAGTCTTGTTTAGATAATTTTTAGTTAATGAGGGTGATGCGGATGCAAGTTTTTGTGATTTTCGGGGCTTAGGAAGGGTAATGAACTCCCCACCTAATCTAAATTTGGTCTTTGCCCCTTAATTTCCATATTAAAATATGCACAAAACCAATGATCAAATCACGCAACAAATTTTTCTTTTAGCGGCGCTGCGAATTTTGCAAAGAATCCTGCAGAGAATGGTTATTGGAGAAGATCAGAGAGAAGAAGAAAGAACAGAGATTATACCACAGAAACTTGAATCTCTGAAATGCCTAAACGGCGGCGGAACTGCAGCAAAATCGCACCATTTGCCGCGGATCCGCGGTCTGATGATGGAATTAGGGTTTCAAAATTTTTCTGCAACTTCCTATGCTTCTCTAGATTCTGTAGATCTTTTCTGAATCTTGATTTCCTCAGTAAAATTATTCCAGATTCCCTCGCAAAATTCATAACAAATCGTTAAGCGCTTGATACGATTTTGATCTAAATATTCTGATGGAATAATAAATTTTCAACTCAAATAACAAAAACGAACAAAATAGCACACATCCCCGGCAACGGTGCCATTTGATTGATCATTTATCTTCGTGTCGTATGTGAAATGTTTCATAACCAAAGAAATTTATACCGCAATTAATTAACGGTGTCGATGTAGCGCGTTAATGAATACGGATCGTCCACTGAGATGTGTGTTTTGATCGATCTTGCTTTAGATGATTCGAAATTTAAAAGATAAAAGAAAATTCAAGAAAGTTGATTCAAGATTTGTAAGATTTGATCTCAAGAAACATCAAGAAAATAGATCTAGAATCAAGAAATGTCCCAATCCATTTAGTTATCAAGATTTGTAGCATAGCTTGTAGGATTCGATCAAATTAGTAGTAGTGATGAATCTAGAGATGACTAATCTTATCTATTGATAATTTGTAGCTAGAACGATGGTGACGATTGAAGATTAGGGGTCTACTGAAGAAACTAGGGTTTCTCCTTCTCTATCCCTTGTCTTTTCATTGATCATCATTTGGATCTAGCCTTTAGCAAAGAGAATCATCAATTATTTAATCCCTAGTTTGCAACGAAATTATCAAGAATGTGATCTCGCTCCAAATTAGATCATTGATGATTTTTTTCCTAAAGTTCAAAATTCTCATAAGACTTAAGATTAGTAAAAGGATCTTATCATCACTAGATCTACCGATTCTCTCGAATCCTCCACAACCGGAGATTTCACTCGCACATCATGAAAATTAATGAATCAAGAATCAAGAAGTTTCATAACGCAAGAATGTAAAGAAAGCAAGAATTACAATTATCACCTTTATTAAATCGACGACTAAGTACACATTCCCTCAATTCGAGGTTACAAGAGTTGCTCTCGATCGCTCCTTTGAAGAGGTAACTAGATCCGTCGAAGTTCGCTCCGCTCGATCTCTGTGAGTCGCGGATCGTCGTGGATCTCTTGCTCGGATGAAGATTGGCTTCGCGGATAAAGGATCGATGGTTGCTTGCTTGATTTGCTTCTCAGAATGATCTTGATTTGGCTTTGGATTTAAATTTGGGCTAGGGTTTTGGTATCAAGTTGTGTCACTCAACTTAAATTTGAATTTTGTCTCTAAAAGTGTAACTAACTCAACACTAATTAACAAACTAATGAACAACTAACCAACCCCCAAAATTCTAGATCTAGATCCCTTTTTATAACCATTCATTTGAATCTTCCCTCCAAAGCTTGGTTGTTAGAGAGAGCCTTCTAGAAGAAGTTTGTTAGAGGGAATATTCTAGAATGAGGTTGTTACAAAGAGCCTTCTAGAAGAAGTTTGTTATGCAGAGCCTTCTGGAAGAAGCCAAGTGCTAATTAAGAGAGTCTTCTGGAAGTGAGGTTGTTGAGAAGAAGCTTCTGGAGAATTTTGGGTTGATGACGTGTCAAGTACGCCGCGGATCCGCGGCGGATCGGCCACCTCGGCCGTGTATCCGCGGCCATATAGTGGGCTCGCTGCCTTCAATCTTCAGGGGTGTTTCCTGTTATCTTTTGGGTACTTTTCTGATGCCTGGAATATTATATTTCTTTCTTATTTGCTGCCAGATCTCAAGTCTTGGACTTGCTGCATTTTGTCGGCACTTTTGTGATTCCGGCTCTTTAACCTGAAGGATTTTCTGCACACATTCTTGATAAACAGTGTTGAGATAAAAAAAAAAATCATTCGTGTAGTAATAAACACTCAATTTCCCTCAAAATGCCGGTTATAATGTATAACACATGTTATTTGATATTTTGCAGATGAATTGCTAACATGTGTTATATTTATACCAAACACCTTTAGATGATAATAAAGAGTAGGGAAATTGATGTTTTAATAATACGATATTTTTGATTGATCGGCCTTCTTCTATTTGGTTGATATGCTCTAGAAACAGCTGCATGATTTTTGAATCTGGTTCCAATTAAATTAATGTCGTTGTTTCTATATTGGATATATAGAATGGATTCATATCTTAGCGATTTTAAGTTATATGAAGTCGTCCGGCTTATGCTTAAAACCAAAATCCGGATAAACTCTAGGCATGTTTCAGTAATGGCAGTTTATGGTTTATCCCGGGTTTTGACGAGGGTTAACTTTCTACCATCTGGAAGATCACTGGTTATACTGTTCTTGACTTGCCACCAGTTTTAGTAAATTGGATTCTTTTCAGAAAACATTAATGGGAGTATGGTAGAACTGGAAATGATTCCAGAACCACAAATGATTACTGAAAATTTATTAGAACCTAAAAATTCAAATGGTTTCGACGATCTATTATCCACTCCGCAGATTTGGTAGGTAACCTCAGGCACCTGAGAGGTACTTCAGTCTCCTCAGAGACGGTGACAGGGAGGTTTATGATTACCCAAACTTGCCACTGCTACTGTTCTAGACTATGAGGTCTGGCAGGAGGATGAGTATAACGTCGTTCTAAACTAGCTTTATAAATGTATGTGTATATGACTCTGTCAGAAGGTTATTGTAGTCAGTGGGAGTAGCGGAAGCATAGTGGGCAAGTAGCTTATGTCTATTTATAGACTAAAGTAGGTATAGCGGAAATAGATCATCTATTTTTGATGTGACAGTCATAGAGTTTGACTTCATCAGAATAAGAGATGGATCCGGTAAGAAGGTAGTAAAGAGTGATGTCCTGGTATTTGGATGACATGCACATAATAGGAATAGATCTTCCTATACTATGATCGGTTATACTGTGGTTGTCACAAAGTGGTTTCTCCAAATAGGATATGGATATAATATCAGGGATTCTGGTGACTGGATCTATGTTTTTAAATCTAGAATTAGGAAGTGTCCCAATTCGGGTGCTTTGACATTATTCTAAAGTATGTTAGAATGGACGACTCTTGGCTTGGTGGTGTACCCGCAGGTGATAGAGTCACCCTCTCTAAAAAGATGTCTTCTAGACTGATTAGAAGAGGGAATTGCATGATTAGCATATCTCTTGTTTAGGCAAATGAGTCAATCATGAGATGTCAAGTACAACACCAGATATTGTTTTTGCACTGGATGCAATAAGTATATATTAATCCAATCATGGAGAAACGTTGGGAAGCAGTTATGAACATAAGTGGATGTTCTTGGCAAATAGTAACGGCAGCCTCCTTCAGGAGGCGGTTATCATTTCAGGCTTCCAAGGTGACCTGGATAGCTGTCAGAGTTATTGTTTTCCCTCTTTTGAGGGGCAGTATGTTGAACAGATTGTCCAAGCGGATACTGTGGAAGGCATGGAACAGGATACTGATTAAATTCAGTGGATGATACAGTCTAAGAAGTTTGTTGGATTTGGTGTTCATTTATGAACTGAGTCCCATTAGGTATCCATACAATTTCTAAGATAAGGTATTGCTCATTTCGGGAGATAGTCTTTCTCCGCGAAGTTGAGATATAAAGAGAGATAAAGATAGAAACACTGGAGCGGATCCATTCACTGAGTCTATTTCTCGAACGCAATAGTTTCATAAATGAGTTTTGTGAGACTGATTAGTAGAGAAGTTGGGTGTTCGGTGTCACATGGGCTATGAGTATGCGACACTGCAACAATTATCCTTAAGTACAAGTGGGAGATTGTTGGCTATAGTGTCGTCAAGGCAATTATTATAATCACAGGCATGTGATTATGATGATTGAAGGAGGACCTATACAGATAGAACAACATTACTCAAAATGATACTATGCTATCTGGTTTGTCTTTATCATCTTGTACATGCATTATATGGTATTACAGATCACTATTACATATTGATAGAGCCCATAGGATTCTTTCTTGACAACCAGTATTATGATGGCGATCATATATGTGGGAGCTGGGTGGTCTATAAGCACATCCTTAAATGTCCCTAGTCGTGGGAGTATCGAGACTGGGCATTGATAATCCAGAGTAGACTAGTGTATACTTATCGAGACCCCTACGAGGGGCGGTGGCCGGTCTCACAAGCCATTGGTGTTAGTCAGTCACCTAAGATAGTATACAGGTGCTCATTGGGTTATGAGTACACTGGACGGACTCGTCGGGAACATACTAGGTTGTATTATACCTATTGTCAGATAGCATTTCTCATGTGACATGTGTACAGGTTAGTCTGTTGACCTGATATCGTCATTTGTCTCATGTGAGTTCCTATTGTGCTTTGATTACTACCCTACCAAGGCTCAAAGGAGTCGTGCAAACAGGTTTTAGTTGGGTACAGTCACGAGCCACATGGAGGCAGTGAGCGGATCGTCGGGGATTCGTCTCTCCCGGTATTAGGGGTTGATGTCGTATTGTGCACGGGTGGCCATCACCAGAAATCCTTGGCCAAGCTAGTCGAGAATTACTGATTTGGATCAATAGTTTCTCAGTTGGTGATGGGCTTCATACCGACACGAAATATCGCATCATTAGGGGTCTGACTTTATCCCCCTCCCTAGACTCGATATGCGATACTCTTAGATGAACGGACCGGATTGTATGGAGATTGTCACAGACTAGGTCAATAGGGGTTCGGATGAGTTTTCTCGTCGGACTTCCTATCGCTCATACCTGGGTAGCCGTTATGTACAGATAGTGCCGCTGACATGCTTGTGGTTAAACCCACTGCCAGCATATTGACGAGTCTTCAGAGTCCCACAAAGAGAGTTTCCCTGCTTCGGGCGAAATGATGTAGAGGCCGTATGGTTTTACGGAAGGGTTCGATCATTTACGTGCACTTATGAACGTATTATGATTCGGACGGATAATACTGGTGGGCTTTGGTTTAAGCCGGATTCTAGTATTATATTATTAGATTATTTTCGTCTCTTTGTATTCGTATTTTTTGGAATACGGATACGAATATGTATGTACGGACGAGGGGTATTCTTGTAATTTGTGCAAGGATGCTTCTAGAAGATGCCACCTCAAATATGTTTTTAACTATTTTGTTTAAATGGTTTATAAGGTGGAGGGTGAAAGTTTTACTACCACCACGATAGGGTTAAAACGGGCATCACACATGCAATTTTCTAATTTTAGAGGTGCTAATCAACACTAAACAAGTATCTAACTAGATAATTGGGGCTAATTATGATGATATAAAAAAAACTGCAATAAGAGAAAGAGTATACGACCTTCGTAGACCAAGTCCTTCTCTTCAAATGCTCCGGGCAGTAGTCCACATGACTCCTCAAGGCTCCTCTTGAGAGAATGAACGAGTTTCCTCCGATGACCTTCGTGCCGAAGATGATCCACCAAAAGCTCCACTAATTCAAGCTCCCTCTTCACTAAACTCTTTAGTGAAGGAAACACACTACACTTGACTGCTAATCAAGTGTAGGATGGTGAAGTTGGGTTTTTTTTTGCTCACATAGGATCTCAAGCTCTAGGGTTCACAACACATGTTATGGTTTAGAGTTTGAAGCATGAATGAGGAAGAAGAAGGAAAATTGAGAGAACTAGAGAGCAAGGAGCTCAAGAAAATGGTTAAGGCAATTGAGCTTGGAAAATCACCAAGTGTAGAATGGCTCACCAAAAATCCTCACTTATTGAAGCATGCCATTTTTTCCAAAGAAAAAATAGAACCATGCTTCAATAGTGAGTCAAGAGTAATATAAAAATGATAAAAGCCATGCTTTTCCCAAGCCCTCAAAAGTCTCCCCATTTTTCTTTTCATTTTCTATTTTCACAAAATAGAAAATCATATATATATATATATATATATATATTATGAAGAATATAATTAGTGAGCTAATAATATTAGTTAATATATATAATTATATCAAATATAAATAGATATCATATTATTTATCAACACTTGATTTAATAATCTGGTTATATCACATATAACCGACTTTTATATGTATATCACAATATCAAATCAACATTAGATTCGACAATCTGGTTATATCACATATAACCTAACTGATAACAATAACCGCCAGATTAGAATACGGTATCACATACTCGTATTTAATCAGACCCCCGCACATATCAACATATGTGCCCTACTTCGTTTAGCTTGAACTAGGAAACTTCTGTGTGGGACTCTAAAGACTCGCCAATACGCCAGCAGTCGGTAATGATCACATCGGTTACCTACAAGCCGTCAGCGGTACTAACTGGACGTAACGGCTATCCAGGTATTGAGCGAATAGAAGATCAACAATCAAGCTTGTCTAAACTCCCATAAAGCCTATAGTTAACACTTACCATACAATCTGGTCTCTTCGTCTGATATGTCGTATATCGAGTTTGGGGGTGGAATCGTCAAACCCAATAACTTGATAAGTCATGCCGATGTGTGGCCTATAACAGTACGAGAAACTACTAATAACACTTACCATTAAATCTCATCAACAACCCTGGTTAGGGACTTCCTGTTATAGCCAATCGAGCATAGCGCAACATCAACTCCTTATACCGAGAGAGACGAAACCCCTCCTATCGCTCATTGCCTCCATGTGACTCGAGACTGTACCCAAAATCCTTCTGTTTGCATGACTCTTTTGAGCCGTGGTAGGGAGGAAATCAAAGCACAGTGGGAACCACACAAGACTCTATGACGATCTCGGATCTTCAGATTTACATGTACCAGTGTCACCAGAGAACTGCTATCTGACGATAGGTATAGTACCATCTAGGAGTTCTCGACGAGTCATGTTCGATGTACCCATTCTCCAATGAGCACCTGTGTACAATCTTTGATGTCAAACACCAATGGCTATGGGATCAACCATCGCCCCTATACAGGGTCAAGAAACGTACACACTAGTCTACTCTGGAATATCGATGCCCTGTCTCGGTATACCCTCGACCAGGAACAATTAAAGAATGTGCTTGTGGACTACCTAGGTCCCAGTAGTATGATCTGCATCATAGTCCTGGTAGTCAAGCCTACACCCTAAGGACTTTATCAACATGTATCTGAGAGACAGTATAATAATACTAAGCATACATGTTACGATAAAGAGTAACAAGATAGCATAATATCATGTCGAGCAAGAAAGTCCTATTTATATATATGTCCAAGCATCCATGTAATACCCCAAGTGGAGTTGGGGATGAATACCACTTACCCGATGAGAAGTGATATGTTATCCTGTAACATTTCAAAAAAAAAAAATTATTTTTGGGAATTTTTATAATTAAATAATATTATATTGAATATTTTAATAAGGCGGTATAATTAAATACCGATAAATTGGAAAAAAAAATTGGAAAATTATAGAAATTACTAAAAGAGAGTGTTTTATGTGAATTATGCAAATTTTAAGTTTTTATGATTTATTATACACTAATTTAGCGCTAATCGCGATTAAAAATCGCTAATCGGGCTTTAAGCGTATTTTGTGCAAAACATGCACCATATCATTTTTACACTTGTTACATTTTTTTCAAGGCTTTCCTACATGTTTTATAGCATGGTTGTTGATTTATTAGAGAAGGGAAAGGAAAAGAAAAGAAAAGGAAAAGATTAGAATAAGAGGTATGGGTAAGAGAGAGAAAGAGAGGGTGAGGGGTCAACCTTGTCTTGAGCCATTCCCTCTCCATTCCTTCACTCATTCCTCTCCCCTCACCTCATCTAGCTGCTGCCCCTGCTGCCCCTCTCTTCCTCCTCCATAAAAAACCCCAAAACTCCATGAATAAAACCTCGAAACTCAAACCCCATTTCATTAAAAAGATGCATGAGCTCACAAGCTATACTATGGACCAAGAAAGTTTTCATTTTGGCGTTGTAGGGGGATTCATGAGTGTATAATGGGGTAAACTTTTCACAATTATTGTAGTGCTTCAAGTGCTTAAGCCTCATTTGAAGTTTAAAATCGTATTGGCGAAGTTTAGTGAGCTTTGAAAACTCAAGTGGGGAATTAAGGTTTGATTTGAGTAGAGATGGTGTAATTGGGCCTTAGAGATGACCTAAGACCCCTTACAATGATAAGAACCCAGACCAAACACCATACAAAAACCTGGAACTAAAAACAGAAAACTGCGAATGTCGGTTTTGTGAGTGTTTAAGGCGTGCAGGGAAATCTGGAGTGATCCGAGACCAATATTAGAAAAGTAAACAGTATCAGTAGCTGAGATAGACCGCCACGAGGCCACCCTACCAGAACGAGCCCCTAACTCCTTACCAGAACTGGCCTGGCCGGAATTTCTCTTTGTGTGGCCGGCCACCTTGGTGGGTTGGGTGTCCAGGTTGCCTCCATAGCTCACATAGACCCTATACTGCACCCTAGACTTATTTGCTTACCTAGTTTTCACCTTATACAAAATCTGGGACTAAAAACTTAATTTACTGTTTTGATTTGAGCTATAGTTTTCCGTATTTTAAATCCTGAATTTTGGTGTTTGTGCTTTATCTCGATCACGTGACGTTTGTACGTCTATATCGAGTGATATCGGGTTGATTTACGAGAGCTAACCATAGGTTCTAACCTATAGGCTTTTAAGCGGGTCGTTTTGGTTTTCGTGTGTCGTTTCATTTTCAATTTGATTTTAACGTGATACGATACATTATGATGTGTAGGTACCCTCGCGACGACTTCGAGACGACAAGCAAGCGCGTGGCGACGCCGGCATAGGCAACGAAGATCAATGTGAGTAGATTATATCTACGGGGGAAGTCGGGTGGATGGTGTATAGCACCCCCGCAGTTCGATGTTTAGTATACTATATATATGATAGCTTTATGTGTGACATGGAGTTACAAGATGTGTTTAGGTGTACTATGGTTAGATTAGGGTTTAGGAGTAAACAAGTATAGTTTCCTAGTTGCGAACCCTAGAATAGGTTTACCCCCACATGCACACACATGCTTATTTGTTATACTTATACTTGGATGATGAGGATAGTGGATGATATTTGGAGATGAGTCGATGAGATTGGGCCTGGTGCCATGAGATCGGTGAGATGATGTGGTTCGTATTTGGGATACGACATGAGATTTTAGCGGGCTTTTGGGCATGTTTTCATACACGCACATATATCTATATAGATGGTATCGGTTTGTACTAGACTTAGATCAGTACCCCAGATCATGAGATATGATGATAAGGATACCAGATAATTGATGAGATGAATATGATATTTGACCCATACCCAGATTTGGGATGTCGTACGATGATTTACCGTACAAGCTTTATTTGATGATAAGATCCGCACTCATGACTCGAGGATGTCATATGATATTGTATCGTACGCGGTACCATTGAGGCGGGATCACCGACTACTATATATATATATATATATCGACTCAGATTTAGGTGGTTTCCATACCCCTCCCGATTAGCTTGTTAGTTAGATCTGTAGTTTGCTTAGTAGATGTTAGTCTAGACCGAGCCATACCTATTTCAAAACTAACGAATCGGGAGTATTTTAAAGACAGGCAAGGGGATTCTACAGATATTTTCAAAAGACGCACCTTTTCTTAAAAACACCGTAGCCTTTATTTTACTAAAAACCCTGATTCGTCTTATTTCAAATGGCAAAACTGTATGACATTTTTCTATGGATGTAGATCCTTCACTGTTGTGTTTATTAGTCGATTTCTACATATTCTTGCTATTCGCACCGCAATGCATATGTAAATGTAATTATTGTTATATTAAAACCATGCTGTCAGGACACCAGCACCATTATCGATGATGCGTATGTTCCACGTACACCTGCTTGCCGGCTCACACACTTCATCATCGATAATTGCCATGTCACTACACAGTAGGATTATTGCATCAGGTTATGATCCCTTGCATGGCATACTTGCGTACATGTATATTGTACACTCATACTGGTGCACATACCTATTGTGCACTCATACTTGTGCACATACCAATTGTACACTCATACTGGTGCACATACCTATTGTGCACTCATACTTGTGCACATGCCTATTGTGCACTCATACTTGTGCACATGCCTATTGTACACTCATACTTGTGCACATGCCTATTGTCCACTCATACTTGTGCACATACCTATTGTACACCCATACTTGCATACATACATATTTGCACATACATAGATGATTCTGGCTTGATTTGGAGATTTGGGAACCGCAAGATACATTTTAAAACTGATTCATTTAAAAGGAGCGGTTTTCCCTCAATATGTGCATATTATTATTTTATATTGCATGATATACTGATATGCTTACATTTCTATTATATGTTGCATACATCATGCTTTATGATTATACGCATTGAGATATGTTGTTTCCATGATATTTCTGGATTTGGGAACCTTGGTTATTTCAAAAGAGAGTATGTATTGTTTTTAAAAAAACCCGGTTACCCTTGATATGATATTTCAGTGCGTCCACCATGTGTTTTCTCGGTTCTGAGAGTGGCATATGAAACCCGATTCGAGGAGCGGTAGGCACCGTCTGCGGGTACATGGTGGACCCGGTGAGGTACCCCAGAACGAGAAGACTCATATATGTTAGACGGTGAGCCCGGCAGGGGAGTACTACCTACCGGTGATATTATTTGAGCTCGGCGGATATCCGGAGGATACCGACCGGAGTCGAGAGATGATACGGGCCGATCCGGACTGACGGAGCTCGTGGGCCGATCCGGACTGACGGAGCCCTATATATATGAGGATTTACGTGCCAATGCTAGGCACAGGTTTCATGATGTTTTCGAGTGTCGATGTTAGACACTCAGGTTCTATGATTTTGATATGTCGCGAGGGACACATGATGATTTACATCCTCATACTTCCATGCACATGCTTTATGATATTTACATGCATGATGCTTTATGTCATTGGGTGACACGTGGACGATATTCACATACATATAGTTGACATTGATGACATTGATCACATAGTTGGATGATATCCACATACTCATAAACTTCATGATATAGTTGACACTGATTGCATTGATCATACCTCATATTTATGATATGTTGTTACCTGAGGCACTGGCACGAGCACTTGGTACTACACTTATGTATAGATGTTTACCTTTGCCACCTTATCATGGTTCAGACTTATTCATTTAAGGTTTATATATATATATATATCTGATCGTATTGACCTAGGATTGTGTCCTACATACGATTTTTGCTCTGTGATGTTTTCTATTCACGAGTTGGCAACTCACCCCCGTTGTGCCACGGTTCTTGCAGGTTTTGTCGTACAGGTTTCATTGTGGCTTTTCTGGCACACTGCTTCCTTTCTGGGTGATTGCTTTGGTAGGTAGGTTCACTCACATCGTGACCACCCTTGTATTTATTTTATCAGTTGTATCTGTTGGATATATGTATGCCCTAGAGGCCATTATGTGATAGTGGATGTATTTATACATGTATATATATATATTCAGTTTGCATTCTTGCTCGACATGATAGTATGCTATCTGGTTCTTCTTTATCTGACATGTTAATTTGATCATGCTTTTATTCATTCATACATGCTGATAAAGCCCTGAGGATATAGGCTTGACTACTTTGATTATGATGGAGATCATACTAGTGGGACATCTGTAGTCTGTAAGCATATCCTGGAATGTCCCTAGTCGTAGGTATATCGAGATGGGGCATTGATATACCAGAGTAGACTAGCGTATATGATACTAGACCCATTCGATGGGCGATGAATGTTCCCACATTCATCGATGTTTGACATCAAGATCATATACGGGTGCTCAGTGCTGACTGGGTACACCGGACGGACTCGCCGAGAACTCCTATATGGAATTATATCTATCGTCGGATAGCAGTTCTCAGGTGACACTGGTACAGGTTAGTCTGTAGACCCGAGATCGTCATAGAGTCTTGTGTGTTCTCCCACTGTACTTTGATTGCCACCCTACCACGGCTCTACCGAGTCGTGCAAACAGGTGGCCGTTGGGTACAGTCCCGAGACACACGAAGACGATGAGCGATAGGAGGGGTTTCGTCTCTCCCGGTATTGGGAGTTGATGTTGTGCTGTGCCCGACTGGTTATAACAGCAAGTCTCTGGCCAGGGCTGCTGAGATTTGCTGATAAGTGTTATCAGTAGTTTCTCGATCTGTTATAGACCATTCACCGGCACGACTTATTGAGTTATTGGGGTCGACGTTACCATCCCTAGGCTCGATATACAGCATATCTGATGAAGAGACCGGACTGTACGGTAGTGTTGCCGGTTGGATCAACGGGAGTTGTAGCAGGTTCGCTTGTTTTCTTCTGATCGCTCAATACCCGGATGGCCGTTACGTTTAGCTGACCGCTTGCGGCTTGGGGGTACCTGATATGATCATCACCCTCTGCCGGCGTATTGACGAATCTTAGAGTCCCACAAAGGAGTTACCCAGTCCAGGAGAAACGTTGTGGTGCTCGTATGCGATATGCGCATGCACCCGATTAAAATGTGCGTATATGATACCGAACATTGATCGGGTGAACTGCTTTTGGTGGGGTCATATGAGATATGACCGGATTGATAAATCAAGTGTTGATTTATCATTTAACCATTAGTTTTCTCACTTAAAACCTTTTCTTGGATGATGGATGTGTGCATGCATGTGTGCTTTTCTTTCTTTCTTTCATTCTAGTTTCATGCACATGTGGATGTGCATACATGCATACATACATACACCCATCCATCATGGTTGTTAGCATATAGAAATGGTGGCAATATAAGACTCACACCATGGATTAAATAATGGATTATTATTTAATTTTGGTTTTAAAACAAAATGAAAAGAAAAGGATAATCATTCTAGCTTCTACATTCTTCTTCTAACCTAACCAAGCTCAACTACCACTAACCTAGGGTTATCCTTCTCTTTATCATTTAAAACCCAAGTTAAATTAACTCTCCATCATTTAATCATGGTTGAATGCAAGAAGGAAATAAATATATATAGTGATATATTTCATTTTCTTTTTCAACCAGAGGTTATTTTTCACCTCTTGTTAAAAATATCCACCATCTTCATCCTCCTTCACCTTTTCCTCTCTAGTTTTTTCTAGTGAGTTAAACACAATTAAAGAAAGGTTTTTGAAGTGAGATCCTTAGCCACAACATCATTCTACTCAAGTCTAGCCAACTTGATTAGAGTGTTCTCTTTGCTTTTCCAAAGTTGCGAGCTTGGACGGGAAACTTCGGGTGGATCGTCGTGGACGAAAGAGGACTACAAGTGGACATTCTTCCAATACCCTAGAGATTAAGGAGTCAAGCTAAAGGGGAGCTACAAAGGTTGTAGCCTTCAAACCCTAATTTTTATTAGCTTAAAGTTTCGAAACCCTAATTTTCTAGGATCGATTCCTTTGCATGTTCGTTTAGCACCATAAAAATTTAAACTTTGGGACATGTGATGCTTCAAAACTCATTATAGCGTGCTCGACAAACCTTTAATTGGTATCAGAGCCGACCTAGAACATTAGGCGACCCTTTTACGAAGTTAAAACTCCGATCGAACCGAAATACGGTTTTTTAGGGTGCTCTCTGGAAATTTTCTAAAAATTGACATTTTTCAGAATTAAAAATATGTAAAAAATACAGCAGGAAAGAATAAGGATTACGGTACAAAAATTATTCAATGAACAGTGATTGTTGCCGCGGAAACGCGGCCTAAGCTTGCTTAGACCGCGGTTCCGCGCCCGTATGTATTAATTGATGGATAATTTTTTTACAGTAATTCAGGAATCTGCTTGTATTATTTTTTGGGTATTTTTAATCTGTATTTAGTTTTGAAAAATTCTGGAGATGATTTTGGACTCGTCGATTCGATCGGAATTTTGTTTTCGTGGTTTTTCCGGGTAAATTAAAAAGTATTGAAGTGTTTGAACGAGTGTCATTTGCTCACCATTCACGGGGTTTAAATACTTTGGAGATACGTGCAAGTCTTTTTGTGGTGGACCCTCTAGAAGACAACAAAGCTTAACTCGATTATATGACCGTCTTGAACTGCCCTTTGAACCTTAGGGTTTGGGGCAGTACGGCGTGCCACATGTGAGGCGTTGGCTTGACCCTTCTACGGCTGGACCACTACTACTGTGCCACACTCCAAGTTTTTTGAACTCTACTCAAGTGTTGAGCTTTAGTGAATCTTGGGTATTTGATTGTTCGTTCGAAAACTTCAATACTGTCTGTTTATCCGGAATTTGATACAATATGTGGAATTCATATAGTTTAGGCATGAAATACGAAATATGTGATATTTCGCATTTATGATGTCTAAAGAGAATGTGGATTCCAAATATTGTAGTTTTACACTTTCTTTTCTGTGACCGTAAGTGTAGTATGTACGATATCGCCGGTTTCGTTGCTATACATCAACGACAATTGGGGTATGCATACTTACTTACGTTGATGATATGTGATATTATGTGTTACTGAGATATGATGTGCAGGATTGTCGCGATTGAATAGCCGGGGGGTTTTTATGTGAGATGAGAGTTTTTATTTTTCATTCATGTAAATTCAAATGTAATGTAATATTCTTTTATTTGGGGCACTTCCGGGTTGAGGTTGTGTCACCAGTGTTGTATATTATTTACTTTTCCGCATTAGGATGGACCCAAGGAGGGGAGCACAGGTGACCAGGTTCTGGGGTTCAGTGGGAGGCCATCTCGAGGAGTCGAAACCGGGTCTCCTAAACTCCAGAATTGGGAGGGTCACTTACCGCTCTCATAGGGGTCCAGGGTGTGGGCTTGGCTATTCATCGCGACTGTGGAATCCGTATTTTCTATTCTGGCTAAATACTAAATACGGACGTCCTAGTATATTCCACGTTATATCTATATTTCTGCTGCCTGTGTTCTGTGATATCTGAGACGAATGACATATTATATATATGATATATAGTAGACGTTGCTTATGTTTTACACCCGTGCTAGTCCCGTCCCGGTATGCCGTTAGTTAAGTAACCTAACGGTGCATAACGGAACATTGCGGCGAATGCGGATGGCATAAGCGTACGTGTTATTTTCGTTTCTTTTCTGTGATTGGCTTAAGGACTTAAATGATGGGATTACATTAATATGATTAATGTAAAGAAAATAAACCTAAAAAGATGTTGTAGAATCAAATTTGAAAACCACTCGGCTCTTTATGAAAAAGCTATATTTCAAAACTGTGGAGCACAAGCCACTCCTTTTGAAAACCGTTTGATTCTACAATGATATCAAGTTCAAAGCGTTAAAGATTTTCTTAAAAATCATTCGCAACCCTCCGTCATTTTAGGAAGTAGAGTACTTAGTATTCGTGCTACGTTTGTTGACTTTAGTTAAGGCGTAGTGTACGGTAGCTAAGTGATGTCTTCCTACACTGCATATGATGCAGATTAATTAGGACATTCATGCGACTTTGTTGACCATAGTTAAGGGTCATATGGGTGGGTCTAATTGATCAAGAAATGACGGGTAGAACTTGACTGGTACTTATGATTTGTTGACCATAGTTAAGGTCATAAGTACTAGGGGTAAAAATTGCATCGGGAATTTCAAGTGTTGAAATTTGCAATGAGATTGCATACCTTCCATGTGATGGTTGGATCCCGATCCCACTGTAGGCAATAGTTGCTCCTAGGAGAGTTTTACAGTTTACAATTAGCTAACTCATTAAGTTTCTAGAAAGGTGTTAACGGGGCTCCGCCTCTGGGAAAATGAGGTTTACTCTAATTAGGTCTGTGCGAAAGCACGGGGAACCTCCCTCAAAGTACCGACACTGGCCTGGCTGAACGGTTAGCGAAGTTGTAGACTGTAATTAATCCTGGCTAGTTTTTCTTTTTAAGGTTTGAAAGAAAAACTCGATAAAAGCAGTGGGAAACATCGATTAGACAAGATAATAACCAATCTGATCAATGCAAGAGCTTTCGCTGAGTGTATTCTTTTCTCTCTCTTAATGGCAGATACCCATGACTGGACTCAAGCTTCTACTAGATAAAAACAAACTGAATGGGACCAATTATAAAGACTGGCTAAGGAATCTGAAAATCGCCTTGACTTATGATAAAGTATCATATGTCCTCACGGCTTCAGCCCCGCCCGTCCCAGGTCCAAAATCCTCAGTTGCGGACGTTGAAGTCCGCAAGACATGGGACGCTGACTGTGCCACGGCCAAATGCCTCGCGCTTGCATCGATGGACAATACACATCAAAAGCAGCACGAGAATATGGACATTCAAACCATATTTCTCCATACAAAGGAGTTGTATGGAGAGCAATCCCGCGTATTACGATACGAAGCATCAAAGAAATTGTTTCAGATGCGAATGGCCCCTGGCACACCAGTAGGAGACCATGTTCTGAAGATGATAGCTTTTATAGAAGAGCTTGAGGACCTAGGATGGACAATGGACAATGAACAATATATAGATATTATTCTGCAGTCCCTCCCCTCCACCTTTGCTCAATTCATAGTGAACTTCAACATGCACGGCATGGAGAAGGAACTCCCTGAACTCCTTAACATGTTAAGGAGTGCAGAGAGCACTATGAAGTCAGCAAAAACTCCCGTTATGACTATTGGACAGTCTTCCTCTTCTCGCCCGAAAGCTAAGGTCATGGGAAAGAAAAAGAAGAAACCCACTAATCCTAAGGGCGGAGTTAAAAAGGTGAAGGGAAAGGAAAAGTCCAAGGCTGGAGAATCGGGGAAAGGCGAATGTTTTCATTGCCACAAGACAGGACATTGGAAGCGCAACTGCACGGAGTACTTAAGTCTCAAGAAGAAGCATGGTGATGCTTCTGCTTCAGGTGCGTTTGTAACAGAAAACTGTTTTTCAATAAACTCTGCTTCCTGGGTATTAGATACCGGTTCAGGTTCTCACATTTACAATTCTATGCAGGGGCTGAGAAATAGCAAGGTTTTGAAGATAGGTGACCATACTCTCCGCGTTGGAAATGGTTCCAATGTACATACAGTCGCAGTGGGAGAGTATCACTTGGGGTTGCCATCTGGATGTATTTTGATTTTGAATCCATGTTATTTTGTACCAAGTATGCTATGTAATATAATATTCGTTTCTTTGTTGGACAATGAAGGATATAATTTTGTATTGCAGAACAATGTTATGAACATTCACCTGAATCAAATGTTGGTTGGGTATGGTACGCTTAATAACGGAATATATGTCCTAAATCAACACACAGTTTTCAGTATACAACACACTAATAAAAGAAAACTTTCAGAATTAAATGAAGCTTTTCTTTGGCATTGTAGACTTGGTCATATTAACGAAACAAGACTAAACAAGTTACACAAAGATGGATATTTAAACTCTTTTGAATATAAATCTTATGCGACTTGCCAGTCTTGTATCAAGGGTAAAATGACCAAAACTCCGTTTACCGGACACGGAGAAAGAGCCACTCAGCTCCTTGGCCTCATACATAGTGATGTATCTGGGCCAATGTCTACACAGGCTAGAGGCGGTTTTTCATACTTCATTACATTCACCGACGATTTCTCAAGATTCGGTCATGTATTTTTATTAAAGCACAAGTCCGACGCTTTCGAGAAATTCATTGAATATAAACAAGAAGTAGAAAAACAAACCGGCTTGAGTATCAAAATGCTTCGATCAGATCGGGGTGGTGAGTATCTCAGTACAGAATTTGCAAACTTCCTAAAAGAGAATGGGATTCTCTCTCAGCTCACTCCTCCTTACACACCACAGCACAACGGTGTGTCAGAACGACGGAATAGGACCCTATTAGATATGGTCCAGTCCATGATGAGTGATGCTGAGTTACCAGTCTCGTTTTGGGGGCATGCATTGGAAACTGCAGCGTTTCTGCTAAACAGGGTTCCAACCAAAGCCGTGTCTACCACGCCATATGAGATATGGAATGGGAAGAGACCATCTCTTAAGAGAATTAAGATTTGGGGTTGCCCGGCCTATGTTAAAAAGCAGAATCCGGACAAACTCGAGACACGGTCAGTCATGTGTAACTTTGTGGGATATCCAAAGAATTCTTATGGATATCTGTTCTACCACAAAGAGGAACAAAAGGTGTTTGTTTCTCAGTATGCCACATTCTTGGAAAAAGAGTTTTTCACAGATAAAGATGATGGCAAGGTAGTGGATCTAGAAGAGGTTCTGGAGACACAAACTACAAATGACGATTTGGTTGAACCGGCTGTTGCAACAGAGACTGAAGAACCTCGGCCACTCCGTAGGTCTGGTAGGACTTCTTGCCCACCGGAGAGGTACTACGGTTTCCTCATTGATGGTGACGGAGAAGATTGCATCATGGATGATGATGATCCTACCAGTTTTCAGCAAGCTATCACGAGTGGTGACTCTGTGAAGTGGCTGGATGCCATGAGATCCGAAATGGAGTCTATGTACACCAACAAAGTATGGACTTTGGACGTTGTACCCCCTGGGGTAAAACCTGTAGGGTGCAAATGGATCTTTAAAAGAAAGATTGGTGTGGATGGGCAGGTAGAGACCTATAAGGCAAGACTTGTGGCGAAAGGTTTTCGTCAAAGACCAGGTTTGGACTATGACGAAACTTTTTCTCCCGTAGCCATGCTTAAATCCATTCGGATCCTACTTGCTATTGCTGCTCACTACGACTATGAAATCTGGCAGATGGACGTTAAAACAGCATTTCTAAATGGAGATTTAGAGGAATGCGTTTATATGGATCAGCCAGAGGGCTTCATTGACAGTGGGAGCAGCGAGAAAGCATGTAGACTGCTTAAATCCATATATGGGTTAAAGCAGGCATCTCAGAGTTGGAACATCTGTTTCGATGATGTTATCAAAGAGTTTGATTTCATCAAAAATCCAGATGAACCTTGTGTTTATAAGAAGGCTGTAGGAAGAGCTGTCACATTCCTCGTATTGTACGTGGATGACATTCTTCTGATAGGAAATGACATTCCTATGCTACAGTCGGTCAAATCATTCTTATCACTAAGGTTCTACATGAAGGACCTGGGTGATGCCACATACATCCTGGGCATAAGGATCTATAGGGATAGATCCAAAAAGTTATTGGGATTGTCCCAAACCAGGTACATCAACACCATCCTAAAAAGGTTTAGTATGGAAGACTCCAAGCGGGGTGCCTTACCCGCTTGCCATGGAGTCACTCTCTCTAAGGATTCTTGTCCAAAGACCGATGAAGAGAGAGCTCGCATGAGCATTATACCTTATGCTTCGGCAGTAGGATTTATAATGTATGCGATGTTATGTACACGCCCAGATGTAGCTTATGCACTTAGTGTTGTAAGCAGGTATCAATCCAACCCAGGGGAGAACTGTAAGTCTACGCTAGCGCCCCGGCAGTCTACAGACGCCGAATGCGAAACAAAAACTTTTAAACTTGGCGCTATCGTATACTTTAACCCGGATCTGCCATTATTGCTAAACTAACAAACTGTAAAGAGTGTAGGAATGTTATACCGAACGATCCGAGTCCTTCGTTCTTCAACCATCATCCCACGCTCCGTTGCGGCTGCTCCGATCTCGTCGATCGCCGATCTCCTCGTCGAGGTGGCACCACATGATCGGTTCTTTAAACGGGCTCCCGCCTCTGACTCGAGGCAACTCGATCGTCAAGTTTGCTAAAAGAGACGACCAAGATTGATGTAGAGAATGAGTAGATGACTTTGTCTCACTTCGTCCAAGTCCGTGGACGATCGGTTAATGAAGTTGCCATTTGATCGGGTGATGGAAATGAAAGAAGCAATGAAATTTCCATGCACACAAATGCTATCATAATCTTTTCTCTCTTGAAAATCAAGTAGTTGAATGAGAAAGAGAGAGGAGGCTATATATATCAAAGGAGGGAGGTGAGTGTAGGAGGGTTCAAGTGGTGACCATAAACCTTGATAGTTATCATAACCATTAAGAAAGAATGAATCATTAAATTGAACCAATAAGAACAAACCTAGTCATCTTTGCATTAATGACACCATTAATGCAACCAATGAAAACTTAACACCAATTAATCCTAGTCACCTCATCTAGAACCTTCTAGAAGCTTCTAGAAGCATGACTCATCATATCTGAAGAAAAGATAAATCCGTCTTTAACAGAATGTTAAAAAACGGCTGATAGAAAACTGGAAACTGGCAACTTCCAAAAGTGATCCTGAAACGAATTTCAGGACAACCCCGAAACTGTATAAATATACCCGCATTTGTATTACGACCGAATACAAATGCAACTGAGACAAAGATATTATACCTACTCAATATAATACTCGGATCCGGCTTAAACCAAAGCCGACCAGTATCATCTGTCCGAAAATCGACACGTGCGTAAACGCACGTGCATTTTCCGAACCCTGCCATAAAACCATACGGCCTCTACAACGTTTCGCCCGAACTTGGGAAACTGTCTGTGGGGGACTCTAATGACTCGTCAGCACCCTGGCAGTGGGTTTAACCACAAACCGTCAGCGGCACTAGCTATGCGTAACGGCTGCCCATGGACTGACCTCAAGGGTGGTCGAGGAGCGAACTCAAGGGAGACCGATGAGCGAACTCCTCCGAAAACCCTACTGAGCCTAACAGTGACAATGTATATACAGTCCGGTCCGTTCGTCAATGAGTATCGCATATCCGCCTAGGGGGCTAGTAACGTCAGACCCCCATTAGCAGTATAAGTCGTGTCGGAGTGTAGCCCAGAACGCCCTGAGATACTACTGGAATACCTACCAGTAAATCTCCTGCCTCGGCCGAGGGCTTTGCGTAATGGCTCTCCTAGACACAGCACGATCTCGCCCCCAATACCGGGAGAGACGAATCCCCTGCCGATCCGCTCACGTGCCTCCATATGGCTCGGGACTGTACCCAAAAGCTACCTGTTTGCACGACTCCTTTGAGCCGTGGTAGGGTAGAAATCAAAGCACAGTGGGAACTCATACGAGACAAATGACGACCTCAGGTCGATGAACTAACCTGTACACATGTCACCAGGGAACTGCTATCTGACGATAGGTATAGTACTAACTAGCAGATTCCCAGCGAGTCCTGTCCGGTGTACTCATAACCCAATGAGCACCTGTATACATCTTAGGTGATCCAACTGACACCAGTGGCTTGTGAGACCGGCCACCGCCCCTCGTCGGGGTCTCGACTGTACACACTAGTCTACTCCGGAGTATCGATGCCCTGTCTCGAAACTCCCACGACTAGGGACCACAATTAAGGATATGCATATAAACTACCCAACTCTCACGTATATGATCGCCCTCATACTGTTGGTAGTAAAGCAAGATCCTAAGGGCTCTATCAAAGTGTAACATGCAATCAGTCACCTGAACATGTACACGACTGATAAAGGCAAACCAGATAGCATACTATCATCTCGAGTAAGACTGTCCTACCGGGATAGGTCCTCCGCAATCATTGCAATCACGTACCTGCGATCCAATAGTTGACTATGAGGGCACTATCTCCAACAATCTCCCACTTGCACTCAAGGCTAATATTGCGATGTCGACTACTCACAGCCCGTGTGAAACCGAACATCCAACTCCTCTACTAATCAGTTTCACAAAGCCCGTTTGTAAAACTATTGTGTTCGAGAAATAGCCTCGGTGAGTGGATCCGCCTAGAAGTATCTTTCTATATCTCTCTTAATCTCAAGTTCGCGGAGAAAGCCATCTCCCGAATTGAGTAGTACCTGTCTTAGAACATGTCTGGATATCTGATGGGACCTTAGTTCATAAATGAACTCCATATCCAAACTTCTTAGACTGAATCGATCACTGAACCTAATCAGTATCGGGCACCTTGCTTCCCACAGTATCCTATTGGACCACCTGTCCACAATACTGTCCTTCGTTAGAAGGAAAACTAAAACTCTGACAATCACTCTGTCATCCATGTCACCTTTGAAGCCTGGAATGATAACCGTCTCCCGAAAGAGGCTGCCGTTATCAAATCCGTAGAACATGTACCAATGTTCTAAAACTGCTTCCTTATGTTTCTCCAGGATTGGATTAATACAAACTTATTGCATCTAGTGCAAAACCAACATTTGGTGTGGTACTTGACATCTCATGATTGACTCAATTGCCTAAGCAAGTGATCTGCCAATCATGCACATCCCTCTCCCCTTTAGTCTATACGACATCTTTAGAGAGGGTGACTCCATCACCTGCAGGTACACCACCATGCTAGGAGTCAACTATTCCAAAAACCACTAGAATATTGTCAAAGTACCCACATTGGGAAACTACCCAAATCCAGATCTAAAACCATAGATCTAGAGACCAGAATGTCAAATATTATATCCATATCCTGTCTGGAGAAACAACTGTGTGACGACCACAGTACAACCGATCGTAGTATAGGAATTTTACTTCCCACTCTGTGTATGTCATCCAGATACCATGACATCACACCCTACTACCTTCTTAACTGATCCATCCCCTATTCTGATTGAAGTCAAACCCATGACTGTCACATCAAAATTAGATGATCTATCTCCGCTATAACTGCTCAAGTCTATAAATAGACATAAGCTACTTGCCCACCATGCTTCCATTGCTCCCACTGACTACGACAACCCTCCTACCGGGTCTCATATCCTGGAACAACAGTAGTGTCAAGTCTGGGTAGATAAGAACCTCCCTGTCACCGTCCTTGAGCCTACCGAAGTACCTCTCAGGTGTCTGAGGTTACCTACCATACCTGCGGAGTGGCTATTGGAATGTCAAACCTGATTGAATGTATAGGTCCTATTAAATTTTTTCCGTAATCGTTCGCGGTTCTGGAATCACTTCCAGTTCTACCATACTCCCACTACTGTTTTCTGAAAAAGATCCATTTTTACTAAAACTGTGGCGAGTCAAGAACAATATCACTATTGATCTTCTAAATGGTAGAATATCAACCCTCGTCATAGCCAGGGTCAACCCACAAACAGCCATTACAGAAACGTGCCCTGAGTTATCCAGTGTCTGTTTTTAATCATAAGCTGGACAACTCCCCGTACCTTAATTTCTTTTAAGGTACGAACTATTCTATATCCAATATAGAAACTTTGGCACTAATTTAATTTGGAACCATATTCAAATCCATACAACTGTCTCCAGTGCATATCAACTTAATGGAAAGAGGCTAATCAGCATTACTCAACTTAGGAATCCATCCAATTATGAGTAACCTGAAAGAGAAATACGTTTCTCAAAACCATCACTATCATCTGAATACCATTCACAAGAATCTACATCTTCGATCTCTTTGAAGAATCCCGATACTTGTGATACCTGGATCTCTACTTTATTCTTATACCCATAACTTCTCAAAACTTAGACCTTGTATTTCTACGAAACACTTGTCTAAATACTAGAGAAGTTATAAGTAAACAGAACATAGTACGAGGACCTACCCCTTTGTCCTGATGGACACTTGGACAACATACAATACTCTGTATAAGTCTGCTGAGTTAAACAACTCAAAACCTGTGCGTCGTAGGTAGAAAACTGTACCCTGGCGATTTCCTCAAATATCACCAATTGCAACGAATTCCGATATAATGAGGATGATCACCTAATTCCCAATATCTTACTCCCACTCATCATCTGTAAAACCATACAGATATGAGAATGAAACCTGGTAAATACATACCCTTGGAGTAAGTGTCTAATCGGGAAAACAGTTTTTCTTTAACAATGCACTGAAACATGAAAATGTTTCGTAGGGGTATCCTGGTATTCATAGCAATGCCTCTTCCATAATCCAATTCATGACTTCAACCGTATATTTTATTGCCATCTCTCCAAATCCCTTTATTTGTCTTTAGTCGTTACCTTCTGTACACCATCGTTAGGCTAACTGGTTTTCTTCCTTCCCTACCGTTCGGCACCAGCCTATGGTTTAGAAGAAGACTATCCAGTAAGCATAATAGGTGTACCCTCCTAAACCAAGGAGTACTCGCAACTGAGAGAAGGTGACGATAAAAGACAACTGAATAATACCTTATTCTTTTTAAAGGTGAAATAGAAGCGGCGATGAAGTACGCGGTTTTGGTCGTGAATGATATCAGTCGCAATTTACTTTGCCCTCTTTCTAATCCCTTTATTTTGTCTTTACATATTACCTTCTGCACACCCTACTTAGGCTAATTGGTTTTCTTCATTCCCTACCTTTCGGCACCAGCCTATGGTTTGGAATAAGACTATCCAATAGGCGTAATAGGTGTACTCTCCTAAACCAAGGAGCTCTCGCAACCTGAGAGAAGGTGATAATAAAAGACAACTGAATAAACCAATTCTATTTCTCCTGAACCTGGATCCATCCCCGAAGAAGTCTCTTCGAGTTCGTATATAACCATACGATGGCTCTGTCCAATGGAAGTGGATATCCGTAGTAATACGGGTGTTCTGAGAAATTCAAAGGGTAAAAGAAGGAGTGGCAATGACTTATGCAACTCAGACAATCCAAAAGCCAGTATTTTAAGAAGGTTCGGTCAACCTGGTAACTGAGTCATAGTCTAGGGTCGGTCAAAGGTCGCTGCCAAAGAGAGAGAGAGAAAAGAAACACTCTGCGTGCACTCTAACCTAGATCAGAATGGTCATCATTTTATCTAATCCGGAAACCTCCCACTGTCCTGTCAAATTCTCCTCCAAACCTAAAGAAGAATCAATCGGGATCACCCGAAGAGTAAACCAACTCATCAGTGGGAATCAGGATCCAACTCTCATCGCATGATAACGTGATGGAATGCATCCACGTTACTCATACTCCAGAAGGTATGCGCATACTCGGCAAGTTTCAGTTTCTTTAGAAACTCCTGATATGATTTTTGCCCCATGCTCTTATAACCTTGGCTTTGGTCAAAATGTCATAAGTCACATGCCAAGTTCTACCCATCACTATCTTGTCAATTTGAACCCACCCGCACATGCCCCTGACTTTGGCCAATCGGCAGAACGACTGTCCCAAACTAACTCATCTATCTATGCAACAATTGAATACCCAGCAGCTACCAAACACTATGCCTTAACTTTGGCTAAAATGCATAGCTTGAATACTACTGAATACCCAAAAGAAGTGACGGAGGGCTACGGCTGGTTTTTGGCGAAAAACCTTTAGCGTAGTGAACTTGATATCGCTGAAGGAACCTGATAGCTTTTTAAAATATAGTGGCGAAAACCTTTTGCTAAAGAGGTCACTCCCGGTAAAGGGATCTCGGCTCTTTCCTCGTGGAATGAGGTGCAGGATATTCCACTGAATACCGCTATGCATAACAAAAGGAAACGTCTTTGCAATAACACTTTTTAAATTGTTCCAACAACTGTAAACAGGTTTGTTTTACTTTGCGTTGATCAGAATCAACGCAGTCCCATCAATCAATCACACCAGAAAAGAACGAAAATAAAATGTACGTATATGCCATCCGCATTCGTCACTGGATCCCGTCATCACTCGTTAGGTTACTTAACTAACGACAGAGCGGGGGCTGGACTAGCGCGGGTGTAAAACATATACAACATCTAATAGTATATAAACCAATATACAATAATCGCTCCAGGCGTGATAGTATGCAACATTACAGAAAAGTAATAAGCATCACAGAACAATACAGATAATCTGGGATCCCCGAGTTTCACAGAGCCGCTGCTGAAACTCGACGTTCCCCTGTCGTGTGGATAGCCTGTGCAATGAAACCTAGACCCCTACGGGTGCGGCAAGTTACTCGCCAAAACCTGAAGCGAGGCAGTCCCCACAGCATAATGAATGGAACACCCGGCACTTCACGGAATCCGGTAATCTTGGGCACCCCTCCTTGGGTCAACCTGTACCCCCTACGAGTGCGGCGAATAGTCTGCCAATTCTGAAGTGGGACCCTTCTGCCTCTCAAAGCCATGAGATGCGGACCCGTTGCCCCCCAGAACCCGGCTATCCGTGCACTCCGTCTCGGGGCAAAACCTAGTACAGTAATGAAAAATAGTACAATAGGTACATCGACCGCATCCTGGTCGTGCCCCAAAAGAATATAATACAACAGGCAGTGACGGCAGTCCACAAGTTGGACGCTCGCCCCGCAATATCAAATGTACAAATAAACTCAAACTGTACTACCATTGCACACTGCTATCCACCACGACAAATCCGCAACATCACAGCACAACACATAACATCAACGCGAATGTCACGTTCGCAAACCCGTCTAAAAGAACTATAGCAATCAGACGCGGTTTACCGATCAAATGACATTCCCGGTCGGAGATATAATGTAAGCACTGTAAACTAACGTGTTTAAATTTCGATCGACCAAAGACCAAATATCAAAAAGTGGGCCCCACTGCTTACTGGTGAACAGTAACAAAATCTGGGCCAAAACTTTATATACCAAAAACCCCAAAATCCCACAAAGAACCAACTGAGAAAAACTGGTGCACTGTTCCCTCTGAAGCGCGGCGGTTCCGCGGTCAAACCCTAGGTTTGACCGCGGAAGCGCGGCGCTTTAGTGGGATCACGTGACCGTCTTTTCTCAGATGTCTTAGAAAACCCTGCACTGAATTTTAAGATATACAGAAATCAATTTTGACACCGTTTAAAATTAACAGAAACTGTCGGGCATGGATTTTGCAGTTTTTAGTTTTCCGGTCGGATCGATATTTTAAACGCGTTAGCACAAGTTAGTATAGCAAAATGGTTAGGCTCTGATACCACTGTAAGTCTACGCTAGCGCCCCGGCAGTCTACAGACGCCGAATGCGGAACAAAAACTTTTAAACTTGGCGCTATCATATACTTTAACCCGGATCTGCCATTATTGCTAAACTAACAAACTGTAAAGAGTGTAGGAATGTTATACCGAACGATCCGAGTCCTTCGTTCTTCAACCATCATCCCACGCTCCGTTGCGGCTGCTCCGATCTCGTCGATCGCCGATCTCCTCGTCGAGGTGGCACCACATGATCGGTTCTTTAAACGGGCTCCCGCCTCTGACTCGAGGCAACTCGATCGTCAAGTTTGCTAAAAGAGACGACCAAGATTGATGTAAAGAATGAGTAGATGACTTTGTCTCACTTCGTCCAAGTCCGTGGACGATCGGTTAATGAAGTTGCCATTTGATCGGGTGATGGAAATGAAAGAAGCAATGAAATTTCCATGCACACAAATGCTATCATAATCTTTTCTCTCTTGAAAATCAAGTAGTTGAATGAGAAAGAGAGAGGAGGCTATATATATCAAAGGAGGGAGGTGAGTGTAGGAGGGTTCAAGTGGTGACCATAAACCTTGATAGTTATCATAACCATTAAGAAAGAATGAATCATTAAATTGAACCAATAAGAACAAACCTAGTCATCTTTGCATTAATGACACCATTAATGCAACCAATGAAAACTTAACACCAATTAATCCTAGTCACCTCATCTAGAACCTTCTAGAAGCTTCTAGAAGCATGACTCATCATATCTGAAGAAAAGATAAATCCGTCTTTAACAGAATGTTAAAAAACGGCTGATAGAAAACTGGAAACTGGCAACTTCCAAAAGTGATCCTGAAACGAATTTCAGGACAACCCCGAAACTGTATAAATATACCCGCATTTGTATTACGACCGAATACAAATGCAACTGAGACAAAGATATTATACCTACTCAATATAATACTCGGATCCGGCTTAAACCAAAGCCGACCAGTATCATCTGTCCGAAAATCGACACGTGCGTAAACGCACGTGCATTTTCCGAACCCTGCCATAAAACCATACGGCCTCTACAACGTTTCGCCCGAACTTGGGAAACTGTCTGTGGGGGACTCTAATGACTCGTCAGCACCCTGGCAGTAGGTTTAACCACAAACCGTCAGCGGCACTAGCTATGCGTAACGGCTGCCCATGGACTGACCTCAAGGGTGGTCGAGGAGCGAACTCAAGGGAGACCGATGAGCGAACTCCTCCGAAAACCCTACTGAGCCTAACAGTGACAATGTATATACAGTCCGGTCCGTTCGTCAATGAGTATCGCATATCCGCCTAGGGGGCTAGTAACGTCAGACCCCCATTAGCAGTATAAGTCGTGTCGGAGTGTAGCCCAGAACGCCCTGAGATACTACTGGAATACCTACCAGTAAATCTCCTGCCTCGGCCGAGGGCTTTGCGTAATGGCTCTCCTAGACACAGCACGATCTCGCCCCCAATACCGGGAGAGACGAATCCCCTGCCGATCCGCTCACGTGCCTCCATATGGCTCGGGACTGTACCCAAAAGCTACCTGTTTGCACGACTCCTTTGAGCCGTGGTAGGGTAGAAATCAAAGCACAGTGGGAACTCATACGAGACAAATGACGACCTCAGGTCGATGAACTAACCTGTACACATGTCACCAGGGAACTGCTATCTGACGATAGGTATAGTACTAACTAGCAGATTCCCGGCGAGTCCTGTCCGGTGTACTCATAACCCAATGAGCACCTGTATACATCTTAGGTGATCCAACTGACACCAGTGGCTTGTGAGACCGGCCACCGCCCCTCGTCGGGGTCTCGACTGTACACACTAGTCTACTCCGGAGTATCGATGCCCTGTCTCGAAACTCCCACGACTAGGGACCACAATTAAGGATATGCATATAAACTACCCAACTCTCACGTATATGATCGCCCTCATACTGTTGGTAGTAAAGCAAGATCCTAAGGGCTCTATCAAAGTGTAACATGCAATCAGTCACCTGAACATGTACACGATTGATAAAGGCAAACCAGATAGCATACTATCATCTCGAGTAAGACTGTCCTACCGGGATAGGTCCTCCGCAATCATTGCAATCACGTACCTGCGATCCAATAGTTGACTATGAGGGCACTATCTCCAACAAGAACCACTGGACAGCTGTGAAGAACATTCTTAAGTACTTGCGAAGGACTAAAGAATTGTTCTTGGTGTATGATAATACAGATCTCCAAATGGAGGCCTTTACCGATTCGAGCTTCCAGAGCGATAAGGATGACAGCAAATCTATCTCAGGGTTTGTATTTACCCTCAATGGAGGGGCGGTAAGTTGGAAGAGTTCCAAACAGGATACCGTTGCAGACTCTACGATGGAGGCTGAGTACATTGCTGCAAATGATGCCGCCAAGGAAGCCGTCTGGATGAAGAAGTTCGTCTCGGAGCTAGGAGTAGTTCCAACCATTATTGATCCAATACCCTTGTATTGTGATAATAATGGGGCTATGGCGTTAGCCAAGGAGCCCAGGTCCCATCAGCGGTCCAGACACATCCTGAGGTGCTTTCATTTGATCCGGGAGATTGTAGATCGCCGCGAGATCGAGATTAAGAGAGTAGACACAAAGAACATCGCCGTGGATCCACTCACCAAGGCCCTCCCTCAGCCACAGGATGAGCGACTTTTTGAGATGTTGGGTATGAGATACGCCAATAACTGGCCTTAGTGCAAGTGGGAGATTGTTGGATATATGTATGCCCTAGAGGCCATTATGTGATAGTGGATGTATTTATACATGTATATATATATATATTCAGTTTGCATTCTTTCTCGACATGATAGTATGCTATCTGGTTCTTCTTTATCTGACATGTTGATTTGATCATGCTTTTATTCATTCATACATGCTGATAAAGCCCTGAGGATATAGGCTTGACTACTTTGATTATGATGGAGATCATACTAGTGGGACATCTGTAGTCTGTAAGCATATCCTGGAATGTCCCTAGTCGTAGGTATATCGAGATGGGGCATTGATATACCAGAGTAGACTAGATTATGATACTAGACCCATTCGATGGGCGATGAATGTTCCCACATTCATCGATGTTTGACATCAAGATCATATACGGGTGCTCAGTGCTGACTGGGTACACCGGACGGACTCGCCGAGAACTCCTATATGGAATTATATCTATCGTCGGATAGCAGTTCTCAGGTGACACTGGTACAGGTTAGTCTGTAGACCCGAGATCGTCATAGAGTCTTGTGTGTTCTCCCACTGTACTTTGATTGCCACCCTACCACGGCTCTACCGAGTCGTGCAAACAGGTGGCCGTTGGGTACAGTCCCGAGACACACGAAGACGATGAGCGATAGGAGGGGTTTCGTCTCTCCCGGTATTGGGAGTTGATGCTGTGCTGTGCCCAACTGGTTATAACAGCAAGTCCCTGGCCAGGGCTGCTGAGATTTGCTGATAAGTGTTATCAGTAGTTTCTCGATCTGTTATAGACCATTCACCGGCACGACTTATTGAGTTATTGGGGTCGACGTGACCATCCCTAGGCTCGATATACAGCATATCTGACGAAGAGACCGGACTGTACGGTAGTGTTGCCGGTTGGCTCGACGGGAGTTGTAGCAGGTTCGCTTGTTTTCTTCTGATCGCTCAATACCCGGGTGGCCGTTACGTTTAGCTGACCGCTTGCGGCTTGGGGGTACCTGATATGATCTTCACCCTCTGCCGGCGTATTGACGAGTCTTAGAGTCCCACAAAGGAGTTACCCAGTCCAGGCAAAACGTTGTGGTGCGCGTATGCGATATGCGCATGCACCCGATTAAAATGTGCGTATATGATACCGAACATTGATCGGGTGAACTGCTTTTGGTGGGGTCATATGAGATATGACCGGATTGATAAATCAAGTGTTGATTTATCATTTAACCATTAGTTTTCTCACTCAAAACCTTTTCTTGGATGATGGATGTGTGCATGCATGTGTGCTTTTCTTTCTTTCTTTCATTCTAGTTTCATGCACATGTGGATGTGCATACATGCATACATACATACACCCATCCATCATGGTTGTTAGCATATGGAAATGGTGGCAATATAAGACTCACGCCATGGATTAAATAATGGATTATTATTTAATTTTGGTTTTAAAACAAAATGAAAAGAAAAGGATAATCATTCTAGCTTCTACATTCTTCTTCTAACCTAATCAAGCTCAACTACCACTAACCTAGGGTTATCCTTCTCTTTATCATTTAAAACCCAAGTTAAATTAACTCTCCATCATTTAATCATGGTTGAATGCAAGAAGGAAATAAATATATATAGTGATATATTTCATTTTCTTTTTCAACCAGGGGTTATTTTTCACCTCTTGTTAAAAATAGCCACCATCTTCATCCTCCTTCACCTTTTCCTCTCTAGTTTTTTCTAGTGAGTTAAACACAATTAAAGAAAGGTTTTTGAAGTGAGATCCTTAGCCACAAGATCATTCTACTCAAGTCTAGCCAACTTGATTAGAGTGTTCTCTTTGCTTTTCCAAAGTTGCGAGCTTGGACGGGAAACTTCGGATGGATCGTCGTGGACGAAAGAGGACTACAAGTGGACCTTCTTCCAACACCCTAGAGATTAAGGAGTCAAGCAAAAGGGGAGCTACAAAGGTTGTAACCTTCAAACCCTAATTTTTATTAGCTTAAAGTTTCGAAACCCTAATTTTCTAAGATCGATTCCTTTGCATGTTCGTTTAGCACCATAAAAATTTAAACTTTGGGACATGTGATGCTTTAAAACTCATTATAGGGTGCTAGACAAACCTTTAATACCCTGGGGGTAAGAACCTATGCTTCGCCACACTGTCACACAGTGAGAACCCCCCATAGGTCGACATCCAATGCCTAGTAGCTCTCGTGAGGGGGCATGCGTAAAAAGTAGCGGCTGAGGGACCCGTTGGTGCCACGGCGACCCTATTGGATGGGGTGGCTGCCTGACCTACAGTATCTAGTAATTCCATCAACCAAACTTGTATATTGTTTCAAACTTAGAAAACCAGTTGTGTATTATTTCGACCTTAGAGTCGCGTGTTGTAGTATTATGGTTTTCATGATGTTTTTGAGTTTCTTTTGGGTTTTGATTCTCGCCCTTCGGCGTCGTATATTATATTGCTTGCGTGGTTGTGACCGTCGATTGACGAAGAGCTAGCTCCCGCTTGGGGATGCCTTTTATCATTGAGCATATATTATTCTTGTTGTACCACGTTCGAGGCCAGTAATTACAAAGGAAACTCTGCCGAAATTTTCAGAAAAGACTATAGATTTTTTTTAAAATGCATATTCGGCTTACTTATTTAAAAACCTTGTTTTTAAAACATGTTTTCTTCACTTCTTAAAACTATTTTCCTTCATTTATTATTTAAAATGGTTTTAGATTTCTGGGCTTTTGGCTTACTTGAATTAGATGAGGTCATATAGACTTCATATGATTCAAGGGCCAGTCACGTGCTATTTCGGGACGTGACATATCCGGTATCGAGGTGGGGATGTAACCGATACGGATACATACGGGGACCCACTATAGAACATGTTAGTGTTTATGCCCTAGAAGGCCATTACTGTATCATACTAGTTTGTATATTACTTAATGGAAGCTTGGGATATTCACATGTATATAACAGTCTTGCTAAACATGGTAGTATGCTACTTGGTTTTTCTATCTTAATATGTGAGTGTACGTATTGATAGAGCTCTTAGGATCTTGCTTGACTACCAGCGTTGTGATGGCAGTCACACTAGTGGGGGCTGGGTAGTCTATAAGCACATCCTTATTCAGGTCCCTAGTCATTGGATTATCGAGACAGAGCATCGATACTCCGGAGTAGACCAGTGTGTACGCTTCTCATCCCAGTTGGGGAGATGGTCTGTCCCACAGCCGTCAGTACGTCGTACTGGAGATAGTATACAGGTGCTCGTTAGGTTACGGGTACACCGGACAGGACTCACAGGGAACTGTTGGTTGGTTTTATACCAGTCGTCAGTGAGCAGTTCCCAGGTGACATGAGTACAGCATAGTCCGCAGACTTGACACTGCTACTTCGCCTCGAGTGTGTCCCACTGTTCTTAGATTGCTACCCTACCACGACTCAAATGAGTCGTGCAAACAGGTAGCAGTTGGGTGCAGTCCCGAGCACTTGGAGGCAGTGGCGGTTAGACAGGATTCGTCCCTCCCGGTATTGGGAGTAGATATCGCGCTGTGTCAGAGAGCCATTACGCAAAGTCCCTGGCCAGGGCAAGCGAGATTTGCTGGTAGGTTCCAGTAGTTTCTCAGGGTGTAATGGGCTTCCCTCCGACACGACTTATACCGCTATTAGGGGACTGACGCTTGCCGCCCCCTAGGCAGGATATGCGATAGTCTTGGACGAACGGACCGGACTGTATGGAGATTGTCACATCAGACTCAGTAGGAGTTCGGATGGGTTTCCTCATCGGTCTTCTTATCGACAACTACCTGGGGACCGTTACGTACAGCTAGTGCCGCTTGCGGTCTGTGGTTAAACCCACTGCCAGCGTAGTAGTCGAGTCTCTAGAGTCCCACACAGAGAGTTTCCTATTCCAGGCGAAATGATATAGAGGTCGTATAGTTTTACGACAAGGGTTCGGACGCGTACGTGCGTTTACGCACGTACGACTTTCGGACAGTTTTTACCGGTCGGCTTTGGTTTAAGCCAGTTACTGGTATCCGGTTATTGGATTTTTACAGTCTAAAGTTTTTCCGTATTTTTGCAGAAAGGAGGAGCGTTCTCGTAATTATGCGAGAAGCTTCTAGAAGGTGGTGACTAAGGAGGTTAAGGTGGCATATGAAATAATTGTGATTAGTGAGTCACCTTGATGATTCATAGAAGTCTTTTGTCATTATAATGAATCATCACTAGATATTATCAAGCATGGTTGCTAAATTCATTTCTTATTCTTTTCTTGTTAAAAGAAATGCTTGATATATATCTTCTTGACTCACTATTCTCATTTCATTATTATCTTCATCTTCTCTCTCCTCAAGCTCTCCCTCTTCAAAGACTAATCCTCCCCTCTCATGAGTTGAGTACAAGGGTTAGTAAGACTAAACAATCCATAACCATCACTCTATCTCAATCTATCTTCTTTGATTGGCAATCCAAGAAGGCTAGTTGCCTCAAGTTTAGAGGCTAAGCTTGGAGTTTTGCTCTCGGGTGGATCGTCTACTACTTCGATAAGGCCGAGGTGAACAAGGAGTTCGTAAAGACGAAGGAGTTGGTTCATTAGGTATAATCCCTAAACACAGTAGTTTAGAAACACTTTGTGTTTGGTTATTTATAGTTTAGCTTCGATTCAAGCGGTTAGTCGATGTTCGTTCACTAAACAAGTTCGTTTTTGAAAATTCCGCCTCCCCACAAGTATTGGGGTGTAGTACATCGACTTACAGTGGTATCAGAGCCTCGATAAACAATAAATAACTTAATTGCAAATTTGTACGAATTTCGAACGGAAAAACGAAGCCGGAAAACCCTAAAAATATCAAGTTTCTGTCGATTTTAAAATGATGTCCAAAAATTTTTCAGGTAAGTTCAGAAAGCTTGAAAAGACACCAGAAGAACACCCAAGAAATTTGGGCTCCTGAATTGACAACGCGGCAGCGGAACCGCTGCGGATCGCACCGATCCGCCGCGCTTCCGCCGCCGAGTTGCCGAGTCAGGAAGCCAAATTTCCTGTGTTGCTTCTCTGTGGTATTTAGGATTTTCTGGAATATTTAATACATGCTCAGGTTTCAGTTTTACAGAGCAGTTTTTGGAGCAATATTAATGGTGTTTAATCGATCGAAATTGTACAGTATTTGCATATTGGATTATATCTGTGTTTGTATAATGTGTTCGTAAACCTCCCCTAACTGCTAGTATGTCAGTTGGCAGGGGGTTGCACATTTCTGTAATGGTTATATCTGTTTGTGCATATAAACTGTATTGGACTGTTGTGGTGTATAGCCGGGGTTTTGAAATGGGTTATTATTTAATTCATTTGTTGTAAATGTAATTTGTTGTAATATTATTTTGCGGGGCACATCCAGGTTGCGGTTGTAGCCACCGTTGTATTATTTCATTTTACTGTTTTTGCTCCTAGGACAGATCCAAGGTGGGGTACACAAACTGCCGGGCGGGTAGTTTGCCGTACCCGTAGGGATCTTGGGTAGGGTAACGGCTATTCATCACAACTGTGTAATCTGTCTTTTCTTGCAGGCTCAAAAGAAATACAGATTGCTTGCAAATCCAATAAAGTTTATCTGTGTTCTGGAATGAATATCATTGCGTCAGACGAATGTAAAATATCTATATATAATGTAGCTATTTAGACGTCACTTATGTTTTGCACCCGCGCTAGCCCAGCCCCCGCTCTGTCGTTAGTTAAGTAACCTAACGGGTAATGACGGGGCCCCGTGGCGAATGCGGATGGCATAAGAGGACGTCATATTTTCGTTGTTTTCTGCAATGATAGGTTAATGATGGGACGCATTATCTATAATGCAAAGAAAATAAACCAAGTTTAAATCGTTGGAACAATTTAAAAAGAAACCACTAGGTTATTTTTAAAACAGATATTTTTAAATGCGGAGATTTAACCACTCCTTTTAAAAGCTATCAGGTTCCTTCGGTTATATCAAGTTCACTACGTTCACGGTTTCGCCAAAACCAGTCGTAGCCCTCCGTCATTTCTTATGAATGGTCAGTAGTATTCAAGCTATGTTTGTTTGGCCCTTAGTCAAGACATAGTGATTGGTAGCTGCTGGGGTATTCATTTGTTGCATAGATAGATGAGTTGGTTTGGGACAGTCGTATTACTTTGTTTGGCCCTTAGTCAAGAGTATACGGATGGGTTCAAATCAACAGGATAATGATGGGCAGAACTTGACATGTGACTTATGATTTGTTGGCCCTTAGTCAAGATCATAAGAGCATGGGACAAAAATCAATATCGGGAATTTCTAAAGAAACTGAAATTTGCAGAGAGATGCATACCATTTTGAGTTTGATGAATGTTGGTAGCATTCCTACAGCATTATCAGACGATGATATTTGGATCCCGATCCTACTGTGAGTATATGCTACTTATCAGGATATTCGTCACTTAACGATCAATGCTATAAACCTAGTAGGTGTCCAGAAAAGTGTCAGCGGGGTTACGCCCCCAGAGAAAAGAGGTTATTTAATTAAGGAACTTCGCGAAAGCGTTGGAAAACCTCCCTCGAAGTATCGACACCAGCCTGGCTGAACGGTTAAGCAAGTATTGTACGGTGAGAATAGTCCTGGCTAATTCTTCTTTTATGGTTTGAGGAAGGATTCGAGAAACAGTGGGAGCCATCCAGTTTAGATAAACTAAAAACCACTCTAAACTTGCAAGAGCATCATGCTAAAGAGTTTTCTTCTCTCTCTCCTAATTGCAGCGACCCTGAAAATGACTGGACTTAAGTTACTTTTAGAGAAAAATATACTGACAGGGCCAAACTATAAAGATTGGCTGCGGAATGTCAAAATGGCTTTGACCTATGACAAACTGGGGTACGTCCTCACCGCTACGGCGCCTGCTGTCCCTGGTCCCAAATCCAGCAATGCGGATAAGGAAATCCGCAAAACCTGGGATTTAGATTGCGCGAAAGCCAAGTGCATCGTGCTTGCCTCAATGAACAATGAACATCAGAGGAGGCACGAGGATATGGACCTTGATGGCATATTTCTCCATACAAAGGAACTTTATGGAGAGCAATCTCGTATAGCAAGATACGAGACCTCAAAGAACTTGTTTCGAGTGAGGTTGGCTGTCGGGTCATCGGTAGGAGAACATGTCCTAAAGATGATCGGCTATATAGAAGAGCTCGCAGACCTTGGGACGACTTTGGATAATGAGCTCTATACAGACCTTATTCTCCAGTCCCTTCCTCACACCTACGCCCAGTTTATCCTGAACTTCAACCTTCAAAGAAAAGAAGTTGAACTTCCGGAACTCCTGAACATGTTAAGGAGTGCAGAGGGCACCTTGAAGAATTCAAGGGAAACACCCGCTATGTTTGTTGGCGGTACATCTTCTTCCGGGTCCAAGGCTAGGGCCAAAGGAAGGAAGAAGAAGGCCGCACCCAGACCTAGAGGAGGTGTTAGTAAGGTGGGAGGGAAGGGAAAGAAAAAGATTGCAGTACCGATAGTTGGCCTGGATGAGTGCTTCTATTGTCACAGGAAAGGGCACTGGAAGAAGGATTGTAAGGCGTGGAACGCCAAGAACCAGGAACCGAAGCAAGCTGTGGCTTCGACTTCAGGTGTGTTTGTAATTGAGAATTGTCTGTCGATCAACTCTACTTCCTGGGTATTGGATACCGGATCAGGATCTCATATTTGCAATTCATTGCAGGCACTGAGAAACCGTAGAGTGCTGAAGGAAGGTGATATGACCCTAAAGGTTGCTAACGGAGCTAGCGTGGGAGCTGCGTCTGTCGGGGATTATCACCTAGGATTGACGAGTGGACACATTTTGGTTTTACATAACTGTTATTTTGTACCAAGCTTAACGTGTAATATCATATCAGTTTCCTTGTTATCAAATAAAGGTTATGATTTCACGTTTGTAAGAGATGTTGTCAACATCCACCTTAATCATGGTTTGATTGGGTCAGGTACACTAAATAACGGAATATATGTTTTAAACCAACTCCAAATTTTCAATGTCCAGAACACACTAAAAAGAAAGTCTCCAGATTTAAATAAAGCTTTCTTATGGTATTGTAGACTGGGTCACATCAATGAGAGAAGGTTGACTAAGTTGCATAGAGAAGGATATTTGGACTCGTTCGAATATAAATCTTATGACACTTATCAATCTTGTCTCAAAGGAAAGATGACAAAGACTCCATTCACTGGACAAGGAGTAAGAGCGAGCGAGCTCTTAGGACTCATACACAGCGATGTATGTGGTCCAATGTCTACACATGCGAGAGGTGGTTATTCCTACTTCATTACTTTTACAGATGATTTCTCTAGGTATGGATATGTTTTCTTAATGAAGCATAAATCCGAGGCCTTTGAGAAATTCCTGGAATACAAGAGTGAAGCGGAAAACCAAACAGGCAAAAGTATTAAGACACTGAGATCTGATCGAGGTGGAGAATACTTAAGTGCCGAGTTCCTAGGTTACCAAAAAGAGAAAGGAATTCTCTCTCAGCTTACTCCTCCATACACTCCACAGCACAACGGTGTATCGGAGAGATGGAATCGAACCCTATTGGATATGGTACGATCCATGATGAGTAATGCTGAGTTACCGCAATCTTTCTGGGGTTATGCGCTAGAATCAGCGGCATATCTTTTAAACCAGGTTCCAACCAAGACTGTGCCTACCACACCATATCAGATGTGGAGTGGGAAGAAACCCTGTCTAAAACATTTTAGGACATGGGGGTGTCCAGCTTTTGTAAAAAAGCAGCATTCGAACAAGCTCAAGGCACGCTCAGTACAGTGTAAACTTGTGGGATATCCAAAGAACTCCAAGGGATATTATTTCTATTACGCAGAGGAACAAAAGGTTTTTGTTTCTCGTCATGCCCACTTCTTAGAAACTGAATTTTTAGAAAATCAGAAGAGTGGGAGCGCAGTAGAACTGGAAGAAATTCCAGAACCACAAGCTGTTACTGAAAGTTTGGTAGAACCAGAGGTTCAAGGAGAACAGAACATTCCCGCACCCCTCCGCAGGAGTAGTAGGCCGTCTCATCCGCCTGAAAGATACTACGGTTTTCTCATTGATGGGGATAGAGAGGATTGCATCATAGATGATGATGAACCTACTGACTTCCAGCAGGCCATCCAGAGCGGCGACTCGGTACGATAGCTAGATGCAATGCGGACCGAAATGGAGTCCATGTACACCAACAAAGTATGGACTTTGGACTTTGCTCCAGATGGGGTAAAACCCATAGGATGCAAATGGATCTTCAAGAAAAAGATTGGTGTAGATGGACAGGTGGAAACCTATAAGGCTAGACTTGTTGCAAAGGATTTTCGTCAAAGACCTGGTTTGGACTATGACGAAACTTTTTCTCCAGTGGCTATGCTCAAATCCATTCGGGTCCTTCTTGCTATTGCTGCCTTCCATGATTATGAAATCTGGCAGATGGACGTAAAGACGGCTTTTCTGAATGGAAATTTAGAAGAGAGCGTCTATATGGATCAGCCATAGGGTTTCAATCAGAGTGGGAGCAGCGGGAAAGTATGCAAGCTGCTTAAGTCCATTTATGGACTAAAGCAGGCATCGCGGAGTTGGAACATCTGTTTTGATGAGACAGTCAAAGAATATGACTTTATCAAAAATCCAGATGAACCGTGCATATATAGTAAAGTTGTAGCCAGAAGTGTTGTATTCCTCGTCTTGTACGTGGATGACATTCTATTGATAGGAAATGACATTCCTATGCTACAATCTGTCAAAGGATTCTTGTCACACAGGTTCTCCATGAAAAACCTGGGTGATGCCTCTTACATTCTGGGGATCCGGATCTATCGTGATAGATCCAAGAGGATGTTGGGACTTTCACAGTCCAGGTATATCGACACTGTATTGAAAAGATTCAGTATGGAAGATTCTAAGCGCGGTAATCTACCGGCTTGTCACGGAATCACCCTCTCCAAAAAGATGTCTCCCAAGACTGATTTGGAAAGAGAACGCATGTCTATTATACCCTACGCTTCTGCAGTAGGCTCTATAATGTATGCGATGTTGTGCACCAGACCAGATGTAGCTTACACACTGAGCGTGGTAAGCCGGTATCAGTCAGACCCAGGGGAGATGCACTGGAAAGCAGTTAAGAACATTCTCAAGTACCTGAGGAGGACTAAGGAGATGTTCTTAGTTTACGGTGGAAAAGACCTCAGGTTGGAGGCATTTGCTGATTCCGGCTTCCAAAGTGATAAGGACGATTCCAAGTCCATGTCGGGTTATGTCTTTACCCTCAATGGAGGGGCGGTGTGCTGGAAGAGCTCTAAGCAGGACACCGTTGCTGACTCGACGATGGAAGCGGAGTATATAGCTGCTTGCGATGCCGCAAAAGAAGCAGTCTGGATGAAGAAGTTCCTAACAGAACTTCAGGTGGTTCCTACCATAGTTGATCCAATACCTCTGTATTGCGACAACAACGGAGCTATAGCTTTAGCGAAGGAACTAAGGTCCCATCAGAAGTCCAGACACATCTTAAGGCGGTATCACCTGATCAGGGAGATCATTGATCGTCAGGAGATCGAGGTTCGGAGAGTTGCTTCAGAAGAGAACAATGCTGATCCATTCACAAAGGCCCTACCTCAGACGCAGTTCGAGAGGCTACTCGAGATCATTGGTCTTCGATATACCAGTACATAGCCCTAGTGCAAGTGGGAGATTGTTAGTGTTTATGCCCTAGAAGGCCATTACTGTATCATACTAGTTTGTATATTACTTAATGGAAGCTTGGGATATTCACATGTATATAACAGTCTTGCTAAACATGGTAGTATGCTACTTGGTTTTTCTATCTTAATATGTGAGTGTACGTATTGATAGAGCTCTTAGGATCTTGCTTGACTACCAGCGTTGTGATGGCAGTCACACTAGTGGGGGCTGGGTAGTCTACAAGCACATCCTTATTCAGGTCCCTAGTCGTTGGATTATCGAGACAGAGCATCGATACTCCGGAGTAGACTAGTGTGTACGCTTCTCATCCCAGTTGGGGAGATGGTCTATCCCACAGCCGTCAGTACGTCGTACTGGAGATAGTATACAGGTGCTCGTTAGGTTACGGGTACACCGGACAGGACTCACAGGGAACTGTTGGTTGGTTTTATACCAGTCGTCAGTGAGCAGTTCCCAGGTGACATGAGTACAGCATAGTCCGCAGACTTGACACTGCTACTTCGCCTCGAGTGTGTCCCACTGTTCTTAGATTGCTACCCTACCACGACTCAAATGAGTCGTGCAAACAGGTAGCAGTTGGGTGCAGTCCCGAGCACTTGGAGGCAGTGGCGGTTAGACAGGATTCGTCCCTCCCGGTATTGGGAGTAGATATCGCGCTGTGTCAGAGAGCCATTACGCAAAGTCCCTGGCCAGGGCAAGCGAGATTTGCTGGTAGGTTCCAGTAGTTTCTCAGGGTGTAATGGGCTTCCCTCCGACACGACTTATACCGCTATTAGGGGACTGACGCTTGCCGCCCCCTAGGCAGGATATGCGATAATCTTGGACGAACGGACCGGACTGTATGGAGATTGTCACATCAGACTCAGTAGGAGTTCGGATGGGTTTCCTCATCGGCCTTCTTATCAACAACTACCTGGGGACTGTTACGTACAGCTAGTGCCGCTTGCGGTCTGTGGTTAAACCCACTGCCAGCGTAGTAGTCGAGTCTCTAGAGTCCCACACAGAGAGTTTCCTATTCCAGGTGAAACGATATAGAGGTCGTATGGTTTTACGACAAGGGTTCAGACGCGTACGTGCGTTTACGCACGTACGACTTTCGGACAGTTTTTACCAGTCGGCTTTGGTTTAAGCCAGTTAGTGGTATCCGGTTATTGGATTTTTACAGTCTAAAGTTTTTCCGTATTTTTGCGGAAAGGAGGGGCGTTCTCGTAATTATGCGAGAAGCTTCTAGAAGGTGGTGACTAAGGAGGTTAAGGTGGCATATGAAATGATTGTGATTAGTGAGTCACCTTGATGATTCATAGAAGTCTTTTGTCATTATAATGAATCATCACTAGATATTATCAAGCATGGTTGCTAAATTCATTTCTTATTCTTTTCTTGTTAAAAGAAATGCTTGATATATATCTTCTTGACTCACTATTCTCATTTCATTATTATCTTCATCTTCTCTCTCCTCAAGCTCTCCCTCTTCAAAGACTAATCCTCCCCTCTCATGAGTTGAGTACAAGGGTTAGTAAGACTAAACAATCCATAACCATCACTCTATCTCAATCTATCTTCTTTGATTGGCAATCCAAGAAGGTTAGTTGCCTCAAGTTTAGAGGCTAAGCTTGTAGTTTTGCTCTCGGGTGGATCGTCCACTACTTCGAGAAGGCCGAGGAGAACAAGGAGTTCGTAAAGACGAAGGAGTTGGTTCATTAGGTATAATCCCTAAAGAAAGTAGTTTAGAAACACTTTGTGTTTGGTTATTTATAGTTTAGCTTCGATTCAAGCGGTTAGTCGATGTTCGTTCACTAAACAAGTTCGTTTTTGAAAATTCCGCCTCCCCACAAGTATTGGGGTGTAGTACATCGACTTACAGAACAATGAGGAGTATCGAATTCCATTCCGAAAGAGAGCACGATCAGAACTATAAATGGGATGATACCACTCCTTTAACACGGAGGCACCTTTTGGATGAATCGGAACTCCGGAGTTTTAAGAACTCCGTGGTTAAGTGTGCTTGAGCTAGGGAAATTCTGGGATGGGTGACCTACTGGGAAGTAGCCCCCTTCTTGAGTCTGATTCATTCAAAGGGACAAAACCGTGCGATTTCGATCAGAGCAGACAATACCATCTGTGTTTGGGGGTGGGTCGTGACAGTCCCCTATAATATACATCAATGTACAATAATGGCCTCTAGAGCATACATATCCCTAACAATCTCCCACTTGCACTAAGGCCAGTTGTTGTAGTATCTCATACCCAACATCCTAAATAGTCTCTCGAATCGTGTCTGGGAGAAGGCCTTCATGAGTGGATCCGCTGTGTTATACTCCATGTCAACTCTCCTGACCTTGATCTCCTGGCGATCAACTATCTCCCGGATCAGGTGATACCGCCTAAGAATATGTCTGGATCTCTGATGGGACCGGGGTTCCTTGGCTAAAGCCATACCTTCATTGTTATCACAATACACAGGTATTGGATGCTCAATGGATAGAACCATACCAAGTTCAGTTATGAACTTCTTCATCCAGACAGCATCGTTGGCAGCTATTTATTCAGCCTCCATCATCAAGTCTACTACGGGATCTTGCTTGGAACTCTTCCAACATACCGCCCCTCCCTTAAGGGTGAAGACAAAACCCGAGACCGGCTTACTGTTGTCCTTATCACTCTGGAAGCTCGAATCAGTAAAGGACTCCACCTGGAGTTCACCGTTACCATACACCAAGAACATTTCTTTAGCCTTTCTCAAGTATTTAAGAATATTCTTCACAGCTGTCCAGTGTTTCTCCCCTGGATCTGATTGATACATACTAACTACACCTAGTATGTAAGCTACATCTAGTCTGGTACACAACATCGCATACATGATTGACCCGACTGCCGAAGCACAGGGTATCCCTTGCATGCGAGCCCTCTCTAAATCAGTCTTGAGAGACATCTCTTTAGAGAGAGTGATTCCTGAACAAGTCGGTGTCAATGTACCTGAATTGGGACATTCCTAACATCCGTTTAGATCTATCTCTATAAATATTAATCCCCAGGATGTAGGAAGCATCTCCTAGATCTTTCATGGAGAACTTGTGTGATAAGAAGAGCTTGACCGAGTGTAGCATTGGAACATCGTTTCCTATCAAGAGTATGTTATCCACGTACAATACGAGAAAGACAACCTTACTCTCTGCAACCTTCTTGTATATACAAGGTTCATCTACGTTTTTGATGAAGTCAAACTCTTTGACAGCTTCATCAAAACAGATGTTCCAGCTCCGCAACGCCTGCTTTAATTCATAGATTGATTTAAGCAGCTTGCACACGCCTCCGCTGCTCCCACTGTCTATGAAGCCCTCTGGCTGTGTCATGTACACGCTCTCTTCTAAATCACCATTTAGAAAAGCGGTCTTGACGTCCATCTGCCAGATTTCGTAGTCATGATATGCAGCAATGGCAAGTAGGATCCTGATGGACTTAAGCATATCCACTGGAGAAAAGGTTTCATCATAGTCGACACCAAATTGTTGACGAAATCCTTTTGCTACAAGTCTAGCTTGGAAAGTCTCAACTTTTCCATCTACACCAAGTTACTTCTTAAAGATCCACTTTCTCCCGATGGGTCTTACCCCTTCAGGAGCAACTTCCAAAGTCCATACTTTGTTGGTGTACATGGATTCCATCTTAGATCGCATAGCATCCAGCCATTTCCCAGAGTCCCCACTTGTGATGGCCTGCTCGAAACTAGTTGGTTCATCATCTTCCATGATGTAATCCTCGCTCCCACCGTCTATGAGAAAACCGTAGTATCTCTCATGTGGATGAGGAACCCTACTAAATCTGCGGAGTGGCTGGGGTTCGTCGGGGACTATTGAATCCTCCGGTTCTACCAAATTGTCAGCTATAGTTTGTGTAGCTGGAACTTCTTCCAGTTCTACCTCATTACCACTAATTTCTTTTACAAGAAATTCCTTTTCTAATAAGGTGGCATATTGAGAAACAAACACATTTTGTTCCTCAGTGTGGTAGAAGATATATCCTTGTGAATTCTTTGGATATCTTACAAACTTGCATAGAACTGACTTTGCCTCGAGTTTGTCCGGATTTTTCTTTTTGACATAGGCCGGACAACCCCATATCTTAACACGTTTAAGATATGGTCTCTTTCCACTCCATATCTCATATGGTGTTTTAAGCACAGATTTTGATGGAACTTGATTCAATAGGTATGCGGCTGTCTCAAGCGCATAACCCCAAAAAGAAATAGGTAACTCAGCATTACTCATCATAGAGCACACCATATCTAATAGGGTGCGATTCCTCTGTTCCGATACACCATTATGCTATGGTGTGTATGGAGGAGTAAATTGAGAGAGAATCCCATTCACTTTTAAATAATTCAGAAACTCCGTGCTTAAGTTTTCTCCTCCCCGATCAGATCGAAGGATTTTAATACTTTTACCCGTTTGGTTATCCACTTCGTACTTATATTCCTTGAATTTCTCAAAATCTTCAGACTTATGTTTCAACAGGAACACATGTCCGTATCTTAAGAGATCATCGGTGAATATAATAAAGTACGAAGAACCATTCCTGGCATGTGTAAACATATGACCATATACATCACTGTGTATCAGTCCCAAGAGTTCGGTAGCTCTTTCTCCGTGTCCAGTAAACGAAGATTTGGTCATTTTACCTTTAAGACATGACTTGCAAGTTTTATAAGATGTAAATTCGAACAGATTCAAATATCCATCTTTTGTAACTTAGCTAGTCTTGTTGCATTGATATGACCTAGTCTACAATGCCACAAGTAGGCTTCATTCATTTCTGAACTTTTCCTCTTTTGTGTGTTCTGTACATTTAGAACTTTGTTTGATTTAGAACGTATATACCGTTACACAACATACCAAACCCAATCAATACTTGATTGAGAAAAATGTTCATAACATTATCCTCTAATGTGATATTATATCTTTCTTTAGTTAGCAAAGAAACCAATATAATATTGCACATCATCTTTGGTACGTAGTAACAGTCGTTTAGAATCAATGTATTACCAGTTAGTAACACTAGGTGATATTCGCCAACTGCTTTAGCTGCAACAATTACACAATTCCCTACTACTAGAGACTTATCACCCTTTCCCAGTTCTTTACCTCTCTTTAGCCCATGTAACAAATTACATATGTGGGATCCTGATCCGGTATCCAATACTCAGGACGTAAAGCAAACTGAGAAACGGTTCTCGGTTACGAACACACCCGAAAACGATGCATCAACATGCTTATTCTTCGTTTGGGTGTCGTGGGAATCCTGATATTCCCATATCCCTTGCTCAGACTTATAACAATCATAAGAAAAAGCGGAACCAACATTTCCCGGCTCATTATGATAAGCGGGTTTAGTCAATACATCCATATTATTATCTTGATTAAGGCGTGTCATTGGTCGCTACCTGGAGAGAGAGAGAAGAAAACACTTTAGCGTGCGCTCTGGAAAGATTTGATTGGTTATTATCTTATCTAATCAGGATGGCTCCTACTGTTTTTATCAAATCTTCATTCAAACCCTAAAAGGTAAGATTAGCAGGGGTTAATTAAACCCTACAAGTTCGCTAATTGTTCGGCCAGGCATGCATTGGTACTCCGAGGGAGTCTCCCCATGCTTTCGCAGAGAACTAATTAAATAACCTCGTTTCCGCAGGGGCATCACCCCATTAACACCTTTCTTAGACACCTAATGGATCGGCTAATTGTAAAGTAAAAAACTCTTCCAAGAGTAACTCTTACTCGCAGTGGGTATCGGGATCCAACTATCATATAGAAGGTATTTAATCTCATTGCAAATTTCAACACTTGAAATTCTCAATATCTGTTTTTTCCCCTAGCCACTTATGACCTTAACAAGGTCAACAAATCATAAGTGCTGGTCGAGTTCAACCCGTTATTTCTTAATTGAATTAAACCCACCCGTAGGACCCTAAACATAGTCAACAAAACCGTACGACTATCCTAATCCAATCGCATCATATGGTTGCAGATAAGCACTAATTAGCTACCGCACATTACGCCTTAACATAGTCAACAAACATAGCACGAATAATAAATAGCGCTTATCTGAAATGAAGGAGGGCTACGGCTGGTTTTGAAGAAAACCTTTAACGTAATGAACTTGATATCGTTGTAGAATCTAGTGATTTGAAAATGAGTGTTTTTGTAGCTTTTGCTAGTTTTGCTAAAGAGGTCACTCCCGGTAAAGGGATCTCGGCTCTTTCCTCATCGAATAAGGTGCTGGATATTCATCAAGGAATACCACTATGCAAAGCAAGAACTAGAGAAGTTATAAAAACAAAACCGAGTGGGTTGTAGCATTTGCTAGTTTTGCTAAAGAGGCCACTCCCGGTGAAAGGATCTCGGCTCTTTCCTCATCGAATGAGGTGCTGGATATTCATCAAAGAATACCACTATACAAAGTAAGAACTAGAGCTACCTTTTTAAAAACTTTTGATTCTACAATATCTTTAGGTTTATTTTCTTTTCATTAATCTCATTAATGAAGTCCCATCATTTAATGTTTCCTAAAAATAACAGAAAATGAAATGAAAATAGAACGTACGCTTATACCATTCGCATTCGCCATGGGGCTCCATCATGCACCGTTAGGTTACTTAACTAACGGCGGAGCGGGGGCTGGACTAGCGCGGGTGCAAAAGTTAAGCAACGTAAATTATATATATCATATATATAGCATTCTTCTCATGCGGTTATATGATCACATCACAAAACCAAGCAGCAGAAGTCAACATATGAAATATTGGATATACTAGGAGATCCATATTTTAAATTCATCCAGTAATGAAAAACAGAGATTCCACAGTCGTGATGAATAGCCAAACCCACATCCCTAGGCCCCTACGAGAGCGGCAAGCAATCCTGCCAATTCTAGAGTTAGTATACCCGGTCTCGACTCCTCGAGATGGTCTCCCACTGGACTCCAGAACCCGGTTACTTATGCTCCCCGTCTTGGGTCTATCCTAATGCGGAAAAGTAAATAATATACATCAATGGTGACATCATCCTCAACCCGGAAGTGTCCCAATAAAAGAATATTATACAAATTTTACATGAATGAAAATTGAAAAACTCTCATCTCACATAAAACCCCCGGCTATTCATTCACGACGATCCAATATAACATATCAGCAACACATAACATCATATGTCATCGACGTAAGTAAATATGCGTATCCCAAATTCCGTTGACATATAGCAACGAGATTTGGAATACCCCATATATTACACTTACGGTCACAGAAAAGAAATGAAAAACTATAATAATTAGAATCCGTATTTCTTAAGACATCATAAACCCGGAACATCTCATATTCCGAATTTCATGCCTAAATTATAAATCTTGTAATTTAGTCTCAAAATCGAAAACACTTTTCAATAACTTAGTCGGGCAATTCAACAAGATTCCCAACTACCCGATCGAATGCTCGTCGGAAACTTTAGTAGATGGCCGCACCCCCCCATGCCGTCGATGAAGTACACTTAGGCGGAACACCGTGGTCGCGAGCACCCGAGTGGATGCTTTTGGCAACGGGGTTCTCCTACAGTCACTTAGTCGGGGCTATGGGGCTGGCTACCTAGTAAAATTATTCGGCGAGTATTCGCGTACGATACGCGATTGCGACGAAGTTTCGATCCGAATCGAAACTTCGTGGCAATCGATCAAAAGAGACTATAATACCAGATTTACAAAATATTAACTAGTTTTCACAAAACCAATTATTTTGGATTCTAAAAATTGTATCACATATCATCAAAATCTATACGACACTAAATATTTTGATATATTTTCAAACACCCACAAATTCCAGAGACTTCAACAACTTGAGTCTCATCAAAAATACCCAGAGAGTGCAAAATGACAAAATGGAGCAACACAAGAAAAAAGTCACCTCAACTCCACTAACTTGCGGCGGAACCGCGACTAAACATGGGGTTTGGCCGAGGTTACGCGGCCTTTTGAAGGAGTTGGATCCTCAAATTTCTTGAGGTTCCATTAAAAACCCTGCATGATTTTCTGTATATTTTTAATTTTAAAAATTCCAACTTTTGAAAAATCGATAGAAACTTCACAAATTTCGGCTTCAAAAAATCGATCAAACACTTTAACACCGTAAAGACTTTCCCTAATTGTCTAGCTTGGCTCTGATACCAAGAAAGTGTTTACTAGTATCAAGATAGGGTTAAAACGGGTATCACACATGCAATTTTCAAATTTTAGAGGTGCTAATCAACACTAAATAATGATCTAACTAGATAATTAGGGTTAATTATGATGATATCAAAAAACTACAATAAGAGAAAGAGTATACGATCTTCATAGACTAAGTCCTTCTCTTCAAATGCTCCGGGTAGTAGTCCATGTGACTCCTCAAGGCTCCACTTGAGAGAATGAACGAGCTTCCTCCGATGACCTTCGTGCCGAAGATAATCCATCCGAAGCTCCACTAATCCAAGCTACCTCTTCACTAAACTCTTTAGTGAAGGAAACACACTGCACTTGAGTGCTAATCAAGTGTAGGATGGTGAAGTAGAGGTTTTGTTTGCTCACTTAGGATCTCAAGCTTTAGGGTTCACAGTGTAAGTGCACGGCGGCGCCCCAGCAGTCAATCCGAAGCCAAAATGCGGAAACGATAATTTACTTTAACTTTTGAACCGGCACCACCGCGCACTAAAATCCCGGATCGGGCCATTAACATAGTCCTAGCTAACTAGAGAAGGGGTAGAGAGATATACCGAGCGATCCGTGTCCTTCGGTCTTCTCGTCGTCGTCCCGATCTCCCCGCGGAATCTCCGGTCTTCACCTCCTCGCCGGAAGGGCACCACATCGCCGGCTTCTTTTACGGGCTCCCACCTCTGGACCGAGGCAACTCGGGCACGAAGTTGGCGAGCCGACGTGCCCAAAGATGTTGTAGGTTAACTGTAGAACTCCATGTCTCTTTGGGGTTGTGGAAGTTGCCTTTTGTGGAGGATTAAGATGATAGTATTTTTAGAGATCAAATTGGGGATTTTTACAAACACAAGAGAACCAAAAATCCCCCACAAAAATAATGGGCAGCCCCCTTCCAATGTGGCCGGCCTCTTCTTGTGAAGGGAGAGAGAGACAAAAAGGGGGGGTGAGTGTGTATCAATAATGCAAGAGAGAAAAACATGTGATGATTAGGAATAATCATCACAACTAAAGCCACACTCCAAAAAGCCCATCATCAACCCATGTCATAAAAAAGTCAAGCCATGATGAGCGAAGAAGTCAAATGATGGTGCAACCATCATGACACTACAACATGCAAAAAACACCCTCCACAAATCAAATTTGCATGCTTGCAAATAAGCCCTCCTCCACCAACTTTCAGCCAAGGAAAGATACAAAGGAAAATGGCCGAAACGGAAACCAAACTGGCAACTTCAAAAAACTGATCCCGTAATAAATTACAGGAAAACCCCGCTACTGTATATACATACCCGCATTTGTATTCCGACCGAATACAAATGCAATTAGACAAAATCTACACTGTACAATACTAGGATCCGGCAAAACCAAAGCCCGCTAGTATTATATGTCCGATCATGATCCGTGCAATACCGCACATACATGATCGAACCCTGCCATATCTCCATACGGCCTCTACAGCGTTTCGTCCGAAACTTGAGAAAACGGTCTGTGGGGGACTCTAAAGACTCGTCAACACATTGGCTGTGGATTTAACCACTAGCAAGTCAGAGGTATTAGCCATACGTGACGGGCTACCAGCTATTGACCAAAAGGGACGTCGATGAGCGAACTCATCCTGACACCCTACTGAGCCTGTCAGTGACAATATCTGTACAGTCCGGTCCGTTCGTCTATGAGCATCGCATGGCGGGCCTAGGGGGTTGGTAAAAGTCAGACCCCCAAAAGCGGTACAAGTCGTGTCGGAGTGTAGCCCAGAACACCCTGAGATACTACTGGAATACCTACCAGTAAATCTCCTGCCTTGGCCAAGGACTTCGTGTAATAGCTCTCCTAGACACAGCGCGACCTCACCCCCAATACCGGGAGAGACGAACCCCTGCAGATCCGCTCACTGCCTCCATGTGGCTCGGGACTGTACCCAACTAAAACCTGTTTGCACGTCTCCTTTGAGCGTGGTAGGGTAGTAATAAAAGTACAGTGAGAACTCACACGAGCCAAATGACGATCTCAGGTCGATGAACTAACCTGTACACATGTCACCAGGGAACTGCTATCTGACGTCAGGTATAAGACCAACTAGCAGGTTCCCGACGAGTCCTGTCCGGTGTACTCATAACCCAATGAGCACATGTATACATCTTAGGTGAACCAACTGACACCAGTGACTTGTGAGACCAGCCACCGCTCCTCATCGGGGTCTCGACTGTATACACTAGTCTACTCTGGAGTATCGATGCCCTGTCTCGAAACTCCCACGACTAGGGACCTTTTAAGGGTGTGCTTATAGACTACCAGCTCCCACGTATATGATCGCCCTCATACTGCTGGCAGTCAAGCAAGAATCCTAGGGGCTCTATCAACGCGCAATAGTAACCTGTAAGGTCACCTAAAGCAGTACACGATGATAAAGATAAACCAGATAGCATACTATCATCTTGAGTAAGACTGTCCTATCGGGATAGGTCCTCCATCAATCATTGCAATCACGTGCCAGTGATCCAATAATTGACTCTGAGGGCACTATCTCCAACAATCTCCCACTTGCACTCAAGGATAATTATTGCGATGTCGCATACTCATAGCCCGTGTGATACTGAACACCCAACTCCTCTACTAATCAGTCTCACAAAACCCGTTTGCGAAACTATTGCGTTCGAGGAATAGCCTCAGTGAGTGGATCCGCCTTGATGTTTCTTTCTATGTCTCTCTATATCTCAAGTTCGCGGAGAATGCCATCTCCCGAAATGAGCAATACCTGTCTTAGAATGTGTCTGGATGTCTGATGGGTTCTAGCTCATAAATGAACTCCAAATCCAAACTTCTTAGACTGTATCGTCAACTGAACTTAATCAGTATCCTGCGCCATCCTTCCCTCAGTATCCACCTGGACCACCTGTCCAAAATACTGCCCCTCGTCAGAGGGAAAACTATAACTCTGACAACATCTCTGTCATCCAGGTCACCTTGGAAGCCTGGAATGATAACTGTCTCCCGATCGAGGCTGTCGTTAGAACATCCACTTATGTTCTAAAACTGCTTTCGACCGTCTCTCCAGGATTGGATCAATATCAACTTATTGCATCTACTGCAAAAACAACATCTGGTGTGGTACTCATGATCGACTCAATTGCCTAAGCAAGTGATCTGTCAATCATGCACATCCCTCTCCCCTTTAGTCTGTAAGACACCTTTAGAGATGGTGACTCCATCACCTGCAGGTACACCACCATGCCAGGAGTCATCCATTCTAAATACCTTTAGAATGTTGTCTAAGTACCCAGATTGGGAAACTACCCAAATCTAGATCTAAAACCATAGATCCAGTAACCAGAATGTCTGATATAATATCCAAGTCATTTTTGGAGAAACCATTGTGTGACAACCAAAGTATAACCAATCGTAGTATAGGAATATCACTTCCTACTCTGTGTATGTCATCCTAATACCAGGACATCACACCCTACTACCTTCTTAACAGATCCATCCCCTATTCTAATGAAGTCAAACATATGACTGTCACATAAGAAATAAATGATCTATCTCCGCTGTATCTGCTCTAGTCTATAAATAGACATAAGCCACCTGTCCACTATGCTTCCGCTGCTCCCACTGACCATGACAACCCTCTGGCAGAGTCATATACACATACACTTCTAAAGCTAGTTTAGAATGACGCTATACTCATCCTCCTGTCGGGTCTCGCAGCCTGGAACAACAGCAATGGCAAGTCTGGGTAATAAGAACCTCCCTGCCACCGTCCTTGAGCATACCGAAGTACCTCTCGGGTGCCTGAGGTTACCCACTTTATCTGCGGAGTGGCCAATGGAATGTCAAACCAGATTGAATCTTTAGGTTCTTATCAAATCTTCAGTAATCGTTTGTGGTTCTGGAATCACTTCCAGTTCTACCATACTCCCACTACTGTTTTCTGAAAAAACCCATTTTTGTTAAAACTGTGGCGAGTCAAGAACAATATCACTATTGATCTTCCAGATGGTAGAAAATCAACCCTCGTCATAGCCTGGGTCAACCCACAAAACAGACATTACAGAAACGTGCCTTGAGTTATCCAGAGTCTGGTTTTAAGCATAAGCCAGACAACTCCCCGTACCTTAACATCGTTAAGATATGAACTGTTCTATATCCAATATAGAACCAGAGGCACTGATTTAATTGAACCAGATTCAAATCATGCAGCTGTCTCCAGTGCATGTTAACTAAATGGAGAGAGGCCGATCAGCATTACTCAACTTAGGAGTACTTCCAATTATGAGTAATCTGAAAGAGAAGCAAGTTCTCTTAATCATTACTATCAACTGAATACCATACACAAGTATCTACATCTTCGATCACCTTGAAGAATCCTGATACTTGCAATACCTGGTTCTCTACTTTATTCATATACCTATAACTTCTCAAAACTCAGACCTTGTGTTTCTACGAAACACTTGTTTAAGAACTAGAGAAGTTATAAGTAAACCGAATATAGTATGAGGACCAACCCCTCTGTCCTAATGGACACTGGACAACATACAATACTCTGTATAAGTCCCTTGAGTCTGATAACTCAATCCCTGTGTGTCGTAGGTTGAAAATTGTACCTGTGGTTAAGAAGAATTACACCGCTGTTTAATGCTCCTTACCTAACCATCCACTGATATAGGTAAATGTCATGGACATAATTTCAAAAAGGTATATCTCACTCTATAAAAATAGACGTACAGATGTATCAATTTGAAATTGGTGCATAACAGCGGATATTCAAAACCAAATATTTCTGTCCGGCAAACAACCCAGGCGATTTCCTCAAATATCACCAATTACAACGAATTCCGATATAATGAGGACAATCACCTAATTCCCAATAACTTACTCCCACTCATCATCCGTAAAACCATACAGATGTGAGAATTATACCTGGTAAATACATACCCTGGAGCAAGTGTCTAATTGGGAAATCAGTTTTCTTTTAACAGTACACAGTGAAACTGAAACATTGAAATGTTTCAATGGGGTATCCGGGTATTCCTAGTAATGCCTCTTTCATTATCCAGATTCACAACTGTAACCGTATAATTCTTTTCCATTTCTCCAAATCCCTTTATATGTCTTAAGTCATTACCTTCTGTACACCCTCTTAAGCTAAATGGTTTTCTTCCTTCCCTACCGTTCGGCACCAGCCTATGTTTTGGAAGAAGACTATCCAATAAGCATAATGGATGTACTGTCCTAATCCTAGGAGCACTCAGAATGCGAGAGAAGGTGAAGATAAAAGACAACCGAATAAAGCTTATTCCTATTTCTCCTGGACCAGAATCCATCCCCGAACTGGAACAATTTCTTTTCGAGTTCGTATATAACCATACGATGGAGTATCCAATGAACTGTGGATCTTCGTAGTGATACGGAGCGTCCTGGAGAAATACAAAGGTGATTTTAGGATTGGCGAAAAAATACTTGGTTTGGTCGTGAATAGCAGTCGCAATTTACTTTGCCCTCTTACTAATCCCTTGATATGTCTTTACTTAATACCTTCTGTACATCATCGTTAGGCTAATTGGTTTTCTTCATTCCCTACCGGTCGGCACCTGCCTATGGTTTGGAAGAAGACTGTCCAATTTGCGTAATAGGTGTACTATCCCCTAATCTAAGGGGCACTCACAACCTGAGAGAAGGTAAAAGGAAAAGACAGCTGAATAGTCCTATCCGTTTTCTCCAGAACCGGAAACCATTCTCGAATAAATTCTTTCGAGTTCGTATATAACCATACGATGGTTTTATCCAATGAAAGTGGACGTTCGTAGTAATACGGGGTGTCCTCGAGAAAAAGGTAAAAGTAGGAGTGGCAATGAGGTTTGCAACTCTGACAATCCAAAAGCCTGTGTTTAAGAAGGTTCGGTCAATTTTGGTCTCTGAGTCATAGTCTTAGGGTCGGGTCAATGGTCGCTGCCAAAGAGAGAGAGAAAAGAAATACTCAGCGTGCACTCTAACCTAGATCAGAATGGTTACCAATTTATCTAATCTGGAAACCTCCCACTGTATCGTCAAATTCTCCTCCAAACCTGAAAGAAGAATTAGTCGGAATCACCCGAGGAGTAAACCAACTCATCAGTGGGAATCGGGATCCAACTATCATCACATGATAACGTGAAGGAATCCGCTCACGTTATCACACTCCAGAAGGTATGCGCATATCTGGCAAGTTTCAGTTTCTTTAGAAACTCCCGATGTGATTTTTACCCCATGCTCTTATGACCTTGACGAAGGTCAACAAATCATAAGTCACATGTCAAGTTCTACCCGTCATTGTCCAGGTTAATTTGAACCCACCCGTACAAGCCATTGACGAAGGTCAACAAAGCTATACGACTGTCCCAAACCAACGCATCTATCTATGCAGCAGAAAGGCAACAAGCAGCTACCATTCACTATGCATTGACGAAGGTTAACAAACATAACATGAATACTACGTGCTACCCGTCTGAAATGACGGAGGGCTACGAATGGTTTTTGGCGAAAAACCTTTAACGTAATGAACTTGATATCGTTGAAGGAACCAGATAGCTTTTTATAAAAATATAGTGACGAAAACCTTTGCTAAAGAGGTCACTCCCGGTGAAGGGATCTCGGCTCTTTTCCCGTAGAATGAGGTGCAGGATATTCCAACTGAATACCACGATGCAAAGCAAAAGTCAATCGGCTATAATGAAGTTATTACCCTGACGCAAACTTCTGTCCAAGGGGTCACTCCCGGTGAAGGGATCTCGGCTATTGCCTCGTCGACTGAGGTGCAGGATATTCCAACTGAATACCACTGTGCAAAATAAAAGTGAACGTCCTTGCAATAACAGCTTTTTGAAAAATGTTCCAACAACATCAGAATAGGTTTGTTTAGCTTGCATTGATCCGAATCAATGCAGTCCCATCAATTGATCATACCAATAAAGACCGAAAATAATGATGTACGTATATGCCGTCCGCATTCGCCACTGGGTCCCGTCATTACCCGTTAGGTTACTTAACTAACGACAGAGCGGGGACTGGACTAGCGCGGATGCAAAACATATACAACATCTACTAGTATATATATCAATATATAATATTCGCTCAAGGCGTGAAAAATGCAACATCACATAAATGTAATAAGCATCACAGAACAATACAGATATCTGGGATCCCCGGGTTTCATAGAGCCGCTACTGAAACCCGACGTTCCCCTGGTCGTGTGGATAGCCTGTGCAATGAAATCCTAGACCCCTACGGGCGCGGCAAGTTACCTGCCAAAACCTGAAGCGAGGCAGCCCCCTTCAGCAACGTGAATAGACCACCCAGCACTTCACAGAATCCGGTAACTTGGGCACCCCTTCTTGGGTCAACCTGTACCCCCTACGGGTGCGGCGAATAGCCTGCCAATTCTAGAGTGAAGCCCCCTCCATCTCAACGTCTTGAGATGCGGGCCCGTTTCCCTCTAGAACCCGGCTATCCGTGCACCCCACCTTGGGGTAATCCTAATACAGAAAATAAAATATACATACAACGGGTACATCGAGCTCAGCTCGGTCGTGCCCCAAAAGAATAATATACAAACAGGCAGTGATGGCAGTCCACATGTCGGACACTCGCCTCGCAATATCAAATGTACATAAATAACCAAACTATACTAACATTGCATCCAGGCTATCCACCACGACAATCCGCAACATCACAGCACAATACAGAACATCAACGTGAATGTCACGTTCGCAAATCCGTCTAAAAGGGCTATAGCAGTTAGACAGTATTTACCGATCAAGTGACATTCACGGTCGCAGATATAATATAAATACTGTGAACTAACATGTTTAAAATTTTCGATCGACTGAATTTTCCGAAGTGGGCCCCAAGCACAACTGTAGCATTCAAAAACATCTGGGCCCAAAAAGAATATACCAGAAACCTTATTTCCATGTCAGAGAGCCACTGTAAAAATTTGGTGCAGTTTGGACACAAAACGGCGGCAGATCCGCGGCCCAAACATGGTTTTGGACGCTGATCCACCGCGATACAGTAATATCAGCCGTCCAAATTTTCACAGAATTCTCAAAAAACCCTGCACATAATTTTCCAATGTACCAAATAATTTTTTGACGACTGGAAAAATTCGGCAGAAACTGATGCATGGAAAATGTGGTTTTTGGAAATTCGTTCGATCGAACTTGTAAACACGTTAGAGCAAGCTAGACTAGGTTAATGACCTGGCTCTGATACCAGTGTAAGTGCACGGCGGCGCCCCGGCCGTCAATCCGAGGCCAAAATTCGGAAACGATAATTTACTTTAACTTTTGAACCGGCACCACCGCGCACTAAAATCCCGGATCGGGCCATTAACATAGTCCTAGCTAACTAGAGAAGGGGTAGAGAGATATACCGAGCGATCCGTGTCCTTCGGTCTTCTCGTCGTCGTCCCGATCTCCCCGCGGAATCTCCGGTCTTCACCTCCTCGCCGGAAGGGCACCACGTCGCCGGCTTCTTTTACGGGCTCCCACCTCTGGACCGAGGCAACTCGGGCACGAAATTGGCGAGCCGACGTGCCCAAGGATGCTGTAGGTTAACTATAGAACTCTATATCTCTTTGGGGTTGTGGAAGTTGCCTTTTGTGGAGGAATAAGATGATAGCATTTTTAGAGATCAAATTGGGGATTTTTGCAAGCACAAGAGAATCAAAAATCCCCCACAAAAATAATGGGCAGCCCCCTTCCAATGTGGCCGGCCTCTTCTTGTGAAGGGAGAGAGAGACAAAAAAGGGGGGGTGAGTGTGTATCAATAATGCAAGAGAGAAAAACATGTGATGATTAGGAATAATCATCACAACTAAAGCCACACTCCAAAAAGCCCATCATCAACCCATGTCATAAAAAATTCAAGCCATGATGAGTGAAGAAGTCAAATGATGGTGCAACCATCATGACACTAAAACATGCAAAAAACACCCTCCACAAATCAAATTTGCATGCTTGCAAATAAGCCCTCCTCCACCAACTTTCAGCCAAGGAAAGATACAAAGGAAAATGGCCGAAACGGAAACCAAACTGGCAACTTCAAAAAACTGATCCCGTAATAAATTACAGGAAAACCCCGCTACTGTATATACATACCCGCATTTGTATTCCGACCGAATACAAATGCAATTAGACAAAATCTACACTGTACAATACTAGGATCCGGCAAAACCAAAGCCCGCTAGTATTATCTGTCCGATCATGATCCGTGCAATACCGCACATACATGATCGAACCCTGCCATATCTCCATACGGCCTCTACAGCGTTTCGTCCGAAACTTGAGAAAACGGTCTGTGGGGGACTCTAAAGACTCGTCAACACATTGGCTGTGGATTTAACCACTAGCAAGTCAGAGGTATTAGCCATACGTAACCTGCTACCAATTATTGACTAAAAGGGACGTCGATGAGCGAACTCATCCTGACACCCTACTGAGCCTGTCAGTGACAATATCCGTACAGTCCGGTCCGTTCGTCTATGAGCATCGCATGGCGGGCCTAGGGGGTTGGTAAAAGTCAGACCCCCAAAAGCGGTACAAGTCGTGTTGGAGTGTAGCCCAGAACACCCTGAGATACTACTGGAATACCTACCAGTAAATCTCCTGCCTTGGCCAAGGACTTCGTGTAATGGCTCTCCTAGACACAGCGCGACCTCACCCCCAATACCGGGAGAGACGAACCCCTGCAGATCCGCTCACTGCCTCCATGTGGCTCGGGACTGTACCCAACTAAAACCTGTTTGCACGTCTCCTTTGAGCGTGGTAGGGTAGTAATCAAAGTACAGTGGGAACTCACACGAGACAAATGACGATCTCAGGTCGATGAACTAACCTGTACACATGTCACTAGGGAACTGCTATCTGACGTCAGGTATAAGACCAACTAGCAGGTTCCCGACGAGTCATGTCTGGTGTACTCATAACCAAATGAGCACCTGTAAACATCTTAGGTGAACCAACTGACACCAGTGGCTTATGAGACCGGCCACCGCTCCTCGTCGGGGTCTCGACTGTATACACTAGTCTACTCTGGAGTATCGATGCCCTGTCTCGAAACTCCCACGACTAGGGACCTTTTAAGGATGTGCTTATAGACTATCAGCTCCCACGTATATGATCGCCCTCATACAGCTGGCAGTCAAGCAAGAATCCTAGGGGCTCTATCAACGCGCAATAGTGACCTGTAAGGTCACCTAAAGCAGTACACGATGATAAAGATAAACCAGATAGCATACTATCATCTTGAGTAAGACTGTCCTATCGGGATAGGTCCTCCATCAATCATTGCAATCACGTGCCTGTGATCTAATAATAGACTCTGAGGGCACTATCTCCAACACACAACACATGTGATGGTTTAGAGCTTGAATCATGAATGAGAAAGAAGAAGGAAAATTGAGAGAGCAAGAAAACAAGGAGCTCAAGAAAATGGCTAAGGCAAATGAGCTTGGAAAATCACCAAGTGTAGATTGGCTCACCAAAAATCCTCACTTATTGAAGCATGGCATTTTTTCCAGATAAAAAATAGAACAATGCTTCAATAGTGAGTCAAAAATAATATAAAAATGCTAAAAGCCATGCTTTGCCCATGCCCTCAAAAGTCTCCCCATTTTTCTTTTCATTTTCTATTTTCACAAAGTAGAAAATCCAATCATGCTTCATGTGTGTGTGTGTGTGTGTGTGTGTGTGTATTATGAAGAATATAATTAGTGTGATAATAATATTAGTTAATATATATAATTATATCATATAAATATATATCATATTATTAAATCAACACTTGATTTAATAATCCAGTTATATCATATATAACCGACTAATATCATTTATCTGTATATCACATTATCAAATCAACACTTGATTTGACAATCCAGTTATATCACATATAACCTAACTGATAACAAATAACCGCCAGAATACGGTATCACAGACTCGTATTTAATCAGGCCCCCGCACGTATCAACATATGTGCCCTACTTCGTTTCGCTTGAACTAGGAAACTTCTGTGTGGGACTCTAAAGACTCGTCAATACGCCAGCAATAAGTAATGATCTTATCAGTTACCCACAAACCGTCAGCAGTACTAGCTGGACGTAATAGCTACCCAGGTATTAAGCGAACAGAAGATCAACAAGCAAGCTTGTCCAAACTCCCATGCAGCCTATAGGTAAAACTTACCCTACAGTCCGGTCTCTTCGTCTGATATGTCGCATATCGAGTCTGGGGGTGGAATCGTCAGACCCTAATAACTTGATAAGTCATGCTGATGTGTGGCCTATAACGGTACGAGAAACTACTGATAACACTTATCAATAAATCTCATCAAGAGCCCTGACCAGGGACCTCCTGTTATAGCCAATCGAGTATAGCGCAACATCAACTCCTTATACCGGGAGAGAAGAAACCCCTCCTATCGCTCATTGTCTCCATGTGACTCGGGACTGTACCCAAAATCCACCTATTTGCATGACTCCTTTGAGCCATGGTAGGGAGGAAATCAAAGCACAGTGGGGACCACAAAAGACTCTATGACGATCTCGGGTCTACAGACTAACATGTACCTGTGTCACCAGGGAACTGCTATCTGACGATAGGTATAATACCATCTAGGAGTTCTCTGGGAGTCCTGTTCGGTGTACCCATTCTCCAATGAGCACCTGTGTACAATCTTTGATATCAAACACCAATAGCTATGGGATCAACCATCGCCCTCATATAGGGTCAAGAAACGTACACACTAGTCTACTCTGCAATATCGATGCCCTGTCTCGATATACCCTCGACTAGGAACAATTAAAGGATGTGCTTGTGGACTACCAATGTCTCAGTAGTATGATCCGCATCATAGTCCTGCTAGTCAAGCCTACACCATAAGAGCTTTATCAACATGTATCTGAGAGACAATATAATAATACTAAGTGTACATGTTAAGATAAAGAGTAACCAGATAGCATAATATCATGTCGAGTAACAAATTCCTCTATATATATGTCCAAGCATCCACTATAATATACATCAATGTACAATAATGGCCTCTAGGGCATACATATCCCTAACAGAGGGATGAGGTGTAATGTGTATTTATTGTAGCATGGCTCACTTGGTGACTCTTCGGGTGACTCATGGTTTACTATTGTGGCATGCTTGATATTTGTAAGTGTTGTGAGATATTTTCTTTACTTGATGCATTATTCTATGCTCACAACACTTAACCTTTTTTTCTTGAGTTGTTTCATGCTTCACACTCTCATCTCCTCATGCTTCTTCTTCTTCTTCTACCTCCACCCTTCAAGTCTCATGTGTTGAGAAATCAGGGTGTTTGGAGACAAATTAATCCATCATTAGACTCTACATCTTCTAGGCTATCTAGTCTAGCGAACTAGGTACCCTAGTTACCTCGGCTATGAGGTAGGAGTTCGGAATACAAATTCTCAGGTGGATCATCTTCGATGGAGGGAGACCGGAGATCAAGCTTGATCATGGTGGCCTCTACGAGCTTGGGATGATGGTTAAAGACCGAAGGACACGGATCATTCGGTATAACATTCTTAAACTCCTTTTAGCTTGCTAGATTAGGGTTAATGGTAGATTCGTAGCATCGGATTGTTCTAACGCCAGTTTGTAAAAATTTTGTTTCGCAATCGGCCACGATTTGATGGCCAGGACGCTGGCATAACCCAACAGATTTAATAATTTGATATATATATATATATATATATATATATATATATATATATATATATATATATCATGGTTGATGATACATAGAAGTAGGATGTATGAGAATCACATTTGAGTAAAGATAATGATAAACATTTGTGAATTAAAAGAAAGGAAGAATGAGTTATGGTTTTGGATGCTTGGAGAAGCATTGAGAAGCCATGACTCATCTTCAATTCTTGGATTATTCTAGATATTTTGTCATTCTAATCTCATCTTTGCTGATGGTTCATTCTCACTTCCAATTTCATCTTCATCTCTTCACTAGATATTTCTAGAGTTGAGAAAAAGAAAAAGAAAGAATTTTAGTGAGCAAAATTCCTACTTTATCAACCTACACTACTCTAGCTAATTAGTATAAATTGTTGTCTTCACTAATACCTTGATTAGTGAAGTAAGAGCTTGAGTGTGAGTTGTCTCAAGATAAATCATTTTTTACGACGAAAACTACAAGCAAGCTCGTTTCATTCTTCAAGCAGAGTCAAAAAAGAGTTCTAGGGACTACTATTTGGAGCTTTAGAAGTGAAGGACCAGACTATAAAAGTTGTAGATTCTCTTCACTTAGTTTAGAACTTATTTGCTTAACTATAAAATTCTAATTCTCTAGTTCGATTCTTGTTTAGTATACTTAGATATCTAAATTTTTAAAATTGCATACTTGATACTCATTGAAACCTAGTAGAAATGCCATGACATACTTTCATATTCCTATCTTAATAGAGTGACAAAAAACACTTTGCAGGATTATAAGATATTTGAATATAACTGTATTAGATGTAATGGTTAATTATCATAAATCAGATAAGTTCTAATGTATAAATTGAGATGATTTATCTCTTACTAAGATTGATTAAGTTTATTACTTTCTTATCATGGTATCAGAGCCAATGACACGATCCAAAATATATTTTTATTTTTATTTTTATTTTATTATTCAAAAATAAATAAAGTTGCGTCAATAATATTTAATTCAGAAATGAGCTTCTCTCAGTTTGATAATAAGCAGTTGCCTCCATCAATATCAAGTCCAAGCAGTTATTCTTGTTTTTATGATGTCTTCTAGCAGCTATTCTTTTCTTCCATCCAAGCAGCTATTCTTTTCTTACGATGTCTTTTAGCAGCATGTTCTTCTTTCTTTAGCAATTCCAGCGAAAGAGACTGCAGCTTATTCGGTCCACCTTGCAATCCGCGGAAGAGATCAAAGGGTATTAGTCTGTCATGCTCGATACTTTAGATCCGTTGTTCTTCTCTGTCGTTCTACAAGCTGCATATTTTGGTTCAAGATATTATTCAAACTCTCGGTTATCCATAGTGAGGCTGTTAGATTATGAGATATTTGAATATAACTTTTTAGATACTATGTTACCATAAATCAGATAAGTTCTGATTTATATTGTTGAGATTATCATTAGTGTGTTAGATTGTTAAGATTATTAATCATCAGTTAGTTATTTTATGAGGTGTATAAATTGAAATGATTTATCTCTTAATAAAATTGATCGAGTTTATTGCTTTTTTTTTATCATTACGGTTGACCTACTGCTTCTCAAAAACAAATCACAAAGACATGTAGATTCTTCTCACTAATAATTATGCTTAATTAATCCCAACTAAATCCCTTAACCAAACACGTTTTTATCCAATTACACACCAAAATTCCAACAATCCTTGACAAGTATGTACATCAAACTTAATTGTACGATATTTCAACTTATCCCCACAAACCATAGATCAAAACTTTCATCAATCAAGAAATCGAAAACCTCCTCCTCTTCGGCTTCGCAACCACATTGACCCTTTCTCCATCATCCAACATCAACGTATCCTTCGACCCTTGCTTGAACGGATTCAGCTTCCCCAATTTCTTCGACACCGAAGCGAAGAAAGTAGCCTTCTTGCCCGGTTTCTTACTCTTGTCAATGTCCGATAGAAAGAGCTTCATTTTCATTAATTCCGATCTCAACTCCTCATTCTCCCTCATAAGATTCACGTCTGCACCTGCACGAGCACGTGCAGACCCAGCTGCGGGGAGAAGTGGCAGGTTTGGCTCATCGTGTGCATTGCTGCGGAGCTTGAGCTGGTCGTAGTAGAGAGCGTGGAGCACGACTTGTAATGGGAGTCTTTTGTTTTGTGAGGCGTGGAGGCGGGCTTCATAGGAGAGACGGAGTGGGTCCATTACGCTGCAGACCTTCTCGCGCTCGATTTCATCTAGGCCTGGGTGAGCCTGTCAAGATTTTAGAAGTCCGGAATGATTATAAATCGAAAAAAAAAAAACTATTTTCTTCTGTTCAATTATTATAAAAATATTCCTAGTTATATCCATATTCATAACAATGCTCACCTTCAAATATATATCAACCGCTCTATAGAGATCATCATCAAACCTCCTGGCCGACTTCGGTAATGCGCCAGCCACTCCCGTGAACTTCGACACGCTGAGCTCCTCGTCGGTAGCAATCTCACCGACAAAAGCATCCATGGTCTTGGCAACCTGCTGCACCGCTGCAGAGCAACTGATCACCCCTCCCCCTCCATAAAGCCCCCCGCCCTCCTTCTCCACGAACCCCAAAATAATCCGTCTCAAGCTATCAAGATCCAACACCCGCTCCCCTACACAGTCCAACGCGATCGCAAGCAGGTCCCCCACCGATGCTTGATCCAAGTCCGCCGTGATGCACTTTTCCAACTCCTTTCTACTATCTGTCGAGTCACTTAAGAAGACGGACGTACGCAGAAGCAGGCATAGGAAACTGAGAGGCAACGATATCGCGGTCGATTTAATGAGAGAGATTATGGACTCTAACAGAAAGGCTTGATGTTTTCGGATGAGTGGTGGGGAGTCGGATAGGGGGAGAGCAGAGTGAAGGGGGAGGAGAGAGTCGGGGAGGACGGTTTCCGCGTAAGTGGTGATTATAGTGGATAGTGTTTTCGAAGGGGTGCCACGGTTCTTCATTGATATTAGTATTTTTTGGAGGGAGTAAGTGGGGAGGGAAGTGACTTCGGAGAGCCACCAGTCGGTCGGGGAGCGAGTCGGAAAGTTTGCTTCGTTGGAAGCCTGGAATATAGAGAAATGTTAGTACATACTACATACTAGTTGAATGACGGAAAAATGCGAGAAATATAATAAGCTGTTGTCAATAAGGTTTCACTATAATCTCAAAGATCAACTTGGGCTGAATTCAAGTAAAATGCCATGATTTACCATTATCTTTTTTAAATAAATACCATAAACTCAACAAATTGCAAATAAATATCAGGAACATAATCGATTTCAAAAACCAAAGGCTTTCAACATTTTTCAATTTCATACATGCATCAATTTTCAATATTTATATCATACTAAGACCACAAACAAAAAACGGGCGTATGACCTGTTTAATTATGCGGTTAGGAAAACTAGGGTTGGTTTTTAAGAGGAGATAGAAGCCGTGCAAGCTCTAGTTTGCAAGACCCTGTCTCCATTTTAAAAACTTAACTTTAATAAGTGTTTGCTTTTGGAGTTTTCTAAACTCCATAAGATGAGTGTTTTCTTCCGAAATTTCATAGTTTAGAAAACTTTGGATGAGTTTAGGTTTTCAAAACTCGGGTTATCTCAACTTTGGAGTTTAGATAACCGGAGTTTTCTAAACTCCAAAGTTCATACCGAACAAGCCATAATTAGGATTTTTGAGTGAAGTTTAGATAATCTTATGAAATTCCTGTTATCCTTCCTTAACTCCATTCCCAAACAGAGCCTTAACTGCAAAACATTGCAAGTTTGTGGTAGTTATTTCCACCTAAATAAGTTCATGGTATTTATTTAGGGATTCAGAAAATTTTATGATATTTTGCCTGACAAAATCTTGATAGCTTATGGAATTTTAGAGAAATGCATCTGTCAAAAATTTTAGATAATTTATGCAGATTAATTTCTTTACGAGATCAATTACCTTCAAGCTAATCACATCCACACATCTCTGAATGAGCCCGATCTCCTCTGCAATCTCACCCAAATCGTCACACGATTTCAGCACAATAACAGCGCCTGCCAGTGTCTTTAACGCTGCTTGTCCCAGGAACCCCTCTGTCCGCTCTATCAGGTTGTTCCCGTCACAGACCCTCTCTGTCATCTCCAGGTACTCCGCGGCGCAACGCAGCGCCGCGACGTTGTACACCGTTATCTCGAAGTTGACGCCGTAACAGAACCTGACAGCCTTCTCGAAGGCCTCGGCGCCCCCGGGTAAGTCCGACAGGTCAATTCGGGTCGGGTCGGAGCGGTCGGACTCGAGGATTCGGGTTCGGATGTATCCGCTTTTGGACATCAGCATGAACTGGATCCAAAATGAGGAATTTTAATTTAAATTTTAGAGGGAGGGAGGGGATTGCTAAAATGGGAACATTTTTTTGGGGTAAATAGTCAGCAAAAAAACATCGAGCAATTTTTTCCACTGTCAAAACCCCCGGCCTCGAAATGGTAATTAAACCGCTGCAAATTTTTCCTCCGGTGTCTATATAGTAGCCTGCTGTATCTAACAAATTCATACAAACTATTTCGATATCATGGGAAACGGTTTATATATCATAGCCAACTGCTTAGATATCACTGGCTACTTCTTAGAAATAGCAGTAAAGTACTAAATATCAGAGGTAAGGGGTTTTTTGACAACTAAAAACTTTTTTAGAGGGGTTTGACCACAGTTTGGAGATCAGCAGGTTTTTGACAACGGAAAAAAGTGGAGGTTTTTTTTGTTGATAATTTACCCTTCTTTTTCTTTTTCTACCTTGTGAAGCGCGAAATTAGTTTCTCCAACATTGATGATTAAATCTGTGGGAACTTGGACTTCTTGTGAACATACCCTGCAATAATAAATTTTAGCATACGGTTATTAGTGAATAGAAATTTGCAAAATAACATGAAAGAAGTCGTCCGCTTATGAAAAACAAATTCTAAAGAAGAGTTTTGTAACTTATTTTCATCTGTTTTTGATGGATATGGTTAGAGAACAGGGTAATAGCAGGGTTGGTAAACGAGCCAAACAAGCCGAGTTTTAGGGTTACAGTGCCACGGGTATTTTGACCGTTGACCGGGATTCGGATATGAATAGGAAAAACCCGATTTCTAATTAGCGGGGATGAGACGAGGACGGTTGTAGCCCTTCCTGCCTCGTGCCCCGACCCATCCTGTATTATAGATAATTATGTATAATATTTTTACAACCCGTCTGCATGTGGATTTGATGCCTAAACTCAAATATTTTTTGTTTAGGGGTGGTTTTACAAATTGTAAGGATTTAATATTTATAGTTATTTCGGACATGACTTAATTTTAATGGTTATGTATGCAATTTTGATGAATTGGCTCTTATCAATTGGAATATGAATACTTGAAAAATGAATGAATAGAAAATTGACGGGACGACGCGGGTTCCCCGTGAGGACTTAGGCTCGATGATGGGGTAGATTTTGTCAGACCTGACAGGGCATGGGACGTGAATGGGATGAGATATCACATATGCGGGACGGGGAGGGGATAGGTAATCCCACGCCCCCATCCCGCCCCATTTCCATCCTTAGATGTAATTCCCACTTAATACCAATAAGTTAATAATCATGATCTAAATTTAAGAATATATAATCATTTAATTATTAGTAGTGGATACCAAATAAGATATAAATTAATCAAATTTACAAGAGACTTAAACAAGCCGTGCTTGAACACGAACCGAGCCCGAGCCTTCCATATTCGTATTTGTTCTTTTATTTCATCGAGTTTAGGTTTTTTTTAATCTGGCTTGATTATTTATTAAACTGGCTGGAACGAGCTTTTAATAAGCTGATCTTGAGCCGAGCTTTGATCTTTGAGCTTTTTAACACGTCTAGATAATAACATAAATGTATCCATGAATTTTGCTTCTTTTTTTTTTGTGATAAGTATGCTGAACTAATTTTATTAAAGAATAATACTATTAACTTCCATTCTTGATTGCAAAAATATACCCTAAACAATTGAAACAGTTGGAACATTAATATGAACGTTTACGTTATCCAAAATGGTTATAATTTGACCATTTTACTCTTATCTTTCTCCTATCCTCTCCTTCTCTTTCTTTCTTCTTCATCAATTTTCTTAACCTATGCTTTAAAAACTTTTGAGTTGTTAATCCTCACTCTTATCCTCTATAAGAATTTTCCTCAACCAATCCTCTCAAAATCCCTATTCATAAATTTTCAACTTCTAAATCCCGAATCTTAAAATTCTTAAATTTCTAACTCCCAATCTCAAGATCCCAGAGTCTTTGAAACTTGAAATTTCTTATCATCAAATTTCCAAAAGTCCCAAGCTACGTATCTTTAAATTTCCAAATCCCTAACTTTAAATCTTTTCAAGTCCACCCACAAATTTCTCAATTCTTACAAACTTGAGCATGTCCTTTATTGTTTTTATTTTTCTCTTTCCTTCGGTAAAGCTCGACCTCCAACCTAGAAGCGCCAATGTATTCATCGCGCGCTCCTCTGTTGCTTTTCTGATCTTTTATTACATTTTAATTACTATATTTTATGCAATTTTTAATTTTAAATTCATCATCCTTTATTTTGTTATTTACTGTTTTTTTAAGAAAAAAATATTAAAACAAAAAGAATGATATAATGGTCCAGTTATGAAAAATTTAACGTAGTTAGATACATGCTTATGTTCCAAAAAATAGTTTTTGGTACTCATCTTTAATTTTTTGAAGGAAAAAACTAGGCAATAAACTTTATATCTACTTTTTAAAGTTCAACATACTCATCTTAATAAATAGAAAGTTCAGACATACATTGGTGCAATTTAATTACCCTCAGAGAGAAAGAAAAGAAAAAAGAAAGAAAGAGCTATGTCCGATTAGTTTATTGAACTCTTCCTTTGGTAAAAATTAGTGAAGATTATCCGAACCATAATTTTCAGGGTTAGGGAAGTTTTGCATTAATTAATAGGGTCCACTATTCTCAGGGTTGAATATATAATTTTACATCAGAACTATATCTTCAATTCATTTCTCGAACACTAATTAAATTTTCTGAGACTATGTCCATAAAACTATGGCAACTAACTTAACACTGGTAAGAGTAAAGATGCACTTAATACTAAAATCCTATAAAGTCAAAGCATAAATATAGTCATGTACTGTAACAATTGTTTCTTTTCAATAATAAAATTATGGGACAGACTCTTTTTGAGTCGTGCTCTTAATTAATTACGACGACTATTGATGTAAAAAGAAAGTAATAAAATTATCCAATTCTTCCTATATCTAGACAAACTCAGAGAGTTGATTGTAGGAAAACGAACAATTGATACCCGTCTCTAGACCAATAGAAAAGCAATCAAATTCAATAATCTTAATATTTTTGTCATGTATAGGTTCAATCTGTACTGTTTCTAGAATAAAGAGATCATGAATACAATAGCAGATATAAAAAAGTATATTTTTCATCTCAAAATGAGGTGTTAATTTGAATAGTGAAACGAAGTACCCACCAATGGCCAGTACGCTCCATAGCCGAAGAGAGACGACGAGAGGCGGCAGCCGAAGAAGAAGCCATTGATGGAGAAGAGAAGCTCTTCAAATAAAGCAAGAGTGATTGGGATAAAAGCTTTAGTTGAGAATATATATAGACTTGCTTCTAATCGCACCGTAACCCACCAAGATCCAAGCTTCTTCTTTTTTGCCCTTTATTTAATTAAGAGGTCTGGGATGTTTTGATACCTCGAGCTTGTTTTTGTCCCTTAAAGTGGTGGCTACAGTGAACCCAAGAGGTTGCTTTCTATACAACTCATTTTAGGCTTGGCTTTGTTAGGCTAACTAATACCCTCAAACAATATGAGTAAAATGGGCCGGGTTCGGATGGTCGAACCCGATATAATTTAGTGTGGATCTGCATGGTTATACTCTCACGAGAGAATTTAATTTAAGGCCGGTGGGGATCAAATAAATACAAAATTACATTGCTTCTATTGCTTTTAATTGTGTTTAGCCTGAAGGAGTTGGTTATTTTTATTTTTTAATATAGCCTTTACCGTTACTTTTAGAATTTTAGTGAAGTTGCAACTATTTTATTTTATGTCGGAGCTCAGATTCAAATACTATAATAAGACCAGGGACAGGAGCTATTCAAGAGCAGGGTGAGGCCATGGCCCCATCCTATTTCTCCACACCTTGGCCCAAAAATAATTCATGGATCGTTGAAGGATGGGGGAGTGAAGAGAGAAGCGTCAGTGACTGTACTCGGTGTTGAGGAAGGTGGTGTAGAAGCTGGATATGGAGATGAGGAGGTGAGAGAGCTTCAGCAATGGGGGAAAAGGAGCACATGAGGTGTGTTCTTCTTCTTCTTCTTCACGTTACAGGCCGCGTTTTCTTCTATTTTTATCATGGGATCTAGTTTGATTTGAGATTTTTGGAGGGTTTTGGGTTTTAGATCACGAAGAAGAAGAAGATAGGAGAGAGGGGGTATGAGAGTCTATCTTGCCATGTGCAGGATTATTGTCTGTGGGATTTTAGTTTCATCTTGCAATCACTTTTCATTTCACTTTCTTTGATTTTGTCGACTTTATCAGCTCCAAAAAAAAATTATTTTTCTAACAACCGGTTAAATAGATTACCGGATTGGTTATTGGCTGTGAACGAGAACACAATAGTACAACTTTCAAAGTTGTGATCTTCTGTGTTACCTTTGTAGTCAATCACCAGATCCTCAAGTTATGTTGAATTTACCTTGGTAGTAAAAGTATCGCTCATATTTTAATGAACAAGTTTTAAGCTAGCAATTATTCGATCAGGATTTTCTTTTATTATGTGATGTTCTTCTTATGATTTTCGATCGTGTTACTTGCCGTCTAAGCTGTATTATGCTTTATATATACAAGTGCAAATTAGTTACCTTTATAGTTTGAATATTTTATGCTCTATTTGTAAATGCGTAATTTGGACTTTGGCTCCATGCATGCTTTGAAAATTCCTGCATTCGCCACTGTATATGACACATGCCATTTAAAGTGGAATAAAAATAAAGAAATGACCAATGTACAAAAACTCAAGTTACAGCTTATAAACGGAACTCGTATGGCTTTACTCAACTCTCATCGTTACCCTGAAGTTTTATGACGCCTCTCTTATTGGGTTATCAGTATCTATACCCGTTATGGCTTTAAACTCAAATTGGGAGCTTGAAGCCATGGACTTCATTTGCTTCCCTAATATGTGGCAGGAATTCCTCGATGCTTTATTTGGCAGCCAGCCATCCACGTCACATGACGGCTGGCAAGGGACATAGGATAACGTGGTGGGTCCCATGTAATCCTGCAAGGTGTGCACTGATCTCCAACGTACACTTCACAACCGTCTCTGTGTTCCATAGGATGATGAAAGGACAAAAGATATTGTAGGAATAAAGTAAATTGCTTGCCTTTCAAAATAATTGATATTCGAACGAAATTGGGTCATTTGAGCAACTTGGTGATGTGCCTCTTTTGTCACTTTGTAAGGGAAAAAGTCGCGTTAATGGACTAGTCAAGGATATCCTATACCCAAATGAGCCAATGAGAATTTTCAATGATAATAATAATAATAATAATAATTATTATTATTATCAATAGATAATAGCATACTTCTTGATTAACGTCAAACAAATACGTTATGTATATGTAATACTAGAGCTTATATTTCTTTCTTTTTAAACCCATGATTTGCTTGCACGATGGTAATTTTCCATCTGGTTTGATCTGTCAGGCTGGTTTATTGCATTTTATATCATATATGTGCATATAACTCTTGCAAAAGTCTTTTGAAGAGTCAGTTGGTGAAGAAATCATATGGATTGTGTTAAATTTGACCCAAAAGTTAAGCTTAAAGGTCTTTGTTCTAGTTATGTTCATGTCATCAACTTTTCCATTAAATTTCCAGATATACCGAACTGATTAATTATACTTGAAGTTAAGCTTATGTTCTGGATCTCTACATTACAATAAATAGTGAAAGCAAAGCCAAATTTAAGGGAATCTCACCATGTAAAAGATTTTTGATAAGGTATTTAACGAATTTTCTAAAAGAAGCCCGCAAAGGTATCTAAATATTGTCATTATAAGAACTTTGAAAAAGTTATCTCACAATATTAGATATTTTTAAGGCAAGCTTAAAGCTTTGTGCTCTTATTTGTCATCACATATGATAGTGTCATCACTTATGATAGTGTCTTCTGCATAAAATATATCCATTTTCGAATTAGCTAAATGGTAGACCATGTTCCTGGTCAGAGTAGTGGCAGGCATGACATATCTTCTTCTTATTGTACGTAGTTGCTCATACTCACGCCACTAACTTGCGGCCAAGACGAAATACAAAACGAAAAATTTCTAGAGAGCAAAACCTACTACAACCCTAGAATCGATACCAAGCGCTAAACTACCAAACACAAAAGAAACTAAAGTACTCGGCCAGCAATAACAGCCTTTGTAGTCGTGTACTTCGCCATCAAAGATTTCCTTCTTAAGCAACTAGGTCGTCGGGAACAAACTTGGATGTCGATCATCCGTGCCGAAGATGATCCACCCGAAAGAACCATAGCTCAAGCTTTAGCTTCAATTCAATAATTCTAAGTGAAGCAACTCACACAATAGACTTGCTAAGCGAAGTGTGTAAGTGATATAGTTGTGAATCCCATTGTATTCTCTCTTTTCTATTTTTATTCTCTCTTTTTCAAAGCTCACAAGAGAGGAGAGCGAAAAGGATACGACTAAAGACTTCTCCTCATCTCTTTATCTCTTTATCTTATTCTTTGAGAATAGATTGAGCTTCTCAAAGAATCCTAGAACTTATGAGAAAAAAATGAAAAACACCTCATATGTGTGCACGCGTAAGCGCGTACACACACGCATATACTATAAATACATACATCCGTATTCGTATCAAGATATCAATACCCGTATTCGTATCAAGATATCAATACCCGTATTCGTATCAAGATATCAATACCCGCATTTATATTAAGATACAAATATCCGCATTTATACAAATACGTGTATTCGTATAAATACATGTATTCGTATCAAAATACAAATACTGAAAAGAGAGAAAATGAGAGATATAATACTAGCTCACATATCATCTAAATGTAATAATCTCAAACCGGCTAGTATTAACAAAATATCCAATTAAAGTACGTGTACTAAAAACACGTATTTAATCGAATCTCCGTACGTATCAAAATACACACACTACATCGTTTCGGTTGAGCCGGAAAACCCTCTGTGTGGGACTCTAAAGACTCGACAATAAGCCGGCAGTGGGTTTAACCACAAGCACATCAGCGGCACTAGCTGTACGTAACGACTATCCAGGTATTGAACTAAAGAAAGGTCGATAACCAAACTCGTCCGTACCCCTACTGAGCCTATAAACGACAATCTATGAATAGTCCGATCTCTTCGTCTGAGAGTGTCGTATACCAGGTCTAGGGGTGGAAAACGTCAGACCCCTAATAATCCGATAAGTCATGTCGATGTTGTTAGTAATATGTATGCCCTAGACACCATTATTGATGATATAGTAGATGCTTGGACATATATATAGAGGACTTTCTTGCTCGACATGATAGTATGCTATCAGGTTAATTTTATCTTAACATATTGACTGGTATTTATACTGTCTGTCTCTTACATGTTGATAAAGCCCTTAGGATATGTACTTGACTACCAGGACTATGATGAGATCATACTAGTAGGGCCAGGATGGTCCAAAAGTACATCCTTTAATCAGTTCCTAGTCGAGGGAATACCGAGCTTAGGGTATCGATATTCCAGAGTAGACTAGTGTGTAAGTTTCTTGTCCCTCAGAGGGCGATGGTTGATCCCACAACCATTGGTGTATGACATCAAAGATTGTACTGTAAGTCCACGTTACCTCTCCCGGTTCTTTCGGGCTTGCGGAAATGGTGAAAAACGATTTTTTGGGTCATGGTAACATGGACTAGAAAACCTGGATCTTTGCTAAACAACACACAAGCAACTAACAAGAGCTTTACCTACTCGGTTAGGGGGTTATAACTTAACTTCAACTCCTTCTCTTGGACTCCTTGTGGTGGTCGGATGGTTCTCTCCTCGTCGCATTCTCTTGCCGAAGATTGATCCACCTGAGGGTCTCTACCTTGAGCTTCTTCCTCGAACTTGAGAAAACTAAAGTGTCCGGCTTGCTAGACCTTCAACCTTAGGATGAGTAGAGAGTGGCTTTGGTGTTTTATCTCCAAGGAAATGTTTCTCAACACAAGAGATGAATTTTCCTTGAGCTAGAGGAAGAGGAAGAAGAAAGGATGAGAGAGAATGAATATTAGAGAATGATAATAGTTTTACAACCATAACCAATATATGTGAATTAATCTAATTAATAATATTAATCAAAATTAAAAAGGTGATGGTTGGTTTGATAAGACCATTATCATTTCACATTAAATGTTTTTGCAAAGATCAAAGAGCATCTTTGGAGTGAAATGATGATGGTCAATGTTTCAACCTTGGTCAACAAGTCAACCTTGGTCAACAAGTCAACAACCCTAACCATAACCCAATTTCATTTAATTAATATTATTAATTGATATTTCACATATTCATTAGGGTTTGGAAAAAGACAACTGTCAACTGTGCATACACACCCGTTCCAAAACCCTAATGAAAATCCTCTTCCTCCGCCTCAAACAACTGTGCATACACACCCGCATTCGTGTTCCGAGGAACACGAATATAATGAGATAAAACTAACCCCAAAACATATACTAGGATCTGGCTCAAACCAGAGCCTGCTAGTAATGACTGTCCGGACACCAAACGTGCACAAGTGCGCGGATGTGAACAAACCCCGTCGCAAAACCATGCGACCTCTACTCTGTTTTGCCCAAAGGCGAATAACCCTCTGTGTGGGACTCTAAATACTCGACACTACGCTGGCAGTGGGTTTAACCACAGACCGCAAGCGGCACTAGCTGTACGTAACGGTCCCCAGGTAGATGCCGATGAGAAGACTGATGAGGTGAACCCATCCGAACTCTTACTGAGCCTGTATGTGACAATCTCCGTACAGACCGGTCTGTTCGTCTAAGAATATCGCATGGCGGGCCTAGGGGGTGGTAAACGTCAGTCCCCTAATAGCGGTACAAGTCGTGTCGGAGTGTATCCCAAAACACCCTGAGATAACACTGGAAACCTACGAGTATATCTCGCTTGCCCTGGCCAGGGACTTTGTGTAATGGCTCTCCTAGACACAGCGCGATATCAACCCCCAATACCGGGAGAGACGAATCATGTCTAACCGTCACTGCCTCCAAGTGCTTCGGGACTGCACCCAACTACTACCTGTTTGCACGACTCCTTTGAGCCGTGGTAGGGTAGTAATCAAAGTACAGTAGGAACACACTCGAGGCGAAGTGACAGTGTCAAGTCAGCGGACTAAGTTGTACTCATGTCACCTAGGAACTGATAACTGACGATAGGTATAGTACCAACCAACAGTTCCCGACGAGTCCTGTCCAGTGTACTCGTAACCTAACGAGCACCCGCATACTATCTCAAGTACGACGTACTGACGGCTGTGGGACAGACCGTCTCCCATGCTGATATGAGAAGCGCATACGCTAGTCTACTCCGGAGTATCGATGCCCTGTCTCGATAGTCCTACGACTAGGGACCTGCATAAGGATGTGCTTGTGGATTACCCAGCCCCCACGAGTGTGACTGCCATCATAACGCTGGTAATCAAGCAAAGATCCTAAGGGCTCCACTAATGTGTATAGGTGATATATTAAAAGAAACACATGTACACATTAAAGTAGAAACAAACCAAGTAGCATACTACTATTTTGAGCAAGATTGTCTATACAACTGTGAATATCCCAAGCTTCCATTAAGTAATATACAAACTAGTATGATACAGTAATGGCCTCTAGGGTATATACACTAACAATCTCCTACTTGCACTAAGGCCATGTACCGGCGTATCGAAGACCTATCATCTCGATCAGCCGCTCGAACTGAGTCTGGGGTAAGGCCTTCGTGAATGGATCAGCAGTGTTATCTTCCGTAGCAACTTTCCGAACCTCGATCTCCTGGCGACCCACGATCTTCCTGATCAGGTGATACCGCTTCAAGATGTGTCTGGACCTCTGATGGGACCTCGGTTCCTTCGCTAAAGCTATAGCCCCGTTGTTGTCGCAATACATAGGTATTGGATCAACAATGGACGGAACCACCTGAAGTTCTGTCAAGAACTTCCTTATCCAGATGGCTTCTTTTGCGGCATCTGCAGCAGCGATATATTCCGCTTCCATCGTCGAGTCAGCAACGATTTCCTGTTTGGAACTCTTCCAACACATCGCCCCTCCATTGAGGGTAAAGACATAACCCGACATGGACTTGGAATCATCCTTGTCACTCTGGAAGCTGGAGTCAGCAAAGGCCTCGATCTGGAGGTCTTTTCCGCCATACACCAAGAACATCTCCTTAGTCTTTCTCAGGTACTTGAGAATGTTCTTTACCGCTATCCAGTGCTTCTCCCCAGGGTTTGACTGATACCGGCTTACCACACTCAGTGCATAAGCTACATCTGGTCTGGTACACAACATCGCATACATTATAGAGCCTACCGCAGAAGCGTAGGGTATAATAGACATGCGATCCCTTTCCAAATCAGTCTTGGGAGACATCTCTTTAGAGAGGGTGATCCCGTGACAAGCCGGTAGATTACCGCGCTTGGAATCTTCCATACTGAATCTTTTCAGTATGGTGTCGATGTACCTGGACTGTGAAAGCCCTAATATCCTCTTGGATCTGTCACGATAGATCCGGATCCCCAGAATGTAAGAGGCATCACCCAGGTCTTTCATGGAGAACCTGTGTGACAAGAACCCTTTGACAGATTGTAGCATAGGAATGTCATTTCCTATTAAGAGAATGTCATCCACGTATAAAACGAGGAATACGACAGTTCTTGCTACAAATCTACTATAGATGCATGGTTCATCTGGATTTTTGATAAAGCCAAATTCTTTGACCATCTCATCAAAACAGATGTTCCTACTCCGCGATGCCTGCTTTAGTCCATAGATGGACTTAAGCAACTTGCACACCTTTTCGCTGCTCCCACTCTGAATGAAACCCTCTGGCTGGTCCATATAAACACACTCCTCTAAATTTCCATTTAGAAAAGCGGTCTTTACGTCCATCTGCCAAATCTCATAATCGTGGAAGGCAGCAATGGCAAGAAGGATCTGAATGGATTTCAGCATAGCCACTGGAGAAAAGGTTTCGTCATAGTCCAAACCAGGTCTTTGACGAAAACCCTTTGCAACAAGTCTAGCCTTATAGGTTTCAACCTTTCCATCTACACCAATCTTCCTTTTGAAGATCCATTTGCATCCTACAGGTTTTACCCCATCTGGAGCAACGTCCAACGTCCATACTTTGTTGGTGTACATGGACTCCATTTCGGTCCGCATTGCATCCAGCCATTTTACCGAGTCAACGCTCTGAATGGCCTGCTGGAAGCTAGTTGGCTCATCACTATCAATGATGCAATCCTCTCTATCCCCGTCTATGAGAAAACCGTAGTATCTCTCGGGCGGATGAGACTGCCTACTACTCCTGCGGAGCGGCGTAGGAATGTCCTGATCTTTCGAACCCTCTGGTTCTACTAAGCTTTCAGTAATAGCTCGTGGTTCTGGAATTTCTTCCAGTTCTATTGCGCTCCCACTTATCTTATTTTCCAAAAACTCAGTTTCCAAGAAGTGGGCATGACGAGAAACAAAAACATTTTGTTCCTCTTCGCAATAGAAGAAATATCCCTTGGAGTTCTTTGGATATCCCACAAACTTGCACTGTACTGAGCGTGCCTCGAGTTTGTCCGTATGCTGCTTTTTGACAAAAGCTGGACATCCCCATGTCTTAATGTGCTTAAGATAGGGTTTCTTCCCACACCACATCTGATATGGTGTGGTCGGCACAGTCTTAGTTGGAACTCGGTTCAAAAGGTATGCAGCCGATTCTAGTGCATATCCCCAGAATGATGGCGGTAACTCAGCGTTACTCATCATGGAACGTACCATATCCAATAGGGTCCGGTTCCGTCTCTCCGATACACCGTTATGTTGCGGAGTGTATGGAGGAGTAAGCTGAGAGAGAATTCCATTCTCTTTTAAGTAATCCAGGAACTCGGCACTTAAGTATTCACCACCTTGATCAGATCTCAGTGTCTTGATACTTTTGCCTGTTTGTTTTTCTACTTCATTCTTATATTCCTGGAATTTTCCAAAGGCTTCGGATTTATGTTTCATTAAGAAGACATATCCGTACCTTGAAAAGTCATCCGTAAAAGTAATGAAGTATGAATAACCGCTTCGCTCATGCGTAGACATTGGACCGCACACGTCGCTGTGTACGAGTCCCTAGAGCTCGCTCGCTCTTACTCCGTGTCCAGTGAACGTAGTCTTTGTCATCTTTCCTTTGAGACAGGATTGACAAGTTGCATATGATTGATATTCGAACGGATCCAAATATCCTTCTGTATGTAACTTCGTCAACCTTCTCCATTGATGTGACCCAGTCTACAATGCCAGAAGAAAGCCTGATTTGTTTCCGGAGACTTTCTTTTGTGTGTATTCTGGACATTGAAAATCTGTGGTTGGTTTAATACGTATATACCATTGTTTAATGTACCCGACCCAATCAAAACTTGATTAAGGTGAATATTCACAACATTACTTACAAATGCAAATTCATAATCTTCTTTAGATAATAAAGATACAGATATGATATTACAGGTTGCATTGGGTACAAAATAAAAATCACGCAAAACCAAAACGTGTCCATCTGACAATCCCAGGTGATAGTCCCCCACGGACTCAGCATCCATGCCAGCTCCATTTGCAACTCTGAGGGTCATATCACCTGCCTTCAAAACCCTACGCTTTCTCAGTGCCTGCAAAGAATTACAGATATGGGATCCTGATCCGGTATCCAATACCCAGGAAGTAGAGTTTATTGATAGACAGTTTTCAATAACATACACACCTGAAGCTGAAGCCGCAACTTGCTTCAGATCCTGGTTTCTGGCCTTCCAAGCCCTGCAATCCTTTTTCCAGTGTCCACTCTTGTGACAGTAAAAACATTCTTCCTTTCCCACAAGCTTTCCCGCTACCTTTGTTGCCTGTGCCTTTCCCTTCGTATCCACTTTACTAACACTGCCCCTTGGTTTGGTGGGGGTTTTCTTCTTCTTTCCCTTGGCTTTTGCCTTGGACCTAGAAGAGGAAGATCCTCCTACAAACAAAGTGGATGTTTCCCTACCTTTCTGTAGGGTGCCCTCTGCACTCCTCAGCATGTTGAGGAGTTCTGAAAGTTCAACTTCTTTTTCTTGCAAGTTGAAGTTCAGGATAAACTGGGCGTAAGTGGAAGGAAGGGACAGGAGAATCAAGTCCGTGTAGAGCTCGTTCTCTAACGTGGTCCCAAGGTCCGCGAGCTCCTCAATGAAGCCAATCATCTTAAGCACGTGTTCCGGTACCGATGATCCGACGACCAATCTCGCCGAAAACAGCTTTTTCGAGACTTCGTATCTGGCGATACGGGATTGCTCTCCTTACAGTTCTTTTGTATGGAGAAATATGGATTCAAGGTCCATATTCTCGTGCCTCCTCTGGTGTTCATTGTCATAGAGGCAAGCTCGAGGCACTTGGCCTTCGCGCAGTCGATTTCCCAGGTCTTACGGATTTCCTTATCCGCGACGCTAGTTTTGGGACCTGGGACAGGGGGAGCTTTGGTGGTAAGGAGATACCCCAACTTGTCATAAGTGATTGCCATTTTGACATTCCTGAGCCAATCTTTATAGTTTGGCCCTGTCAGTATGTTTTTATCTAGTAGTAACTTAAGTCCGGTCATGATACTTGGTCGCTGCAATTAGGAGAGAGAGAAGAAACACTTTAGCATGATGCTCTTGCAAGTTTAGAGTGGTTTTCAATTTGTCTAAACAGGATGGCTCCCACTGTCTCTCGAATCCCTCCTCAAACCAAAAAGGAAGAATTAGTCGGGATCAATCTCACCGTACAATACTTGCTTAACCGTTCAGCCAGGCCAGTGTTGGTACTTCGAGGGAGGTTTTCCAACGCTTTCGCGAAGTTCCTTAATTAAATAACCTCTTTTCCCTGGGGGCGTAGCCCCGCTAACACCTTTCTAGACACCTACTAGGTTTATAGCATTGATCGTTAAGTAAGAAATTTCCCGAGGAGTAGCATATACTCACAGTAGGATCGGGATCCAAAGATTATCGCGTGACAAAACTGAAGGAATCCTACCAGAATCATCACACTCCAAATGGTATGCAGCGCTAGCAAGTTTCAGTTTCTTTTGAAACTCCCAATGTGGATTTTTGCCCCATGCTCTTATGACCTTGACTTTGGTCAACAAATCATAAGTCACATGTCAAGTTCTACCCGCCATTCTCCAGGTTAATTTGAACCCACCCGTACCTACCCTTGACTTTGGCCAACAAGGCAGTACGACTGTCCCAAACCAACACATCTATCTATGCTGCACATGAATACCCAATAGCTACCAATCACTATGCCTTGACTTTGGCCAACAAACATAGCTTGAATACTATTGACTATCCATGTGAAACGACGGAGGGCTACGAATGGTTTTGGCGAAACCGTGAACGTAGTGAACTTGATATAATCGATGGAACGAGATAGCTTTTAAAAGGAGTGGCTTAAGCTCCGCGTTTAAAAGTTGTTTTTGAAAAGAAACCGAGTGGTTTTGAAAGTGTTCCAATGACTCTACTTTGGTTTATTTTCTTGCATTAATTTAATGCGTCCCATCAATTAATCCTACCATTGCAGAAAACAACGAAAATATGACGTAGGCTTATGCCATCCGCATTCGCCACGGGGTCCCGTCATCACCCGTTAGGTTACTTAACTAACGACAGAGCGGGGGCTGGACTAGTGCGGATGCAAAACATAAGCAACGCCTAAATAGATATCTACATATAGATATATACATTCGTCAGATGCAATGATAGCCATTCCAGATCACAGATGAATACATTGGATATATTAGGAATCCGCATTCCGTTCGAGCCTGTAACGAAAAGCGGATTACACGGTCGCGATGAATAGCCAATACCCCACCCTAGACCCCTACGGGTGCGGCAAACTACCCGCCAAGTACCCGAAGCGAAGCAACCTCCCTCAACGACGTGAGTAGGCCACTCGGCACTTCGAGATACCCGGTAGTTTGTGCACCCCACCTTGGGTTTATCCCAGGAGCAAAAACAATAAAAGAAATTATACAATGACGGCTACAACCCCATCCCGGTTGTGCGGCCATACAAATAATATTACATTAATTACAAATTACATGAATTGAAAGATAAAGAAAAAACTCTCATCTCACAACCCCCGGCTATTCATCCGCGACAATCCAACGAATTCATATACACAAACCATCAACATTACAGATCACAGATATATATAACCCCCACTAATCGACGTATAGCGATTAGCAGACGTTCAATACATATAACACATAACAGATATAACCCATTAGCCAAAGTCTAGAGAAGTTCGATCAAAATACGGATTTGTAACCACCCCAAAATCAAATTTGTTCTCTGGAAAATCTGGGCAGAAACAAACCATCCTAAAAATCCCAAAACATCAATATAAGAACACTGTAGGAGAAACGACCCACGGCCGAGTCAACTCGGCCGCGGATCCGCGGCAAGAGCATGCTCTTGCCGCGGTTCCGCGGTGAGTTGGTCGACTCGCTGGATCGTTTTTCTTGGGTGTTCTTTAAAAACCCTGAGCCGATTTTTAGTATATGATTTATTATTTTTTGAGCAGAAATAAAAATCGGCAGAAAGTTAATATTTTTAACGTGTTTTGCGGTTTTTTGTCCGATCGAAATTCTAGATACTTTGCTAACATGCTAGGGTGTGTTTAGCTAGGCTCTGATACCACTGTAAGTCCACGTAACCTCTCCCGGTTCTTTCGGGCTTGCGGAAATGGTGAAAAACGATTTTTCGGGTCATGGTAACATGGACTAGAAAACCCGGATGTTTGCTAAACAACACACAAGCAACTAACAAGATCTTTACCTACTCGGTTAGGGGGTTATACCTTAACTTGAACTCCTTCTCTTGGACTCCTTGTGGTGGTCGGATGGTTCTCTCCTCGTCGCCTTCCCTTACCGAAGATGGATCCACCTTAGGGTCTCTACCTTGAGCTTCTTCCTCGAACTTGAGAAAACTAAAGTGTCCGGCTTGCTAGACCTTCAACCTTAGGATGAGTAGAGAATGTCCTTGGTGTTTTATCTCCAAGGAAATGTTTCTCAACACATGAGATGAATTTTCCTTGAGCTAGAGGAAGAGGAAGAAGAAAGGATGAGAGAGAATGAATATTAAAGAATGATAATAGTTTTACAACCATAACTAATATATGTGAATTAATCTAATTAATAATATTAATCAAAATGAAAAAGGTGATGGTTGGTTTGATAAGACCATTATCATTTCACATTAAATGTTTTTGAAAAGATCAAAGAGCATCTTTGGAGTGAAATGATGATGGTCAATGTTTCAACCTTGGTCAACAAGTCAACCTTGGTCAACAAGTCAAAAACCCTAACCATAACCCAATTTCATTTAATTAATATTATTAATTGATATTTCACATATTCATTAGGGTTTGGAAAAAGACAACTGTCAACTGTGCATACACACCCGTTCCAAAACCCTAATGAAAATTCTCTTCCTCCGCCTCAAACAACTGTGCATACACACCCGCATTCGTGTTCCGAGGAACACGAATATAATGAGATAAAACTAATCCCAAAACATATACTAGGATCTGGCTCAAACCAGAGCCCGCTAGTAATGACTGTCCGGACACCAAACGTGCACAAGTGCGCGGATGTGAACGAACCCCGTCGCAAAACCATGCGACCTCTACTCTGTTTTGCCCAAAGGCGAATAACCCTCTGTGTGGGACTCTAAAGATTCGACACTACGCCGGCAGTGGGTTTAACCACAGACCGCAAGCGGCACTAGCTGTAGGTAACGGTCCCCAGGTAGATGCCGGTGAGAAGACTTATAAGGTGAACCCATCCGAACTCCTACTGAGCCTGTATGTGACAATCTCCGTACAGTCCAGTCTGTTCGTCTAAGAATATCGCATGGCGGGCCTAGGGGGCGGTAAACGTCAGTCCCCTAATAGAGGTACAAGTCGTGTCGGAGTGTAGCCCAGAACACCCTGAGATAATACTGGAAACCTACCAGTATATCTCGCTTGCCTTGGCCAGGGACTTTGTGTAATGGCTCTCCTAGATACAGCGCGATATCAACCTCCAATACCGGGAGAGACGAATCCTGTCTAACCGTCACTGCCTCCAAGTGCTTCGGGACTGCACCCAACTACTACCTGTTTGCACGACTCCTTTGAGCCGTGGTAGGGTAGTAATCAAAGTACAGTGGGAACACACTCGAGGCGAAGTGACAGTGTCAAGTCAGCGGACTAAGCTGTACTCATGTCACCTGGGAACTGATAACTGACGATAGGTATAGTACCAACCAACAGTTCCCGACAAGTCCTGTCCAGTGTACTCGTAACCTAACGAGCACCCGCATATTATCTCAAGTACGACGTACTAACGGCTGTGGGACAGACCGTCTCCCATGTTGGGATGAGAAGCGCATACGCTAGTCTACTCTGGAGTATCGATGCCCTGTCTCGATAGTCCTACGACTATGGACCTGCATAAGGATGTGCTTGTGGATTACCCAGCCCCCACAAGTGTGACTGCCATCACAACGCTGGTAATCAAGCAAAGATCCTAAGGGCTCCACTAATGTGTATAGGTGATATACTAAAAGAAACACATGTACACATTAAAGTAGAAACAAACCAAGTAGCATACTACTATTTTGAGCAAGATTGTCTATACAACTGTGAATATCCCAAGCTTCCATTAAGTAATATACAAACTAGTATGATACAGTAATGGCCTCTAGGGCATATACACTAACATGTACACATGTGCTCTTTGGAGAATGGGTACACCGAACGGACTCGCCGAGAACTCCTATGTGGTAGTATACCTATCGTCAGATAGAAGTTCTCTGGTGATACCAGTACAGGTTAGTCTATAGACCCGAGATCGTCATAGAGTCTTGTGTGGCTCCCACCGTGCTTTGATTTCCTCCCTACCACTCTCAAAGGAGACGTGCAAACAGGTGGATTTTGGGTACAGTCCCAAGTCACATGGAGGCAATGAGCGACAGGAGGGGTTTCGTCTCTCCCGGTATTGAGGGTTGATGTTGCGCTATGCTCGATTTGATATAACTGGAAGTCCCTGTTAGTGTATATGCCCTAGAGGCCATTACTGTATCATACTAGTTTGTATATTACTTAATGGATGCTTGGGATATTCACCTTGTATATACAATCTTGCTCAAAATAGTAGTATGCTACTTGGTTTGTCTCTACTTCAATGTGTACTTGTGTTTATTTTACTATATCACTTATACGCATTAGTGGAGCCCTTAGGATCTTTGCTTGATTACCAGCGTTGTGATGGCAGTCACACTAGTGGGGGCTGGGTAATCTATAAGCACATCCTTATACAGGTCCCTAGTCGCAGGACTATCGAGATAGGGCATCGATACTCCGGAGTAGACTAGCGTATGCGCTTCTCATCCCAGTGTGGGAGATGGTCTGTCCCACAGCCATCAGTACGTCGTACTGGAGATAGTATACGGGTGCTCGTTGGGTTACGAGTACACTGGACAGGACTCGTCGGGAACTGATAGGTTGGTATTATACCTATCGTCAGTCGTCAGTTCCCAGGTGACATGAGTACAGCTTAGTCCGCTGACTTGACACTGGCACTTCGCCTCGAGTGTGTTCCCACTGCACTTTGATCACTACCCTACCACGGCTCAAAGGAGTCGTGCAAACAGGTGGTGGTTGGGTGCAGTCCCGAAGCACTTGGAGGCAGTGACGGTTAGACAGGATTCGTCTCTCCCGGTATTGGGGGTTGACATCGCGCTGTGTCTAGGAGAGCCATTACACGAGTAGTCCCTGGCCAGGGCAAACGAGATATACTGGTAGGTTTCCAGTGTTATCTCAGGGTGTTTTGGGCTTCGCTCCGGCACGACTTGTACCGCTATTGGGGGACTGACGTTTACCGCCCCCTAGGCCCGCCATGCGATGTATCAGACGAACAGACCGGACTGTACGGAGACTGTCACATTCAGACTCAGTAGGAGTACAGATGGGGTTTCACCTCGTCAGCCTTCTTGTCGACATCTACCTGGGGACCATTACGCACAGCTAGTGCCGCTTGCGGTCTGTGGTTAAACCCACTGCCAGCGTAGTGTCGAGTCTTTAGAGTCCCACACAGAGGGTATTCGCCTATGGGCAAAACAGAGTAGAGGTCGCATGGTTTTGCGACAGGGTTCGTTCTCATCCGCGCACTTGTGCACGTTTGGAGTCCGGACAGATATTACCAGCGGGCTCTGGTTTGAGCCGGATACTGGTATAGTATTTGGGGTTGCTTTTATCTCTCAGTATTCATGTTCCTCGGAACAAGAATGCAGGTGTGTATGCACAGTTATTTGAGGAGGAGGAAGATGATTTCCATTAGGGTTTCGGAACGGGTGCGTATGCACAGTTGACAGTCGTCTTTTTCCAAACCCTAATGGATTTGTATTATATCATTTAATAATATATAATAAAATGAAATTGTGTTATGGTTAGTTTGTGTTGACTTGTTGACCATGGTTGACTTGTTGACCATGGTTGAACATTTGACTACCATCATTACAAATGCAAGATGCCTTTTCATTCTTGCTTTATTCATTTAATGCATGTAATGATATTAGTCATTCTAAACTATCCATCAAACCTTTTTCATTTTGATTATTATTATTATTTGATTATTCTTTTTCTTTTGTTTTGGTTGCAAAAGGAAAAGAAAGAGCTCATTCTATTATTCTCACTCTCTCTCTTCATTCTCATCTTCTTCTTCCTCTAGTCAAGAGAAACCTTCTCATGAGTTGAGAATCCTTCTCTTGAAAAAGAAAAGCAAACCCTAAACACTCTCTACTCACTCTAGGATCAAGGGTCTAGCAAGCCGGCGATTCTAGTTCACTCCAAGTACGAGAAAGAGCCCAAAGGTCGAGCCTTCGAGGTGGATCCATCTTCGACGGGAGAAGGCGACAAAGGAGAACCATCAACCTCCACAAAGTTTGAAGACGAAGGAGTTCAAGTCTAGGTATAACCATCTTCATCCGAGTAGCTAAACTTCTTTAGCTAGGTTGCTAGTTTTAGTTTAGGTAACGATCCCGACCTAGCTTTGTCCATGTTGCCTCTCGCACTAAAAATTTGACTTTTATACCGTTTCCGCCTCCCCGTAAGAACCGGGGGTGGCAACGTGGACTTACAGTGGTATCAGAGCCTAACTAAACTTAAACTAGCTTGGTAGTGAAGTGTAACGAAGTTCGGAACCGTAAAAACCCAAAAAAACCGTATTTTCAAAAACCTGAGTTTCTGTTGAAATTTTTTTGGCTCGAAATGAAAAACTTTATATTTGTAAAATCGTCTCAGGCTTTTCTAAGAACACCCATGAAAAACGATCCAGTGAGGAGCTCAAAGCGCCGCGCATCCGCGGCACGAGGTAGGCTCGTGCCGCGGAACCGCCGCGATTTGTCGTCTTCTGCGCCTCGTTTTTCGTGCAGTATCTGTAGTTGGGGATTTTGGGATTTTTAGAATATAAATTATATGCCCAGATTTTCCAGAACTAAAATTTACTTTTGGGGGCCTGTAATTCCGTATTTTTCCGAACTTCACTGCACTTTGACTATGATGGTTGTATCTGTGATGTTTGCATGTATTGAACGTCGACTAATCGCTATAAGACGATTAGTCGGGGTTATACATGATCTGTAATGTGCTGGAATGTGTATATAAATATGTTGGATTGTCGCGGGTGAATAGCCGGGGGTTGTGAGACGAGAGTTTTCTTTTCTTGCAATTCATTGTAAATGTAAATTGATGTAATAATTATTATTTGTTTGGCCGCACAACCGGGTCGGGGTTGTAGCCGTCATTGTATAATTCTTTTTACTGTTTTTGCTCCTAGGATAGACCCATGGAGGGGTGCACAAACTACCGGGTATGCCGAAGTGTCGAGTAGCCTACTCATGGAGATGAGGGAGGTTGCTACGCTTCGGGTACTTGGCGGGTAGTTTGCCGCACCCGTAGGGGTCTTGGGTGGGGTATTGGCTATTCACCGCGACCGTGTTATCTGTTTTTTGTTACAGGCTCGTACAAATTACAGATTACTAGTATATCCAATGTATTTATCTGTGATCTGAAATGTTTATCATTGCTTTCTATTTAGGCGTTGCTTATGTTTTACAGACGCGCTAGCCCAGCCCCCGCTCTGTCGTTAGTTAAGTAACCTAACGGGTAATGACGGGGCCCAGTGGCGAATGCGAATGGCATAAGCGTACGTCATATTTTGGTTGTTTTCTGCAATGGTAGGATTTAAATGATGGGACGCATTAAAAGTACTAATGCAAGAATATCACGCATTAAAAGAACTAATGCAAGATAATAAACCAAGTTAAAGTCGTTGGAACACTTTCGAAAAACCACTCGGTTCTTTTCAAAACTAACTTTTAAAATGCGGAGCTTGAGCCACTCCATTTAAAAGCTATCTCGTTCCATCGACCAAATCAAGTTCACTACGTTCACGGTTTTGCCAAAACCATTCGTAGCCCTCCGTCGTTTCATATGAATATTCAACGGTATTCAAGCTGTGTTTGTTGGCCTTAGTCAAAGCACAGTGTTTGGTAGCTGGTGGGTATTCATATGTTGCATAGATAGAATGCGTTGGTTTGGGACAGTCGTATTGCCTTGTTGGCCATAGTCAAGGGTAGATACGGGTGGATTCAAATTAACCTGGATAACGACGGGTAGAACTTGACATGTGACTTATGATTTGTTGGCCTTAGTCAAGGTCATAAGAGCATGGGGCAAAAATCCACATCGGGAGTTTCATAAGAACTGAAACTTGCTAGATTTGCATACCATTTGGAGTGTGGTGATTCTGGTAGGATTCCTTCAGTTTCGTCACACGATGATATTTGGATCCCGATCCTACTGTGAGTATATGCTACTCCTCGGGAAATTTCTCACTTAACGATCAATGCTATAAACCTAGTAGGTGCCTAGAAAGGTGTTAGCGGGGCTACGCCCCCAGGGAAAAGAGGTTCTTTAATTAAGGAACTTCGCGAAAGCGTTGGAAAACCTCCCTCGAAGTACCGACACCAGCCTGGCCGAACGGTTAAGCAAGTATTGTACGGTGGGATTGATCCTGACTAATTCTTCCTTTATGGTTTGAGGAGGGATTCGAGAAACAGTGGGAGCCATCCTGTTTAGACAAACTAAAAACCACTCTAAACTTGCAAGAGCATCATGCTGAGTGTTTCTTCTTCTCTCTCCTAATTGCAGCGACCAATCAACATGACTGGACTTAAGTTACTCCTAGATAAAAACAAGCTGACAGGGCCAAACTACAAAGATTGGCTCAGGAATGTCAAGATAGCAATCACTTATGACAAGCTGGGGTATCTTCTTACCACCAAAGCTCCCCCTGTCCCTGGTCCAACTTCCAGCGTCGCGGATAAGGAAATCCGCAAGACTTGGGAGATTGATAGCGCGAAGGCCAAGTGCCTCCTGCTTGCCTCGATGGACAACGAACATCAGAGGAGGCATGAGAATATGGACATGGAGTCCATATTGCTTCATACAAAAGAACTGTATGGAGAGCAATCACGTATCGCAAGATACGAAGCGTCGAAAAAGTTGTTTTCGACAAGAATGGCCGTCGGATCATCAGTAGCCGAGCACGTGCTAAAGATGATCGGCTACATTGAGGAGCTCGCTGACCTAGGGATCACATTGGAGAGTGAGCTATATACGGATATAGTTCTCCAGTCCCTTCCTTCCACTTACGCCCAGTTCATAATGAATTTCAACCTACAAGAAAAGGAGGTTGAACTTTCAGAGCTCCTCAACCTGCTGAGGAGCGCAGAGGGCACCCTACAGAAAGGTAGGGAAACATCCACTTTGTTTGTAGGAGGATCATCTTCTTCTAGGTCCAAGGCGAAAGCCAAGGGAAAGAAGAAGAAAGCCCCCGCCAAACCAAGGGGCGGTGTTAGTAAAGTGGATACGAAGGGAAAAGGAAAAGCAACAAAGATAGCTGGGAAGCTTGTGGATAAGGAAGAATGCTTCTTTTGTCATAAGAAAGGACACTGGAAGAATGATTGCAGGGCCTGGAAGGCCAGAACACAGGAATTGAAGCAGGTTGCAGCTTCAGCTTCAGGTGTGTATGTTATTGAAAACTGTCTTTCTATAAACTCTACTTCCTGGGTATTGGATACCGGATCAGGATCTCATATCTGTAATTCTTTGCAGGCGTTGAGAAACCGTAGTGTTTTGAAAGCAGGTGACATGACCCTCAGAGTTGCAAACGGAGCTAGCATGGATGCTAAAGCCGTGGGGGACTATCACCTGGGAATGTCAGATGGACATGTTTTGGTTTTGCGTAATTGCTTTTTTGTACCCAACGCAACTTGTAATATCATTTCTGTATCTTTAGTTTCTAAAGAAGGTTATGAATTTGCGTTTGTAAGTAATGTTGTAAACATTCGCCTTAATCAAGTTCTGATTGGGTCAGGTACATTGAGTAATGGTATATACGTGTTAAACCAACCACAGATTTTTAATGTCCAGAATACACACAAAAGAAAGTCTCCAGATATTAATCGAGCTTTCTTATGGCATTGTAGACTGGGTCACATCAATGAGACACGGTTGACTAAGTTACATAAAGAAGGATACTTGGATCCGTTCGAGTATCAGTCTTATGCCACTTGTGAATCTTGTCTCATGGGAAAGATGACAAAGACTCCGTTCACTGGACACGGAGAAAGAGCGAGCGAGCTCTTGGGACTCATACACAGTGACGTGTGTGGTCCAATGTCTACACATGCGCGAAGCGGTTATTCATACTTCATTACTTTCACAGACGATTTCTCTAGGTATGGACATGTCTTCTTAATGAAGCACAAATCCGAGGCCTTTGAGAAATTTCAGGATTACAAGAATGAAGTTGAAAAACAAACAGGCAAAAGTATTAAGATTCTAAGATCGGATCGAGGTGGAGAATACTTGAGTGCCGAGTTCCTGGACTATTTAAAAGAGAATGGAATTCTCTCTCAGCGTACTCCGCCATACACTCCGCAACATAACGGTGTATCGGAAAGGAGGAATCGAACCCTATTGGATATGGTTCGTTCCATGATGAGTAAGGCTGAGTTACCGCGATCTTTCTGGGGTTATGCACTGGAAACAGCTGCACATCTCTTGAACCAAGTTCCTACTAAGACGGTGCCTACCACACCATATCAGATGTGGAGTGGGAAGAAACCCTGTCTTAAATCCTTTAAGACATGGGGATGTCCGGCTTTTGTAAAAAAGCAGCATGCGGACAAGCTCGAGGCACGCTCAGTACAGTGCAAGTTTGTGGGATACCCGAAGAACTCCAAGGGGTATCTTTTCTACTACGAAGAGGAACAAAAAGTCCTTGTTTCTCGTCATGCCTACTTCTTGGAAACTGAGTTTTTGGAAAACCAGATAAGTGGGAGCGCAGTAGAACTGGAAGAAATTCCAGAACCACAAAACATTACTGAAAGCTTAGAGGAACCAGAGGGTTCGAAAGAACAGGACATTCCTACGCCGCTCCGCAGGAGTAGTAGGCAGTCTCATCCGCCCGAGAGATACTGCGGTTTTCTCATAGACGGGGATAGAGAAGATTGCATCATAGATTATGATGAACCTACTAGCTTCCAGCAGGCCGTTCAGAGCGTTGACTCAGTGAAATGGCTGGATGCAATGCGGACCGAAATGGAGTCCATGTACACCAACAAGGTATGGACGTTGGACATTGCTCCAGACGGGGTAAAACCCGTAGGATGCAAGTGGATCTTCAAAAGGAAGATTGGTGTAGATGGACAGGTTGAGACCTATAAAGCTAGGCTGGTAGCAAAGGGTTTCCGTCAAAGACCTGGCTTGGACTATGACGAAACCTTTTCTCCAGTAGCCATGCTGAAATCCATTCGGATCCTTCTTGCCATCGCTGCCTTCCACGATTATGAGATCTGGCAAATGGACGTAAAGACAGCTTTTCTAAATGGAAATTTAGAGGAGTGTGTCTATATGGACCAGCCAGAGGGCTTCATTCAGAGTGGGAGCAGCGGAAAGGTGTGCAAGTTGCTTAAGTCCATCTATGGACTAAAGCAGGCATCGCGGAGTTGGAACATCTGTTTTGATGAGACGGTCAAAGAATTTGGCTTTATCAAAAATCCAGATGAACCATGCATCTATAGTAGATTTGTAGCGAGAACTGTAGTATTCCTCGTTTTATACGTGGATGACATTCTCTTAATAGGAAATGACATTCCTATGCTACAATCTGTCAAGGGGTTCTTGTCACACAAGTTCTCCATGAAAGACCTGGGTGATGCCTCATACATCCTGGGGATCCGGATCCATCGTGATAGATCCAAGAGGATATTGGGACTTTCTCAGTCCAGGTACATCGACACCATAGTGAAGAGATTCAGTATGGAAGATTCCAAGCGCGGTAACCTACCGGCTTGTCACGGGATCACCCTCTCTAAAGAGATGTCTCCCAAGACTGATTTGGAGAGGGATCGCATGTCGATTATACCCTACGCTTCTGCGGTAGGCTCTATAATGTATGCGATGTTGTGTACCAGACCGGATGTAGCTTATGCACTGAGTGTGGTAAGCCGGTATCAGTCTAACCCTGGGGAGAAACACTGGATAGCGGTAAAGAACATTCTCAAGTACCTGAGAAGGACTAAGGAGATGTTCTTGGTGTATGGCGGAAAAGACCTCCAGATCGAGGCCTTTGCTGACTCCAGCTTCCAGAGTGACAAGGATGATTCCAAGTCCATGTCGGGCTTTGTCTTTACCCTCAATGGAGGGGCGGTGTGTTGGAAGAGTTCCAAACAGGAAACCGTTGCAGACTCGACGATGGAAGCGGAATACATCGCTGCATCTGATGCCGCAAAAGAAGCTGTCTGGATGAGGAAGTTCTTGAAAGAACTTCAGGTGGTTCCGTCCATTGTTGATCCAATACCTCTGTATTGCGACAACAACGGGGCTATAGCTTTAGCGAAGGAACCCAGGTCCCATCAGAGATCCAGGCACATCTTGAGGCGGTATCACCTGATCAGGGAGATCGTGGATCGCAAGGAGATCGAGGTTCGGAGAGTTGCTTCAGAAGACAACACTGCAGATCCATTCACCAAGGCCCTGCCCCAGACTCAGTTCGAGCGGCTGATCGAGATGATAGGTCTTCGATACGCCAGTACATGGCCTTAGTGCAAGTGGGAGATTGTTAGTGTATATGCCCTAGAGGCCATTACTGTATCATACTAGTTTGTATATTACTTAATGGATGCTTGGGATATTCACCTTGTATATACAATCTTGCTCAAAATAGTAGTATGCTACTTGGTTTGTCTCTACTTCAATGTGTACTTGTGTTTATTTTACTATATCACTTATACGCATTAGTGGAGCCCTTAGGATCTTTGCTTGATTACCAGCGTTGTGATGGCAGTCACACTAGTGGGGGCTGGGTAATCTATAAGCACATCCTTATACAGGTCCCTAGTCGCAGGACTATCGAGATAGGGCATCGATACTCCGGAGTAGACTAGCGTATGCGCTTCTCATCCCAGTGTGGGAGATGGTCTGTCCCACAGCCATCAGTACGTCGTACTGGAGATAGTATACGGGTGCTCGTTGGGTTACGAGTACACTGGACAGGACTCGTCGGGAACTGATAGGTTGGTATTATACCTATCGTCAGTCGTCAGTTCCCAGGTGACATGAGTACAGCTTAGTCCGCTGACTTGACACTGGCACTTCGCCTCGAGTGTGTTCCCACTGCACTTTGATCACTACCCTACCACGGCTCAAAGGAGTCGTGCAAACAGGTGGTGGTTGGGTGCAGTCCCGAAGCACTTGGAGGCAGTGACGGTTAGACAGGATTCGTCTCTCCCGGTATTGGGGGTTGACATCGCGCTGTGTCTAGGAGAGCCATTACACGAGTAGTCCCTGGCCAGGGCAAACGAGATATACTGGTAGGTTTCCAGTGTTATCTCAGGGTGTTTTGGGCTTCGCTCCGGCACGACTTGTACCGCTATTGGGGGACTGACGTTTACCGCCCCCTAGGCCCGCCATGCGATGTATCAGACGAACAGACCGGACTGTACGGAGACTGTCACATTCAGACTCAGTAGGAGTACAGATAGGGTTTCACCTCGTCAGCCTTCTTGTCGACATCTACCTGGGGACCGTTACGCACAGCTAGTGCCGCTTGCGGTCTGTGGTTAAACCCACTGCCAGCGTAGTGTCGAGTCTTTAGAGTCCCACACAGAGGGTATTCGCCTATGGGCAAAACAGAGTAGAGGTCGCATGGTTTTGCGACAGGGTTCGTTCTCATCCGCGCACTTGTGCACGTTTGGAGTCCGGACAGATATTACCAGCGGGCTCTGGTTTGAGCCGGATACTGGTATAGTATTTGGGGTTGCTTTTATCTCTCAGTATTCATGTTCCTCGGAACAAGAATGCAGGTGTGTATGCACAGTTATTTGAGGAGGAGGAAGATGATTTCCATTAGGGTTTCGGAACGGGTGCGTATGCACAGTTGACAGTCGTCTTTTTCCAAACCCTAATGGATTTGTATTATATCATTTAATAATATATAATAAAATGAAATTGTGTTATGGTTAGTTTGTGTTGACTTGTTGACCATGGTTGACTTGTTGACCATGGTTGAACATTTGACTACCATCATTACAAATGCAAGATGCCTTTTCATTCTTGCTTTATTCATTTAATGCATGTAATGATATTAGTCATTCTAAACTATCCATCAAACCTTTTTCATTTTGATTATTATTATTATTTGATTATTCTTTTTCTTTTGTTTTGGTTGCAAAAGGAAAAGAAAGAGCTCATTCTATTATTCTCACTCTCTCTCTTCATTCTCATCTTCTTCTTCCTCTAGTCAAGAGAAACCTTCTCATGAGTTGAGAATCCTTCTCTTGAAAAAGAAAAGCAAACCCTAAACACTCTCTACTCACTCTAGGATCAAGGGTCTAGCAAGCCGGCGATTCTAGTTCACTCCAAGTACGAGAAAGAGCCCAAAGGTCGAGCCTTCGAGGTGGATCCATCTTCGACGGGAGAAGGCGACAAAGGAGAACCATCAACCTCCACAAAGTTTGAAGACGAAGGAGTTCAAGTCTAGGTATAACCATCTTCATCCGAGTAGCTAAACTTCTTTAGCTAGGTTGCTAGTTTTAGTTTAGGTAACGATCCCGACCTAGCTTTGTCCATGTTGCCTCTCGCACTAAAAATTTGACTTTTATACCGTTTCCGCCTCCCCGTAAGAACCGGGGGTGGCAACGTGGACTTACAGCTGTAAGTCCACGTTGCCACCCCCGGTTCTTACGGGGAGGCGGAAACGGTATAAAAATCAAATTTTTAGTGCGAGAGGCAACATGGACATAGCTAGGTCGGGATCGTTACCTAAACTAAAACTAGCAACCTAGCTAAAGAAGTTTAGCTACTCGGATGAAGATGGTTATACCTAGACTTGAACTCCTTCGTCTTCAAACTTCGTAGAGGTTGATGGTTCTCCTTTGTCGCCTTCTCCCGTCGAAGATGGATCCATCTCGAAGGCTCGACCTTTGGGCTCTTTCTCGTACTTGGAGTGAACTAGAATCGCCGGCTTGCTAGACCCTTGATCCTAGAGTGAGTAGAGAGTGTTTAGGGTTTGCTTTTCTTTTTCAAGAGAAGGATTCTCAACTCATGAGAAGGTTTCTCTTGACTAGAGGAAGAAGAAGATGAGAATGAAGAGAGAGAGTGAGAGTGAGAGAATGAGCTCTTTCTTTTCCTTTTGCAACCATAACAAAAGAAAAAGAATAATCAAATAATAATAATAATCAAAATGAAAAAGGTTTGATGGATAGTTTAGAATGACTAATATCATTACATGCATTAAATGAATAAAGCAAGAATGAAAAGGCATCTTGCATTTGTAATGATGGTAGTCAAATGTTCAACCATGGTCAACAAGTCAACCATGGTCAACAAGTCAACACAAACTAACCATAACACAATTTCATTTTATTATATATTATTAAATGATATAATACAAATCCATTAGGGTTTGGAAAAAGACGACTGTCAACTGTGCATACGCACCCGTTCCGAAACCCTAATGGAAATCATCTTCCTCCTCCTCAAATAACTGTGCATACACACCTGCATTCTTGTTCCGAGGAACATGAATACTGAGAGATAAAAGCAACCCCAAATACTATACCAGTATCCGGCTCAAACCAGAGCCCGCTGGTAATATCTGTCCGGACTCCAAACGTGCACAAGTGCGCGGATGAGAACGAACCCTGTCGCAAAACCATGCGACCTCTACTCTGTTTTGCCCATAGGCGAATACCCTCTGTGTGGGACTCTAAAGACTCGACACTACGCTGGCAGTGGGTTTAACCACAGACCGCAAGCGGCACTAGCTGTGCGTAACGGTCCCCAGGTAGATGTCGACAAGAAGGCTGACGAGGTGAAACCCCATCGGTACTCCTACTGAGTCTGAATGTGACAGTCTCCGTACAGTCCGGTCTGTTCGTCTGATACATCGCATGGCGGGCCTAGGGGGCGGTAAACGTCAGTCCCCCAATAGCGGTACAAGTCGTGCCGGAGCGAAGCCCAAAACACCCTGAGATAACACTGGAAACCTACCAGTATATCTCGTTTGCCCTGGCCAGGGACTACTCGTGTAATGGCTCTCCTAGACACAGCGCGATGTCAACCCCCAATACCGGGAGAGACGAATCCTGTCTAACCGTCACTGCCTCCAAGTGCTTCGGGACTGCACCCAACCACCACCTGTTTGCACGACTCCTTTGAGCCGTGGTAGGGTAGTGATCAAAGTGCAGTGGGAACACACTCGAGGCGAAGTGCCAGTGTCAAGTCAGCGGACTAAGCTGTACTCATGTCACCTGGGAACTGACGACTGACGATAGGTATAATACCAACCTGTCAGTTCCCGACGAGTCCTGTCCAGTGTACTCGTAACCCAACGAGCACCCGTATACTATCTCCAGCACGACGTACTGATGGCTGTGGGACAGACCATCTCCCACACTGGGATGAGAAGCGCATACGCTAGTCTACTCCGGAGTATCGATGCCCTGTCTCGATAGTCCTGCGACTAGGGACCTGTATAAGGATGTGCTTATAGATTACCCAGCCCCCACTAGTGTGACTGCCATCACAACGCTGGTAATCAAGCAAAGATCCTAAGGGCTCCACTAATGCGTATAAGTGATATAGTAAAATAAACACAAGTACACATTGAAGTAGAGACAAACCAAGTAGCATACTACTATTTTGAGCAAGATTGTATATACAAGGTGAATATCCCAAGCATCCATTAAGTAATATACAAACTAGTATGATACAGTAATGGCCTCTAGGGCATATACACTAACAATCTCCCACTTGCACTAAGGCCATGTACTGGCGTATCGAAGACCTATCATCTCGATCAGCCGCTCGAACTGAGTCTGGGGCAGGGCCTTGGTGAATGGATCTGCAGTGTTGTCTTCTGAAGCAACTCTCCGAACCTCGATCTCCTTGCGATCCACGATCTCCCTGATCAGGTGATACCGCCTCAAGATGTGCCTGGATCTCTGATGGGACCTGGGTTCCTTCGCTAAAGCTATAGCCCCGTTGTTGTCGCAATACAGAGGTATTGGATCAACAATGGACGGAACCACCTGAAGTTCTTTCAAGAACTTCCTCATCCAGACAGCTTCTTTTGCGGCATCAGATGCAGCGATGTATTCCGCTTCCATCGTCGAGTCTGCAACGGTTTCCTGTTTGGAACTCTTCCAACACACCGCCCCTCCATTGAGGGTAAAGACAAAGCCCGACATGGACTTGGAATCATCCTTGTCACTCTGGAAGCTGGAGTCAGCAAAGGCCTCGATCTGGAGGTCTTTTCCGCCATACACCAAGAACATCTCCTTAGTCCTTCTCAGGTACTTGAGAATGTTCTTTACCGCTATCCAGTGTTTCTCCCCAGGGTTTGACTGATACCGGCTTACCACACTCAGTGCATAAGCTACATCCGGTCTGGTACATAACATCGCATACATTATAGAGCCTACCGCAGAAGCGTAGGGTATAATAGACATGCGATCCCTCTCCAAATCAGTCTTGGGAGACATCTCTTTAGAGAGGGTGATCCCGTGACAAGCCGGTAGGTTACCGCGCTTGGAATCTTCCATACTGAATCTCTTCACTATGGTGTCGATGTACCTGGACTGAGAAAGTCCCAATATCCTCTTGGATCTATCACGATGGATCCGGATCCCCAGGATGTATGAGGCATCACCCAGGTCTTTCATGGAGAACCTGTGTGACAAGAACCCCTTGACAGATTGTAGCATAGGAATGTCATTTCCTATCAAGAGAATGTCATCCACGTATAAAACGAGGAATACTACAGTTCTCGCTACAAATCTACTGTAGATGCATGGTTCATCTGGATTTTTGATAAAGCCAAATTCTTTGGCCGTCTCATCAAAGCAGATGTTCCAACTCCGCGATGCCTGCTTTAGTCCATAGATGGACTTAAGCAACTTGCACACCTTTCCGCTGCTCCCACTCTGAATGAAGCCCTCTGGCTGGTCCATATAGACACACTCCTCTAAATTTCCATTTAGAAAAGCTGTCTTTACGTCCATTTGCCAGATCTCATAATCGTGGAAGGCAGCGATGGCAAGAAGGATCCGAATGGATTTCAGCATGGCTACTGGAGAAAAGGTTTCGTCATAGTCCAAGCCAGGTCTTTGACGAAAACCCTTTGCTACCAGCCTAGCTTTATAGGTCTCAACCTGTCCATCTACACCAATCTTCCTTTTGAAGATCCACTTGCATCCTACGGGTTTTACCCCGTCTGGAGCAATGTCCAACGTCCATACTTTGTTGGTGTACATGGACTCCATTTCGGTCCGCATTGCATCCAGCCATTTCACTGAGTCAACGCTCTGAACGGCCTGCTGGAAGCTAGTAGGCTCATCATAATCTATGATGCAATCCTCTCTATCCCCGTCTATGAGAAAACCGTAGTATCTCTCGGGCGGATGAGACTGCCTACTACTTCTGCGGAGCGGCGTAGGAATGTCCTGTTCCGTTGAACCCTCTGGTTCCACCAAACTTTCAGTAACAGTCTGTGGTTCTGGAACTTCTTCCAGTTCCACTGTGCTCCCACTTATCTGGTTTTCCAAAAACTCAGTTTCCAAGAAGTAGGCATGACGAGAAACAAGAACTTTTTGTTCCTCTTCACAGTAGAAGAAATATCCTTTTGAGTTCTTTGGATACCCCACAAACTTGCACTGTACTGAGCGTGCCTCGAGCTTGTCCGCATGCTGCTTTTTGACAAAAGCCGGACATCCCCATGTCTTAATGTGCTTAAGATAGGGTTTCTTCCCACACCACATTTCATATGGTGTGGAAGGCACAGTCTTAGTCGGAACTCGGTTCAAAAGGTATGCGGCTGATTCTAGCGCATATCCCCAGAATGATCGCGGTAACTCAGCGTTACTCATCATGGACCGCACCATATCCAATAGGGTGCGGTTCCGTCTCTCCGATACACCGTTATGTTGCGGGGTGTATGGAGGAGTAAGCTGAGAGAGAATTCCGTTCTCTTTTAAATAGTCCAGGAACTCGGCACTTAAGTATTCTCCACCTCGATCCGATCTTAGAATCTTAATACTCTTGCCGGTCTGTTTCTCTACTTCATTCTTATACTCCTGGAATTTTCCAAAGGCTTCGGACTTATGTTTCATCAAGAAAACATAACCGTACCTTGAGAAGTCATCCGTAAAGGTAATGAAGTAAGAATGTCCGCTTCGGGCATGTGTAGACATTGGACCGCACACGTCACTGTGTACGAGTCCCAAGAGCTCGCTCGCTCTTTCTCCATGTCCAGTAAACGGAGTCTTTGTCATCTTTCCCTTGAGACAGGATTGACAAGTGGCATACGACTGATATTCGAACGCATTCAAATACCCTTCTGTATGTAACTTCGTCAACCTTCTCTCATGGATGTGACCCAATCTACAATGCCATAAGAAAGTCTGATTTATTTCTGGAGACTTTCTTTTGTGTGTATTCTGGACATTGAAAATCTGTGGTTGGTTCAATACGTATATACCATTACTCAATGTACCTGACCCAATCAGAACTTGATTAAGGTGAATGTTTACAACATTACTTACAAACGCAAATTCATAACCTTCTTTAGAAACTAAAGATACAGAAATGATATTACAAGTTGCGTTGGGTACAAAAAAGCAATTACGCAAAACCAAAACATGTCCATCTGACATTCCCAGGTGATAGTCCCCCACGGCTTTAGCATCCATGCTAGCTCCGTTTGCAACTCTGAGGGTCATGTCACCTGCTTTCAAAACACTACGGTTTCTCAACGCCTGCAAAGAATTACAGATATGAGATCCTGATCCGGTATCCAATACCCAGGAAGTAGAGTTTATAGAAAGACAGTTTTCAATAACATACACACCTGAAGCTGAAGCTGCAACCTGCTTCAATTCCTGTGTTCTGGCCTTCCAGGCCCTGCAATCATTCTTCCAGTGTCCTTTCTTATGACAAAAGAAGCATTCTTCCTTATCCACAAGCTTCCCCGCTATCTTTGTTGCTTTACCTTTTCCCTTCGTATCCACTTTACTAACACCGCCCCTTGGTTTGGCGGGGGCTTTCTTCTTCTTTCCCTTGGCTTTCGCCTTGGACCTAGAAGAAGATGATCCTCCTACAAACAAAGTGGATGTTTCCCTACTTTTCTGTAGGGTGCCCTCTGCGCTCCTCAGCAGGTTGAGGAGCTCTGAAAGTTCAACCTCCTTTTCTTGTAGGTTGAAATTCATTATAAACTGGGCGTAAGTGGAAGGAAGGGACTGGAGAACTATATCCGTATATAGCTCACTCTCCAATGTGATCCCTAGGTCAGCGAGCTCCTCAATGTAGCCGATCATCTTTAGCACGTGCTCGGCCACTGATGATCCGACGGCCATTCTTGTCGAAAACAACTTTTTCGACGCTTCGTATCTTGCGATACGTGATTGCTCTCCATACAGTTCTTTTGTATGAAGCAATATGGACTCCATGTCCATATTCTCATGCCTCCTCTGATGTTCGTTGTCCATCGAGGCAAGCAGGAGGCACTTGGCCTTCGCGCTATCAATCTCCCAAGTCTTGCGGATTTCCTTATCCGCGACGCTGGAAGTTGGACCAGGGACAGGGGGAGCTTTGGTGGTAAGAAGATACCCCAGCTTGTCATAAGTGATTGCTATCTTGACATTCCTGAGCCAATCTTTGTAGTTTGGCCCTGTCAACTTGTTTTTATCTAGGAGTAACTTAAGTCCAGTCATGTTGATTGGTCGCTGCAATTAGGAGAGAGAAGAAGAAACACTCAGCATGATGCTCTTGCAAGTTTAGAGTGGTTTTTAATTTGTCTAAACAGGATGGCTCCCACTGTTTCTCGAATCCCTCCTCAAACCATAAAGGAAGAATTAGTCAGGATCAATCCCACCGTACAATACTTGCTTAACCGTTCGGCCAGGCTGGTGTCGGTACTTCGAGGGAGGTTTTCCAACGCTTTCGCGAAGTTCCTTAATTAAAGAACCTCTTTTCCCTGGGGGCGTAGCCCCGCTAACACCTTTCTAGGCACCTACTAGGTTTATAGCATTGATCGTTAAGTGAGAAATTTCCCGAGGAGTAGCATATACTCACAGTAGGATCGGGATCCAAATGTCATCGCGTGACGAAACTGAAGGAATCCTACCAGAATCACCACACTCCAAATGGTATGCAAATCTAGCAAGTTTCAGTACTTATGAAACTCCCGATGTGGATTTTTGCCCCATGCTCTTATGACCTTGACTTTGGCCAACAAATCATAAGTCACATGTCAAGTTCTACCCGTCGTTCTCCAGGTTAATTTGAATCCACCCGTACCCACCCTTGACTTTGGCCAACAAGGCAGTACGACTGTTCCAAACCAACGCATCTATCTATGCTGCACATGAATACCCAATAGCTACCAATCACTATGCCTTGACTTTGGCCAACAAACACAGCTTGAATACTATTGACTATTCATATGAAACGACGGAGGGCTACGGATGGTTTTGGCAAAACCGTGAACGTAGTGAACTTGATTTGGTCGATGGAACGAGATAGCTTTTAAATGGAGTGGCTCAAGCTCCGCATTTTAAAAGTTAGTTTTGAAAAGAACCGAGTGGTTTTTCGAAAGTGTTCCAACGACTTTAACTTGGTTTATTATCTTGCATTAGTTCTTTTAATGCGTGATATTCTTGCATTAGTACTTTTAATGCGTCCCATCATTTAAATCCTACCATTGCAGAAAACAACCAAAATATGACGTACGCTTATGCCATTCGCATTCGCCACTGGGCCCCGTCATTACCCGTTAGGTTACTTAACTAACGACAGAGCGGGGGCTGGGCTAGCGCGTCTGTAAAACATAAGCAACGCCTAAATAGAAAGCAATGATAAACATTTCAGATCACAGATAAATACATTGGATATACTAGTAATCTGTAATTTGTACGAGCCTGTAACAAAAAACAGATAACACGGTCGCGGTGAATAGCCAATACCCCACCCAAGACCCCTACGGGTGCGGCAAACTACCCGCCAAGTACCCGAAGCGTAGCAACCTCCCTCATCTCCATGAGTAGGCCACTCGACACTTCGGCATACCCGGTAGTTTGTGCACCCCTCCATGGGTCTATCCTAGGAGCAAAAACAGTAAAAGAATTATACAATGACGGCTACAACCCCGACCCGGTTGTGCGGCCAAACAAATAATAATTATTACATCAATTTACATTTACAATGAATTGCAAGAAAAGAAAACTCTCGTCTCACAACCCCCGGCTATTCACCCGCGACAATCCAACATATTTATATACACATTCCAGCACATTACAGATCATGTATAACCCCGACTAATCGTCTTATAGCGATTAGTCGACGTTCAATACATGCAAACATCACAGATACAACCATCATAGTCAAAGTGCAGTGAAGTTCGGAAAAATACGGAATTATAGGCCCCCAAAAGTAAATTTTAGTTCTGGAAAATCTGGGCATATAATTTATATTCTAAAAATCCCAAAATCCCCAACTACAGATACTGCACGAAAAACGAGGCGCAGAAGACGACAAATCGCGGCGGTTCCGCGGCACGAGCCTACCTCGTGCCGCGGATGCGCGGCGCTTTGAGCTCCTCACTGGATCGTTTTTCATGGGTGTTCTTAGAAAAGCCTGAGACGATTTTACAAATATAAAGTTTTTCATTTCGAGCCAAAAAAATTTCAACAGAAACTCAGGTTTTTGAAAATACGGTTTTTTTTTTGGGTTTTTACGGTTCCGAACTTCGTTACACTTCACTACCAAGCTAGTTTAAGTTTAGTCAGTCTCTGATACCACTGTAAGTCCACGTTGCCACCCCCGGTTCTTACGGGGAGGCGGAAACGGTATAAAAATCAAATTTTTAGTGCGAGAGGCAACATGGACATAGCTAGGTCGGGATCGTTACCTAAACTAAAACTAGCAACCTAGCTAAAGAAGTTTAGCTACTCGGATGAAGATGGTTATACCTAGACTTGAACTCCTTCGTCTTCAAACTTCGTAGAGGTTGATGGTTCTCCTTTGTCGCCTTCTCCCGTCGAAGATGGATCCACCTCGAAGGCTCGACCTTTGGGCTCTTTCTCGTACTTGGAGTGAACTAGAATCGCCGGCTTGCTAGACCCTTGATCCTAGAGTGAGTAGAGAGTGTTTAGGGTTTGCTTTTCTTTTTCAAGAGAAGGATTCTCAACTCATGAGAAGGTTTCTCTTGACTAGAGGAAGAAGAAGATGAGAATGAAGAGAGAGAGTGAGAGTGAGAGAATGAGCTCTTTCTTTTCCTTTTGCAACCATAACAAAAGAGAGAGAGTGAGAGTGAGAGAACGTATCTGATCGAACGCTGCCATATAACTATACGGCCACTAGTACAAACCGTCCGATCCTGATCCGTGCAATACCGCACGTATCTGATCGGACCCTGCCATATCTCCATACGGCCTCTACAGCGTTTTGCCCGAAAGCTTGAGTAACTGAAAGTGTGGTGGACTCTAAAGACTCGTCAATACTATAGCTGTGGATTTAACCACTAGCACGTCAGAGGTATAAGCCAATACGTGACGGGCTACCAACTATTGACTAAAAGGGACGTCGATGAGGAAGCTCACCCCGACACCCAACTGAGCCTGTCAGTGACAATATCCGTACAGTCCGGTCCGTTCGTCTATGAGCATCGCATGGCGGGCCTAGGGGGTTGGTAAAAGTCAGACCCCCAAAAGCGGTACAAGTCGTGTCGGAGTGTAGCCCAGAACACCCTGAGATACTACTGGAATACCTACCAGTAAATCCCCTGCCTTGGCCAAGGTCTTCGTGTAATGGCTCTCCTAGACACAGCACGACCTCACCCCCAATACCGGGAGAGACGAAACCCCCGAAGATCCGCTCACTGCCTCCATGTGGCTCGGGACTGTACCCAACTAAAACCTGTTTGCACGACTCCTTTGAGCCGTGGCCCGGGCTGCTGCCAAGATTTACTGATAAGTGTTATCAGTAGTTTCTCGAACCGTTATAGGCCAGACATCGGCATGACTTATCACGTTATTGGGGACTGACGTTTTACCACTGCTAGACATGATATGCGACATATAAGATGAAGAGACCGGACTGTACGGTAGTGTTACTGATAGGCTTCATCGAGACTATGGACAAGCTTGCTTGTTGATCTTCTAATCGCTCAATAACCGGATAGCCGTTACGTCCAGCTAGTACCGCCGGCGGCTTGTAGGTGACTGATATGATCAACACCTACTGCTGGCGTATTGACGAGTCTTTAGAGTCCCACACAGAAGTTCCCTGGTTCAAGCGAAACGAGATAGGACACATATGTGATATGTGTGTGGGCCTGATTAAATACGTGTATGTGATACCGTATTATAATCTGGCAGTTATCTGTTATTGGTTCGATTATATGTGATATAACCAGATTGCTGAATCAAGTGTTGATTTGATAATGTGATATACAGATAAATGATATTAGTCGGTCATATGTGATATAACCGGATTATTAAATCAAGTGTTGATTTAATAATGCGATATACATTATATGTGATATAATTATATCTTAACTAATATCATTAGCTCACTAATTAGTCTTCATAATATATATATTAATATATATGATATATATATATGATATATATAATAATAATAATAATAATAATAATAATGAAGCATGGCATAAAATTCTATTTTGTGAAAATAGAAATGAGGTAGAAAATGAGAGCATGGTTGCAACCATGGGCTTTATATTTTTTTATTCATCTTGACTCACTATTCAAGCATGGTTGCAATTTTATATTGCAAAATTCCATGCTTGAATGAGTGGGGGTCAAGAGTTGCTATTCATTCTAGTTCATTCTCAACACTTAGCCATTTTCTTGAGTTGCTCCCATGGTTGCTCTCTAGCTTCTTCTTCTTCCTCAATCCCATGGTTCAAGCTTCAACCCTTATATGTGATGTGAACCATGAAGTTTGAACACAAACTTGTGAGCTTTTAACACCCCTACTTCACCATGCTACACTTGACTAGGGATCGAGTGTAGCGGGTTTCGTACACTAAAGAGTTTAGTGTAGAGGTAGCTTGAGTTGGAGGGACTTCGCGTGGATCATCTTCGGCATGAAGGTCATCGGAGGAAGCTCATCTAAAACCTCAAGTGGAGCCTAGTGGAGTCGCGGGGCTACTACACGGAGCATATGAAGTGAAGGACTCGATCTACGAGGGTATAGCCTTTTTTCACTTCTTATTGTTTACTAGATATCAAAACTAAACCCTAATCACCTAGCTAAAGATCTTGTTTAGTCTAGCCTAGCGCCATAAAAAATTTAATTTGGCATGCTTGATGCCTCTTGGACCCCTTGCTGGTGCTAGGGTAGACTTTCATGGTATCAGAGCCTAAGCTAGAAGATTAGACGATATAATTAGAATCACGAAACTGAAACAACTCCGAAACTGCGCCAAGAAACCCTGTTCTCTGTCGTTTTTAAAATGTCCTCTAAATTTTTTTTAAGCAACTGCAGAATGTTGTATGTCATACAACTAGGACACTGAAAAAATTCGAGATCATTTCACCTGTTTTGACCCGGCGACATAGCCAAAAATTCCGGCATGGCCGGTCCCCCATGCTCAAATTGATCTCATATTTTTGGGTGTTCTTGCTGCTAGGGTTTTGGGTTTTCAGGTATTGTTTGATTAGCCCAGTTTACATGTGATGTTAATAGTTCTATTGGGGCTAATACAGAGTGTTTCGTAGTCGTAATTGTTACGTCGTTTTGGGTTTAGTTTGATATAGATGCAGTAGTGAGGATCCACATTTAATTAGTTTTGTGAAAACTAGTTAGTGTTTATAAATCTAGCGTTTTAGTCTCGGTAGATCGATTGCCACGAAGTTTCGATTCGGATCAAAACTCCGTCGCAATCGCGTATCGTACGCGAATACTCGCCGAATAAATTTACTAGATAGCCTCACCCCATTGCCCCAACCAAGTGACTGTAGGAGAACCCCGTTATCAATAGCACCCACTCGGGTGCTCGCGGCCACGGTGTTCCGCCTAAGTGCACTTGGTTGAAGGCATCGGGAGTGCGGCCATCTACTATAGTTTCCGATGCGTATTCGATCGGGTAGTCGGGAATCCTGTTGAATTACCGAACTAAAATATTAAAAAGAGTTTTTGATATGAGACTAAAATGCGGGGTTTTTAAAGTTTGGCATGAAATTCGGAATATGAGATATTCCGGGTTTATGATGTCTAAGGATATGCGGATTCTAATTATTGCAATTTTACATTTCTTTTCTGGGACCGTAAGTGTAATATGTAGGATATCCTAAATCTCATTGCTATATGTCAACGGAATTTGGGATACACGTATTTACTTACGTTGATGATATGTGATATCATGTATTGCTGGTGATATATTTTATTGGATCGTCGTGATTGAATAGCCGGGGGTTTTATGTGAGATGAGAGTTTTTCAATTTCATTCATTTATAATTTGTATGTAATATTCTTTTATTGGGGCACTTTCGGGTTGAGGATGATGTCACCATTGATGTATATTATTTACTTTTCCGCATTAGGTTAGACCCAAGGTGGGGAGCACAAGTAACCGGGTTCTAAAGTCCAGCGGGAGACCATCTCAAGGAGTTGAGACCGGGTCTCCTAACTCTAGAATTGGTAGGGTTATTTGCCGCTCTTGTAGGGGTCTATGGGATGTGGGTTTGGCTATTCATCACGACCGTGAAATCTGTGTTTTTACATTACTGGATAAATTTAAAACACGGACATCCTAGTATATCCAATATTTCATATGTTGCTTCTGCTGCTTGGTTCTGTGATGTTGATCATATAACCGCATGAGACGAATGTTCTATTATATATATGATATATAATAAACGTTGCTTATGTTTTACACCCGCGCTAGTCCAGCCCCCGCTCTGCCGGTAGTTAAGTAACATAACGGTGCATGACGGGGCCCAGTGGCGAATGCGGCTGGTATAAGCATACGTTCTATTTTTGTTTCACTTTTCTGTAATGTTTAGGAAACATTAAATGATGGGAGTTCATTAATGAGATTAATATAAAGAAAGAAACCTAAAAATGTTGTAGAATCAAATTTTCAAAAGGGTAGCTCTGGTTCTTGCTTTGCATAGTGGTATTCGTTGATGAATATCCAGCACCTCATTCGATGAGGAAAGAGCCGAGATCCCTTCTCCGGGAGTGACCTCTTTAGTGAAACCAACAAATGCTACAACCCACTCGGTTTTGTCTTTTGATTGCTTCTCTAGTTCTTGCTTTGCATAGTGGTATTCCTGAATATCCTGCACCTCATTCGATGAGGAAAGAGCCGAGATCCCTTCACCGGGAGTGACCTCTTTAGCGAAACTAGCAAAAGCGTAATAAACACTCTTTTTCAAAATCACTAGATTCTACAACGATATCAAGTTCATTACTCTCATGGTTTTCTTAAAAACCTGCATAGCCTTCCGTCATTTCAGATAAGTACTATTTAGTATTCGTGCTGCGTTTGTTGACCTCATCAAGGCGTAGTGTGCGGTAGCAGATTAGTGCTTATCTGCCAGCATGTGATGCGATTGGATTAGGGTAGTCGTACGACCTTATTGACCTCCGTCAAGGGTCGTGCGGGTGGGTTTAATTCAATCAAGAAATGAACGGGTTGAACTTGACTAGCGGCCTATGGGTAGTTTGGCCTCCGTCAAGGTCATAGGATGCTAGGGGTAAAAACATTATCGGGAATTTCAAGTGTTGAAATTTGCAATGAGATTGCATACCTTCTATATGATAGTTGGATCCCGATACCCACTTCGAGTAAGAGTTACTCCTGGAAGAGTTTTTGCACTTTACAATTAGCTAATCAAGTAGGTGTCTAGAAAGGTGTCAACGGGGTTATGGCTCTATAGAAACGAGGTTTATTTTAATTAGGTCCGTGCGAAAGCATGGGGAACCTCCCTCGGAGTAACGATACTTGCCTCCCCGAACAATTGGCGAACCTGTAGGGTGTAATAGATCCTGGCTAATCTTACCTTTTAGGATTTGAAGGAAGATTTGATAAAAACAGTGGGAGCCATCATGATTAGATAAAATAACCAATCTAATCTTGCAAAGAGCGCACGCAAAGTGATTATCTCTCTCTCTCTCTCCTGGTAGCGACCAATGAAATGCCTTAATCAAGATAATAATATGGGTGTTTTGACCCAACCTACTTATTATACTGGGCTAGGTTCCGCTCTACCTTATGATTGTCATAAGTCTGAGCAAGGAATAGGGGAATATTCGGATTCCCACGCCACCCAAACGAAGAATAAGCATGTTGATGCATTGTCTTCGGGTGTGTTCGTTACCAAGAACTGTTTCTCAGTTTACTCTACGTCCTGGGTATGAGATACCGAATCAGGATCCCATATATGTAATTTGTTGCATGGGCTAAAGACAGGTAGAGAACTGGGAAAGGGTGATATGTCTCTAGTAGTAGGCAGTTGGTAGATATCACCTGGTATTACCAACTGGTAATACAATGGTTCTGAGCGACTGTTATTTTGTACCAATAATATTGTGAATATTTTCCTAAATCAAGTGTTGATTAGGTAAGGTACGTTGTATAACAGTGTACACGTTCTGAATCAAACTACAGTTCTAAACGTACAGAACACACACAAGAGGAACCGTTCAGTAATGAACGAAGTCTCCTTGTGGCATTGTAGACGGGGTCATATCGATGAAACAAGACTAGCTAAAGTTCCATAAGGATGCATATTTGAATTCGTTCGAATTTACATCTTATGAAACTTGCCAGTCATGTCTCAAAGACTAGGTGACCAAATCTCTGTTTATTGGAAAACGAAGAAAGAGCTACTGAACTCTTGAACAGATACACGATGATGTATGTGGTCCTATGTCTATACATGCCAGGGATGGTTCCACGTACTTTATTACATTCACCTATGTTCTCTTAAGATACGGACATGTGTTCTTGTTGAAACACAAACTAAATCTTTTGAGAATTTCAAGGAATATATGTACGAAGTTGAGAACCAGATGGGTAAAGGTATTCAAATCCTTCGATATGATTGGGGAGAAGAATACTTGAGTACGGAATTCCAAGACTATTTAAAAGAGAATGAGATTCTCTCTCAGCTTATTCCTTCGTATACACCACAACACAATGGTATATCGGGGTGGAGGAATCGCACCCTATGAGATATGGTGCGCTCTATGATGAGTACTGCTGAGTTGCCTATTTCCTTTCAGGGACATGCACTTGAGAAGATGCATACCTATTGAATAGAGTTCCGACCAAATCTGTTGCCTACCACCCCATATAAGATATGGAATTGGAAGAGACCATCTCTTAAATTAGTTAAGATATGGGGTTGTCTGACCTATGTTGAAAAGCAAAATCTGGACAAGCTCGAGGCAATGTCAGTTCTGTGCAAGTTTGTAGGATATCCCAACCATTCACGAGGGTATATCTTCTACCACATCGAGGAACAAAAGATGTTTTGTTTCTCGATATGCCACCCTTTTAGAAAAGGAATTTCTTATCTAAGAAATTAGTGGCAATGAGGTAGAACTGGAAGTAGTTCCAGCAAACACAAACTATAATTGACGATTTGTTGGAATCGAAGGATTCAATTGTCCCTGATGAACTGAAGCCACTCCGCAGATCTAGTAGGGTTTCTCATCCACTTGAGAGATACTACGGTTTTCTCATAGACGGTGGGAGCGAGGATTGCATCATTGAGATGATGACCCAACTAGTTTCGAGTAGGCCATCACAAGTGAAGACTATGTGAAATGGCTGGATGCTATGCGATCTGCGATGGAATCCATGTACACCAACAAAGTATTGACTTTGGATGTTGCTCCTGAAGGGGTAAAACCCATCGGGAGTAAGAGGATCTTTGAGAAAGATAATTTGGTATAGATGGAAAAGTTGAGACTTTCAAAACTAGACTTGTCGCTAAGCTTAAGTCCATCAGGATCCTACTTGCCATTGCTGCATACCATGACTACGATATCTGGCAGACTGCACGTCAAAACCGCTTTTCTAAATGGTGATTTAGAAGAGAGCGTGTATATGACACTGCCATAGGGCTTCGTAGACAGTGGGAGCAGCGGAAGCATGTGCAAGCTGCTTAAATCTATCTACGGGTTAAAGCAGGCATCGCGGAGATGGAACATCGGTTTTAATGAAGCTGTCAAAGAGTTTGACTTCATCAAAAAGGAAGATGAACCATGTATAAATAAGAAGGTTGTAGAGAGTATGGTTGTCTTCCTCGTATTGTACGCGGATGGCATACTCTTGATAGAAGAGTGTGTTCCTATGCTACACTCGGTCAAGCACCTCTTATCACACAGGTTCTCCATGAAAGATCTAACTGTTGTCTCCTACATCCTGAGGATATAGATATATAGAGATAGATCTAAACGGATTTGGGATTGTCCCAATCTAGGTATATAGACACCATGCTAAAGGGGTTTAGTATGGATGATTCTAAGCGTGGTAATATACCCTCTTGTTTAGGACTCTCTCCAAAAAGATGTCTCTCGAGACTGATTTGTAGAGGGCTCGTATACAAGGGATACCCTATATTTTGGCAGACGGGTCAATCATGTATGCGATGTTATGTACCAGACTAGATGTAGCTTACTCACTAGGTGTAGTGAATAAGTATCGAAAAGATTTTTGGGAAAACCACTGGAAAGCTGAAGAACATTCTTAAGTGCTTGAGAAGGACTAAAAAGATATTCTTGGGATATGGTAACGGTGAACTCCAGATGGAGTCCTTTACCGATTCGAGCTTCCGGATTGATAAGGACGGCTGAAAACCAGTCTCGGGTTTTGTCTTCATCCTCAGTGGAGGGACTGTATGTTGGAAGGGTTCCAAGCTATATACCGTAGCAGACTCGTTGATAGAGGCTAATTACATCGCTACCAACGATGCTGCTGTTCCCTTACGGAAAATAAATAAATAAATAGAGCAACGTAGAAAGTCCCCAAGTGGAGCATCATGTGCCCACACGTGATAGGCGCTACGCTTAACAAAACTAAGCCAAAACCGAACCTCACGTGCAGACACGTGAGCTCTATAAGCAAAGTATACAGGCGTCTGAATAAAGCAAACAAGTGGAACAAAAAGAAACTCACGCGATAACACGTGACACCCTTGGGTCGGCTTAATTTGGTGGGGTCACGTGCTACACGTGATAGACTCTTATGCCTTCTGGACTGATAAAAATAAATTCTAATTAAAAGGGATTAAAAGTATTATTTGGAAAATACTTTCTTGGATCTTTCTAAACAAGAAAGATTACGCTCTGTAAAAACAGAGCGCCGTTGGATTAAAGATCCAATGTTGATTAAAAATCACCAATCTACAGAAAAATTCTGTGCAAGGAAATATCTTCCTAAATTTGTTAAGAACGACAAATGAAATATCTTCTGTAAAACAGAAGTCCTTGGATTAAAAATCCAGCGGTGAATAAAATTCACCAAGTGATCAAAAAGATCATGTTGGTTGTAGAAAATCAATAAAAATCTCTCAACGAGAGATTTGCTAAACAAATTGATTCCCTTCTTTCTCCTATAAATAAGAGCAAAGAAAAAAAAAGGGAGGAGGGAATGAAAAAAGAGAAGATAAAAAAAAAGAGAAACCCTTCGTAAGGTTAAAAGAAAAGAGAATTTAATTCTCTAGAGAGAAAAAGAGAAAAAGAAACTCTAGGTAAGAGAAGGAATAAAATACAGAGAATATCTCATCTCTTTTTCACCTCTATAAGAGTTTAACTCTTCTAAAAAGGACTTAGTTCTTCCTCTGGTTAAGATCTGCAGAAGCAGATCTCCCCACAGGTTAAGAATTTAATTCTCATCGAGGAGATTTTGCTACGCAGATCCAAAACCTAGGTGGAGATATAAGTTCAGAGAATTTAATTCTCCCAAAAAGTATATAGGAATTTAATTGCTAGGAATTTAATTCCTTTGATGAAACAAGGGTTTAACCCTTCATATGAGAACTTAGTTCTCCCTTATGGCAAAGATCTGTAGAAGCAGATCTCCTCACAAGTTCAGAATTTAATTCTCATCAGGGAGATTATGTCATACAGATCCCAAACTTAAGAGAAAAAACTAAGTCTTAAGAATACAATTCTCATAAAACAATGGGCTTGAAAGTTTCGAAACTCAGGATCTCCATGCACGTAATGTTGGATATAGTGTCCTCAAAGTCAATTATTGGATCGCAGGAACGTGATTGCAATGATTGAGGGAGGACCTATGCCGGAAGGACAGTCTTACTCAAGATGATAGTATGATATCTGGTTTATCTTTATCATCGTGTACATGCTTTAGCTGACATTACAGGTCACTATTACACGTTGATAGAGCCCTTAGGATTCTTACTTGACTACCAGCAGTATGATGGCGATCATATACGTGAGAGTTGGGTAGTCTATAAGCACATCCTTAAAGTGCCCCTAGTCGTGGGAGATTCAAGACTGGGCATCGATACTCCGATAGTAGACTAGTGTATATGATCGAGACCCCGAAGAGGGGCGGTGGCTGGTCTCACAAGCCATTGGTGTCAGTTGTTTCACCTAAGACGTATACAGGTGCTCATTGGGTTATGAGTACACCGGACATGACTCGCCGGAAACATGTTAGTTGGTATTATACCTGACGTCAGATAGCAGTTCCCTGGTGACATATGTACAGGTTAGTCTATCGACCTGAGATCGTCATTTGTCTCGTGTGAGTTCCCACTGTGCTTTGATTACTACCCTACCACGGTTCAAAGGAGTCGTGAAAACAGGTTTTAGTTGGGTACAGTCCCGAGCCACATAGAGGCAGTGAGCGGATCGGCAGGGGTTTCGTCTCTCCCGGTATTAGGGGTGAGATCACGCTGTGTCTAGGAGAGCCATTATACGAAGTTCTTGGCCAAGGCAGGAGATTTACTGGTAGGTATTCCAGTAGTATCTCAGGGTGTTCTGGGCTACACTCCGACACGACTTGTACCGCTTTTGGGGGTCTGACGTTTACCAGCCCCCTAGGCCCGACATGCGATACTCATAGACGAACGGACCGGACTGTACGGATATTGTCACTGACAGGCTCAGTAGGGTTTCAGGATGAGTTCGCTCATCGGCCTCCCTTTTGGTCAATACCTGGGTGCCCGTTACGTACAGCTTGTACCATTGACGTGCTAGTGGTTAAATCCACAACCAGTATATTGACGAGTCTTTAGAGTCCTCCACAGATAGTTTTCCTAAGGTTCGGCCGAAACGTTGTAGAGCCCGTATGGTTTTATGGCAGGGTTCGATCATATACGTGCACTTGTGCACGGGTCATGATCGGACGGATCATACTAGTGGGCTTTGGTTTAAGCCGGATCCTAGTATTAGATTTGTTGGATTATTTTAGTCTCATTGCATTCGCATTCAGTCGGAATGAAGATGCAGGTATGTATATACAGGTGATGGGTATCCTTATGATCCGTCACGAGTTTACTTTAGATGTTGCCATATTTTATTGTTGGACCAAACATTTGGATTAATGTTTGGATGGTGGAAATTTGTGAGTGGAAATAATCATGAGGAAAATTAATGTGGCATGTTCAATTTGGTGACTCATGGTCTCTTTTTTTGTGAACATGTCATGTTAATTGATTGTTGATTGTGTTGAAATGAGTGGTGGAGGGAGAGAGGGCAGCCATATGAGGTGGTTTGCTCTTGAGATTATTATGCTAGCTCTCATTTTCTTTTTGCAACACAACAACAAAAGCCTCTCTTCTTCTTCTTCTTCCTCTAGCTCACCATTTCCACCATGGCTTCATTTTCATCCTCCATCCATACACTCTAATGTGCTAAGAATCAATGGATGCTTGAGACAAAGTTATCACACACATTCTCTACATCACCTTGGACATGTCGGCTAGCAAACATCATGTCCGAGTTGCTTCGGTTTGAAGCGGGAGCCCGTAAAAAGACTTCTTGACGTGGTGCCCTTCCGATTGACTGATTTTCCGTTGTGTGTTGGTTTTTAGAAAATTGTATTTAGAAATCACAACCAAAAATATTTTGACCGCAATCAATAACGGTGTCGGATGTAGCGCGTTAGTAAGTGCGGATCGTCCACAGGGAAAGTGAGATCCGTTCAATTTCCGAATTAGATGAGTTGAAAATTTAAGGAAAAGAAAAGAAAACAATTCATGATTTGTAATTGAGGATCAAGAATAAGAAAAATCTAGATCTAAAAGAAACATTAAAAACAAGAATTGAGATGTGTGATAATTTCCAACCAACAATCAAGATTAGAAGTATGGCTTGTAGGAGTAGATCGGATCTATAGATGTGATGAGATCTAATGATTACTCATTCTTATCCATTAACGAATTAATACTAGATCGATGCAAATTCATCGAGGTTTAAGGATCTTGCGAGGAAATTAGGGATTTCGCAACTCATCCTTTGTCCTTTTGATGGATCGCATTCAAATTTTAGCTTCTAGTTAATCAAATGGTCAATAGTTGTTTCCTAGTTTCGAGTGAACATGATCAAGAAAGCATCATCTCGAAACTAGGTCATTAATCATTTGATTCACTAGAATTTCCAAATATTATAGGATTTAAGAATTGTAAAAATATCTAAATCATCATCATCTAAAGATCGTCACAACTCCTACACGAGCTGAGATTACTCAAACATCATGATCACAAACACAATCACAAATTGAGATCTAATCATTATGCTTGAATTAAAAGATAAGCAAGAATATAGAAAATTCACCTTTATTTATCGACAATTTTCGTTACAACTCTCTTGAATTTACAAAAGGATGGAACTAGATCGTCGATTTCGGCTTCGCTCGGCTCCTTGAGTCGCGGATCGGCTTGGATCTCTTGCTCCGTTGAAATCCGGCGTCGCTTCTAAAGGTTGAAGGCTCTCTTGCTTGAATTGCACTCGGGATCTTGATCTTGATTTTGAATTGGGGTTTGACACAAGTCGTGTCACTCGACTTGTGGGTAGAAGATGATGGTGATTCTTGAACCACCTTCACCCTAGATCTAGGCTCCTTTTTATAGAACTCCCAAAATCCTAGATCTAGGATTTGAATTTGAATTTTCCCTCCACAGGTTAGTTAGCAAAAGATTTGAATTTCCCTCCAAAAGTTTGTTAAGAGAGCGTTCTAGAAATAGTTTGTTAAGCCGAGCCTTCTAGATGCGCCACGTGGAGCTTCTGGGGTCTTCTGGAAGCTTGGGCCGTTAGAGGTAAGCACGTGGGAAAATTGGAAGCCATGATGACATCATACCACCGCGGATCCGCGGCGCCAAGGGGGTTTGGGCCGCGGATCCGCGGTCCTTTGAGGGCCGCACTGCATGAAAATTCTGGTAAATGTTTGGGCTGATATTTGGGCCATTTTCTGATATGTTAAATCTTGTAATTAGCCTTTGATCACTTCCAGATTTTTAGCCTTTGAGTTGGCGTATTTTATCAGCACTGTTTTCTCAATTTTGGGCTTTGCTTCCGGAATTTCCTGCATAGACTCCAAGACAAGAGTTGCGCTATACAAGAATGATGCGATGCCATGATAAACACACAATTTCCCTAAAAGTGCCGGTTTAAAAGTCTAACACATGCAATCTGGTATTTCAGAGATGTTTTGCTAATATGTGCAATATAAATACCGAACACTTCTAAATGAGTGCAAATGATAGGGAAATTGCCGTGTTAAAAATGCAGTATTTTCGATTGATCAAATTCGCCCAAACTTATTTTCGATCGTCTCGATCGAATTGTTTTATTAAAAATAGAAGGAGAAAATAAAGAAAGAGAAATGCACACTTTCGTAGGCAACACGATTGCACTGAGCACGTGCAACAAGCCTTTAAACCTCTAGGTGTCCCTAGTAGGAGGAGTGTTGTCTCCTGAGGGTTTTCAGCGGATTGCAGCCACAAAATCCAATAATAAAATGAAGATCCTGAATATTACATTTAAAGAAAAGAATTGTAATAGAAATGCCTTGAAAATTAGGGTTTCCAATTAAGCTAGCTTTTCGGTTGTCATGAGCCCTATCTTAATGGTCATGAAAAGATGTTAGAAATCACGTCCTCCCTCAATAAAACATCGTCTTATTCTTCATTCCTATCTTTCTTCCAAACATCGATCATATCACCCTGCGTGTGTGTAAAGGACATCCCTACACCCGGAGAATTCAATTCAAGCTATCATACTCTTATCCATCAGCCTCAGTACTTTTTAATTAATGAATATTTAGACGAATTTGCTCACACACTTTCATGCGACCGTTAATACTTCTTGAGGTACTAACCGACCGATTACTCATGTGTGTTCTTATTTGGTGTATTTTCCTCGTCTTGCACCACCTTAGGCATAGCAGTGACTCCCAGACCAGTTGGCCTTAGGGCACTAGGTGAAGAGGCACCCTCACTATATATTTTTTTATTGCCCTTGGTGATAACAAAAACCAGTGTCCATTTTTCTCACCACTTTATATTTTATTCATTTTTTTTATTTCCTTCATACATCGGCTTTAAGACAAGAGCATTTCAAGGTATCCTCTACTATCCCGGGCTTTAAGACGTGTGTAAGTGCGAATAGCAGGGTATCAACGTTCAAAATGTTTGGCTTTCCAGAATAGAAACTATTTTTCAGACTTATTTTTATCCTCAGATTAGTGACTTCCTCCATCTTACTAACCCTTGGGACAACGATTCATAACTACTTATTACTAGTTCGTATAAGAAAACTTCTAATTTTCTTGGTTTTCTTAAATTTTTCTAATCTCATGGATGTAATTGTTCACTATCTAATATAAATATTAAATATTTTTATATTTTGAAAATTTTTAAAATTTTTATGAGTTTTGAAATTTTTTAAGTTTTTATAGGTTTTTAGAATTTTAGATTTTTATGAGTTTTGAAAATTTTCAAATTTTTATAGGTTTTTAGAAATTTTTACACAAAATAGTGAGCCAAAAATATTTACACAAAATTTTTATGGGTTTTGAATTTTTTTTAAAAGCTTTTATAGGTTTTTAAAATGAACAATTTTTTTATGGGTTTTTAAAGAAATGTTTTGTGCTTATGTGAATGATATGCAAATGATGCAAAACTAAGCACAAACCTCCCCCAAACTTGTTTTCAACAGTGTCCTCACTGTTGCCAACCGCTATATCTACAAAACCTGTAAGCCTGGAGGAATTTATTAGTGGAGGCAAAATATATAAGTGAAGATCCTCCCCCAAACTGGATGATGCAGTAATATACAGGACATGGAGGTGAGACGGAGGAATTTTAATCAAGATAAACTGGCTCCTATAAGAATAGGAGCTCCTCCGTGGGGTCAGTGGAAAAATACGGCTTTAGTCTATGTCCATTCACTTTGAAAAATGTGCCGTTTTTAACATTTTCTACCTCTACTGCCCCGTGCGGGTATACAGACCGCACAACAAAAGGTCCCTTCCACCGAGATCGAAGCTTACCCGCGTGAAGGTGTAGTCGTGAATCATAAAGAAGGACTTGCTGACCAGGTGAAAATGTTTTCCTCAAAATGTTTTTATCATGAAAAACCTTGGTCCTATTCTTTATGATTACAGCGTTATCATAAGCTTCATCGCGGAGTTCGCTTAGCTCATTTAGTTGCAGCTTCCGAAAGTTGCAGGCTTGGTTTAGATCAAAATTTATTTCCTTAATAGCCCACAATGCTTTATGCTCAATCTCGACGGGTAAGTAACATGCCTTCCCAAACACTATCCTATATGGAGACATCCCTAGGTCGGTTTTAAATGCAGTATGGAATGCCCAAAGAGCATCCTTCAGTTTGGTCGACCAGTCTTTTCTATTTTTAGCAACAGTCTTCTCCAGAATTAGTTTGATCTGTCTATTTGAGATCTCAGCCTGCCCGCTTGTTTGGGGATGATAGGGTGTAGAAAGTCGGTGGTTGATTGAGTATTTCCGCATCAGAGTCTCGAAAGACCTGTTGCAGAAATGTGTCCCATTATCGCTAATGATAGCGCGTGGGTGTCCAAATCGCGAAAAGATATTCTCTTTCAAGAACTTAATGACAACTTTCCTGTCATTAGTGCAACATGGAATGGCTTCTACCCACTTTGAGACATAATCAACCGCCAGCAGTATGTACAAATTCCCAAAGGAGTTGGGAAAGGGACCCATAAAATCAATGCCCCAAACATCGAAAATTTCAACAACCAAGATGGTTTGCTGAGGTATTTCATTTCTCCGGGAGATTCTACCCGTGTACTGACATTGTGTACAGGTTTTGCAATAGTCAAATGCATCCTTGAATAAGGTCGGCCAATAAAATCCACATTGCAAAACCTTCTCCGCCGTCTTTTTAGGACCGAAGTGACCCCCACAGGCCTGATCATGACAAAAAGAAAGAACACTCTTGAACTTTTCTTTCGGGACACACAGGCGAATGATCTAATCAGGACAATACTTAAACAAATATGGATCATCCCAGTAAAAGTGTTTTACTTGGGATAGAAAACGGTATTTGTCCTGTTTTGACCAATCACTGGGTATAAGTCCCGTGACAAGATAGTTCACAATATCCCTGAACCATGGTTCATTGGATACGTTCAAGAGTTGTTCGTCGGGAAATGAATCATTGATCGGCAGGGTCACAGGGGAAGAAGAGATGCGTGAAAGATTGTCGGCTACTATGTTTTCACATCCTTTCTTATCTTTGATAACAAGATCAAATTCTTGTAACAGAAGGATCCAACGTATTAGCCGACCTTTTGCATGTTTCTTCGCCAGAAGATGTTTTAAGGCGGAATGGTCAGTGTACACAACTATAGGTGAGCCAATCAAGTAAGGCCTGAATTTTTCTAATGCAAATACAACCGCCAAAAGTTCCTTTTCGGTAGTTGTATAATTGATTTGAGCATCATTCTGGGTCTTACTCGCATAATATATCACGTGTGGCATCTTTTCAATGTGCTGTCCTAAGATTGCACTTACTGCAAAGTCGGATGCATCACACATCAGCTCAAAGGGGTAGTCCCAATTTGGAGACGATAAAACGAGGGCTGTAGTGAGGGAGTGTTTGAGTGAGTCGAAAGCTGCCTCACAATCCGAGTCAAAGTGGAAGGTCGTATCCTTGGCCAGGAGAAGAGTTAAAGGTCTAGCAATTTTGCTAAAATCCTTAATGAATCTCCTATAAAAACCCGCATGGCCAAGAAATGATCGGATATCCTTGACGCTTTTGGGATGAGGAAGGTTTTGAATGACATCTATCTTAGCTCTGTCAACCTCAATGCCTTTCCGTGAGATAACATGTCCAAGTACAATTCCTTCTTGGACCATGAAATGGCATTTTTCCCAGTTCAAAGTTAAGTTCTTCTCTTTGCAACGAGTAAGAACTGCGTCAAGATTCGTTAGGCAGTCGGAAAAAGAGTCTCCGAAAATTGAGAAATCGTCCATAAAGATCTCCAGAAAATTCTCTACCATGTCAGAGAATATCCCCATCATACACCGCTGAAAGGTAGCGGGAGCATTGCACAACCAAAGGGCATGCGTCTATAAGCAAAGGTACCAAAAGGACAAGTAAAAGTGGTTTTATCTTGATCCTTTTTGGCTATGGGGACCTGATTATAGCCAGAGTATCCGTCCATAAAGCAATAATACGCACGTCCAGCTAAGCGTTCTAGCATCTGATCAATGAAAGGTAGAGGAAAGTGGTCTTTCCTCGTGGCGGCATTGAGTTTTCTGTAATCAATACATACACGCCACCCAGTTTGGGCGCGTGTCTGAATCAACTCATTTGCCTCATTGGTAATAACAGTGATGCCAGATTTCTTAGGGACGACATGTATTGGACTCACCCATTGGCTATCGGAGATTGGGTATATGATACCACCATCAAGGCATTTGACGATCTCTTTCATCACCGCTTCCTTCATGACGGGGTTCAACCGTCTCTGTGGTTCTCGGGTTGGTCTGGCATCATCCATCAAGTGTATATGATGTTTTACAATCAAGGGACTAATCCCTTTGATGTCCGCCATGGTCCAACCAAACGCCTCCTTATTAGATCTCAATACCGATAAAAGCGCATTCTCTTGCTCTGATGCTAGAGAAGCGGATATGATAACCGGTAAAGACTCATTCTCACCTAAATATGCATATTTAAGATGAGAAGGTAAAATTTTGAGATCTAATGCTGGCGGAGAAATAATAGAAGGTGGGATCATCGAGTGATTTTCGGAGTCACAAAGAAGCTCATAGCCTGTAAAAGATACAGACTCGGATGGTGATGAGTCAGGAGTGGAAGACTCAAGCGTGGAAATGGTGTCCTCACTAAGATCATGTACCAGGTCTAACAGTGATGTGGTAGTGTCGTTGAGATCTGTAAAGCAAAGTTCCTCAACTCCGCAACTTTCGGGAGCAATCTCATGGACAGAGCACACATCAAGGATATGAGCAGAGGGTTCTGATGGCTGACTTCCAATTTTGTAGATGTTTAGTTCAATGGTCATATTTCCAAATGATAAGTTCATTGAACCATTTCTACAGTTAATGACAGCATTGGAAGTGGCAAGGAATGGTCGACCCAGAATCACCGGAATTTGGCTCCGGGGGTTTGCTACAGGCTGTGTATCGAGAACAATGAAGTCTACAGGGAATAAAAATTCCCCGACCTTTATCAACACATCCTCTAGTTCACCCCTAGGTTTGGTGATCGAACGGTCTGCTATTTGGAGAGTGCAGTGAGCAGGTTTCAACTCTCCAATCCCTAGCTGCTCATATATAGAATATGGAAGTAGGTTAACACTTGCGCCAAGGTCTAAAAGAGCACGGTTGATGTTTTTACCCCCAATAGAAATTGATATCGTAGGACATCCTGGGTCCTTACGTTTCTTTGGTAGCTGGGGGATAAAAGCAGTGCTAATGTTATTAGACATGAAGACCTTCTTTGGCACTTGAGTCTTCCTCTTCCTAGTGCACAAGTCCTTAAGAATTTTCGCATAAGCGGGGACTTGTTGAATCGCATCTAGGAGAGGGATGTTGATCTTAACCTGTTTGAACATTTCCATAATTTTCTCCATATGTGGACTCGATCTGTTACCCCTTAACCGATTCGGGTAAGGAGCTTTAGCAATGAGTGCCGGGTCCATCATAGGAGAAGGAAGAGGGGGTAGACGAGATCCCAAAAGAGGAGTGGGGACCGTCTGTGAAGAACTAGAAGAGGTGGGCTGAGGTGTCGAGCCTAGTGGGAAATGGAGAATAAGCTCGTGAGAAGGCGGTGGGGTAGAAGAACAAGAATCAGAAGCAGAAGTGTGTGTGTGGGGGAAGGTCTCAGCCGGGGTGTTGATAGGATTTTCAATATCATCAACTTCTTCCCTAACATGGTTATTCAACACTCTTTCTGATCTCAACATTGTGATGGCATTTACATTGTAATGCCCAGGATTCGGTAGGGGTTGAGACGGATATTTCCCTTTTTCTCTCGCACTCATTTCGGCTTTAAGTCGTGCAATTTCAGCTTCCATCGTTCTGATACTCTCAGCTTGGGATGCTGAGTTTTTCTTTATATCACTGACGGAAGACCTAACCTCAGCCGACACGTCCATGAAATTTGAAAGGAGTGATTTCATGGTTTGAGTGAACTGAGAGAACTCGTCAGAACAGGTCGACTGTATAGGATTAGACGGTGCAAGAGTGTTGACCTGGTTTTGGAAATTTTGTGACTGGTAGGGGTGCTGAGTGAGTTGAAGTGGTTGCTGTTGTGGTGGAGGGACCCGTTGGAATTGATTCGGGTTTGGAACCATGTTTTGGGATTGGTTCCAAGCAAAATTCGGGTGATTCCTCCAACCCTGATTGTACGTGGAAGAATATGGATCGTTTCTAGGTCTTTGAAATGCGGCATTGGTATGCTCGTGACCTTGAAACTGAGAGTTTAATGGACATTCTTCCGTTAAGTGAGAAGGATCAGAACAGCACCCACATACAGTTTTGGGGAGCGACATCGGGTTTAGGGAGGCTGCTAAAAATTTGTGTTCCATAGCTTCGAGCTTCTTTTGCATTGCTGCCATCTCAGCTCGAACACCTATGGACACGTCAATTTGGTGTACGCCACCCTTAGACGATGGCTGGGTTCCACTCTCCCACTGTAGTGACTTTTCAGCGAACTCTTCTAAATATCTCCAAGCTTCCCCATCATCCTTGGTCATAAAGGTGCCTTGACACATGTTTTCAAGGTTTTGTTTAGTGGTAGGGTTAATGCCCTCATATATGATTCGGCAAAGGTCCCATCTCGGGATGCCGTGATGTGGGCATTGAACCAAAAGATCCTTGAATCGTTCAAAGCATTTTGAAAATAGTTCAGCCGGAAGCTGGGAGAATTGATATAGTTCGCTACGGATTCGAGCTGTCTTTTGCATAGGGTAGAATTTCTTATGGAATGCCGCAACGAATTCATCCCAATTTATGATGGAATGTGCGGTGGTGTTATACAACCACTTCTCGGCTATATCGCACAAGGTAAATGGAAGAAGTCGTAGACGCATGGCATCCACAAAAAGTTGTGATGTACCCATCATTGCGCATACGTTTTCAAATTTGGTGATAAAAACGTACGCGTCTTCAGTCTCGAGACCCGAAAGAGCACGTGACTGGCCCTTAAACCATATGAAGTCTATAGGACTCCATCTGATCCAAGTAAGCCAAAAGCCCAGAAATCTAAAACCATTTTTAAGAATAAGTAAAGAAACTGGTTTAAAGAAGTGAAGAAAAACATGTTTGAAATCAAGGTTTTTAAATAACTAAGCCGAATGTGCATTTTAAAAACAGTATAATCTTTTCTAAAAATTTCGGCAGAGATTCTTTTGTAAAAATGGCCCCGAATGAGGTACAACAAGGATAACAATATATGCAGTGATAAAGGCATCCCCAAGCGGGAGCTAGCTCTTCGTCAATCGACGGTCACAACCACACATGCAACAATAATATACAACGCCGAGAGGCGAGGATCAAATCCAAAAGAAAGCTCAAAAGCAACAAGAAAAACCGCAATACTACTAAGCGCGACTCTAAGGTCGAATAATACATCACTAAAGTCTAGGTCTGAAACAATATACAAGTTTTGGTTGATGGAAATTCTAGATACAATGAAATAAATAAATACAATGGTGGTTCTTGATACGAAAGAATCCACCTACCCAAGCAAATCACCGCAAGAAGGTAATGTGCCAGAAATGCCGCAATGGAACCTGTACGGCAGAACCTGCAAGAACTGTGGCACAACGGGGGTGAGTTGCCAACTCGTGAATAGAAATATCTACAAGCAGAAACCGAAAGCAAGACATAATCCTAGGTCAATACGATCAGTATATAAAATCCTCAATATATAACATGCAGCCTATAACAAGGCTAGGGTAAATATCTAACCCGAGTACAATTTCATGTGTCTGTGTCAGTGCCTCAGATAACAATATAGCATATGATTGAGATATGAATGCGAGAAAACAGAATACATTTACATGAAGCAACTGTTTTCATACTTTAGTGAGATTTCCCTTGTATTTTTAAAATGAGGTACCATAATGAAATCAGCATGAAACTGTGCCTAGCATCGGCACAAACGAAATCCCAATAGCTCGATATCTCAAAGTCTCAACCACAATATCTAGGGCGCCGTCAGTCCAGACCGGCCCCTACCATAAATCTCAGACCACGACGGTATCCTCCGGATATCCGACGCGTCGGGTAAAATCACCGGTAGGTAGTACTCCCCTGCCAGGCTCAACGTCATCACCACATTCCTCTTGCCCCGGGGTACCGCACCGGGTCCACCATGTACCCGAAACGGTTCATCCGTCTCCTCGAATCGGGTTTCCAAATCCATCAGCAAACTCATGGTGGACGACTCATACATCATGGGAAAACCGCACTTTTTATTGTAAAAGAGAGAATATGATTATTTGTGTCTTTGCGGTTTTCCTCCAAATCCAGAAAATCTCATAGAAATCCAAATCCAAACCTCAATAGCACGTAAAATAATGAATATGTGCATGAGAATCCATGAATGCGGCATAACAATGAATAACAGTGTGCAGGAAGTAGCAGGTAATAACTACAATGTCTAAACTACTAGCTAAAAGGCTATGTCAAGCAATAATATTTTCTAAGGTGTACGTGACATGGCAATTACCGATGAAGAAGTGTGTGAGCCGGCAAGTAAGTGTACGTGGTACATACGCATCATCGGTAATGGTGCTGGTGTCCTATCAGCATGATATTAATAATGGAGTATGAAACATAATATAAAATGCGATGCAAACCGAACCACAAAAAGGAGTGGGAGCTGAAACTAGACGTAACCAAAACTTATCTGCATTAATCTACTATAAGTCCTACGAATGGTGCCTTTTGAAATAACACGAATCATGGGGTTTTGAAAATAGGGGCTACGGTGTTTTTATGAAAAGATACGTCGTTTTTGAAATATCCGTAGATTCCCTTGAGATGTCTTTAAAAATGCCCACGATTCGTTAGTTTTTGAAATAGGTAAGAAGTCTAAGCTACTCTAACAACTACACTAATCTATACGGTTGAACAACGAGCTGAACTACAGGTAAGGAAACCGCCTAACATCTGAGTCGATATATATAAATATATATAAGTCGGTGATCCCGTCTCAATAGTATCGCGTACGATACAGTATATCATCTGACATCCTCGAGTCATGAGCGCGGATCAATCATCAATATAGGCTCGTACGGTAAATCGTCGTACGGCATCCCAATAGCTGGATACGGGTCAACATCTCATTATCTCGTCACATAACAGGTATCACTATCATCAGATCATATAATCTGGGGTACTACTCTATGTCTAGCACAAAAACGATACCATCAATGAAGTATGCATGCGGGGGTAAACACATATCCCAAGCCTGTAAGAATCACATTTCGTATCCCAAATACGAATCATATCAAATCACCGATCTCGCGGCACAAAGCCCACCTCATCGACTCATCTCCAAAGTCATCCCATATCATCAAGTACAGTGCAAGTATAAGAAACACACAAGTGTATGCGTGTGGGTGCAAATCTATCCTATGGTTCGCAACTAGGAACTACGCTAGGTATTTCTACCCCTAACTAACCATAACACACTATAGCTATCACACATATAAATATACTACATAGTACTAGTTACGGACTGCGGGGGTGCTATACGCCATCCACCCGACTTCCCCCTGTAGATATAATCTACTCACCTGTATCCTGCGTGTCGGTGTCGATGTCACCGTCATCTTCGGCATCGCCTCGGATCGTCGCGGTGTACCTACACATATCACACGTATCGCATCGCATCAAAACCAAATCAACACCTGAAACGACACACTAAAACCAATACGATACGCTAAAACCAACACGATACGCTAAAAGGCTTATAGGTTAGAACCTACGGTTAACCTTCGCAAAACAACCCGGAATCACTCGATATAGACGTACAAACGTCACACGATCGAGATAACACACAAATACCAAAATCACCGCATCAAAATACGCAAAACCAAAACTGAACTCAAAGCAGCAACCCTAGAAAATGATCCCAGATTTCGTCTCAGGCCAAATCAGGGCAAATAAACAACCCTAGGGTGCTATGCAGGGTGTACTTGAGCTACTGGACCAACCCCGAAGCAATCCACCACAACTTGGCCGGCCACATACATGAAAAAACCGGCCTCGCCGGCCCCCCTATCTCCAATAGGGTCCGTCTGGTCAGGGTGGCCTCCTATGGTCTCAATTGGGTCCCTAGTGTTGCTTATTTCACCTGAAAAAGTCCCAGTGTGTTCCAGATTTCCCTGCAAGTTCCAGGTTCACAAAAACCGACATGAAAGTCCCGTAATTCCGTATTTTTGGGTTTCCAGTGGGGTTGGTCTGGGTTTCAAGTTAATATAGGGTCTAAGGTCACCATTAGAGTCCAATTGCAAGGTCATAACTCAAAATTTCCCTAATCCTCTCTAGTTTTGTCCAAAGTGCACCAATTCACCCGATATCGATATGAAACTTGAATTAAAGCCTAAGCACAAGATTTAACACTCTAAATGTGAAGAAATTACCTCAATAAACCCTCATGAATCCTCAACAGCACCAAAACACCACCTTTCTTGGTCCATAGCATAGATCTTGGGCTTGTGTGCATGTTTTGTGAAATGAGTGTGAGGTTTTGAGCTAGTTTTTGAGATGATGTGAGGCTTGAAGAGGGGAGGGGAAATGGTGCAGGAGCAGCAGCAGGGAGAGAGTGAAGAGGGAGGGAAAATGAGGGAAATGGCTAAGTGTTGGTCAAGGTGAACCCCATGCCTCTCTCTCACCAACTCCATTCTTTATTCTTTTCTTTTCCTTTTTTTTTTCTTAAAACCAAACCTTCTCACATCAATAGTGATCCCAAAATGAAACCATGGCAAGAAAATGTAACACAAGTTCAAAGATGATATGTGCACAATTTTGCACAAAAAGCCAAAAATCCGATTAGCGACTTTTAATCGCGATTAGCGCTAAATTAGCATATAAATGATCACAAACACTTAAAAATGGCATAATTCCAATAAATAACCCATTTTAGAATTTTCCATAATTTTTCTCCATTTATTTACATTTAAATATTAATTTAATATTAAAATAATCAATAAAATAATATTAAATCATAAAAATTCCTAAAAATAATATTTTATTATTTTGGAAATGTTACAATCTACCCGCCTTAAAGAAATTCGGTCCCCGAATTTAAATTTAAAACCCCCAAGTACTAAAACATTTCGATACAAATCCCAAGTCGTCGGGGCTCCGAAATCATCAACACATAAAACGTCACAGCGCAATGTATGCGCAAGGGTACTGAGCAGATAACTCAAAATCAACGCTCCATTATGCATCCCGCAATCATCGGGGTCAAGGTAAAAACACAATATCAAATCCAATACAAAAACCGATATGATATGGATCAGAACTACACATGTAGACATCCAATCTAAACATGTGAATAGCTGATGAAAAAGCATGCCAAATCTTTAAAAATCGCTGCATGATGCACATAACACTGCACAGTGGCGGACGTTTTTCATAAGAAAAACTATATATGTATATATATATCCTTCGTTTACCAAACACGTTCCGCCGTTTTAAAAGCAATTTAGAAGGGTTTCCTTGTTTTAAAACATTTCGTGTCATATCAGACACGTAAGTATATATATATCGAGACTATAGCTCGCTCCTTGGAAATCCCTTCGATAACTATCAATGCATGCAAAAGTATATCCAGGTACCGTCCACTGACTAGTCCTGCTCAGTATGAAAGCAAAATCCAACATCATAAAAAGTACTGCTCCAAAAGGAATAAATCCCAAAAATGCACATAACACAATCCTGTGCGTCTGGTGCGCACGGAAATCAAAAATCCATATATGTGCTAAACAGGTGCACAAAACAGCATCTAGGTGCAACGGGTGGGCACGAAGCATCTGTCATAGGCAACGTATGTGCCTGACAGCCAAAAATCCGGTGCATCTGACATGCACGAAGAATCTCGATTTAGTGCATCGGGTGTGCACCAAAATTGTATCTCAAAACATATGCGCCCAACATGCGCAAAAATCCAAATCGGTGCATCCATCGTGCACGAATGAAAATCTAAACCCTGCGCACTCAACATGCACAGAATCACGAAATCCAATAGCAAACGCCGAACATGCGTAAGTCAAACCCAAAAGCACGGAGTGCAAGAATCAACTATCACTATCAGGGTCAAAATCAACGATATAATGCGGCTCAAACCAAAATCAAGTGTACCGCAAAGGAAAATCTCACAACCGTGTGCATCAGCGTGCACAAATCAAATCATAACACCAAAATGCATGAAAACTATGCTGGAAGCATAAATCAAATCACCGGCATATAATAGGCACGAAATCACAATCAATACCTCCAGAATAATAATGATGCGCCAGGTATAAATGCCCAATAAGTGCAACCATGGTGCACGAAAACAGAAATCATAGAACTCAGTCATCAAAGCCAATCATGAAAACGTGACGCCAAAATACCGAAATCCCAAAGTGACAGATACGTAATAGTCAAATCACAAAATCACAAATCATAAATACTGTCATCGGTATATCCTCCCTCGAAGTCGAGAAGGTGCCGGTACATCCAATTCTAGCGGCGCAAGATCTCCACTTGCCTCTTGCTCGCGGCTGGCATCCTCTGTCTCTGGTTCCTGATCTTTCCTGTAGATTACCAATCTCGCAATCCATCGGCTCACCGGCCCGGTCAGGAGTGCCGACAGGAACGATTCCGTTCTGGCACTTCTTTGTTACCTCTCGGTCAATCCTCACGACTGCTCGTAAAGCAATATGTCACTGGTGTCGGCCTTCGGCTCTCTGAATGCACATCACACGTCTGATCCTGGTGAAAACATCCTTGCGGCAATGTCCTGAAAGGAATCCTGCTCAAAGTCTCTGCCGATCTTGCCTATGCCGATCCGTACGGAGGCTGGTACTCTCGCATAGTCTTTTCTCGTTCAACGGACATCTGTGCCCTCAGCACAGCATTTCCTCGGGAATTGGTCGCTTCCCTACGCTTCTGTAAGCATATCAGGCCCCTGGTCTCGACGGAAAAAATAATGACAGCCCATCAGCGTCTCGCACGAACCTCTGGTTCCGCTTGTCTGTATCCTCGTCCATTTCGACATCGCGCCTCTATCTGCGCACTGCAATGCCTTCGGCTACGGTCTATCCGAAGTCCCTCACGCGGACTCGAAATCACGAACTCGGTATCTTCCTCACTCAGTAGAAGATATCTAGCCGAACACGTTCTCAGCGTGCACGTCACATCTCTGATGTCAGCGGAGTAGAACGTCATCTCATCGAAATCTCGTGCGAACTCTTCACTCCACCTCGCTCAAATATCGAATGATTCGGACTTAACTCATCGTGGCTACACGAACTGCGCTCCGACGGCTATGCTCGCATCTGGAGTCTCCCAAGCAGTGTCCCATCACAATATCCGAAAGATGTCGAACCATCCGATCGACTCGTCAGAACCTCACCATCCCCCAAGAGCTCAACAGCTCGGGTACAGTTTAATAGTATCGAGTACATGCCACAGCGTCGGTGGTCCAGCCGTAGAAAGGCAAACCCAAGCCTCACTAATGGCGCAGAGGAACCGCCGCAAACCCGAAGGTTCAAAGGCTTTCACACGGTCATTAAGTCGAGTTAGGGTTTCATTCTTCTAGAGGGTCCATAGAATCACCTGCATGTCTTTCCGTATACTTTAAACTTGGAAAATAGGCTCCTGACATTCGATCGTCTCAATCGACTCTCAACGAATCTGCGTGAAGTCGCCTCTAGCTGGAATCAATCCACCTGATGACCTCGCATCGGGGTAAGCGAATTCACCACACGTCCTAGTCATTCCTCCTCGGTGACTAGCGACTCACCATCATATCTCAAGAATATGCTCATGCTGCAGTAGCTCCAATCATCTTGGCGATATCTCATCATTCGCAGCAACAACTGGCTCATTCGTCCGTACGCTGAACAGCGCCTCAATCACCCTGAATGAGCGATAATATCGACGGTCATCACAACCTGGCTGGCCTCTATCAGTGGCTCAATCCCCTGGTGCCGATCAGCACAACCGGAAAATCTCGCAACAACGATCTGTCAAACGCTCAAAGTGCGGAAACACAAAATACAAGCCTCAATGCAACCGTATGTCTCGGGAATCACCCCCCCGGTCAGCCCTCGTCCCCGACGAGCTCATGCTGACACAACTCGAGCCGTAGCTCACTCTGCCCGTGCAATCGCGGCAGCAAAACCACAACCAGTATTGATGAAGATAGATCATAGGAAGGAATATGATACAATGCAAGGAAATATACAACCTAAGGTTTCTTAAGCGGAGTGGCGTGTCGTAAGTATGCCGCGGAACATACCAACGGTACGTCATTCTACTTTAGTCACCTATTCCATCAACCAAGGGTCATCCTACACGACGAAAGTTCGGGTATAACACCCCCTCGACCAAGTCTAAGTTCCGTAAGGTCAAGCCTAAGTTCCGTATATAAATAACTCCCTAGGCTCCACATAGTCAAACTCAGACTCGAACCAAGGTCAACCTAGCGCTCTGATACCAACTTTGTCACGACCCGAAAGAGCACGTGACTGGCCCTTGAACCATATGAAGTCTATAGGACTCCATCTGATCCAAGTAAGCCAAAAGCCCAGAAATCTAAAACCATTTTTAAGAATAAGTAAAGAAACTGGTTTAAAGAAGTGAAGAAAAACATGTTTGAAATCAAGGTTTTTAAATAACTAAGCCGAATGTGCATTTTAAAAACAGTACAATCTTTTCTAAAAATTTCGGCAGAGTTTCTTTTGTAAAAATGGCCCCGAATGGGGTACAACAAGGATAACAATATATGCAGTGATAAAGGCATCCCCAAGCGGGAGCTAGCTCTTCGTCAATCGACGGTCACAACCACACATGCAACAATAATATACAACGCCGAGTGGCGAGGATCAAATCCAAAAGAAAGCTCAAAAGCAACAAGAAAAACCGCAATACTACTAAGCGCGACTCTAAGGTCGAATAATACATCACTAAAGTCTAGGTCTGAAACAATATACAAGTTTTGGTTGATGGAAATTCTAGATACAATGAAATAAATAAATACAATGGTGGTTCTTGATACGAAAGAATCCACCTACCCAAGCAAATCACCGCAAGAAGGTAATGTGCCAGAAATGCCGCAATGGAACCTGTACGGCAGAACCTGCAAGAACTGTGGCACAATGGGGGTGAGTTGCCAACTCGTGAATAGAAATATCTACAAGCAGAAACCGAAAGCAAGACATAATCCTAGGTCAATACGATCAGTATATAAAATCCTCAATATATAACATGCAGCCTATAACAAGGCTAGGGTAAATATCTAACCCGAGTACAATCTCATGTGTCTGTGTCAGTGCCTCAGATAACAATATAGCATATGAATGAGATATGAATGCGAGAAAACAGAATACATTTACATGAAGCAACTGTTTTCATACTTTAGTGAGATTTCCCTTGTATTTTTAAAATGAGGTACCATAATGAAATCAGCATAAAACTGTGCCTAGCATCGGCACAAACGAAATCCCAATAGCTCGATATCTCAAAGTCTCAACCACAATATCTAGGGCGCCGTCAGTCCAGACCGGCCCCTACCATAAATCTCAGACCACGACGGTATCCTCCGGATATCCGACGCGTCGGGTAAAATCACCGGTAGGTAGTACTCCCCTGCCAGGCTCAACGTCATCACCACATTCCTCTTGCCCCGGGGTACCGCACCGGGTCCACCATGTACCCGAAACGGTTCATCCGTCTCCTCGAATCGGGTTTCCAAATCCATCAGCAAACTCATGGTAGACGACTCATACATCATGGAAAAACCGCACTTTTTATTGTAAAAGAGAGAATATGATTATTTGTGTCTTTGCGGTTTTCCTCCAAATCCAGAAAATCTCATAGAAATCCAAATCCAAACCTCAATAGCACGTAAAATAATGAATATGTGCATGAGAATCCATGAATGCGGCATAACAATGAATAACAGTGTGCAGGAAGTAGCAGGTAATAACTACAATGTCTAAACTACTAGCTAAAAGGCTATGTCAAGCAATAATATTTTCTAAGGTGTACGTGACATGGCAATTACCGATGAAGAAGTGTGTGAGCCGGCAAGTAAGTGTACGTGGTACATACGCATCATCGGTAATGGTGCTGGTGTCCTATCAGCATGATATTAATAATGGAGTATGAAACATAATATAAAATGCGATGCAAACCGAACCACAAAAAGGAGTGGGAGCTGAAACTAGACGTAACCAAAACTTATCTGCATTAATCTACTATAAGTCCTACGAATGGTGCCTTTTGAAATAACACGAATCATGGGGTTTTGAAAATAGGGGCTACGGTGTTTTTATGAAAAGATACGTCGTTTTTGAAATATCCGTAGATTCCCTTGAGATGTCTTTAAAAATGCCCACGATTCGTTAGTTTTTGAAATAGGTAAGAAGTCTAAGCTACTCTAACAACTACACTAATCTATACGGCTGAACAACGAGCTGAACTACAGGTAAGGAAACCGCCTAACATCTGAATCGATATATATAAATATATATAAGTCGGTGATCTCGTCTCAATAGTATCGCGTACGATACAGTATATCATCTGACATCATCGAGTCATGAGCGCGGATCTATCATCAATATAGGCTCGTACGGTAAATCGTCGTACGGCATCCCAATAGCTGGGTACGTGTCAACATCTCATTATCTCGTCACATAACAGGTATCACTATCATCAGATCATATAATCTGGGGTACTACTCTATGTCTAGCACAAAAACGATACCATCAATGAAGTATGCATGCGGGGGTAAACACATATCCCAAGCCCGCAAGAATCACATTTCGTATCCCAAATACGAATCATATCAAATCACCGATCTCGCGGCACAAAGTCCACCTCATCGACTCATCTCCAAAGTCATCCCATATCATCAAGTACAGTGCAAGTATAAGAAACACATAAGTGTATGCGTGTGGGTGCAAATCTATCCTATGGTTCGCAACTAGGAACTACGCTAGGTATTTCTACCCCTAACTAACCATAACACACTATAGCTATCACACATATAAATATACTACATAGTACTAGTTACGGACTGCGGGGGTACTATACGCCATCCACCCGACTTCCCCCTGTAGATATAATCTACTCACCTGTATCCTGCGTGTGGTGTCGATGTCACCGTCATCTTCCGCATCGCCTCGGATCGTCGCGGTGTACCTACACATATCACACGTATCGCATCGCATCAAAACCAAATCAACACCTGAAATGACACACTAAAACCAATACGATACGCTAAAACCAACACGATACGCTAAAAGGCTTATAGGTTAGAACCTACGGTTAACCTTCGCAAAACAACCCGGAATCACTCGATATAGACGTACAAACGTCACACGATCGAGATAACACAAAAATACCAAAATCACCAAATCAAAATACTCAAAACCAAAACTGAACTCAAAGCAGCAACCCTAGAAAACGATCCCAGATTTCGTCTCAGGCCAAATCAGGGCAAATAAACAACTCTAGGGTGCTATGCAGGGTGTACTTGAGCTACTGGACTAACCCCGAAGCAATCCACCACAACTTGGCCGGCCACATACATGAAAAAACCGGCCTCGCCGGCCCCCTATCTCCAATAGGGTCCGTCTGGTCAGGGTGGCCTCCTATGGTCTCAATTGGGTCCCTAGTGTTGCTTATTTCACCTGAAAAAGTCCCAGTGTGTTCCAGATTTCCCTGCAAGTTCCAGGTTCACAAAAACCGACATGAAAGTCCCGTAATTCCGTATTTTTGGGTTTCCAGTGGGGTTGGTCTGGGTTTCAAGTTAATATAGGGTCTAAGGTCACCATTAGAGTCCAATTGCAAGGTCATAACTCAAAATTTCCCTAATCCTCTCTAGTTTTGTCCAAAGTGCACCAATTCACCCGATATCGATATGAAACTTGAATTAAAGCCTAAGCACAAGATTTAACACTCTAAATGTGAAGAAATTACCTCAATAAACCCTCATGAATCCTCAACAGCACCAAAACACCACCTTTCTTGGTTCATAGCATAGATCTTGGGCTTGTGTGCATGTTTTGTGAAATGAGTGTGAGGTTTTGAGCTAGTTTTTGAGATGATGTGAGGCTTGAAGAGGGGAGGGGAAATGGTGCAGGAGGAGCAGCAGGGAGAGAGTGAAGAGGGAGGGAAAATGAGGGAAATGGCTAAGTGTTGGTCAAGGTGAACCCCATGCCTCTCTCTCACCAACTCCATTCTTTATTCTTTTCTTTTCCTTTTCTTTTCCTTTTTTTTTCTTAAAACCAAACCTTCTCACATCAATAGTGATCCCAAAATGAAACCATGGCAAGAAAATGTAACACAAGTTCAAAGATGATATGTGCACAATTTTGCACAAAAAGCCAAAAATCCGATTAGCGACTTTTAATCGTGATTAGCGCTAAATTAGCATATAAATGATCACAAACACTTAAAAATGGCATAATTCCAATAAATAACCCATTTTAGAATTTTCCATAATTTTCCATAATTTTTCTCCATTTATTTACATTTAAATATTAATTTACTATTAAAATAATCAATAAAATAATATTAAATCATAAAAATTCCTAAAAATAATATTTTATTATTTTGGAAATGTTACAGGTAAAGTGGTTCGATGGAGACTGATCCATCGGTGTGGGTGTGGTGGTGGGTAAAAGAAAGGTAAATGGAGAAATACCGACTTCGGAGTCGATCGAGGGGACGCGGACAAGTTGGGCACTAGAATCCCGTGTCCAGCCTATCTTGCACTAAAAGGGGTTAGCACAAGTGGCAGCATGATTTATAATTAGGGAAAATGAAGTGAATGCGGTGTTTGTTTTGAAAATGATACGGATTTTGAAAATATGATGGGTTCACAACCAATGCAACAAGCAACCCTAAAATCTATGGTCACCTAGGTCAAAGCTCTAGACCGCTCCTAACTTCCAAAAGACAACTCGCAGGATAAAATCCTCCACTGCCTCTTTGTTTCTCCTGTAGCCAGGTAAGTGCCAGGTAAGTGGGAGGTTCTCCACTACGTAAGTAGTGGGCCTAATTAAGTAACCACTAGCCTTTGACACACTTGCCTTAGACACCACAAAAGAAACACGGATAAGCAATGAATTATCCACGGCCTTCATCTGTCCTAAGTGAGCGCGACGGTCCTTAGAGTCATCTCTAGATATTTTTTAGTTAATGAGGGTAATGCGGATGCAAGTTTGTGATTTTTGGGGCTTAGGAAGGGTAATGAACTCCCCACCTAATCTGGATTTGGCCGTGCCCCTTAATGTCCGTATTAATTATGCAAACAACCACAAAATCAAAAACAAGCATAATTTATTTTGCTTTTTGCGGCGCTGCGATTTTTGCAAAGAAGCCTGCAACAAATTGTTAATTGGAGCAGATTTAGAAAGGAGATAAGAAAGATAGAGGTTACCTGCCAAAAATTGTACAGAGATCTCCTTGAACTGCCGCGATTCCGCCGCACCAGTCGCCTTATGCCGCGGTTCCGCCGCACCTTGAGCTCCTCTCTGCACAAAAATTTACCAGAGCACTCCTGATCACTTCCCTAGCTCTCTGGAAATCTCCAAATATTTTTCCAATTGCACAACAAGCTCCAGATTTCCTTGCAATTAACCACAACAACTCGTTTAGTGTTTTGCGCGAGTTTTGATCTCAAAATTTTAGATGGAATAAACTTTTCAACTCAAATTTCAAAAAATGAACAAATTAGCACACGATCCCCGGCAACGGCGCCATTTTGATTGACTGATTTTCCGTTGTGTGTTGGTTTTTAGAAAATTGTATTTAGAAATCACAACCAAAAATATTTTGACCGCAATCAATAACGGTGTCGAATGTAGCGCGTTAGTAAGTGCGGATCGTCCACAGGGAAAGTGAGATCCGTTCAATTTCCGAATTAGATGAGTTGAAAATTTAAGGAAAAGAAAAGAAAACAATTCATGATTTGTAATTGAGGATCAAGAATAAGAAAAATCTAGATCTAAAAGAAACATTAAAAACAAGAATTGAGATGTGTGATAATTTCCAACCAACAATCAAGATTAGAAGTATGGCTTGTAGGAGTAGATCGAATCTATAGATGTGATGAGATCTAATGATTACTCATTCTTATCCATTAACGAATTGATACTAGATCGATGCAAATTCATCGAGGTTTAAGGATCTTGCGAGGAAATTAGGAATTTCGCAACTCATCCTTTGTCCTTTCGATAGATCGCATTCAAATTCTAGCTTCTAGTTAATCAAATGGTCAATAGTTGTTCCCTAGTTTCGAGTGAACACGATCAAGAAAGCATCATCTCGAAACTAGGTCATTAATCATTTGATTCACTAGAATTTCCAAATATTATAGGATTTAAGAATTGTAAAAATATCTAAATCATCATCATCTAAAGATCGTCACAACTCCTACACGAGCGGAGATTACTCAAACATCATGATCACAAACACAATCACAAATTGAGATCTAATCATTATGCTTGAATTAAAAGATAAGTAAGAATATAGAAAATTCACCTTTATTTATCGACAATTTTCGTTACAACTCTCTTGAATTTACAAAAGGATGGAACTAGATCGTCGATTTCGGCTTCGCTCGGCTCCTTGAGTCGCAGATCGGCTTGGATCTCTTGCTCCGTTGAAATCCGGCGTCGCTTCTAAAGGTTGAAGGCTCTCTTGCTTGAATTGCACTCGTGATCTTGATCTTGATTTTGAATTGGGGTTTGACACAAGTCGTGTCACTCGACTTGTGGGTAGAAGATGATGGTGATTCTTGAACCACCTTCACCCTAGATGTAGGCTCCTTTTTATAGAACTCCCAAAACCCTAGATCTAGGATTTGAATTTGAATTTTCCCTCCACAAGTTAGTTAGCAAAAGATTTGAATTTCCCTCCAAAAGTTTGTTAAGAGAGCCTTCTAGAAATAGTTTGTTAAGCCAAGCCTTCTAGATGCGCCACGTGGAGCTTCTGGGGTCTTCTGGAAGCTTGGGCCGTTAGAGGTAAGCACGTGGGAAAATTGGAAGCCATGATGACATCATACCGCCGCGGATCCGCGGCGCCAAGGGGGTTTGGGCCGTGGATCCGCGGTCCTTTGAGGGCCGCACTGCATGAAAATTCTGGTAAATGTTTGGGCTGATATTTGGGCCATTTTCTGATATGTTGAATCTTGTAATTAGCCTTTGATCACTTCCAGATTTTTAGCCTTTGAGTTGGCGTATTTTATGAGCACTGTTTTCTCAATTTTGGGCTTTGCTTCCGGAATTTCCTGCATAGACTCCAAGACAAGAGTTGCGCTATACAAGAATGATGCGATGCCATGATAAACACACAATTTCCCTAAAAGTGCCGGTTTAAAAGTCTAACACATGCAATCTGGTATTTCAGAGATGTTTTGCTAATATGTGCAATATAAATACCGAACACTTCTAGATGAGTGCAAATGATAGGGAAATTGCCGTGTTAAAAATGCTGTATTTTCGACTGATCACCTTCCGACTAGGAGACCGGAGATCGAGCAAGATCGGAGATGCCGCGAGGAGCTAGGGATGGTGGCTAAAGACCGAAGGACACGGATTGATTGGTATAGCCATTCTAACTTCTTATAGATAGCTAGTTTAGTGTTAATGGTACGATCCGGATGAAATTCTATGTTAGCGCCAGTTTCGTAAAAAGTTTTTGTTTCCGCGTTTGGCCTCGGATTGACGGCCGGGGCGCTACCGTAGACTTACATGGTATCAGAGACACGCCATTAACCACATATTAGTTGTTTAGACAATGTTAAAATATCAAAACTTAAACAACCCTGCAACAATTACAATGTTGATTTTTGTGTGAGGGAATTTTGTGGCTGTGGTTTTTGGGGCAAAGGAAAAATTCGTGGCCTTTTTTATGTGTTGCAAAGATTAATTTACTCACCACTACAACACTTTGAAAAAAATCCACAGAGGCCAATTTTTTCCAAGCCACTTCATTACAACAGCCACTTCAATTTTGGATTTTCAAGACTTGGCCAAAACCATTGCTTCACATTTTCTTCACCCCAATAGCATCCGGTCTCTGTAAAGTTGGTGCAGTGGTATTGTTTGTTTAGTCCAGTTTGGATATGGTTTTATCAGTTTGTTTGGGGCTATTCGGGGGTTATTTCGAAGTCGATACTTTCTAACATTGTTTAAAATATGCAGTACATTACATTTCTATCTGCGACCGTGAATGCCATTTGATCGGTAAATCTTGTCTAATCGCTATAGCCCTTTTAGGCAGATTTACGAACGTGATATTCACGTTGATGTTCTGTGTTGTGCTGTGATATTGCGGATTTGTCGTGGTGGATAGCCTGGATGCAATGGTAGTACAGTTTGGTTTTATTTGTATATTTGATATTGCGGAGAGAGCGTCCGACATGTGGACTGCCGTCACTGCCTGTTTGTATATTATTCTTTTGGGGCACGACCGGGTTGAGGTCGATGTCACCGTTGTACATATTTTCTTTTCTGTACTAGGATTACCCGCGGTGGGGTGCACGGATTGCCGGGTTCTAGAGGGCAACAGGCCCACATCTCATGGCTTTGAGACGGAGGGGGCTTTACTCTAGAATTGGCGGGCTATTCGCCGCACTCGTAGGGGGTATAGGTTGACCCAAGGTGGGGTGCTCAAGTTACCGGATTCCATGAAATGCTGGGTGGTCCATTCACTTTGCTGAAGGGGGCTGCCTCGCTTCTGGTTTTGACGGGTAACTTGCCGTGCCCGTAGGGGTCTAGGATTTCATTGCACAGGCTATCCACACGACCAGGGGAACGTCGGGTTTCACTTGTGGCTCAAAGGAAACCCGGGGCTCCCAGATTATCTGTATTGTTCTGTGATGCTTATTACTTTTCTGTAATGTTGCATTTATCATGCCTGAAGCGATTATTATATATTGATATATATACTAATAGATGTTGTATATGTTTTACATCCGTGCTAGTCTAGTCCCCGCTCTGTCGTTAGTTAAGTAACCTAACGGGTGATGACGGGACCCAGTGGCGAATGCGGATGTCATATACGTACATCGTATTTTCGTTCTTTATTGGTGTGATCAATTGATGGGAATGCATTGATTCGGATCAATGCAAGATAAACAAACATGTTTGATGTTGTTGGAACAATTTTCAAAAAGCTGTTATTGCAAGGACGTTTTCTTTTGTTTTGCACAGTGGTATTCGGTTATGAATATCCAGCACCTCATTCGACGAGGCAAGGGCCGAGACCCCTTTATCGGGAGTGACCCCTTGGACAAAATTTTTGTGTCAGGGTAATAACTTCACTATAGTCGATTACTTTTTGCTTTGCATCGCGGTATTCAGTTGGAATATCTTGCACCTCGTTCTACGAGGAAAGAGCCAAGATCCCTTCACCGGGAGTGACCTCATTAGCAAAGGTTTTCGCCACTATATTTATAAAAAGCTATCTGGTTCCTTCAACAATATCAAGTTCATTACGTTAAAGGTTTTTCGCCAAAAACCATTCGTAGCCCTCCGTCATTTCAGACGGGTAGCACTTAGTATTCATGCTATATTTGTTGACCTTCGTCAAGGCATAGTTAATGGTAGCTGCTTGTTACTTTTCTGTTGCATAGATAGATGTGTTGGTTTGGGACAGTCGTACAGCCTTATTGACCTTCGTCAAGGGCTTGTACTGGTGGGTTCAAATTAACCTGGACAATGACAGGTAGAACTTGACATGTGACTTATGATTTGTCGACCTTCGTCAAGGTCATAAGAGCATGGGGTAAAAATCACATCGGGAGTTTCTAAAGATACTGAAACTTGCCAAGCATGCGCATACCTTCTGGAGTGTGATAACGTGAGTGGATTCCATCACGTTATCATGCAATGATAGTTGGATCCCGATTCCCACTGATGAGTTGGTTTACTCCTCGGGTAATCCCGACTAATTCTTCTTTCAGGTTTGGAGGAGAATTTGAGAATACAGTGGGAGGTTTCCTGATTAGATAAATTGATAACCATTCTGATCTAGGTTAGAGTGCACGCAGAGTGTTTCTTTTCTCTCTTTCTTTGGCAGCGACCATAGCCCGACCCTAGACTATGACTCAGTGACCAAAATTAACCGAACCTTCTTAAAACACTGGCTTTTGGACTGTCTGAGTTGCATACCTCATTTCCACTCCTACTTTTACCTTTTTTTCTCCGGAACATTTCGTATCACTACGAACATCCACTTCCATTGGATAAAACCATCGTATGGTTATATACGAACTCGAAATGTTCCGGATTCGAGGATGGTTTCTGATTCTGGATGAAATGAATAGGACTTTTCAATTGTCTTTTTCCTTTTACCTTCTCTCAGGTTGCGAGTGCTCCTTGGATTAGGACGGTACACCTATTACGCTAATTGGTTAGTCTTCATCCAAACCATAGGAAGGTGCCGAAAGGTAGGGAATGAAGAAAACCGATTAGCCTAAGTGAGGTGTACAGAAGGTAATAAGTAAAGATAAATAAAGGGATTTGAAAGAGGGAAAAGTAAATTGCGACTGCTATTCACGACCAAACCAAGTATTTCATCGCCACTCCTACTTCACCTTTGTATTTCTCCAGAACACCCCGTATAACTATGAAGATCCACAGTTATTTGGATAATCCATCGTATGGTTATATACGAACTTGAAGGAACTTGTTCCAGTTCGAGGATGGATTTTGGTTCAGGAGAAATAGGACTAAGGTTTATTCAGTTGTCTTTCATCTTTACCTTCTCTCGCGTTTCGAGTGCTCCTAGGATTAGGAGAGTACACCCATTATGTTTATTGGATAGTCTTCTTCCAAACTATAGGCTGGTGCTGAACGGTAGGGAAGGAAGAAAACCATTTGGCCTAAAGGTGGTTTACAGAAGGTAATGACTAAAGACATATAAAGGGATTTGGAGAGATGGCAAAGAAATATACGGTTACAGTTGTGAATCTGATAATGGAAGAGGCATTACTAGGAATACCCGGATACCCCTTCGAAACATTTACATGTTTCAGTTTCACTGTGCATTGTTAATAGAAAACTGATTTCCCAATTAATCCTTACTCCAGGGTATGTATTTACCAGGTATGATTCTCACGTTTGTATGGTTTTACAGATGATGAGTGGGAGTAAGTTATTGGGAATTAGGTGATCATCTTCATTATATCGGGATTCTTTGTAATTGGTGATATTTGAGGAAATCTCCTGGGTTTTTTCCGGACGACAAATATTTGGTTTTGAATATCCGTTGTTATGCACCAATTTCAAACTGATATATCTGTACGTTTATTTCATAAAGTGAGATATAACTTTTTGAAATTATGTCTATCACATTTACCTATATCAGTTGATGGTTAGGTAAGGAGCATTCAACAGCGGTGTAATTCTTCATAACCATAGTACAGTTTTCAACCTACGACGCACAGGGTTTGAGTTATTCAACTCAGGAAACTTATACAAAGTATTGTATGTTTTTCAGTGTCCATTAAGACAGAGGGGTTGGTCTTCATACTATATTCTGTTTGCTTGTGACTTCTCTAGTTTTATACAAGTGTTTCGTAGAAATACAAGATCTAACTTTTGAGAAGTTATAGGTATAAGAGTAAAGCAGAGAACCACGTGTTGCAAGTATTAGGATTCTTCAAGGTAATCGAAGATGTAGATACTTGTGTTTTGGTATTCAGTTGATAGTAATGGTTTTGAGAAACTTGTTTCACTTTCAGGTTACTCATGTTTGGATGCACTCCTAAGTTGAGTAATGCTGATCGCCCTCTCTCCATTTAGTTAACATGCACTGGAGACAGCTGCATGATTTGAATCTGGTTCCAATTAAATCAGTGCCTCTGTTTCTATATTGTATATAGAATGGCTCATATTTTAACGATGTTAAGGTGTATGGAGTTGTCCGGCTTATACTTAAAACCAGACTCCGGATAACTCAAGGCACGTTTCTATAATGGCTGTTTGTGGGTTGACCCGGGCTATGACGATGGTTAACTATCTACCATCTGGAAGATCAATGGTGATATTGTTCTTGACTCACCACAGTTTTAGTAAAATGGATTTTTTCAGAAAACAGTAGTGGGAGTATGGTAGAACTGGAAGTGATTCCAGAACCACAAACGATTACGAAAAATTTAATAGGACATAAAGATTCAATCTGGATTGATATTCCATTAGCCACTTCGCAGACATGGTGGGTAATCTCAGGCACCCGAGAGGTACTCTGGTAGCCTCAAGGATGGTGACAGGGAGGTTCTTGTTTACCCAGACTTGCCATTACTGTTGTTCTAGACTATGTGTCACGACCCGAAATATTAGCTCGTGACCAGCAGTTGAATCACGCAACGTCTAAAGGCGTAACAGAATTCAAGTAAGCTGAAACCCAGAAATCTAAACATTTTAAGAAAAAAATAAAGGAGGCGAGGTTTTGAAATAAAGGTATAATGAAATCAAGTTTTCTTAATACATAGAAAAGAACATGAATGATGCAAGTGAAGTTTACTAGTTGAAAACATGTTTCGTCTTTTAAAAATTTTGGCAGCACCTCTTTTGTATATTTTGATCCAAAACCACAAGTACATAATAAGAATAATGGCATCCACAAGAGGGAGCTAGCTCTTCGCCAAACGGCGGATCACAACCACGCAATATAGCATAAATAAGTATACGACGCCCAACGGCGAAGATCACCACAAAGAGAAAAGGAAGCAAGACATAAATATCACAAGTAGCGAAAAACCCCCCGCTCTAAGTCTCGCAACCACAAACCCACTAAGTCTCATTACTTATACAAATTCTAATATTGATTGATTGATGGAGTTAACTAGATACAATATGAAATGTAATACAAGAGTGGGTACGATACAAATGTCCCACCTACCACTGCAAAACACCCAAAAGAAACTGTGCGCCAGCGATGCCGCTACTGATCCACGCGGTCAACCTGCAAGAACTGTGGCACAACGAGGGTGAGTTACCAACTCATGAATAGAAATATATCTACAAGTAGAAATCGAATAAACAATGACTCCTAAGTCAACTATATCATGAGGTAATACTATGATATCTAGGGTGACCGGGTCGTATATGTGCCAACAAGGTAGTCAATACCTATATGCATGCGGGTAACATCCAACAGTAATAATCAAAGCATGCAGATATGTGGATCTCGTCCATGCGTCAACCATTGACGCAACAACATCATGCATGTAAATATCATAAAAGAGTGTGCATGAAAGTATGAGGATATATATATCAACGATGTCCCTCCCGACACATCAAATCATGGAACCTGAGTGCCTAGCATTGACACTCGAAAACATCATGAAAACCGTGCCCAACATTGGCATGTAAATCCTCATATATCGGGCTCCGTCAGTACGGATCGGCCTACGGGCTCCGTCTGCGGAATCGGCCCTCGGCCCCAGCAGTACGAGTCGGCCCGTATCCATCTCTTGACTCTGGTCGGTATCCTCCGGATATCCGCCGAGCCCAAATACTATCACCGGTAGGTAGTAGTCCCTCTTTCAGGCTCACCGTCTACTGCACAGCGATCCGTTCTCGCCCAGGGGTACCATACCGGGTCCACCATGTACCCGCAATCGGCCTCATCCGCCTCCTCGAATCGGGTTTCACATGTCGCTCTCGGAACCGAGAAAACACATGGTGGACGCACTGAAATATCATATCAAGAGAAACCGGGTTTTTGAAACAACACATAATCTCTTTAAAAATGTCCACGATTCTCAAATCCAGAAATCTCATGAAAACAGCATATCTCAATGCGTACAATAATAGAGCATGATATGTGCGACATATAATAGAAATGTAAGCATATCGTGTATCATGCAACGCGGAATAGTGATATGACATATTAAGGGAAAACCGCTCTTTTAAAATGATTCCAGTTTTTAAAATATAACATGCGGTTCCCAATTTTACAATAACACCAGTTATCTATGTAGGTACAATATGTATATGCGCAAGTATAGATGTACCAATGTATGTGTGCACAAATATGGATATACAAATGTGTATATCCGCAAGTATGAATGTATCAATATATGTATGCACTGGTACGAATGTATCAATGTATATGTGCACGAATATGGATATAAAAATGTGTATATCCGCAAGTATGAATGTATCAATATATATGTGCACGAATATGGATATACAAATGTGTATATCCGCAAGTATGAATGTATCAATGTATATGTGCACAATATGAATATACAATATGTATGTGCGCAAATATGAATGTATAATGTATATGTGCACGAATATGGATATGCAAACGTGTATATCCGCAAGTATGAATGTATCAATGTATATGTGCACAATATGAATATACAATGTGTATGTGCGCAAATATGAATGTATCAATGTAAATGCGCAAGCAGGTTATGCGAAGAGTCACATCATGATGCAGCAATCCTACTGTGTAGTGACATGTCAATTATCGATGATGAAGTGTGTGAGCCTATAAACTGTGTACGTGTGACATACGCATCATCGATAATGGTGCAGGTGTACTATCACAGGTATATGCGATGCAATAATAATATCATGAATGCAGTACAAGGTAAATCATATGCAAATGCTGACGGGTATACGTATCTAATATGACCGAGTCGGGGGATCTATCAATCGGCATCCAGCCTAACAACATCGCTTACGGTATGATCCATCGTACGGAAACCTCTAGTCAAGGGTAAGGATCAATCATCAAGTCAAACTCATCACGCACGGAAAATCATCGTACGGCGACATTAAGATAATAGGGATCCTATCTTCCTATATGACAAATGAGGGTACGGCCTGAAATCACGTTCGGCCTATCATCCATGATTCACAACATCCTATATATATATATATATCTATGTACCTATGTTCCGGTTCATATCCGCAATAATCTCATATCAGGGGACCGACAGGGTATAAATCATCTCGATCGACCCGCATCCGTATACCACATATCATCATATCATCATATATTCTTTCATCGCATTTATATCTCATAACAAGTCGAGTTTACCTAAACATTCTATCTATACTATAAGTATAGGTATCTAATCTAGCATACACACCCGAACCATACAAGCAGATTTTTAAAAGAAGCGAATCGTAGTTTTGAAAATAGGGTTACGGTGTTTTTAAGAAAAAGATATCATTTGAAAATCTGTAACATCCCTCAAGGTATATATTTAAAAGATACAGACGATTCTTCGGTGTAGAAAAATGTATGGTTCGGATGACACATCTACATCGACTATCTAGTCCTACAGTACCCTAAACGGCAATATCGCTAAACGTCATCCTATGATAGTAGTAACATATCACTTCTAACTACCCTCTAGTTTCTAATATAGTATCACTAACTATCCTTTACTATAACCCTAGTTTCATAATCTAGGTTTCCTAATCATATTCTATAATCAGTTTTCCATCAATACTTTGCGGGGGTGCTATACGCCATCCACCCGATTTCCCTCGTGGATATAGATCCACTCACCTTAGTCTTCGCTTGCCGAAGTCGATGACGCCACGCTCCATCGCCTCGGAATCCACGCGAAGGTACCTACAATAACAACATGCATCGCAACGCTATTAAAATCAAGTTCTGAAATCCAAAACGGCACGCCCCTTGCTTGTAGGTTAGAACCTATAGCATACGCGTACAAAATAAACCAAACAACCCTTGTTGTCGTTGTACAAACATGCGACAGCCAAATACAAATCCAAATATCAAAACTAAACATTTCAAAATAAGGAAACATAGCCAAAAACCATACTAAAGTGCTCCAGATTTTGATTCAGGCCAAAAGGAGTTGCACAAACAAGTCTAGGGTGTTGTATATGATGTATTTGAGCTACTGGACCAACCCCGACACCCCATGTCACCATGTGGCCGGCCACATCATCAAAAAAACCGGCCTCCTCTGGTCCCCCTGCTCAGGTTGGGTCCATCCCGTCAAGGTGGCCTCCTAGTACCCTAATTTGTCCCCTAGAGTTGTTTGCTACTCTCAAAAATCCCCCGGTTTGCTCCAGATTTTCCTGCACACCCAAATTTCTCACAAACCGACAAGAACTAAATTCCCAAATCCATATTTTGGTTTCTAGGCTATGGTCCAAGTCAAGCATCACCTCACAAGTCTCATTGACAGCCACAAAACATCACCAATTTCCCAAACCCTTCTCTAGGGATTTCAAAGTTCATACATCCATCACTAAACGACTTCTAAACTTAAACAAAAGCTAGGAAATAACAAATAGTCTAAATGAAAAGAGATATATCTCATGGTCACTCCCAAACAAAACCCTAGAAGTCCCAAAGTTGTCAAAATCCGACTTTTCTTGGTTCATAGCGATGAGAGTGAGGAGGTGATCATTTTTTTGTGAAAGGGTATAGGGTTTTAGCAAGGTTTTTGGGGTGGATCAAGAGGGTAGAAGATGGAGGGATGTGGAGTTGAGGGAGATGAAGAGGGAAGATTAAATGATGGGGAAAATGGGTCAAGGCAGCAACCCCCCCTCTCTCACTATTGTTCTCACCCACTCACTTTCCATGTCATCATTTTGTCTCCTTTCTCTCTCGACACCTTTTCTTTCTCTTTTCTCACCAAAATACATACACCCAAATAAAACAACACCATGAAATAACATGTAACATGTCATGGTGCACTTACCATGAGAAACTGTAGAAACACGGATTTGGCTTAATCGCGATTAGCAGTGCACTAATCGGGTTTTCATCAAAACTGAATATAATAAATTTTAAAAACGCCAAATCCTTTAAATATATTTTTAAATGAATAAATCATTTTAATTTCCAATTATTTCACAATTATTGGTATATATTTATACCCTTTTTCGAAAACCCCAATTTTGCAAATCGGCAGTTTTCGGGAAAAATATTATTTTAATATTAAATTCGAAAAATAATATTTTATATTTTCTGAAATGTTACAGTCTTCCCCCTTAAATAAATTCGGTCCCCGAATTTAAATTTAAATCCCCAAAATCTAAAACATTTCAATAATCAGCTCAAATCAAGGGGCTCCGAAATCATGGAAAACGCAGAAATAACACAACACGCTAAGTGCGCATAAAAACGAGTATAAAACTCAAAATCGAACTCCGTCAAGCATCACGCAATCATCAGATTTGCACGCATATCCTCGGAGTTACAATAGAGATACAGGTTTCGAAATCTGAAATCCAATACACACTAGTCAAATACTATAATACGTGTATAGTACGCATCTTTAAAAACTCCAAAATCTGAATAAAATACATGCAAAAATCTTTTCTAAATTGCCGTGTGATGCATAACTCACGGCATAAGTGACGGAAGCTCAGTTTAAAATAATAACATATGTCCATATACATTTTGCTAAACATACGTTCAGTCGTTTTGAAAATATCCCAAAAGGTTTTCCTTTATAAACGTTCGCGTCACTCACGGACACGTAGGAAAATAGCGAGACTATAGCTCCTCTTGAAAACCCTTTTGGTAATCTTTTAATGCATGCAATGTACTCAGGTACTGTCCTCAGATCAGTCCTGTTCGGCTACTACACAATATAGTGCCCAACATAAAAACAAAGTGCTTAAAAGCAAAATCAGCCTCAAAAGGCGTATCCAATAAACACATGCATCTGGTGCGCATGGAATTTAAATCCAAATACAGGTGCTAAAATATGCACCAAAGCCCAAAACTACGTTCAACGGGTGTGCACGAAAGCAATATCGGGTGCATTTGCTATGCATAAGAATCCAATCAGGTGCACAACGTGCACAAAACAATATCGAGTATCAAAATCAAATCGACGGTATACAACACAATTCAATCCAAATCCAAATCAGGTATACCGTGGTATATAATCGCACAACCATGTGCATCAATGTGCACAAAAGTAAATCAAATACTAAAAGTGCATGAAAACTATGCCGAAAGCATAAATCAAATCATATGCATGCCCTAGGCATGAAATCACAATAAATATCTCAAATGACATCAAAATGAAGTCAGGTGCAACCGTGATGCACAAAATACGTATCAATGCACTACAAGCACATATAAGCTATACCGAGTGCAAAAATCAAATCATCCGTATGAAATCCATGAAATCGTAAACATGTGCGGCTAAGGCACAAAATCGACATCAAACGCAATAGTCATGCACAAATCACAAATCAACACAACGGTGAATAAAATATATATATCAGGTGCGAAATTATGCGCAAACATGCAAATACCCAGTAGGTGCAGCCATGGTGCACGGAATCAATATCAGGAAACTCGTCATCAAAACTCAAATCCAAGCGATATAAGCGTGATACTCGGATCACAAACGCAAATCGCAAAAAGGACATTGAGGTACACCTCCTACAATGTCGAAAAATAATTCAGTGCGCCTACAAACTGGCAGGGCAAGAATATCTGCTCGCCTCTGCTCATGGCCTGGCGTCCTCTGTCTCTGGGTCCTTATCTTCTCCGTGGATTTACCAATCTCGCAATCCATCGGCTCATCAGCCCTGTCAGGTGTGCTAACGGGGACGATTCTGTTCTGGCACATCTCGGGTCATCTCCCGGTCAATCATCACGACCACCACTCGTAGTGCAGCACTTCCCTGGCGTCGGCCTCTGGTTCTCTGAATACACTTGACCCATCTGATCCTGGGTGCAAATCTCATTGCAGCAATGTTCCGGAAGGAATCCTGCTTAAGGTCTCTTCCGATCTCGCCTATGCCGAACTGTACGGAGGCTGGTACTCTTGCATAATCTTCTCTCTTTTCTGGACATCTGCGTGTTCCACACACATTTCCTCGGAAATTGGTCGTATCCGAACGCCTCTGTAAGCATATCAGGTCTCTGATCTCGATGGGGAGTAGCAACAGCTCATCAGCATCTCGCATGAACCTCTGGCTCCCCTTGTCTTTATCATCTCTCACCATGACGTCACGCCATGCTATCTGCGCACTGCAACTTTTCTCGGCCTCTGTCAATCCGGAGTCTCTCACACGGACTCAAGGTCACGAACTCGGTATCTTCATCACTCGGTACAAGATATCTGGCCGAACACGTCCTCGGGAACTCGTCCCTACCATCAGACGAATACTCAATACTCGCCTGCTCTTTTCCAACTCACAACGCATCGGGGTGAGGTCCTCTATCCGAAGCTGGTCAGCTTGCTGATCCCTTATCATATGGTATCCGGACGGCGTCAAACTTTTCGATCGAGTCATCAAGGTCCCAAAATTTCCCGAAGGCTCAACACCTGAGCGCAGTCTAAAAATATCTGGTACATACCACATCACCTTTGGACCAACCGTAGAAACGCAAACCCAAGCCTCACTGATGGCACCGCTAAAATGCCACAACCCCTAAGGTTCAAAGCGGTTCCATGGTCATCATGTCGAGTTAGGGTTTCATTCTTCTAGAGGGTCTACAGAATTACCTGCATGTTCCTCCGAACACTTTAAACTTGGGAAAATGGTGTCCTGGCACTCGTTCGAATCTTTTAGCTTCGCCAATACCACATGTGACTATTCTTCCCCGCATGCTAAACAATGCCTCAATCCTCCAGGAAAGGCGATACTTTGGTGGTCGTCTCTAGATCGGTCTGCTCTAGGTCTGAGTAAGATTCTTTCCACACTGGAAATCTTCAACTCAACTGGGCCTGCGTCGGTGCATCAATCTGACGAATCACCTTCATCTCTCAAGTCGGGGTAGACTAGCTATCATCTGTCGCATTTCTTCCTGGAAGCTCCGGCGATCTTAGCTCGTAAGCTCTGGAAGCGACATCCCATCAATCTCAGCAACAGCTGGGTCACTTGTCTACACGGTTGGCGACATCAAAATCTCTGAGGTATGCTGTACATCAACAGTCCTCTCGCAACTGGCAGCCTCTGTCAATGGCCCGATTATCCGGTGTGAAACCAAGCACCCGCCTCTACAAGAGGTCACAACATAAAATACTAACTCGAGACGTTCTCATGTCACCAGAAAACACAATGGTCAGCCCTCGTACCGGACGAGCTCGCCCTGACCGCAACACTAGCAGCAGCTCAAACTGCGCTCAAACTATGGTGACATGAACCTCAATCGAGTATCGAAGAGAGCAGATCAACGGCATGAGACGAAACGACAAATCCAGAATGGTTACATGATCATAAGAAGAAACGACATCAATAAAAGTATGATCATGGAAACGAATAAAATCGAGGATCCCAAATGGATGTATAATCATGGATATGAAGAGAATCACTGGTCTCAAAAATATGTACATCCTAAGGTTTCTTAAGTGGAGCATCGTATCGTAAATATGTCGCGGAACATACGTATGGTACGTCACTCTACTCAAGCTACCTACTCCATCAATTAGGGTCAGCCTACGAAACGAAAGTTCGGGTCTAATACCCCCCCGTTCAAGTCTAAGTTCCGTAAGGTCAAGCCTAGGTTCCGAAATACATACCCGTCCTAGTCTCCGCATAGTCAAACGTAGACTCGAACAAGGTTAAACCTAGCGCTCTGATACCAACTTTGTCATGACCCGAAATATTAGCTCGTGACCAGCACTTGAATCACGCAACGTCTAAAGGCGTAACGGAATTCAAGTAAGCTGAAACTCAGAAATCTAAACCTTTTAAGAAAAAAATAAAGGAGGTGAGGTTTTGAAAAAAAGGTATATTGAAATCAAGTTTTCTTAATGCATAGAAAAGAACATGAATGATGCAAGTGAAGTTTACTAGTTGAAAACATGTTTCGTCTTTTAAAAATTTTGGTAGCACCTTCTTTGTATAATTTGATCCAAAACCACAAGTACATAATAAGAATAATGGCATCCCCAAGCGGGAGCTAGCTCTTCGCCAAACGGCGGATCACAACCACGCAATATAGCATAAATAAGTATACGACGCCTAACAGCGAAGATCACCACAAAGAGAAAAGGAAGCAAGACATAAATATCACAAGTAGCGAAAAACCCCTCGCTCTAAGTCTCACAACCACAAACCCACTAAGTCTCATTACTTATACAAATTCTAATTTTGATTGATTGATGGAGTTAACTGGATACAATATGAAATGTAATACAAGAGTGGGTACGTTACAAATGTCCCACCTACCACTGCAAAACACCCAAAAGAAACTGTGCGCCAGCGATGCCGCTACTGATCCACGCGGTCAACCTGCAAGAACCGTGGCACAACGAGGGTGAGTTGCCAACTTGTGAATAGAAACATATCTACAAGTAGAAATCGAATAAACAACGACTCCCAGGTCAACTATATCATGAGGTAATACTATGATATCTAGGATGACCGGGTCGTATATGTGCCAACAAGGTAGTCAATATCTATATGCATGCGGGTAACATCCAACAGTAATAATCAATGCATGCAGATATGTGGATCTCGTCCACGCGTCAACCATTGACGCAACAACATTATGCATGTAAATATCATAAAAGAGTGTGCATGAAAGTATGAGGATATATTTATCAACGGTATCCCTCCCGACACATCAAATCATGGAACCTGAGTGCCTAGCATCGACACTCGAAAACATCATGAAAACCGTGCCCAGCATCGGCACGTAAATCCTCATATATCGGGCTCCGTCAGTACGGATCGGCCCACGGGCATCGTCTTCGGAATCATCCCTCGGCCCCAGTAATACGAGTCGGCCTGTATCCATCTCTGGACTCCGGTCGGTATCCTCCGGATATCCGCCGAGCCCAAATACTATCACCGGTAGGTAGTAGTCCCTCTGCCAGGCTCACCGTCTACTGCACAGCGATCCGTTCTGGCCCGGGGTACCATACCGGGTCCACCATGTACCCGCAATCGGCCTCATCCGCCTCCTCGAATCGGGTTTCACATGTCGCTCTCAGAACCGAGAAAACACATGGTGGACGCACTGAAATATCATATCAAGAGAAACCGGGTTTTTGAAACTACCCATAATCTCTTTTAAAATGTCTACGGTTCTCAAATCCAGAAATCTCATGAAAACAGCATATCTCAATGCGTACAATAATAGAGCATGATATGTGCGATATATAATAGAAATGTAAGCATATCGTGTATCATGCAACACAGAATAGTGATATGACATATTAAGGGAAAACCGCTCTTTTAAAATGATTCCAGTTTTTAAAATATAACATGCGGTTCCCAATTTTACAATAACACCAGTTATATATGTAGGTGCAATATGTATATGTGCAAGTATAGATGTACCAATGTATGTGTGCACAAATATGGATATACAAATGTGTATATCCGCAAGTATGAATGTATCAATATATGTATGCACTGGTACAAATGTATCAATGTATATGTGCACGAATATGGATGTACAAATGTGTATATCCGCAAGTATGAATGTATCAATGTATATGTGCGCGAATATGGATATACAAATGTGTATATCCGCAAGTATGAATGTATCAATGTATATGTGCACAATATGAATATACAATGTGTATGTGCGCAAATATGAATGTATCAATGTATATGTGCACGAATATGGATATGCAAATGTGTATATCCGCAAGTATGAATGTATCAATGTATATGTGCACAATATGAATATACAATGTGTATGTACGTAAATATGAATGTATCAATGTAAATGCGCAAGCAGGTTATGCGAAGAGTCACATCATGATGCAGCAATCCTACTGTGTAATGACATGACAATTATCGACGATGAAGTGTGTGAGCCTATAAACTGTGTACGTGTGACATACGCATTATCGATAATGGTGCAGGTGTACTATCACAGGTATATGCGATGCAATAATAATATCATGAATGCAGTACAAGGTAAATCATATGCAAATGCTGATGGGTATACGTATCTAATATGACCGAGTCGTGGGATCTATCAATCGGCATCCAGCCTAACAATATCACGTACGGTATGATCCATCGTACGGAAACCTCTAGTCAAGGGTAAGGATCAATCATCAAATCAAACTCATCACGCACGGAAAATCATCGTACGGTGGCATTAAGATAATAGGGATCCTATCTTCCTATAAGACAAATGAGGGTACGGCCTGAAATCACGTACGGACTATCATCCATGATTCACAACATTCTATATATATATATATCTATGTACCTATGTCCCGGTTCATATCCGCAATAATCTCAAATCAGGGGACCGGCAGGGTATAAATCATCTCGATCGACTCGCATCCGTATACCACATATCATCATATCATCATATATTCTTTCATCCCATTTATATCTCATAACAAGTCGAGTTTACCTAAACATTCTATCTATACTATAAGTATAGGTATCTAATCTAGCATACACACCCGAACCATACAAGCAGATTTTTAAAAGAAGCGAATAGTAGTTTTGAATATAAAGGTTACGGTGTTTTTAAGAAAAATATATCATTTGAAAATCCGTAACTTCCCTCAAGATATATATTTAAAATATACATACGATTCTTCGGTTTAGAAAAAGGTATGGTTCGGATGACATATCTACATCGACTATCTGGTCCTACAGTACCCTAAACGGCAATATCGCTAAACGTCATCCTATGATAGTAGTAACATATCACTTCTAACTACTCTCTAGTTTCTAATATAGTATCACTAACTATCCTTTACTATAACCCTAGTTTCCTAATCTAGGTTTCCTAACCATATTCTATAATCAATTTTCCATCAATACTTTGCGGGGGAGCTATACGCCATCCACCCGACTTCCCCCGTGGATATAGATCGAATCACCTTAGTCTTCACTGGCCGAAGTCGATGACGCCACGCTCCGTCGCCTCGGAATCCACACGAATCTACCTACAATAACAACACGCATCGTAACGCTATTAAAATCAAGTTCTGAAATCCAAAACGGCACGCGCCTTGCTTGTAGGTTAGAACCTATAGCATACGCGTACAAAATATACCAAACAACCCTTGTTGTCGATGTACAAACACGCGACAACCAAATACAAATCCAAATATCAAAACTAAACATTTCAAAATACGGAAACATAGCCAAAAACCACACTAAAGTGCTCCAGATTTTGATTCAGGCCAAAAGGAGTTGCACAAACAAGTCTAGGGTGTTGTATATGATGTATTTGAGCTACTGGACCAACCCCGACACCCCATGTCACCATGTGTCCGGCCACATCATAAAAAAAACCGGCCTCCTCTGGTCCCCCTACTCAGGTTGGGTCCGTCTCGTCAAGGTGGCCTCCTAATACCCTAATTTGGCCCCTAGAGTTGTTTGCTACTCTCAAAAATCCCCCGGTTTGCTCCAGATTTCCCTGCACACCCAAATTTCTCATAAACTGACATGAACTAAATTCCCAAATCTATATTTTGGTTTCTAGGCTATGGTCCAGGTCAAGCATCACCTCACAAGTCTCATTGACAGCCACAAAACATCACCAATTTCCCAAACCCTTTTCTTGGGATTTCAAAGTTCACGCATTCATCACTAAACGACTTCTAAACTTAAACAAAAGCTAGGAAATCACAACTACTCTAAATGAAAAGAGATATACCTCATGGTCACTCCCAAACAAAATCCTAGAAGTCCCAAAGTTGTCAAAATCCGACTTTTCTTGGTTCATAGCGATGAGGGTAAGGAGGTGAACATTTTTTTGTGAAAGGGTATAGGGTTTTAGCAAGGTTTTTGGGGTGGATCAAGAGGGTAGAAGATGGAGGGATGTGGAGTTGAGGGAGATGAAGAGGGAAGAGAAAATGATGGGGAAAATGGGTCAAGACAGCAGCCCCCCCTCTCTCACTATTGTTCTCATCCACTCACTTTCCATGTCATCATTTTGTCTCCTTTCTCTCTCCTCACTCATCATGACATCTTTTCTTTCTCTTTTCTCACCAAAATACATACACCCAAATAAAACAACACCATGAAATAACATGTAACATGTCATGGTGCACTTACCATGAAAAACTGTAGAAACATGGATTTGGCTTAATCGCGATTAGCAGTGCACTAATCGGGTTTTCATCAAAACTGAATATAATAAATTTTAAAAACGCCAAATCTCTTAAATATATTTTTTAATGAATAAATCATTTTAATTTCCAATTATTTCACAATTATTGGTATATATTTATATCTTTTTTCGAAAACCCCAATTTCGCAAATCGGCAATTTTCGGGAAAAATATTATTTTAATATTAAATTCCAAAAATAATATTTTATATTTTCTGAAATGTTACACTTTGAGACCCAGCAGGAGGATGAGTATAGCGTCGTTCTAAATTAGCTTTAGAAGTGCACGTGTATTTGACTCTTCCAGTCGGTAGTTGTAGTCAGTGGGAGCAGCGGAAGCATAGTGGACAAGTAGCTTATGTCTATTTATAGACTAAAGCAGATATAGCGGAGATAGATCATCTATTTTTGATGTGACAGTCATGGGCTTTGACTTCATCAGAATAGGAGATGGATCAGTTAAGAAGGTAGTAGTGTGTGATGTCCTGGTATTTGGATGAAATACACAGAATAGGAAGTAAAATTCCTGCACTACGATCGGTTATACTATGGTTGTCACCCAGTGATTTCTCCATATAGGATATGGATATTATATCAGACATTCTGGTTACTAGATCTATGGTTTTAGATCTAGATTTGGGTAGTTTCCCAATTTGGGTACTTGGACAGTATTCTAAAGGTATTTTAGAATGGATGACTCCTGGCATGGTGGTGTACCTGTAGGTGATGGAGTCACCCTCTCTAAAGGTGTCTTACAGACTAAAAGGGAGAAGGATGTGCATGATTGATATATCACTTGCTTAGGCGATTGAGTCAATTATGAGATGTCAAGTACCACACCAGATGTTGTTTTTGCACTAGATGCAATAAGTTTATATTAATCCAATCCTGGAGAAACATTCGGAAGCAGTTTTAGAACATAAGTGGATGTTCTAGGGATATGATATCAACAACCTCTTTCGGAAGACGGTTATCATTCCAGGCTTCCAAGGTGACCTGGATGACAGAGTGACTGTCAGAGTTATAGTTTTTCCTCTGACTAGGGGCAGTAGTTTGGACAGGTGGTCCAAGCAGATACTGAGGGAGGCATGACGCAGGATACTGATTACATTCAGTTGATGATACAGTCTAAGAAGTTTTCTGGATTTGGAGTTCATTTGTGAACTAGGTCCCATCAGATATCCAGACATATTCTAAGACAAGTATTGCTCATTTCAGGAGATGACTTTCTCCGCGAACTTGAGATAAAGAGAGACATAGAAAGAAACATCAGAGTGGATATACTCACTAAGGCTATTTCTCGAACGCAATAGTTTCACAAACGGGCTCTGTGAGACTGATCAGTAGAGGAGTTGGGTGTTCGGTATCACACGGGCTGTGAGTACGCGACATCGCAATAATTAGCCTTGAGTGCAAGTGGGAGATTGTTGGATATAGTGCCCTCAAAGTCAATTATTGGATCGCAGGCACGTGATTGCAATGATTGAGGGAGGACCTATGCCGGAAGGACAGTCTTACTCAAGATGATAGTATGCTATCTGGTTTATCTTTATCATCGTGTACATGCTTTAGCTGACATTACAAGTCACTATTATACGTTGATAGAGCCCTTAGGATTCTTGCTTGACTACCTGCAGTATGATGTCGATCATATACGTGAGAGTTGTGTAGTTTATAAGCACATCCTTAAAGTGTCCCTAGTCGTGGGAGTTTCGAGACTGGGTATCGATACTCCGATAGTAGACTAGTGTATACGATCGAGACCCCGATGAGGGGCGGTGGCCGGTCTCACAAGCCATTGGTGTCAGTTGGTTTACCTAAGATGTATACATGTGCTCATTAGGTTATGAGTACACCGGATATGACTCGCCGGGAACATGCTAGTTGGTATTATACCTGACGTTAGATAGCAGTTCCCTGTTGACATGTGTACAGGTTAGTCTATCGACCTGAGATCGTTATTTGTCTCGTGTGTTTTCCCACTGTGCTTTGATTACTACCCTACCATGGCTCAAAGGAGTCGTGCAAACAGGTTTTAGTTGGTTACAGTCCCGAGCCACATGGAGGCAGTGAGCGGATCGGCATGGGTTTCGTCTCTCCCGGTATTGGGGGTGAGATCGCGTTGTGTCTAGGAGAGCCATTACGCAAAGTCCTTGGCCAAGGCAGGAGATTTACTGGTCGGTATTCCAGAAGTATCTCAGGGTGTTCTGGGCTACACTCCGACATGAGTTGTACCGCTTTTGAGGGTCTGACGTTTACCAGCCCCTAAGCCCGACATGCGATACTCATAGACGAACGGACCGGACTGTACGGATATTGTCAATGACAGGCTCAGTAGGGTTTCAGGATGAGTTCGCTCATCGACCTCCCTTTTGTTCAATACCTGGGCGCCCGTTACGTACAGCTAGTACCACTGACGTGCTAGTGGTTAAATCCACAGCCAGTATATTGACGAGTCTTTAGAGCCCTCCACAGATAATTTTCCCAAGGTTCGGTTCGGGTGAAATGTTGTAGAGGCCGTATGGTTTTATGGAATGGTTCGATCATATATGTGCACTTGTGCACGGGTCATGATCGGACGGATCATACTAGTGGGCTTTGGTATAAGCCGGATCCTAGTATTAGATTTGTTGGATTACTTTAGTCTCATTGCATTCGCATTCAGTCAGAATGCAGATGCAGGTATGTATATAAAGGTGAGGGGTATCTTTGTGATCCGTCACGAGTTTACTTTAGATGTTGCCATATCTTATTGTTGGACCAAACATTTGGATTAATGTTTGGATGGTGGGAATTTATGAGTGGAAATAATCATGAGGAGCAATTAATGTGGCATGTTCAATTTGGTGACTCATGGTCTCTTTTTTTGTGAACATGTCATGTTAATTGATTGTTGATTGTGTTGAAATGAGAAGTGGAGAGAGAGAGTGCAGCCATATGAGGTGGTTTGCTCTTGAGATTATTATGCTAGCTCTCATTTTCTTTTTGCAACATAACAACAAAAGCCTCTCTTCTTCTTCTTCTTCCTCTAGCTCGCCATTTCCACCATGGCTTCATCTTCAACCTCCATCCATACACTCTCATGTGTTGAGAATCAATGGATGCTTGAGACAAAGTTATCACACATATTCTCTACATCACCTTGGACATGTCGGCTAGCAAACTTCATGTCCGAGTTGCTTCGTTTTGAAGCGGGAGCCCGTAAAAAGACTTCTTGACGTGGTGCCTTTCCGACGAGGAGACCGGAGATCGAGCAAGATCGAAGATGCCGCGAGGAGCTAGGGATGGTGGCTAAAGACCGAAGGACACGGATCGATTGGTATAGCCATTCTAACTTCTTATAGATAGCTAGTTTAGTGTTAATGGTACGATCCGGGTGAAATTCTGCGTTAGCGCCAGTTTCATAAAAAGTTTTTGTTTCCACGTTTGTCCTCAGATTGACGGCCGGGGTGCTACCGTAGACTTACATGTAAAAGGATTGGCAACTAACATGATAATAGCTGAGCACGTGCTCCCACGTGAGTGCCTTTGATGAACAAAAGGGAATAATCGAGATTGGCTTACGTGATCACACGTGACCCCATGGTAATGCTTGACACTTACAAAATAAGAAAGGGGAATAAATCGAAGGCAGTTCCCACTTTTAGGTTACCTCACGTGACCCAAATAGCGCTTAGCGCTCAGAAGAGAACAAAAAACCCAAAGAAGCAGCGCTTGAAATTCTTGAAGTTTAATACTATTTCAAAGCGCCTCACGTGCTTACACGTGACGGCCACAGGGCTAAAGTGTTTAACACTTATCTGCATCACGTGCGGCACGTGAGCATTCTTAAATTCCAGTGTTTAACACTGCCTCAGAGTATCACGTGGGAGCACGTGAGCGCTGAATAAACATGTTAGTGTTGAACCCTATGAAGGGCTAACATTAGCCAGAATCAGACCAAATGAGACCTTCATGTTCAGGGTTTCTAAAATCGATCTCAAGACAGCTAATAAGCTCCCAACAGATGACATCTAAACTGATGTTTATCCTACTTCCCCTAATCGGGACATTGGTTCAAGGGTACATCTCTTCATACCTCTAATACATGTCGTTGTAATCCTTCAACGTCTTCGGAGAGATGGAGGGTCCCAATAACCAATAACTTTTTGTGCATTCCCAAATTGATTAAATCAGAACCCCATGGCATCAAAGGCCAGACCCTAGCAGATCATATTGCGGAGCACCCCTTGCCATACAACCAGCCTTTGAACATAGGCTTCCCAGACGAGGAGGAGGTCCTTAAACTTTATGGACTATGAGGTCCTTAAACTCATAGACTATGATGTCTTTAAACTTTACAGACTATGATGTCTTTAAACTCCATGGACTATGATGTCCTTAAACTTATGGACCGCAATGTCCCTAAACTAAAACAATAGAGTCCAAATGTTCTTTTGTTGGATCCAAATGATCCCGAAACCCTGTTAAGTAGATCTTAGCCTAAAAATTAGTCTAATGTATCCTTAACAAACGTTTAAGTTGATCCTAATCTCAATGAGATTAACAATCCTTAAACCCACTGGACCGCAACGTCCCTAAACTAAGACGATAGAGCCCAAATTCTCCGTCGTTGGATTTAAATGATTCCAAACCCCCCGTTGAGTAGATCTTAGTCTAAAAATTAGACTAAAGTATCCTTAACAATGTTTAAGTCGATCTTGATCTCAATGAGATTAACGATCCTTAAACCCAAACCAAACCCAAATCTAAGAAAATACGGATTTGGACTAATCTATGCCCTACGGGCGACAACATAAATTAGTCTCCGTATACAATCCATGGGCAACCAAAAACAAAATAAACATATACGACACGAAGTGACCATCTGGAGAAGGAGAAAGTGGTTACCGCGATGCGGTAGCATAATTAACAGCAGGGGCTTGCGCCTGCAGGGAAGAGCGTCCCCACAATCAAAAGCCCCTCACAATGAGGGGGAATCTGACGAAGTCTGCTACATCGGCTGCATCCGTCTAAACCTTCGATACATGGTGCCATAAATCAACTTGGCATCTTCGGAGAGGTGGACGGATAAAACCAAATAGCATCTTCCCCCAAATTCAAGCAAGACGACCTACGCGGTTTCGTCTCTGTTTTCGGCGGTGAACAGATTCTGGCACGCCCGGTGGGACCTTTTCCTATTTCCACTCCACATTTCGTGTGTCGTGTTTTTCCTGCGATCAAATAATTGTGGTGTGTATGTTTGTGGTTGCCCTTGTTAGTTATATGTATGCCCTAGAGGCCATTACTGTACATACGATGTATATTGTAGTGGATGCTTGGACATATATAGGGAGGACTTTCTTGCTCGACATGATAGTATGCTATCTGCTTACTCTTTATCTTAACATGTACTCTGATTGTCTCTATGTAACATGTTGATAAAGCCCTTAGGATGAGTACTTGACTACCAGGACTATGATGCAGATCATACTAGTGGGGACAGTGTAGTCGCCAAGTACATCCTTCAAATGTTTCTAGTCGTGGGAGTACCGAGATAGGGCATCAATACTCCAGAGTAGACTAGCGTATGCGCTTCTTGACCCATATGATGGGCGATGGATGATCCCATATCCATTGGTGTTTGACATCAGAGAAGGTATACGGGTGCTCAGTGGAGACTGGGTACACTGGACAGACTCGCCGAGAACTCCCAGATGGTATTATACCTCACGTCAGATGGCAGTTCTCTGGTGACACTGGTACAGGTTAGTCTGTAGACCCGAGATCGTCATAGAGTCTTGTGTGATTCCCACTGTGCTTCGATTTCCATCATACCACGTCCAAGAGGGCGTGCAAAAATGTGGCTTTTGGGTACAGTCCCGAATCACATGGAGGCAATGAGCGATAGGAGGGGATTCGTCTCTCCCGGTATAAGGAGTTGATGTTGCGCTGTGTTTGATTGGCTATAACTGGAAATCCCTGGCCAGGGTTGCTGAGATTTACTGGTAAGTGTTATCAGTAGTTTCTCGAACTGTTATAGACCTCATATCGACACGACTTATCAAGCTACTGGGGTCTGACGTTTAACCACCCCTAGGCGAGATATGCGACATATCAGACGAAGAGACCGGACTGTACGGGAGTGTTACTGATTGGATTCGCAGGAGAATGTACAGGCTTGCTTGTTGATCTTCTGATCACTCAATACCTGGGTGGCTGTCACATTTAGCTGACCGCTTGCAGCTTGTGGGTGTTTGATATGATCATCACCTACTGCCGGCGTATTGACGATTCTTTAGAGTCCTACACAGAGGTTTCCTGGCTCAGGAAAAACGGAGTAGGAGCACATATATGATATGTGCGGGACCGAGAACAATACGTGTATGTGATACCGTATTAGATTCTCGCGATATGAGATATCGGCCGGGTATATGTGATATAGCCGGGTCATCGGATCAAGTGTTGATTCGATGAACTGATACAGATTATATTAGTCGGTTATTTGTGAAATAGCCGGATTATCGGATCAAGTGTTGATTCGATAATTTAATGTATAATTATATATATTTGATATATTAAATTACATTAACTAATATAAGCTCACTAAATTATTCTTTTTCTCACTCGGGTAATACATTGATATATATGCGATATATGTTAATTGTATTATTTTATTTTGTTACAATAAATATTGTATATGTGATATATAATATTGTAACATGTTAGGGTTATTAATGAAACGTGATTAGTTGAGATTAAACATGATTAAGGTTTGATTTGGGTTAATTTTTTCTTGAAGCTTCTAGAAGGTTTTCTTTTGTTTCATGCTAAAGATTTTTTTTCTAAAGATTTTTTGGAGATATTTGTTAACCCAACCCAACCCTTCACCATGGTTAAGTCTCTACATGGGTTAAGTTATCATACTTAACCCATGGTTGCATTTCTAACCACACTACAATTCATTATTCATCACAAAAGAGTTAGCTTCTTCTTCTTCTTCCTTCTTGCTTGAAAAGCTTTCTAGCTTTTTGAGAGGTGATGAAAATGAGTGAGATTGAGAAAATAAATGAGAGCTAAAATCCTACTTCATCATCCTAATCTATTCTTGCCAATTAGATTAGGGTGTTCACTTCATTAGTAAGTGAGAGCTTGTGTTAATGAAACTTCAAGGTAGATCATCTTTGTTATCGAAGATCGGAAGAAAGCATGCATCTTTCTCTTCGTGGAGCCTCTCTAGAGTCTGGGAACTCGATGATCGCAGTGAAGGGACCTCAACACGGAGCTTTTTGAAGTGAAGGACCGGACTACAAAGGTTGTAATCCTTTTCTCTTAGATGTAAAGTTGTTTACATGCTATGTTTTGCCTAATCTCTAGTTTAAAGATCTTGGTTAGGGTTGTTCGGCACGTCTAATTTTTAAATCGTGCATGGTTGATGCCTTATAGAACCTTGTGAGAGTGCCTAGTAACCCTACAACCCTTAGGGGAGGGGATACTGAAGACGGCGTTTCGTCTCTATGAAGAATGGCGTTTGCTCCCACCTTAGCAACTCAGGCTCTATCATATCTGGTGGAGTCAAGTACGGGCTACTTGCAGCCTCAAATCTCTGCAATCCTGCTCTTCAAGAAATCAACGGGCTTCTCTTTGGGTCGATACTCCCACCTCCCACCCTCGGTGCCTCAACGCCAATGGAGGAAGCCCAGAGGAAGTCTGTCTTCCACAGGCGGGTTCCCCAAGCAGCAGCTTTGCCGATGGAATCAGTTCTTAAACAACTGGCACATGCCAAGGACCAAGGTCGATGTAGGGGGCAGAATATTCAAGCTCTCAAAAGAAACAGGGGGCAGGCTCGGCCAAATTCTGAAGCTAATCAAATCCAGGCCATAAGAAACGGTCGACGACGATATCGACATCATACAAAAGAGCTGGGGGCAGTTCTCCGTATTGTCCTGTTTCAACCCCAGTGGTGAATGTTGTTGTTCCAACTGGGAACAGCTTCAAACTATTGCGAAGGGTCAGACAAAATTCTCCTACCGCAATATTGAAGAAGTCTCCGCAGTCTATAGATCCCACGAGAGCAGAAACCAGTTCGCTCCCTGAGACAAATTTCCTCATCTATATATAAGGTGTGGAAGCAGGTGAATGGGACTTATCCTAAGATGGATCCTGATACAGTGGTTCCTTCTAAAGACAAAGCAGATTTTCACAAAAAAGAGAGGCCTAATAAAGCTCAAGTGCCCAAAGAAAACTCCAAAGGCCAAAACTCCAAGAATCCCAAGCCTGGAGGCATGGTAGTTCACATAGTCTATGTGGTGAATTCCAAAGACGAAGTTCGAGCTTCTACTAGTCACCGACCTCAAACTCAGTCCCTAACAAAAGTTCAACTGCAACGTGAAAAGCCGCAGGAGATGCTCGCTTAGGCGGCGGCAAACGCTACTCCATCGCCCAAGGAAAATCCCGAGGACGCACCCGAAGAAAGAGAGATGAAGAAGCGGCAGAAATGTCCACTAAAATGGACCAGATGGCCCTTCTGATTCCGAATATAGCTGGAATGATGGTTCAATTGGAACCACTGGCAGATGAACCGCCGGTAGTCGGTCTTAAAGATAAGGATGACATTTCAAATCCTCCGCAAACCTCATTAACGGTTGAGAAGGAAATGATTCCTAAAAGAAAAGTTGGACACATATATCGCTTAGCGAATTAAAGCTCACTACGCTAGTGAAGCCGTAAATAGATCAATCAAGACTGGTCGACCATTCCGACGTGGTGATGAAAATGAGTACACATTTCCAACATTCTACATGTACAAAGGAACTGGGAATCCTCACTAGCACATTACGCGATTTAAATCCATGTATGGCAATTCTGGAGGAAATGGCATACTACCCCTCCGACAATTCGTCCGCGGCCTGGCAGGCATCGCCTTCGTATGGTATGCGGAACTCCCAAATGATTTCGTGAAGAGCTTCAACGAAATGGATATGATCTTCTGTCAGGGATTCGCTAATGAGAACGAACATATTACCGTGACGGCGCTGGTCAACGAAAGGGTTAGACCGAATGAGACTTGGGTTCAATATGTTACCCGATGGCGAAATCTCTGGTCAAATACAGGCAACGCATCGATGAAGTTGCGGCCATGAGAATGCTCATAGCCACCCTTGACCTAAATTCAAAAGGCGTCCTCATATATAGCCTTCTTCAAGCCGACGACCTTCCAGGAACTCATGGATAAAATGTCTCGATTGGATCAAATGGGTCAAGACTCTCTTTCATCCGATGATGACGAGTGAAAAACGGAGGCAAGATCGCGTTTGTCGCCTACTCTCAACAAAATAAGCGGTTCTGAAGCAACCTGTCGCCAAAATAGCGACGACCTGGGTACTCGTTCCCCCTAAGATATATACAGGGGGCATATTCCTCACTGGCGGAAGAATCTCTGTCTAGAATGGTCCTTTCTTCTAAAAAGGTAGGAAGGATATTAAGGGGCCTACAAACAGGTCCTACAATCTAATGGAATACCCCGCTAAAAAAACGGGTACGTCCATAAGCGAAAAGGGCATGGATGAAAACCCGAAAGGGCGCCGTGAGTATAAACAGCAGTATTGCCGGCAAGCTTGTGAAAACCCAGAAGGGCGCAATCTCGTTAAAAAAAAGAAAAAAAGAAAAAACTGGTATGTTCACAAGCAAAATGGGCACGGATGAAAACCCGAAAGGGCGCCGTGAGTAAAAACAGCAGGACCTCTGGCGAGCTTGTGAAAACCCGGAAGGGCGCAATCTCGTTAAAAAGAAAAAAAAGAAAGAAAAAAACGGTATGTCCACAAGAAAAATGAGCACGGTTGAAAACCCGAAAGGGCGCCGTGAGTAAAAACAGCAGGACTGCCGGCGAGCTTATGAAAACCCAGAAGGGCGCAACTTCATTAAAATAAATACACTAACGAGATCCTTACGACTCGTGAGGAGAATCCCCCCTGTGAGCCCCTCACGGCTCATAGGATTCAAAAGCCTTAAGTTACAGGGTTCTAGACCTGTTCTTAAGCCGTCATATATCTCAAATTGCCCTACGAGCATGGGCACAAATAAATATTTCTTTGCCAAGTTCTGCAAATGGCAAGAAATGTCCCCATATGGTGAATAACACTTGTAGGTCCTCTCGACTTATAAGGAGAAAACACTCTTAGAAGATCCTTACGACTTACAAGAGAAGACAACACTTAGGAATCCTCACGATTCTTAAGGAGAAAATACGCCTACGAGATCCTCACGACTCGTAGGGAGAAAACCCTTTATGAGACCCTTACGGTTCATAAAGTCAAAAGTCTTAGTCGACAGAGTCCTAACCCTGTCTACTTAGACACCTTTGTCCAAATCGACAAGGGCAAATGATGAGTCGCTCCTGGCGATATCCCAGTTGTAGCGATGCAGATGCCTAAACAGGTGTCAAACTCCAAGTCAACCTCTCCGGCAAATGCCGCCCCTATAGTCATCTGATGAAGAAGGGGACCCCGTTCGTTTGGGATCGCAAATGCCAAAACGCACTGGACGAAATCAAGCAATACCAACAGAATCCGCCGGTGCTGACTGCTCCAGTCAAGGGAAAGCCTCTCATCCTGTACACAACCGCCCTTGAAGGTTCTTTAGGCGCGCTATGCGCACAGGAAAATGACCAAGGGAAGGAGAGAGCCCTCTACTATTTGAGTCGAGTTCTCCTGGGGGCAGAAAACAACTACCCCCTATCGAAAAACACTGCCTGGCGTTAATCTTCACGATAACGAAACTCCGGCATTATGCTTTGGCGCATGAGGTCCACCTTATATCAAAAGTGGATCCTCTCAAATATTTGATGTCAAGAGCCATACTAACAGGACGACTCGCTAAATAGGCCCTCCTCTCGATGGAGTTCTCGATAAATTATCATCCCTTTAAGGTAGTAAAAGGCCAGGCTATCGCCAATTTTCTCGCTGAGCATCCGATACCTGCCGATTCACCCATAAATTGCGAGTTGCCAGATGAGCACGCGTTTGACACGATTGACGGGGAAAGAAGAGAATGTGATACCCGATGGGAACTCTATTTCGACGGAGCATCTTCCATGAAGGCGACAACACAACACCCCTATAATCAAATCAGGGGTAGGCCTTATCTTCGTGACTCCACAAGGAGGGATAATGCGCTTTGCCTTCTCCTTAACATAGACGAGGACAAACAATGAAGCTGAATATGAACCTTTGATAGCAGGTTTTGAGATCACTGTCGACATGGGAATCGAAAATCTCCTCATATACGGAGACTCCCAACTGGTCGTTAGCCAAGTAAACGGCGACTATCAAACGTGCAAACCGGAGTTGATGATGTACGTCGAGAGAGTACAACAATTGCTGACTCAAATACCTGCCTACGCCCTGGAAAGCATACCGTAGACGGAAAATAGCAAAGCGGATGCGTTAGCCAAACTCGCTAAAGAACTGGCTGACGAAAACCTCGATGACGTGAGGATCGTTGTGCAAAGCCATCAGGTTCTTACACCAGCAAAAATATCTCCGGAGTCGTCCGAAGAAAAGGAAGCGACCAAGCAAATGGCCTTCCAAATAGAAGACCAGGAAAAGGCCAAGGATTGGAGAGAAGTTTTTATAGACTACTTCAAATCCCGTCGAACACCTGAAGATGCGTCCTCAAGACATCAACTCATTAAACGAGCTCTGTCTTTTGCCTTCGTCAATGACACGCTGTATAAGAGATCGTTCGACTCTCTATGGCTGAGATTCCTGGGACCTGAAGAAGCAAGGAGTGCCGTCCAAGAAACTCACGATGGACTTTGCAGTTCTCACCAAGCCGGGCCAAAGATGAAGCTGAAAATCAAAAGGATGGACTACTATTGGCCTACGATGATTCAGGACTGCCTTGAATACGCGAAGCAGTGCTACTCGTGCCAAATTCACGGGGACTTCATCCACCAGCATCCGAATCCGCTACACCCAACGGTGGCTAGCTGGCCGTTCGAAATGTGGGGAACCGACATAATTGGGCCCATAGAACCCGCATCGTCCAAAGGACACCGGTTCATATTGGCGACAACTGATTACTTCTCCAAGTGGGCAGAAGCAGTACCGCTAAGAGAAGTGAAGACGGAGAATATTCTCCATTTCTTCAAGACACACGTCATCTATCGGTTCGGCACTCCACGACGGATTATCTCTGATAATGGGCCGGCCTACAGAAGCCATAAAATCAGTCGCTTCGCACAGCAGCATAGCATAGACTGGAGATACTCTTCGGTCTATAATCCCCGAGCCAATGGTCTAGCTGAGGCTTTCAACAAGACCTTGACGAAGATCATAAAGAAGACGGTGTCCAGAAATAAAAAGGACTGGCATGAGGAACTGCATGAAGCTCTCTGGACGTATCGGACCACGTTTAAAACGGCCACCAACACAACGCTATATGTGTTGGTATTCGGCACTAAAGCAGTACTCCCCTTGGAGATAGAGCTACCCTCTCTACGAGTGGCGGTTCATTACGAGCTAACAGACGAAGAGAACGCTTATCTTCTGCTTGAGGAGCTTGTTCACACCAGAATATTGCTTTTACTACCGCCCATTCTTATGCTCGTTTGTTAATAGGTAGGTGCTTTTAATCCGTATTTGCTACATGTTTACAGGCTACAGGTTCCTAGTCCAAAATAACGCAATTGATACAAAATCTCCACTGTTACGCCAAAATACAGAACATCTGTTGTTAACAGATAAAAGCCGAGTTCCGGTCATCCGTATCCGTCCAGTGCCGCGTACCGGTTCCAGAGATAAGACAAAAGACAGTGGTGATTCGTGTCTGGGACAAGCACAAAGCACAAGAGGGGCAGCACAAGAATCAATGGGTGCGCGGAGCTCGAGGGAGAAAAGGTCAAAAGTATTATTTTTGATGCCATTTTGGACTGTTGCAGATCTGAAGAAATTGTGGAAGCAATTTGCAATTTGGAACATGTATAACAACAGAGGATGGCAACATAAGGAAACCCAGAAAATTCGAGACCACAATTCCACAAAACCGCGGCGGAACCGCCGCCAAATGTGGGTTTTCGCGGCGGATCCGCCGCAGTTTCGTGTCATCATCTGTCCAAATTTTGGGGGTAGCTTTGTCATTTCATTTGGGGCCAGAATGTTGCCTTAGGGTTTCAGCATGGTGCCTATAAATAGCCCAGTTTTGTGCCAAGCCAATGGTCTTCTTTTCCCATCTCTTTTAGTATAGTTTAGTTTAGCTTCTTCTTCTTCTTCTTCTTCATGTCTTCCTCCATTAAAATGTAGTGAGAGTATTGAGTGGATGATGAAATGAAGATGGGGGTTATTTTTATCTTGTCTCTTTTATTTATTGTCTTATAATTTTATTATCTTGTATTGTAATTTCAATTCTTGTTGTTAATTAGTTGTTGTTATTCCTTTTCTTGTTCTCTTTTCTTTTTTTCTTTTATCCCTATTTTCAAGCGATGATACTTGATGGAGTTCCTTGCTAAGGTGAGGACCCAAGAGTTAGCTTGCTTCATTTGTAAAACCGTATTTTTTCTCTTTTCTTCCTTCTTGTTTTGTTTTCTTTTCTTTTATGATGTGTGAATAATTTCCCTCTTGTTAAGGCTAAGGAAGGTGGTATAAGGGACGGAGAAATCCCTTGTGCTTCTCTTCGCCAAACATCTTGAAACGAACCCCGACCAAACAAACACAACCCCCTCGCTTAGGCGCTCTATACGTGACATGTAGCCGCGACCTAAGTCGAGAAGTCCTTTAAGCGCACTACAACGTGACATGTAGTTGTGACTTAATTGGATACATGGTTGCGGGTGTTTGGCCGAGGGTTGGAAATAAGCGTATTTAGCGGACGGACAAGGGGCACTAGGAATGGATTTAGCGTTGGAAAGCTTTCTTAAACTCGCAAATCCCATTCCTATGTCCTCCTAATCCCCGCTACTTTCGATTATCCCAACATCGTCTTAAGGATGGTAAAAGACAAGCACAAGACTAATCCTAACTCTACTAACCGACCTTAACCTTAACAAGCTTATTTGAACATAAATACGAACACTTAGGATAGAACTGAACAAACATATACACATTCTTTATTGACTCGTCTAAAACTCGAACGGACATACAACCATCTCCCTGTGGATCGACCCGTGCTCAACCGGATAGCTGCAAAGCGACACCGTCCTGATCGCGGTTATAATTTTAGAACTTTGAACATCCGACACGCCAAAAGCGTGCGATCAAATGGCGCCGTTGCCGGGGAGACGGTAACGTATTTTCTTTCTTGTTATTCGGGTTAATATTCTTTTTCTATATACATATAATAAAATCTTTTTGTTATTTTTGATAATTTTTATGTGCAAGTGTGCAGGCTAATCTGGAGCAAGTACAGTAATCAAATCAAGAAACAGAGATTTTTTTAGGGTGTACAGAGAAGGGCACGCATATTGACCTAAGGTTCAGGCGCCAGCTCATCAATGTGATCGCGGAACCGCGGTCATATTGAGGGGATTCGGCGGCGGTTCCGCTGTCATATTGAGGCTTCTGAGCCCCAAATTTTTTCTGCCCTTTCTCTTTCCTCTAGTTCCCTCTCTGAATTCCACTATACTGTATTTTCTGCAGGTATCTTTGCACAGAATTGCTCTGCCGCAATTTTTTTTTGTCGTTTTAGATTTTTGTTTGTTTACGCTCTTTGCATATATTAATACGGACTTTAAGGGGCTATAACACCAATTCAGATTGGGTGGGGATTTCATCACCCTTCCTATGACCCCACAAATCACTAATTGCATACGCATTACCTTGAGCTAATAAAAAATATCTAGACCAAACCTATAAGGACTGTCACGCTCAATTAAGACAAGTGAAGGTTGCGGGGAATCAGTCGTTTATCTAAACTTGACTTTGTGGTGCCTAGGCTAGACAAGTGAGGAGGTAATTTTAAAATGCCCGTCTCACAGTGATTCGTGAGTGGAACCCTCCTTACCTCACTTGTGCTTACCTGGCCACAATTGGCAGTGAAGAGGCGATTCGAGGGTTATCCTGCAACTTGTCGCTTGGAAGTCTAGGAGCGGTCTAGTTGGACTTTAAAGACCCTTGCTCTAGGTGTGTTTGTGCATATTTTGATTGTGATTGTGCTTGTAAATTTTAGTCCATAATTCCGTATTCTTTCAAACAAAAAATTTCAAAACTCCAAAAACAAACATTTTTTTTCTTTTAATAAAAAAAAAAATCCACATTCTTTTTCCCCTCCTTTTCTCTTCCTTTCTTTCTTTCTTCATATCATGGGTACCCCACCTAGAAAAACTCTTGCCGAACTTTGGTACCCACAACCAGACATAACTTCCTACGGTTCTTGCTTTGGTCGAATTTCGAACGACCCCTCCATGCCCAAAATTTCACTGAAAGATCGGATAGAAGCGTCTAGGACAAACACTTGCACTCCGCATTCTACTTTGTACCAACCTTTTCAACCTCCCGCACCCGCTTATGTTGATACCCCTTTTGCAATTCGTCCTTTGTCCATCGCTGAACATATTGAACAATCTCGTAGCCGATCTTTCACTCCTTTCACCACTTCAAATTCTTGGGATCAACAATTCCATTCACCTTCATATCCAAATATTGATCCTACCCCTGTCCAGCCATTCAATTCCTACCAGTCCTACCCAACTTTTACACCTTCCCTAGACATTGCTTCTGAACTGTCATTTGGGAGTTTTCAGTATCCAAACAACTTTGAATCTTTTACTGAAACCCCTTCACAACCCATGTCTAGTCTTGAACAGTCGTTGGAAGAGTTTAGGGTAGCGTCATGCCAACAGATGATGGATTTGAATGCGTCCATGGACGCCCTCATGCAACCTACTGACCCGGTAGCTAGTTTCCAACTAGCTCCAAATTTTCCAATGTATGATGAGGCGGTTGGACAGGTTGAGAATTTGAGTGGAGAGAGTGAGCTGTACACCCTTCCAAATCAAACCTACCCATTGCAAATTGAAACCCACATCTCCGATTTTGAATGTCTATCTAGTGTCCCAAATGAATTATCTGTTGAAGATCGAAGGGTTAATGAGTTGTGCGACTTTGTAGTGTTTGATTTACCCGATTGTGAAGAGACCTTGCCAAGTGAAACCAATCCCAATCCTTTTGACCTCTACACCTCCACTCTAGAACCTGAATTGATTGATATCCATACTTTTGTTGAGGTGTCTGAGAATATAGATTTTCATTTAATTGAGGATATTGACTCTGGGGATATTTTGGATGATGAACCCGTAGATTTGGCTAAGTTTTTCTCTCCAATTAATCATCCCGAGTCATTAAATGTTTTTCCCGAACCCCGTATGCGTCTGGATTTTGAGGATAAATGCATGGATGTGCTGAATCTTGATGAAAATTTTGAGGATATTTTTTAGGATGAACCAGTTTTTCTTGATGAGTCGGATTTTCCAATTCATTCTGTCCCTGTCATTGACTGTGTACACCCTCCTGAACCTTTACCTGATACCCTTCCTCAATCACTTCCCTCCATCCTTTCCATCATTCCGACCTTGCAAGAAACCGTATCATTTTCACTTCCTGTGTCTGATTTACCAAGTTTGGCGTACCCATGGTTTCTCACGAATCTTGAGGGATTTGACCCAATTTCTCGCCATATTGATAGATTAGTACAATCCATCTTTTCACATCGATCATTACAGATTGTACTAATTTATTCGCTCCATTTTCACCCTCAAGTTCGTATTCCACTTCCTTCTCCCTTCCACCATTCTTCTCCTTCACCGAGACCGGACGCCGCTTCTATCCCCATACGGTCTTGCGTGTTTCTTATTTCTTTTCTCTACATTCTATTCTTTCACAAACCGCCGATTTATAACGATAAGATCTTTGAATGGTTGGTACTCACTTTTGGCCTATGTAAGGCCTTGTACAGCTTGATACTGTTCTCTTTTCCCCCCTAATCCTGAACTTCAACGCTTAACAGTGGAAACACTGTTTTACTTAAGTTTGGGGGGGGGGAACCTTTTTGTGTATATATTTTTGTTTTGTATAAAAAAAATTTTAGGGAGCGCCGACAATTTTGACCCTCATGGTGTAACCTGACAGTGAGGGCACTGTCAAGTTTAAGTTTGGGGGTGTGCTCGGTAAGCTTTCTTCCTTCGCATTCATTTGTATATTCTGCATTTACATACCTTATTTAAAAAACCCATAAAAAATCGAAATTTTTTACAAAAATATAAAAACTTTGTCGTCAAGTTAGCTAACAGGGTAACTTAGATTTTTATTCTGAAAGTTTAGTTGGTACGTTAGAAATAACTAAATTCTAGGCTTAGGAATTGAAAATCCTAAAAGTAACCCTCATTCTGTTTAAACTTGGTGATTATACGTCCTTATAGTTTTTTTTGAGAAGTAGGTAATCTTGAGTTCAGTTCTTGAGTTAAGTCAAGATGAGGGGAAAGTATTGAAGGTTTACTGAAGGATAAGTCTGAAAAATAGTTTCTTTTCTTGAGTTCAAATTTAGAAAGTATATACCCTACAAACTGCACTTACACGCACCTTGAAACTTGGGATAGTAGAGGATACCTAGAAATACTCTTGCCTGAAAACCTAGTATGAAAGAAAAAACGGTAATTAAAGCTAAACACCAAAAGAGCATCATTAAAAAATATATCCGGTCTTGAAAAAGAAAAATAAAAGAAAAAAGAAAAATAAATAAATAAAGTCAAGACCCGGAAACTGCTATTTACGCTTTAAGCTCACACATTCAGTAATCGGCTGTTAGTGCCTCAAGAAGCATTAATAGTCGCATGAAAGTTGTGTGAGCAACACAGTTCATCATAAATGAAAAGAAGTAGTATTAGGTATTAGGGCAAGGGTACTATAGCTTGAATTGAATTCTCAAGTGTATGGGTGAAATAATACACACACGTAGGGGTATACAATCGATATTTGGATAAAAGATAGAAATAAAGAATACGACTTATGTTTTCTGTAAAGTTGATAAAAATCCCTGATTTAAGACCGCACTTTAGAAGGAAAACTCAGGAGATACCAATATCTTTCTAAACTTTTTTAGAATGTATAAGATCTAAGGTTAAATAGATAAGAGGTGTGAAACATAAGGGTTGAATATTTCTAACTTAGGATAATATAGTTTCTAACGTAGATACTAAACTGTAGGAGTAGAATCGATGTTAACTTATGACACTAGCTTGACGGGATTTTGTGGGTGTAATCCGCTGAAAACCCTCAGGAGACAACACTCCTCTTACTAGGGACACCTAGAGGTTTAACGGCTTGTTACACGAGCTCAGTGCAATCGTGTTCCCTGCGAAAGAGAGGTTAGGACTTTTTGTGAATAATTGGTTTTGCTCGGGACGAGCAAAAGTTAAGTTTGGGGGTATTTGTTCATACCAGAATATTGCTTTTACTATCGCCCATTCTTATGCTCGTTTGTTTATAGATAGGTGCTTTTAATCCGTGTTTGCTACATGTTTACATGCTATAGGTTCCTAGTCCAAAATAACGCAATTGATACAAAATCTCCACTGTTACGCCAAAATACAGAACATCTGTTGTCAACAGATAAAAGCCGGGTTCCGGTCATCCGTATCCGTCCAGTGCCGCGTACCGGTTCCAGAGACAAGACAAAAGACAGTGGTCATTCGTGTCTGGGACAAGCACAAAGCACAAGAGGGGCAGCACAAGAATCAATGGGTGCGCGGAGCTCGAGGGAGAAAAGGTCAAAAGTATTATTTTTGATGCCATTTTGGACTGTTGCAGATCTGAAGAAATTGTGGAAGCAATTTGCAATTTGGAACATGTATAACAACAGAGGATGGCAACACAAGGAAACCCAGAAAATTCGAGACTACAATTCCACAAAACCGCGGCGGAACAGCCGCCAAATGTGGGATTTCACGGCGGATCAGCCGCGGTTTCGTGTCATCATCTGACCAAATTTTGGGGGTACCTTTGTCATTTCATTTGGGGCCAGAATGTTGCCCTAGGGTTTCAGCACGCAGCCTATAAATAGCCCAGTTTTGTGCCAAGCCAATGGTTTTCTTTTCCCATCTCTTTTAGTATAGTTTAGTTTAGCTTCTTCTTCTTCTTCATGTCTTCCTCCATTAAAATGTAGTGAGAGCATTGAGTGGATGATGAAATGAAGATGGGGGTTATTTTTATCTTGTCTCTTTTATTTATTGTCTTGTAATTTTATTATCTTGTATTGTAATTTCAATTCTTGTTGTTAATTAGTTGTTGTTATTCCTTTTCTTGTTCTCTTTTCTTTTCTTCTTTTATCCGTATTTTCAAGCGATGATACTTGACGGAGTTCCTAGCTAAGGTGAGGACCCAAGAGTTAGCTTGCTTCATTTGTAAAACCGTATTTTTTCTCTTTTCTTCCTTCTTGTTTTGTTTTCTTTTCTTTTATGATGTGTGAATAATTTCCCTCTTGTTAAGGCTAAGGAAGGTGGTATGAGGGACAGAGAAATCCCTTGTGCTTCTCTTCGCCAAACATCTTGAAACGAACCCCGACCAAACAAACGCAACCCCCTCGCTTAGGCACGCTATACGTGACATGTAGCCGCGACCTAAGTCGAGAAGTCCTTTAAGCGCACTACAACGTGACTTGTAGTTGTGACTTAATTGGATACATGGTTGCGGGTGTTTGGCCGAGGGTTGGAAATAAGCGTATTTAGCGGACGGACAAGGGGCACTAGGAATGGATTTAGCGTTGGTAAGCTTGCTTAAACTCGCAAATCCCATTCCTATGTCCTCCTAATCCCCGCTACTTTCGATTATCCCAACATCGTCTTAAGGATGGCAAAAGACAAGCATAAGACTAATCCTAACTCTACTAACCGACCTTAATCTTAACAAGCTTATTTGAACATAAATACGAACACTTAGGATAGAACTGAAAAAACATATACACATTCTTTATTGACCCGTCTAAAACTCGAACGGACATACAACCATCTCCCTGTGGATCGACCCGTGCTCAACCGGCTAGCTGCAAAGCGACACCATCCTGATCGCGGTTATAACTTTAGAACTTTGAACATCCGACACGCCAAAAGCGTGCGATCATCACAAGAAAAGGTCGACCTAAAATCACCGGAATTTGGTTTCGTGGGTTCGCTACAGGTTGTGTATCTATAACGATAAAGTCCACAGGAAATATAAATTCCACGACTTTGATTAACACATCCTCTAGCTCACCCCTCGGTTGTGTGATAGATCGATCGGCCATCTGAAGAGTGCATTGCACCGGTTTTAACTCTCCGATCGCTAATTGCTCATAAACAGAATACAGAAGTAAGTTAACACTAGCACCTAAATCGAGTAGAGCACGATTGATATTTTTACCCCCAATAGAAATAGAAATTGTAGGACTTCCGGGGTCCTTTCGTTTCTTGGGTAGTTGTTGTGTAAAAGCAGTGCTCACATTACTCGCAAGGAAAACTTTTTTAGATACTTGAACTTTTCTCTTCCTAGTGCACAAGTCCTTTAGGATTTTCGCATAAGACGGAACTTTTTGAATAGCATCTAGAAGAGGAATGTTTATGTTAACTTGCTTAAAAATTTCCACAATCTTCTCCATTTGTGGACTTGGTCTGTTGCCCCTTAACCTGTTTGGATAAGGTGCTTTATCAATAAGGGTTGGGTCCAACATTGGAGAGGACTGTGGGGATGGAATGGATCGTAAAATTGGAGTGGGGATCGCTTTAGATAGATTTGTGGAAGTGGGCTGAGGGTTCGAGCCCTGGGGAAAATGTAGAATAGGCTGGGAAGTAGGTTGGAGACTAGACGAATTAGGGGAAGAAGTAGAAGCCGAGGTATCATTGGTATCACTAACATCATCAACTTGTTCACCCACTCGGTTATTTAGCACTTTTCCCGGTCTCAACGTAGTAACGACATTCACATTATGATTTTGTGAGTGGCCAGGATTCGGTAGGGGTTGAGATGGAAGTTTCCCTTTCTCTCTCGTACTCATTTCGGCGTTTAACTGTGCAATTTGGTTTTCTTTTGATTTAATACTCTCACCGTGTGAGGCGGAGTCTTTCTTTATGGTATCAATAGAAGACTTCATATCAGCCGACATTTGAATGGTATGTTTCATAAACAAATCCAAAGTTTGTGCGAGTGAAGACTTCATATTAGCCGACGTTTTGCGAATTTTCCCGTTTTAGGGCGAAATTGTCGGTTTTTTCCCGTTTTAACCCGATTTCGATCAAACGACCGTATAAGCTTACAGACACCTAATTTGGCCAAAATAAAGCTTGTGCGCGAACTTTGGGAGTATTTGGGAGGTTTTGGTTCAGATAGATTTTTTCCCGAAAAAAATATTATTTTTAGCGGTGTTTTGTGCACGTAAATCGGGAAAATTTTTATTTTGTGAATAAATTAATTTTTGTCACTAGAATTATTTTAGAAGGTTCTTTTTAAATATCTAGATTTTTTTTGGTGACTAATGTTTTCTTTTTAAAATTAAAAGAAAAGGGTGTAATGGTGGCATGTTTGCTTTAATTAGCTTTTATTTCTCATTTCCTAGCAATTTCTTCATCCAAAATTCAAAAAAATACCCCCCCACTCACCTTGGCCGACCCACACCCCCCCATTTCTGTCCTAAACATTTTCAAACTCATTTCTCTCTCATTTTCTTTCAAAAACACAAAAAGAAATCCAAAAATAAATCCAAAAATTCCTATATAAATATTAAACCATTTTTCCTTCACTAATCCTTCATGGATCTTCATCAAAGCTTGATTTTTGGAGGCTAAAGTGATGGATCTAAGTTCTTTTTGGTGTTCTTGAGGAGGTATAATTTCTTACCTTAATCCATAATTAATTGCTTTAATCTTTAACTAGCTAATTTAGTTAACTATTTAAGTGCTTAGTTTAGCATTTAATTCATGATTAATTCATTATATTTGGTTTAAGAAATTCATGTTAGGGTTAAATTTTGATTAAGTGATTAGTGTTTAATTCAAGTGTTAAATTGTGTTTTGGAAAAGAATAATCTAGTAGAAAGTGTTAAAATTTACTAATAAGCATTTTGTTTAATTAAGCAAAATTGCTTACTAGATTTTTCCTAAAACATAATTAGCGAGTGTTAAAAATATAGGATTGGTTTAGATAGCTTAGTTAAGCTATTTTAAGGTATTTGTAATTGTTAGATTTGTGTTATCTTGAATCTAGTGCGATATATTGCGATAGGTTGCTTACTAGATTTCGGGGTTTTCCGACGTAGGGTTCGTTTGGTAGTTGCGAGGTTATATCCAGTGTATTCCTCGTAATTTTTGTGTTGTGTTGCGCGATCGGGACGATCGCGGTCCAGACTTGGTGTTTTGTAGTTTAGCGACCCCAATTAGGGTTTTGGCCGGTATCGTGCGCGATAGATGCGCTAAGTGCGCAGTGTAATTTTCCGGGCGTTTTCGTCGCGTTTCGTTGTCTTTTCGTCATTTTAGGATTTTTAGCTTATGTGTTGTATTTATGAAATTTTAGGTTCGCAAGCAGGGACTTCGGGTGCTGCGGACAAGGGGAAGCAGGTGGTCGGATTTTCTTAGCTCGAGACCATCGGTGAGTAGATTTAACATCTACGGGGAAATCGCCCGTATGGCGTTATGCGTCGGGGCGAATATGATATGATAGCTGCATGTATTTGCATATTAGTTATTTTCATATGAATGTCATTGCATAGCATTATCTGTTGTACTTGACTCGTACCTTTAGATATAACACATTACTGACGGTTCATGTTGCACGAGCACTAAATTGTATGCTACACCCACACCGTCTGTAATTGCCATGACACGCACAAACACCTACATATGTGATATGATAGTGGATAGGAATGATTGGAGTAGTAACTCTTATTCTATTGTGCATATGAAATACTGTGGACACATACATACGTGATATTGCGTTGGGCAGGAATAGTTAAGGTAGTGAACCTTATTCCACTTCACTTATATCTTGCTATAATTACTTATACATCATGCATACATATTGACATGTACACCCTCGTACTTGATTACATGTAGATACTTAAACCCTGCTACACTTACATGTACACTTCATATGATACTGCATTTATTTTCGAAGGAATTGGGAACCGCATGATATGTTTTTTAAAGCTAGATTCAATTTAAAGAGCGGTTTTCCCTTTATATGCTCATATTGATGTTTTATGTTGCATATATCAGTTTTATATGGATTTTACGCATTGAGATATGGATTTCATATTATTTATGGATTTGAGAACCGTGGGGGATATTTTCAAGAAAACTTTATATTGTTTGAAAACCCGGTTTCTCTTGATATGATATTTGATACGTCCACCATGTGATTTCTACTTTCTGAGATTTGGCTTGTGATACCCGATTCGAGGAGCGGGATGCACCATTTGCGGGTACATGGTGGACCCGGTATGGTATCCCGGGGTGAGTGGTGATTTCGTGGTGTAGACGATAAACCTGACGGTGGGACCACTACCTACCGGTGATTGTATTTGGACTCGGCGGTTATCATGGGGATATCGACCGGAGTGAGGTATGACATATCGTCAGGGCTAGTCATAGTGAAAGCGCCTGAGTTATGAGGATTTACATGTCGATGCTAGACACGGGTTTCATGATGTTTCGAGTGTCGGTGTTGGACACTCAGGTTTTCGTGAGACATACAGGATTTGAGGGCCGATCTGAGGATGCGGTGCCTGAGGATTTGGGATTTGATGTGTCAGTGAGGGACACTGGTGTTTTTCCATGCTAATGATTTTTGCATGAGATTCTATGTTATATCATCCCACACTCAGGATTATGTTGATATGCATCATTTCATGTAGTTGTAGTACCCTGATGATTTACCTTTACATGATTGGTGCATATTCACCTATCATACTTATGCTATCAGATTACTTATGATAGATAGATCGCTGTTCGTGCATACTTGCGATTACTGTATGATGTTATTTACTATTCACGAGTTGGAAACTCACCCCCATTGTGCCACAGTGTTGTGCAGGACTTACCCTCTGAGTAGTCGCGGCAGGGCATCTTATCATCTCTACTTTTGCGTATACCGCTACGGTTGGCTGTGAAGCCTTGCTTTTAGGTGGGTTGCGGTTATTTGTTTGTACTTTGTATATTTTTTTTGTTGGATCTAGTATTCTCCATCTACCACTATGTTGTATATGACTTAGAGACGACTTGTGAGGATTCAGTGTTATTTTGTGGTGACTTTGGGTGCCGTGCTCGTGGGAGCCGGTTTTGTTGAAAAGTTTTACTACTTTATGCAGTTTCCTTTTATATTTCTTCGCTTCGGCGTCGTATATATGTTGTGGTGGTTGTCTCCGCCGTTGGGCGTGATTTGCTCCCGTTTGGGATGCTTTTATTATTATCTATGTTGTACCCGTTTTCGGGGTTAGTTTTTACAGAGGAGGTACTGCCGAAATTTTCAAGAACGAAAACTAAACTTAAAGATTTTTACTTGAAAAATTCCGAATGTTTAAAACTATGTTTTTCTCCGTTGATCCAGTTTTGGGTGGTTTAAATTTCTGGGTTTCGGCTTACTTAATTTGCGTACGCCTTTAGACGTTACGTAGTTTAAGTGCCGGTTACGGGCCAAATTTGGGTCGTGACAAAGTTGGTATCAGAGCGCTAGGTTTTTACCTTTCGGAGTGTAGGATGACCTTGGTATGATGGAGTAGGTAGCTTGAGCAGAGTGACGTAGCGTGTGTATGTTCCGCGGCATACTTACGACACGGTACTCCGCCTAAGTTACCTTAGGACTTATTGATTTAAATTCCTTCCGTGATTGATCTACATCTTTGTGATTCGATTTCCGTTTCCTTATCGAATCTTGTTTCAATTCCCAGCCTATATGCCGCCGAAGACTACGAGGGCACAGAGAGTGGCCGCGAGGGCCGAGGCCAGAGTCGACTCGTCTGAGGCGAGGGTTGACCAGGGCGATACACCTGTGGTACTGGAGCACATTACTATGATTGGGGCTGGTATGCAGGATCTGCGCCAGATTGTGGGGACTTTAGTAGAGGCCATTCGAGCGCATGGGCAGGCTGTTGTTCCACCCGTTGCAGGGACCACGATGGTACCTACTGATCCGGCAGTCGTAGTTTCAGCTCCAGAGGTTATTACCGTGTCACTGACGGAGTTCATGAGGCTGAGGCCTCCGGTGTTTACTGGTACAGATGTTACTGAGGATCCGCAGTCGTTCATCGACCGGATGGCCAGGATTTGTCGCTCACTCCGATGCTCCGACGAGAGATGGGTAGAGTTTGCGAGTTTCCGGCTGGAGGGTATGGCCCAGAAGTGGTGTGAGTCGTTGGAGAGGGGCAGAGCCACTGGTCTTGCTCCTATGACCTGGGCTGAGTTTGTGACGTCGTTTCTTGCCCGTTTTCTTCCACCGAGCGTCAGGGATGCGCGAGCGCACAGATTTGAGTCGTTACGTCAGACGCCGGGGATGACGGTGTCGGAGTATGATGTTTTATTTACTGAGCTGTCGGTGTATGCTCCGTACCTGGTAGCGACTGAGGAGATGAGGGTGAAGAGGTTTGTTCGAGGCCTGCTTACCCAGTTGTTCCTAGCCATCAGCATTCAGCATTGTGACACGTATGCGGCAGCTGTCGATGCAGCCCTATTGGTGGAGGAGCGTCTAGCTGAGTCATCGGTTGTTCTAGAACCGAAGAGGACTCGTACGGATGAACCAGCACGGGGACCGAGGTTTGTCCGCAGAGGTAGAGTTCCTTCAGACTCGGGGAGTAGCAGAGACGTGGGACGTGGCCAGTTATTCAGTTCTTATTCCCAGGAGGGCCAGCGACCGTCTTACGGATGCTTCGGTTGTGGCAGTTTGCAGCATCTTGTTCGGAATTGTACTGTGGTGCGTCAGAGAGGGCCAGCAGTACCGCAGGTTACCTTACCACCTTCTCCGCCTCAGAGAGCGTTGCCTCTTATTCCTGTTGTTGCGCCGCGTCAGACTCCTACTCAGAGAGGTCGTGGTCGTGGTGGTTTTGTGCCGAGAGGACGAGGTGGCAGAGGCAGAGGACATCCAGTTGCCGGTAGAAGGCAGGCACGGGTTTTTGCCTTGACTCACCAGGACGCTCAGGCGTCCAATGCTGTGGTTTCAGGTACCCTTTCCTTATGTTCTTTTGATGCACATGTTCTTTTCGATCCGGGATCTACGCATTCGTATGTTTCTACGCACTTCACGCCGAGGTTAGGTCGAGAGTCGTGTTTACTGGATCAGCCGCTAGTAGTGACTACTCCTGTGGGAGAGTCGTTTGTTGCGCGGCACGTGTTCCGATCATGTGCTGTCCTTTTAGGAGACAGAGATCTGTCCGTCGACTTGATCCTTCTTGAGATGTTGGACTTCGACGTTTTGCTGGGCATGGATTGGCTAGCTACTTGCTATGCGTCCGTGGACTGCCGCGAGAAGAAAGTTAGATTTTGTTTTCCCGGCGAGTCAGTGTTTGTTGTGCAGGGGGACCGTGGTGCCGCCCCTCACAGTTTGGTTTCTGTTCTGTGAGCTAGTCGGCTTTTGAGGAGGGGATGTCAGGGATTCTTGGCTTTCATTCATGATACTGGAGTTACGGTGGAGTCGTTGGACCAGGTTTCTACCGTGCGAGAATTTCCCGATGTCTTTCCCGATGAGTTACCTGGGTTGCCGCCAGAGCGCGATATTGAGTTTTGCATTGATCTGATTCCTGGCACGGAGCCTATTTCTATACCGCCTTATCGGATGTCTCCGGCAGAGCTTAGAGAGCTTAAAGATCAGTTGCAAGAGTTGCTTGTTTTGGGACTTGTGCGTCCGAGTGTTTCGCCGTGGGGAGCTCCTGTTCTGTTCGTCAAGAAGAAGGACGGCAGTTTGAGGCTATGTGTGGATTATCGTCAGTTGAACCGAGTTACGGTGCGGAACAGGTATCCTTTACCCCGCATTGACGATTTATTTGATCAGCTCCAGGGTGCGAAACATTTTTCGAAGATTGATTTGCGTTCGGGTTATCATCAGTTGCGGGTTCGGAATGATGACATTCTGAAGACTGCTTTTCGTACGCGCTATGGGCATTATGAGTTTTTGGTGATGTCGTTCGGACTCACCAATGCGCCAGCAGCGTTCATGGATCTGATGAACCGGATTTTCAGGACGTTCCTCGACCAGTTCATTATAGTGTTTATTGATGACATATTGGTCTACTCTAGGAGTCATGAGGAGCATGAGCAGCACTTGAGGATTACTTTGCAGATATTGAGAGAGCACCGGCTGTATGCTAAATTCTCAAAGTGCGCATTTTGGCTTGATAGAGTTGACTTCCTGGGTCATGTGGTGACTGGTGATGGTATTCTTGTGGACCCGAGGAAGATCGAGGCTGTACAGCTTTGGCCCAGACCTGTATCGGTGACGGAGGTCCGCAACTTTTTGGGCTTAGCTGGTTATTATCGCCGTTTTGTGCAGGATTTCTCGAGTATCGCTGCACCGCTGACTGGACTGACCCGGAAGGGAATTCCTTTTCTCTGGACTGATGCGTGCGAGCAGAGTTTTCAACAGTTGAAGACTCGGTTGGCGACAGCACCAGTTCTTTCTTTACCTTCTGGATCGGGCGGCTATGTTGTTTATTGTGATGCTTCTCGAGTGGGGCTCGGTTGTGTTTTGATGCAGCATGATAGGGTGATTGCATATGCTTCTAGGCAGCTGAAGAAGAACGAGCAGAATTACCCCACTCACGATCTTGAGATGGCAGCGGTAGTATTTGCGTTGAAGATTTGGAGACACTACTTGTACGGAGAGTCGTGTCAGATCTTCACGGATCACAAGAGTTTGAAGTATATCTTCCAGCAGCGAGATCTGAACCTGAGACAGCGCCGATGGATGGAGCTAGTGAAGGATTATGATTGTGAGATCCTTTATCACCCGGGCAAGGCGAATGTAGTAGCTGATGCTTTGAGTCGTAGGCCCGTGGGTAGCTTGTCCCAGTTGAGCGCAGTTCGGTGTCAGTCTTCTGCAGATTGGCAGCTCTTGTGTGATAGTAGAGTGCAGTTTGAGTTCACTTCCGCTGGGGGACAGCTTGCTCATGTCCGCGCCCGTCCACTTCTTTTTGATCGTATCCGTGAGGCGCAGCCCAGCGATGCCCGTTTGATTGAGATTCTTGAGCTTGTTCGGCAGGGAAGAGTTTCGGAGTTCATGATTGATGACCAGGGTGTACTACGATGCGGGACTCGCTTGTGTGTACCAGATGTTGATGGGTTGAGACTGTTGGAGATAGTGCCCTCAGAGTCAATTATTAGATCACAGGCACGTGATTGCAATGATTGAGGGGAGGACCTGTCCCAGTAGGACAGTCTTACTCAAGATGATAGTATGCTATCTGGTTTATCTTTATCATCGTGTACTGCTTTAGGTGACCTTACGAGTCACTATTACACGTTGATAGAGCCCCTAGGATTCTTGCTTGACTACCAGCAGTATGAGGGCGATCATATACGTGAGAGCCGGAGTCTATAAGCACATCCTTAAAAGGTCCCTAGTCGTGGGAGTTTCGAGGCAGGGCATCGATTCTCCAGAGTAGAGTAGTGTATACAGTCGAGACCCCGACGAGGGGCGGTGGCCGGTCTCACAAGCCACTGGTGTCAGTTGGTTCACCTAAGATGTATACAGGTGCTCATTGGGTTATGAATACACCGGACAGGACTCGCCGGGAACCTGCTAGTTGGGATTATACCAGACGTCAGATAGCAGTTCCCTGGTGACATGTGTACAGGTTAGTTCATCGACCTGGGATCGTCATTTGTCTCGTGTGAGTTCCCACTGTGCTTTGATTACTACCCTACCACGGCTCAAAGGAGTCGTGCAAACAGGTTTTAGTTGGGTACAGTCCCGAGCCACATGGAGGCAGTGAGCGGATCTGCAGGGGTTCGTCTCTCCCGGTATTGGAGGTGAGGTCGCGCTGTGTCGAGGAGAGCCAGAACATGAAAAGTCCTTGGCCAAGGCAGGAGATTTGCTGGTAGGTATTCCAGTAGTATCTCAGGGTGTTCTGGGCTGCACTCCGACACGACTTGTACCGCTTTTGGGGGTCTGACTTTTACCAACCCCTAGGCCCGCCATGCGATGCTCATAGAAGAACGGGCCGGACTATACGGATATTGTCACTGACAGGCTCAGTAGGGTGTCAGGATGAGTTCGCTCATCGACGTCCCTTTTGGTCAATAGCTGGTGGCCCGTCACGTATGGCTAATACCTCTGACGTGCTAGTGGTTAAATCCACAGCCATAGTATTGACGAGTCTTTAGAGTCCACCACACTCAGTTACTCAGGTTTCGGGCGAAACGCTGTAGAGGCCGTATGGAGATATGGCAGGGTTCGATCAGATACGTGCGGTATTGCACGAATCGTGATCGGACGATTTTACTAGCCGGCTTTGGCTTAAGCCGGATTCTAGTATTAGATAGTGTAGTTTTGTCTCTTTGCATTTGTGTTCAGTGGGAATACAAATGCGGGCATGTATTTGCAGTAGCGGGGTTTTCCTGTAATTTATTACGGGATCAGTTTTCTGAAGTTGCCAGTTTGCATTCCGTTCCTGCCGGTTTTCTCTTTTTCCTTCACGGCCGGACTTTCCGTTGGGGGGGTGTTATTTGCACATTTGCAAATAACATTTAGTGGAGGGGTTTCTTGCAATTTTGTAGCCTCTTCATCATGAGATGCTTTTAGCATCTCTTCACTTGCTTTCTCATGATGGTTTGATGAAAGGATTGATTAGTGAGATGAGTGAGAAAGGATGTGAGGCTTATCTTATCTTGTTTTATATATTTCTTTTAATCATTTTTTCCCCCTCTTGTTTTTTATTCTTTTTCCCACCCATGAAATGAGTGGGGCCGGCCACACCCACGTGAGAAGGAGGGAGAGATTTAATTTGTGTGGAATAATTCATTCATGAAATTTCGTGGGTCCCCCCCATTTGTGAGTGTGCTGTGTGAGGTGGGAAATTGATTTGAGGCATGGTTTTATTTTTGCACTTAACCCACATATTTCCAGTGAGCACAGAATTGGTTTTTTGGGGCTGAGCTCATTTCGTTTTGCATGCTCCATTTTTCATCAAGCATCCATGAAAATTCTTGTGTACAAATTCCTCCATAAATGGCAACCTCTTAAACCCCAAAGAGACATAGCTACTACACTATTCTACAGCATCCCTTGGACGTGTCGGCTAGCCAACTTCGCGCCCGAGTTGCCTCGGTGAAGAGGTGGGAGCCCGTAAACGATTCCGGCTACGTGGTACCCTTTCGACGAGGAAGTGACGGACGAAGTATCCGCGGGAGATCGGAGTGGAGACGAAGACCGAAGGACACAGATCGCTTGGTATACTTCTCTACCCGTATTTTACTTTGCTAGTTGTTAGGTTAATGGCCCGATCCGAGTGAAAAGTGCGCGGTGGTGCCGGTTGCTTGTTTTGCAAAGTTTTCGTTTCCGCATTTCCGACGTCGGATTGACGGCCGGGGCGCCGCCGTGGGCTTACATTGGTATCAGAGCCACGCCATTAACCATGCCTAGCTTGCTCTAGCACGTTTAGAACTCGATCGAACAAAGTTCCCAAAAACCGTATTTTTCATACTTCATGTTTCTGTCGAAATTTTTTCAAGCTCCAAAAATTTTTCAGGTCGTTGCAGAAACATGAACTGAGAATTCTAAGAACACAGCAGAAATTTGGTGACCTAATTCGTCTATACGGCCGCGGAACCGCGGCCATAACCCCTCTTTGGCCGCGGTTCCACCGCATTACTATAGCTTCGTTGCACCAATTTTTTCCTGTGGGTCCTAGTCTATGAAATGGGGTTTTTGGGACATTCTTTTTGGGCCCAGATTTTCTGTAAGTGCTACAGTACTGCTTGGGGCCCACTTTGATAAATTTGTTCGATCGGATATTTTAAACATGCTAGTACACAGTATTTACCTTATATCTGCGACCGTGAATGTCACTCGATCGGTAAATCCTGTCTAACTGCTATAGCCCGGTTAGACGGATTTGCGAACGTGACCTTCACGTTGATGTTCTGTGTTTTACTGTGTTGTTGCGGATCGGTCGTGGGGGATAGCCTGGTTGCAGTGGTAGTACATTTTTGTTTTATATGTACATTTGATATTGCAGGGCGAGCGTCCGACATGTGGACTGCCGTCACTGCCAGTTTGTATTATTATTTTGGGGCACGACCAGGTTGCGGTCGATGTACCCGGTGTATGTATATTTTACTTTCTGTACTAGGATTACCCCGCGGAGGGGTGCACGGATAGCCGGGTTCTAGAGGGCAACGGGCCCGCATCTCATGGCATTGAGACGGAGGGGGCTTTACTCTAGAATTGGCGGGCTATTCGCCGCACTCGTAGGGGATACAGGTTGACCCAGGAGGGGTGCCCAAGTTACCGGATTCCGTGAAGTGCTGGGTGGTCCATTCACGTTGCTGAAGGGGGCCGCCTCGCTTCAGGATTTGGCGGGTAACTTGCCGCGCCCGTAGGGGTCTAGGATTTCATTGCACAGGCTATCCACACGACCAGGGGAACGTCAGGTTTCAGCAGCGGCTCTGTGAAACCCGGGGATCCCAGATATCAGTATTGATCTGTGTTGCTATACATTTCTATGTTGTTGCATTTTATCACGCCTTGAGCGAAATATAATATATTAGTAGATGTTGTATATGTTTTGCATCCGCGCTAGTCCAGTCCCCGCTCTGTCGTTAGTTATCTAACCTAACGGGTGATGACGGGACCCAGTGGCGAATGCGGATGGCATATACGTACATCAGTATATTTTCGTTCTTTGTGGTGTGATCAATTGATGGGACTGCGTTGATTCGGATCAATGCAAGATAAACAAACCTATTCTGATGTTGTTGGAACACTTTTTCAAAAATCTGTTATTGCAAGGACGATTACTTTTGCTTTGCACAGTGGTATTCAGTTGGAATATCCTGCTCCTCAGTTGACGAGGCAAGGGCCGAGATCCCTTCACCGGGAGTGACCCCTTGGATAGAAGTTTGCGTCAGGGCAATAACTTCACTATAGCCGATTACTTTTGCTTTGCATCGTGGTATTCAGTTGGAATATCCTGCACCTCATTCTACGGGGAAAGAGCCGAGATCCCTTCACCGGGAGTGGCCTCTTTAGCCAAGGTTTTCGTCACTATATTTTTAAAAGCTATCAGTTCCTTCAACGATATCAAGTTCATTACGTTAAAGGTTTTCGCCAGAAACCATTCGTAGCCCTCCGTCGTTTCATATGGATAGTTAATAGTATTCAAGCTGTGTATGTTGGCCAAAGTCAAGGCACAGTGTTTGGTAGCTGTTGGGTATTCATATGCAGCATAGATAGATGCGTTGGTTTGGGACAGTCGTACTGCCATTTTGGCCAAAGTCAAGGGTAGGTACGGGTGGGTTCAAATTAACCAGGAAAATGATGGGTAGAACTTGACATGTGACTTATGATATGTTGGCCAAAGTCAAGGTCATAAGAGCATGGGGTAAAAATCCACATCGGGAGTTTCAAAAGAACTGAAACTTGCCAGATATGCGCATACCTTCTGGAGTGTGATAACGTGAGCGGATTCCGTCACGTTATCATGCGATGAGAGTTGGATACCGATTCCCACTGATGAGTTGGTTTACTCCTCGGGTGATCCCGGCTAATTCTTCTTTCAGGTTTGGGGAAGAATTTGACGTTACAGTGGGAGGTTTCCAGATTAGATAAAGTGATAACCATTCTGATCTAGGTTAGAGTGCACGCTGAGTGTTTCTTTTCTCTCTCTCTTTGGCAGCGACCATTGACCCGACCCTAGACTATGACTCAGTGACCAAGTTGACTGAACCTTCTTAACACTGGCTTTTGGATTGTCAGAGTTGCAAACCTCATTGCCACTCCTACTTTTACCCTTTTCTCCGGGACACCCCGTATTACTACGAACGTCCACTTCCATTGGACAAAACCATCGTATGGTTATATACGAACTCGAAGGACTTCGAGGATGGTTTCTGGTTCTGGAGAAAACGGATAGGATTATTCAGTTGTCTTTTCTTTTCACCTTCTCTCAGGTTGCGAGTACTCCTTGGTTTAGGAGTAGTACATCTATTACGTAAATTAGATAGTCTTCTTCCAAACCATAGGCTGGTGCCGACCGGTAAGGAATGAAGAAAACCAGTTAGCCTAAACGGTGTACAGAAGGTATTAAGTTAAGACAAAGCAAGGGATTAGTAAGAGGGCAAAGTAAAGTGCGACTGCTATTCACGACCAAACCAAGTATTTCTTCGCCAATCCAATATCACCTTTGTATTTCTCCAGGACACTCCGTATCACTACGAAGATCCAAGTTTATTGGATAATCCATCGTATGGTTATATACGAACTCGAAAGGAACTTGTTCCAGTTCGGGGATGGATCCTGGTTCAGGAGAAATAGGAATAAAGTACATTCAGGTGTCTTTTATCTTCACCTTCTCTCGCGATGCGAGTGCTCCTAGGATTAGGACAGTACACCCTTTATGCTTATTGGATAGTCTTCTTCCAAACCATAGGCTGGTGCCGAACGGTAGGGAAGGAAGAAAACCATTTGGCTTAAAGGGGTGTACAGAAGGTAATGACTAAAGACATATAAAGGGATTTGGAGAGGTGGCAAAGAATTATACGGTTATAGTTGTGAATCTGGATAATGGAAGAGGCATTACTAGGAATACCAGGATACCCCATCGAAACATTTCAATGTTTCAGTTTCACTGTGTACTGTTAAAAGAAAACTGATTTCCCAATTAGACACTTGCTCCAGGGTATGTATTTACCAGGTTTGATTCTCACATCTGTATGGTTTTACAGATGATGAGTGGGAGTAAGTTATTGGGAATTGGGTGACCATCCTCATTATATCGGGATTCGTTGCAATTGGTGATATTTGAGGAAGCCACCTGGGTTGTTTGCCAGATGGCAAATATATGGTTTTGAATATCCGTTGTTATGCACTAATTTCAAATTGATATATCTGTACGACTATTTTTATAGAGTGAGATATACTTTTTGAAATTATGTCTATGACATTTACCTATATCAGTGGATGGTTAGGTAAGGAGCATTGAACAGCGGTGTAACTCTTCTTAACCATAAGTACAGTTTTCAACCTACGACACACAGTGAATGAGTCACTAGACTCAGGGGACTTATACAGAGTATTGTATATTGTCCAGTGTCCACTAGGACAGAGGGGTTGGTCCTCGTACTGTATTCTGTTTACTTATGACTTCTCTAGTTCTTAGACAGGTGTTTCGTAGAAATACAGGGTCGAAGTTTTGAGAAGTTATAGGTATAAGAATAAAGTAGAGAACCAGGTGTTGCAAGTATCGGGATTCTTCAAAATGATCGAAGATGTAGATACTTGTACATGGTATTCAGTTGATAGTAGTGGTTAAGAGAACTTGCTTCTCTTTCAGGTTACTCATAATTGGAAGTATTCCTAAGTTGAGTAACGCTGATCGGCCTCCTTCCATTCAGTTGACATGCACTGGAGACAGCTGCATGATTTGAATCTGGTTCAATTAAATCAGTGCCTCTGTTTCTATATTTGATATAGAACAGTTCATATCTTAACGATGTTAAGATACGGGGAGTTGTCCGGCTTATGCTTAAAACCAGACTCCGGATAACTCAAGGCACGTTTCTGTAATGGCTGTTTGTGGGTTGACTCGGGCTATGACGAGGGTTGACTTTCTACCATCTGGAAGATCAATAGTGATATTGTTCTTGACTCGCCACAGTTTTAATAAAAATGGATTTTTTCAGAAAACAGTAGTGGGAGTATGGTAGAACTGGAAGTGATTCCAGAACCGCAAACGATTACTGAAGATTTGATAAGAACCTAAAGATTCAATCTGGTTTGACATTCCATTGGCCACTCCGCAGATAAGGTGGGTAACCTCATGCACCCGAGAGGTACTTCGGTATACTCAAGGACGGTGGCAGAGAGGTTCTTGTTTACCCAGACTTGCCATTGCTGTTGTTCCAGACTATGAGACCCGGCAGGAGGATGAGTATAGCGTCGTTCTATACTAGTTTTAGAAGCGTACGTGTATATGACTCTGCCAGAGGGTTGTCGTAGTCAGTGGGAGCAGCGGAAGCATTGGTGGACATCAGGCTTATGTCTATTTATAGACTAAAGCAGATATAGCGGAGATAGATCATCTATTTCTGATATGACAGTCATAGGTTTGACTTCATCAGAATAGGGGATGGATCTGTTGAGAAGGTAGTAGGGTGTGATGTCTTGGTATTTGATGACATACACAGAGTAGGAAGTGATATTCCTATACTACGATCGGTTATACTTTGGTCGTCATACAGTAGTTTCTCCACATAGGATTTGGATATTATATCAGACATTCTGGTTACTAGATCTACAGTTTTAGATCTAGATTTGGGTGGTTTCCTAATCTGGGTACTTTGACTGCATTCTATGAGTATTTAGAATGGACGACTCCTGGCACGGTAGTATACCTGCAGGTGATGGAGTCACCCTCTCTAAAGGTGTCTTACAGACTAAAGAGGAGAGGGATGTGCATTATTGGCAGATCACTTGCTTAGGCAATTGAGTCAATCATGAGATGACATGTACCACACCAGATGCTGTTCTTGCAGTAGATGCAATAAGTTGATATTGATCTAATCCTGGAGAAACAATCGGAAGCAGTTTTAGAACATAAGTGGATGTTCTAGGGATTTGATAACAGCAGCCTCCTTTAGGAGACGGTTATCATTCCAGGCTTCCAAGGTGACCTGGATGGCAGAGTGGCTGTCAGAGTTATAGTTTTCCCTCTGACGAGGGGCAGTATTTTGGACAGGTGGTCCAGGTCGCCACTGAGGGAAGGCATGGCGCAGGATACTGATTAAGTTCAGTTGACGATACAGTTTAAGAAGTTTGGATTTGGAGTTCACTTATGAGCTAGGTCCCATCAGACATCCAGACATTCTAAGACAGGTATTGCTCTTTTCGGGAGATAGCTTTCTCCGCGAACTTGAGATATAGAGAGACATAGAAAGAAACACCAGAGCGGATCCGCTCACTGAGGCTATTCCTCGAACGCAATAGTTTCGTAAACAGGCTTTGTGAGACTGACTAGTAGAGGAGTTGGGTGTTCGGTATCACACGGGCTGTGAGTATGCGACATCGCAATAATTAGCCTTGAGTGCAAGTGGGAGATTGTTGGAGATAGTGCCCTCAGAGTCAATTATTAGATCACAGGCACGTGATTGCAATGATTGAGGGGAGGACCTGTCCCAGTAGGACAGTCTTACTCAAGATGATAGTATGCTATCTGGTTTATCTTTATCATCGTGTACTGCTTTAGGTGACCTTACGAGTCGCTATTACACGTTGATAGAGCCCCTAGGATTCTTGCTTGACTACCAGCAGTATGAGGGCGATCATATACGTGAGAGCCGGAGTCTATAAGCACATCCTTAAAAGGTCCCTAGTCGTGGGAGTTTCGAGACAGGGCATCGATTCTCCAGAGTAGACTAGTGTATACCGTCGAGACCCCGACGAGGGGCGGTGGCCGGTCTCACAAGCCACTGGTGTCAGTTGGTTCACCTAAGATGTATACAGGTGCTCATTGGGTTATGAGTACACCGGACAGGACTCGCCGGGAACCTGCTAGTTGGGATTATACCAGACGTCAGATAGCAGTTCCCTGGTGACATGTGTACAGGTTAGTTTATCGACCTGGGATCGTCATTTGTCTCGTGTGAGTTCCCACTGTGCTTTGATTACTACCCTACCACGGCTCAAAGGAGTCGTGCAAACAGGTTTTAGTTGGGTACAGTCCCGAGCCACATGGAGGCAGTGAGCGGATCTGCAGGGGTTCGTCTCTCCCGGTATTGGGGGTGAGGTCGCGCTGTGTCGAGGAGAGCCAGAACATGAAAAGTCCTTGGCCAAGGTAGGAGATTTGCTGGTAGGTATTCCAGTAGTATCTCAGGATGTTCTGGGCTGCACTCCGACACGACTTGTACCGCTTTTGGGGGTCTGACTTTTACCAACCCCCTCGGCCCGCCATGCGATGCTCATAGACGAACGGACCGGACTGTACGGATATTGTCACTGACAGGCTCAGTAGGGTGTCAGGATGAGTTCGCTCATCGACGTCCCTTTTGTTCAATAGCTGGTGGCCCGTCACGTATGGCTAATACCTCTGACGTGCTAGTGGTTAAATCCACAGCCATAGTATTGACGAGTCTTTAGAGTCCACCACACTCAGTTACTCAGGTTTCGGGCGAAACGCTGTAGAGGCCGTATGGAGATATGGCAGGGTTCGATCAGATACGTGCGGTATTGCACGAATCGTGATCGGCCGATTTTACTAGCCGGCTTTGGCTTAAGCCGGATTCTAGTATTAGATAGTGTAGTTTTGTCTCTTTGCATTTGTGTTCAGTGGGAATACAAATGCGGGCATGTATTTGCAGTAGCGGGGTTTTCCTGTAATTTATTACGGGATCAGTTTTCTGAAGTTGCCAGTTTGCATTCCGTTCCGGCCGGTTTTCTCTTTTTCCTTCACGACCGGACTTTCCGTTGGGGGGTGTTATTTGCACATTTGCAAATAACATTTAGTGGAGGGGTTTCTTGCATTTTTGTAGCCTCTTCATCATGAGATGCTTTTAGCATCTTTTCACTTGCTTTCTCATGATGGTTTGATGAAAGGATTGATTAGTGAGATGAGTGAGAAAGGATGTGAGGTTTATCTTATCTTGTTTTATATATTTCTTTTGATCATTTTTTCCCCTCTTGTTTTTTATTCTTTTTCCCACCCATGAAATGAGTGGGGCCGGCCACACCCATGTGAGAAGGAGGGAGAGATTTAATTTGTGTGGAATAATTCATTCATGAAATTTCGTGGGTCCCCCCCATTTGTGAGTGTGTTGTGTGAGGTGGGAAATTGATTTGAGGCATGGTTTTATTTTTGCACTTAACCCACATATTTCTAGTGAGCACAGAATTGGTTTTTTGGGGCTGAGCTCATTTCATTTTGCATGCTCCATTTTTCTTCAAGCATCCATGAAAATTCTTGTGTACAAATTCCTCCATAAATGGCAACCTCTTAAACCCCAAAGAGACATGGCTACTACACTATTCTACAGCATCCCTTGGACGCGTCGGGTAGCCAACTTCGCGCCCGAGTTGTATCGGTGAAGAGGTGGGAGCCCGTAAACGATTCCGGCTACGTGGTGCCCTTTCGACGAGGAAGTGACGGACGAAGTATCCGCAGGAGATCGGAGTGGAGACGAAGACCGAAGGACACGGATCGCTTGGTATACTTCGCTACCCGTATTTTACTTTGCTAGTTGTTAGGTTAATGGCCCGATCCGGGTGAAAAGTGCGCGGTGGTGCCGGTTGCAAGTTTTGCAAAGTTTTCGTTTCCGCATTTCCGGCGTCGGATCGACGGCCGGGGCGCCGCCGCGGGCTTACAGAGACGCGAGATCCTAGAGCAGGCACATCAGTCAGCCTTTAGCGTTCATCCAGGTTCCACCAAGATGTACCGTGACTTGAGGGACTTCTACTGGTGGGAAGGGATGAAGCGTGATATATCGGACTTCGTTTCGAGGTGCCTGACTTGTCAGCAAGTCAAGGCTGAGCATCAGAGACCGGCTGGAGAATTGCATCCTTTACCCGTTCCGGAGTGGAAATGGGAGCAGATTTCCATGGACTTCATTGTGGGTCTACCCAGGACCAGTCGAGGGTATGACTCCATTTGGGTTATTGTAGACCGGTTGACGAAAGCGGCTCACTTTCTTCAAGTGAAGACCACTTTCGGTTATGCTCAGTATGCTCAGTTATACATAGATGAGATTGTGCGTTTGCACGGTGTTCCCACATGCATAGTATCCGACAGAGGCACCCAGTTTACTAGCCGTCTTTGGCAGAAGCTTCAAGAAGCTTTGGGTACCCGGCTGAGTTTTAGTACCGCTTTTCATCCACAGACCGATGGCCAGTCGGAGCGGAATATTCAGACTCTGGAAGATATGCTCCGTGCATGTGTGCTTGATTTTGGTGGCAGTTGGGATCGTCACTTGCCGTTGATTGAGTTCTCCTACAACAACAGCTTTCAGGAGACTATTCAGATGGCACCTTTTGAGGCTTTATATGGTAGGAAGTGTCGATCGCCAGTCTGCTGGACCGAGCTTAGTGAGAGTTTGGTTTTGGGACCCCAGCTAGTTCAGGAGACCACGGAGAAGATCCAGCTGATTCAGGATAGGATGAGAGCAGCCCAGTGCAGGCAGAAGTCTTATGCCGACCGTCGTCGTCGCAGACTTGAGTTCGCAGTGGGGGATCATGTATTCCTGAGGATTTCTCCGATGAAGGGCGTTATGCGATTTGGGAAGAGAGGGAAGCTCAGTCCCAGATTTGTAGGTCCTTTCGAGATCCTTGATCGAGTGGATTCTGTTGCTTATCGTTTGGCCCTCCCGCCCAGTTTTCCGGATGTTCACCCTGTTTTTCATGTGTCGATGCTTCGTAGATACCTTCATGATCCTTCTCACATGATTCAGCACGAGACCATTCAGCTTGAGCGCGATCTTTCGTTCACCGAGCAGCCGGTTGTTATTTTGGATCGGCAGGTGAAGAAACTTCGGTCAAAGGTCTTGCCATCTGTGAAGGTTCTTTGGCGTAGCCCGACTAGTGAGGAGATCACTTGGGAGGCCGAGAGCGAGATGCGGAAGAAATTCCCTCATCTTTTTGAAGGTACGCTTAGTATGAAATTTTAATTCGGGGACCGAATTTCTTTAAGGAGGGAAGATTGTAACGTTTTAGAAATCGTTTTGCGAATTTTTCCGATTTAGGGCGAAATTGTCGGTTTTTCCCGTTTTAACCCGATTTCGATCAAACGACCGTATAAGCTTACCGACACCTAATTTGGCCAAAATAAAGCTTGTGCGCGAACTTTGGGAGTATTTGGGAGGTTTTGGTTCAGATAGATTTTTTCCCGAAAAAAATATTATTTTAAGCGGTGTTTTGTGCACGTAAATCGGGAATTTTTTTATTTTGTGAATAAATTAATTTTTGTCACTAGAATTATTTTAGAAGGTTATTTTTAAATATCTAGATTTTTTTTGGTGACTAATGTTTTCTTTTTAAAATTAAAAGAAAAGAGTGTAATGGTGGCATGTTTGCTTTAATTAGCTTTTATTTCTCATTTCCTAGCAATTTCTTCACCCAAAATTCACAAAAGTACCCCCCCACTCACCTTGGCCGACCCTCACCCCCCCATTTCTGTTCTAAACATTTCCAAACTCATTTTTCTCTCATTTTCTTTCAAAAACACCAAAAGAAATCCAAAAATAAATCCAAAAATTCCTATATAAATATTAAACCATTTTTCCTTCACTAATCCTTCATGGATCTTCATCAAAGCTTGATTTTTGGAGGCTAAAGTGATGGATCTAAGTTCTTTTTGGTGTTCTTGAGGAGGTATAATTTCTTACCTTAATCCATAATTAATTGCTTTAATCTTTAACTAGCTAATTTAGTTAACTATTTAAGTGCTTAGTTTAGCATTTAATTCATGATTAATTCATTATATTTGGTTTAAGAGATTCATGTTAGGGTTAAATTTTGATTAAGTGATTAGTGTTTAATTCAAGTGTTAAATTGTGTTTTGGAAAAGAATAATCTAGTAGAAAGTGTTAAAATTTGCTAATAAGCATTTTGTTTAATTAAGCAAAATTGCTTACTAGATTTTTGCTAAAACATAATTAGCGAGTGTTAAAAATATAGGATTGGTTTAGATAGCTTAGTTAAGCTATTTTAAGGTATTTGTAATTGTTAGATTTGTGTTATCTTGAATCTAGTGCGATATATTGCGATAGGTTGCTTACTAGATTTCGGGGTTTTCCGACGTAGGGTTCGTTTGGTAGTTGCGAGGTTATATCCAGTGTATTCCTCGTAATTTTTGTGTTGTGTTGCGCGATCGGGACGATCGGGGTCCAGACTTGGTGTTTTGTAGTTTAGCGACCCCAATTAGGGTTTTGGCCGGTATCGTGCGCGATAGATGCGCTAAGTGCGCAGTGTAATTTTCCGGGCGTTTTCGTCGCGTTTCGTTGTCTTTTCGTCATTTTAGGATATTTAGCTTATGTGTTGTATTTATGAAATTTTAGGTTCGCAAGCAGGGACTTCGGGTGCTGCGGACAAGGGGAAGCAGGTGGTCGGATTTTCTTAGCTCGAGACCATCGGTGAGTAGATTTAACATCTACGGGGAAATCGCCGCGTTATGCGTCGGGGCGAATATGATATGATAGCTGCATGTATTTGCGTATTAGTTATTTTCATATGAATGTCATTGCATAGCATTATCTGTTGTACTTGACTCGTACCTTTAGATATAACACATTACTGACGGTTCATGTTGCACGAGCACTAAATTGTATGCTACACCCACACCGTCTGTAATTGCCATGACACGCACAAACACCTACATATGTGATATGATAGTGGATAGGAATGATTAGAGTAGTAACTCTTATTCTATTGTGCATATGAAATACTGTGGACACATACATACGTGATATTGCGTTGGGCAGGAATAGTTAAGGTAGTGAACCTTATTCCACTTCACTTATATCTTGCTATAATTACTTATACATCATGCATACATATTGACATGTACACCCTCGTACTTGATTACATGTAGATACTTAAACCCTGCTACACTTATATGTACACTTCATATGATACTGCATTTATTTTCGAAGGAATTGGGAACCGCATGATATGTTTTTTAAAGCTAGATTCAATTTAAAGAGCGGTTTTCCCTTTATATGCTCATATTGATGTTTTATGTTGCATATATCAGTTTTATATGGATTTTAGGCATTGAGATATGGATTTCATATGATTTAAGGATTTGAGAACCGTGGGGGATATTTTCAAGAAAACTTTGTATTGTTTGAAAACCCGGTTTCTCTTGATATGATATTTGATGCGTCCACCATGTGATTTCTCGGTTATGAGATTTGGCTTGTGATACCCGATTCGAGGAGCGGGATGCACCGTCTGCGGGTACATGGTGGACCCGGTATGGTACCCCGGGGTGAGTGGTGATTTCGTGGTATAGACGATAAACCTGACGGTGGGACCACTACCTACCGGTGATTGTATTTGGACTCGGCGGTTATCATGGGGATACCGACCGGAGTGAGGTATGACATATCGTCAGGGCTAGTCATAGTGACAGCGCCTGAGTTATGAGGATTTACGTGTCGATGCTAGACACGGGTTTCATGATGTTTCGAGTGTCGGTGTTGGACACTCAGGTTTTCGTGAGACATACAGGATTTGAGGGCCGATCTGAGGATGCGGTGCCTGAGGATTTGGGATTTGATGTGTCAGTGAGGGACACTGGTGTTTTTCCATGCTAATGATTTTTGCATGAGATTCTATGTTATATCATCCCACACTCAGGATTATGTTGATATGCATCGTTTCATGTAGTTGTAGTACCCTGATGATGTACCTTTACATGATTGGTGCATATTCACCTATCATACTTATGCTATCGGATTACTTGTGATAGATAGATCGCTGTTCGTGCATACTTGCGATTACTGTATGATGTTATTTACTATTCACGAGTTGGCAACTTACCCCCGTTGTGCCACAGTGTTGTGCAGGACTTACCCTCTGAGCAGTCGCGGCAGGGCATCTTATCATCTCTACTTTTACGGATACCGCTACGGTTGGCTGTGAAGCCTTGCTTTTAGGTGGGTTGCGGTTATCTGTTTGTACTTTGTATATTTTTTTGTTGGATCTAGTATTCTCCATCTACCACTATGTTGTATATGACTTAGAGACGACTTGTGAGGATTCAGTGTTATTTTGTGGTGACTTTGGGTGCCGTGCTCGTGGGAGCCGGTTTTGTTGAAAAGTTTTACTACTTTATGCAGTTTCCTTTTATATTTCTTCGCTTCGCCGTCGTATATATGTTTTGGTGGTTGTCTCCGCCGTTGGGCGTGATTTGCTCCCGTTTGGGATGCTTTTATTATTATCTATGTTGTACCCGTTTTCGGGGTTAGTTTTTACAAAGGAGGTGCTGCCGAAATTTTTAAGAACGAAAACTAAACTTAAAGATTTTTACTTGAAAAATTCCGAATGTTTAAAACTATGTTTTTCTCCGTTGATCCAGTTTTGGGTGGTTTAGATTTCTGGGTTTCGGCTTACTTAAGTTGCGTACGCCTTTAGACGTTACGTAGTTTAAGTGCCGGTTACGGGCCAAATTTGGGTCGTGACATGAACCCTAGAGTACAACGTCAAAATTAAAAATTATTTCAGATTTACTTACAACCGTGCGCGCGGTGGAGGAGACGGTAGAAATTGGTCGTCGCCGACGATCGGTGAAGGTGGCGATGAGGCGCGGGAAGTCGACGAAGGTGTGGGGAAGACCGACGAAGCTGGCGCAGGCTCGCGAGCGCGGTGGCGACGAAGCTCGGGAACGGACGACGAGAGGCACGGGAGTGAGAGAGAGAAATTTAGGAACGATGAATATAATTTTTCTGTGCTTTTTTTTATTAATAACCTATGTTGATGCCCCTACGGACATAACCGTAGGTCTCCGGCTTGCGGCTCCGTAGGGCCAAAGAAAAAATTAGAACGTAGGGTACCGTAGGGACAACGAGTTGTCCCTACGGATAAATCCGTAGGGGCAAGAAATATTTGCCCCTACGGATTTCTGAGTCCATAGGGGCAACCCCATATTGTAGTAGTGAAACAATGGTGAAGAATGGTTGTAGGATCTAGATCTACGTTAAACACGGATGCAAAATATAGATCTAGATTAACTACGGATGTAAGTTTAATATTAAAAGGCGGCTTGTATGGTTCATTGGGATTTAGTAGTTATGGATGATTAATTAAAGATTACTCTTTTTATCCTTTAATAGATTTAAATCTAGAACGACAGTGATGCATGTAGATTATGGTTTCTGGAGGGAAAAGGGTTCCCACTCTTAACCTCTATCTCGACATGAAACTCCGTTCATATCTAGCCTTTACCAAAACAATTGTTAATCTAATCTTTAATCGTTGTCACGATTATCAATGAATTGATAGCGCGCCCGATTAGGAGGTTAACTATTTTTTTGATAAAGTTTATAAACTTTATAGGACGTAAAAAGAGTTTAAGGATCTTCATCATCCATTAACCTACCCTAATCCCATGAACCTTAACAAGCAAAGAATTACTCGTGCATGTTGGGATAAGAAAAGATAGAAATCATGAAGAAAATAAAATGCAATAGAATGAAACTACCTTTATTAATCAACAAGATCAAGTACACTTTGTTTCCTTAGAAAATGATTACAAAATGCTAGTTTCTTCTCGTTCTCTTCTAAGGAGGTAGATGAACCGTTGATGATCAGCCTGGATGCGTGAGCCTGTCGTGGATTTCGTGATCTCTTCAGTTTGATGATTTTTCCAAGAGGCTCTCTGTCCTTATTTATAGTCCTAGAGTCAGAACCCTAGTTTCCTAATATGCAAACTAGTTGTTAGGATCCTAACCACCAAAATCACATATCTTAACTCCTCAACTCCGCGGCGGAACCGCGGCCAATAGGTGGGTTTGGCCGCGGTTCCGCGGCCAAACAGGGAGATCATGTGGTTGTTTTTCTGGGGCTTTATCTATATGACACGTGGTGATCTTTTCACATCTCTGGAACTGAAAATCTTCTCTTCGTAACTGCCAGACTTGATTTCTTTAGTTTACTTTCTTAATTAGGCAGGTTTGTTTCGCCAACTTTGATTTCCTTGATTTCAGTCCTGAAAATTCTGCACAACAACTCAACAAATAATATTAGTTTGTTTTATCGAGATATTAACTTAACCATTAAGAATTGGTCAAAGGCTTTTAATAAGGTAAGCATATTTAAATGGGCCAAATGTCACATGGATATTATATGCTTACTTTTTCCTACAAAATGTTAATTATAATATATAAACACATGAAAATAGTATTTTTACAGATAAACCCTCATATGTATCATATATTATAATAAACACCTTTTATTATATAGAAATAGTAGGAAAAATGTCATATTAAATATGCAGTTTTATCAACTGAACATTGTCACAATACAAAGGTATTGGATCAACAATGGATGGAACCACCTGAAGTTCTGTGAGGAACTTCTTCATCTAGACTGCTTCTTTTGCGGCATCGCAAGAAGCGATATACCCCGCTTCCATCGTCGAGTCAGCAACGGTGTCCTGCTTGGAACGCTTCCAGCACACCGCCCCTCCATTGAGGGTAAAGACATAACCTGACATGGACTTGGAGTCATCCTTGTCACTCTGGAAGCTGGAGTCAGTAAAAGCCTCGATCTTGAGGTCTTTTCTGCCGTAAACCAAGAACATATCCTTAGTCCTTCTCAGGTACTTGAGAATGTTCTTTACTGCTATCCAGTGCTTCTCCCCTGGGTCTGACTGATACCGGCTTACCATACTCAGTGCGTAAGCTACATCTGGTCTGGTGCACAACATCGCATACATTATAGAGCCTACCGCAGAAGCGTAGGGTATAATCGACATGCGATCCCTTTCCAAATCTGTCTTGGGAGACACCTCTTTGAAGAGGGTGATTCCGTGACAAGCCGGTAAATTACCGCGCTTAGAATCTTCCATACTGAATCTTTTCAGTACAGTGTTGATATACATGTACTGCGAAAGTCCCAACATCCTCTTAGATCTATCACGACAGATCCGGATCCCCAGAATGTAAGAGGCATCACCCAGGTCTTTCATGGAGAACCTGCGTGACAAGAATCCTTTGACAGATTGTAGCATAGGAATGTCATTTCCTATCAAGAGAATGTCATCCACGTACAAGACGAGGAATACGACAGTTCGTGCTACAATTTTACTATATATACATGGTTCATCTGGATTTTTGATAAAGTCATATTCTTTGACCGTTTCATCATAACAGATGTTCCAACTCCGCGATGCCTGCTTTAGTTCATAAATGGACTTAAGCAACTTGCACACTTTCCCGCTGCTCCCACTCTGATTCAAACCTTCTGGCTGATCCATATAGACGCATTCTTCTAAATTACCATTTAGAAAAGCCGTCTTTACGTCCATCTGCCAGATCTCATAATCATGGAAGGCGGCAATGGCAAGAAGGATCCGAATGGATTTGAGCATAGCCACTGGAGAAAAAGTTTGGTCATAGTCCAAACTAGGTCTTTGACGAAAACCCTTTGCAACAAGTCTAGCCATATAGGTTTCCACCTGTCCATCTACACCAATCTTTTTCTTGAAGATCAACTTGCATCCTATGGGTTTTACCCCATCTAGAGCAAAGTCCAAAGTCCATACTTTGTTGGTGTACATGGAATCCATTTCGTTCCGCATTGCATCCAGCTATCTTACTGAGTCGCCGCTCTGGATGACCTGCTGATAGCTAGTAGGTTCATCATTATCAATGACGCAATATTCTCTATCCCCGTCTATGAGAAAACCGTAGCATCTCTCAGGCGGATGAGACGGCCTTGTAAGTCTACGGTAGCGCCCTGGCCGTCTTTCAGACGCCAAATGCGGAACAAAAACTTTTATAACTGGCGCTATCGCATACTATAATCCGGATCTGTCATTAATGCTAAACTAACAAACTATAAAGTGGGTAGAAAGGCTATACCGAATGATCCGAGTCCTTCGGTCTTTAACCATCATCCTACGCTCCGTTGCGGCTGCTCCGATCTGCTGGATCCTCGTCGAGGTGGCACCACATCTACGGATCTTTAAACGGGCTCCCGCCTCTATACCGAGGCAACTCGGTCATCAAGTCTGCTAAAAGAGATGACCAAGATGAAGTAGAGAATGATGTAGAATACTTTGTCTCGTTTCATCCAAAACCATGGATGAACGGTTAATGAAGTTGCCTTTTAATGGAGAGAAATGAGAAATGAGCTATCAAATTTCCATGAATCAAAATTTTCATCCTTTTCTAACAAGGGGGCCGACCACTATATGAGAGGGAGGAGTGAGTGTCGGAGCAAGGGGTGACCATAAGAAATCCTAATCACAAAATATCACAACCAAAATATCCTAAGCATAACAAAAGGCATTAATGGAAAAGGTGACTTACTAATAACACTTCATCAACCATTAATGCAAAATGGTGACACACTAAACCTAGTCACCAAACAAGAAGCTTCCACTCATGACTCACCCAAAGAAGAAAAGATAAATCCGCATTAAACCGAATGTTTAAGACGGGTGATAGAAAACTGGCAACTTCCAAAAGCGACCCCGAAACGAATTTCAGGATAACCCCGTAACTGTACATACATACCCGCATTTGTATTACGACCGAATACAAATGCAACTGAGACAAAGATATTATATCTACACTGTATAATACTTGGATCCGGCTTAAACCAAAGCCCACCAGTATTATCTGCCCGAAATATGACACGTGCGTAAACGCACGTGCATTTTCCGAACCCTGCCATAAAATCATACGGCCTCTACAACGTTTCACCCGAACTTAGGAAACAATCTGTGGGGGACTCTAATGACTCATCAGTACCCTAGCAGTGGGTTTAACCATAAGCACGTCAGCGGCACTAGCAGTACGTAACGGCTGCCCATGTACTGACCTCAAGGGAAGCCGATGAGCAAACTCATTCTGGAACCTTACTGAGCCTAACAGTGACAATATACATACAGTCCGGTCCATTCATCTATGAGTATCGCATATCGGGCCTAGGGGGCTGGTAACGTCAGACCCCCAATAGCGGTATAAGTCGTGTCAGAGTGTAGCCCAGAACACCCTGAGATACTACTGGAGTACCTACCAGTAAATCTCCTTCCTCGGCCGAGGGCTTTGTGTAATGGCTCTCCTAGACACAGCGCGATCTCACCCCCAATACCGGGAGAGACGGATCCCCTGCCGATCCTCTCACTTGCCTCCATGTGGCTCGGGACTGTACCCAAAAAAGACCTGTTTGCACGACTCCTTTGAGCCGTGGTAGGGTAGAAATCAAAGCACAGTGGGAACTCACACGAGACAAATGACGACCTCAGGTCGATGAATTAACCTGTACACATGTCACCAGGGAACTGCCATCTGACGCTAGGTATAAATACCAACTAGCAGGTTCCCGGCGAGTCCTGTCCGGTGTACTCATAACCCAATGAGCACCTATATACATCTTAGGTGATCCAACTGACACCAGTGGCTTGTAAGACCGGCCACCGCCCCTCGTCGGGGTCTCGACTGTATACACTAGTCTACTTCGGAGTATCGATGCCCTGTCTCGAAACTCCCACGACTAGGGACCACTTTTAACGATGTTCTTATAGACTACCCAACTCTCATGTATATGATCGCCATCATACTGTTGGTAGTCAAGCAGGATCCTAAGGGCTCTATCAACGTGTAATAGTGATCAGTCATCTAAACCTGTACACGACTGATAAAGGCAAACCAGATAGCATACTATCATCTCGAGTAAGACTGTGCTACCGGTATAGGTCCTCCTCAATCATGGCAATCACGTACCTGCGATCCAATAATTGACTTTGAGGACACTACATCCAACAATCTCCCACTTGCACTTACGGCTAATTATTGCGATGTCGCATACTCACAGCCCGTGTGATACCGAACACCCAACTCCTCTACTAATCAGTTTCACAAAGCTCGTTTGTAAAACTCTTGTGTTCGATAAATAGCCTCAGTGAGTGGATCCGCCCTGATGTTTCTTTCTATTTCTCTCTTAATCTCAAGTTCGCGGAGAAAGCCATCTCCCGAATTGAGTAATACCTGTCTTAGAATATGTCTGGATATCTGATGGCACCTAGTTCAAAAATGAACTCTAAATCCAAACTTCTTAGACTGTATCGACCACTGAAACTAATCAGTTTCCAGCACCATGCCTCCCACAGTATCCTCTTGGACCACCTGTCCATAATACTGCCCCCTTCGTCAGAGGGAAAACTATAACTCTGACAATCACTCTGTCATCCATGTCACCTTTGAAGCCTGGAATGATAACCGTCCCCGAAGGAGGCTGCCGTCATCAAATCCGTAGAACATTCACTTATGTTCTAAAACAGCTTCCTTATGTTTCTTCAGGATTGGATTAATATAAACTTATCGCATCAAGTGCAAAAACAACATCTGGTGTGGTACTTGACATCTCACGATTGACTCAATTGCCTAAGCAAGTGATATGCCAATCATGCACTTCCCTCTCCCCTTTAGTCTGTAAGACACCTTTAGAGAGGGTGACTCCATCACTTGCAGGTACACCACCATGCCAGGAGTAATCTAATCTAAAATACTATTAGAATACTGTCAAAGTACCTACATTGGGAAACTACCCAAATCTAGATCTAAAACAATAGATCTAGTAACCAGAATTTCTGATATTATATCTATATCCTTTGTGGAGAAACAACTGTGTGACGACCACAGTACAACCGATCATAGTATAGGAATTTTACTTCCTACTCTGTGTATGTCATCCAAATACCAGGACATCACACCCTACTACCTTCTTAACAGATCCATCCCCTATTCTGATGAAGTCAAACCTATGACTGTCACATCAAAATTAGATGATCTATCTCTGCTATATCTGCTCTGGTCTATAAATAGACATAAGCTACTTGCCTACTATGCTTCCGCTGCTCCTACTGACCACAACAACCCTCTCGCCGAATAATATATGCGTGTACTTCTAAAGATAGTTTAGAACGACGCTATACTTAACCTCCTGCCGGGTCTCATAGCTTGGAACTGTTAGTGTATATGCCCTAGAGGCCATTACTGTATCATACTAGTTTGTATATTACTTAATGGAAGCTTGGGATATTCACAGTTGTATATACAATCTTGCTCGAAATGGTAGTATGCTACTTGGTTTGTCTCTGCTTTAATATGTGCATGTGTTTCTTTTAGCATATTGCAGGTATACATATTAGTAGAGCCCTTAGGATCTTTGCTTGATTACCAGCGTTGTGATGGCGCTCGCACTCGTGGGAGCTGGGTAATCTATAAGCACATCCTTATACAGGTCCCTGGTCGTTGGACCATCGAGACAGGGCATCGATACTCCGGAGTAGACTAGCGTATGCGCTTCTCATCCCAGTGTGGGAGACGGTCTGTCCCACAGCCGTTAGTACGTCGTACTTGGGATAGTATGCGGGTGCTCGTTAGGTTACGAGTACACTGGACATGACTCGTCGGGAACTGTTGGTTGGTAATATACCTATCGTCAGTTATCAGTTCCCAGGTGACATGAGTACAGCTTAGTCCGCTGACTTGACACTGTCACTTCGCCTCGAGTGTGTTCCCACTGCACTTTGATTACTACCCTACCACGGCTCAGAGGAGTCGTGCAAACAGGTAGTTTTTGGGTGCAGTCCCGAAGCACTTGGAGGCAGTGACGGTTAGACAGGATTCGTCTCTCCCGATATTGGGGGTTGACATCGCGCTGTGTCCAGGAGAGCCATTACACGAGTAGTCCCTGGCCAGGGCAAGCGAGATATACTGGTAGGCTTCCAGTGTTATCTCAGGGTGTTCTGGGCTACACTCCGACACGACTTGTACCGCTATTAGGGGACTGACGTTCACCGCCCCCCTAGGCCCGCCATGCGATGTATCAGACGAACAGACCGGACTGTACGGAGATTGTCACATACAGGCTCAGTAGGAGTGCAGATGGGGTTCACCTCGTCAGTCTTCTTATCGACATCTACCTGGGGACCGTTACGTACAGCTAGTGCCGCTTGCGGTCTGTGGTTAAACCCACTGCCAGCGTAGTGTCGAGTCTTTAGAGTCCCACACAGAGAGCTATTCGCCTTTAGGCAAAACGAGTAGAGGTCGCATGGTTTTGCGACAGGGTTCGTTCGCATCCGCGCACTTATGCACGGTTGCTGTCCGGACAGTTTATACTAGCGGGCTTTGGTTTAAGCCGGATCCTAGTATATGATTTGAGATTGGTTTTTCTCATTGTGTTCGTGTTCCTCGGATCACGAATGCGGGTGCGTATGCACGGTTGCTTGAGATTGAGGGAGAGGACCTTGTTTAGGGTTAATGACTATTGTCATTTTATTAACCCTATTGCTTTTGTGTGTATTATTGTTAATTAATAATTAGCTTAATTATTGTGCATGGTTGTTGTTGTTGACATTTTGACTTCATTGACTTGTTTACCAAGTTGACAATTTGACCATGATCATTTCATTTGGAAGATGCTCTTTGATCCTTGCAATTTGCATTAATAATGAAATGATAATGGTCATCTCTTGATTAAACCATGACAATTTTCTTGCTAATTAATTAATTAAAATAACACACACATATTAGTGAGAATGGCTCACTAATAATTCATTCCATCATATCCTTTCTCTCTCTTGCTCATCCTCTCCCTCAAGCTCTCTCCCTCTCATGTGTTGAGAAACAAAAAAGCTTGAGAAAAACCTTCACTTGATCTTCTCTACTCACTTCTAGGGTTCAAGTCTTAGCATTTCTTGCACTCTAGTTACTCCTAGCTTGGAGTTGAAGCTAAAGGTCGAGGCTTTCGGGTGGATCGTTCTTTGACGGGAGAAGACAAGCAAGGTGACATCTTTCTACCATTCCGGCGAGCAAGGAGAGAAGGAGTTCGAGCTCAAGGTATAACCTTTCTACAACTTAACTAGTTGTTAGCTTTCTTTAGCTAGTTTTAGTTTAGTAAAGATCCTCACAAGCAAGGTCCATGTTGCCTAAGTCATTAAAAATCCAATTTTTATTATGTTTTCCGCCTCCCCGTAAGCACCGGGGTGGGCAACGTGGACTTACAGTGGTATCAGAGCTTAACTAAACTCAAACTAGCTAGGTAGTGAAGTGTAACGAAGTTTCGAAACCGAAAATCCAAAAACCGAACTTTTGAAAAACCCTAGTTTCTGTTGAAATTTTTTCTGCTCAAAATGGAAAACTTTATATTTGTAAATTCGGCTCAGGGTTTTTTATGAATAGCCACGAAATACGGTACAGTGATTCGTTCAAACCGCCGCCCTTCCGCGGCACGAGGTAGGCATGTGCCGCGGAAGCGCCGCGGTTTGTCGTCTTCTCTGCATCATTTTTCGTGCAGTCTTTGTCTGTGTTGATTTTGGGATTTTTAGGATATATTATATGTGCCCAGATTTTCCAGAACTAAAATTTACTTTTGGGGGCCTATAAATCCGTATTTTTCGGAACTTCACTACACTTTAACTACATCGGTTATATCTGTAATGCTTGCATGTATTGAACGTCGGCTAATCGCTATAAGACGATTAGTCGGGGTTATACATGATCTGTGATTGTTATTGGTTTGTGGATATGAATGGATTGGATTGTCGCGGGTGAATGGCCGTGGTGGATGTGAGATGAGCGTTGTTTTTCTTTCATTCATTTGTAACATGTAAATTGATGTAATAATATTATTTGTATGGCCGCACAACCGGGTCGGGGTTGTAGCCGTCATTGTATAATTCTTTTTACTGTTTTTTCTCCTAGGATAGACCCATGGAGGGGGTGCACAAACTACCGGGTACTCGAAGTGCCGAGTGGCCTACTCACGGTGGTGAGGGAGGTTGCTTCGCTTCGGGTGCTTGGTGGGTAGTTTGCCGCACCCGTAGGGGTCTTGGGTGGGGTATTGGCTATTCACCGCGACCGTGTAATCCGCTTTGCGTTGCAGGCTCGAACGCATTGCGGATTCCTAGTATATCCAATGTATTCATCTGTGATCTGTAATGTCTATCATTGCTATATTTTTATATAGAATAACTATTTAGGCGTTGCTTATGTTTTACAGCCGCGCTAGCCTAGCCCCCGCTCTGTCGTTAGTTAAGTAACCTAACGGGTGATGACGGGGCCCCGTGGCGAATGCGAACGGCATAAGCGTACGTCATATTTTGGTTGTTTTCTGCAATGGTAGGATTAAATGATGGGACGCATTAAAAGAACTAATGCAAGAAATAAACCAAGTAAAAGTCGATTGGAACACTTTGAAAACCACTCGGTTCTTTTCAAAACTAAACTTTTAAACGCGGAGCTCGAACCACTCCTTTTAAAAGCTATCTCGTTCCATCGATTATATCAAGTTCACTACGTTCACGGTTTCGCCAAAACCATCCGTAGCCCTCCATCATTTCGGTTAAATATTCGGTAGTATTCAAGCTATGTATTTTGACCTCACGCCAAGGCATAGTGATTGGTAGCTGCCGGATATTTATCTGTTGCATAGATAGAATGCGTTGATTTGAGATAGTCGTGCTGCCATTTTGGCCTACGTCAAGGGTAGGTACGGGTGGGTTCAAATTAACCAGGATAATGATGGGAAGAACTTGACATGTGACTTATGACATTTTGACCTCACGCCAAGGTCATAAGAGCATGGGGCAAAAATCCACATCGGGAGTTTCATAAGTACTGAAACTTGCTAGCGTTGCATACCATTTGGAGTGTGATGATTCTGGTAGGATTCCTTCGGTTTTATCACGCGATGATATCTGGATCCCGATCCTACTGTGAGTATATGCTACTCCTCGGGAAAACTCTCACTTAACGATCAATGCTATAAACTTAGTAGGTGCCTAGAAAGGTGTTAGCGGGGCTACGCCCACAGGGAAAAGAGGTTACTTAATTAAGGAACTTCGCGAAAGCGTTGGAAAACCTCCCTCGAAGTACCGACACTGGCCTGGCTGAACGGTTAAGCAAGAATTGTACGGTGAGAATGATCCCGGCTAATCCTTTTCTTTATGGTTTGAGAAGGGATTCGAGAAACAGTGGGAGCCATCCAGTTTAGACAAATTAAAAATCACTCTAAACTTGCAAGAGCATCATGCTAAAGTGTTTCTTTTCTCTCTCCTAATTGCAGCGACCATTCAACATGACCGGACTTAAGTTACTGTTAGATAAAAATATATTGACAGGGCCAAACTACAAAGATTGGCTCAGGAATGTCAAGATGGCTATCACTTATGACAAGCTGGGGTATATACTTACCACCAAAGCTCCCCCTGTCCCAGGTCCCACCTCCAGCGTCGCGGATGTAGAAATCCGTAAGACATGGGAGATAGATTGCGCGAGGGCCAGATGCCTCGTATTAGCCTCGATGGACAACGAACATCAGAGGAGGCACGAGAATATGGACCTAGAGTCCATATTTCTCCATACAAAAGAACTGTATGGGGAGCAGTCTCGTATCGCTAGATACGAAGTGTCGAAGAAGCTTTTTTCGGCAAGGTTGGCCGTCGGATCATCGGTAGCGGACCACGTGCTTAAGATGATCGGCTACATAGAGGAGCTCGCGGACCTAGGGACCACGTTGGAGAATGAACTCTATACCGATTTGATTCTCCAGTCCCTTCCTTCCACTTACGCCCAGTTCATTCTTAACTTCAACATGCAAGGAAAGGAGGTTGAACTTGCCGAACTTCTGAACATGTTGAGGACTGCTGAGGGCACCCTACAGAAGGGTAGGGAGACATCCACTTTGTTTGTAGGAGGATCTTCCTCTTCTAGGTCCAGGGCGAAAGCCAAGGGCAAGAAGAAGAAAGCCCCCGCCAAACCAAGAGGCGGTGTCGGTAAAGTGGATACGAAGGGAAAGGGTAAAGCAACAAAAGTAGCGGGGAAGATGGTGGGGAAGGAAGAATGCTTCTATTATCACAAAAGTGGTCACTGGAAACAGGATTGCAAGGCTTGGAAAGCCAGAACACAGGATTTGAAGCGAGTTGCAGCTTCAGGTGTGTATGTTATTGAAAACTGTCTATCAATAAACTCTACATCCTGGGTATTGGATACCGGATCAGGATCTCATATCTGTAATTCTTTGCTGGCGTTGAGAAAGCGTAGAGTTTTGAAGGCAGGTGACATGACCCTCAGAGTTGCGAACGGTGCTAGCATGGATGCTGAGGCCGTGGGGGACTATCACCTGGGATTATCAGATGGACACTTTTTGGTTTTGCGTAGTTGTTATTATGTACCAAATGCAACCTGTAATATCATTTCTGTATCTTTATTATCTAAAGAAGGTTATGAATTTGCATTTGTAAGTAATGTAGTGAACATTCACCTTAATCAAGTTTTGATTGGGTCAGGTACATTGAACAACGGTATATACGTTTTAAACCAACCGCAGGTTCTCAATATCCAGAATACACACAAAAGAAAGTCTCCAGAAATTAATAAAACTTTCTTATGGCATTGTAGACTGGGTCACATCAATGAGAGAAGATTGACTAAGTTACATACTGAAGGATATTTGGATCCGTTCGAATATCAATCGTATGCAACTTGTCAATCCTGTCTCAAAGGAAAGATGACAAAGGCTCTGTTTTCTGGACACGGAGAAAGAGCGAGCGAGCTCTTGGGACTCGTACACAGCGACGTGTGCGGTCCAATGTCTACACATGCGCGAAGCGGTTTTTCTTACTTCATTACTTTTACGGATGATTTCTCAAGATTCGGACACATCTTCTTAATGAAGCATAAATCCGAAGCTTTTGATAAGTTCCAGGAATATAAGAATGAAGTAGAAAAACAGACCGACAAAAGTATCAAGATCCTAAGATCGGATCGAGGAGGAGAATACTTAAGTGCCGAATTCCTGAATTACTTAAAAGAGAATGGAATTCTCTCTCAGCTTACTCCTCCATACACTTCCCAACATAACGGTGTATCGGAGAGACGGAACCGGACCCTATTGGATATGGTACGGTCCATGATGAGTAACGCTGAGTTGCCGCGATCGTTCTGGGGATATGCGCTAGAAACAGCTGCATATCTTTTGAACCGTGTTCCCACTAAGACTGTGCCTACCACACCATATGAGTTATGGAGTGGGAAGAAACCCTATCTTCAATACTTGAAGATTTGGGGATGTCCAGCTTATGTCAAAAAGCAGCATACGGACAAGCTCGAGGCACGCTCAGTACTGTGCAAGTTTGTGGGATACCCAAAGAACTCCAGGGGGTATCTTTTCTATTACGCAGAGGAACAAAAAGTCCTTGTTTCTCGTAATGCCCATTTTCTGGAACATCAGTTTTTAGAAAAAGAAATAAGTGGGAGCGCAATAGAACTGGAAGAAATTCCAGAACCACAAACTGTTACTGAAAACTTAGTGGAACCAGAAGGTTCAAAAGAACAGGACATTCCTACGCCACTCCGCAGGAGTAGTAGGCAGTCTCATCCGCCCGAGAGGTACTACGGTTTTCTCATTGACGGGGATAGAGAGGACTGCATCCTAGATTGTGATGAGCCTACTAGCTTCCAGCAAGCCATTCAGAGCGTCGACTCGGTAAAATGGCTGGATGCAATGCGGACCGAGATGGAGTCCATGTACACCAACAAAGTATGGACGTTGGACATTGCTCCAGACGGGGTAAAACCCGTAGGATGCAAGTGGATCTTCAAAAGGAAGATTGGTGTAGATGGACAGGTTGAGACCTATAAAGCTAGACTGGTAGCAAAGGGTTTTCGTCAGCGGCCTGGTTTGGACTATAACGAAACCTTTTCTCCAGTAGCTATGCTGAAATCCATTCGGATCCTTCTTGCCATCGCTGCTTTCCACGATTATGAGATTTGGCAGATGGATGTAAAGACAGCTTTTCTAAATGGTCATTTAGAGGAGTGTGTCTATATGGACCAGCCAGAGGGTTTCATTCAGGGTGGGAGCAGCGGAAAGGTGTGCAAGTTGCTCAAGTCCATTTATGGACTCAAGCAGGCATCGCGGAGTTGGAACATCTGCTTTGATGAGACGGTCAAAGAATTTGGCTTTATCAAAAATCCAGATGAACCATGCATCTATTGTAGATTTGTAGCGAGAACTGTAGTATTCCTCGTTTTATACGTGGATGACATTCTCTTAATAGGAAATGACATTCCTATGCTACAATCTGTCAAGGGGTTCTTGTCACACAGGTTCTCCATGAAAGACCTGGGTGATGCCTCATACATTCTGGGTATCCGGATCTACCGTGACAGATCCAAGAGGATATTAGGACTCTCACAGTCCAGGTACATCGACACCATACTGAAGAGATTCAGTATGGAAGATTCCAAGCGCGGTAATCTACCGGCTTGTCACGGGATCACCCTCTCCAAAGAGATGTCTCCCAAGACTGATTTGGAGAGGGATCGCATGTCTATTATACCCTACGCTTCTGCGGTAGGCTCTATAATGTATGCGATGTTGTGTACCAGACCGGATGTGGCTTATGCACTGAGTGTGGTAAGCAGGTATCAGTCAAACCCTGGGGAGAAACATTGGATAGCAGTAAAGAACATTCTCAAGTACCTGAGAAGGACTAAGGAGATGTTCTTGGTGTATGGCGGAAAAGACCTGCAGATTGAGGCCTTTGCTGACTCCAGCTTCCAGAGTGACAAGGATGATTCCAAGTCCATGTCGGGTTTTGTCTTTACCCTCAATGGAGGGGCGGTGTGTTGGAAGAGCTCCAAACAGGAAACCGTTGCTGACTCGACTATGGAAGGGGAATACATCGCTGCATCTGATGCCGCAAAAGAAGCTGTCTGGATGAGGAAGTTCTTGAAAGAACTTCAGGTGGTTCCGTCCATTGTTGACCCAATACCTCTGTATTGCGACAACAACGGGGCTATAGCTTTAGCGAAGGAACCCAGGTCCCATCAGAAATCCAGACACATCTTAAGGCGGTATCACCTGATCAGGGAGATTGTGGATCGCCAGGAGATCGGGGTCCGGAGAGTCGCATCAGAGGATAACACAGCAGATCCATTCACCAAGGCCTTGCCCCAGACTCAGTTCGAGCGGCTGATCGAGATGATAGGTCTTCGATACGCCAGTACATGGCCTTAGTGCAAGTGGGAGATTGTTAGTGTATATGCCCTAGAGGCCATTACTGTATCATACTAGTTTGTATATTACTTAATGGAAGCTTGGGATATTCACAGTTGTATATACAATCTTGCTCGAAATGGTAGTATGCTACTTGGTTTGTCTCTGCTTTAATATGTGCATGTGTTTCTTTTAGCATATTGCAGGTATACATATTAGTAGAGCCCTTAGGATCTTTGCTTGATTACCAGCGTTGTGATGGCGCTCGCACTCGTGGGAGCTGGGTAATCTATAAGCACATCCTTATACAGGTCCCTGGTCGTTGGACTATCGAGACAGGGCATCGATACTCCGGAGTAGACTAGCGTATGCGCTTCTCATCCCAGTGTGGGAGACGGTCTGTCCCACAGCCGTTAGTACGTCGTACTTGGGATAGTATGCGGGTGCTCGTTAGGTTACGAGTACACTGGACAGGACTCGTCGGGAACTGTTGGTTGGTAATATACCTATCGTCAGTTATCAGTTCCCAGGTGACATGAGTACAGCTTAGTCCGCTGACTTGACACTGTCACTTCGCCTCGAGTGTGTTCCCACTGCGCTTTGATTACTACCCTACCACGGCTCAGAGGAGTCGTGCAAACAGGTAGTTTTTGGGTGCAGTCCCGAAGCACTTGGAGGCAGTGACGGTTAGACAGGATTCGTCTCTCCCGGTATTGGGGGTTGACATCGCGCTGTGTCCAGGAGAGCCATTACACGAGTAGTCCCTGGCCAGGGCAAGCGAGATATACTGGTAGGCTTCCAGTGTTATCTCAGGGTGTTCTGGGCTACACTCCGACACGACTTGTACCGCTATTAGGGGACTGACGTTCACCGCCCCCCTAGGCCCGCCATGCGATGTATCAGACGAACAGACCGGACTGTACGGAGATTGTCACATACAGGCTCAGTAGGAGTGCAGATGGGGTTCACCTCGTCAGTCTTCTTATCGACATCTACCTGGGGACCGTTACGTACAGCTAGTGCCGCTTGCGGTCTGTGGTTAAACCCACTGCCAGCGTAGTGTCGAGTCTTTAGAGTCCCACACAGAGAGCTATTCGCCTTTAGGCAAAACGAGTAGAGGTCGCATGGTTTTGCGACAGGGTTCGTTCGCATCCGCGCACTTGTGCACGGTTGCTGTCCGGACAGTTTATACTAGCGGGCTTTGGTTTAAGCCGGATCCTAGTATATGATTTTAGATTGGTTTTTCTCATTGTGTTCGTGTTCCTCGGATCACGAATGCGGGTGCGTATGCACGGTTGCTTGAGATTGAGGGAGAGGACCTTCTTTAGGGTTAATGACTATTGTCATTTTATTAACCCTATTGCTTTTGTGTGTATTATTGTTAATTAATAATTAGCTTAATTATTGTGCATGGTTGTTGTTGTTGACATTTTGACTTCATTGACTTGTTGACCAAGTTGACAATTTGACCATGATCATTTCATTTGGAAGATGCTCTTTGATCCTTGCAATTTGCATTAATAATGAAATGATAATGGTCACCTCTTGATTAAACCATGACAATTTTCTTGCTAATTAATTAATTAAAATAACACACACATATTAGTGAGAATGGCTCACTAATAATTCATTCCATCATATCCTTTCTCTCTCTTGCTCATCCTTTCCCTCAAGCTCTCTCCCTCTCATGTGTTGAGAAACAAAAAAGCTTGAGAAAAACCTTCACTTGATCTTCTCTACTCACTTCTAGGGTTCAAGTCTTAGCATTTCTTGCACTCTAGTTACTCCTAGCTTGGAGTTGAAGTTAAAGGTCGAGGCTTTCGGGTGGATCGTTCTTTGACGGGAGAAGACAAGCAAGGTGACATCTTTCTACCATTCCGGCGAGCAAGGAGAGAAGGAGTTCGAGCTCAAGGTATAACCTTTCTACAACTTAACTAGTTGTTAGCTTTCTTTAGCTAGTTTTAGTTTAGTAAAGATCCTCACAAGCAAGGTCCATGTTGCCTAAGTCATTAAAAATCCAATTTTTATTATGTTTTCCGCCTCCCCGTAAGCACCGGGGTGGGCAACGTGGACTTACAGGAACAACAGTAGTGTCAAGCCTGGGTAAACAAGAACCTCCCTGTCACCGTCCTTGAGGCTACCGGGGTACCTCTCGGGTGCCTGAGGTTACCCACCATATCTGCGGAGTGGCTAATGGAATGTCAAACCTGATTGAATCTATAGGTCCTATTAAATTTGTAAGTCGACGTTGTACACCCCACGACTTGCGGGGAGGCGGAAATATGAAAAACAATCATTTTGTTTGAAACAACATCGACTAACCGAAAGGATCTTTGCTAAACTGTAACTAACACTATCATAGGAGTAATTAGCTACTATGAAAGAAGATTATACCTAATGAACCAAGTCCTTCTTCTTCTCGTTAACCACCTCCTCGTCGGCCTCCTCTTTGTAATAGACGATCCACCCGAGAGCTTCTACTCCAAACTTTGCCTCTAATCTTGAGATAACTAGGTTACTCTAATTGCTAATCAAAGTCACTTAGGGAATATAGAGTATGATTATGGATTAATGAGTCTTGCTAATCGTTGATCTTAACACTTGAGAAGTTAGGATTAGGGTTTGAAGAGAGAGAGAGCTTGAGGAGAGAGAAGGTGAGAGTGAGAATGAAATGAAATAAAAACTTATCTTGAATATATGAAGCATAATGATTTATTAAATGAATAAATCAAATGATTTATCAACAATGCTTCATTTATTCATTATGAGTGATTCATCTCATGAGTCATTAGTCATTAAATGCACCATTAACTACATGAATGAATCACACAAATAAGTGATTAAATCAATAAATGCAAATGCCACCTTAACCCCCTAGTTATCGTCCTTCTAGAAGCTTCTCGCCAAATTAGGAGAACGCCCCTCCTATCCGTGAAAACACGAAAATACTTTAGACTGTATAAATCCAATAATCCGATACTAGAATCTAGCTTAAACCAAAGCCGGCTAGTAAAAACTGTACGAACATCATACGTGCATAAATGCACGTGCGTGTCCGAACCCTGTCGTAAAACCATACGACCTCTATATCGTTTCGCCCGGAGCAGGGAAACTCTCTGTGTAGGACTCTAATGACTCGACTACTACGCTGGCAGTGGGTTTAACTACAGATCGCAAGCGGCACTAGCTGTACGTAATGGTCCCCAGGTAGATGTCGATAAGAAACCCATCCGAACTCCTACTGAGCCTGATATGACAATCTCCGTACAGTCCGGTCTGTTCGTCTAGGACTATCGCATATCGGGCCTAGGGGGCCAACAAGCGTCAGTCCCCTAAAAGCGGTATCGTGTCGGAGCGAAGCCCATTACACCTTGAGAAACTACTGGAAAACCTACCAGTAAATCTCGCTTGCCCTGGCCAGGGACTTTGCGTAATGGCTCTCCATACACAGCGCGATATCAACTCCCAATACCGGGAGAGACGAATCCTGTCTAACCACTACTGCCTCCAAGTGCTCGGGACTGCACCCAACTGCAACTTGTTTGCACGACTCCTTTGAGCCGTGGTAGGGTAGCAATCTAAGAACAGTGGGACACACTCGAGGCGAAGTAGCTGTGTCAAGTCTGCGGACTATGCTGTACTCATGTCACCTGGGAACTGTTAACTGACGACGGGTATAATACCAACTAACAGTTCCCTGCGAGTCCTGTCCGGTATACCCGTAACCCAACGAGCACCTGTATACTATCTCTAGTACGACGTACTGATGGCTATGGGACAGACCATCTCCCCAACTGGGATGAGAAGCGTACACACTAGTATACTCCGGAGTATCGATGCCCTGTCTCGATAATCCTACGACTAGGGACCTGAAAAAGGATGTGCTTTTAAACTACCCATCCCCCACTAGTGTGACTGCCATCACAACGCTGGTAGTCAAGCAAGATCCTAAGGGCTCTATCAATATGTACACATATATTAAGATAGATATAACCAAGTAGCATACTACCATGTTTAGCAAGACTGTTAATATAACTGTGAATATCCCAAGCTTCCATTAAGTAATATACAAGCTAGTATGATACAATAATGGCCCCTAGTGCATATACACTAACAATCTCCCACTTGCACTAGGGCCATGTACTGGCATATCGAAGACCGATCATCTCGAGTAGCCTCTCGAACTGAATCTGAGGTAAGGCCTTTGTGAATGGATCAGCAGTGTTCTCCTCTGTAACAACTCTCCGGACCTCGATCTCCCGGCGATCTATGATCTTCCTGATCAGGTGATACCGCCTTAAGATGTGTCTGGAATTCTGATGGGACCTAGGTTCCTTCGCTAAAGCTATAGCTCCGTTGTTGTCGCAATCAGAGGTATTGGATCAACAATGGTAGGAACCACCTGAAGTTCTGTGAGGAACTTCTTCATCCAGACCGCTTCTTTTGCGGCATCGCAAGCAGCAATATACTCCGCTTCCATCGTCGAGTCAACAACGGTGTCCTGCTTGGAACTCTTCTAGCACACCGCCCCTCCATTGAGGGTAAAGACATAACCTGACATGGACTTAGAGTCATCCATATCACTCTGGAAGCCAGAATCAGCAAAGGCCTCGATCTTGAGGTCTTTTCCGCCGTAAACCAAGAACATCTCCTTAGTCCTTCTCAGGTACTTGAGAATGTTCTTTACTGCTATCCAGAGCATCTCCCCTGGGTCTGACTGATACCTGCTTACCACGCTCAGTGCGTAAGCTACATCTGGTCTGGTGCACAACATCGCATACATTATAGAGCCTACAGCAGAAGCGTAGGGTATAACTGACATGCAATCTCTTTCCAAATCAGTCTTGGGAGACATCTGTATTTGGATAGGGTGATTCCATGACAAGCCGGTAGATTACCGCGCTTAGAATCTTCCATACTGAATCTTTTCAGTATAGTGTTGATATACCTGGACTGCGAAAGTCCCAACATCCTCTTGGATCTATCACGATAGATCCGGATCCCTAGAATGTAAGAGGCATCACCCAGGTCTTTCATGGAGAACCTGTGTGACAAGAATCCTTTGACAGATTGTAGCATAGGAATGTCATTTCCTATCAATAGAATGTCATCCACGTACAAGACGAGGAATACGACAGTTCGTGCTACAATTTTACTATATATACATGGTTCATCTGGATTTTTGATAAACTCATATTCTTTGACCGTTTCATCAAAACAGATGTTCCAACTCCGCGATGCCTGCTTTAGTCCGTAAATGGACTTAAGCAACTTGCACACTTTCCCGCTGCTCCCACTCTGATTGAAGCCTACTGGCTGATCCATATAGACGCACTCTTCCAAATTACCATTTAGAAAAGCCGTCTTTACGTCCATCAGCCAGATCTCATAATCATGGAAGGCGGCAATAGCAAGAAGGACCCGAATGGATTTGAGCATAGCCACTGGAGAAAAAGTCTCGTCATAGTCCAAACCAGGTCTTTGACGAAAATCCTTTGCAACAAGTCTAGCCTTATAGGTTTCCACCTGTCCATCTACACCAATCTTTTTCTTGAAGATCCATTTGCATCCTATGGGTTTTACTCCATCTGGAGCAAAGTCCAAAGTCCATACTTTGTTGGTGTATATGGACTCCATCTCGGTTCGCATTGCATCAAGCCATCGTACCGAGTCGCCGCTCTGGATGGCCTGCTGGAAGCTAGTAGGTTCATCATCATCAATGATGCAATCCTCTCTATCCCCATTTATGAGAAAACCGTAGTATCTCTCAGGCGGATGAGACGGCCTACTACTCCTGCGGAGGGGTGCGGGAATGTCCTGTTCTTCTTGAACTACTGGTTCTACCAAACTTTCAGTAGTAGTTTGTGGTTCTGGAATTTCTTTCAGTTCTATTTCGCTCCCACTTGTTTTCTTTTCTAAAAACTGCTGTTCTAGAAAATGGGCATTACGAGAAATAAAACCTTTTGTTCCTCTGCGTAATAGAAGAAATACCCCTAGGAGTTCTTTGGATATCCCACAAACTTACACTGTACTGATCGTGCCTCGAGTTTGTCCGCATGCTGATTTTTAACAAAAGCTGGACATCCCTATATCTTTAAATACCGAAGATAAGGTTTCTTCCCACTCCACATCTAATATGGCGTGGTAGGCACAGTCTTGGTAGGAACCCTGTTCAAAAGATATGTCGCTGATTCTAGCGCATAACCCCAGAAAGTGTTAGTTATATGTATGCCCTAGAGGCCATTACTGTACATAGGATGTATATTGTAGTGGATGCTGGGACATATATAGGGAGGACTTTTTTTCTCGACATGATAGTATGCTATCTGGTTACTCTTTACCATAACGTGTATACAGATTGTCTCTCTGTTACATGTTGGTAAAGCCCTTAGGATGTGTACTTGACTACCTGGACTATGATGCGGATCATACTAGTGGGGACATGGTAGTCCTTAAGTACATCCTTCAAGGTCCCTAGTCGTGGGTGTATCGAGACGGGGCATCGATATACCAGAGTAGACTAGCGTATACCTTCTCGACCCATACAGATGGGTGATGGATGATCCCATATCCATTGGTGTTTGACATCAGAGATGATATACGGGTGCTCAGTGGAGACTGGGTACACTGGACGGACTCGCCGAGAACTCCCAGATGGTATTATACCTCACGTCAGATGGCAGTTCTCTGGTGACACTGGTACAGGTTAGTCTGTAGATCCGAGATCGTCATAGAGTCTTGTGTGATTCCCACTGTGCTTTGATTTCTACCTTACCACGTCCAAGAGGGCGTGCAAAACGGTGGCTTTTGGGTACAGTCCCGAATCACATGGAGGCAATGAGCGATAGGAGGGGATTCGTCTCTCCCGGTATAGGGAGTTGATGTTGCACTGTGTTCGATTGGCTATAACCGGAAATCCCTGGCCAGGGTTGCTGAGATTTACTGGAAAGTGTTACCAGTAGTTTCTCGAATTGTTATAGACCTCATATCGACACGACTTATCGAGCTATTGGGGTCTGACGTTTACTACTCCTAGGCGAGATATGCGACATATCAGACGACGAGACCGGACTGTACGGTAAGCGTTACTGGTTTGATTCACAGGAGTATGAGCGGGCTTGCTCGTCGATCTTCTCATCGCTCAATACCCGGGTGGCCGTTACGTTTAGCAGACCGCTTGCGGCTTGTGGGTGTTTGATATGATCATCACCTGCTGCCGGCGTATTGACGAGTCTTTAGAGTCCTACACAGAGGTTTCCTGGCTCAAGCGAAACGAAATAGGAGCGCATATGAGATATGTGCGGGACCGAGAATAATACGTGTATGTGATACCGTATTCTATTCTCGCGATGAATGTATCGATTGGTTGTATGCGATATAACCTAGTTATCGAATCAAGTATTGATTTGATAAGCCGATACATAGGATACTAGTCGGTTATATGCGATATGACCGGATCGTTAAATCAAGTGTTGATTTAATGATTTAATGTATGATTATATATTTGATATATTACTTTGCATTAACTAGTATTGGTTCACTTTAAATGGATTTTCTCACTTGATTGTACAAGTTGTATATGTGATATACTTTTTGTGCAAATGATTGTATCATGTTTGATGATACATGTTAACTTGGTTAAGTGTAAAGAATTAAACCATGGTTAAACTAATGATTAGGGTTTTGTTTTTCGATTACTTATTTATTCATTTATTTATTTGTTTATTCATTTTGGAAAATAAATGGCATAAAGGGAAAATGGTGGCTTTCTTTGTTTGCATCTTGAAGCTTCATGAAGCTTTGACCAAAGTGACCATTTTGTCTTCATGCTTAACCCTAACCATTCATCTAACCTTAGTAAATTCTCTACACCTAACCATGGTTGATATTATGATAAGTATTCTTTTTCTTTTCTATTTTTTAATGAACTTATCATATTATCATCTTCATCTTCTTCTTCTTCTTCACTTGAAGAAAACCTTGCTTCATCAATGGTAACTTGATGTAAAGAGTGAGAAATCCAATTCTAAAGTGAACCCACCTCCTATTTCTTCATCCTCTACCTTTTGCCAAGTAGTATAGGGTGTTTTCTTCACAAGTTTCATGACTTGGTGAAGTGGGAGCTTGATCTAGTGATGCCTCGACGTAGATCATCTTCGGCATCGTTGTCGATGACCTAGCCCGCCCATTTTTCCGATGAAGCCGACGCAAGAGCCCGGGATTCGATTTGGACAGCGAGGAGACTTCATTGCGGAGCTATGAAGGTGGAGGACCGGATCTGCAAAGGTTGTATTTCCGTTCTTTTAGTTAAGTTGTTAACTAGTTGCCTCTTTCGCCTAAAAATCTAGTTAACGATCTAGTCTAGGGTTTCTCGGCACCGTAAAATTTTAAGTTGGTATGGTTGATGCCTTATGAGACCTCATTTGTGTGCTTAGGAACCCTACAGTGGTATCAGAGCCTAGCTAGAGCCTTAGGCGATGCGTAGATGGAGTTTGAAGTCCGATCGAACCAAAACCCTAACCCGAATCACGCTCTCTGGACTTTTTCTAAAAACTGGGTTTTTTCAAGATTAAAAATTCTTAAAAAATTCAGCAGGAAATTCTAAGAATTACGGTGCAAAAATTACCTAATGATCTGTCTAAAGCGCGGCGGAACCGCGGCATTAGCCTCCTATTGCGGCGGTTCCGCGCTCATTTCGTCCCTTCTTCAGTTGAAATTTGCACAGTAATTCCTATTTTGCAGTGCTGGTTTTCCTGGGAATGTTTAATCTGAACTCAAGAGTTGAGTTTTCTGGGTTGTATAGGGAGTTCGTAGATTCGATCGGATTATCAAACTTTGTCTAAGTGTTTTCCGGATAATTTGTTGAATATGTTAAAAAGTTCGACCGGATATAAATACCCACTTTTTCCCTTACCGGGAAATTTTCCAATTGTTCGACTTTTCCGTAGTTTAATGACGTTCTAAGTAGTGCAAGTAATGCGATGGTCCCTCAAGAAGACAACAAACCTTAACTCGATTATGTGACCGTCTTGAACTGCCCTTTGAACCTTAGGGTTTGGGGCAGTACGGCGTGCTGTAAGTCTACGTTAGTGCCCCGGCCGTCTACAGACGCCAAATGCGGAACAAAAAAACTTTTAACTGGCGCTATCGTATACTTTAACCCGGATCTGCCATTATTGCTAAACTAACAAACTGTAAAGAGTGTAGAAAGGTTATACCGAACGATCCGAGTCCTTCGTTCTTCAACCATCATCCCACGTTCCGTTGCGGCTGCTCCGATCTCGTCGATCTCCGATATCCTCGTCGAGGTGGCACCACGTCGACGATTCTTTAAACGGGCTCCCGCCTCTGACTTGAGGCAACTCGATCGTCAAGTTTGCCAAAAGAGACGACCAAGAATGATGTAGAGAATGAGTAGATGACTTTGTCTCACTTTCCAAATCCGTGGATGATCGGTTAATGAAGTTGCCGAGGGAATTGGGTGATGGAATGAAATGAACTGTAAAATTCCATGCACCCCAAACACTATCATATCTTTTACAACCATATGAAAACATCAAGTGAGAGAGTGTGAGAGGAAGGGCCGGCCTTTTATAGGTGGAGGGAGGTGAGTGTAGGAGAGGGGAGAGTAACCATTAGAACAAAGCTTCTCACAAAATATCCTTAGCTAAACAAGAATCATTAAAGCTAAAGCATGACTCACTTAAACACCTCATCAAGTCATTAATGCAACCATTAATGTCAAGATGAGTCATTAGCCACCTCATCATCCTAGTCATCTAATCTAGAAACTTCTAGAAGATTCAACACTTATCTCAAGAAAAGATAAATCCGTCTTTAACCGAATGTTAAAAGACGGCTGATAGAAAACTGGAAACTGGCAACTTCCAAAAGTGATCCTGAAACGAATTTCAGGACAACCCCGAAACTGTATAAATATACCCGCATTTGTATTACGACCGAATACAAATGCAACTGAGACAAAGATATTATACCTACTCAATATAATACTCGGATCCGGCTTAAACCAAAGCCGACCAGTATCATCTGCCCGAAAAATAACACGTGCGTAAACGCACGTGCATTTTCCGAACCCTGCCATAAAACCATACGGCCTCTACAACGTTTCGCCCGAACTTGGGAAACTGTCTGTGGGGGACTCTAATGACTCGTCAGTACCCTGGCAGTGGGTTTAACCACAAACCGTCAGCGGCACTAGCAATGCGTAACGGCTGCCCATGGACTGACCTCAAGGGAGGCTGATGAGCGAACTCATCCAGAAACCCTACTGAGCCTAACAGTGATAATGTATATACAGTCCGGTCCGTTCGTCTATGAGTATCGCATATCTGCCTAGGGGGCTAGTAACGTCAGACCCCCAATAGCAGTATAAGTCGTGTCGGAGTGAAGCCCAATAACACCCTGAGATACTACTGGAGTACCTACCAGTAAATCTCCTGCCATGGCCATGGACTTTGTGTAATGGCTCTCCTAGACACAGCACGACCTCGCCCCCAATACCGGGAGAGACGAATCCCCTGCCGATCCGCTCACGTGCCTCCATATGGCTCGGGACTGTACCCAAAAACTACCTGTTTGCACGACTCCTTTGAGCCGTGGTAGGGTAGAAATCAAAGCACAGTGGGAACTCACACGAGACAAATGACGACCTCAGGTCGATGAACTAACCTGTACACATGTCACCAGGGAACTGCTATCTGACGATATGTATAATACCAACTAGCAGGTTCCGGGCGAGTCCTGTCCGGTGTACTCATAACCCAATGAGCACCTGTATACATCTTAGGTGATCCAACTGAAACCAGTGGCTTGTGAGACCGGCCACCGCCCCTCGTCGGGGTCTCGACTGTACACACTAGTCTACTCCGGAGTATCGATGCCCTGTCTCGAAACTCCCACGACTAGGGACCACAATTAAGGATATGCATATAAACCACCCAACTCTCATGTATATGATCGCCATCATACTGTTGGTAGTAAAGTAAGATCCTAAGGGCTCTATCAAAGTGTAACATGTAATCAGTCACCTGATCATGTACACGACTGATAAAGGCAAACCAGATAGCATACTATCATCTTGAGTAAGACTGTCCTACCGGTATAGGTCCTCCGCAATCATTGCAATCACGTACCTGCGATCCAATAATTGACTATGAGGGCACTATCTCCAACAATCTCCCACTTTCACTCATGGCTAATTATTGCGATGTCGACTACTCACATCCTGTGTGAAACCGAACATCCAACTCCTCTACTAATCAGTTTCACAAAGCCCGTTTGTAAAACTATTGTGTTCGAGAAATAGCCTCAGTGAGTGGATCCGCCTAGATGTTTCTTTCTATATCTCTCTTAATCTCAAATTCGCGGAAAAAGCCATCTCCCGAATCGAGTAATACCTGTCTTAGAATATGTCTGGATATCTGATGGGACCTAGTTCATAAATGAACTCCAAATCAAAACTTCTTAGACAATATCGATCACTGAACCTAATCAGTATCCGGCACCATGCCACCCACAGTATCCTCTTGGACCACCTGTCCATAATACTGTCCCTCTTCGTCAGAGGGAAAAACTATAACTCTGACAATCACTCTGTCATCCATGTCACCTTTGAAGCTTGGAATGATAACCGTCTCCCGAAGGAGGCTGCCATCATCAAATCCGTAGAACATGTACTTATGTTCTAAAACTGCTTCCTTATGTTTCTCCAGGATTGGATTAATACAAACTTATTGCATCTAGTGCAAAAACAACATCTGGTGTGGTACTTGACATCTCATGATTGACTCAATTGCCTAAGCAAGTGATATGCCAATCATGCCCATCCCTCTCCCCTTTAGTCTGTAAGACACCTTTAGAGAGGGTGACTCCATCACCTGCAGGTACACCACCATGCTAGGAGTCAACTATTCCAAAAACCATTAGAATATCTGTCAAAGTACCCACATTGGGAAACTACCCAAATCTAGATCTAAAACCATAGATCCAGAAACCAGAATGTCAAATATTATATCCATATCCTGTCTGGAGAAACAACTGTGTGACGACCACAGTACAACCGATCGTAGTATAAGAATTTTACATCCTACTTTGTGTATGTCATCCAGATACCATGACATCACACCCTACTACCTTCTTAACAGATCCATCCCCTATTCTGATTGAAGTCAAACCCATGACTGTCACATCAAAACTAGATGATCTATCTCCGTTATAACTGCTCAAGTCTATAAATAGACATAAGCTACTTGCCCACTATGCTTCTGCTGCTCCCACTGACTACGACAACCCTCCTACCGGGTCTCACAACCTGGAACAACAGTAGTGTCAAGTCTGGGTAGCTAAGAACCTCCCTGTCACCGTCCTTGAGGCTACCGGAGTACCTCTCGGGTGTCTGAGGTTACCCACCATATCTGCGGAGTGGCTATTGGAATGTCAAACCTGATTGAATATATAGGTCCTATTAAATTTTCCGTAATCGTTCGCGGTTCTGGAATCACTTCCAGTTCTACCATACTCCCACTACTGTTTTCTGAAAAAATCCATTTTTACTAAAACTGTGGCGAGTCAAGAACAATATCACTATTGATCTTCCAAATGGTAGAATATCAACCCTCGTCATAGCCAGGGTCAACCCACAAACAGCCATTACAGAAACGTGCCCTGAGTTATCCAGAGTCTGGTTTTAAGCATAAGCTGGACAACTCCCCGTACCTTAACATCTTTTAAGGTACGAACTATTCTATATCCAATATAGAAACTTTGGCACTTATTTAATTGGAACCCTATTCAAATCATGCAGCTGTCTCCAGTGCATATCAACTTAATGGAAAGAGGCTAATCAGCATTACTCATCTTAGGAATCCATCCAATTATGAGCAACCTGAAAGAGAAAACACGTTTCTCAAAACCATCACTATCATCTGAATACCAATCACAAGAACCTACATCTTCGATCTCTCTGAAGAATCCCGATACTTTTGACACCTGGTTCTCTACTTTATTCTTATACCCACAACTTCTCAAAACTTAGACCTTGTATTTCTACGAAACACTTGTCTAAATACTAGAGAAGTTATAAGTAAACAGAACATAGTACGAGGACCTACCCCTTTGTCCTGATGGACACATGGACAGCATACAATACTCTGTATAAGTCCGCTGAGTTGACCAACTCAAAACCTATGCGTCGTTGGTTGAAAACTGTACCCTGGCGATTTCCTCAAATATCACCAATTTCAACGAATTCCGATATAATGAGGATAATCACCTAATTCCCAATAACTTACTCCCACTCATCATCTGTAAAGCCATACAGATATGATAATGAAACCTGGTAAATACATACCCTTAGAGTAAGTGTCTAATCGGGAAAACAGGTTTTCTTTAACAATGCACTGAAACATGAAAATGTTTCGTAGGGGTATCCTGGTATTCATAGCAATGCCTCTTCCATAATCCAATTCATGAATTCAACCGTATATTTTATTGCCGTCTCTCCAAATCCCTTTATTTGTCTTTAGTCGTTACCTTCTGTACACCATCGTTAGGCTAAATGGTTTTCTTCCTTCCCTACCGTTCGGCACCAGCCTATGGTTTGGAAGAAGACTATCCAGTAAGCATAATAGGTGTACCCTCCTAAACCAAGGAGTACTCGCATCTTGAGAGAAGGTGATGATAAAAGACAACTGAATAATACCTTATTCCTTTAAAGGTGAAATAGGAGTGGCGATGAAGTACGCGGTTTTGGTCGTGAATGATAACAGTCGCAATTTACTTTGCCCTCTTTCTAATCCCTTTATTTTGTTTTTACATATTACCTTTTGCACACCCTACTTAGACTAATTGGTTTTCTTCATTCCCTACCTTTCGGCACCAGCCTATGGTTTGGAATAAGACTATCCAATAAGCGTAATAGGTGTACTCTCCTAAACCAAGGAGCCCTCGCAACCTGAGAGAAGGTGATAATAAAAGACAACTGAATAAACCAATTCTATTTCTCCTGAACCTGGATCCATCCTCGAAGAAGTCCCTTCGAGTTCGTATATAACCATACGATGGATCTATCCAATGGAAGTGGATATCCGTAGTAATACGGGTGTTCTGAGAAATTCAAAGGGTAAAAGAAGGAGTGGTAATGCTTATGCAACTCAGACAATCCAAAAGCCAGTATTTTAAGAAGGTTCGGTCAACCTGGTCACTGAGTCATAGTCCAGGGTCGGTCAAAGGTCGCTGCCAAAGAGAGAGAGAAATGAAACACTCTGCGTGCACTCTAACCTAGATCAGAATGGTCATCACTTTATCTAATCCGGAAACCTCCCACTGTCCTGTCAAATTCTCCTCCAAACCTAAAGAAGAATCAATCGGGATCACCCGAAGAGTAAACCAACTCATCAGTGGGAATCGGGATCCAACTCTCATCGCATGATAACGTGATGGAATGCATCCACGTTACTCATACTCCAGAAGGTATGCGCATACTTGGCAAGTTTCAGTTTCTTTAGAAACTCCCGATATGATTTTTGCCCTATGCTCTTATAACCTTGGCGTTGGTCAAAATGTCATAAGTCACATGCCAAGTTCTACCCGTCACTATCTTGTCAATTTGAACCCACCCGCACATGCCCTTGACGTTGGCCAAAATGGCAGAACGACTGTCCCAAACTAACTCATCTATCTATGCAACAATTGAATACCCAGCAGCTACCAAACACTATGCCTTGGCGTTGGTCAAAATACATAGCTTGAATACTACTGAATACCCAAAAGAAGTGACGGAGGGCTACGGCTGGTTTTTGGCGAAAAAACCTTTAACGTAGTGAACTTGATATCGCTGAAGGAACCTGATAGCTTTTTAAAATATAGTGGCGAAAATCTTTTGCTAAAGAGGCCACTCCCGGTAAAGGGATCTCGGCTCTTTCCTCGTGGAATGAGGTGCATGATATTCCACTGAATACCGCTATGCAAAGCAACTTGTAATCGACTATAGTGAAGTTATTACCCTGACGCAAACTTCTGCCCAAGGGGTCAGTCCCGGTGAAGGGATATCGGCCCTTGCCCCGTCGAATGAGGTGCAGGATATTCCACTGAATACCGCTATGCATAACAAAAGAAAACGTCTTTGCAATAACACTTTTTAAATTGTTCCAACAACCGCAAACAGGTTTGTTATACTTTGCATTGATCAGAATCAACGCAGTCCCATCATTTAATCACACCAAAAAAGAACGAAAATAAAATGTACGTATATGCCATCCGCATTCGTCACTGGGTCCCGTCATCACCCGTTAGGTTACTTAACTAACGACAGAGCGGGGACTGGACTAGCGCGGGTGTAAAACATATACAACATCTAATAGTATATAAACCAATATACAGTAATCGCTCCAGGCGTGATAATATGCAACATTACAGAAAAGTAATAAGCATCACAGAACAATACAGATAATCTGGGATCCCCGAGTTTCACAGAGCCGCTGCTGAAACTCGATGTTCCCCTGTCGTGTGGATAGCCTGTGCAATGTAACCTAGACCCCTACGGGTGCGGCAAGTTACCCGCCAAAACCTGAAGCGAGGCAGCCCTTTACAGCATAGTGAATGAACCACCCAGCACTCCACGGAATCCGGTAATCTTGGGCACCCCTCCTTGGGTCAACCTGTACCCCCTACGAGTGCGGCGAATAGTCTGCCAATTCTAGAGTGGGACCCCTTTGCCTCTCAAAGCCATGAGATGCGAACCCGTTGCTTCTCAGAACCCGGCTATCCGTGCACTCCGTCTCGGGGCAAAACCTAGTACAGTAATGAAAAATAGTACAATAGGTACATCGACCGCAACCTGGTCGTGCCCCAAAAGAATATTATACAACAGGCAGTGACGGCAGTCCACATGTTGGACGCTCGCCCCGCAATATCAAATGTACAGATAAACTCAAACTGTACTACCATTGCACACTGCTATCCACCACGACAAATCCGCAACATCACAGCACAACACAGAACATCAACGCGAATGTCACGTTCGCAAACCCGTCTAAAAGAACTATAGCAATCTGACGTGGTTTACCGATCAAATGACATTCCCGGTCGGAGATATAATGTAAGCACTGTAAACTAACATGTTTAAATTTCGATCGACCAAATATCAAGAAGTGGGCCCCACGACTTACTGGTGAACAGTAACAAAACCTGGGCCCAAATGATATATACCACAAACCACAAAATCCAGAGAAGAACATACTGTTCAATTTTGGGAGCATGATCTCACCAAGTGGCTGCGGATCCGCGGCCAAACCATGGGTTTGGCCGCGTTTCCGCGGCGGCTTGGTGGGATCACGTGCCCAAATTTGGTCTGTGTTCTTAGAAAAGCCTGCACAGATTTTTAAGACATGTAGAAAAATTTTAGGAGACCATTTAAAATCGACAGAAACTGTGAGCTTGGAATTTTGCAATTTTCGATTTCCGGTTCGATCGATGCTTTAAACGCGTTAGCACAAGTTAGCATAGCAAAATGGTTAGGCTCTGATACCACTGTAAGTCTACGTTAGCGCCCCGGCCGTCTACAGACGCCAAATGCGGAACAAAAAAACTTTTAACTGGCGCTATCGTATACTTTAACCCGGATCTGCCATTATTGCTAAACTAACAAACTGTAAAGAGTGTAGAAAGGTTATACCGAACGATCCGAGTCCTTCGTTCTTCAACCATCATCCCACGCTCCGTTGCGGCTGCTCCGATCTCGTCGATCTCCGATATCCTCGTCGAGGTGGCACCACGTCGATGATTCTTTAAACGGGCTCCCGCCTCTGACTTGAGGCAACTCGATCGTCAAGTTTGCTAAAAGAGACGACCAAGAATGATGTAGAGAATGAGTAGATGACTTTGTCTCACTTCGTCCAAATCCGTGGACGATCGGTTAATGAAGTTGCCGAGGGAATTGGGTGATGGAATGAAATGAACTGTAAAATTCCATGCACCCCAAACACTATCATATCTTTTACAACCATATGAAAACATCAAGTGAGAGAGTGTGAGAGGAGGGGCCGGCCTTTTATAGGTGGAGGGAGGTGAGTGTAGGAGAGGGGAGAGTAACCATTAGAACAAAGCTTCTCACAAAATATCCTTAGCTAAACAAGAATCATTAAAGCTAAAGCATGACTCACTTAAACACCTCATCAAGTCATTAATGCAACCATTAATGTCAAGATGAGTCATTAGCCACCTCATCATCCTAGTCATCTAATCTAGAAACTTCTAAAAGATTCAACACTTATCTCAAGAAAAGATAAATCCGTCTTTAACCGAATGTTAAAAGACGGCTGATAGAAAACTGGAAACTAGCAACTTCCAAAAGTGATCCTGAAACGAATTTCAGGACAACCCCGAAACTGTATAAATATACCCGCATTTGTATTACGACCGAATACAAATGCAACTGAGACAAAGATATTATACCTACTCAATATAATACTCGGATCCGGCTTAAACCAAAGCCGACCAGTATCATCTGCCCGAAAAATAACACGAGCGCAAACGCACGTGCATTTTCCGAACCCTGCCATAAAACCATACGGCCTCTACAACGTTTCGCCCGAACTTGGGAAACTGTCTGTGGGGGACTCTAATGACTCGTCAGTACCCTGGCAGTGGGTTTAACCACAAACCGTCAGCGGCACTAGCAATGCGTAACGGCTGCCCATGGACTGACCTCAAGGGAGGCTGATGAGCGAACTCATCCAGAAACCCTACTGAGCCTAACAGTGACAATGTATATACAGTCCGGTCCGTTCGTCTATGAGTATCGCATATCTGCCTAGGGGGCTAGTAACGTCAGACCCCCAATAGCAGTATAAGTCGTGTCGGAGTGAAGCCCAATAACACCCTGAGATACTACTGGAGTACCTACCAGTAAATCTCCTGCCATGGCCATGGACTTTGTGTAATGGCTCTCCTAGACACAGCCCGACCTCGCCCCCAATACCGGGAGAGACGAATCCCCTGCCGATCCGCTCACATGCCTCCATATGGCTCGGGACTGTACCCAAAAACTACCTGTTTGCACGACTCCTTTGAGCCGTGGTAGGGTAGAAATCAAAGAACAGTGGGAACTCACACGAGACAAATGACGACCTCAGGTCGATGAACTAACCTATACACATGTCACCAGGGAACTGCTATCTGACGATGTGTATAATACCAACTAGCAGGTTCCGGGCGAGTCCTGTCCGGTGTACTCATAACCCAATGAGCACCTGTATACATCTTAGGTGATCCAACTGACACCAGTGGCTTGTGAGACCGGCCACCGCCCCTCGTCGGGGTCTCGACTGTACACACTAGTCTACTCCGGAGTATCGATGCCCTGTCTCGAAACTCCCACGACTAGGGACCACAATTAAGGATATGCATATAAACCACCCAACTATCAAGTATATGATCGCCATCATACTGTTGGTAGTAAAGCATGATCCTAAGGGCTCTATCAAAGTGTAACATGTAATCAGTCACCTGATCATGTACACGACTGATAAAGGCAAACCAGATAGCATACTATCATCTTGAGTAAGACTGTCCTACCGGTATAGGTCCTCCGCAATCATTGCAATCACGTACCTGCGATCCAATAATTGACTATGAGGGCACTATCTCCAACACGTGCCACATGTGAGGCGTTGGCTTGACCCTTCTACGGCTGGACCGTTGGTACTGAGGCATGAACTGGATGTTTTTAAACTTGTTTCATGTGTTGAGCTGTTTCGGGAAAACTTGGGTGTTTGACTGTTCGATCGGAAAGTTTAACATTTTCTATTTATCTGGAATGGGATACAATACTTGGAATCCACAAGTAGTTATGAGATAACTGATTTGAATGTTATGAACATAGCACTTTAGTCTCATTTGATAGGTTGCCACGGAATTTTGATGTGATCAAAAGTCCGTCGCAATCACGTAGCGTACGCGGATACTCGCCGGGTAAACTTAATAGACAGCTACACCCCATAGCCCCGACTAAGTGACTGTAGGAGAACCCCGTCGCCGAAAGCATCCGTTCGGGTGCTCGCGGTAGCGGTGTTCCGCCTTAGTGCACTTCATCGACGGCATCGAGGGTGCGGCCGCCTATTGAAGTTTGCGACGAGCATTCGATCAGGATGTTGGGAATCTTGTTGAATTGCCCGACTTGATGTTGAAAAGAGTTTTCGATAATGAGACTAAAATGAGGGGTTTATAATTGTTAGGCATGTGATGTCTAAGTAATTCATTTGATTAGGCATGCGATGTCTATGTAGGTTGCGGATTCCAACTGTTGTAGTTTTACACTTTCTTTTCTGTGACCGTAAGTGTAATATGTGATATCGCCGGTTTCGTTGCTATATGTCAACGACAATTGGGATGGACATATTTACTTACGTTGATGACATGTGATGTTATGTGTTGCTGGATATGTTATATTGGATTGTCGTGTTTGAATAGCCGGGGGTTTTTATGTGAGATGAGTGTTTTTCATTTTCATTCATGTAAAAACTTGTATGTAATATTCTTTTATTGGGGCACTTCCAGGTTGCGGAAGTTGTCACCCTTTGTATATTATTTACTTTTCCGCACTAGGATAGACCCAAGGAGGGGAGCACAAGTAACCGGGTTCTGGAGTCCAGTGGGAGACCAACTCGAGGAGTCGAGTTCGGGTCTCCTAACTCTAGAATTGGTAGGGTTGCTTGCCGCTCTCGTAGGGGTCTAGGGGCGTGGGTTTGGCTATTCATCACGACCGTGGAATCCGTGTTTTATACTGGCTCGTATTGAAAACACGGACGTCCTAGTATATCCAATATTTCGTATGTTACTTCTGCTGCGATATCTGTGATGTGTTCATGTGATGTTCTGTGATAGATACAGTATATAGTATATATGATATATTATATAGACGTTACTTATGTTTTACACCCGCGCTAGCCCTGCCCCGCTCTGTCGTTAGTTACCTAACCTAACGGTGCACGAGGGGACATAGAGGCGAATGCGGATGGCATAAGTGTACGTCGTATTTATCTGTGATGTTTAGGTACTTAAATGATGGGACTTCATTAATGTGATTAATGAAATAAAAGAAACCTAAGATGTTGTGGAATCGAATTTCAAAATAAAACAGGTAGCTACAGTTCTTGCTTTGCACAGCGGTATATATGATATATCCTGCACCTTATTCGATGAGGAAAGGACCGAGATCCCTTCACCGGGAGTGACTCCTTTAGCAATAACTGGCAGATGCTACACACTCGGTTTGTCTTTTGATTGCTTTTAAGTGTTTTTGCTTTGCACAGTGATATATATGATATATCCAGCACCTCATTCGACGAGGAAAGGACCGACGATCCCTTCACCGGGCGTGACTCCTTTAGCAAAACTAGAAAAGCCTAAAAAACACTCCATTTCAAAATTCATTCGATCCTACAACGATATCAAGTTCATTACGCAATAGGTTTTCAGAAAAACCTGTCGTAGCCCTCCGTCATTTCAGATAAGTAGTAGTTAGTATTCGTGCTGCGTTTGTTGGCCTTTGTCAAGGCGCAGTGTGCGGTAGCTAACTGGTGCTTATCTGCTTATGCATATGATGCAGATTGGGTTAGGGTAGTCATGCGACCTTGTTGGCCTTTGTCAAGGGTCGTGCGGGTGGGTTTAATTCAATCAGGAAATGACGGGTTGAACTTGACAAGCATCCTATGGTTTGTTGGCCTTTGTCAAGGTCATAGGATGTTAGGGGTAAAATATTATCGGGAATTTCAAGTGTTGAAATTTGTAATGAGATTGCATACCTTCTATGAGATAGTTGGATCCCGATACCCGCTGCGAGTAAGAGTTACTCCTGGGAGAGTCTTATACATTACAATTAGCCGATCAAGTAGGTGTCTAGAAAGGTGTCAACGGGGTTACGCCTCTGGGAAAACGAGGTTTACATTAATTAGGTTCGTGCGAAAGCACGGGGGACCTCCCTCAAAGTACCGACACTGGCCTGGCTGAAAGATTGGCGAACTTGTAGTGTGTAATTAATCCCGGCTAGTCTTTCCTTTTAGGGTTTGAAGGAAGATTTGATAAAAACAGTGGGAGCCATCCTGATTAGATAAAATAATAACCAATCTATTCTTTCCAGAGCGCACGCTAAGTGTTTTCTCCTCTCTCTCTCCTGGTAGCGACCATGTCATACCTTAATCAAGATAATAATACGGATTATTGACCGAACCCGCTTGTTATACTGAGCTGGGGAACGTTGGTCCCGCTCCAACTTATAATTGTTATAAGACAGAGCAGGAGATAGGGGAATACCAAGATTCCTATGCCGCCCAAACGAAGAGAGTGCATGCTGATGCATCATCTTCGAGTGTGTTCATTATACAGAACTGTTTCTCAATGTCCTTTACGTCCTGGGTATATGATACCGGATCAGGATCCCGCATATGTAAAATGTTACATGGGCTACAGATAGGTAAAGAACTGAGAACGGGTGATAAGTTTCATGAGGCAGAAAACGGGGCAAGAGTTGCAGCCAAGTCTGTCGATCACTGTCACCCTGTATTACCAATACATTGATTCTGAACGAATGTTATTAGATACCGAACCTGATATACAAAATCATATCAGTCTCTTTATTAGTAAAGAAATGATAAAATTTTGTATTGTTGGATAATGTTTTGAACATTTCCTATATCAAAAGTTGATCGGTTCAGGCACGTTATCTAAAAGCATTGATGTTCTAAATCAAACTACAGTTCTTAGTATACAGAACACACACAAGAGGAAGAGTTCAGAAATGAACGGATCCTTCTTGAGGTATTGTAGACTAGGTCATATCAATGCGACCCGACTAGCTTGAGTTACATAAAGATGCATATTTAAATTAGTTTGAATTTACATCTTGTGAAACTCGCCAGTCATGTCACAAAGATAAGATGACCACAGCTCTGTTTATTGGAAGCAGAGAAAGAGTTAGTGAACTTTTGGGATAATACATGTTGATGTATGTAGGTCCCCAGTCTACACATGCCAAGACTGGTTCTTTGTACTTCATTACATTCTCTGATGATCTCTTTAGATTCAGACATATGTTCTTGTTGAAACACAAGTCCGAACCTTTTGAGATATTCACAAAATATAAGTTAGAAGTAGAGAACCAATACGGGTATAAGTATTATGTCCTTTGATGTGATCGAGGAGGAGAATACTTGAGCACGGAATTCTTGGACTATTATAACGGAGAATGAGATTCTCTCTCAGCATTACTCCTCCGAATACACCATAGCACGATGGTATATCGGGGCGGAGCAATCACACCCTATATGATATGGTGTGCTCTATGATGAGTACTACTGAGTTGCCTATTTCCTTTTGGGAGTTATGCACTTAAGAAGCTGCATACATATTGAATAGGGTTCGAATCAAATCAGTTGCCTACCATTTCATATGTGATATGGAAAGGGAAGAGCCCATGTCTTAAGCTAGTTAAGATTTGGGGTTGTCCGGCCTATGTCTGAAAACAAAATCCGGACAAGCTCGAGGCAAGGTCTGTAATGTAGAACTGGAAAGGTTCCAGCTATACAAACTACAGTAGATGATTTGATAGAACCAAAGGATTCAGTAGATTCCAACGAACCTCAGGCTCTCCGCCGATCTAGTAGGGTTCCTCACCCACCTGAGAGTTACTTAGGTTTCTCTATGATAGTGGGAGTGAGGATTGCATCATGAGATGATGACCCAACTAGTTTCGAGCTGGCCATCGAGAGTGGGACTTTGTAAGAATGGCTGGATGCCTAGCGATCTGAGATGGAATCCTTATACACCAACAAAGTATGGACTTTAGTTGCTATATCTGAAGGGTTAAATCCCCATCAGGAGCAAGTATATCTTGAGAAGATTACTTGGTGTACATGGAAAAGTTGAGACTTTCAAAGCTAGACTTGTTAAATGTTTGCATCATTGACCAGGTGTGGATAATGATGAAACCTTTTCCAGTACCTATGCTTAAGTCCATCCAGAAACCACTTGCCACGGCTACACACCATGACTACGATATCTGGCGGTTGGGTGCCATGACTGCTTTTTTAGATGGTGTTTTAGAAGAGTGCGTCTGTAAGTACATAGCCAGAGGGCTTCGTAGACAGTGGGAGTAGCGGAAACGTGTACAAGATGCTTTATAGGATAAAGCAGGCATCGCGGAGTTGGAACGTCTTTTTTGATGTCGTAGTCAAAAAGTTTGACTTCATCAAAATGGTAGATGAACCATGTATATACAAAAAAGGTAGTAGGGAGTATGGATGATCCTCGTAGAGTACGTAGATGACATACTCTTGATAGGGAAGGAGTTTCCTATGCTACGCTCGATCAATCTCCGCTTATCACAAGGATTCTCCTTAAAGGATCAAGATGATACCTACTAAATCCTGGGTTTTGGATCTATGAGATAGATCTAAATGGATGTTAAGATACTCACTAGCTGTAGTGAGATGGTATCAATCGATCCTGGGGAGAATCACTGGAAGGGTTCCAGGGTGATAAAGACGACTGAATGTCAGTCACAGGCATTGTCTTTACCCTCAGTAAAGGGACGGTATGTTGGAAGAGTTCCAAGCTAGATACCGTGGCATACTAGACGATAAAGGCTGGATACATCGTTACTTACGATGCTACCAAAGAGGCAGTCTGGATGTATACATGTTCATGAGATGAACTTAGTTCCTCCCATTGTGTGACAATGGAGTTGTGGCTTTTGCCAAGGAACGTCCGTCCCATCAGTGATCCAGACATAATCTAAGGCAGTATCACTTGATCATGGAGATGGCTGATCTCCAAGGTGATCGAGGTTAGGAGAGTAGACTCAGAGGAAAACACAGCGGATCCACTCACAAAGGCCTTTTCCCAGAGAGAGACTTTTATGGGATGGTTGAGTATGAGATACTTCAACCACTGCTACAGATGGCCCTAGTGCAAGTGGGAGATTGTTAGTTATATGTATGCCCTAGAGGCCATATACATAGGATGTATATTGTAGTGGATGCTGGGACATATCTAGGGAGGACTTTCTTGCTCGACATGATAGTATGCTATCTGGTTACTCTTTACCTTAACGTGTATACTGATTGTCTCTCTGTTACATGTTGGTAAAGCCCTTAGGATGTGTACTTGACAACCTGGACTATGATGCGGATCATACTAGTGGGGACATGGTAGTCCTTAAGTACATCCTTCAAGGTCCCTAGTCGTGGGTGTATCGAGACGGGGCATCGATATACTAGAGTAGACTAGCGTATACCTTCTCGACCCATACAGATGGGCGATGGATGATCCCATATCCATTGGTGTTTGACATCAGAGATGATATACGGGTGCTCAGTGGAGACTGGGTACACTGGACGGACTCGCCGAGAACTCCCAGATGGTATTATACCTCACATCAGATGGCAGTTCTCTGGTGACACTGGTACAGGTTAGTCTGTAGACCCGAGATCGTCATAGAGTCTTGTGTGATTCCCACTGTGCTTTGATTTCCACCTTACCATGTCCAAGAGGGCGTGCAAAACGGTGGCTTTTGGGTACAGTCCCGAATCACATGGAGGCAATGAGCGATGGGAGGGGATTCGTCTCTCCCGGTATAGGGAGTTGATGTTGCACTGTGTTCGATTGGCTATAACCGGAAATCCCTGGCCAGGGTTGCTGAGATTTACTGGTAAGTGTTACCAGTAGTTTCTTGAATTGTTATAGACCTCATATCGACACGACTTATCGAGCTATTGGGGTCTGACGTTAACCACTCCTAGGCGAGATATGCGACATATCAGACGACGAGGCCGGACTGTACGGTAAGTGCTACTGGTTGGATTCACAGGAGTATGAGCGGGCTTGCTCGTCGATCTTCTCATCGCTCAATACCCGGGTGGCCGTTACGTTTAGCAGACCGCTTGCGGCTTGTGGGTGTTTGATATGATCATCACCTGCTGCCGGCGTATTGACGAGTCTTTAGAGTCCTACATAGAGGTTTCCTGGCTCAAGCAAAACGAAATAGGAGCGCATATGAGATATGTGCGGGACCGAGAATAATGCGTGTATGTGATACCGTATTCTATTCTCGCGATGAATGTATCGATTGGTTGTATGCGATATAACCTAGTTATCGAATCAAGTATTGATTTGATAAGCCGATACATAGGATACTAGTCGGTTATATGCGATATGACCGGATCGTTAAATCAAGTGTTGATTTAATGATTTAATGTATAATTATATATTTGATATATTACTTTGCATTAACTAGTATTGGTTCACTTTAAATGGATTTTCTCACTTGATTGTACAAGTTGTATATGTGATATACTTTTTGTGCAAATGATTGTATCATATTTGATGATACATGTTAACTTGGTTAAGTGTAAAGAATTAAACCATGGTTAAACTAATGAATAGGGTTTTGTTTTTCCATTACTTATTTATTCATTTATTTATTTATTTATTCATTTTGGAAAATAAATGGCATAAAGAGAAAATGGTGGCTTTCTTTGTTTGCATCTTGAAGCTTCATGAAGCTTTGACCAAAGTGACCATTTTGTCTTCATGCTTAACCCTAACCATTCATCTAACCTTAGTAAATTCTCTACACCTAACCATGGTTGATATTATGAGAAGTATTCTTTTTCTTTTCTATTTTTTTAATGAACTTATCATATTATCATCTTCATCTTCTTCTTCTTCTTCACTTGAAGAAAACCTTGCCTCATCAATGGTAACTTGATGTAAAGAGTGAGAAATCCAATTCTAAAGTGAACCCACCTCCTATTTCTTCATCCTCTACCTCTTGCCAAGTAGTATAGGGTGTTTTCTTCACATGTTTCATGACTTGGTGAAGTGGGAGCTTGATCTAGTGATGCCTCGACGTAGATCTTCTTCGGCATCGTTGTCGATGACCTAGCCCGCCCATTTTTCCGATGAAGCCGACGCAAGAGCCCGGGATTCGATTTGGACAGCGAAGAGACTTCATTGCGGATCTATGGAGGTGGAGGACCGGATCTACAAAGGTTGTATTTCCGTTCTTTTAGTTAAGTTGTTAACTAGTTGCCTCTTTCGCCTAAAAATCTAGTTAACGATCTAGTCTAGGGTTTCTCGACACCGTAAAATTTTAAGTTGGCATGGTTGATGCCTTATGAGACCTCATTTGTGTGCCTGGGAACCCTACAGAAAGATCACGGTAACTCAGCATTACTCATCATGGAACGTACCATATCCAATAGGGTTCGATTCCGTCTCTCCGATACACCGTTGTGCTGTGGAGTGTATGGAGGAGTAAGCTGAGAGAGAATTCCTTTCTCTTTTAGGTAACCTTGGAACTCGGCACTCAAGTATTCACCACCTCGATCAGATCTCAGTGTCTTGATACTTTTGCCGGTCTGGTTTTCTACTTCATTCTTATACTCTTGGAATTTCTAAAAAGCTCCAGATTTATGTTTCATTAAGAAAATGAATCCGTACCTAGAGTAATCATCCGTAAAAGTAATGAAATAGGAAAAACCACCTCTTGCATGTGTAGACATTGGACCACATACATCGCTGTGTATGAGTCCTAAGAGCTCGCTCGCTCTTACTCCATGTCCAGTGAATGGAGTCTTTGTCATCTTTCTTTTGAGACATGATTGACAAGTGGCATAAGTTTGATATTCGAACGAATCCAAATATCCTTCTTTATGTAACTTAGTTAACATTGTTTCATTGATGTGACCTAGTCTACAATGCCATAAGAAAACTTTATTTAAATCTGGAGATTTTCTTTTTAGTGTGTTCTGGACATTGAAAATCTGTAATTGGTTTAAGACATATATACTGTTATCCAGCGTACCGGACCCAATCAAACCATGATTTAGGTGGATGTTAATAATATCGCTTACAAACGTGAAATCATAACCTTCTTTTGATAACAAGGAAACTGATATGATATTATACGTTAAACTAGGTACACAAAAACAGTTATGCAAAACCAAAATATGTCCACTCGTCAATCCAAGGTGATAATCCCCTACGGACACAGCTCCCACGCTAGCTCCGTTAGCAACCTTCAGGGTCATATCACCAACGTTCAGCACTCTACGGTTTCTTAGTACCTGCAATGAATTGCATATATGAGATCCTGATCCGGTATCCAATACCCAGGAAGTAGAGTTGATTGATAGACAATTCTCAATTACAAACACACCTGAAGTCGAAGCCACAGCTTGATTCGGTTCCTGGTTCTTGGCATTCCAAGCCTTGCAATCTTTCTTCCAGTGCCATTTCCTATGACAGTGGAAGCACTCATCCTTTGCCACTACTGGCACCGCAATATTTTTCTTTCCCTTCACTCCCACCTTACTAACACCTCCTCTAGGTTTGGTGGCGGCCTTATTCTTCCTTCCTTTGGCCCTAGCCTTGGACCCGGAAGAAGAAGCACCGCGAACAAACATAGCGGGTGTTTCCCTTGCCTTCTGCAAGGTGCCCTATGCACTCCTCAACATGTTAAGGAGTTCTGGAAGTTCAACTTCTTTTCTTTGAATGTTGAAATTCAGAATAAACTGGGCGTAGGTGGAAGGAAGGGACTGGAGAATCAAGTCTGTATAGAGCTCGTTCTCTAAAGTCGTCCCCAGGTCTGCGAGCTCTTCTATATAGCCAATCATCTTTAGGACATGTTCTCCTACAGACGATCCGATGGCCAACCTCGCCTGAAACAGGTTCTTCGAGGTCTCGTATCTTGCTATACGAGATTGCTCCCTATACAGATCCTTTGTATGGAGAAATATGGATTCAAGATCCATATCTTCGTGCCTCCTCTGATGTTCATTACTCATCGAGGCAAGCACGATGCACTTGGCCTTCGCACAATCTAACTCCCAGGTCTTGTGGATTTCCTTATCCGCAAGACTGGATTTTAGACCAGGGACAGCAGGTGCCTTAGTGGTAAGGACATACCCCAATTTGTCATAAGTCAAAGCCATCTTGACATTCCGCAGCCAATATTTATAGTTTGGCCCTGTATATATATTTTTCTCTAATAGTAATTTAAGGCCTGTCATGTTTTGGGTCGCTGTAATGAGAGAGAGAGGGAACGCTTTAGCATGATGCTCTTGAAAGTTTAGAGTGGTTTTTAGTTTATCTAAACTGGATGGCTCCCACTGTTTCTCGAATCCTTCCTCAAACCAAAAAGGAAGAACTAGCCAGGACTATTCTCACCGTACAATACTTTCTTAACCGTTCATCCAGGCCGGTGTCGGTACTTCGAGGGAGGATTTCCAACGCTTTCGCAAAGTTCCTTAATTAAATAACCTCTTTTCTCTGGGGGCGTAGCCCCGCTGACACCTTTCTCGACACCTACTTGGTTTATAGCATTGATCGTTAAGTGACGAATCTCCTGATGAGTAGTATATACTCACAGTAGGATCGGGATCCAAATATCATCGTATGATAATGCTGAAGGAATCCTACCAACATTCATCAAACTCCAAATGGTATGCATCTCTTTGCAAATTTCAGTTTCTTTAGAAATTCCCGATATAAATTTTTGCTCCATGCTCTTATGACCTTGGCGCTGGTCAAAATGTCATAAGTCACATGTCAAGTTCTTCCCATCATTATCTTGTTAATTTGAACCCATCCGTACATACCCCTGACGTTGGCCAAATGATAATACGACTGTCCCAAACTAACTCATCTATCTATGTAACAAATGAATACCCATCAGCTACCAAACACTATGCCTTGGCGTTGGTCAAAATACATAGCTTGAATACTACTGAATACCAAAATGAAATGACGGAGGGCTACGAATGGTTTTGGTGAAACCGTCAACGTAGTGAACTTGATATGATCGAAGGAACCTGATAGCTTTTAAAAGGAGTGGTTAAAGCTCCGCAATTAAAGATATCTTCTGTTTTAAAAATAACCGAGTGGTTTCTTTTAAACTGTTCCAACGATTCAACTTTGGTTTATTTTCTTTGCATTAATATAATGCGTCCCATCAATTAACCTATCATTGCAGAAAACAACGAAAATACATCGTCCTCTTCTGCCATCCGCATTCGCCACTGGGTCCCGTCATCACCCATTAGGTTACTTAACTAACGACAGAGCGGGGGCTGGGCTAGCGCGGGTGTAAAACATAAGTGACGTCTAAATAGCTATCATATATAGATATTGTACATTCGTCAGACGCAATAACATGCATTCCAGATCACAGATGAACATTATTAGATATACAAGCAATCCGCATTTCCTTTGAGTCTGCAACGAAAGATGGATTACACAGTTGTGATGAATAGCCATTACCCCACCCTAGACCCCTACGGGTACGGCAAACTACCCGCCAAGTACCCGAAGTGAAGCGGTCTCCCTCAACAACGTGAGTAGGGCACTAAACACTTCAAAGTACCCGGTAGTTTGTGCACCCCACCTTGGGTCTATCCTAGGAGCAAAAATCAGTAAATGAAATAATACAACGGTGGCTACAACCGCAACCTGGATGTGCCCCGCAAAAGAATATTACATCATATTACAATTTACATTGAACGAATGAATATTAAAACCCATCTCAAACCCCGGCTAATCATCACAACGATCCAATCAAGTTCATAAGCACAAACAGTAAAATCATTACAGAAATGTGCAACCCCCTGCCAACCGACATACTAGCAGTTAGGGGAGGTTTACGAACACATTATACAAATCACAGATATAATCTAATTAGCCAAACATCATAAAATTTCGATCGAGCAAACACAATTGATTCTACTCCAAAAGCTTCTCTATGCACCTAAGATTTGAGCAGAAACAAAACATTCCAGAAAGAACAAAATTAACACAGAAGAGTTACTGGGGAAATTTGAGTCAACCCGGCTTCAACTCGGCGGCGGATCCGCGGCGGATCGGTTGGATCGGCCGCGGTTCCGCGGCTGTTTGGCCGAGTTAGGACCCCAAATTTCTCCAGTTTTCTTAGGTTTCCCTGCTTGTAATTTTAAGGGTCCCTGAAAAATTTTTAGAACCTGTTTTAAAATCGACAGAAACTTGGTGAAATTGATGTTTTTTCCGGTTCGTTTCGCGATCGAATTTCTAACGACTTTGCTAACAAGTTCTTTATGGTTTAACGAGTCTCTGAAACCACTGTAAGTCGACGTTGTACACCCCACGATTTGCGGGGAGGCGGAAATATGAAAAACAATCATTTTGTTTGAAACAACATCGACTAACCGAAAGGATCTTTGCTAAACTGTAACTAACACTATCATAGGAGTAATTAGCTACTATGAAAGAAGATTATACTTAATGAACCAAGTCCTTCTTTTTCTCGTTAACCACCTCCTCTTCGGCCTCCTCTTTGTAATAGACGATCCACCCGAGAGCTTCTACTCCAAGCTTTGCCTCTATTCTTGAGCTAACTAGATTACTCTAATTGCTAATCAAAGTCTCCTAGGGAATATAGAGTATGATTATGGATTAATGAGTCTTGCTAATCCTTGACCTCAACATATGAGAGGTTAGGATTAGGGTTTGAAGAGAGAGAGAGCTTGAGGAGAGAGAAGGTGAGAGTGAGAATGAAATGAAATAATAACTTATCTTGAATATATAAAGCATAATGATTTATTAAATGAATAAATCAAATGATTTATCAACCATGCTTCATTTATTCATTATGAGTGATTCATCTCATGAGTCATTAGTCATTAAATGCACCATTAACTATATGAATGAATCACACAAATGAGTCACTAAATCAATAAATGCAAATGCCGCATTAACCCCCAAGTCATCATCCTTCTAGAAGCTTCTCGCCAAATTACTAGAACGCCCCTCCTATCCGTGAAAACACGGAAATACTTTAGACTGTATAAATCCAATAATCCGATACTAGAATCTGGCTTAAACCAAAGCCGGCTAGTAAAAACTGTCCGAACATTGTACGTGCATAAATGCACGTGCGTGTCCGAACCCTGTCGTAAAACCATACGACCTCTATATCGTTTCGCCCGGAGCAGGGAAACTCTCTGTGTGGGACTCTAAAGACTCGACTACTACGCTGGCAGTGGGTTTAACCACAGACCACAAGCGGCATTGGCTGTACATAACGGTCCCCAGGTAGATGTCGATAAGAAGGCCGATGAGGAAACCCATCTGTACTCCTACTGAGCCTGATGTGACAATCTCCGTACAGTCCGTTCTGTTCGTCTAGGACTATCGCATATCGGGCCTTGGGGGCGGTAAGCGTCAGTCCCCTAAAAGCGGTATAAGTCGTGTCGGAGCGAAGCCCATTACACCTTGAGAAACTACTGGAAAACTTACCAGTAAGTCTCGCTTGCACTGGCCAGGGACTTTGCGTAATGGCTCTCCAGACACAGCGCGATATCAACTCCCAATACCGGGAGAGACGAATCCTGTCTAACCACTAGTGCCTCCAAGTGCTCGGGAATGCACCCAACTGCTACCTGTTTGCACGACTCCTTTGAGCCGTGGTAGGGTAGCAATCTAAGAACAGTGGGACACACTCGAGGCGAAGTAGCAGTGTCAAGTCTGCGGACTATGCTGTACTCATGTCACCTGGGAACTGTTCACTGACGACTGGTATCAAACCAACCAACAGTTCCCTGTGAGTCCTGTCCGGTGTACCCGTAACCTAACGAGCACCTGTATACTATCTCCAGTACGACGTACTGACGGCTGTGGGACAGACCATCTCCCCAACTGGGATGAGAAGCGTACACACCAGTCTACTCCGGAGTATCGATGCCCTGTCTCGATAATCCTACGACTAGGGACCTAAAAAAGGATGTGCTTGTAGACTACCCAGACCCACTAGTGTGACTGCCATCACAACGCTGGTAGTCAAGCAAGATCCTAAGGGCTCTATCAATACGTACACACGACTTAAGATAGATATAACCAAGGAGCATACTACCATGTTTAGCAAGACTGTTAATATAACTGTAAATATCCCAAGTTTCCATTAAGTAATATACAAGCTAGTATGATACAATAATAGCCCCTAGGGCATATACACTAACAAAATTTGTCTTAATCGTTTGCGGTTCTGGAATCACTTCTAGTTCTACCATACCCCCTCTACTGTTTTCTGAAAAAATCCATTTTATTAAAACTGTGGTGAGTCAAGAACAATATCACTATTGATCTTCCAGATGGTAGAAAGTCAACCCTCGTCATAGCCTGGGCCAACCCGCAAACTGCCATTACAGAAACGTGCCCTGAGTTATCCAGAGTATGGTTTTAAGCATAAGCCGGACAACTCCCCGTACCTTAACATCGTTAAGGTATGAACCATTCTATATCCAATATAGAAACTTTGGCACTTGTTTAATTGGAACCAGATTCTAATCATGCAGCTATCTCCAGTGCATATCAACTTAATGGAGAGAGGCTAATCGGCATTACTCAACTTAGGAATGCATCCAATTATGAGTAACCTGAAAGAGAAACAAGTTTCTCAAAACCATTACTATCAACTGAATACCAATCACAAGTATCTACATCTTCGATCTCTTTGAAGAATTCCGATACTTGCGACATCTGGTTCTCTACTTTATTCTTATACCTATAACTTCTCAAAACTTAGACCTTGTGTTTCTACGAAACACCTGTCTAAAAACTAGATAAGTCATAAGTAAACAGAACATAGTACGAGGACCTACCCCTTTGTCCTGATGGACACTGGACAACATACAATACTCTGTATAAGTCCGCTGAGTTTGAATAACTCAAAACCTGTGCATCGTAGGTTGAAAACTGTACTTATGGTTAAGAACTACTCCGCCGTTCAATGCTCCTTACCCAATTGTCAACTGATATAAGTAAACTGTACTTATGGTTAAGAACTACCCCTTTGTCCTGAGGGAAATCGGTTTTCCTTTAACAATGCACAGTGAAACTGAAACATGAAAATGTTTCGTAGGGGTATCCTCGTATTCCTAGTAAGGCCTCTTCCATAATCCAATTCATGACTGTTACCGTATATTTCTTTGCCATCTCTCCAAATCTCTTTATTTGTCTTTAGTCGTTACCTTCAGTACACCTTCGTTAGGCTAAATGGTTTTCTTCCTTCCCTACCGTTCGGCACCAGCCTATGGTTTGGAAGAAGACTATCCAGTAAGCATAATAGGTGTACTCTCCTAAACCAAGGAGTACTCTCAACCTGAGAGAAGGTGATGATAAAAGACAACTGAATAATACCTTATTCTATTTCTCCCGATCTAGGGAAAAAGCAAAGGTGAAATAGGAGTGGTGATGAACTACGAGGTTTGGTCGTGAATGATAACAGTCGCAATTTACTTTGCCCTCTTTCTAATCCCTTTATTTTGTCTTTACTTATTACCTTCTGCATACCCTACTTAGGCTAATTGGTTTTCTTCATTCCCAACCTTTCGGCACCTGCCTATGGTTTGGAAGAAGACTATCCAATAAGCGTAATAGGTGTACTCTCCTAAACTAAGGAGATCTTGCAACCTGAGAGAAGGTGAAGATAAAATACAACCGAATAAACCAATTCAATTTCTCCTGAACCTGGATCCATCCTCGAAGAAGTCCCTTGGAGTTCGTATATAACCATACGATGGATCTATCCAATGGAAGTGGATGTTCGTAGTGATACGAGGTGTTCTGAGAAATTCAAAGGGTAAAAGAAGGAGTGGCAATGACTTATGCAACTAGGACAATCCAAAAGCCAGTATTTTAAGAAGGTTCGGTCAACTTGGTCACTGAGTCATAGTCTAGGGTCGGTCAAAGGTCGCTGCCAAAGAGAGAGAGAAAAGAAACACTCTGCGTGCACTTTAACCTAGATCAGAATGGTTATCACTTTATCTAATCAGGAAACCTCCCACTGTACTGTCAAATTCTCCTCCAAACCTGAAAGAAGAATCAATCGGGATCACCCGAAGAGTAAACTAGCTCATCAGTGGGAATCGTGATCCAACTCTCATCGTATAATAACTTGAAGGAATCCACTCATGTTATCACACTCCAGAAGGTATGCGCTGTTAGTTATATGTATGCCCTAGAGGCCATTACTGTACATTGGATGTATATTGTAGTGGATGCTGGGACATATATAGGTAGGACTTTCTTGCTCGACATGATAGTACGCTATCTGGTTGCTCTTTATCTTAACATGTATACTTTCTGTCTCTCTGATTACATGTTGATAAATCCTTTAGGATGTGTACTCGACTTCCAGGACTATGATGCAGATCATACTAGTGGGGCCTCGGTAGTCAATGAGTACATCCTTCATTGTTCCTAGTCGTGGGAATATCGAGACGGGGCATCGATATTCCAAAGTAGACTAGCGTATATCTTCTCGACCCATGTGATGGGCAATGGATGATCCCATATCCATTGGTGTTTGACATCAGAGATAGTATGCGGGTGCTCAGTGGAGACTGGGTACACTGAACGGACTCGCCGAGAACTCCCAGATGGTATTATACCTCACGTCAGATGGCAGTTCTCTGATGACACTGGTACAGCTTAGTCTGTTGACCCGAGATCATCATAGAGTCTTGTGTGTCTCCCACTGTGCTTTGATTTCCACCCTACCACGGCTCTACTGAGTCGTGCAAACAGGTGGTTTTTGGGTACAGTCCCGATTCACATGGAGGCAATGAGCGATAGGAGGGGATTCGTCTCTCCCGGTATTGGGGGTTGATGTTGTGCTATGCTCGACTGGCCATAACAGGAAATCCCTGGCCAGGGTTGCAGTGATATACTGGTAAGAGTTATCAGTAGTTTCACGAATGTTATGGACCTTACGTCGGCATGACTTATCAAGCTACTGGGGTCTGACGTTTACCACCCCTAGGCGAGATATGCGACATATCAGACGAACAGACCGGAATATACGGTAAGTGTTACTAGTTGGATTCACAGGACTGTGAGCGGGCTTGCTCGTCGATCTTCTGATCGCTCAATACCCGGGTGGCCGTTACGTTTAGCAGACCGCTTGCGGCTTGTGGGTGTTTGATATGATCATCATCTGCTGCCGGCGTATTGACGAGTCTTTAGAGTCCTACACAGAGATTTCCTGGCTCAAGCGAAGCGAAATAGGAGCGCATATGAGATATGTGCGGGACCGAGAATAATGCGTGTATGTGATACCGCATTCTATTCTCGCGATGAATGTATCGATTGGTTGTATGCGATATAACCTAGTTATCGAATCAAGGATTGATTCGATAAGCCGATACATTGGATATTAGTCGGTTATATGCGATATGACCGGATCGTTAAATCAAGTATTGATTTAATGATTTAATGCATAATTATATATTTGATACATTACTTTTCATTAACTAGTATCGGTTCACTTTAAATGGATTTTCTCACTTGAAATGCACATTGTATATGTGATATATTTTTGTGCACTTGTTTGTATCATGTTTGATGATACATGCTCACTTGGGTTTGTGTAAAGATTAAACCATGGTTGTGTAATGGTTAGGGTTTTCTTTTTATTATCTACTTATTTATTTATCTATTCTTTTTTGAGAAAAAGAGAAAAGAAAACAAAATGGTTTCTTTCTTACATGAAGCTTCTTGATGCTTCATGTAACTTTGACTTAGTGACCATTCTTGTCTTCTTCTTCTAACCCTAACCATTCATCTAACCTTAGTTAAATCTCTACACTAAACCATGGTTGAATATATGATAAGTATCATATTGTTTTCTTTTTTAAATAATACTTATCATATTATCTTCTTCTTCTTCTTCTTCTTCAAGAAGAAAAAGCTTCATAGCTTCAATGGCAACTTGAGCAAATGAGTGAGAAATCCAATTCCAAAGTGAACCCACTTCCTATTTCTTCATCCTCTACCTCTTGCCAAGTAGTATAGGGTGTTTTCTTCACAAGTTTCAAGACTTGGTGAAGTTGGAGTTTGATCTTGAGTTGCCTCGACGTAGATCATCTTCAGCATCGAAGCCGACGACCTAGCCCGCCCGTTTCTCCGATGAAGCCGATGCTAGAGTCCGGGATTCGATTTGGACAGCGGAGGGACGTCATCACGGAGCCTAGGAGGTGGAGGACCGGATCTACAAAGGTTGTAGCCCCTTTCCTTTAGCTATAATTCGTTTATTTGCATCGCATCGCCTATATATCTAGTTAACGATCCGTATTAGGGTTTCTCGGCACTTGTAAAATATTAATTGGCCATGTTTGATCACTTGTGAGACTTCATTAGTGTGCCTAGGAACCCTAAAGTGGTATCAGAGCCTAGCTAGAGCCTTAGGCGATGCATAGACGGAGTTTGAAGTCCGATCGAACCGAAACCCTAACTCCAAACTTGCTCTCTGTACATTTTTGAAAATTGAGGAATTTTGTGAATTAAAAATATGCAGAAAAATCAGCAGGCATTTCTAAGTGTTACTGTGAAATCCGATAATCCAATTCCATCAAACCGCCGCGGTTCCGCGGCACGAGCATGGCTCGTGCGGCGGTTCCGCGGCAGTATGGTCTCCTTATCCAATTTGTTTTGCACAGTAACTCCTATTTTGTAGTTCTGGTTTTTCTGGGAATTTTTAATCTGAACTCAAGAGTTGAGTTTTCTGGGTTGTATTGGGGACTCGGTGTGTCGATCGGATTGTCTAATTTTGTCTGTGTGTTTTTCCGGGTAATTTTAGAATATGTTAAAAAGTTCGACCGGATATAAATACCCACTTTTTCCCATGCCGGAAAATTTCCAATTGCTGGATTTTTCCATAGTTTAAAGACGTTCTAAGTAGTGCAAGTAACGCGATGGACCCTCTAGAAGACAACAAACCTTAACTCGATTATGTGACCGTCTTGAACTGCCCTTTGAACCTTAGGGTTTGGGGCAGTACGGCGTGCCACATGTGAGGCGTTAGCTTGACCCTTCTACGGCTGGACCGTTGGTACTGAGGCATGAACTGAATGTTTTTAGACTTATTTCATGTGTTGAGCTGTATCGGGAAAACTTGGGTGTTCGATTGTGTAAGTCGATGTAGTACACCCCAGTACTTGTGGGGAGGCGGAATTTTCAAAAACGATCATGTTTAAAGAACGAACATCGACTAACCGCTTAAATCGAAGCTAAACGATAACTAACCAAACATATAGTTGTACTAAACTACTATGCTTAGGGATTATACCTATCGAAACTAGTCCTTCGTCTTTGCGATCTCCTTGTTCTCCTCGGCCTTCTCTAGGTAGTAGACGATCCACCCGGGAGCAAAACACCAAGCTACACCTCTAACTTGAGGTAACTAATCTACTTTGATTGCTAATCAAAGAAGAAAGGATGATATAGAGTGAAGGTAATGGATGTTTAAGTCTAACTAAACCTTTGATCTCAACACATGAGGATTAAGGATTAGTCTCTTGAAGATGAGAGCTTGAGGAGAGAGAATGTGAGATGAGATTATGAGATGAGAGAGAGTGTATCATAATATATTATGAAGCATTCTTATTAAAGAATAATGAATAAAAGAAATGAATAAGCATGCTTCATAAATGAAAAGAGGTGATTCATTAACATGAGTCATTAAGCATTTATGGTGCATTAATGATCATGATGAATCACCCTCATGACTCACTAATCTTATCCAAAGCTTATGTCACCTTAACCTCCTTAGTCACATCTTCTAGAAGCTTCTCGTACAATTACGAGAACGCCCCTCCAATCCGCAAAAATACGGAAAAACTTTAGACTGAAAAAATCCAATAACCGGATACCAGTAACTGGCTTAAACCAAAGCCGACTGGTAAAAACTGTCCGAAAGTCGTACGCGCGTAAACGCACGTATGCGTCCGAACCCTTTGTCGCAAAACCATGCAACCTCTATATCGTTTCGCCTGGAGTAGGAAACTCTCTGTGTGGGACTCTAGAGACTCGACTACTACGCTGGCAGTGGGTTTAACCACAGACCGCAAGCGGCACTAGCTGTACGTAACGGTCCCCAGGTAGTTGTCGATAAGAAGGCCGATGAGGAAACCCATCCGAACACCTACTGAGTCTGATGTGACAATCTCCATACAGTCCGGTCCGTTCGTCCAAGACTATCGCATATCGGGCCTAGGGGGCGGCAAGCGTCAGTCCCCTAATAGCGGTATAAGTCGTGTCGGAGGGAAGCCCATTACACCCTGAGAAACTACTGGAACCTACCAGCAAATCTCGCTTGCCCTGGCCAGGGACTTTGCGTAATGGCTCTCTGACACAGCACGATATCTACTCCCAATACCGGGTGGGACGAATCCTGTCTAACCGCCACTGCCTCCAAGTGCTCGGGACTGCACCCAACTGCTACCTGTTTGCACGACTCCTTTGAGCCGTGGTAGGGTAGCAATCTAAGAACAGTGGGACATACTCGAGGCGAAGTAGCAGTGTCAAGTCTGCGGACTACGCTGTACTCATGTCACCTGGGAACTGTTCACCGACGACTGGTATCAAACCAACCAACAGTTCCCTGTGAGTCCTGTCCGGTGTACCCGTAACCTAATGAGCACCTGTATACTATCTCCAGTACGACGTACTGACGGCTGTGGGACAGACCATCTCCCCAACTGGGATGAGAAGCGTACACACCAGTCTACTCCGGAGTATCGATGCTCTGTCTCGATAATCCAACGACCAGGGACCTGAAAAAGGATGTGCTTGTAGACTACCCAGCCCCCACTAGTGTGACTGCCATCACAACACTGGTAGACAAGCAAGATCCCAAGAGCTCTATCAATACGTACACTCACATATTAAGATAGAAAAACCAAGTAGCATACTACCATGTTTAGCAAGACTGTTATATACATGTGAATATCCCAAGCTTCCATTAAGTAATATACAAACTAGTATGATACAGTAATGGCCTTCTAGGGCAAAAACACTAACAATCTCCCACTTGCACTAGGGCTATGTACTGGCATATCGTAGACCAATGATCTCGAGTAGCCTCTCGAACTGAATCTGAGGAAGGGCCTTCGTGAATGGATCAGCAATGTTCTCTTCTGAAGCAACTCTCCGAACCCCGATCTCTTGACGATCAATGATCTCCCTGATCAGGTGATACCGCCTTAAGATGTGTCTGGACTTCTGATGGGACCTTGGTTCCTTCGCTAAAGCTATAGCTCCGTTGTTGTCGCAATACAGAGGTATTGGATCAACTATGGTAGGAACAACCTGAAGTTCTGTTAGGAACTTCTTCATCCAGACTGCTTCTTTTGCGGCATCGCAAGCAGCTATATACTCCGCTTCCATCGTCGAGTCGGCAACGGTGTCCTGCTTGGAGCTCTTCCAGCACACCGCCCCTCCATTGAGGGTAAAGACATAACCCGACATGGACTTGGAATCGTCCTTATCACTCTGGAAGCCGGAATCAGCAAAGGCCTCCAACCTGAGGTCTTTTCCGCCGTAAACCAAGAACATCTCCTTAGTCCTCCTCAGGTACTTGAGAATGTTCTTTACTGCTATCCAGTGTTTCTCCCCTGGGTCTGACTGATACCGGCTTACTACGCTCAGTGCGTAAGCTACATCTGGTCTGGTACACAACATCGCATACATTATAGAGCCTACCGCAGAAGCGTAGGGTATAATAGACATGCGTTCCCTTTCCAAATCAGTCTTGGAAGACATCTCTTTGGAGAGGGTGATTCCGTGACAAGCCGGTAGATTACCGCGCTTAGAATCTTCCATACTGAATCTTTTCAGTACAGTGTCGATATACCTGGACTGTGAAAGTCCCAACATCCTCTTGGATCTATCACGATAGATCCGGATCCCCAGAATGTAAGAGGCATCACCCAGGTCTTTCATGGAGAACCTGTGTGACAAGAATCCTTTGACAGATTGTAGCATAGGAATGTCATTTCCTATCAATAGAATGTCATCCACGTACAAGACGAGGAATACGACACTTCTGGCCATAACTTTACTATATATGCACGGTTCATCTGGATTTTTGATAAAGTCATATTCTTTGACTGTCTCATCAAAACAGATGTTCCAACTCCGCGATGCCTGCTTTAGTCCATAAATAGACTTAAGCAGCTTGCATACTTTCCCGCTGCTCCCACTCTGATTGAAACCCTCTGGCTGATCCATATAGACGCACTCTTCTAAATTTCCATTCAGAAAAGCCGTCTTTACGTCCATCTGCCAGATTTCATAATCATGGAAGGCAGCAATAGCAAGAAGGACCCGAATGGATTTGAGCATAGCCACTGGAGAAAAAGTTTCGTCATAGTCCAAACCAGGTCTTTGACGAAAACCCTTTGCAACAAGTCTAGCCTTATAGGTTTCCACCTGTCCATCTACACCAATCTTTTTCTTGAAGATCCATTTGCATCCTATGGGTTTTACCCCATCTGGAGCAAAGTCCAAAGTCCATACTTTGTTGGTGTACATGGACTCCATTTCGGTTCGCATTGCATCTAGCCATCGTACCGAGTCGCCGCTCTGGATGGCCTGCTGGAAGTCAGTAGGTTCATCATCATCTATGATGCAATCCTCTCTATCCCCGTCTATGAGAAAACCGTAGTATCTCTCAGGCGGATAAGACGGCCTACTACTCCTGCGGAGGGGTGCGGGAATGTTCTGTTCTTCTTGAACTTTCGGTTCTACCAAACTTTCAGTAGCAGTTTGTGGTTCTGGAATTTCTTCCAGTTCTATTTCGCTCCCACTTGATTCCTTTTCTAAAAACTGATGTTCTAGAAAATGGGCATTACGAGAAACAAATACCTTTTGTTCCTCTGCGTAATAGAATAGATATCCCCTGGAGTGCTTTGGATATCCCACAAACAAACACTTTACTGATCGTGCCTCGAGCTTGTCCACATGCTGCTTTTTAACAAAAGCTGGACATCCCCAAATCTTTATATACTGTAGATGGGGTTTCTTCCCACTCCACATCTGATATGGAGTGGTAGGCACAGTCTTGGTAGGTACCATGTTCAAAAGATATGCCGCTGATTCTAGCGCATGTCCCCACAAAGATCGCGGTAACTCAGCATTACTCATCATGGATCGTACCATATCCAATAGGGTTCGATTCCGTCTCTCCGATACACCGTTATGCTGTGGAGTGTACGGAGGAGTAAGCTGAGAGAGAATTCCTTTCTCTTTTAGGTAACCTAGGAACTCGGCACTCAAGTATTCACCACCTCGATCAGATCTAAGTGTCTTTATACTTTTGCCGGTTTGGTTTTCTACTTCATTCTTATACTCTTGGAATTTCTCAAAAGCCTCGGATTTATGTTTCATCAGATAAATGAATCCGTATCTTGAGTAATCATCCGTGAAAGTAATGAAGTAGGAAAAACCACCTCTTCCATGTGTAGACATTGGACCACATACATCGCTGTGTATGAGTCCTAAGAGCTCGCTCGCTCTTACTCCTTGTCCAGTAAATGGAGTCTTTGTCATCTTTCCTTTGAGACAAGATTGACAAGTGTCATAAGATTGATATTCGAACGAGTCTAAATATCCTTCTCTATGCAACTTAGTCAACCTTCTCTCATTGATGTGACCCAGTCTACAATGCCATAAGAAAGCTTTATTTAAATCTGGAGACATTCTTTTTAGTGTGTTCTGGACATTGAAAATTTGGAGTTGGTTTAAAACATATATTCCGTTATTTAATGTACCGGACCTAATCAAACCATGATTAAGGTGGATGTTGACAACATCTCTTACAAACGTGAAATCATAACCTTTATTTGATAACAAGGAAACTGATATGATATTACACTTTAAGCTGGGTACAAAATAACAGTTATGTAAAACCAAAATGTGTCCACTCGTCAATCCTAGGTGATAGTCCCCGACGGACGCAGCTCCTACGCTAGCTCCGTTAGCAACCCTGAGGATCATATCACCTTCCTTCAGCACTCTACGGTTTCTCAGTGCCTGCAATGAATTGCAAATATGAGATCCTGATCCGGTATCCAATACCCAGGAAGTAGAGTTGATCGACAGACAATTCTCAATTACAAACACACCTGAAGTCGAAGCCACAGCTTGCTTCGGTTCCTGGTTCTTGGCGTTCCACGCCTTGCAATCCTTCTTCCAGTGCCCTTTCCTGTGACAATGGAAGCACTCATCCTGGCCAACTATCGGTACTGCTTTCTTTTTCTTTCCCTTCCCTCCCACCTTACTAACACCTCCTCTAGGTCTGGGTGCGGCCTTCTTCTTCCTTCCTTTGGCCCTAGCCTTGGACCTGGAAGAAGATGAACCGCCAACAAACATAGCGGGTGTTTCCCTTGATGTCTTCAAGGTGCCCTCTGCACTCCTTAACATGTTCAGGAGTTCCGGAAGTTCAACTTCTTTTCTTTGAAGGTTGAAGTTCAGGATAAACTGGGCGTAGGTGTGAGGAAGGGACTGGAGAATAAGGTCTGTATAGAGCTCATTATCCAAAGTCGTCCCAAGGTCTGCGAGCTCTTCAATATAGCTGATCATCTGTAGGACATGTTCACCAACCGATGACCCGGCAGCCAACCTCGCTCGAAACAAGTTCTTAGAGGTCTCGTATCTTGCTATACGAGATTGCTCTCCATAAAGTTCCTTTGTATGGAGAAATATGCCATCTAGGGACATATCCTCGTGCCTCCTCTGATTTTCATTGTTCATCGAGGCAAGCACGATGCACTTGGCTCTCGCGCAATCTAAATCCCAGGTTTTGCGGATTTCCTTATCCGCATTGCTGGATTTGGAACCAGGGACAGCAGGTGCCGTAGCGGTGAGGACGTACCCCAGTTTGTCATAGGTCAAAGCCATTTTGACATTCCGCAGCCAATCTTTATAGTTTGTCCCTGTCAGTATATTTTTCTCTAAAAGTAACTTAAGTCCAGTCATTTTCAGGGTCGCTGTAATTAGGAGAGAGAGAAGAAAACTCTTTAGCATGATGCTCTTGCAAGTTTAGAGTGGTTTTTAGTTTATCTAAACTGGATGGCTCCCACTATTTCTCGAATCCTTCCTCAAACCATAAAAGAAGAATTAGTCAAGACTATTCTCACCGTACAATACTTGCTTAACCGTTCAGCCAGGCTGGTGTCTGAAAGGTTCCTAGGCACTCTAGTAAGGTCTCACAAGGCATCGGACATGCTAATTTAAAATTTTTGTGCCGAGAAACCCTAGACTACGGATCTTTAGACTAGATGTTTAGGCGAAATAGAAAGCTAGTTAACTCTTAACTACTAGGATACAGAAATTACAACCTTTGTAGATCCGGATATCCACCTCCACGGCTCCGCAACGAAGTCTTCTCGCTGTACATCATGAATCCTGGACTCCTCCGTCGGCTTCATCGGGAAAACAAGCGGAATAGGTCGTCGGCTTTGTGTCAAAGACGATCTACGTCGAGGTTGCACAAACTCAAGCTCCGACCTCACAAACTTGTGAAACTTGTGAAGTAAACACCCAAAACAACTTGGCAAGAGATAGAGGGTGAAGAAATAGGAGGTGGGTTCACTTTAGATTTGGATTTATCTCACTATATCTCAAGTTGCCATTGTTGTAGCAAGCTTGAAGAAGAGGAAGAAGATGAGCTCAAGAAAAGAATATGATAAGTCTTGTAATAAAAATAAATATAAATCAAATACTTATCATAACTTGAACTAGGGTTAAGTGTAGAGAATTAACCATGGTCACTTAGATGGGTTAGGGTTAAGCATGAAGATAAGGATGGTTAGCAAAGTCAAAGCTTCATGAAGCTTCAATATAAAACAAACTTAGCCACCATTCTTATCATAACTCATTTCAAATAAATAAATAAATAAATAAATGAATATGCAAAACCCTAATTATCAAATTAACCATGGATTAATTCTATAAACTTAACTATATGATCAAGTATCATCAAACATGATACAAAGAAGTGCACTAAAGCATATCACATATACAATGTGCATCATGTGAGAAAAATCCGTTTAAAGTGAACCAATACTAGTTAATGCAATGCAATATATCAAATATATAATTATGCATTAAATCATTAAATCAACATTTGATTCAATGATCCGGTCATGTCGCACATAACCGACTAGAATCCAATGTATCGATTTATCGAATCAATGATTCGATAACTAGGTCATATCGAATATAACCATTCGAAACATGTATCGCGAGAATGAAATGCGGTATCACATACACGCATTATTCTCGGTCCTGCACATATCTCATATGCGCTCCTATTTCGTTTCGCTTGAACCAGGAAACCTCTGTGTAGGACTCTAAAGACTCGTCAATACGCCGGTAGCAGATGATGATCATATCAAACATCCACAAGCCGCAAGCGGTCTGCTAAACGTAACGGCCACCCGGGTATTGAGCGATCAGAAGATCGACGAGCTAGCCCGCTCACACTCCTGTGAATCCGACCAGTAATACTTACCATACAGTCCGGTCTCTTCGTCTGATATGTCGCATATCAAGTCTAGGGGTGGTAAACGTCAGACCCCAATAACCCGATAAGTCGTGCCGATGTTAGGCTCGTAACGGGTCGAGAAACTACTGGTAACACTTACCAGCAAATCTCTGATCAGCCCTGGCCAGGGACTTCCCTGTTACGGCCAATCGAGCACAGCGCAACATCAACTCCCAATACCGGGAGAGACGAAACCCCTCCTATCGCTCATTGCCTCCATGTGACTCGAGACTGTACCCAAAGACCACCGTTTTGCACGCCCTTGTGGACGTGGTAAGGTGGAGATCAAAGCATAGTGGGAATCACACAAGACTCTATGACGATCTCGGGTCTACAGACTAACCTGTACAAGTGTCACCTGAGAACTGCCATCTGACGTGAGGTATAATACCATCTGGGAGTTCTCGGCGAGTCCGTCCAGTGTACCCAGTCTCCACTGAGCACCCGTATACCATCTCTGATGTCAAACACCAATGGATATGGGATCATCCATCGCCCATCACATGGGTCGAGAAGCGTATACGCTAGTCTACTCTGGTATATTGATGCCCCGTCTCGATACACCCACGACTAGGGACCTTGAAGGATGTACTTATGGACTACCATGTCCCCACTAGTATGATCTGCATCATAGTCCAGGTAGTCAAGTACACATCCTAAGGGCTTTATCAACATGTAACTACAAGACAGTATAAAGAGACTAGTGTACATGTTAAGATAAAGAGTAACCAGATAGCATACTATCATATCGAGCAAGAAAGTCATCTCTATATATGTCCAAGCATCCAATATAATATACAACATCTGTACAATACTGGCCTCTAGGGCATACATACAACTAACAATCTCCCACTTGCACTAGGGCCAGCTGCTGTAGTATCGCATACCGAGCATCCCGAAGAGTCTCTCAAACTGCGTCTGGGGAATGGCCTTCGTGAGTGGATCCGCTGTGTTATTCTTCGTGTCAACTCTCCTGACCTCGATCTCCCGGCGATCAACTATCTCCCGGATCAGGTGATACCGCCTCAGAATATGCCTGGATCGCTGATGGGACCTGGGTTCCTTGGCTAAAGCCACCGCTCCATTGTTATCGCAATACAAAGGTATTGGATGCTCAATGGATGGAACCACTCCAAGTTCAGAAATGAACTTCTTGATCCAGACAGCTTCTTTAGCAGCATCGTTGGCAGCGATGTATTCAGCCTCCATCGTCGAGTCTGCCACGGTTTCCTGCTTGGAACTCTTCCAGCTAACCGCCCCTCCGTAAAGGGTAAAGACAAAGCCCGACTGCGACTTAGAGTCGTCCTTATCACTCTGGAAGCTCGAATCGGTAAAGGACTCCACTTGGAGCTCTCCGTTACCATACACCAAGAACATATCTCTAGTCCTTCGTAAGTACTTGAGAATGCTCTTCACAGCTGTCCAGTGACTCTCTCCAGGATCAGCTTGATACCTGCTCACTATACTTAGTGAGTATGCTACATCGGGTCTGGTACATAGCATCGCATACATGATAGAGCCTACTGCCGAAGCATAGGGTATACCTTGCATGCGAGCTCTCTCCAAATCAGTCTTGGGAGACATCTCTTTGGAGAGAGTGACTCCAGAGATCGTGGGTAAGTTCCCACGCTTGGACTCTTCCATACTAAACCTCTTTAGTATGGTGTCAATGTACCTGGATTGGGACAATCCCAAAATCCGTTTGGATCTATCTCTATAGATCCTAATTCCCAATATGCAGGAGGCATCACCAAGATCTTTCATTGAGAATCTTTGTGATGAAAAAAGCTTGACCGATTGCAGCATAGGAATATCATTTCCTATCAAGAGTATGTCGTCCACGTACAATACGAGGAAAACAACCTTACTCTCTGCCACCTTCTTGTAGATACAAGGTTCATCTGGATTTTTGACGAAATCAAACTCTTTGATAACGACGTCAAAGCAGATGTTCCAACTCCGCGATGCTTGCTTTAATCCATAAATGGATTTAAGCAGCTTGCACACCTTCCCGCTGCTCCCACTGTCTACGAAGCCCTCTGGCTGAGTCATGTACACGCACTCTTCTAAATCACCGTTTAGAAAGGCGGTCTTAACATCCATTTGCCAGATTTCGTAATCATGATATGCAGCGATGGCAAGCATGATCCGGATGGATTTAAGCATAGCCACTGGAGAAAAGGTCTCGTCATAGTCCACACCTGGTCTTTGACGAAAACCCTTTGCTACAAGTCTAGCTTTGAAAGTCTCCACTTTCCCATCTACACCAAGTTTCTTCTTGAAGATCCACTTGCTCCCAATGGGTTTTACCCCTTCAGGAGCAACTTCCAAAGTCCATACTTTGTTGGTGTACATGGAATCCATCTCAGACCGCATAGCATCCAGCCATTTCACTGAGTCCCCACTCGTGATGGCCTGCTCGAAGCTAGTTGGGTCATCATCCTCCATGATGCAATCCTCGCTTCCACCATCAATGAGAAAACCGTAGTATCTCTCAGGTGGACGAGAAACCCTACCAGATCGGCGGAGAGGCTGGGGTTCATCGGGAACTACGGAATCCTCTGGTTCCACCAGATCTTCTGTTGTAGCTTCTGCAGCTGGAACCTCTTCCAGTTCTACCTCATGACCACTAATCTCTTTTTCAAGAAATTCCTTTTCTAAAAAGGTGGCATGCCGAGAAACAAACACTCTTTGTTCCTCAGGGTGGTAGAAGATATACCCTTGAGAATTCTTGGGATATCCTACAAATTTGCATAGAACAGACCGTGCCTCGAGTTTGTCCGGATTTTGTCGTTTGACATAGGCTGGACAACCCCATATCTTAACATAGTTAAGACTTGGTCTCTTCCCTTTCCATATCTCATATGGAGTGGTAGGCACAGATTTGGTGGGGACCATATTCAATAGATGTATGGCTGTCTCAAGCGCATACCCCCAGAAGGAAATAGGTAACTCAGCTGTGCTCATCATAGAGCGCACCATATCTAATAGGGTGCGGTTCCTCCGTTCTGATACACCGTTGTGTTGTGGTGTATATGGAGGAGTCAGCTGAGAGAGAATCCCATTCTCTTTTAGGAAGTCCAGGAATTCATTGCTCAAGTATTCACCTCCTCGATCAGATCGAAGGATTTTAATACTTTTTCCGGTTTGGTTCTCAACTTCTTGTTTATATTCTCTAAATTTCTCAAAAGCTTCAGACTTGTGTCTTATTAAGTACACATGTCCATATCTTGAGAGATCGTCAGTGAATGTAATGAAGTACGAAGAACCATCCCTGGCATGTGTAGACATGGGACCACATACATCACTATGTATTAGTCCCAAGAGTTCGGTAACTCTTTCTCCGTGTCCCGTAAACGGAGTCTTGGTCATCTTGCCTTTGAGACATGACTGGCAAGTGTCATAAGATGAAAATTCGAAAGGTTTCAAATATCCATCCTTATGCAACTTAGCCAGTCGTGTCACATTGATGTGACCCAGTCTACAATGCCACAAGTAGGATTCGTTCAGTTCTGAACTCTTCCTCTTGTGTGTGTTTGTTATGCTCAGGACTGTTGATTGATTTAGAACATAAATGCCATTGCATAACGTGCCTGATCCAACCAACTTTTGGTCACGGAAAATGTTCATAACATTGTCCTGTAATACAAAATTATATCCTTCTTTGCTTAATAAAGAAACCGATATAATGTTGCATATCAGGTTCGGCATGTAATAGCATTCGTTCAGAACCAATGTATTACCAGTTGGTAATACAAGGTGATATTCCCCGACAGTCTTAGCTGCAACAATTGCACCATTTCCAACTCTAATGTCTTTATCACCTTCTCCAAGCTCTCTACCTTTCCTAAGCCCATGTAACTGATTACATATATGGGATCCTGACCCGGTATCTAATACCCAGGACGTAGAGCAAATGGAGAAACAGTTCTCAGTAACGAACACACCCGAAGAAAATGCATCATCATGTACTTTCTTCATTCGGGTGGCATGGGAATCCTGGTATTCGCCTATATCCTGTTCATTCCTATAACTCTTATAAGAATGAACGGAACCAACGTTCCCCAGCACAGTATAACATGCGGGTTCGGTCAATACATCCATATTATTATCTTGATTAAGGCATGAACTGGTCGCTACCTGGAGAGAGAGAGAAGAAAACACTTTAGCGTATGCTCGTGCAAGATCAGATTGGTTATTATCTTATCTAATCAGGATGGCTCCCACTGCTTTTTATCAAATCTTCCTCCAAACCCTAAAAGGAAAGACTAGCCGGGATTAATTACACACTACAAGTTCGCCAATCTTTCAGCCAGGCCAGTGTCGGTACTTTGAGGGAGGTCCCCCGTGCTTTCGCACGAACCTAATTAATGTAAACCTCGTTTTCCCAGAGGCGTAACCTCGTTAACACCTTTCTAGACACCTACTTGATCAGCTAATTGCAATGTGTAAAACTCTCCCAGGAGTAACTCTTACTCGCAGTGGGTATCGGGATCCAACTATCTCATAGAAGGTATGCAATCTCATTACAAATTTCAACACTTGAAATTCCCGATAATGCTTTTGCCCCTAGCGTGCTATGACCTTGACGAAAGCCAACAAATCACAGCCCGCTAGTCAAGTTCAACCCGTACATTTCTTGACTGAATTAAACCCACCCGCACGACCCTTGACGAAAGCCAACAAAGCCGTACGACTACCCTAATCCAGTCGCATCATATGCAGCAGATAAACAGCACATAGCTACCGCACACTACACCTTGACGAAAGCCAACAAATGTAGCACGAATACTATATGTAACCTATCTGAAATGACGGAGGGCTACGCAGGTTTTCATAAAACCATGAGCGTAATGAACTTGATATCGTTGTAGAATCAAATGAAGTTTTGAAATGGAGTGATTTTGAGGCTTTTCTAGTTTTGCTAAAGGAGTCACTCCCGGTGAAGGGATCTCGGTCCTTTCCTCGTCGAATGAGGTGCGGGGTATATCATATATACCGCTATGCAAAGCAAAAACGCAAAAGCAGTCAAAAGCAAACCGAGTGTGTAGCATCTGCCAGTTATTGCTAAAGGAGTCACTCCCGGTGAAGGGATCTCGGTCCTTTCCTCATCGAATAAGGTGCGGGGTATATCATATATACCGCTATGCAAAGCAAAAACTGTAGCTACCTGTTTTGTTTAAAATCTGATTCTACAACATCTTAGGTTTCTTATCTTTCATTAATCACATTAATGAAGTCCCATCATTTAATACCTAAACATCACAGATAGATACGACGTACACTTATGCCATCCGCATTCACCTCGATGTCCCCTCGTGCACCGTTAGGTTAGGTAACTAACGACAGAGCAGGGCAGGGCTAGCACGAGTGTAAAACATAAGTAACGTCTATATAATATATCATATATACTATATACTATATCCATCACAGAGTCACAACTCAGATATCGCAGCAGAATAAACATATGAAATATTGGATATACTAGGACGTCCGTGTTTTCAATACGAGCCAGTATAAAACACGGATTCCACGGTCATGATGAATAGCCAATCCCACACCCCTAGACCCCTACGAGAGAAGCAAGTAACCCTGCCAATTCTAGGGTTAGGAGACCCGGACTCGACTCCTCGAGTTGGTCTCCCACTGGACCCCAGAACCCGGTTACTTGTGCTCCCCTCCTTGGGTCTATCCTAGTGCAGAAAAGTAAATAATATACAAAGGGTGACAACTCCCGCATCCTGGAAGTGCCCCGAATAAAAGAATATTACATACAAGTTTTTACATGAATGAAAATGAAAAACACTCATCTCATAAAAAAAAACCCCCGGCTATTCGAATACGGCGATCCAATATAACATATCCAGCAACACATAACATCACATGTCATCAACGTAAGTAAGTATGCATACCCCAATTGTCGTTGACGTATAGCAACGAAACCGGCGATATGAACATACTACACTTACGGTCACAGAAAATAAAGTGTAAAACTACAACAATTGGAATCCGCAAGGCCTTTAGACATCGCATGCCTAACTGATATAAATCCCGCATTTTAGTCTCATTATCGAAAACTCTTTTCAATATCATATGGGACTAAACTGCTAAATTTATAACATTCATCTAGTCATCTCATAACTGTTTGTGAATTCCAATTATTGTATCCAATTCCGGATAAATAGAATATATCAAACTTTCCGATCGAACATTCGAACACCCAAGTTTTCCCGACACCGATCAACACATGAAATAGGTTCAAAGACATTCACTTCATACCTCAGTACCAACGGTCCAGCCGTAGAAGGGTCAAGCCAACGCCTCACATGTGGCACGCCGTACTGCCCCAAACCCGAAGGTTCAAAGGGCAGTTCAAGACGGTCACATAATCGAGTTAAGGTTTGTTGTCTTCTAGAGGGACCATCGCGTTACTTGCACTACTGAGAACGTCCTTAAACCATACAATAATCCAACACATGGATATTCCGGCAAGGGAAAACCTGGGTATTTATATCCGGTCGAACTCTTTAACATATTCTACAGTTATCTGGAAAAACACTTAGACAATCATTTGATAATCCGATTGAAAAACGAGTCCCCAAAGCAACCCCAAAATACTCTTCTGTTAAGTCAAAACAAAATATCCCAGAAAATATAGCATTATATTACAAGAGTTACTGTGCAGAAAAAAACATTCAAGGGAACAGTAAGGCCGCGGAAGCGCCGCACATGCCTAGCATGTGCCGCCCTTCCGCGGTGGAAAAGTTGAATTAGCCCCTCATGTTTCACAGTAATTCTAATAACACCCTGCTTGATTTTCTACATATTTTTAATTGACAAAAATCCGAATTTTTAGAAAAAGTCCAGAGAGCATTTTTAGGTTTTGGATTTCGGTTCGATCGGATTTCAAACGTCGTCGGGACTTCGCCTAAGGCTCTAGCTAGGCTCTGATACCAGTGAAAGGTTCCTAGGCACTCTAGTAAGGTCTCACAAGGCATCGGACATGGCAATTTAAAATTTTTGTGCCGAGAAACCCTAGACTACGGATCTTTAGACTAGATGTTTAGGCGAAATAGAAAGCTAGTTAACTCTTAACTACTAGGATACGGAAATTACAACCTTTGTAGATCCGGATATCCACCTCCACGGCTCCGCAACGAAGTCTTCTCGCTGTACATCATGAATCCTGGACTCCTCCGTCGGCTTCATCGGGAAAACAAGCGGAATAGGTCGTCGGCTTTGTGTCAAAGACGATCTACGTCGAGGTTGCACAAACTCAAGCTCCGACCTCACAAACTTGTGAAACTTGTGAAGTAAACACCCAAAACAACTTGGCAAGAGGTAGAGGGTGAAGAAATAGGAGGTGGGTTCACTTTAGATTTGGATTTATCTCACTAGATCTCAAGTTGCCATGTTGTAGCAAGCTTGAAGAAGAGGAAGAAGATGAGCTCAAGAAAAGAATATGATAAGTCTTGTAATAAAAATAAATATAAATCAAATACTTATCATAACTTGAACTAGGGTTAAGTGTAGAGAATTAACCATGGTCACTTAGATGGGTTAGGGTTAAGCATGAAGATAAGGATGGTTAGCAAAGTCAAAGCTTCATGAAGCTTCAATATAAAACAAACTTAGCCACCATTCTTATCATAACTCATTTCAAATAAATAAATAAATAAATAAATGAATATGCAAAACCCTAATTATCAAATTAACCATGGATTAATTCTATAAACTTAACTATATGATCAAGTATCATCAAACATGATACAAAGAAGTGCACTAAAGCATATCACATATACAATGTGCATCATGTGAGAAAAATCCGTTTAAAGTGAACCAATACAAGTTAATGCAATGCAATATATCAAATATATAATTATGCATTAAATCATTAAATCAACATTTGATTCAATGATCCGGTCATGTCGCACATAACCGACTAGAATCCAATGTATCGATTTATCGAATCAATGATTCGATAACTAGGTCATATCGAATATAACCATTCGAAACATGTATCGCGAGAATGAAATGCGGTATCACATACACGCATTATTCTCGGTCCTGCACATATCTCATATGCGCTCCTATTTCGTTTCGCTTGAACCAGGAAACCTCTGTGTAGGACTCTAAAGACTCGTCAATACGCCGGTAGCAGATGATGATCATATCAAACATCCACAAGCCGCAAGCGGTCTGCTAAACGTAACGGCCACCCGGGTATTGAGCGATCAGAAGATCGACGAGCTAGCCCGCTCACACTCCTGTGAATCCGACCAGTAATACTTACCATACAGTCCGGTCTCTTCGTCTGATATGTCGCATATCAAGTCTAGGTGTGGTAAACGTCAGACCCCAATAACCCGATAAGTCGTGCCGATGTTAGGCTCGTAACGGGTCGAGAAACTACTGGTAACACTTACCAGCAAATCTCTGATCAGCCCTGGCCAGGGACTTCCCTGTTACGGCCAATCGAGCACAGCGCAATATCAACTCCCAATACCGGGAGAGACGAAACCCCTCCTATCGCTCATTGCCTCCATGTGACTCGAGACTGTACCCAAAGACCACCGTTTTGCACGCCCTTGTGGACGTGGTAAGGTGGAGATCAAAGCATAGTGGGAATCACACAAGACTCTATGACGATATCGGGTCTACAGACTAACCTGTACAAGTGTCACCTGAGAACTGCCATCTGACGTGAGGTATAATACCATCTGGGAGTTCTCGGCGAGTCCGTCCAGTGTACCCAGTCTCCACTGAGCACCCGTATACCATCTCTGATGTCAAACACCAATGGATATGGGATCATCCATCGCCCATCACATGGGTCGAGAAGCGTATACGCTAGTCTACTCTGGTATATCGATGCCCCGTCTCGATACACCCACGACTAGGGACCTTGAAGGATGTACTTATGGACTACCATGTCCCCACTAGTATGATCTGCATCATAGTCCAGGTAGTCAAGTACACATCCTAAGGGCTTTATCAACATGTAACTACAAGACAGTATAAAGAGACTAGTGTACATGTTAAGATAAAGAGTAACCAGATAGCATACTATCATATCGAGCAAGAAAGTCATCTCTATATATGTCCAAGCATCCAATATAATATACAACATCTGTACAATACTGGCCTCTAGGGCATACATACAACTAACAGTGTCGGTACTTCGAGGGAGGTTTTCCAACGCTTTCGCGAAGTTCCTTAATTAAATAACCTCTTTTCTCTGGGGGCGTAACCTCGCTGACACTTTTCTGGACACCTACTAGGTTTATAGCATTGATCGTTAAGTGACGAATATCCTGATAAGTATCATATACTCACAGTAGGATCGGGATCCAAATATCATCGTATGATAATGTTGAAGGAATGCTACCAACATTCATCAAACTCAAATTGGTATGCATCTCTTTGCAAATTTCAGTTTCTTTAGAAATTCCCGATATAAGTTTTTGCCCCATGCTCTTATGACCTTGGCGTTAGGTCAAAATGTCATAAGTCACATGTCAAGTTCTACCCATCATTATCTTGTCAATTTGAACCCATCCGTATATATCCTTGACGTTCGGCCAAAATGATAATACGACTGTCCCAAACTAACTCATCTATCTATGCAACAAATGAATATCCAGCAGCTACCAAACACTATGCCTTGGCGTTAGGTCAAAATACATAGCTTGAATACTACTGAATACCCAGATGAAATGACGGAGGGCTACGACTGGTTTTGGCGAAACCGTGAACGTAGTGAACTTGATATAACCGAAGGAACCTGATAGCTTTTAAAAGGAGTGGTTAAAGCTCCGCATTTAAAAATATCTGTTTTAAAAATAACCGAGTGGTTTCTTTTAAATTGTTCCAACGATTAAAACTTTGGTTTATTTTTCTTTGCATTATAGATAATGCGTCCCATCATTAACCTATCATTGCAGAAAACAACGAAAATACAACGTCCTCTTATGCCATCCGCATTCGCCACGGGGTCCCGTCATCACCCGTTAGGTTACTTAACTAACGACAGAGCGGGGGCTGGGCTAGCGCGGGTGTAAAACATAAGTGGCGCCTAAATAGCTATCATAAATATAGATATTTTACATTCGTCTGACGCAATGATATTCATTCCAGAACACAGATAAACAATATTGGATTTGCAAGCAATCTGTATTTCTTTTGAGCCTGCAAGAAAAGACAGATTACACAGTTGTGATGAATAGCCGTTACCCCACCCTCGACCCCTACGGGTACGGCAAACTACCCACCCGGTAGTCTGTGTACCCCACCTTGGGTCAGTCCTAGGAGCAAAAACAGTAAAATGAAATAATACAACGGTGGCTACGACCGCAACCTGGAAGTGCCCCGCAAAAATAATATTACAACAAATTACATTTACAACAAATGAATTAAACAATAACCCATTGCTAACCCCGGCTATACACCACAACAGTCCAATACAGTTTATATGCACAAACAGATATAACCATTTCAGAAATATGCAACCCCCTGCCAACCGACATACTAGCAGTTAGGGGAGGTTTACGAACACATTAAACAATCACAGATATAATCCAATATGCAAATACTGTACAATTTCGATCGATTAAACAACATCAATATTGCTCCAAAATCTGCTCTGTTAAACAGTAACCTGAGCAAATATTAAATATTCCAGAAAACCCCAAATATCATAGGGGACCCACACATGAAAGATGAGTCCATGACTCGGCAACTCGGCCGCGGAAGCGAGGCGGATCGGTGGGATCCGCCGCCCTTCCGCTGCGCTTTAGCCGATTCATGGGCTCGAATTTCATGGGTGTTCTCCTGGACCCTTTTCTAGCTTTCTGAGCAACCCTGAACAATTTTAGGACATCAATTTAAGTTCGACAGAAACTGAACAGATTTAGGGTTTTCCGGCTTCGTTTTTCCGTTCGAAATTCATACAAATTTGCAATTAAGTTATTTATTGTTTAGCGAGGCTCTGATACCACTGTAAGTCGATGTAGTACACCCCAGTACTTATGGGGAGGCGGAATTTTCAAAAACGATCATATTTAAAGAACGAACATCGACTATCCGCTTAAATCGAAGCTAAACGATAACTAACCAAACATATAGTTGTACTAAACTACCATGCTTAGGGATTATACCTATCGAAACTAGTCCTTCGTCTTTTCGATCTCCTTGTTCTCCTCGGCCTTCTCTAGGTAGTAGACGATCCACCCGAGAGCAAAATACCAAGCTACACCTCTAACTTGAGGTAACTAATCTACTTTGATTGCTAATCAAAGAAGAAAGGATGATATAGAGTGAAGGTAATGGATGTTTAAGTCTAACTAAACCTTTGATCTCAACACATGAGGATTAAGGATTAGTCTCTTGAAGATGAGAGCTTGAGGAGAGAGAATGTGAGATGAGATTATGAGATGAGAGAGAGTGTATCATAATATATTATGAAGCATTCTTATTAAAGAATAATGAATAAAAGAAATGAATAAGCATGCTTCATAAATGAAAAGAGGTGATTCATTAACATGAGTCATTAAGCATTTATGGTGCATTAATGATCATGATGAATCACCCTCATGACTCACTAATCTTATCCAAAGCTTATGTCACCTTAACCTCCTTAGTCACATCTTCTAGAAGCTTCTCGTACAATTACGAGAACGCCCCTCCAATCCGCAAAAATACGGAAAAACTTTAGACTGAAAAAATCCAATAACCGGATACCAGTAACTGGCTTAAACCAAAGCCGACTGGTAAAAACTGTCCGAAAGTCGTACGCGCGTAAACGCACGTATGCGTCCGAACCCTTTGTCGCAAAACCATGCAACCTCTATATCGTTTCGCCTGGAGTAGGAAACTCTCTGTGTGGGACTCTAGAGACTCGACTACTACGCTGGCAGTGGGTTTAACCACAGACCGCAAGCGGCACTAGCTGTACGTAACGGTCCCCAGGTAGTTGTCGATAAGAAGGCCGATGAGGAAACCCATCCGAACTCCTACTGAGTCTGATGTGACAATCTCCATACAGTCCGGTCCGTTCGTCCAAGACTATCGCATATCGGGCCTAGGGCGGCGGCAAGCGTCAGTCCCCTAATAGCGGTATAAGTCGTGTCGGAGGGAAGCCCATTACACCCTGAGAAACTACTGGAACCTACCAGCAAATCTCGCTTGCCCTGGCCAGGGACTTTGCGTAATGGCTCTCTGACACAGCACGATATCTACTCCCAATACCGGGAGGGACGAATCCTGTCTAACCGCCACTGCCTCCAAGTGCTCGGGACTGCACCCAACTGCTACCTGTTTGCACGACTCCTTTGAGCCGTGGTAGGGTAGCAATCTAAGAACAGTGGGACACACTCGAGGCGAAGTAGCAGTGTCAAGTCTGCGGACTACGCTGTAATCATGTCACCTGGGAACTGTTCACTGACGACTGGTATCAAACCAACCAACAGTTCCCTGTGAGTCCTGTCCGGTGTACCCGTAACCTAACGAGCACCTGTATACTATCTCCAGTACGACGTACTGACGGCTGTGGGACAGACCATCTCCCCAACTGGGATGAGAAGCGTACACACCAGTCTACTCCGGAGTATCGATGCTCTGTCTCGATAATCCAACGACCAGGGACCTGAAAAAGGATGTGCTTGTAGACTACCCAGCCCCCACTAGTGTGACTGCCATCACAACGCTGGTAGACAAGCAAGATCCCAAGAGCTCTATCAATACGTACACTCACATATTAAGATAGAAAAACCAAGTAGCATACTACCATGTTTAGCAAGACTGTTATATACATGTGAATATCCCAAGCTTCCATTAAGTAATATACAAACTAGTATGATACAGTAATGGCCTTCTAGGGCATAAACACTAACAGATTGTTCGATCGAAAAGTTTAACATTTTCTATTTATCCGGAATGTGATACAATACTTGGAATTCACAACCAGTTATGAGATAACTGAATGAATGTTATAAACATAGCAATTTAGTCTCACATGATCGGTTGCCACAGAATTTTGATGTGATCAAAAGTTCGTCGCAATCACGTAGCGTACGCGGATACTCGCCGGGTAAACTTAATAGACAGCTACACCCCATAGCCCCGACCAAGTGACTGTAGGAGAACCCCGTCGCCGAAAGCATCCGTTCGGTTGCTCGCGGCAGCGGTATTCCGCCTCGGTGCACTTCGTCGACGGCATTGGGGGTGCGGCCGCCTACTAAAGTTTGCGACGAGAATTTGATCAGGATGTCGGGAATCCTGTTGAATTGCCCAACATGATATTGAAAAGTGTTTTCGATAATGAGACTAAAATGCGGGGTTTATAATTGTTAGGCATGTGATGTCTAAGGAATTCATTGGTTTAGGCATGCGATGTCTAACGAGGTTGCGGATTCCCACTGTTGTAGTTTTACACTTTCTTTTCTGTGACCGTAAGTGTAATATGTGATATCGCCGGTTTCGTTGCTATATGTCAACGACAATTGGGATGGGCATATTTACTTACGTTGATGACATGTGATGTTATGTGTTGCTGGATATGTTATATTGGATCGTCGTGTTCGAATAGCCGGGGGGTTTTATGTGAGATGAGTGTTTTTCCATTTTCATTCATGTAAAAAACTTGTATGTAATATTCTTTTATTGGGGCACTTCCAGGTTGCGGATGTTGTCACCATTTGTATATTATTTACTTTTCCGCATTAGGATAGACCCAAGGAGGGGAGCATAAGTAACCGGGTTCTGGGGTCCAGTGGGAGACCAACTCGAGTAGTCGAGTCCGGGTCTCCTAACCCTAGAATTGGTAGGGTTGCTTGCCGCTCTCGTAGGGGTCTAGGGGTGTGGGATTGGCTATTCATCACGACCGTGGAATCCGTGTTTTATACTGGCTCGTATTGAAAACACGGACGTCCTAGTATATCCAATATTTCATATGATATTTTCTGCTGCGTTATCTGTGATGTGATCATGTAATTTGTTCAGATAGATATAATATATAGTATATATGATATATTATATAGACGTTGCTTATGTTTTACACCCGCGCTAGCCCTGCCCCGCTCTGCCGTTAGTTACCTAACCTAACGGTGCAGACGGGACATCGAGGCGAATGCGGATGGCATAAGCGTACGTTATATTTATCTGTGATGATTAGGTGGACTTAAATGATGGGATATTCATTAATGAGATTAATGAAAGAAAATAAACCTAATTGATGTTGTGGAATCGAATTTCAAAATAAACAGGTAGCTACAGTTCTTGCTTTGCATCGCTGTGTTCCTTGTAGAACATCATGCACCTTATTCGATAAGGAAAGGACCGAGATCCCTTCACCGGGAGTGACTCCTTTAGCAATAACTGGCATATGCTACAACACTCGGTTTGTCTCTTGATTGCTTCTATAGTTTCTGCTTTGCACAGTGATATATATGATATATCCCGCATCTTATTCGACGAGGAAAGGGCTGACGATCCCTTCACCGGGAGTGACCCCTTTAGCAAAACTAGAAAAGCTTCAAAAACATTCCATTTAAAAACCATTTGATTCCGCAACGAGATCAAGTTCAAAGCGTTAAAGGTTTTCATAAAAACCAGCCGCAACCCTCCGTCATTTTAGGAAGTGGAGTACTTAGTTTTCGTGCTGTGTTTGTTGACCTTAGTTAAGGCACAGTATACGGTAGCTAAGTGATGTCTTCCTACACCGCATATGATGCGATTAGTTAGGACAGTCGCGTGACTTTGTTGACCTTAGTTAAGGGTCATGTGGGTGGGTCTAATTAATCACGAATTGACGGGTAGAACTTGACTAGTACTTATGATTTGTTGACCATAGTTAAGGTCATAGGTGCTAGGGGTAAAAACCTTTATCGGGAGTTTCAAGTGTTGAAACTTGCAATAAGATTGCATACCTTCTATGTGATAGTTGGATCCCGATACCCACTGCGAGTAATTGTTACTCCTGGGAGAGTTTTGCACTTTGCAATTAGCCGATCAAGTAGGTGTCTAGAAAGGTGTCAACGGGGTTACGCCTCTGGGAAAACGAGGTTTACTGTAATTATGTCCGTGCGAAAGCACGGGGAACCTCCCTCAAAGTACCGACACTGGCCTGGCTGAAAGATTGGCGAACTTGTAGAGTGTAATTAATCCCGGCTAGTCTTTCCTTTAAGGGTTTGAAGGAAGATTTGATAAAAACAGTGGGAGCCATCCTGATTAGATAAAATAAATAACCAATCTAATCTTGCAAGAGCGCACGCAGAGTGTTTTCTTTTCACTCTCTCCAGGTAGCGACCATATCACGCCTTAATCAAGATAATAATATGGATGAATTGACCGAACCCGCTTGTTATACTGAGCTGGGGAACGTTGGTCCCGCTCCAACTTATAATTGTTATAAGACAGAGCAGGAAATAGGGGAATACCAGAATTCCTATGCCGCCCAAACGAAGAAAGTGCATATGATGCATCTCCTTCGGGTGTGTTCATTACAAAGAACTGTTTCTCAGTATCCTCCGCATCGTGGGTATTTGATACCGGATCGGGATCCCAGATATGTAATCTGTTACATAGGGCTACCGAAAGGTAGAAAAACTGAGAACGGGTGATAAGTTTCATGAGACAGAAAACGGGGCAAGTGTTGCAGCCAAGTCTGTTGGTTACTGTCACCCTGTATTACCAATACATTGATTCTGAACAAATTCTATTAGATACCGAACCTGATTTGCAAAATCATATCAATCTCTTTATTTATTAAAGTAATGATAAAATTTTGTATTGCTGGATAATGTTTTGAACATTTCCTATATCAAAAGTTGATCGGTTCAGGCACGTTATCTAAAAGCATTGACGTTCTAAATCAAACTACAGTTCCTAGTATACAAAACACACACAAGAGGAAGAGTTCAGAAATGAACGGATCCTTCTTGAGGTATTGTAGACTAGGTCACATCAATGCGACCCGACTAGCTAAGTTACATTTAGATGCATATTTAAATCAGTTTGAATTTACATCTTGTGAAACTTGCCAGTCATGTCACAGAGATAAGATGACCATAGCCCTGTTTATTGGAAACAGAGAAAGAGTTAATGAACTCTTGGGACTGATACATGATGATGTATGTAAGGTCTCCTGTCTACACATGCCAGGACTGGTTCTTTATACTTCATTACGTTCTCTGTTAATCTCTCCAGATTCCGATATATGTTCCTGTTGAAACACAAGTCCGAACCATTTGAGATATTCACAGAATATAAGTTAGAAGTAGAGAACCAAAATATGGGTATAAGTATTATGTCCTATCATAATATCAGGGAGGAGAATACTTGTGCATGGAATCCTTGGACTATTCTAAAGGAAAATGAGATTCTCTCTCAGTGTTACTCCTCTGAATACACCACAGCACAACGGTGTATCGGGGTGGAGCAATCGCACAATATTAGATATGGTGTGCTCTATGATGAGTACTACTGAGTTTCCTATTTCCTTTTGGGAGTTATGCGCTTGAGAAGCTGCATACCTATTGAATTAGGTTCGAATCAGATCACTGCCTACCATTCCATATGAGATATGGTATGGGAAGAGCCTATCTCTTAAGTTAGTTAAGATTAGGGATTGTCCGGCCTATGTCTAAAGCAAAATCCGGACAACATCGAGGAAAGTTCAGTTCTGTAGAACGGGAAAGGTTCCAGCTATACAAAACTGCTGATGATTTGACAGAACCAAAGGATTCAACAGTTTCCGATGATCCTCAGCCTCTCCGCCGATCTAGTAGGGTTCCTCATCCGCCTGAGAGATACCTCGGTTTCTCGATGACAGTGGGAGCGAGGAATGCATCATGAGATGATGACCCATCTAGTATCGAGCAGGCCATCGAGAGTAGGGACTCTGTAAGAATGACTGGATGCTTAGCGATCTGAGATGGAATCCATATACACCAACAAAGTATGGACTTTGGTTGCGATATCTGAAGGGTTAAATCACCATCAGGAGCAAGTATATCTTGAGAAGATTACTTGGTGTAGATGGAAAATTTGAGACTTTTAAAGCTAGACTTGTTAAAGGTTTTCGTCATCGACCAAGAGTGGAAAATGATGAAACCTTTTCCAGGGACTATACTTAAGTCCATCCAGTGGAGGGACAGTATGTTGGAAGAGTTCCAAGCTAGATACCGTGGCAAACTAGATGATAAAGGCTGGTAACATCGCTATTATAGATACTACTAAAGAGGCAGTTTGGGTGTATATTGGTCCATAAGATGAACTAGGTTCCTACCATTGTATGACAATGGAAGTATGGCTTTGGCCCAGGAACCCCGATCCCATCAGTGACCCAGACATATTCTGAGGAAGCATCACCTGATCATGGAGATAGTTGATCTCCAGGGTGATCGAGATTAGGAGAGTAGACTCAGAGGACAACACACCGGATCCACTCACGAAGGCCTTTTCCTAAAGAGAGACTTTTATGGGATGGTTGAGTATGTGATACTGCAACCACTGCTATAGATGGCCCTAGTGCAAGTGGGAGATTGTTAGTTATATGTATGCCCTAGAGGCCATTACTGTACATTGGATGTATATTGTAGTGGATGCTGGGACATATATAGGTAGGACTTTCTTGCTCGACATGATAGTACGCAATCTGGTTGCTCTTTATATTAACATGTATACTTTTTGTCTCTCTGATTACATGTTGATAAAGCCTTTAGGATGTGTACTCGACTTCCAGGACTATGATGCAGATCATACTAGTGGGGCCTGGGTAGTCAATGAGTACATCCTTCATTGTTCCTAGTCGTGGGAATATCGAGACGGGGCATCGATATTCCAGAGTAGACTAGCGTATATCTTCTCGACCCATGTGATGGGCAATGGATGATCCCATATCCATTGGTGTAAGACATCAGAGATGGTATGCGGGTGCTCAGTGGAGACTGGGTACACTGAACGGACTCGCCGAGAACTCCCAGATGGTATTATACCTCACGTCAGATGGCAGTTCTCTGGTGACACTGGTACAGCTTAGTCTGTTGACCCGAGATCGTCATAGAGTCTTGTGTGTCTCCCACTGTGCTTTGATTTCCACCCTACCACGGCTCTACTGAGTCGTGCAAACAGGTGGTTTTTGGGTACAGTCCCGATTCACATGGAGGCAATGAGCGATAGGAGGGGATTCGTCTCTCCCGGTATTGGGGGTTGATGTTGTGCTATGCTCGACTGGCCATAACAGGAAATCCCTGGCCAGGGATGCAGTGATATACTGGTAAGAGTTGTCAGTAGTTTCACGAATGTTATGGACCTTACGTCGGCATGACTTATCAAGCTACTGGGGTCTGACGTTTACCACCCCTAGGCGAGATATGCGACATATCAGACGAACAGACCGGACTATACGGTAAGTGTTACTGGTTGGATTCACAGGAGTGTGAGCGGGCTTGCTCGTCGATCTTCTGATCGCTCAATATCCGGGTGGCCGTTACGTTTAGCAGACCGCTTGCGGCTTGTGGGTGTTTGATATGATCATCATCTGCTGCCGGCGTATTGACGAGTCTTTAGAGTCCTACACAGAGGTTTCCTGGCTCAAGCGAAACGAAATAGGAGCGCATATGAGATATGTGCGGGACCGAGAATAATGCGTGTATGTGATACCGCATTCTATTCTCGCGATGAATGTATCGATTGGTTGTATGCGATATAACCTAGTTATCGAATCAAGGATTGATTCGATAAGCCGATACATTGGATATTAGTCGGTTATATGCGATATGACCGGATCGTTAAATCAAGTATTGATTTAATGATTTAATGCATAATTATATATTTGATACATTACTTTGCATTAACTAGTATCGGTTCACTTTAAATGGATTTTCTCACTTGAAATGCACATTGTATATGTGATATATTTTTGTGCACTTGTTTGTATCATGTTTGATGATACATGCTCACTTGGGTTTGTGTAAAGATTAAACCATGGTTGTGTAATGGTTAGGGTTTTCTTTTTATTATCTACTTATTTATTTATCTATTCTTTTTTGAGAAAAAGAGAAAAGAAAACAAAATGGTTGCTTTCTTACATGAAGCTTCTTGATGCTTCATGTAACTTTGACTTAGTGACCATTCTTGTCTTCTTCTTCTGACCCTAACCATTCATCTAACCTTAGTTAAATCTCTACACTAAACCATGGTTGAATATATGATAAGTATCATATTGTTTTTTTTTTAAATAATACTTATCATATTATCTTCTTCTTCTTCTTCTTCTTCAAGAAGAAAAAGCTTGATAGCTTCAATGGCAACTTGAGCAAATGAGTGAGAAATCCAATTCCAAAGTGAACCCACTTCCTATTTCTTCATCCTCTACCTCTTGCCAAGTAGTATAGGGTGTTTTCTTCACAAGTTTCAAGACTTGGTGAAGTTGGAGTTTGATCTTGAGTTGCCTCGACGTAGATCATCTTCGGCATCGAAGCCGACGACCTAGCCCGCCCATTTCTCCGATGAAGCCGATGCTAGAGTCCGGGATTCGATTTGGACAGCGGAGAGACGTCATCACGGAGCCTAGGAGGTGGAGGACCGGATCTACAAAGGTTGTAGCCCCTTTCCTTTAGCTATAATTTGTTTATTTGCATTGCATCGCCTATATATCTAGTTAATGATCCGTATTAGGGTTTCTCGGCACTTGTAAAATATTAATTGGCCATGTTTGATCACTTGTGAGACTTCATTAGTGTGCCTTGAAACCCTACATGTGCATGCGATCCTAAGGGCTATAGCAATTAGACACAGTTGGTAGTCAAGCAGGATCCTAAGGGCTCTATCAATGTGTAATAGTGATCAGTCACCTAAACCTGTACACGACTGATAAAGGCAAACCAGATAGCATACTATCATCTCGAGTAAGACTGTGCTACCGGTATAGGTCCTCCTCAATCATTGCAATCACGTACCAGCGATCCAATAATTGACTTTGAGGGCACTACATCCAGCAGGCCTACTACTCCTGCGGAGGTGTGCGGGAATGTCCTGTTCTTCTTGAACTTCTGGTTCTACCAAACTTTCAGTAGTAGTTTGTGGTTCTGGAATTTCTTCCAGTTCTATTGCGCTCCCACTTATTTCCTTTTCTAAAAACTGCTGTTCGAGAAAATAGGCATTACGAGAAACAAAAACCTTTTGTTCCTCTGCGTAATAGAAAAAATACCCCTTAGAGTTCTTTGGATATCCCACAAACTTACACTGTATTCATCGTGCCTCGAGTTTGTCCGCATGCTGCTTTTTAACAAAAGCTGGACATCCCCATATCTTCAGATATTAAAGATAGGGTTTCTTCCCACTCCACATCTGATATGGTGTGGTAGGCAAAGTTTGGTAGGAGCCCTGTTCAAAAGATATGGAGCTGATTCTAGTGCATAACCCTAGAAAGATCGCGGTAACTCAGCATTACTCATCATGGAACGTACCATATCCAATAGGGTTCTGTTCCGTCTTTCCGATACACCGTTATGCTGTGGAGTGTATGGAGGAGTAAGCTGAGAGAGAATTCCATTCTCTTTTAGGTAACCCAGGAATTCGGCACATAAGTATTCACCACCTCGATCAGATCTCAGTGTCTTGATACTTTTGCCGGTTTGGTTTTCTTCTTCATTCTTATATTCTTGGAATTTCTCAAAGGCCTCGAATTTATGTTTCATCAATAAAATGAATCCATACCTAGAGAAATCATCCGTAAAAGTAATAAAATATGAAAAACCGCCTCTTGCATGTGTAGACATTGGACCACATACATCGCTGTGTATGAGTCCTAAGAGCTCGCTCGCTCTTACTCCATGTCCAATGAATGGAGTCTTTGTCATCTTTCCTTTGAGACATGATTGACAAGCGGCATAAGATTGATATTCGAACGGATCCAAATATCCTTCTCTATGTAACTTAGTTAACATTGTCTCATTGATGTGACCTAGTCTACAATGCCATAAGAAAGCCTGATTTATATCTAGAGACTTTCTTTTTAGTGTGTTCTGGACATTGAAAATTTGTAATTGGTTTAACACGTATATACCTAGTGTACCGGACCCAATCAAACCATGATTAAGGTGGATGTTAACAATATCGCTTACAAACGTGAAATCATAACCTTCTTTTGATAACAACGATACTGATATGATATTACACGTTTAAAATGGGTACACAAAAACAGTTGCGCAAAACCAAAATATGTCCACTCGTCAATCCAAGGTGATAATCCCATACGGACACAGCACTCACACTAGCTCCGTTAGCAACCTGGAGGGTCATATCACCAACCTTCAGCGCTCTACGGTTTCTTAATGCCTGCAATGAATTGCATATATGAGATCCTGATCCGGTATCCAATACCCAGGAAGTAGAGTTGATTGACAGCCAATTTTCAATTACAAACACACCTGAAGTCGAAGCCACACCTTACTTCGGGTCCTGGTTCTTGGCAATCCATGCTTTGCAATCTTTCTTCCAATGGCCTTTCCTACGACAGTGGAAGCACTCGTCCTTTACCACTACGGGCACCGCAACCATTGCCTTTCCCTTGACTCCCACCTTACCAACACCACCTATTGGTTTGGTAGTGGCCTTCTTCTTCCTTCCTTTGGCCCTTGCCTTGGACCTGGAAGAGAAAGCGCCGCGAACAAACATAGTGGGTGTTTCCCTTGCTTTCTGCAAGATGCCCTCTGCACTCCTCAATATGTTAAGGAGTTCTGGAAGCTCAACTTCCTTACCTTGAATGTTGAAATTCAAGATAAATTGGGCGTAGGTGGAAGGAAGGGACTGAAGAACCAAGTCTGTATATAGCTCGTTCTCTAATGTCGTCACGAGGTCCGCGAGCTCTACTATATAGCCAATCATCTTAAGGACATGTTCTCCTATAGATGATCCGACGACCAGCCTCGACTGAAACAAGTTCTTCAAGGTCTCGTATCTAGCTATACGAGATTGCTCTCCATACAAATCCTTGGTGTGGAGAAATATGGATTCTAGATCCATATTCTCGTGCCTCCTCTGATATTCATTATTTATAGAGGCAAGCACGATGCACTTGGCCTTCGCGCAGTCTAACTCCCAGGTCTTGCGGATCTCCTTATCCGCGATACTGGATTCAAGACCTGTGACGGCAGGGGCCTTTGTAGTAAGGACATACCGCAATTTGTCATAGGTAATAACCATCTTAACATTCCAGAACCAACCTTTATAGTTTGGACCTGTCAAAATATTTTTATCTAATAATAACTTAAGGCATGTCATGTTCTGGGTCACTGCAATGAGAGAGAGAGGAAACACTTTAGCATGATGCTCTTGCAAGTTTAGAGTGGATTTTAGTTTATCTAAACAGGATGGCTCCCACTGTTTCTCGAATCCCTCCTCAAACCAAAAAGGAAGAACTAGTCAGGACTATTCTCACCGTACAATACTTGCTTAACTGTTCAGCCAGGCCGGTGTCGGTACTTCGAGGGAGGTTTTACGACGCTTTCGCGAAGTTCCTTAATTAAATAACCTCTTTTCTCTGGGGGCGTAGCCCCGCTGAAACCTTTCTCGACACCTACTTGGTTTATAGCATTGATCGTTAAGTGAAAGAATCTCCTGATGAGTAGCATATACTCACAGTAGGATCGGGATCCAAATATCATCGTGTGATAAAGCTGAAGGAACCCTACCAAAATTATCACACTCCAAATGGTATGCAACACTAGCAAGTTTCAGTTTCTTTAGAAATTCTCGATATCGATTTCTGCCCCATGCTCTTATGACCTTGGCGTTGGTCAAAATGTCATAAGTCACATGTCAAGTTCTACCCATCATTATGTTGTTAATTTGAACCCACCCATACATACCCCTGACGTTGGCCAAATGATAGTACGACTGTCCCAAACTAACTCATCTATCTATGCAACAAATGAATATCCAGCAGCTACCAAACACTATGCCTTGGCGTTGGTCAAAATACATAGCTTGAATACTACCGAATATCCAAATGAAATGACAGAGGGCTACGAATGGTTTTGGCGAAACCGTGAACGTAGTGAACTTGATATGATCGAAGGAACCTGATAGCTTTTAAAAGGAGTGGTTTAAGCTCCGCAATTAAAAAAAATATCTTCTGTTTTAAAATAACTGAGTGGTTTCTTTTAAACTGTTCCAACGATTCAACTATGGTTTATTTTCTTTGCATTAATATAATGAGTCCCATCAATTAACCTATCATTGCAAAAAACAACGAAAATACAACGTCCTCTTATGCCATCCACATTCGCCACTGGGCCCCGTCATTCACCCGTTAGGTTACTTAACTAACGACAGAGCGGGGGCTGGGCTAGCGCGGGTGCAAAACATAAGTAACGTCTACTAGATATCATATATAGATATTGTATATTCGTCAGACGCAATAATAAGCATTCCAGATCATAGATGAACATATTGGATTTTGTACGAATCCGCATTCCTTTTGAGCTTGCAAAGAAAGACGGATTACACAGTCGCGATGAATAGCCAAAACCCCACCCTAGACCCCTACGGTTACGGCAAACTACCCGCCTAGTACCCGAAGTCAAGTGGTCTCCCTCAACAACGTGAGTAGGCCACTAAACACTTCAAAGTACCCGGTAGTTTGTATACCCCACCTTGGGTCTATCCTAGGAGCAGAAAACAGTAAATGAAATAATACAACTGTGGCTACAACTTCAACCCGGATGTACCCCGCAAAAGAATATTACAACAAATTACAATTTACATTTGATCGAAAGAAACACTCATCTCACATCCCCGGCTATTCATTCACGACAATCCAACAAGTCCACATTCACAAACCAGTAAAAACCATTACAGAAATGTGCAACCCCCTGGTAACCGACATACTAGCAGTTAGGGGAGGTTTAAGAACACATTAAACACAACACAGATATAATCCAGTTAGCCAAACATCTTAGAATTTCGATCAAGCAACACATATGAATCTACTCCAAACAATTGTCTGTGCACATAAAACCTGAGCAGAAACAAATCATCCCAGAAAACACAACATCAACACACAAGAATAACTGAGCAAATTTAGGTTGACTCGGTGTCAACTCGGCCACGGATCCGCGGCGGATCGCTTGGATCGGCGGCGGTTCCGCGGTGGTATGGCCGATTCACAGTCCCAAATTTCTTCACAATTCTTAAATAACCCTGCATTTATTTTTAAGTGTCCCTGAAAAATTTTTAGACCCCGTTTTAAAAACGGCAGAAACTATGTGAAAATGATGTTTTTTCGGGTTCGTTTTGCGATCGAATTTCTAACGACTTTACTAACATTTAGTTATGGTTTAGCTAGGCTCTGATACCACTGTAAGTCGACGTTAGACACCCCACATGATGCGGGGAGGCGGAATAGGTAAAACAATCATTTTTTTTAAGTTAACATCGACTAACTTTACGGATCTTTGCAAATGCCTAACTAACAACCATCTAGAAGTGATTGACTACTATGATAGATGATTATACCTCAAGATTCTAGTCCTTCTTGTTCTTGTTGTTCACCTCCTCGTCGGCCTCCTCGATGTGATAGAAGATCCACCCGAGTGTTCCTTCTCCAAGCTTTAACCTATCACTTGAGCTAACTAGGTGGCTATGATTTCTAATCAAGGTAACCTAAAGGATATAGAGATGGATTAAGTATCTATTAGTCTTGCTAACCCTTGGGATCTCAACACATGAGAGGATTAGGGTTAGGTTTTTGAAGAGAGAGAGCTTGAGGAGAGAGAAAGTGTTTGTAATAATGAAATGAAAATATAACTCATTATGTATATAATGAAGCATAATAATTATCAAATAAATCATATAGATAATTACAACCATGCTTCATTTAATACAAATGAATGAATCATCTCATGAGTCATTAAGCAATAAATGCTTCATTAACTCATTTAGATAAATCACTTCATGAGTCACAAATTCATTTAATGCAAATTACACCTAAGCTCTCCACCTCATCTTTCTTCTAGAAGCTTCTCGACTAATTACGAGAATGCCCCTCCCATCCGTAAAAACACGGAAATACCGAGACTGTATAAATCCAATAATCCAATACTAGAATCTGGCTTAAACTATAGCCCGCTAGTATTATCTGTCCGAACCTCGTACGTGCATAAATACACGTATGTGTCCGAACCCTGTCGTAAAACCATACGACCTCTATATCGTTTCGCCTGAAGCAGAGAAACTCTCTGTGTGGGACTCTAAAGACTCGACACTACGCTGGCAGTGGGTTTAACCACAGGCCGCAAGCGGTACTAGCTGTACGTAACGGTCCCCAGGTAGATGTCGATAAGAAGGCCGATGAGGAAACCCATCCGAACTCCTACTGAGCCTGATGTGACAATCTCCGTACAGTCTGGTCTGTTCGTCTAGGACTATCGCATATCGGGCCTAGGGGGCAGCAAGCGTCAGTCCCCTAAAAGCGGTATAAGTCGTGTCGGAGTGAAGCCCATTACACCTTGAGAAGCTACTGGAAATCCTACCAGTAAATCTCGTTTGCCCTGGCCAGGGACTATGCGTAATGGCTCTCCAAACACAACACGATATCAACTCCCAATACCGGGAGAGACGAATCCTATCTAACCGCCACTGCCTCCAAGTGCTTCGGGACTGCACCCAACTGCTACCTGTTTGCACGACTCCTTTGAGCCGTGATAGGGTAGCAATCTAAGAACAGTGGGAACACACTCGAGACGAAGCAGCAGTATCAAGTCTGCGGACTATGCTGTACTCATGTTACCTGGGAACTGTTAACTGACGACGGGTATAATACCAACCAACAGTTCCCTGCGAGTTTTGTCCGGTGTACCCATAACCCAACGAGCACCTGTATACTATCTCCAGTACAACGTACTGATGGCTGTGGGATAGACCATCTCCCCAACTAGGATAAGAAATGTACACACTAGTCTACTCCGGAGTATCGATGCCCTGTCTCGATAATCCTACGACTAGGGACCTGAATATGGATGTGCTTGTAGACTACCCAACCCCCACTATTGTGACTGCCATCACAACGCTGGTAGTCAAGAAAGATCCTATAGGCTCTATCAATATGTATTCGCGATATGTTAAAAGAAACATATACACATATTAAGATAGATATAAACCAAGTAGCATACTGCTGTGTTGAGCAAGACTGTTAATATAACTGTGAATATCCCAAGCTTCCATTAAGTAATATACAAGCTAGTATGATACAATAATGGCTCCTAGTGCATATACACTAACACAGTTAAATAGCGGATTTTCCTTTGATATGCTCATATTACTGTTCTATGTTGCATACATCATATTACATGGATTTACGCATTGAGATATGGATTTCATGTGATTTTCTGGATTTGAGAACCGCGGGGATATTTCAAGAAATATGTATTGTTTTGAAAACTCGGTTTCTCTTAATATGATATTTCAGTGCGTCTACCATGAGTGTTCTCGGTTCTAAGACTTGTGTTAGAAACCCGATGCGGGGAGTGGATGAGGCCGTGTTGCGGGTTCGTGGTGGACCCGGTATGGTACCCCGGGGCAAGAAAGTTATGTCGATGGATTAGCCGATAAGCCTGGCAGGAGGGATACTACCTACCGGTGATAGTATTTGGACTCGGCAGTGATCTGGAGGATACCGACCGAAGTTATGAGATGGATATAGGACGATTCGTACTGCCGGAGCCCGTGGACCGATCCGGGCAGACGAAGCCCATGGTACGTGGATTTACGTGTCGATGCTGGACACGAGTATTTCATGATGTTTCGAGTGTCGATGTTGGACACTCAAGTTCGATGAGATGTACAGATATGAGGGCCGGTCCTGGTGGCGGCGCCTGAGGATTTTGGGATTTGAGGTGTCATTGATGGACACCAGGGTTTTTCCATGCTGATGATTTATGTATGAGATTTATTATTTATCCCACACTTACATTCCTTGAATATCTCAACAGCTTCAGACTTATGTTTAAACAGGAACTCATGTCCGAATTTTGAGAGATCATCAGTGAATATAATGAAGTACGAGGAACCATTCCTGCCATGTATAGACATGGTACCGCATACATCACTATGTATCAGTCCCAAGAGTTCAGTAGCTATTTCTCCGTGTCCAGTAAATGGAGTTTTGGTCATTTTACCCATGAGACATGACTGGCAAGTTTCATATGATGTAAATTCTAACTGATTCAAATATCCATCTTTATGCAACTTATCTAGTCGTGTCGCATTGATATGACCTAGTCTACAATGCCACAAGAAGGATTGGTTCATTTCTGAACTTTTCTGTACGTTTAAGAACTGTAGTTTGATTTAGAATGTATATGCCATTATATAACGTGCTGGATCCAATCAACTTTTGATTTAGGAAAATGTTCATAACATTATTCTGCAATACAAAATTATATCCTTCTTTTCTTAATAAAGAAAATGATATAATATTGCATATCAGGTTCGGTATGTAATAGCATTCGTTCAAAATCAATGTATTCCCATTTGGTAATACAAGGTGATATTCACCAACTGCTTTGGCTGCAACATTTGCACTATTCCCTACCTTTAGAGAATGATCACCTTTTACCAGTTTTCTACCTCCTTTAAGCCCATGTAACAGATTACATATGTGGGATCCTGATCCGGCATCTAATACACAAGACGTAGAGCATACCGAGAAACAGTTCTCGGTAACGAACACACCCAAAGAAAATACATCAACATGCTCATTCTTCGTTCGGGTCACGTGGGAATCCGGATATTCCCCTATTTCCTGCTCAGACTTATAACAGTTATAAGATAGAGCGGAACCAACGTTCCTCAGCTCCGTATAAAAAGCGGGTTTGGTCAATACATCCATATTATTATCTTGATTAAGGCATGACATGGTCGCTACCTGGAGAGAGAGAAGAAAACACTTTGCGTATGCTCTTGCAAGATTAGATTGGTTATTATTTTATCTAATCAGGATGGCTCCCATTGTTTTTATCAAATCTTCCTTCAAACTCTAAAAGGTAAGACTAGCCGGGATTAATTACACCCTACAAGTTCGCCAATCTTTCGGTCAGGCCAGTGTCGGTACTTTGAGGGAGGTCCCCCGTGCTTTCGCACGGACCTAATTAAAATAAACCTCTTTTCCCAGAGGCATAACCCCATTGAAACCTTTCTAGACACCTACTTGATTGGCTAATTGTAAAGTGTAAAACTCTTCTAGGAGTAACTCTTACTCGCAGTGGGTATCGGGATTCAACTATCTCATAGAAGGTATGCAATCTCATTGCAAATTTGAACTCTTGAAATTCCCGATGTGGTTTTTACCCCTAGCACATATGACCTTAACTATGGTCAACAAATCATAAGCACTAGTCAAGTTCTACCCGTCATTTCGTGATTAATTAGACCCACTCATATGACCCATAATGATGGTCAACAAAGTCATATAACTGTCCTAATTAATCGCATCATATGCTGTATAGGAAGACATCACTTAGCTACCGTACACTACGCCTTAATTATGGTCAGCAAACGTAGCACGAATACTAAGTACTCTACTTTCTAAAAAGACGGAGGGTTGCAGATGGTTTTTATGTAAACTTTTAATGCTTTGAACTTGATCTCGTTGTAGAACCAAATGATTTGAAAATGAGTGGTTTAAGCTTCGCTTTTAAAAATCAAGTTTTTCAAAATGAACCGAGTGGGTGTAGAATCTGCTAGCTTTTACTAAAGAGGTCACTCCCGCTGAAGGGATCTCGGCTCTTTCCTCATCGAATGAGGTGCTGGATATTCATAAAGGAATACCACTATGCAAAGCAAAAACTAGAGCTACCCTTTTTGAAAATTTGATTCTACAATATCTTTAGGTTTATTTTCATTTCATTAATCTCATTAATGAAGTCCCATCATTTATGCTTCCTAAGCATCACAGATAAAGAAACGAAAATACTTATATAACGTACGCTTATGCCACCCACATTCGTCACGGGGTCCCGTCATGCACCGTTAGGTTAGATAACTAACTGCAGAGCGGGGGAAGGACTAGCGCGGATGCAAAACATAAGCAACGTTTATTATATATCACATACAAGTTTTATGATCCCATCACAGAACATTAAGGCAGACGTCAACATATGAAATATTGGATATACTAAAAGGTACGTGTTTTAAATTAAGCCAGTAAAAAACACGGATTCCACGGTCGTGATGAATAGCAAAACCCACATCCCTAGACCCCTACGAGAGCGGAAAGAAACTATACCAATTCTAGAGTTAGGAGACCCGGACTCGACTCCTCGAGATGGTCTCCCACTGGACTCTAGAACCCGGTTACATGTGCTCCCCGCCTTGGGTATATCCTAATGCAGAAAAGTAAATAATATATATCAATTGTGACATAATCCTCAACCCGGAAGTGTCCAAATAAAAGAATATCACATACAATATTTTACATGAATGAAAATGAAAAACTCTCATCTCACGCAAAAACCTCCGGCTATTCAAACAAGACGATCCAATATAACATATCACAACAACACATAACATCACATGTCATCAACGTAAGTAAATATGCGTATCCCAATTGTCGTTAACATATAGCAACGAAACTAGTGATACACCACATATTACATTACGGTCCCAGAAAAGAAAGTGGAAACTACAATAATTGTAATCTGCAACATCCTTAGACATCATAAACCCGAAATATCACATATTTTGGATTTCACGCCTAAACGTATAAATTCCTTAGACATCGTAAACCTGGAATATCATATATTCCGAATTTCATGCCTAACAAAATAAACCCGGCATTTTAGTCTCAAATTGAAAAAACTTTTCAATATCCAGTCAGGAAATTCAACAAGATTCCCAACATATGATCGAATGCTCGTCGGAAACATTAGTTGACGGCCGCACTCCCGATACCGTCGACGAAGAGCACTTAGGCGGAACACCACGGCCACGAGCACCCGAGCGGATGCTTTTGGCTATGGGGTTCTCATACAGTCACTTAATCGGGGCTATGGGGCGTGGCTATCTAGTAGTGTTACCCGGCGAGCATTCGTATACTATACGAGATTACGACGGAGTTTTGATCCGAATCAAATCCCCGCGGCAACCGATCAAAAGAGACTAACTTGCTATATTCACAAAGTACTAATTAATTTTCACAAAAATAATTATTGTGGATTCCAAATATTGTATCACAAATCACAGTTATATATACGATGTTAAACATTTCGATCGATTTATCAAACACCGATAATTCCCAGAGAGCTCAACACTTGAGTCGCAGTTAAAAATACCCAGACCGTGCCCCAAGTATCTACGAACCTACACAAGAAAGCACGCTCCCTGCCTCACCAACGGCGCCGCAGAACCGCCGCCAAAGGCATGCTTTGGCCACGCTTCCGCGGTCGTTTGGTCGAGTTGGGCCATCATTTTTCTTGTGGGTCCATAGAAAACCCTGCACAATTTTCTGAATATTTTTATTTAGAAAAATAACAACTTTTGAAAAAATTTCTAGAGAGTGGGAAATCCGGGTTTCGAAAAGTCGATCAAACACTTTTTACTTTGCCTAAACCACTCCTAATGCTATAGCTTGGCTCTGATACTACTGCTGGGTTCGCTTAGCACCCTGACACGGTTTCAGCAAGTATCATGTATGCTATTTTAAAAAAATTTGGGTGCCGAGCGAGCCCGACTAAGGATCTAACTAGAGAATTAGGGTTTAACTAAGCAAGTAAACAACTTTACTCTAAGTGATATAGGAATACAACCTTTGTAGACCGGTCCTTCACTTCTAAAGCCCAGTATAGTAGTCCTTTTGCTCCAAGTAGTGGTCTCCCGGACTCTTCTTAGGCCCCACTAGGCGAAAGGAACGATCTTGCTTAAAGATTTTCGAGGCCGAAGATGATTTACGTCGAAAAATCGCTAACTCAAGCTACCTCTTCACTAATTGATAAATTAGTGAAGCAAACAACCTATACTAAATAGCTAGTTTGGTATAGATTGATGAAGTAGGAATTTTGCTCACTTTAGAATTATTTTTCTCTTTTTCTTTTTTCTTCTCACAAGAAAGCCAGAGAGAGCAGGGAGATGAAGAAAAGATCAAGTGATCAAGTGTGAACCATGAGTGAGAAAATATCTCATATAAACTAATGTAGAGACTAAACCATGGCTAAAAATAATGGTTAGGTTAATAAATATCTAGAGTAAAACAAAATTAGTGGACTAAATCAATTTTTCCACAAGCTTCTAAAAGCAGCTTAAACCATGGCTTTTTCTACCTAATTTTGTTTTTCCCTTAAAAATTAAATCCCTAAATTATCTTAAGCATTGTGTGAGTCTCATACACCGATGTCCAATGTATCATCAAGCATGACACAACAAATACATTAACATATATCACATATATATTAAATGTATTAGTAGAAAAGAAATTCTTAAGTGAGCTAATATTAGTTAATATATATTAATATATCAAATATATAATTATATATTAAATTATTAAATCAACACTTGATTTAATAATTCAGCTATATCACATAAAACCGACTAATATCATATATCGCGAGATTAGAATACGGTATCACATAAACGTATTAATCTCGGTCCCGCATATATCACATATGTGCCCTACTTCGTTTCTCTTAAGCCAGGAAATCTCTATGTAGAACTCTAAAGACTCGTCAATACGCCGGAAGTAGATAATGATCATATCAGTTACCCACAAGCCCTCTGCGGTACTAGCTGGACGTAACGGCTACCCGGGTATTGGGCGATCAGAAGATGAACAAGCAAGCTTGTTCATACTACCGTGAATCCAATAAGTAACATTACCGTACAACCCGGTCTCTTCATCTGATATGTCGCATATCGAGTCTGGGGGTGGTAAACGTCAGACCCCACTAACTTGATAAGTCGTGCCGATGTGAGGCTCATAACGGATCGAGAAACTACTGAAAATACTTACCAGTAAATCTCAGTTTCCGCCCTGGCCAGGGACTTCCTGTTATGGCCAATCGAGCACAGCGGAACATCAACCCCCAATACCGGGAGAGACGAATCCCCTCCTATCGCTCATTGCCTCCATGTGACTCGGGAATGTACCCAAAAACCACCGTTTTGCACACTCTCTTGAATGTGGTAAGGTGGAAATCAAATCACAGTGTGAATCATACAAGACTCTATGACGATCTCAGGTCTAAAGACTAACCTGTACCAGTGTCACCAGAGAACTGCCATCTGACGTTAGGTATAATACCATCTAGGAGTTCTCGGTGAGTCTTGTTCAGTGTACCCATTCTCTAATGAGCACCTGTGCACATTCTCTGATGACAAACACCAATGGTTGCGGGATCAACCATCGCCCCATACAGGGTCAAGAATCGTACACACTAGTCTACTCTGGAATATCGATGCCCCGTCTTGATACTGCCTCGACTAGGAACAATTAAATGATGTACTTGAGTACTACCCTGGCCCCACTAGTATGATCTGCATCATAGTCCTGGTAGTCAAGTATACATCCTAAGGGCTTTATCAACATGCAACAGAGAGACAGTACAAGTATACATGTTAAGATAAAGAGTAACTAGATTGCATACTATCTTGTCGAGCAAAAAAGTCCTCTCTATATATGTCCAAGCATCCACTATAATATACAATCATGTACAATAATGGCCTCTAGGGCATACATACAACTAACATTACTAGTGGTTGGACCAGTAGATTCTCGAATGGTGTTGAGCCACATCGGCATGACTTATCAAGTTATTAGGGGTCTGACGTTTTCCACCCCCTAGATCCGGCATGAGATACTCTCAGAAGAATAGACCGGACTATACGGAGATTGTCACGGACAGGCTCAGTAGGAGTTCGGACGAGTTTGCTCGTCAGCCTTCTTTTTGACAGATACATAGGTTGTCGTTACGTACAGCTAGTGCCATTGACGAGCTTATGGTTAAACCCACTGCCAGCGTACTGTCGAGTCTTTAGAGTCCCATACAGAGGGTTTTCCTAGTTCAGGCGAAATAATGTAGAGGCCGTATGGTTTTACGTGTAGGGTTTCGATCATATACGTGTACTAAATACACGTATTTTTGATCGGACGGATAATACTAGTGTGCTTAGGAATAAGCCGTATTTTAATATTATAATATTGGATTATTTTCGTCTTTTGTTATTCGTGGTACGAATATGGGTATGTATATACGGTGAGGGGTATTCTTGTAATTTCACAAGAGTGCTTCTAGAAGAAGACACCTCATTTGTGATTAATCCATTTATTTAAATGGATAATGAGGTGGAGAAATAAGGTGTTATTAAGGACATGATTGAAGCACGGCTACTTAGGTGACTCATTCACTTTGGATAATTATTGAAGCATGTCACATTATTTTATAATGTAAATGATATGCTTGATATTATCAAAATAGCCATTCTTCTTCTCATTATCATCAAAACACTCTCTCTCCTCCTTTGCTCTCTTCTTCTTCCTCAACCCCTAAACACTCTTATGAGTTGAGAAACCTAGGGTTAATGAGATAAGATAATCCAATAAACATTCTCTACATCTCCTAAGCTATCTAGATTAGCAAACTAGGTACTTTAGTTATCTTATTATAGAGGTTAGAGCTTGAACCATAAACTCTCGATTGGATCTTCTTCGACACGAGGTGGCTGATTACCAAACACGATCCGTACATACGAGGAGCATAAGAAGAGGATAAGATGACCCGAAGGACTTAGACACGAAGGTATAAATCACTTCATTGTAGTTTGGATCCTTTGTTAGTATTGCTAGTTAGGGTTTCCGATACGATCCTCGGGTTTAGGTCGATGTTGCCCGCTACAAAATTATTGTTCCCTAATTCCGCCTCCCCACAAACCATGTGGGGTGTGAGACATCGAATTACAAGACCGGCCATCGCCCCTCGTCGGGGTTAAGAAGCATATACACTACTCTACTCTAGAATATCGATGCCCAGTCTCGATATTCCCACGACTAGGGACATTTAAGGATTTTCTTATAGACTACCCGGCCTCACTTGTATGATCGCCATCATAACCCTAGTAATCAAGCAAGAATCCTATGGGCTCTATCAACATGTAATATTAATCCGTAGTACCTCATAATGCATGTGCATGATGATAAGGTGAAATCAGATAACATACGATCATCTTGAGTAAGACTGCTCTACCCGTATAGATCCTCTATCAATCATTATAATCGACTGCCTGCAATTAGAATAATTGCCTTAAGGGAATTATACCCAACAAGATCTCCACAGTGTCTTGTGTGTATTCCCATTGTACTTTGATTACTATCCTACAAAGTATCTTATGTGTGTTCCCATTGTACTTTGATTACTATCCTACAAAGTATCTTATGTGTGTTCCCATTGTACTTTGATTACTATCCTACCACGGCTCTGCTGAGTCGTGCAAGCAAGTTTTGGTTGGGTACAGTCCCAAAGCACATGGTCGCAGTGAGCGGTCGAAGGGATTCGTCTCTTCCGGTATAGGGAGTTGATGTTGCACTGTGCTTGGTTGACCATAACCAGAAGACTTCGGTCAAAGCGGTTGAGATAAAATGATAGGTGTTATTAGTTATGTCTCAAGTTGTTATGAGTTTTACATCAGCACGACTTATCGGGTTATTGGGGGTCTGACAGATTCCACCCCCTGACCTGGTATGCGACACTCTTTGATGAAGAGACCGGACTGTACGGCGACTATCACGGATAGGCTCTGATTGTGTACGTATGAACTCACTTGTTGACTTTTATTTTGATCAATACATAGGTAGTCGTTATATACTGCTAGTGCCACTGACGTGCTTGTAAGTTGTGGATATGATCCTAACCTACTGCTGGCGTATTGATTGAATCTTTAGAGTCTCACGCAGAGGTTTTTCCCGCTCAGGAGAAATGATGTAGTGCACGTATGGCGATAAGTGTGGGAGTTCGATTAAATATGTGTATACGATACATATATGTTAATCGGATATTTGTAATACTAGCCGGTTTATGTTTAAACCAGATTATTAAATCATGTGTGTGTCTATATATATATATATATATATTATGTTCATTTTCTATTTATCTCTCATTTGGTATTTGTATACGATACAAATACACGTACATAAACTATGTGTATGTGATACACATGCATGTTTCTAAAAGGGACACCTAATTTCCATAATTAACAAATAAAGAAATGACTCATTTCTTATTTGTTAAATAAAGAAATGAGAAAAGTGTACAGAGGTATGGACATAATATTTAAATGGAAATTCATTTTACTATTTGGGTATGGTTGCATCCTTCTACTTCCCCCCTCTCTCTCTCCTTTCATTTGCTTCATGCTCTCCCTCTCCTATTTTCTACAGTGAGAATGAGTAAAAATGAGAGAAATCTAGTGAGTGTATAACTACATTTCTAGATATCTTTCCCTAGCAAATAATGATATCAAGTTACTTCACATGTTATGTTCTATTTGGTGAAGTTGAAGTTTGAGTCGGGATTTTCTCTATGTGGATCATTTTCGGCGAGGAGATCGGCTTGAAAGCTTATTCCTACAGCGACGAAGTCTAGCTCGGGTCTTCCGCGATTAAGAGGACAAGCTACAAAGGTTGTATCACCATATACTCTATTCTTTACTTTCTTGTATTTGTTGACTACTAGAATTTGAATGATTTTGGGCTAGGGATTTAGTGCTATGTTCCTTGAAATTTTTGTTCATTATTCTGTTGCGGTCCGTTAGTGTAGCGACTCAAGCACCAATTCCAACACACCTCGGCTTACATCTATGGGGCTAAATACAAAAATTTCATTAACATACAAAAGAGATTACAAAGAGCACACACCACTTAGCAATCTCTCTCTCTCTCATCCACTTCTCTTGTTCTCACACCACAAGAGAGAGGGACACAAGCACACATCCTCACAACAACTACATCTCAAAGCCAGTCTATTTCTTCCTCAAAAAGATATATATACCACTAAAACCTTAACATCTATTAGTAGCCCGTACCAATAGATAGCCGGTCTAAATGACCCATAAATGCATAAAGATTCAAAACACAATCTCAACAATCTCCACATTGGCTCGAATCCGTAGCCCACCTTCCTAAAGATACGTCATTGTCCTTGTAATCGGCTTCACAATATACACTGGCACATGCACCATGCTCCACCTGCATGGCACATCTTACTGGAATCGTTTTCTCTAACACAAGCATCACGATCAACTCAACCAGCTTTGCACAAACAACCTTCAATTTTTCATGAGCACTCATGATCATCACACCAAGGCTCCTCACGTGCTTTCACCCATCACATGAGAGACACGCGACCATGAAACCCTAGCTTTCTTTTCTCCTTCAACCCATAGCGTCTCTATGGCCATGCTTAAAGCACCCGCAAGACTTGCCGCCAGTCCCCGCGCTGCTCTCTTATACATGCACATCGCGCCTCTCACGCACGTACCACCGCTAGCGCCATTGCGAGCACACTGAGTCCCTTTGGCTCTATAAACTTATGGCCACCATTTTTCCCTTTTTGCAACCAAACGCGAGAGCACCAATGATCTACCCAAATTTGGCCAACTCCTATCAACTTCACTGTCAAACAAAAGATCGAGATGACACAAGCCTTTACATTGCTCAACCTCGATAAAAGACACATCTCGGACAGCCAACAAATCCAAATCTGAACCACTTAACCTTTCTTCTTCTAATTCAACAACCGTAGTCTTGTAAACTCAGAACTACGACTGGACCCCGTTGGCTCTGATACCACTTATTGGGGATTACGATCCTCTCGCCGCATCGAGAACACAAGTCGCATATAATAACACACCAAGAAGATGAACACACTGATAATGTGGTTCAACCACCTCGGCCTATATCCTAAATACTAAGATTTTATTAACATACAAAAGAGATACAAAGTGCTCATACCACTCAACCCTCTCTCTTGTTCTCCCAATACAAGAGAGGTGGGCACAAACACACATCCTCACAACAACTATATCTCAAATTCGATCTATCTCTTCCCTAAAAATAGATATATGTACTACTAAAATCCTAATATTTATTGGCACTCCACACCAATAAATGATCCGGCCCAAATGACCAATAATACATACGGATATGAGACACAATCTCAACACACACATCATGATCCCATATATATAATTTTAAATGGTTCTTTTAAACACTCTTTCTCTCTCTCTCTCTCTCTCTCCCCCCCTCTGATGGAGGTTGTGATCTCCTTCAGATGTTATCTTCCGTTGATTTGTTGCGAGCGTTGATTGATGGCTGAGATTGAGTTTGAGGGTTGCCTCTTGATACGTTTGGATCTCAGTGGGCTTGATTTGGAATGGAGCCGAGCTACCTGCAAGGTGTTAGTGATATGTATGCCTTAGAGGCCATTCTTGTACATTGATGTATATTATAATGGATGCATGGACATATATATAGAGGACTTTCTTGCTGGGAATGATAGTATGCTATCTGGTTGCTCTTTATCTTAACATGTAGACTTGTATTGTGATACTGTCTTGCTCTCACGTTTCGATAAAGCCTTTAGGATGTGTACTTAACTACCAGGACTATGATGGAGATCATACTAGTGGGGCCATGGTAGTCTACAAGTACATCCTTTAATTGTTCCTAGTCGAGTGTGTATCGAGACAGGGCATCGATATTCCAGAATAGATTAGCGTATACGCTTCTTGACCCATATGATGGGCGGTGGATGATCCCACATCCATTGGTGTTTGACATCAAAGATGGTATATGGGTGCTCAGTGGAGACTGGGTACACTGAACAGGACTCACCGAGGACTCCTATGTGGTAGTATACCTATCGTCAGATAGCAGTCCTCTGCTGACACTGGTACAGGTTAGTCTGTAGACCCAAGATCGTTATAGAGTCTTGTGTGATTCCCACTGTGCTTTGATTTCCTCCCTACCATGGCTTAAAGGAGTCATGCAAACAGGTGGATTTTGGGTACAGTCCCGAGTCACATGGAGGCAGTGAGCGATAGGAGGGGTTTCCTCTCTCCCGTTTATAGGGGTTGATGTCGCGCTGTGCTTGATTGACCATAATAGCAAATCCCTGGCCAGGGTTGTCGAGATTTACTAATAAAATTTATCAGTAGTTTCTCGAACCGTTATGAGCCATACATCAGCATGACTTATAAAGTTTATGGGGTCTGACGTTTACCACCCCTATACTTCATATGCCACATATCAGACGAAGAGACCGGACTGTACGGTAGTGTTACTGATAGGCTTCATAGAGAGTATGGACGAGCTTGCTTGTTGATCTTCATATCGATCAATACCCGAGTAGCTGTTACGTCCAGCTAGTACCGCTGACGGCTTGTAGGTGACTGATGTGATCCTCACCTACTGTCGGCGTATTGACGAGTTTTTAGAGTCCCACACAGAAGTTCCAGGTTCGAGCGAAATGAAGTAGGGCATATATGTGATATGTGCGTGGGCCTGATTAAATACGTGTATGTGATACCGTATTGTAATCTGGCAGTTATCTGGTATCGGTTAGGTCATATGTGATATGACCAGATTATCTAATCAAGTGTTGATTTGATAATGTGATATTCAGATAAATGACATTAGTCGGTTATATGTGATATAACCGGATTATTAGATCAAGTGCTGATTTAATAATGTGATATAATTATATCTTAACTAATATCATTAGCTCACTAATTGCTTTATATATATATTAATGTATATTTGATATATATAAATATATAAATATATATATATATATATATATTTATTATTATATGAAGCATGGCATGTTTTTCTCTTTTTATAAAATGGAAAAATGAGGTGTAAATTGTGGAGATATTTTGGGTATGGATGGGGCATTGGCTTATATGGTTTTTTATTCTTCTTGACTCATTATTCAAGCATGGTTGCAATTTAGAATTGCAATTTATTCCATGATTGAATGAGTGAGGAGAGAGATGATTCATATTATTATTTCTACACTTGCTTCATGCTTAATGCCTTAGCCATTTTCCTTGAGCTTCTTCTTCCTTTTGATCTCTACAATTTCTTCATCTCACCTCCAAGCTCAAACCCTCACAAGAGATGTGAATCATTGAGCTTGTGAGACACCAAGTAAGCTTATCAAATCCCCTACTTCACCATCCTACACCAAACTAGTAATTTGGCGTGGTGTGTTTCATACACTAAAGAAGTCTAGTGTAGAGTTTGCTTGATCTAGAGGAACTTCGGGTGGATCGTCTTTGGCGCGAAGATCACGAAAGAGGGTTGTTCAACTCGAAGAGGAGCCTTGTAGAGTCGCGTTGACTTCAATCCGGAGCTTTAGAAGAGAAGGACTCGAATTACAAAAGTTGTATGCTTCTTTCCTTCTTGTTGGAAACCCTAATATTCTAGTTAAGATCTTCTTAGACTAACTTAGCACCTAATAAAATTAAAATTTGGCATGCTTGATGCCTCTTGAACCTCATGCTGGTGCTAAGGTAGACTTTCATGGTATCAGAGCCAAGCTAGAGTATTAGGCGATGATTGTAGAATTACGAAACCGAAACTGCTCCGAAACTTGAAACGCTAAAACTCAATTTCTGTCAAATTTTAAAGTCTTCAAAAAAAACTTTAAACAACTGCAGAATGTTATATGAGATGTAACATGAACACTGAGCAAATACAAACCCATTCCACCGGAATTGACCCGAGCATATGCCTATAAAATCCGAGCAGGCCGGCCAAATAGTGTCCTCTGGGCTTCGTATTTTTGTAGTGTTCTGGTCTCTGGGTTTTGGTGTTTGTAATACCCCAGGTGGAGTTGGGGCTGAATACCACCTACCCCGTGAGAAGTGTGATGTTATCCGGTATCGAGGTAGGGATGTAACCTATACGGATGCGCACGGGGACCCACAAGAACAATGGGGAGTATCGAATTCCATTCCAAAAGAGTGCACGATCTGAACTATAAATGGACTGATACCACTCTTATAACACAGAGGCGCCTTTTGGATGAATCGAAACTCCGGAGTTTGAAAAACTCCGTAGTTAAGCGTGCTTGAGCCAGAGAAATTCTGGGATCGGTGACCTACTGGGAAGTAGCCCCGGGTTCATTCAAAAGGACAAAACCGTGCGGTTTCGGCCAAAGTGGACAATTCCATCTGTGTTTGGGGGTGGGTCATGACAAGTATGGTATCAGAGCCGGTCCCTCAAAAGTAGGTCTGTGGTTCGAGGATGAACCATTGTTCTAAGTGGGGGGGAATGTAATACCCCAGGTGGAGTTGGGGCTGAATACCACCTACCCCGTGAGAAGTGTGATGTTATCCGGTATCGAAGTAGGGATGTAACCTATACGGATGCACACGGGGACCCACCAGAACAATGCGGAGTATCGAATTCCATTCCGAAAGAGGGCACGATCTGAACTATAAATGGAATGATACCACTCTTATAACACAGAGGCGCCTTTTGGATGAATCGGAACTCCGGAGTTTGAAAAACTCCGTAGTTAAGCGTGCTTGAGCCAAAGAAATTCTGGGATGGGTGACCTACTGGGAAGTAGCCTCGGGTTCATTCAAAAGGACAAAATCGTGCGGTTTCGGCCAAAGCGGAAATACCATATGTGTTTGGGGGTGGGTCATGACAGTGTTTCACGTGTTGTTTGTCTTTGCTAAAATTTCATAAGATTTAATTTTCTACAAAGGAAATTCGGAGTCTTTCGTAGTCATAATTCTCACTTGATTTCGGGTTATTTAGACGGTGTTAAAAAGTTCGAACGGATATCAAATACCCACTTTAATCCTCGCTGGAAAAATTTTCAAGAGTTGGATTTTTTCATAGTTAAAGAACACTCAAATATCATGCAAGTGATTCGATGGACCCTCTAGAAGAACGAAACCCTAATTCGATTCTATGACCGTAAGAACCGCCGCTAAACCCTCGGGTTTGCGGTAGTTCCGCGGTGCCATAGGTGAGTCAAGGGTTGGCCCTTCTACTGTTGGTCCAGAGGTATTGCGGCATGTTCTGAGTTTTTCTAAACTGCGCTCAAGTGTTGAGATTTTTGGGAAATTTTTTGTGTTTGTTGATTCGATCGGAATGTTTAACATCGTCTAGCTTTTTGATGACATGTGATGTTATGTGTTGCTTGGATATGTTATATTGGATCGTCGTGTTTTGAATAGCCGTGTTTTTTTTACTTGAGATGAGAGTTTTTATTATCAATGATGTAAAATTCATTGTATGTGATATTCTTTTATTGGGGCACTTCTGGGTTGAGGATGATGTCACCATTATTGTATATTATTTACTTTTCCTCATTAGGATAGAACCAAGGCGGGGAGCACAAGTAACCGGGTTCTAGAGTCCAGTGGAAGACCATCTCGAGGAGTCGAGTCCGGGTCTCCTAACTCTAGAATTCGTAGGGTTGCTTGCCACTCTCTTAGAGGTCTAGGGATGTGGGTTTGGCTATTCATCGCGACCGTGGAATCCTTGTTTTATACTGGCTTAACTTAAAACGCGGAATTCCTAGTATATCCAATATTTCATATGTTATCTTCTGCTGCTGATATTCTGTGATGTGATCACTTTATATGCATGAGACGAATGCTTTATTATTGTATATATGATATATAATAAACGTTACTTATGTTTTGGACCCGTGCTAGTCCCGCCCCGCTATGCCGTTAGTTAAGTAACCTAACGGTGCATAACGGGACACTGTGGTGAATGCGGATGGCATAAGCGTATGTTGTATTTTCGTTTCTTCTGTGATGCTTAGGAAGCATAATTGATGGGACTTCATTAATGTGATTAATGAAAGAAAAGAAACTAAAATGATGTTGTAGAATCAAATTTTCAAAAAGGGTAGCTTTAGTTTTTGCTTTGCATAGCGGTATTCCTTATAGAATATCCATCACCTTATTCGATAAGGAAAGAGCCGAGATTCTATCACCGGGAGTGACCTCTTTAGCGAAACAAGCAGATGCTACAACCCACTTGGTTTTGTTTTTGATTGCCTTTTTTAGTTCTTGTTTTGCATAGCGGTATTCCTTGTAGAATATCCAGCACCTCATTCGATGAGGAAAGAGCCGAGATCCCTTCATCGCGAGTGACCTCTTTAGCGAAGCTAGAAAAGCCTAAAAAACACTCCATTTCAAAAATCACCAGATTCTAAAACGATATCAAGTTCATTACGCTCATGGTTTTCTTAAAAACCTGCGTAGCCCTATGTCATTTCAGATAGATATTATTTAGTATTCGTGCTGCGTTTGTTGACCTTGTCAAGGCGTAGTGTGCGGTAGCTGATTAGTGCTTGTCTTCTAGCATGTGATGTGATTGGATTAAGGTAGTCGTACGGCCTTGTTTATCTTGTCAAGGGTCGTGCGGGTGGGTTTAATTCAATCAAGAAATGATGGGTAGAACTTGACTAGAGCTTATGGTTTGTTGACCTTGTTAAGGTCATAAGTGGCCAGGGGTAAAAACGATTATCGGGAATTTCAAATGTTTAAATTTGCAATGAGATTGCATACCTTCTATGAGATAGTTGGATCCCGAAACCCACTACGAGTAAGAGTTACTCCTGGGAAAATTTTACACATCACAATTATACGACCGCGTAGGTGCCTAGAAAGGTGTTAACGGGGTTATGCCTCAGGGAAAATGAGGTTTATTTTAATTAGGTCAGTGCGAAAGCACGGGGAACCTCCCTCAAAGTACCAGCACTGGCATGGCTGAAAGATTGGCGAACTTGTAAGGTGTAATTAATCCCGGCTAGTCTTACATTTTAGGGTTTGAAGGAAGATTTGATAAAAACAGTGGGAGCCGTCCTGATTAGATAAGATAATAACCAATCTAATCATGCAAAGAGCGCACACTAACGCATTTCCTTCTCTCTCTCTCTCCAGGCAGCAACCAATGTCATGCCTTAATCATGATAATAATATGGATGTATTGACCGAACCCGCTTGTTATACTGAGCAAGGGAAAGTTGGTTCCGCTCCGACTTATAAGTGTTATAAGTCCGAGCAGGAAATAGGAACATATCCGGATTCCCACGCCACCCAAACGAAGAATAAGCATATTGATGCATCTTCTTCGGGTGTGTTAGTTACAGAGAACTACTTCTCAATACACTCCACGTCCTGGGTATTAGATACTGGATCGGAATCCCACATATGCAATTTGTTGCAAGGGCTAAGGAAAGGTAGAGAGCTAGGAAAAGGTGATCATTCCCTAAAAGTAGGGAATAGTGCAAATGTTGCAGCCAAAGCAGTAGGTGAATATCACCTAGTATTACCTAAAGGGAATACTTTGATCTTGAACGAATGTTATTACGTACGCTCTATGATATGCAATTTAATATCAATTTCTTTATTAGATAAAGAAGGATATAACTTTGTAGTGGAGAATAATGTTATGAACATATACCTAAATCAAGTGTTGATTAGGTTTGGTGCGTTATGTAACGGTTTATACGTTCTAAATCAAAACACAATTCTTAATGTACAGAACACAAACAAGAGGAAAAGTTCAGAAATGAATGAAGCCTTCTTATGGAACTGTAGACTAGGTCATATCAATGCGACAAGACTGGCTAAGCTTCATAAAGATGGATATTTGAATCCGTTCGAATTTTCATCTTATGAAACTTGCCAGTCATGTCTCAAAGGCAAAATGACCAAAACTCCGTTTACTGGACACGGAGAAAGAGCTACTGAACTCTTGAGACTGATACATAGTGATGTATGCGGTCCTATGTCTACACATGTCAGGAATGGTTTTTCATACTTTATTACATTCACCGATGATCTCTCAAGGTTCGGACATGTGTTCTTTTTGAAACACAAGTCTGAACCTTTTGAGAAATTCAAGGAATATAAGTGCGAAGTCAAAAACCAGACGGGCAAAAGTATTAAAATCCTACGATCTGATCGGGGAGGTGAATACTTAAGCGGGGAATTCCAAGGCTATTTAAAAGTGAATGGGATTCTCTCTCAGCTTACTCCTCCGTATACACCACAGCACAACGGTGTATCGGAACGGAGAAATTGCACCCTATTAGATATGGTGCACTCTATGATGAGTACTGATGAATTGCCTATTTCTTTTTGGGGTTATGCGCTTGAGAGAGCCGCATATCTATTGAATCAAGTTCCATCAAAATCTGTGCCTAAAACACCATATGAGACATGGAGTGGAAAGAGGTCGTATCTTAAATGAGTTAAGATATGGGGTTGTCCGGCCTATGTTAAAAAGCAAAATCCGGACAAGCTCGAGGCAAGATCAGTTCTATGTAAGTTTGTAGGATATCCAAAGAATTCGCATGGATATATCTTCTACCAAAGTGAGGAACAAAAGGTGTTTGTTTCTCAACATGCCACCTTTTTGGAAAAGGAATTTCTTGTAAAAGAAATTAGTGGCAGTGAGGTAGAACTGGAAGAAATTCCAGTAGCACAGACTACAACTGACGATTGGTGGAACCAGAAGATCCAATAGTCTCCAACGAATCCCAGCCTCTCCGCAGATCTAATAGGGTTCCTCATAGACCTGAGAGATACTACGGTTTTCTCATTGATGGTGGGAACGGGGAACGCATCATGGAAGATGATGACCCAACTAGCTTCGAGCAGGCCATCACGATTGGGGACTCTATGAAATGGATGGATGCAATGCTATCTGAGATGGAATCCATGTACATCGACAAAGTATGGACTTTAGAAGTTGTTCCCGAATGGGTAAAACCCATTGGGAGCAAATGGATCTCTAAGAAGAAACTTGGTGTAGATGGAAAAGTTGAGACTTTCAAAGCTAGACTTGTTGCAAAAGGTTTTTTTCAACGACCAGGTATGGATTATGATAAAACCTTTTCTCCAATGGCTATGCTTAAATCCATCCGGATCCTACTTTCCATCGCTACATACCATGACTGCGAAATCTGGCAAATGGATGTTAAGACCGCCTTTCTAAATGTGATTTAGAAGAGAGTGTATACATGACTCAGCCGGAGGGCTTCGTAGACAGTGGGAGCAGCGGAAAGGTGTGTAAGCTGCATAAATCAATCTACGGGTTGAAGCAGGCATCGCGGAGTTGGAACATCTTTTTTGATGAGGTAATCAAAAAGTTTGACTTCATCAAAAACATAGATGAACCTTGTATATACAAGAAGGTCGCAGAAAGTAAGGTCGTCTTCCACGTATTGTATGTGGATACCATACTCTTGATAGAAAATGATGTTCCTATGCTACACTCGGTCAAGCTCTTCTTATCACAAAGAATCTCAATGAAAGATCTAGGTGATGCCTCCTACATTTTGGGGATTAAGATCTATAGAGATAGATCTAAACAGATACTGGGATTGTCCCAATCCAGATACATTGACACCGTACTAAAGAGGTTTAGTATGAAAGATTCCAAGCGTGGGAATATACCCATGATCTCTCATGACTGATTTGGAGAAAGCTCGCATGCAAGGGATACACTATGCTTCGGTAGTAGGCACTATCTTGTACGCGATGTTATGTACCAGACTCGATGTAGCGTACTCACTAAGCGTAGTGAGTAGGTATCAAGCAGATTCAGGAGAGAATCACTGGACAGTTATAAAGAACATTCTCAAGTACTTGAGAAGGACTAAAGAGATGTTCTTGGTGTATGGTAACGGTGAACTCCAAGTGGAGTCCTTTACCGACTCGATCTTCCAGAGTGATAAGGACGACAATAAGTCGGTCTCAGGTTTTGTCTTTGCCCTCAATGGAGGGGCAGTTTGTTGGAAGAATTCCAAGTAAGACACCGTTGCAGACTCGACGATGGAGGTTGAATACATCGCTACTAACGATGCTGCCAAAGAGGCTGTGTGGATGAAGAAGTTCATTGCTGAACTTGGAGTGGTTCTATCCACTGAGCATCCAATACTTGTGTATTGTGATAATAATGTAGCTGTGGCTTTAGCAAAGGAACCCCGGTCCCATCAGCGATCCAGACATATTCTCAGGCGGTATCACCTGATCCGGGAGATAGTAGATCGCCGGGAGATCGAGGTCAGGAGAGTTGACACGAAGGACAACGTAGCGGATCCACTCACGAAGGCACTCCCCCAGACGTAATTTGAGAGACTCTTTGGGATGTTGGATATGAGATACTACAACACATGGCCTTAGTGCAAGTGGGAGATTGTTACTGATATGTATGCCCTAGAGGCCATTGTTGTACATTGATGTATATTATAATGGATGCTTGGACATATATATATAGAGGACTTTCTTGCTCGATATGATAGTATGCTATCTGGTTACTCTTTATCTTAACATGTAGAATTGTATTATGATACTGTCTTACTTACACGTGTTAATAAAGCCCTTAGGATGTGTACTTAAAAACTAGGACTATGATGGAGATCATACTAGTGGAGCCATGGTAGTCTACAAGTACATCCTTTAATTGTTCCTAGTCGAGGGTGTATCGAGACAGGGCATCGATATTCCATAGTAAACTAGCGTATACGCTTCTTGACCCATATGATGGGCGATGGATGATCCCACATTCGTTGGTGTTTGACATCAAAAATGGTATACGGGTGCTCAGTGGATACTGGGTATACTGAACAGGACCCACCGAGGACTCCTATGTGGTAGAATACCTATCGTCAGATAGCAGTCCTCTGGTGACACTGGTACAGGACAGTCTGTAGACCTGAGATCGTCATAGAGTCTTGTGTGATTCTCATTGTGCTTTGATTTCCTTCCTACCACGGTTCAAAGGAGTCGTGCAAACAAGTGGTTTTTGGGTACAGTCCCGAGTCACATAGAGGCAGTAAGCTATAGGAGAGGTTTTGTCTCTCCCGATATAGGGGGTTGATGTCGCGTTGTGCTTGATTGGCCATAATAGCAAATCCCTGGCCAGGGTTGTCGAGATTTACTGATAATAGTTATCAGTAGTTTCTCGAGCCGTTATGAACCATATGTCAGCATGATTTATAAAGTTACTAGGGTCTGATATTTACCACCCCTACACTTCATATGCGACATATCAGACGAATAGACCAGACTGTGCGGTAGTGTTACTGATAGGCTTCATAGAGAGTATGGACGAGCTTGCTTGTTGATCTTCATATCGCTCAAAACCCGGGTAGCTGTTACGTCCAGCTAGTACCGCTGACGGCTTGTAGGTGACTGTTGTGATCATCACCTACTGCCGGCATATTGACTAGTCTTTAGAGTCCCACATAGAGGTTTCCTGGTTCGAGCAAAATGAAGTAGGGCACATATGTGATATGTGCGTGGGCCTGATTAAATACGTGTATGTGATACCGTATTGTAATCTGGCAGTTATCTGGTATCGGTTAGGTCATATGTGATATGACCAGATTATCGAATCAAGTGTTGATTTGTTAATGTGATATTCAGATAAATAATATTAGTCGGTTATATGTGATATAACCGGATTATTAGATCAAGTGTTGATTTAATAATGTGATATATATTATATGTGATATAATTATATCTTAACTAATATTATTAGCTCACTAATTACTTTATTTATATATTTGTATATATATTAATGTATATTTGATATACATAAATATATATATATATATATTATTATATGAAGCATGGCATGTTTTTCTATTTTTAGAAAATGGAAAAATGATGTGTAAATTGTGGAGATATTTTGGGTATGGATGAGGCATGTGCTTATATAGTTTTTTATTCTTCTTGACTCACTATTCAAGCATGGTTGCAATTTTGAATTGCAATTTATTCCATGCTTGAATGAGTGAGGAGAGAGATGATTCATATTATTGTTTCTACACTTGCTTCATGCTTAATGGCTTAGCCATTTTCCTTGAGCTTCTTCTTCCTCTTGATCTCTACAATTTCTTCATCTCACCTCCAAGCTCAAGCCCTTACATGAGATGTGAATCATTGAGCTTGTGAGACACCAAGTGAGCTTATCAAATCCCCTACTTCACCGTCCCACACCAAACTAGCAATTTGGTGTGGTGTGTTTCATACACTAAAGAAGTTTAGTGTAGAGTTAGCTTGATCTAGAGGAACATCGGGTGGATCGTCTTTGGCGTGAAGATCACGAAGGTGGGTCATTCAACTTGAAGAGGAGCCTTGTAGAGTCGCGCGGACTTCAACCCGGAGCTTTAGAAGAGAAGGACTCGAATTACAAAGGTTGTTTACTTCTTTCCTTCTTGTTGGAAACCCTAATATTCTTGTTAAGATCTTGTTAGACTAACTTATCACCTAATAAAATTAATATTTGGAATGCTTGATGCCTGTTGAACCTCATGCTGGTGCTAAGGTAGACTTTCACAAGGAAGTCCCGGGATGGTTATACAACCGAGGACCCTTCGACGATCAAGTTAGTCGAGGTATTTGGGCAGAGTAACGGCCTGTTGGGTAAAATTCTCCTTACCTGAGTCGTCTGAAGAAGGATTTATATAGTGGCAGCCATGGACTGGCGGGCACGAGATTTACGCCGGCCGTTAGTCCCTCGGCATTGCGCCTGCGTGAAAGGCGGGATCCCCCATTAATGACGAGATACGCTCGTTAATGGGGGGAACACGATGGTGTGGAACGTGGGATCGTGAGCGGAAAATATCTCGCGACTGGCGAGATTCGTGGAGCCGTGGCGGAGACGCCTGTAATCTGCGCAGTTGGTCGGTCAGTGATACCGAGGAAACTAAGATCGGCGAGAGGCTCGGGAATGAGCGGGAGGCCGAGGGAGCTTGGTTCTGCGATAGCTCGGAGGTGAGCTAGGAGGGCTGAGGGAGCTCGGCGTGCGGGATGGCTCGAAGGCGAGCCAATGGTTTTTTGGAAGACGAGCAAAGGAGAAGTCCGGGAGGCCATCGAAGGACGGGAACATCCTCGGGAGGAAGGCCTGGGATATGCTTCCAATGTACCCTTCTTGCTCTTCTCTGGTAAGCTTTGGGACACGTCATCTGCCATGTGTCATGATCTGGGGAGTCCTCAGTACTGAGCATCATCATTAGCCCCCCACTCTCAGACCGACCTATTCAGGGGTTGGGGCAAGAGTTATCTGATCGGTCGCCTGGGCCAAGTTCTTATTTGAAGACCTCGTCGGCGTGGATTCCCGGGCAATTATTCGTATTTTTTTCGATGACGTCAGCGGATCAGGGCAGAGATCTTGCAATAAAGAGGAAGCGCCGATACGGGCGTACGTTTTCCGAAACGCCAGGCCACGTGTCTGGCGCTGGTTGGATAATGTGACGGGCCGCCGGTGTCCTTCGCGCTTGACGGGACGTGCCCAATAAGTGTATGATAGGTGGAACATTGACGGCCGTTGAATGCGAAGTGTTGTTTTGGCGGGAGACGATCGGCGCCGTAAGATGTGTTCGCCGACTGCTTTAAATAGAGGTGGGATACCCCCCAGGGTCCACACTTCGCCATAATTTCCTCAGCCCTTCGTGTGTTAGCTCGGTGCTCTTCCCCTTATATCGGATTTCTTACGTTCTTTTCTCGGCAGACTCCTTCCTTTGCTCAGGTTAGATGTCTTCCTCTAGGGAGTCCGTAGAAATTGTTCGGGTAGAATCTAGGGAGTCTTCTGCAGCTTCCTCTTCTGCATCTTCCTTTTCTTCGCCCGAGTCAGAATCCCCCCGAGAAGTTAGGGTTAGTCATGCTCCCCGGGGCCATGCGGGGGGGGGGGACGGTCCTCAAAGCGGGTGTCAAAAGTGTTCGTGACATGCCTTCCCTCCTGAGGCATGCGGACGAGCTCGCCACAATCCGGGCTCGCTTCCACATTACCCCCGGCTACTCGCCTCGCCTGGCCGAGAAGGGAGAGAGGGCAGACCAGGTATGGGGCAAGGGGATTACCTTGTATTTGGAGGACTTTTAGGTCGGCATGCGTCTGCCCTTCTCCCCCGAGGTGAGTGCGGTGTTACGTTGCTTTCGATTAGCCCTGGTCCAGTTAGTGCCGAACTCGTGGAGGATTCTCCTCGGGTTCCTGGTCCGGTTGAGACTGCAGGAGATCCCTTTCAGCCTGAACATTCTCGTTTCCTCCCTATGCTACAAAAATCACCTCGGCACTCGTAGGGACGAGCCTAGCTAGGTATATATTTCTTTTAGAAAACACAATGGAGGGGCAGCCGGGTCGGGGGTCGTAGCAGTGCCTTCTTCCATTCATGAATGGATGGAGAAGTTCTTGTTCGTTGGGCCACCTGAGGGTGAGGATTGGCCTGTGCCCGTCCAGTGGCACAGGGCAACCTGCCCTCGGTTGAGGCGGTCGAACGATCCCGATGCGGTGGCAGTGTCGGAGTGGGAGTCCATCCAACGGGCCGATGTGTTGTTGTCCGAGCAGGCCCTCAGTTGGGCCGGGCTCAGCCCCACTCAGTTTGCGGGTAAGTTGGGAGTTTAGGTGACCCGTTTAGACTTGTGTGTTCTTCTATTTTTTCTTGAAATAGCTAACTCCTTTGTATTTTCGCTTCTTTTTGCAGAGCCGATGGATCGATCAAAATTTCGGGCTGCCCTGGCAGAGAATAAAGGGAGGAAGGGCGGAGGCGCCGGCCCGTCACGCCCTGTCGTGAGCCCAGTTCCGCCGGCGGACGCTTCGGTCAGGCGTTCCAGCATGCCCCGGGCCTCGGAAGCCGTTCGCACGCAGAGCCGCAAACACGCCCGGGAGCAGGAACCCCAAGTTTTGGATGTGGGAGGCGAGGAAGATGCTCCCGCGCCCCTCCTCAAGAGGCACCATAAGACGGTGCCCCATTCCTCGGCTTCCCCGATCTTCGTGGATGAAGGGGATCTTCGCTTCGAGGTACCCTCAGGGCTTTCCATTTTCGACAGCCTGCTCTCGGAAATGGAAAGGTCAACTGGGGAAAAATCCCCCAGGGAACCCTCTGTAGGGTTACTTAGCAAGGCAGCAAGGTTTCGGGAGGCATCGTCCATGCCATTTTCAAATTTTTGTCATGCTAAAGAACCCTAACCCTAGAATCTTAACTAGAAATTTAAACAAACAAACAATGTTAACATCTTACCATCTAAGTGAATGCGGAATACAACCATTGTAGACCGGTCCTTCACTTCTAAATGTTAGTTGTATGTATGCCCTAGAGGCCAGTATTGTACAGATGATGTATATTATATTGGATGCTTGGACATATATAGAGAGGACTTTCTTTCTCGATATGATAGTATGCTATCTGGTTGCTTTTTACTTTAACATGCATACTAGTCTCTTTATACTATCTAATCGTTACATGTTGGTAAAGCCCTTAGGATGTGTACTTGACTACCTGGACTATGATGCGGATCATACTGGTGGAGACATGGTAGTCCATAAGTACATCCTTCAAGGTCTCTAGTCATGGGTGTAACGAGATGGGGCATCGATATAGCAGTGTAGACTAGCGTATACGCTTCTCGACCCATGAGATGGGCGATGGATGATCCCATATCCATTGGTGTTTGACATCAGAGATGGTATACGGGTGCTCAGTGGAGACTGGGTACACTGGACGGACTCACCGAGAACTCCCATATGATATTATACCTCACGTCAGATGGCAGTTCTCTGGTGACACTTGTGCAGGTTTGTCTGTAGACCCGAGATCGTCATAGAGTCTTGTGTGATTCCCACTGTGCTTTGATTTCCACCTTACCACGTCCATGGGGGCGTGCAAAACGGTGGTTTTTGGGTACAGTCCCGAGTCACATGGAGGCAATGAGCGATAGGAGGGGTTTCGTCTCTCCCGGTATTGGGGGTTGATGTTGCGCTGTGCTCGATTGGCCGTAACAGGGAAGTCCCTGGCCAGGGCTGATTTAGAGATTTACTGGTAAGTGTTACCAGTAGTTTCTCGACCCGTTATGAGCCTCACATCGGCACGACTTATCGGTTATTGGGGTCTGACGTTTACCACCCCTAGACTTGATATGCGACATATCAGACGAGGAGACCGGACTGTACGGGAAGTGTTACCGGCAGGCTTTTACAGGAGTTAGAGCGGGCTTGCTTGCTGATCTTCTGATCGCTCAATACCCGGGTAGCCGTTACGTCCAGCTAGTACCGCTGACGGCTTGTGGGTGCTTGATGTGATCATCACCTACTGCCGGCGTATTGATGAGTCTTTAGAGTCCTACACAGAGGTTTTACTGGCTCATGCAAAACGAAATAGGAGCACGAATGTGATATGTGCAGGATCGAGAATAATGCGTGTATGTGATACCGTATTCTATTCTCGCGACTTTATATATCATTCGGTTATATATGATATAGCCGGGTTATCGAATCAAGTGTTGATTCGATAAGTCGATACATTGGATGTTAGTCGGTTATATGAGATATGACCGGATTATTAAGTCAAGTGTTGATTTAATAATTGAGTGTATAATTGTATATTAGATATACTAGTTTACATTTACTAACACTTTTTCACTTTTGGTTTTTTCTCACATGAACACTTGAATATATATATATATATATATATATATATATATATATTAAAAGTGTTTTCTTTTGTATCATGGTTGATGATACACTATACATGGGTGTGCAAGAATACACCATACTATTTTAGATGGTGGTTAATATTTATTTAAAGTAAATACAAATTAGTGATGCTTAGGTCATAAGCATGAAGCTTGTAGAAGCTTATGGATGCTTTGACAAAGTCCACTTAATTTGTTTTACTTTAGATTTTTATTAACCTAACCATTTTGAATTAGCTATGGTTATGGCTCTACAAGGGTTAGTATATTATAATCACTCACCATGGTTATCCTTCTCACTTGATCATTATCCTCATCTCTTTCATTTCTTCTTCTTCTTCATTTGCTAAAAAGAAAAAGCTTGTTAGGGTTTGATCAAAAGTGAGATAGATTGTGAGAAACAAAATTCTAAAGAGAACCCACTTCCTATTTCTCCATCCTCTACTAGACTAGCACTTTAGTTTAGGGTGTTTGCTTCACTAATTCTCAAGTTAGTGAAGTAGAAGCTTGAGTTGGCATCCCCTCGACGTAGATCATCTTCAGCCTCGAAGACTTCAAGCAAGGACGCGTCTTACGCCTCCTGAAGCCATGCAAGGGTCCGGGAGAACCACGATCGCAGCGAAGGGACTTCAACAAGGAGCTAAAGAAGTGAAGGACTGATCTACAAAGGTTGTATTTCGTGTTCCCTTAGAAGTAAAGTTGTTTACTTACTATTTGTTTCGCCTAAACTCTAGTATACGATCTTGCATAGGGTTGTTCGGCACGTAAAAATTTAATTTTGGCATGGTCGATGCCTTGTAGAGCCTTGTTAGTGTGCCTAGTAACCCTACACTAAAACTCCGTGTAGTAGTCCCTTCGCTGCAAATAGTGAACTCCCGGACTCTAGAGAGGGTTCACATGAAGAAATGAACGAGCTTGCTCAATGTCTTCGAGGCCGAAGATGATCTACATCGAGGAGCTCGAGCTCATGCTACCTCTTTACTAATGGTGAAATTAGTGAAGAAAACATCCTAAAATAAATGGATAATAGTAAAGGATGATGAAATAGGAAATGAGCTCACTTTAGCTTTATTTTTCTTACAATATTTTCTCACTTAGGAAAAAGCTAGCAAGCTTTTTCTCATGAAGAAGAAGATTAAGTGATGAAGAGAGAATGAACTCATGAGGTGAGAATAGGAACCATGGGTGAGTTAGGGTCATACACTAACTCATGTATAGACTTAACTATGGCTAATTATAATGGTTGGGTGTTCATATCAGATTTTTGCATTTTCATACCGCCCAATTTTTATCACATTGCATATCGGTAGATACTCTTGAGCCGTGTTTGCTAGTCAATTGCAGGATACAGGTTCTCGGTTCGAAAACGGTGAAATTCATGGAAAACACGACAAGATCTGGGTTCCTGCTAACCACAGATAAAACACGGTCTCCGCTCTTCATCCGTATGCTGCCAGATTCCAGTTTAGGGAGACAAAATGTCAAATCAATGTCGTTTTCAGGCACAAGGCTCAATGGTAGCACAAAATCCAAGAGATCTACACGGAGCTCGAGGCAATCATCACAAAATCTTGACAAAAAGTCCACCTTTCCCTCAACAGAAATTCTGGAGAAATCGTGGAGCCAAATTGAGAATGTACATATGCCAAAATAATGTACACAGGAAACCAGGAACACCCAAAAAAGCAGAAGCCCTAATTCCTTTAAAGGGCTGCGGATCCGCGGCCAAAGTGGGGTCCAGGCCGCGGATCCGCGGCCGTACTGGCGCCGTTGGGTATCGTCTTTCAGGGGCAGTTTGGTATTTGTACACATGTTCTGATGGTTGCCCTAGATTTCCATTCTCCAGCCTATAAATAGCCCAGAAGTTTGTGAAGAAAAGGGTCCAATTCTTGTATTTCTTTTGCTAGGTTTTAGTTTACGTGTTCTTCTTCCTCTTCTCACCTCTTCTCCATTAAACTTGTAAGTGAGCTTTTGAGTGAAGAGTGATGAATAAAGAAGACCATTTTATTATCATGCTTGTCTTACATTTGTTATAGTTGTTGTAACTTTAAATTCGTTAAGTAGTTGTTGTTATTTCCTTGTTGTTTCTTTCTTCTTCTTTTTCTTTATCCTTACATACGACAATGATACTTACGCTTGATCCTCGCCAAGGTGAGGTCGCAAATAGTTAGTCGTATTCTTCTAGTCTCCTTCTTTCTATCTTCCTCTTTTGTTTTGTTTTTCCGTATTATGAAGTGTGAGTAGTTCTATACATGTTAGGGTAGGATAAGAGAAGTTTGAGAGAAGGAAATCTCTCTCACTCTTTCCTTGCCCAACAACTTAAATCAACTCCCGTTAATTGAACCACAATCCGCTCCTTATGGCACCCTATCCTACATGATAGCGGTGATTCCGTAGTGAGACCGGTTGTGGTTGAATTAACCGGAGGTTATGGATAAAAGCCAAGAACGGACGGACAAGCACCAAAAGGAAGGACTATGCGTTGGAAAGCTTAGCTTATACTCGCAAGTTCCTTCCTAGTCGTGCTAATCCCCGTTGTTGCCGATTACCGTAACACCGATATTAAGTGGGGCAACGAAAGATGTGGAGACTCCTAACTCAAACTAACCTAATCCTAACCCTAACAAGCTCTCTTTAAATATCAACTCAACACTTAGATAATTCAACAAAATCTAAAAACCGGACTTAACTCGTTAAAACACTTTGAAAAAGACAACCATCTCCCTGTGGACGACCCGTACTCAACCGGCTAGCTACAAGCGAAACCGTCTTGATTGCGGTATTTAAACTAGAACTTGAACACGCACGTACTCTAACAATCAAATGGCGCCGTTGCCGGGGGAACGGTAGTTTGTTTCTTTGTGTAATTTCGGGTTAATTTTTAAGTATAAAAAAAAAAGAAAAAACGAAAAAAAATATACTTTGTAAAAAAAAAAACCATCTTGTTATTCTTGATTAGTTTTTGTGCAAGTGTGCAGGAAATACGAAGCTCAAGATCGACGCCAAAGACGTTGGAAATACGGAGTTCAAGTACAGTGCCAAATACGTGGGTAGATAGACCCACATTTCGCAGCTACACCGCGACGGACTAAACGAATCATCCGGTCTACTGTAAAAATCTGGAGCAGATACAGTGAGAAAATCAGAATTCCACACATCCAGAAACTCAGAAGACATCCAACAGAGCCCACACAAGAAAACTGGAGTTCCAAGTCCACAACTTAGCCACGGAACCGCGGCATTAGGGCCTTATTGCCGCGGAACCGCGGCAACTTGGTGTCTTCAGGGTGCCAATTTTTCTGGGTAAGCTCCTCTCCTCTTTCCCACTCCTCTGGACTCCAATAAATTGTGTTTTCTGCAGGTTTCTTTGCGCAAACTCTTCTCCCCCTTCCAATAAACTGTTCTTGTGCAGGATTCTTTGCGCCGCAAATAAAAATTGTTTGCAGTTGATTTGTTACTGTTTTGCATTCTTTAATACGGACTTAAGGGGCTTGAAACCAATCCCGATTGGGTGGGGATTTCATCACCCTTCCCAGGACCCCGAAAATCACTAAAGCATATGCATTGTCCATTGTAATTAAAAAATACTAGACTTCAGCCCTAAGGACTTCGCGCTCATTAGGAGAAGATAAACCGTGTTTAGAACCTCGCTTAACCGTACATTGTTTACGGGGTGTCTAGGAAAGTGTTAAAGGCGCAACCGCCGAAAGAGAAAGGGTTATTTAATTAAGGAACTTCGCGAAAGCGTTGGACAACCTCCCCTTATCTCTGCACTTACCTGGCCTCGTGATCAGTGTATTTTTAAGCCCGTTTCTCGACATTGTTTAACTTCGACAATCAAGTTCAGGAGCAGGTCTAGTAGACCTAGGTTTCCCTAGATCTAGGTGTGATTGTGCATATCTTGTTTGTGATTGCTTAAGCCGTATTTCCGTACATACTTCTGTAAATCTCTTTCTAAAAAGAAAAAAAAAAGAAAAAAATCAAAAACTTTTATAAAAACTTGCCCTTTTGTCGCCAAATCCATTTTCACCCAACACCCATCGCCTTTCTTCATTGACGTTTTCTTACCCTCACCTTCTCCGCTTTGACTATACTAAACTCGTTTAGTGTATGTCCGCTTGGACTCGGGACACTAGCGCCCGTCTAGTCCGCGTTTCGTTAGTCGCTACAGACTATGCGATCGACTCCGAAGTTGATACTCCGTCCACTCCTCTTTCACCCCTTCCTTTGCCGGCCAACTCCGACGTTGACCAGAATTCTGTTCGTACATCTTCACCTTCACCTTCACCTTCACCAACCTCTTCTTCCGCGATGTCGGGATTTAATCCGAACATCTCTTTGACCATCCCTGGATTGGCTCCACCTCCTACGGAGACCAATCTTCCACCACCTCCGCCTGTTGTAGCGCCGTAGCGAATTGCGCTCCAGGATCATTTCTACCCCACCCGTTCTGCACTTCCCACCTGCCTTTCTCTTCCTCCGGCCAATGGGGACAACTTTGAAATTAAGCCCCATTTCATCAACATGCTTCCACGTTTTCATGTGCTTGAAACTGAAGATGCCTATATCTTCATCAATAAATTTCAAAATGTCTGTGCCATGATGAAAACCACCCAGCTGTCGGACGATGCTATACGTCTACGGGTCATTCCGTTCACTTTATGCGATCTCGCTGAAAAATGGCTGTATAGCACCGCTTCCCACTCAATCACCAACTGGGACGAGTTTGTTAAAGCGTTTCTGAAAAAATTCTATCCAAATCATAAGACCGCAAGAATTCGAAATGAAATCAACCAATTCTCCCAGCTTCCTTCTGAACCCTTCTGGAAGTGCTTTGACCGGTACAAAGACCTTCTTGTTCGGTGTCCTCACCACGGTATAGAGAAATGGCAGCTCTGCCAAACCTTATACGAGGGACTGAACCCAGCAACGAAGCAGTTGCTGGAAACCATCTGTCAGGGCCACTTCCTATCGAAATCTGACGAGGAAGCGTGGCAGTTCTTTGACGATCTTGCTGAGCAAACGCTACAGTGGGAGTGCACCAGACCGACTTCTTCTTCTACCTCCACTTCTACTGGTCAGTCTAGGGTAGGAATCCACCAACTCGACGTCTCTATTGCGATGAAAGCTGAAATGGCTGCTATAACAAGAAAGCTTGAAGCGATAGAGAGCAAATTCTCTGCTCCTACTCCTGCCCCTGTTCTCCCCCTTCGTACCATCTGCGCTTGTTGTTCTGATCCTTCCCACTTGACCGAAGAGTGTCCTTACAATCCACCCTCGCAAGGACAGGATCAGGTTAATGCTGCCTTCCAGCAAAGACCGAGGAATGATCCATACTCTTCCACCTACAATCCTGGTTGGAGGAACCACCCCAATTTCGCCTGGAATCAGAATCAGAATCAATTCCAGGGCAACAATTTCCAAAGGGCCCCTCCACCGCAACAACAAGCGCAACAACAAACTCAGTATCAGCAGCCCTTCCAACCCCAACCTTACCAAAACCAGACGAACAATTTTGCACCAAACAATTCTTTTCCACCAAATAACAACTTTGTTCCGTCAAACACTGATAAGGTTTCCTCGCTCGAGCGAAGTCTGGAGGCGTTTTTTAAACAATCGACTCAATCCACCGCCAACATCCAGTCTTTGATCCAATCTTTAGTGCAACACACCGCCGCACACGGGCAGAGCATCAAAACCATCGAGGCCCAGATTGCACAGCTGAACGCGGCCTTGAGCGAGCGAGAGAAGGGGAAGCTTCCGTCCCAGCCACTTCCAAATCCCGGTCACCCACATAATGCACATGTTGCTCTTGAACAACAAAACCATAATGTGAGTGCCGTGACTACACTGAGATCGGGAAGGATGCTGCAAAACAACATTGGCAAGCGAATCAACGATGACACCCCGGCCGCCGCTGCTGCTGCTTCTTCTTCTTCTTCTTCTTCTTCGTCTTCCGAGCCTATTCTCCGTTCTTCAACAGGCTCTCCTTCCTCTTCTTCTGCTCTGAACGGACACACTTCTCACTCCACGAAAACACCTATTCTGGGATCCGTTCCAACTCCAAAATCTCCTCCTCCAGCATTAGACTCAACCAATTTTCAAAATGTTCCATTTCCAAACCGGTTGAGGTCTAATAAACAAAATCCTCAAATAGAGAAGATTTTGGAGTTATTCAAGCAAGTTAACATTAACATTCCTCTTTTAGATGCTGTCCAACAAGTCCCGTCCTACGCGAAAATCTTAAAGGACTTGTGCACGAAAAAGAGGAAGTCTCAGGTACCCAAGAAAGTTTTCTTGGCTAGTGCTGTGAGTGATGCCCTTACCCAATCTTTACCACAAAAACGGAAGGACCCTAGCTGTCCTACGATTTCAATTACCATTGGGGATAAGAACATCAACCGCGCACTATTAGATCTTGGTGCCAGTGTTAACTTGCTTCCGTATTCAGTATACGAGCAATTAGGCATCGGAGAGTTGAAACCCACACACTGCACTCTCCAAATGGCCGACCGATCGATCACCCATCCTTGGGGTGAGCTAGAGGATGTGTTAATCAAAGTCGGGGACTTCATATTCCCCGTCGACTTCATTGTATTAGATACACAGCCTGTAGCTAACCCCCGGAATCAAATTCCGGTGATACTCGGTCGCCCATTTCTTGCAACCTCAAATGCTGTGATCAATTGTCGCAATGGTTCGATGAACCTCTCTTTTGGTAATATGACAATTGAACTCAACATTTTTAGGTTGGGGAATCAGCCCACCGAACCTAATGCTCATATATTAGATGTTTGCTCGATCCAGGAGATCACCCCTGAAGAATGTGAGTTCGAGGAGTTTCTATTTCACGACGATAACCTTGACGCCACTAGTGCGTTTCTCTTCGAACCTGCTGCTGCTTCCGCGCCCAACTACGACTATGAGTGTTTTACGTTTTCACACGATCTTAGCCGCTCACCACCCGAGTTTGAATCGTTTGACTTTTCGGATGAGTTACCTGAACCATCCAACTCGGTGGCTTACACTCGTTTCGAACCTTTGTTGGAATCCTTTGAGTTCGAGACCTTTTCTCCAATTCTTCCTTCTATCATTTCACCTCCAATTCTCGAACTCAAGCCTTTGCCATCTCACCTTAAGTACGCTTACTTAGGTGAGAACGAGACCCTCCCAGTTATCATTTCGGCTTCTCTAGTTCCTGAGCAAGAGAAAGCCCTTCTTTCGGTCTTGCACGGCAATAGGCAAGCTTTTGGCTGGTCCATGGCGGACATTAAGGGGATTAGTCCCCTGATCGTAGAGCATCATATACATCTGATGGATGATGCCAAACCAGCCCGGGATCCACAAAGACGTCTCAATCCAGTCATGAAGGAGGCTGTGAAGAAGGAGATCGTCAAATGTCTAGATAGTGGTATCATTTACCCTATCTCTGATAGCCAGTGGGTTAGCCCCATTCATGTTGTCCCCAAGAAGTCGGGCATTACGGTCATCACCAATGAGGCAAACGAGTTAATCCCTACTCGCACCCAAACTGGGTGGCGAGTATGCATTGATTACCGAAAACTTAACGCCGCAACGTGGAAAGACCACTTTCCGCTACCTTTTATTGACCAGATGCTCGAACGATTGGCCGGACACGAGTACTATTGTTTTCTAGATGGCTACTCTGGCTATAATCAAATTCCCATCGCCGAAAAAGACCAGGACAAGACCACTTTCACTTGTCCTTTCGGCACGTTTGCATATCGTCGCATGCCCTTTGGGTTATGCAATGCGCCCGCTACCTTCCAGCGGTGTATGATGGGAATTTTCTCAGACATGGTGGAGAAATTTCTGGAGATCTTCATGGACGACTTCTCCATCTTTGGCGATTCTTTTGACGAGTGTCTGCTGCATCTCGACGCTGTCCTTACCAGATGTAAGGACAAGAATCTCACTTTGAACTGGGAGAAATGCCACTTCATGGTGCGCGAAGGTATTGTCTTAGGACATATCATCTCGCAGAAAGGCATTGAGGTAGACAAAGCTAAGATTGAGGTCATTTCCAATCTTCCTCCTCCCCGATGCGTCCGAGATATCCGAGCCTTCCTTGGCCACGCCGGTTTTTATAGACGGTTTATCAAGGACTTTAGCAAGATTGCTAGGCCCTTGACTCTTCTCCTGGCCAAGGACACGCCATTCGACTTCAGCTCAAGCTGTGCGGCTGCTTTTGAATCATTGAAACACTCACTCACTTCTGCTCCCGTTCTCTCTTCTCCTTACTGGATGCACCCATTCGAGATTATGTGCGATGCATCCGACTTTGCCATCGGTGCTGTCCTTGGACAGCACATCAATAAGATGCCGCACGTGATCTACTACGCTAGCCGAACCCTGAACGACGCCCAACTTAACTATATGACAACTGAGAAGGAATTCTTAGCTGTTGTATTTGCTTTAGAAAAGTTCAGGCCCTACCTCATCGGCTCTCCAGTCATCGTCTACACGGACCATTCAGCTCTGCGCCATCTTTTTGCGAAGAAAGATGCCAAGTCTCGGTTAATCCGTTGGATCCTCTTGCTTCAAGAGTTTGACCTTGTCATTAAGGACAAACGAGGATGTGAAAACGTGGTTGCCGACCATTTCTCGCGACTTCCTTCTTCGCCTTCGCTTCCAATTCCGATAAACGATGTTTTTCCGGACGAACAACTCTTGACAGTATCGTGCGAACCCTGGTTCGCAGATATTGTGAACTATTTGGCCACGGGATTGCTACCGACCGAATGGTCGAGTCAGGACAGACTTCGCTTCTTATCCCAAGTAAAACACTTTTACTGGGACGAACCCTACTTGTTCAAGTACAGTCCCGACCAGATCATTCGTCGGTGTGTCCCTAATGAGGAATTCAAGAGTGTGCTGTCATTTTGCCACGATCAAGCGTGTGGCGGGCATTTTGGGCCCAGGAAGACAGCTGAGAAGATCTTGCAATGTGGTTTCTACTGGCCACAACTCTTCAAAGATGCTTATGACTATTGCAAGACTTGCTCCCGGTGCCAACACATGGGCCGGATATCCCGGAGGAATGAGATGTCGCTCCAACCGATCTTGGTTGTGGAGATTTTCGATGTTTGGGGGATAGACTTCATGGGGCCGTTTCCCAGCTCTTTTGGGAACCTGTACATCCTTCTAGCTGTTGATTACGTCTCTAAATGGGTCGAGGCTGTGCCCAGCCGAACTAACGACAACAAGGTTCCTCAAAGAAAACATTTTCTCACGGTTTGGGCACCCCCGAGCGATCATTAGTGACAATGGAAGTCATTTCTGCAATAGGACTTTCGAGGCCTTGATGCGGAAGTACTCCATTAATCATAAGCTTTCTACGCCCTACCACCCCCAAACCTGCGGGCAGGCCGAAGTTTCAAATCGGCAAATCAAGCAGATATTGGAGAAGACGGTTTCCAAGAACCGTAAAGATTGGTCTCTGAAACTCACTGATGCCCTTTGTGCATTTAGAACTGCTTATAAGACCGACCTTGGCATGTCTCCCTATCGGCTTGTGTACGGAAAGGCCTGCCACCTTCCTGTCGAAATCGAGCATCGCGCATTTTGGGGGATTAAGGAGCTGAATCTGTCTCTTGAGGACGCGGGCAGCCATCGGAACCTACAGCTGAACGAACTGAACGAGCTTAGGGATGAGGCGTACGACAACGCGGTTGTCGTTAAGAATCGAACGAAGGTGTTTCATGATAAACACCTTTTGCGCAAAACCTTCGTACCTGGTCAGCAGGTACTTCTTTATGACACCCGACTTCATTTCCATCCCGGAAAGCTCCGATCTCGCTGGAAAGGGCCATATTTTGTGCGGAATGTGTATCCGCAGGGCGCTCTGGATTTGGAAAATCCAAAGGACGGTTCACTCTTCAAGGTAAACGGACACCGATGCAAACTGTACCTTAGCGCCTAACCAACAGAGGAGCTCCTTTTCTTACAGGAGCCGGTTTACCCTGAATGATCTTCCTCTGCCTACCTCCAAACTTCGGTTATCCAGCCAAGAACAGTGGACACTGTTCCAAATAAGTTTGGGGGTATGTACAAACCATTTTGTTTATATTTGTGTATATTCTTTTTCTTTTCTTTAAAAACAAAAACAAATAAAAATTTGTGTATCACTAACCGACAATTTTGAACCTTCCAACTGCTCTCTTCATGCTACGACAGTGAGGACACTGTCCAGTTTAAGTTTGGGGGTACGCTCGGTACGTATTTCTTACCTTCGCATTCATATGTATATTTTGCATCTGCATATTAATATCCATAAAATCCATAAAAATTTGAAAATTTTCTAAAAAAATATAAAAACTTTTTTGTCAAGTTAGCTTGTGGAAGAACTCTGATTCAATATTCGACGGTTTTTGTTTGAAAAAATAAGGAATAACTAGATCTTATGTTTGGATTTTGAAAACCTGAAAGATAACTCTCCTTTGAAGTTAACTATAGCTGATATACGTCTTTACATCACACTACACGTGTCGTAAGATTTTGGGAATTAGATGACAAGTCTTTCATGTTTAAACTTTTAAACAGATAAATGATTTTCTGAGGATCAAATAGGTTTGTTCTGAAATAAGTAATGTCAAGAATAGTTTATGAAGTAAAGCGAATATGAAGGAATGTTATTGATGCCATAATTGGAGCTAAGTCTGAAAAATAACCCATCTAAAACTTGATTGGAATGATTACACACCAAACACGTCTTTTATCCAAAAAAATATTTGAACTGCCAGTTATATCTCCGTTCGTATTAAATCATCTGATTTTCACGCCAAACTGTCTTTTGTTTTTTTGGACCTAGGTAACTTGAGTAATTAAGTCCGCTGGGGTGTTTCTACACCTAATGCCCTAAAATCAACTGGTTTGGGTGCATTGGCCCAAAGCTCGCTAAGAAGCCTAGAAAGTCCAGTTTAAAACAAAATCAAGCAAGTGTTCTCTCCGAGTTAAAATTCCTAACGGTTCTTTGTGTGAGAATAATCTTGATAAAAGACAGGCTTTTAAAAAAAAAATTTAAACGGAGATATGAGGGTTTTACTCTTTGATAAAGACTATTGCACGTTCACAGAGGTGTGTATGAAATGAAAACAAGAAAAATGTGGAGTGAAAAATACGACTTAGTTTCCTGTTATGGAAGATAGAAATTCTGAAGTTGAAACCTTACTGGAAAACGAAACTTGAAAAATGCTTAACTCTTTATAAAACTTATGTGATCCTTTTAAAATTGTTATCTAGGTTTTATTGTGCGACATGATGACTTTAATCGACCTTTCGGGAACTTAACGACACTATTTGCACTACACGTAAAGACATATAAAATCTGTAGTTAAATAAGATGCGAGGTGTGAAAAATAAAGGTTCGATGGTCTAGACTTAGGATTATAGAATTGTTATTTTCTAAAACAAAACTTTAGGGTTTGAATCTTAGTTATTTTGCAAAACCAACTTGACCGGATTTTGTGGGTAGTATCCGCTGAAAACCCTCAGGAGACAACACTCCTCCTACTAGGGACACCTAGAGGTTTAACGGCTTGTTGCACATGCTCAGTGCAATCGCGTTCCTTGCGAAAGTGAGGTTAGGAAATTTTTTGTGAATAAATGGGCTTTGCTCGGGACGAGCAAATGATAAGTTTGGGGGTATTTGTTCATATCAGATTTTTGCATTTTCATACCGCCCAATTTTTATCACATTGCATATCGGTAGATACTCTTGAGCCGTGTTTGCTAGTCAATTGCAGGATACAGGTTCTCGGTTCGAAAATGGTGAAATTCATGGAAAACACGACAAGATCTGGGTTCCTGCTAACCACAGATAAAACACGGTCTCCGCTCTTCATCCGTATGCTGCCAGATTCCAGTTTAGGGAGACAAAATGTCAAATCAATGTCGTTTTCAGGCACAAGGCTCAATGGTAGCACAAAATCCAAGAGATCTACGCGGAGCTCGAGGCAATCATCACAAAATCTTGACAAAAAGTCCACCTTTCCCTCAACAGAAATTCTGGAGAAATCGTGGAGCCAAATTGAGAATGTACATATGCCAAAATAATGTACACAGGAAACCAGGAACACCCAAAAAAGCAGAAGCCCTAATTCCTTTAAAGGGCCGCGGATCCGCGGCCAAAGTGGGGTCCAGGCCGCGGATCCGCGACCGTACTGGCGCCGTTGGGGATCGTCTTTCAGGGGCAGTTTGGTATGTGTACACATGTTCTGATGGTTGCCCTAGATTTCCATTCTCCAGCCTATAAATAGCCCAGAAGTTTGTGAAGGAAAGGGTCCAATTCTTGTATTTCTTTTGCTAGGTTTTAGTTTACATGTTCTTCTTCCTCTTCTCACCTCTTCTCCATTAAACTTGTAAGTGAGCTTTTGAGTGAAGAGTGATGAATAAAGAAGACCATTTTATTATCATGCTTGTCTTACTTTTGTTATAGTTGTTTTAACTTTAAATTCGTTAAGTAGTTGTTGTTATTTCCTTGTTGTTTCTTTCTTCTTCTTTTTCTTTATCCTTACATACGACAATGATACTTACGCTTGATCCTCGCCAAGGTAAGGTCGCAAATAGTTAGTCGTATTCTTCTAGTCTCCTTCTTTCTATCTTCCTCTTTTGTTTTGTTTTTCCGTATTATGAAGTGTGAGTAGTTCTATACTTGTTAGGGTAGGATAAGGGAAGTTTGAGAGAAGGAAATCTCTCTCACTCTTTCCTTGCCCAACAACTTAAATCAACTCCCGTTAATTGAACCACAATCCGCTCCTTACGGCACCCTATCCTACATGATAGCGGTGATTCCGTAGTGAGACCGGTTGTGGTTGAATTAACCGGAGGTTATGGATAAGAGCCAAGAACGGACGGACAAGCACCAAAAGGAAGGACTATGCGTTGGAAAGCCTAGCTTATACTCGCAAGTTCCTTCCTAGTCGTGCTAATCCCCGTTGTTGCCGATTACCGTAACACCGATATTAAGTGGGGCAACGAAAGATGTGGAGACTCCTAACTCAAACTAACCTAATCCTAACCCTAACAAGCTCTCTTTAAATATCAACTCAACACTTAGATAATTCAACAAAATCTAAAAACCGGACTTAACTCGTTAAAACACTTTGAAAAAGACAACCATCTCCCTGTGGACGACCCGTACTCAACCGGCTAGCTACAAGCGAAACTGTCTTGATTGCGGTAGTTAAACTAGAACTTGAACACGCACGTACTCTAACAATCATTGGGTTAATAAAAATCTTAAGCAAAACAAAAATTGTGGACTTAGTCAATGGTTATCCAAGCTTCTCCAAGCTTCTAGCCATGACCAATATCCATTCAATTTTGAATTGCTTAATCAATTAAAAACCCTAAGATTATAACAAGCATGGTGTAAGTCACACACACACCCATGAAGCATGTATTATCAAGCATGACACATAATATTGTACACTAATATATATCACATATACTATGTGCACAATCAAGTGAGAAAAAGAAATCATAAGTGAGAAAATATTAGTTAATGTAACTTAATATATCAAATATATAATTATACATTAAATTATTAAATCAACACTTGATTTAATAATCCGGCTATATCTCATATAACCGACTAATATCTTGTGTATCAATCTATCGAATCAACACTTGATCCGATAACCCGGCTATATCACATATAACTGACCGATATCACATATCGCGAGAATAGAATACGGTATCATATTCACGTATTAATCTCGGTCCCGCACATATCACATATGTGCTCCTACTTCGTTTCGCATGAACCAGGAAACCTCTGTGCATGACTCTAAAGACTCGTCAATACGCCGGCAGTAGGTGATGATCATATCAAACACCCACAAGCCGCAAGCGTTCTGCTAAACGTAACGGTCACCCAGGTATTGAGCGATCAGAAGATCAACAAGCAAGCCTGCTCATACTACTGTGAATCCAAGCAGTAACACTACCATACAGTCCGGTCTCTTCGTCAGATATGTCGCTTATCGCAGCCTGGGGGTGGTATAACATTAGACCCTAATAGCCTGATAAGTCATGCCGATGCAAGGTCCATAACGGTTCGAGAAACTACTGATAACACTTACCAGTAGATCTCAGCAACCCTGGCCAGGGATTTCCTGTTATGGCCAATCAAGCATAGCGCAACATCAACTCCCAATACCGAGAGAGACGAATCCCCTCCTATCGCTCATTACCTCCATGTGACTCGGGACTGTACCCAAAAACCACCTTTTTGCATGATCTCTTGACCGTGGTATGGTGGAAATCAAAGCACAGTGGGAATCACACAAGACTCTATGACGATCTCGGGTCGACAGACTAACATGTACCAGTGTCACCAGAGAACTGTTATCTGACGATAGGTATAATACCATCTGGGAGTTCTCGGCGAGTCCGTTCAGTGTACTCAGTCTCCACTGAGCACCCGTATACCTTTTCTGATTTCAAACACCAATGGATATGGGATCATCCATCGCCCATCATATGGGTCGAGAAGCGTATACGCTAGTCTACTCTGGAATATCGATGCCCTGTCTCGATACTCCCACGACTAGTAAAAATTGGAGGATGTACTTGCCGACTACCTCTGCCTTACTAGTATGATCCACATCATAATCCTGGTAGTCAAGTACTCATCCTAAGGGCTTTATCAACATGTAATAGAGAGACAATAAGTGTACATGTTAAGATAAAGTGCAACCAGATAGAATACTATCATGTCGAGTAAGAAAGTCCTCACTATATATGTCTAAGCATCCACTACAATATACATAGCATGTACAGTAATGGCCTCTAGGGCTTAACTATAACTAACAATCTCCTACTTGCACTAATGCCATTTGTTGCAGTATCTCATACTCAATTTCTTATAGAAGTCTCTCTAGGGAAAGGCCTTTATGAGTGGATCCGTCATGTTATCCTTCACGTCATCTCTCCTTATCTCGATCCCTGGGAGATCAACCATCTCTCTGATTAGGTGATACCTGCCTCAGAATTTGTCTGGAACGCTGATGGGACCGGCGTTCCTAGGCCAAAACCACAACTCTATTGTTGTCACAATAACAGTTATTGGACGCTCAATGGTAGGAACCTTGTTCATCTAATGAACAAGAAATGTCCAGATAGACACTTTGGTAGTATCGTTGGTAGCGATGTATTCAGTCTTTATCGTCTAGTATGCCACAGTATCTAGCTTGGAACTCTTCCAACATACCATCCCTCCACTAAGGGTAAAGACAATGCCTGTGACTGACTCTCAGTCGTCCTTATCACTCTGGGAGCTCAAACCAAGAACTTTCTTTTAATGCTTCTCAAGTACTTAAGAATGTCCTCCACAGCTTTCCAGTGATTCTCCCAAGATCCGATTGGTTCCTGATCACTACACCTAGTGGGTCATCTACATCTGGTCTGGTACATAACATCGCATACATGATAGAGCCTACTGCCGAAGCATAGGGTATCCCTTGCACGCGAGCTCTCTCCAAATCAGTCTTGGAAGACATCTTTTTGGAGAGAGTGATTCCTGAGTAAGTGGGAAAACCACCACGCTTAGAATCCTCCAAACTAAACCCCTTTAGTATGGTGTTAATGTACCTGGATTTGGGACACTCCCAATATCCACTTAGATCTATCACCATAGATCATAATCCACAAGATGTAGTAGGTATCATCCAGATCTTCCTTGGAGAATCCTCGTGATAAGAGGAGCTTGACCGAGTGTAGCATAGGAAACCATTTCCTATCAAGAGTATGTCATCTGCGTACAATACGTAGAGGACATCCTTACTCTCTACAACCTTCTTGTATATACAAGGTTCATCTACCTTTTTGATGAAGTCAAACTCTTTGACTGCCATTGTTGGATATAGTGCCCTCAAAGTCAATTATTGGATCGCAGGCATGTGATTGCAATGATTGAGGGAGGACCTATACCGGTGGAACGGTCTTACTCGAGATGATAGTATGCTATCTGGTTTGTCTTTATCATCATGTACAAGCTTCAGGTGACATTACAGATCACTATTACACGTTGATAGAGCCCATTGGATTCTTGCTTGACTGCCAGCAGTATGATCGCGATCATATACGTGGGAGCTGGGGTCTATAAGCACATCCTTAAAGTGTCCCTGGTCGTGGGAGTTTCGAGACTGGGCATCGATATTCTGAGAGTAGACTAGTGTATAAGGATCGAGACCCCGACAAGGGCAGTGGCTGGTCTCATAAGACATTGGTGTCAGTTGGTTCACCTTAGACGTATACAGGTGCTCATTGGTTTATGAGTACACCGGACGGACTCGCCGGGAACATGATAGTTGGTATTATACCTGTCTTCAGATAGCAGTTCCCTGGTGGCATGTGTACAGGTTATTAAATCGACCTGAGATCGTCATTTGTCTCGTGTGAGTTCCCACTTTGCTTTGATTACTACCCTACCATGGCTCAAAGGAGTCGTGCAAACAAATTTTAATTAAGTACAGTCCCGAGCCACATAGAGGCAGTGAGCGGATCGGCAGGGGATTCGTCTCTCCCGGTATTGGGGGTGAGATCACGCTGTGTTTAGGAGAGCCATTACACAAAATCCCTGGCCAGGGTAAGTAAGATTTACTGGTACGTATTCCAGTAGTTTATCACAGTGTTCTGGGCTACACTCCGACACAACTTATCCCGCTTTTGGAGGTCTGACTTTTACCACCCCCTAGGCCCGATATGGGATACTCATAGATAAACTGACCGGACTGTACGGATATTGTCACTGACAAGCTCAGTAGGGTTTCAGGATTAGTTCGCTCGTCAGCCTCCCTTTTGCTCAATACCTGGACAGCCGTTACGTACAGCTTGTACCACTGACGTGCTTGTGGTTAAACCCACTGCCAGAGTATTGACGAGTTTTTAGAGTCCTACACAGAGAGTTTCCCAAGTTCGTGCGAAACGTTGTTGAGGGCGTATGGTTTTATGGTAGGGTTCGAACATATACGTGCACTTGTGCACGTGTCATATTTCGGACAGATAATACTTGTGGGTTTTAGTTTAAGCCGTATCCTAGTATTATATTGTTAGAATATTTTCGTCTCGTTGTATTCGTATTCAGTCTGAATACGGATGCATGTATGTATGTACGGACGAGGGGTATTCTTGTAATTCGTTACAAGATTACTTTTGAAGTTGCCATTTCTTGTTTTGTTTTTGAACATTAAGTTTTAATGTTTAATTAATAGTGTGAAATGTGAGCATGGTATTTTTTCCTTAGCTGTTCATTTTCGAAGCTGGGTGTTTTTATTGGGATTGGGCTTTTGCTTTGGTGAGGTATATTGGAATGGGTAGGATATTTTTTCTTGCATTGATTGGGTTTGTCTTGCTTGTGATATTTTTTTTGGGGAGGTGGCGGTGGATATTTTTGTGAGGGTTTTGAGTGTGTTGTGCATTCATTGGTGAAGGGATTGATTTTCTTGGGGGCACTAATTTCTTCCTCACACACTTAATCAACAAAAGATTTCCAGAAAGCCCCATTTTTTTTTACCTTCTCTGTTCTTCTGGCCGAGCCCCATTTTTTTCCACAAGAAAAATTCTTTAGCCTCACATTTTCTCACACTTCACATGGCAACTTCATTTACCTCCATCCAATTCCTTGGGTGCCTTGAGACAAAATATTCACACACCATCTCTACTTTATCTTGGACATGTCGGCTAGCAAACTTCATGTCCGAGTTGCTTCGGTTTGAACCGGGAGCCCGTATAAAGAATTCTCGACGTGGAGCCACTTCGACGAGCGAGATCGGAGAGCGAACTTCGTCGGCACAGCAGCGAGGAGCTTGGTGCAAAGATTGAAGACCGAAGGACACGGATCGATCAGTATATTCTCTCTAAACTCTTTTACAGTTTACTAGATTACGGTTAATGGAACGATCCGGATTTTAGGGTTATGATAGCGCCAGTTTATAAAAGTTTTTGTTCCTCATTTGGCCTCGGATTGACGGCCGGGGCGCTGCCATAGCCTTACATGGTATCAGAGCCAACCCATTAACCGCATACTACTTATTTAGGCAATGTTAAAATATTGAAACCGAAACAACCCGAAACAATACCGATGTTGATATTCTTTGAATGGAGAGAAAAATTCGTCGGCATATGAGGTGGATGTTGGTTCCTTTTTGGTGCAGGTATTTTTCTTCTTGAGTTGAAAATTCATAGCCTAGCCATCACAATTTCGTGGGCTTTGGAATTGGGCTGGGAAAATTCTTACGGTTTTCTTTGAGTGTGGCTGCCTTTGGGTGTGTGTGGAATTCTTGTACTAATTTATTAGTCACTTATTCTCCACCAATACCCACAACCACAGAGAACATTTTTTTCTTCTTTGGCCGGCCTTACATCCAGTAAGATTCTTTTTCCCTTCAAACCAAATTCTAGTGCTCACATTATCTTCACCCCAATAGCATTTAGTCTCTGGAATACTGGTTCAGTGGTGTTGCTAGTTTAGCCCAGTTTTGATATGGGTTTATCTAGTTGTTTGGGGCTATTCGGGGTTATTTCGATGTCGATATTTTCTAACATTGTTTAAAGTTTGCAGTACTTACATTACTATCTGCGACCGTAAATGTCATTTGATCGATTCAACTTGTCTAATTGCTATAGCTCTTTTAGACGGGTATGCGAATGATGAGTCGCTCGTGGTACCATATTCCAGTGCGGCGATGAAGACGCCAACCAAAATTCAAATCCCCATATGGCGAATGATGAGTCGCTCCTAGTACCATATTCCAGTGCAGTGATGCAGACGCCAACCAAATTCCATATCCCATACCCCAACGGCGAATGATGAGTCGCTCTTGGTACCATATTCCAGTGCAGCATTACAGACGCCAACAAAGTCCCGAAATTCTTCCGGCCCTACGGTCTGGATCATACATCCTACAAAACCGTATATAATCCAGGGGCATAAAACGATCCCAATCTCTCCCAAGTCTACCGGCGAGACCACATTTAAAGTCCCACTAGCGATGAAGATTCCCAAACAAAAAAAGAAGGAAAAAAAAAGAAAAAAAAAGGGTATGTCCACAAGCAAAATGGGACGGATGAAAACCGGAAAAGGCTCCGTGAGTAAAAACAGCAGGACTGCCGGCGAGTTTGTGAAAACCCTAAAGGGCGCAAACTCGTGAAAAAGAGATGAAATGCACTCGCAAAGCCCTCTCAACTTTGTGAGGAGAAAATTCCCGCGTGAGATCCTTACGACTCACAAAGTAGCAACACACTTAGGAGTCTCTACGACTCCAAAGGAGAAAATGCACCTACGAGATCCTTTCGACTCGTAGGGAGAAAATGCTTTTAGGAGACCCTTACGGCTCATAAAATTGAAAAGCCTTAGGTGATAGGGACCTAAACCTGTCTCCTAAGCCATCGCCCCTCAAAGGGCAAGGGCAAATGATGAGTTGCTCCTCGCATTATTCCAGTGCAGCAATGCAGATGCCGACCCAAAAACCAATTCCCAAATCCTCCCGGGGCAAATGATGAGTTGCACCTTGCATTATTCCAGTGCAGCAATGCAGATGCTGACCAAAACCAAAATCCCCAAATCCTCTCATGGTAAATGATGATTCGCTTCTGGTACCATATTCCAGTGTAGCGATACTGATGTCAACCCAAATCGCAATCAACAAGTCAACTTCATGTTAGTGTATATGCCCTAGGGGCCATTATTGTATCATACTAGTTTGTATATTACTTAATGGAAGTTTGGGATATTCACAGTTAAATTAACAGTCTCGCTCAACATAGTAGTATGCTACTTGGTTTATATCTATCTTAATATGTGTATATGTTATCATATCGTGAATACATATTGATAGAGCCCTTAGGATCTTGCTTGACTACCAGCGTTGTGATGGCAGTCACACTAGTGGGGGCTGCGTAGTCTACGAGCACATCCTTTTTCAGGTCCTTAGTCGTAGGATTATCGAGACAAGGCATCGATACTCCAGAGTAGACTAGTGTGTACGCTTCTCATTCCAGCAAGGGAAATGGTCTGTCCCACAGCCATTAGTACGTTGTACTGGAGATAGTATACAGGTGCTCGTTGGATTACAGGTACACCGGACAGGACTCACAGGGAACTGTTGGTTGGTATTATACCCGTCGACAGTTAACAGTTCCCAGGTGACATGAGTACAGCATAGTCCGCAGACTTGATACTGCTGCTTCGTCTCGAGTGTGTTCCCACTGTTCTTAGATTGCTACCCTACTACGGCTCAAAGGAGTCGTGCAAACAGGTAGCAGTTGGGTGCAGTCCCGAAGTACTTGGAGGCAGTGGCAGTTAGAAAGGATTCGCCTCTCCCGGTATTGGGAGTTGATATCGCACTGTGTTTGGAGAGCCATTACGCAAAGTCCCTGGCCAGGGCAAACGAGATTTACTGGTAGAATTTCCAGTAGCTTCTCAAGGTGTAATGGGCTTCACTCTGACACGACTTATACCGTTTTTAGGGGACTGACGCTTGCCGCCCCCCTAGGCCCGATATGTGATAGTATTAGACAAACAGACCGGACTGTACGGAGATTGTCACATCAGGCTCAATAGGAGTTCGGATGGGTTTCCTCATCGGCCTTCTTATCGACATCTACCTGGGGACCGTTACGAACAGCTAGTACCGCTTGCGGCCTGTGGTTAAACCCACTGCCAGCGTAGTATCGAGTCTTTAGAGTCCCACACAGAGAGTTTCCCTGCTTCTGGCGAAACGATATAGAGGTCGTATAGTTTTACGACAAGGTTCGGACACATACGTGTATTTATGCACGTACGATGTTCGGACAGTTTATACTAGCGGACTTTGGTTTAAGCCAGATTCTAGTATTAGATTATTGGATTTATACAGTCTCAGTATTTCCGTGTTTTACGGATGGGAGGGGAATTCTCGTAATTAGTCGAGAAGCTTCTTGAAGAAAGGTTAGGTGGAGAGCTTAGGTGTAATTTGCATTAAATGAATTTGTGACTCATGGAGTGATTCATCCAAGTGAGTTAATGAAGCATTTATTGCTTAATGACTCATGAGATGATTCATTCATTTGTATTAAACGAAGCATGGTTGTAATTATCTATATGATTTATTTTGATAATTATTATGCTTCATCAAATATAGAATGGGTTATATTTTCATTTCATTCATACATACACACTCTCTCTCCTCAAGCTCTCCTCTTCTTCAACCTAACCCTAATCCTGTCATGTGTTGAGATCCCAAGGGTTAGAAAGACTATTAGATCCTTAATCCATCTCTATATTCTCTAGGTCATTTGGATTAGCAATCCTAGCCACTTAGTTACCTCAAGTGAGAGGTTAAAACTTGGAGAAGGAACTCTCGGGTGGATCTTTTATCACATCGAGGAGGCCGACGAGGAGGTGAACAACAAGAACAAGAAGGACTTGTATCTTTAGGTATAATCATCTATCATAGTAGTTAATCATTTCTAGATAGTTGTTAGTTAGGGTTTAGCAAAGATCCGTAAAGTTAGTCGATGTTAACTTTAACAAAATGATTGTTTTACCTATTCCTCCTCCACGCATCATGTGGGGTGTCTAACGTCGACTTACAGTAGTATCAGAGCCTAGCTAAACCATAACGAACATGTTAGAAAAGTCTTTAGAAATTCGATCGCAAAACGAACCCGAAAAAACAACATTTTCACATAGTTTCTGCCGATTTTAAAACGGGGTCTAAAAATTTTTCATGGACCCTTAAAAATACAAGCAGGGTTTTTTAAGAATTGTGAAGAAATTTGGGATCATGACTCGACCATACCACCGCCGAACCGCCGCCGATCCAAGCGATCCGCCGCGGATCCGCGGCCGAGTTGACACCGAGTCAACCCAAATTTGCATAGTAATTCTTCTGTGTTGATGTTGTGTTTTCTTGGATGATTTGTTTCTGCTCAGGTTTTATGTGCACAGAGAATTGTTTGGAGTAGATTCATATGTGTTGCTTGATCGAAATTCTAAGATGTTTGGCTAACTGGATTATATCTGTATTGTGTTTATTGTGTTCGTAAACCTCCCCTAACTGCTAGTATGTCGGTTAGCAGGGGGTTGCACATTTCTGTAATGGTTTTTACTGGTTTGTGAATGTGGACTTGTTGGATTGTCGTGAATGGATAGACGGGGATGTGAAACGAGTGTTTCTTTCATTCAAATGTCAATTGCAATTTGTTGTAATATTCTTTTGCGGGCACATCCGGGTTGAGGTTGTAGCCACCGTTGTATTATTTCATGTACTGTTTTCTGCTCCTAGGATAGACCCAAGGTGGGGTACACAAACTACCGGGTACTTTGAAGTGTTTAGTGGCCTGCTCACGTCGTTGAGGGAGACCGCTTCACTTCGGGTACTTGGCGGGTAGTTTGCCGTACCCGTAGGGGTCTAGGGTGTGGTTTTGGCTATTCATCGTGACTATGTAATCCGTCTTTCTTTGCTGGCTCAAAAGGAATGTGGATTCCTAGAAAATCCAATATGTTCATCTATGATCTGGAATGCCTATTATTGCGTCTGACGAATGTACTATATCTATATATGATATCTAGTAGGCGTTACTTATGTTTTGCACCCGCGCTAGCCCAGCCCCCGCTCTATCGTTAGTTAAGTAACCTAACGGGTGAATGACGGGGCTCAGTGGCGAATGCTGATGGCATAAGAGGACGTTGTATTTTCGTTGTTTTCTGCAATGATAGGTTAATTGATGGGACACATTATATTAATGCAAAGAAAATAAACCAAAGTGAATCGTTGGAACAGTTTAAAAGAAACCACTCGGTTATTTTAAAACAGAAGATATTTTTTAAAATTGCGGAGCTTAAACCACTCCTTTTAAAAGCTATCAGGTTCCTTCGATCATATCAAGTCCACTACGTTCACGGTTTCGCCAAAACTATTCGTAGCCCTCCGTCATTTCATCTGGGTATTCAATAGTATTCAAGCTATGTATTTTGACCAACGCCAAGGAATAGTGTTTGGTAGCTGCTAGGCATTCATTTGTTGCATAGATAGATGAGTTAGTTTGGGACATTCGTACTGCCATTTGGCCAACGTCAGGGGTATGTACGGATGGGTTCAAATTAACAAGATAATGGTGGGTAAAACTTGACATGCGACTTATGACATTTTGACCAACGCCAAGGTCATAAGAGCATGGGGCAGAAATTGATATCGGGAATTTCTAAAGAAAATGAAATTTGCTAAGAGTTGCATACCATTTGGAGTGTGATAATTTTGGTAGGATTCCTTCAGCTTTATCACACGATGATATTTGGATACCGATCCTACTATGAGTATCCGCTACTCATCAGGAGATTCGTCACTTAACGATCAATGGTATAAACCAAGTAGGTGTCGAGAAAGGTGTCAGCGGGGCTACGCCCCCAGAGAAAAGAGGTTATTTAATTAAGGAACTTCGTGAAAGCGTCGTAAAATCTCCCTCAAAGTACCGACACCGGCCTGGCTGAACGGTTAAGCAAGTATTGTACGGTGAGAATAGTCCTGACTAGTTCTTCCTTTTTGGTTTGAGGAGGGATTCGAGAAACAGTGGGAGCCATCCTGTTTAGATAAACTAAAAACCACTCTAAACTTGCAAGAGCATCATGCTAAAGTATTCTCTCTCTCTCTCTCATTGCAGCGACCCAGAACATGACAGGCCTTAAGTTATTATTTGATAACAATATTTTGACAGGGCCAAACTATAAAAATTGGTTCTGGAATGTTAATATGGTTATTACCTATGACAAATTGGGGTATGTCCTTACTACAAAGGCCCCTGTCGTCCCAGGTCCTGAATCCAGTGTTGCGGATAAGGAAATCCGCAAGACCTGGGAGTTAGATTGCACGAAGGACAAATGCATCGTGCTTGCCTCTATGAATAATGAACATCAGAGGAGGCACGAGAATATGGATCTACAATCCTTATTTCTCCACACCAAGGAACTGTATGGAGAGCAATCTCGTATAGCAAGATATGAGACCTCGAAGAACTTGTTTCAGTCGAGGATGGCCGTTGGATCATCTGTCGGGGAACATGTCCTTAAGATGATTGGCTATATTGAAGAGCTCGCAGACCTCGGGACAACATTAGAGAACGAGTTGTATACAGACTTGATTCTCCAGTCCCTTCCTTCCACCTACGCCCAGTTTATCTTGAATTTCAACATTCAAGGTAAAGAAGTTGAACTTCCAGAACTCCTTAACATGTTGAGAAGTGCAGAGGGCACCTTGCAGAAGGCAAGGGAAACACCCACTATGTTTGTTTGTGGTGCTTCTTCTTCCAGGTCCAAGGCAAGGGCCAAAGGAAGGAAGAAGAAGGCCGCTACCAAACCAAGAAGTGGTGTTGGTAAGGTGGAAGCCAAGAGAAAGGCAAAGGTTGCTGTGCCAGTAGTGGAAAAGGACGAGTGCTTCCACTGTCGTAGGAAAGGCTATTGGTAGAAAGATTGCAAAGCTTGGATCGCCAAGAACCAGGACCCGAGGCAAGTTGTGGCTTCGGCTTCAGGTGCGTTTGTAATTGAAAATTGTCTGTCAATCAACTCTACTTCCTGGGTATTGGATACCGGATCAGGATCTCATATATGCAATTCATTGCAGACACTGAGAAACCGTAGAGTGCTGAAGGTTGGTGATATGACCCTCCAGATTGCTAACGGAGCTAGCGTGAATGCTGTGTCCGTAGGGGATTATCACCTTGGATTGACGAGTGGCCATATTTTGGTTTTGTGCAACTGTTTTTGTGTACCTAGTTTAACGTGTAATATCATATCAGTATTGTTGTTATTAAAAGAAGGTTATGATTTCACGTTTGTAAGCGATGTTGTTAACATACACCTTAATCATGGTTTGATTAGGTCCGGTACACTAGATAACGGTATATACGTTTTAAACCAATTACATATTTTCAATGTCCAGAACACACTAAAAAGAAAGTCTCCAGATATAAATCAGGCTTTCTTATGGCATTGTAGACTAGGTCACATCAATGAGACAAGGTTAACTAAGTTAAATAGAGAAGGATATTTAGATCCGTTCGAATATCAATCTTATGCTACTTTTCAATCATGTCTCAAAGGAAAGATGACACAGACTCCATTCACTGGACATGGAGTAAGAGCGAGCGAGCTCTTAGGACTTATACACAATGATGTATGTGGTCCAATGTCTATATATGCAAGATGCGGTTTTTCATATTTCATTACTTTTACGGATGATTTCTCTAGGTATGGATTAATTTTCTTGATGAAACATAAATCCGAGGCCTTTGAGAAATTCCGAGAATATAAGAATGAAGTAGAAAACCAAACAGGCAAAAGTATCAAAACACTGTGATCTGATTGAGGTGGTGAATACTTAAGTGCCGAGTTCCTGGGTTACCTAAAAGAGAAAGGAATTCTCTCTCAGCTTACTCCTCCATACACTCCACAACATAACGGTGTATCAGAAAGACGGAACAGAACACTATTGGATATGGTACGTTCCATGATGTGTAATGCTGAGTTACCACGATCTTTCTGGGGTTATGCGCTAGAATCAGCTGCATTTCTTTTGAACAGGGTTCCTACCAAGACTGTGCCTACCATACCATATCAGATGTGGAGTGGGAAGAAACCCTATCTTCAGTATCTGAAGATATGGGGATGTCCAGCTTTTTTTAAAAAGCAGCATGCAGACAAATTCGAGGTACGATCAGTACAGTGTAAGTTTGTGGGATATCCAAAGAACTCCAAGGGGTATATTTTCTATTACGCAGAGGAACAAAAGGTTTTTGTTTGTCGTAATGCCCATTTTCTAGGACAGCAGTTTTTAGAAAAGGAAACAAGTGGGAGCGCAATAGAACTGGAAGAAATTCCAGAACCACAGACTACTACTGATAGTTTGGTAGAACCAGAAGTTCAAGAAGAACAGGACATTCCCGCACCCCTCCGCAGGAGTAGTAGGCCGTCTCATTCGTCTGAGAGATACTACGGTTTTCTCATAGACGGGGATAGAGAGGATTGCGTCATTGATAATGATGAACCTACTAGCTTCCAGCAGGCCATCCAGAGCGGCGACTCGGTAAGATGGCTAGATGCAATGCGAACCATGATGGAGTCCATGTACACCAACAAAGTATGGACTTTGGACTTTGCTCCAGATGGGGTAAAACCCATAGGATGCAAGTGGATCTTCAAGAAAAAGATTGGTGTAGATGGACAGGTAGAAATCTATAAGGCTAGACTTGTTGCAAAGGGTTTTCGTCAAAGACCTGGTTTGGACTATGACGAAACTTTTTCTCCAGTGGCTATGCTCAAATCCATTCGGATCTTTCTTTCCATTGCCGCCTTCCATGATTATAAGATCTGGAAGATGGACGTAAAGATGGCTTTTCTAAATGGTAATTTAGAAGAGTGCGTCTATATGGATCAGCCAGATGGTTTCAATCAGAGTAGGAGCAGCGGGAAAGTGTGCAAATTGCTTAAGTCCATTTATGGACTAAAACAGACATCACGGAGTTGGAACATCTGTTTTGATAAAATGGTCAAAGAATATGACTTTATCAAAAATCCAGATGAACCATGTATATATAGTAAAATTGTAGCACGAACTGTCGTATTCCTCGTCTTGTACGTGGATGACATTCTATTGATAGGAAATGACATTCCTATGCTACAATCTGTAAAAGGATTCTTGTCACACAGGTTCTCCATGAAAGACCTGGGTGATGCCTCTTACATTCTGGGGATCCAGATCTATCGTGATGATCTAAGAGAATGTTGGGACTTTCGCAGTCCAGGTATATCAACACTATACTGAAAAGATCCAGTATGGAAGATTCTAAGCGAGGTAATTTACCGGCTTGTCATGGAATCACCCTCTCCAAAGAGATGTCTCCCAAGACTGATTTGGAAAGGGATCGCATGTCAGTTATACTCTACGCTTCTGCGGTAGGCTCTATAATGTATGCGATGTTGTGTACCAGACCAGATGTAGCTTACGCACTGAGCGTGGTAAGCCGGTATCATTCAGACCTAAAGGAGAAGCACTGGATAGCAGTAAAGAACATTCTCAAGTACCTGAGAAGGATTAAGGATATGTTCTTGGTTTACGACAGAAAAGACCTCAAGATCGAGGCTTTTGCTGACTCCAGCTTCCAGAGTGACAAGGATGACTCCAAGTCCATGTCAGGTTATGTCTTTACCCTCAATGGAGGGGCGGTGTGCTGGAAGAGTTCCAAGCAGGACACCGTTGCTGACTCGACGATGGAAGCGGAGTATATAGCTGCTTGCGATGCCGCAAAAGAAGCAGTCTGGATGAAGAAGTTCCTCACAGAACTTCAGGTGGTTCCATCCATTTTTGATCCAATACCTCTGTATTGTGACAACAACGGGGCTATAGCTTTAGCGAAGGAACCCAGGTCCCATCAGAAGTCCAGACACATCTTAAGGCGGTATCACCTGATCAGAGAGATCATAGATCGCCGGGAGATCGAGGTCCGGAGAGTTGCTACAGAGGAGAACACTGCAGATCCATTCACAAAGGCCTTACCTCAGACACAGTTCGAGAGGCTATCTGAGATGATAGGTCTTCGATATGCCAGTACATGGTCCTAGTACAAGTGGGAGATTGTTTGTGTATATGCCCTAGGGCCATTATTGTATCATACTAGTTTGTATTTTACTTAATGGAAGCTTGGGATTTTCACAGTTAAATTAACTGTCTCGCTCAACATAGAAGTATGCTACTTGGTTTATATCTATCTTAATATGTGTATATGTTAGCATATCGCGAATACATATTGATAGACCCTTAGGATCTTGCTTGACTACCAGCGTTGTGATGGCAGTCACACTAATGGGGGCTGGGTAGTCTACAAGCACATCCTTTTTCAGGTCCCTAGTCGTAGGATTATCGAGACAGGGCATCGATACTTCAGAGTAGACTAGTGTGTACGCTTCTCATCCCAGCAGGGAAATGGTCTGTCCTACAACCATTAGTACGTTGTCCCGGAGATAGTATACAGGTGCTCATTGGGTTATGGGTACACCGGACAGGACTCGCAGGGAACTGTTGGTTGGTATTATACCCGTCGTCAGTTAACAGTTCCCAGGTGACATGAGTACAGCATAGTCCGCAGACTTGACATTGCTGCTTCGTCTCGAGTGTGTTCCTACAGTTCTTAGATTGCTACCCTGTTAGTGTATATGCCCTAGAGGCCATTACTGTATCATACTAGTTTGTATATTACTTAATGGAAGCTTGGGATATTCACCTTGTATAAACAATCTTGCTCAATATAGTAGTATGCTACTTGGTTTGTTTCTACTTCAATGTGTACTTGTGTTTATTTTAGTATATCACTTATACGCATTAGTGGAGCCCTTAGGATCTTTGGTTGATTACCAGCGTTGTGATGGCAGTCACACTAGTGGGGGCTGGGTAATCTATAAGCACATCCTTATACAGGTCCCTAGTCGCAGGACTATCGAGACAGGGCATCGATACTCCGGAGTAGACTAGCGTATGCGCTTCTCATCCCAGTGTGGGAGATGGTCTGTCCCACAGCCATCAGTACGTCGTACTGGAGATAGTATACGGGTGCTCGTTGGGTTACGAGTACACTGGACAGGACTCGTCGGGAACTGACAGGTTGGTATTATACCTATCGTCAGTTATCAGTTCCCAGGTGACATGAGTACAGCTTAGTCCGCTGACTTGACACTGGCACTTCGCCTCGAGTGTGTTCCCACTGCACTTTGATCACTACCCTACCACGGCTCAAAGGAGTCGTGCAAACAGGTGGTGGTTGGGTAAAGTCCCGAAGCACTTGGAGGCAGTGACGGTTAGACAGGATTCGTCTCTCCCGGTATTGGGGGTTGACATCGCGCTGTGTCTAGGTTGCAAAAAGAAAAGAGCTCATTCTATCATTTGGCTTCTCTCTTCTCATTTCATCTTCTTCTTCCTCAAGCTCAAGGAGAATCCTTCTCATGTGTTGAGAATCCCTCTCCTTGAAAAGAAAACACCCCATAGATACACTCTACTCTCTCTAGGGTTCAAGGTTTAGCAAGCCGGAGATCCTAGTTCACTCCAAGTTCGAGGAAGAGCCCGAAGGTTGAACCCTCAGGTGGATCCATCTTCGACAGAAGAAGGCGACGTGAAGAGAACCATCAACCTCTACTAGATTTCAAGAAGAAGGAGTTCAAGTTAGGTATAACCACTTTGCCGAGTAGTTAACTCTCCTTTGCATGTTTGCTAGTTTAGTTTAGAAAAGATCCCGACTTATGTTAGTCCATGTTGCCCCTTGTGCTAAAAATTTGATTTTTATACCGTTTCCGCCTCCCCGTAAGAACCGGGGGTCGCAACGTGGACTTACAGTGGTATCAGAGCCTAACTAAACTTAAACTAGCTTGGTAGCGAAGTGTATGGAAGTTCGAAACGAAAAAATCGCAAAACCGGAAAATCAAAAACCCTAAGTTTCTGTTGAATTTTTTTGTGCTCTAAATGTAAAACTTTATACTCCTAAAATCGGCTCAGGGTTTTGTGAGAACACCCACCAAAAACGAACCCATGAATCCTTCAAACCGCCTCGGATCCGCGGCCTCAGCTATTCAAGTCGCCGCGGATCCGCCGCCGTTTGGGCTCTTCATGTTATCGTGTTTTGTGCAGTGTTCTTCTGGTAGGGTTTTGGGATTTTTCAAATATGTTATATGTGCCCAGATTTTCCAGAACAGAAATTTACTTTTGGGGTCCTATAAATCCGTATTTTTTTCGAACTTCGCTACACTTTGGCTATGTTGGTTATATCTGTGATGTTTGAATGTATTGAACGTCGGCTAATCGCTATAAGTCGATTAGTCGGGGTTATACATCTCTGTGATCTGTGTTTGATATTTGAATGTGTATATGAATGTGTTGGACTGTCGCGGGTGAATAGCCGGGGTGGATGTGAGATGAGCTTTTGTTTTTCTTTCATTCATTGTAAATGTAAATTGATGTAATATTATTATTTGTTTGGCCGCACAACCGGGTCGGGGTTGTAGCCGTCATTGTATAATTCTTTTTACTGTTTTTGCTCTTAGGATAGACCCATGGAGGGGTGCATGATTGATTGTTCTTCGTGGATGTGTTTATCGAATCAAATAGTAAAGAAATCACAACCAAAAATATTTGACCGCAATCAAACAACGGTGTCAGTTGAAGTTAATGAATGAGTGCGGATCGTCCTCAGGGATCTCGAGATTCGTTTGTACCTTTATTTGTTTGAAATGAAATGTTAATCAACAATAAGAGAAAACACGATTCAATTGATTGATTTGTATTCGTGTGTCACTAATCTTTTCTAAAGAATCAAGAACTATAAACAACAAGAATCGGTTTCAATGGTATTTTCCAAACGACAATCAAGACTGATAAAGAGGCTCGTAGGAATCGATAGGATCTTTAGATGTGTTGTAGTCTATAATATTTCATATTCTTGTCCTTCGAAGAATTGATGCTAGATCAATGGTTATCGACGAGAATTAGGGTTTTCTTGATGAAATTAAAGTTTCATCTTCTTAACCCTTACTCTTTCGAGGATACCATTTATATTCTAGCCTCTAGCAATTTCAAGAATCGATCGGATCACCCCAATCTCGAGCGATGTTGATCAAGAAAGCATCGAATCGAATTGGGTTGTCGATTCTTGAACTTGCTAGGGTTTACAATCTCGTGGGATTCAAGAATTGATTACAAATTTGCTACATCATCATACTAAAGATCTTCTCGACTCTTTAACGAGCGGAGTTTTACTCGCGCATCACCACATAGACAATATTCAAGAACAGTAAAGATAACATGATGCGGAATTTTAAAGAAAACAAGAATGGAGAAAATATCACCTTTTATTTAATCAACAATTGTCAATACATTCTTTCAAGATCTACAAGAAGAAAGAAAAATCGATCGTTGACTCGGCTTCGCTCGACTCCGTGGATCGTGGATCTACTTTTGATCTCTTGCCCGATGGAAGATCGGCTCGGCTCATAAAAGGGTTGAAGGAATCTTGCTTGGCTTGCACTCAAGATCTTGAATTGTGGATGGATTTAGGGTTAGGGTTTCCTACAAGATTTCTCACTAATCTTGAGGAAGAAGAAAATGGAGAAAGAGAGAATAGCTAAGATCTAAGATGTTGAATCTTTTTCTCTCTAGGGTTTCTTGATTTTTCCAAGATGAGAAATGAGAGAGCCTAGGGTCCTATTTATAGAACTAGGTTTAGGTTTGAATTAGACTTTCCCTCCCAAAGTTTGTTGACAAGTTTGTTGGGGTTTAGCTTAGGGCTTAAGCAAGGGTTTAGGAAAGTTCTAGAAAGATTAGGGTAGTTTGGGAATTTGCTGATCTGGTGAAAGTGTTTGGACTCTTCTGGACTTTTGTAAGCATTTTTGAGTAGTGGGCACTGAAACAGGAGTTGTAATGAAGTTTGAGAAGTTGATTCCCTGGGTCCGCCGCGGAACCGCCGCGTGAGGTGGCTTTGGGCCGCGCTTCCGCCGCGCCTTGGTGGCCTCGGGATTGGTGCTTTCTGCAGTTGCTTGGTACTACTGTTTGGGTTATTCTTTGATGTTTAGAATTGCAGTTGCCCTTCTATGTTGATACCAGATTTGCTTTCAATGAGTTTACGAGCAATTGTAATGGTCGAGCAATGTATTGATCGAGCAAGTATCTTCTTTTCCTGCATAGACTTCAAAATAGGGGTTGCAAGATATAGAAAATATGCTATGTAATGCAATGCAGTTAATTTCCCTAGAATTTCCGGTTTTAAGGTCGAATACATGTAATTTGATATTTTGCGACCAATTAGCTAATATGTGAATTATGAATACCGTACTCTCCTATATGTATGCAGATGACAAGGAAGTTGCCGGTTAAAATATGCAGTATTTTCGACTGATCAAATACCCCCAAACTTAATTTCGATCGTCTCGAGAGAATGTTTTATTAAAAAGAGAAGGAGAAAACAAAGAAAGAGAAAAAACTAACTAGCACACTTTCGTAGGCAACACGATTGCACTGAGCACGTGCAACAAGCCTTTAAACCTCTAGGTGTCCCTAGTAGGAGGAGTGTTGTCTCCTGAGGGTTTTCAGCGGATTTTACCCACAAAATCCAAAAATAAAAGCAAGATCATGAACATTACATTTAAAGATAAGAATTGTAAAAGAAAGACTTTGAAAATTAGGGTTTCCAACTAAGCTAGCTTTTCGGTTGTCATGAGCCCTATCTTAATGGTCATGAAAAGATGTTAGAAATCACGTCCTCCCTCAATAAAACATCGTCTTATTCTTCATTCCTATCTTTATTCCAAACATCGATCATATCACCCTGCGTGTGTGTAAAGACATCCCTACACCCGGAGAATTCAATTCAAGCTATCATACTCTTGCCCTTCGACCTCAGTACTTCTTGGCAAACGAGATTGCTTACACACTTTCATGCGACCGTTAATACTTCTTGAGGTACTAACCGACCGATTACTAATGTGCATGCTAACTTGGTGTATTTTCCTAATCTTGCACCACCTCAGGCATAGCAGTGACTCCCAGACCAGTTGACCTTGGGGCACTAGGTGAAGAAGCACCCTTTTGCTATATATTTTTCTTGCCCTTGGTGATAACAAAACCAGTGTCCATTTTTCTCACCACTTTAAAAAACATTTTTCTTTTTCATACTTTGGCCTTAAGACAAGAGCATTTCAAGGTATCCTCTACTATCCCAGGCTTTAAGATGTGTGTAAGTGCGAATAGCAGGGTAGCAACGTTCAAAATGTTTGGCTTCCAGAATAGAAACTATTTTTCAGACTTATTTTTATCCTCAGATTAGTGACGTCCTTCATCTTACTAACCCTTGGGACAACGGCTCATAACTACTTATTACTAGTTCGTATAAGAAAACTTCTAATTTTCTTAGTTTTCTAAAAATTTTCCAATCTCATGGATGTAATTGTTCACTGTCTAAACTTTCATTATCTTATTTATATACAAAAAGTGTAAATATTAAAATTATTTTTATATTTGAAAATTTTTAAATTTTTATGGGTTTTGAAAATTTTTCATTTTTTTATAGATTTTTAAAAGAAATGTTTTTGTGCTTATGCAGATGATATGCAAATGATGCGAAAATAAGCACAAACCTCCCCCAAACTTGTTTTCAACAGTGTCCTCACTGTTGCCGACAGTTATACCTACAAAAATCTGTAAATCTGGGAGGAATTATTAGTGGGGGCAAATATATAAGTGAAGAACTTCCCCCAAACTTGTTTTATTTACTCACCTTCATTCAAAATATGATACTATGATATACTGGACATGAAAGTGAGACGGAGGAATTTTAATCAAGATAAACTGGCTCTTGTAAGAACAAGAGCTCCTCCGTGGGGTCAGTGGAAAAATACGGCTTTAATCTATGTCCATTTACTTTGAAAACAGTGCCGTTTTTAACATTTTCAATATCTACTGCCCCGTGCGGGTATACAGACCGCACAACAAAAGGTCCCTTCCAACGAGATCGGAGCTTACCCGCATGAAGGTGTAATCGTGAATCATAAAGAAGGACTTGTTGACCAGGTAAAAATGTTTTCCTTACAATGTTTTTATCGTGAAAAACCTTAGTCCTATTCTTTGTGATTACAGCATTATCATAAGCTTCATCGCGGAGTTCGCTTAGCTCGTTTAGTTGCAGCTTCCGAAAGTTGCAAGCAAGGTTTAAATCAAAATTAATTTCCTTTATAGCCCACAATGCTTTATGTTCTATCTCAACAGGTAGATGACATGCTTTTCCAAAAACTATCCTATATGGAGACATTCCTAGGTCGGTCTTATATGCAGTCCTGAATGCCCAAAGAGCATCCGTCAATTTGGTCGACCAGTCTTTTCTATTTTTGGCAACAGTTTTCTCCAGGATAAGTTTGATTTGTCTGTTTGAGATCTCAGCTTGCCCGCTTGTTTGGGGGTGATAGGGTGTAGAAAGACGGTGGTTGATTGAATATTTCCGCATCAGAGTCTCGAAAGATCTGTTGCAGAAGTGTGTCCCATTATCGCTAATAATAGCGCGTGGGTGTCCAAATCGCGAGAAGATATTTTCTTTCAAGAACTTAATGACAACTTTCTTGTCATTAGTGCGACTTGGAATGGCTTCTACCCACTTGGAGACATAATCAACCGCCAGCAATATGTACAGATTCCCAAAGGAGTTGGGAAAAGGACCCATAAAATCTATGCCCCAAACATCAAACATTTCAACAACCAGAATGGGCTGCTGAGGCATTTCATTCCTTTGGGATATTCTACCCGTATACTGACATTGTGTACAGGTTTTGCAATGTTCAAATGCGTCCTTGAATAAGGTCGGCCAATAAAATCCAGATTGCAAAACCTTTTCCGCTGTTTTTCTTGGACCAAAGTGACCCCCACAGGCTTGATCATGACAAAATGAAAGAATACTCTTGAATTCTTCATTCGGGACGCACCGGCGAATGATCTGATCAGGACAATATTTAAACAAATAAGGCTCGTCCCAGTAATAGTGTTTTACTTGGGAAAGAAAGCGGTATTTGTCCTGTTTAGACCAATCGCTTGGTATCAATCCCGTGGCATGATAGTTCACAATATCCCTGAACCATGGTTCAGAGGATACACTCAAGAGTTGTTCGTCAGGGAATGAGTCATTGATCGGCAGGGTCACAGGGGAAGAAACGATGCGTGAAAGGTGGTCAGCTACTACGTTTTCACATCCTTTCTTATCTTTGATAACAAGATCGAATTCTTGTAAAAGAAGGATCCAACGTATTAGTCGACCTTTGGCATCTTTCTTCGCCAACAAATGTTTTAAAGCGGAATGATCAGTATATACAACAATAGGTGAGCCGATTAAGTAAGGCCTGAATTTCTCTAATGCGAATACAACCGCTAATAGTTCTTTCTCTGTGGTTGTATAATTGATTTGCGCATCATTCAAGGTCTTACTAGCATAGTAAATAACGTGTGGCATCTTTTCAATGTGTTGTCCAAGGACAGCACCTACTGCAAAATCAGATGCGTCACACATCAGCTCAAAGGGGTAGTCCCAATTTGGTGATGATAAAACGGGGGCTGAAGTGAGTGAGTGTTTAAGTGAGTCGAAAGTTGTCTCGCAATCCGAGTCAAAGTGGAATGTAGTATCCTTGGCCAGGAGTAGTGTTAAAGGTCTAGCAATTTTGCTAAAGTCCTTTATGAATCTCCTATAAAAGCCAGCATGGCCAAGAAAAGAGCGAATATCTTTGACGCTTTTGGGATGAGGGAGGTTTTGAATGACATCTACTTTAGCTCTGTCAACCTCAATGCCCTTCTGTGAAATGACATGTCCAAGGACTATTCCTTCTTGGACCATAAAGTGGCATTTTTCCCAGTTTAAAGTCAAGTTCTTCTCTTTGCATCGAGTAAGAACAGCGTCCAGATTCGCTAGGCATTCAGAAAAAGAGTCTCCAAAAATCGAAAAGTCGTCCATAAAGATCTCCAGGAAATTCTCTACCATATCAGAGAATATCCCCATCATACACCGCTGAAAGGTAGCAGGAGCATTGCATAGCCCGAAGGGCATGCGACTGTAAGCAAAGGTACCAAAAGGACAAGTAAAAGTGGTTTTATCTTGATCCTTTTTTGCGATGGGGACCTGATTATAGCCTGAGTAACCGTCCATGAAACAATAGTATTGTCGTCCCGCTAAGCGTTCCAGCATTTGATCAATAAATGGTAGAGGAAAATGATCTTTCCTCGTAGCAGCGTTGAGTTTTCTATAATCGATGCATACACGCCACCCAGTTTGGGTGCGTGTCTGAATCAACTCATTCGCTTCATTTGTGATCACAGTGATGCCGGATTTCTTAGGAACGACGTGTATAGGACTTACCCACTGGCTATCGGAGATCGGGTATATAATACCACTATCTAAGCATTTGACGATCTCTTTCATGACAGCTTCCTTCATGACGGGATTTAACCGTCTCTGTGGTTCTCGGGTCGGTCTGGCATCATCCATCACATGTATATGATGTTCAACAATCAAGGGACTGATCCCTTTGATGTCCGCCATACTCCAACCAAACGCCTCTTTATTAGATCTTAATACCGATAAAAGTGCATTCTCTTGCTCTGATGCAAGAGAAGTGGAAATTATAACCGGTAAAGTCTCGTTCTCACCAAGATATGCATATTTTAGGTGAGAAGGTAAGACCTTGAGATCTAATTCAGGCGGAGAAATGATTGAAGGAAGGATCATAGAATGATTTTTGGATTTACAAAGAAGCTCAGAGCCTGTGAAAGATACAGACTCGGGTGGAGAAAAGTCAGAAGTGCAGGACTCAAGTGTAAGTGAAGTGTCCTCACTAAGATCAAGTGTAAGATCAAGCAGAGATGTGCTAATGTCATCGAGATCAGTAAAGCAAAGTTCCTCGGCTCCACAACTATCGGGAGCGATCTCATGGACAGAACACACATCTAAAATATGAGCACTAGGTTCTGATGGCTGACTCCCAACTCTGTAGATATTTAGTTCAATGGTCATATTTCCAAATGATAAATTCATTGAACCATTTCTACAGTTTATAACAGCGTTGGAAGTGGCAAGGAAAGGACGACCTAAAATCACCGGAATTTGGCCCCGGGGGTTTGCTACAGGATGTGTGTCGAGCACAATGAAGTCTACAGGGAAAACAAATTCCCCGACCTTTATCAGCACATCCTCTAATTCACCCCTTGGTTTGGTGATAGATCGGTCCGCCATCTGGAGAGTACAATGAGCAGGTTTCAGCTCTCCAATTCCTAGTTGCTCATAGACAGAATAAGGTAACAGGTTAACACTCGCGCCAAGGTCTAAAAGAGCACGATTTATGTTTTTACCCCCAATCGAAATCGATATTGTAGGACATCCTGGGTCCTTTCGTTTCTTTGGTAGCTGGGGAATAAAAGCAGTGCTGATATTATTAGCCATAAAGACCTTCTTTGGCACCTGAGTCTTCCTCTTCCTAGTGCACAAGTCCTTTAGAATTTTCGCATAAGCGGGGACTTGTTGAATCGCATTTAGGAGAGGGATATTGATGTTAACCTGTTTGAACATTTCTAAAATTTTCTCCATATGAGGACTTGTTCTGTTAGCCCTTAGCCGGTTCGGGTAAGGTGCTTTCGCAATAAGCGCGGGGTCCATCATAGGAGAAGAAAAGGGGGGTAGACGAGATCCCAAAAGAGGTGTGGGGACCGTCTGTGGAGAACTATAAGGGTTGGGTGAAGGTGTTGAGCCTAAAGGGAACTGGAGAATAGGCTCGTGCAAAGGTGGTTTGGTAGAAGAAGAAGGATCAGAAGGAGAAGTGTGTGTATGTGGAAAGGTCTCAGCCGGGGTTTTGACATGATTTTCAGTATTATCAATATCTTCCCCGACATTATTATTCAGCACTCTTCCCGATCTCAACGTGGTAATGGCATTTACATTGTAATGCCCAGGATTCTGTAGGGGTTGAGAGGGAAGTTTCCCTTTTTCTCTCGCACTCATTTCAGCTTTGAGGCGTGCGATTTCAGCTTCCATCGTTCTAATACTCTCAGCTTGTGACGCTGAGTTTTTCTTTATTTCGCTGACGGAAGATCTAACCTCAGTTGAAACCTCCATGAAATTGGATAAAAGTGATTTCATGGTTTGAGTAAATTGAGAGAAATCGTCAGAACAGGACTGCATAGGATTAGACTGTGCATGAGTGTTGCCCTGGTTTTGGAAATTTTGTGACTGGTAGGGGTGCTGAGTGAGTTGGAGGGGTTGCTGTTGTGGTGGAGGAAGAGCCCTTTGAAAGTTATTTGTGTTTGGAACCGTGTTTTGAGATTGATTTTGGTTCCAAGCAAAATTCGGGTGGTTCCTCCAACCCTGATTGTACGTGGAAGAATATGGATCGTTTCGAGGTCGTTGAAATGCGGCATTAGAATGCTCGTGACCTTGAAACGCCGAGTTTAAAGGACATTCTTCCGTTAAATGTGACGGATCAAAACAGCACCCACAAATAGTTTTGGGGAGTGATACCGGGTTTAGGGAGGCTGTTGCAAATTTGTGTTCCATAGCGTCGAGCTTCTTTTGCATTGCTGCCATTTCTGCTCGAACACCTATGGACACATCTACTTGGTGTACGCCACCCCTATTCAATGGTTGGGTTCCACTCTGCCAAATTAGTGATTTTTCAGCGAATTCTTCTAAGTATCGCCAGGCTTCCCCATCGTCTTTAGTCATAAATGTACCCTGACACATATTTTCAAGGCTTTGTTTCGTGCTAGGGTTACTGCCCTCATAGATGATTCGGCACAACTCCCATCTCGGGATGCCGTGATGAGGATATTGAACCATTAAATCCTTGAAACGTTCAAAGTACTTTGAAAATGGTTCGGTAGGGAGCTGGGCAAATTGGTTCAATTCACTACGAATTCGAGCCGTTCTTTGGACTGGGTAGAATTTCTTTAGGAATGCTGCGACGAATTCTTCCCAATTAGTGATGGAGTGTGCGGTGGTGTTATATAGCCACTTCTCGGCTATATCGCACAAGGTAAAAGGAAGAAGTCGTAGACGCATCGCATCTACAGAAAGTTGAGACGTACCCATCATAGCGCATACGTTTTCAAATTTGGTAATGAAAACGTAAGCGTCCTCGGTCTCAAGTCCGTGATACTTAGGTAGAAGGTTGATATACTGGGGCTTTATTTCAAAGTTATCCCCGTTTGCTGGTGGTGTGGATAAGCAGGTCGAAAGAGGACCTCTAAGTGGATAACATCTTTCCTGAAGAGAAATGTGTGGAGGATTCTGCGCACCAACGGACGGTGGCAGATTGGGGTTAAAGAAGTTGGATGGATTCGGATCCATCGGTGTGGGTGTGGTAGTAGGTAAAGAAAAGGTAAATGGAGAATCGACTTCAGAGTCGATAAAAGGTACGCGGACTAAACGGGCACTAGAATCCCGTGTCCAGCCTATCTTGCACTAAAAAGGGTTAGTACAAGTGGCAGCGTTGGCTTATAATTAGGGGTAAAATGAATGCGGTGTTTGCTTTTGAAAAGGGACGGATTTTGAAAAAAAATGATGCGACAACCAAATGCAGCAACACAAACCCTAGAATCTAATGGTCACCTAGGTCCGGCTCTAGACCGCTCCTAACTGCCAAAAGACAAGTCGCGGGATCGATCCTTCACTGCCTCTTTGTCCCCTGTGGCCGGATGAGTGCCAGGTAAGTGGGAAGGAACCACCACTACAGTGGACCTAATTAATAACCACTAGCCTTAGACACACTCGCCTTAGGCACCACAGAAAAACGCGGATAAGCAATGAATTACCCACGGCCCTCTCTTGTCCTAAATGAGCGCGACAGTCCTTAGAGTCATCTCTAGATTTCTTTTAGTTAATGGGGGTAAATGCGGATGCAAGTTTGGTGGTTTTCGGGGCCTAGGAAGGGTAATGAAATCCCCACCTAATTTGGATTTGGCCGTGCCCCTTAATTATCCGTATTAGCAATGCAAAACAACCAAGAAAAGCAAAATCACGCACAATTTTAATTTGCTTTTGCGGCGCAGCGATTATTTGCAAAGAATCCTGCAGAAAGGATTAGTTGGAGCTAAAAAGGGAGAGAGGAGAGAGAGAGAAATCACCTGCTGGAAAATTATCCAGAGACCCCTCAAGCCTGCGGCGCTTCCACGGCACAAAGCCTGTTTCCGCCGCCCTTCCGCGGTCGATTGTGGGGTTCACTGCACCAATTTTCTTCAGCTTCTTACTGTTTCTATCTCCAGCTCTCTGGTATATCCCAAATAATTTTTCCACAGCACAGAATGCTCCAGATCACCTTGCAATCAATTCACAACACACGTATAAGAATTTGTACGAATTTTGATTTCAAGAAATGAAACGTAATAATTCTTTCACTTCAAACTATAAAATGTAAACGAATTAGCGCGCGATCCCCGGCAACGGCGCCATTTTGATTGATTGTTCTTCGTGGATGTGTTTATCGAATCAAATAGTAAAGAAATCACAACCAAAAATATTTGACCGCAATCAAACAACGGTGTCAGTTGAAGTTAATGAATGAGTGCGGATCGTCCTCAGGGATCTCGAGATTCGTTTGTACCTTTATTTGTTTGAAATGAAATGTTAATCAACAATAAGAGAAAACACGATTCAATTGATTGATTTGTATTCGTGTGTCACTAATCTTTTCTAAAGAATCAAGAACTATAAACAACAAGAATCGGTTTCAATGGTATTTTCCAAACGACAATCAAGACTGATAAAGAGGCTCGTAGGAATCGATCGGATCTTTAGATGTGTTGTAGTCTATAATATTTCATATTCTTGTCCTTCGAAGAATTGATGCTAGATCAATGGTTATCGACGAGAATTAGGGTTTTCTTGATGAAATTAAAGTTTCATCTTCTTAACCCTTACTCTTTCGAGGATACCATTTATATTCTAGCCTCTAGCAATTTCAAGAATCGATCGGATCACCCCAATCTCGAGCGATGTTGATCAAGAAAGCATCGAATCGAATTGGGTTGTCGATTCTTGAACTTGCTAGGGTTTACAATCTCGTGGGATTCAAGAATTGATTACAAATTTGCTACATCATCATACTAAAGATCTTCTCGACTCTTTAACGAGCGGAGTTTTACTCGCGCATCACCACATAGACAATATTCAAGAACAGTAAAGATAACATGATGCGGAATTTTAAAGAAAACAAGAATGGAGAAAATATCACCTTTTATTTAATCAACAATTGTCAATACATTCTTTCAAGATCTACAAGAAGAAAGAAAAATCGATCGTTGACTCGGCTTCGCTCGACTCCGTGGATCGTGGATCTACTTTTGATCTCTTGCCCGATGGAAGATCGGCTCGGCTCATAAAAGGGTTGAAGGAATCTTGCTTGGCTTGCACTCAAGATCTTGAATTGTGGATGGATTTAGGGTTAGGGTTTCCTACAAGATTTCTCACTAATCTTGAGGAAGAAGAAAATGGAGAAAGAGAGAATAGCTAAGATCTAAGATGTTGAATCTTTTTCTCTCTAGGGTTTCTTGATTTTTCCAAGATGAAAAATGAGAGAGCCTAGGGTCCTATTTATAGAACTAGGTTTAGGTTTGAATTAGACTTTCCCTCCCAAAGTTTGTTGACAAGTTTGTTGGGGTTTAGCTTAGGGTTTAAGCAAGGGTTTAGGAAAGTTCTAGAAAGATTAGGGTAGTTTGGGAATTTGCTGATCTGGTGAAAGTGTTTGGACTCTTCTGGACTTTTGTAAGCATTTTTGAGTAGTGGGCACTGAAACAGGAGTTGTAATGAAGTTTGAGAAGTTGATTCCCTGGGTCCGCCGCGGAACCGCCGCGTGAGGTGGCTTTGGGCCGCGCTTCCGCCGCGCCTTGGTGGCCTCGGGATTGGTGCTTTCTGCAGTTGCTTGGTACTACTGTTTGGGTTATTCTTTGATGTTTAGAATTGCAGTTGCCCTTCTATGTTGATACCAGATTTGCTTTCAATGAGTTTACGAGCAATTGTAATGGTCGAGCAATGTATTGATCGAGCAAGTATCTTCTTTTCCTGCATAGACTTCAAAATAGGGGTTGCAAGATATAGAAAATATGCTATGTAATGCAATGCAGTTAATTTCCCTAGAATTTCCGGTTTTAAGGTCGAATACATGTAATTTGATATTTTGCGACCAATTAGCTAATATGTGAATTATGAATACCGTACTCTCCTATATGTATGCAGATGACAAGGAAATTGCCGGTTAAAATATGCAGTATTTTCGACTGATCAGTGCACAAACTGCCGAGTACTTGGCGGGTAGTTTGCCGCACCCATAGGGGTCTTGGGTGGGGTATTGGCTATTCACCGCGACCGTGTAATCCGCTTTTCGTTGCAGGCTCGAACGGATTGCGGATTCCTAGTATATCCAATGTATTCATCTGTGATCTGTAATGTTTATCATTGCTATATCTATAACTATTTAGGCGTTGCTTATATTTTACAGCCGCGCTAGCCCAGCCCCCGCTCTGTCGTTAGTTAAGTAACCTAACGGGTGATGACTGGGCCCCGTGGCGAATGCGAATGGCATAAGCGTACGTCATATTTTGGTTGTTTTCTGCAATGGTAGGATTAAATGATGGGGTGCATTAAAAGAACTAATGCAAGAATATCACGCATTAAAAGAACTAATGCAAGATAATAAACCAAGTTAAAGTCGTTGGAACACTTTCGAAAACCCACTCGGTTCTTTTCAAAACTAACTTTTAAATGCTGAGCTTGAGCCACTCCTTCTAAAAGCTATCTCGTTACATCGATTATATCAAGTTCACTATGTTCACGGTTTTACCAAAACCATTCGTAGCCCTCCGTCGTTTCGCATGAATAGGCAATAGTATTCAAGCTATGTATGTTGGCCAAAGTCAAGGCATAGTGATTGGTAGCTATTGGGTGTTAATGTGTAGCATAGATAGGTGCGTTGGTTTGGGACAGTCGTGCTGCCATTTTGGCCAAAGTCAAGGGTAGGTACGGGTGGATCCAAATTAACCTGGATAGTGACGGGTAGAACTTGACATGCGACTTATGATATTTTGGCCAACGTCAAGGTCATAAGAGCATGGGGCAAAAATCCACATCGGGAGTTTCATAAGTACTGAAACTTGCTAGATTTGCATACCATTTGGAGTGTGGTGATTCTGATAGGATTCCTTCAGTTTCGTCACGCGATGATATTTGGATCCCGATCCTACTGTGAGTATATGCTACTCCTCGGGAAATTTCTCACTAAACGATCAATGCTATAAACCTAGTAGGTGCCTAGAAAGGTGTTAGCGGGGCTACGCCCCCAGGAAAAAGAGGTTATTTAATTAAGGAACTTCGCGAAAGCGTTGGAAAACCTCCCTCGAAGTACCGACACTGGCCTGGCTGAACGGTTAAGCAAGTATTGTGCGGTGGGATTGATCCCGACTAATTCTTCCTTTATGGTTTGAGGAGGGATTCGAGAGACAGTGGGAGCCATCCTGTTTAGACAAATTAAAAACCACTCTAAACTTGCCAGAGCATCGTGCTAAAGTGTTTCTTCTCTCCCTCCTAATTGCAGCGACCAATCGACATGAATGGACTTAAGTTACTTCTAGATAAAAACATACTGACAGGGCCAAACTACAAAGATTGGCTCAGGAATGTCAAAATGGCAATCACTTACGACAAGCTGGGGTATCTTCTTACCACCAAAGCTCCCCCCGTCCCAGGTCCCACCTCCAGCGTCGCGGATAAGGAAATCCGAAAGACTTGGGAGATTGATTGCGCGAAGGCCAGGTGCCTCGTGCTTGCCTCTATGGACAACGAACATCAGAGGAGGCACGAGAATATGGATTTGGAATCCATATTTCTTCATACAAAAAAGAACTGTATGGAGAGCAGTCTCGTATCGCAAGATACGAAGTATCGAAGAAGTTGTTTTCGGCAAAGTTGGCCGTCGGATCATCGGTAGCGGACCATGTTCTTAAGATGATTGGCTACATTGAGGAGCTCGCGGAACTTGGGACCACGTTGGAAAGTGAACTCTATACGGATTTAATTCTCCAGTCCCTTCCATCCACTTACGCCCAGTTTATACTGAACTTCAACTTACAAGAAAAGGAAGTTGAACTTTTAGAACTCCTCAACATGCTGAGGAGCGCAGAGGGCACCCTACAGAAAGGTAGGGAAACACCCGCTTTGTTTGTAGGAGGATCTTCTTCCTCTAGGTCCAAGGCGAAAGCCAAGGGAAAGAGGAAGAAAGCCCCCGCCAAACCAAGAGGCGGTGTTAGTAAAGTGGGTACGAAGGGAAAGGAAAAGGCAACAATGATTGCGGGGAAGCTTGTGGGAAAGGAGGAATGCTTCTATTGTCATAAGAATGGACACTGGAAGAAAGATTGCAAGGCTTGGAAGGCCAGGACACAGGAACTGAAGCAGGTTGCGGCTTCAGCTTCAGGTGTGTATGTTATTGAAAACTGTCTTTCTATAAACTCTACTTCCTGGGTATTGGATACCGGATCAGGATCTCATATCTGTAATTCTTTGCAGGCGTTGAGAAACCGTAGGTTTTTGAAGGCAGGTGACATGACCCTCAGAGTTGCGAACGGAGCTAGCATGGATGCTAAAGCCGTGGGGGACTATCACCTGGGAATGACAGATGGGCATGTTTTGGTTTTGCGTAATTGCTTTTTTGTACCCAACGCGACTTGTAATATCATTTCTGTATCTTTGGTTTCTAAAGAAGGTTATGAATTTGCGTTTGTAAGTAATGTTGTAAACGTTCACCTTAATCAAGTTCTGATTGGGTCAGGTACACTGAGCAATGGTATATACGTGTTAAACCAACCACAGATTTTCATTGTCCAGAATACACACAAAAGAAAGTCTCCAGAAATCAATCAGACTTTCTTATGGAATTGTAGACTGGGTCACATCAATGAGAGAAGGTTGACTAAGTTACATACAGAAGGATATTTGGATTCGTTCGAATATCAATCGTATGCCACTTGTCAATCCTGACTCTAAGGAAAGATGACAAAGACTCCGTTCACTGGACACGGAGTAAGAGCGAGCGAGCTCTTGGGGCTCGTACACAGCGACGTGTGCGGTCAAATGTCTATACATGCGCGAAGCGGTTACTCTTACTTCATTACTTTTACGGATGATTTCTCAAGGTACGGTTATGTCTTCTTAATGAAACATAAGTCCGAAGCCTTTGAAAAATTCCAGGAATATAAGAATGAAGTGGAAAACCAAACCGGCAAAAGTATCAAGATTCTAAGATCGGATCGAGGTGGAAAATACTTGAGTGCCGAGTTCCTGAATTATTTAAAAGAGAACGGAATTCACTCTCAGCATACTCCTCCATACACTCCGCAACACAACGGTGTATCGGAGAGACGGAACCGAACCCTATTGGATATGGTACGGTCCATGATGAGTAACGCTGAGTTACCGCGATCATTCTGGGGGTATGCGCTAGAATCAGCTGCATACCTTTTGAACCTAGTTCCTACTAAGACTGTGCCTACTACACCATATGAGATGTGGTGTGGGAAGAGGCCCCATCTCAGTCACATTAAGACTTGGGGAAGTCCAGCTTTTGTTAAAAAGCAGCATGCGGACAAGCTCGAGGCGCGCTCAGTACTGTGTAAGTTTGTGGGATATCCAAAGAATTCCAAGGGATATCTCTTCTACTACGCAGAGGAACAAAAAGTTCTTGTTTCTCATCATGCCCACTTTCTAGAACACCAGTTCTTAGAAAAAGAAATAAGTGGGAGCGCAGTAGAACTGGAAGAAATTCCAGAACCACAGACTATTACTGAAAGCTTAGTGGAACCAGAGGGTTCAAATGAACAGGACATTCCTACGCCGCTCCGCAGGAGTAGTAGGCAGTCTCATCCGCCCGAGAGATACTACGGTTTTCTCATAGACGGGGATAGAGAAGATTGCATCATAGATTATGATGAGCCTACTAGCTTCCAGCAGGCCGTTCAGAGCATTGACTCGGTAAAATGGCTGGATGCAATGCGGACCGAAATGGAGTCCATGTACACCAACAAAGTATGGACGTTGGACATTGCTCCAGACGGGGTAAAACCCGTAGGATGCAAGTGGATCTTCAAAAGGAAGATTGGTGTAGATGGACAGGTTGAGACCTATAAAGCTAGACTTGTAGCAAAGGGTTTCCGTCAAAGACCTGGCTTGGACTATGACGAAATCTTTTCTCCAGTGGCTATGCTGAAATCCATTCGGATCCTTCTTGCCATTGCTGCCTTCCACGATTATGAGATTTGGCAGATGGACGTAAAGACCGCTTTTCTAAATGGAAATTTAGAGGAGTGTGTCTATATGGATCAGCCAGAGGGTTTCATTCAGAGTGGGAGCAGCGGAAAGGTGTGCAAGTTGCTTAAGTCCATCTATGGACTAAAGCAGGTATCGCGGAGTTGGAACATCTGTTTTGATGAGACGGTCAAGGAATTTGGCTTTATCAAAAATCCAGATGAACCATGCATCTATAGTAGATTTGTAGCGAGAACTGTAGTATTCCTCGTTTTTTACGTGGATGACATTCTCTTAATAGGAAATGACATTCCTATACTACAATCTGTCAAGGGGTTCTTGTCGCACAGGTTCTCCATGAAAGACCTGGGTGATGCCTCATACATCCTGGGGATCCGGATCCATCGTGATAGATCCAAGAGGATATTGGGACTTTCTCAGTCCAGGTACATCGACACCATATTGAAAAGATTCAGTATGGAAGATTCCAAGCGCGGTAACCTACCGGCTTGTCACGGGATCACCCTCTCTAAAGAGATGTCTCCCAAGACTGATTTGGAGAGGGATCGCATGTCTATTATACCCTACGCTTCTGCGGTAGGCTCTATAATGTATGCGATGTTGTGTACCAGACCGGATGTAGCTTATGCACTGAGTGTAGTAAGCCGGTATCAGTCAAACCCTGGGGAGAAACACTGGATAGCGGTAAAGAACATTCTCAAGTACCTGAGAAGGACTAAGGAGATGTTCTTGGTATATGGCAGAAAAGACCTACAGATCGAGGCCTTTGCTGACTCCAGCTTCCAGAGTGACAAGGATGATTCCAAGTCCATGTCGGGTTTTGTCTTTACCCTCAATGGAGGGGCGGTGTGTTGGAAGAGCTCCAAACAGGAAACCATTGCAGACTCGACGATGGAAGCGGAATACATCGCTGCATCTGATGCCGCGAAAGAAGCTGTCTGGATGAGGAAGTTCTTGAAAGAACTTCAGGTGGTTCTGTCCTTTGTTGACCCAATACCTCTGTATTGTGACAACAACGGGGCTATAGCTTTAGCGAAGGAACCCAGGTCCCATCAGAGATCCAGGCACATCTTGAGGCGGTATCACCTGATCAGGGAGATCGTGGATCGCAAGGAGATCGAGGTTCGGAGGGTTGCTTCAGAAGAAAACACTGTAGATCCATTCACCAAGGCCTTACCCCAGACTCAGTTCGAGCGGCTGATCGAGATGATAGGTCTTCGATACGCCAGTACATGGCCTTAGTGCAAGTAGGAGATTGTTAGTGTATATGCCCTAGAGGCCATTACTATATCATACTAGTTTGTATATTACTTAATGGAAGCTTGGGATATTCACCTTGTATAAACAATCTTGCTCAATATAGTAGTATGCTACTTGGTTTGTTTCTACTTCAATGTGTACTTGTGTTTATTTTAGTATATCACTTATACGCATTAGTGGAGCCCTTAGGATCTTTGGTTGATTACCAGCGTTGTGATGGCAGTCACACTAGTGGGGGCTGGGTAATCTATAAGCACATCCTTATACAGGTCCCTAGTCGCAGGACTATCGAGACAGGGCATCGATACTCCGGAGTAGACTAGCGTATGCGCTTCTCATCCCAGTGTGGGAGATGGTCTGTCCCACAGCCATCAGTACGTCGTACTGGAGATAGTATACGGGTGCTCGTTGGGTTACGAGTACACTGGACAGGACTCGTCGGGAACTGACAGGTTGGTATTATACCTATCGTCAGTTATCAGTTCCCAGGTGACATGAGTACAGCTTAGTCCGCTGACTTGACACTGGCACTTCGCCTCGAGTGTGTTCCCACTGCACTTTGATCACTACCCTACCACGGCTCAAAGGAGTCGTGCAAACAGGTGGTGGTTGGGTACAGTCCCGAAGCACTTGGAGGCAGTGACGGTTAGACAGGATTCGTCTCTCCCGGTATTGGGGGTTGACATCGCGCTGTGTCTAGGAGAGCCATTACACGAGTAGTCCCTGGCCAGGGCAAGCGAGATATACTGGTAGGCTTCCAGTGTTATCTCATGGTGTTTTGGGCTTCACTCCGACACGACTTGTACCGCTATTGGGGGACTGACGTTTACCGCCCCCTAGGCCCGACATGCGATGTATTAGACGAACAGACCGGACTGTACGGAGACTGTCACATTGAGACTCAGTAGGAGTTTAGATGGGGTTCACCTCGTCAGCCTTCTTGTCGGCATCTACCTGGGGACCGTTACGCACAGCTAGTGCCGCTTGCGGTCTGTGGTTAAACCCACTGCCAGCGTAGTGTCGAGTCTTTAGAGTCCCACACAGAGGGTATTCGCCTCTGGGCAAAACAGAGTAGAGGTCGCATGGTTTTGCGACAGGGTTCGTTCTCATCCGCGCACTTGTGCACGTTTGGAGTCCGGACGGATATTACTGGCTGGCTCTGGTTTGAGTCAGATACTGGTATATGTTTTGGGGTTGCTTTTATCTCTCAGTATTCATGTTCCTCGGAACAAGAATGCAGGTGTGTATGCACAGTTATTTGAGGAGGAGGAAGAGGACTTTCATTAGGGTTTCGGAACGGGTGCGTATGCACAGTTGACAGTCGTCTTTTTCCAAACCCTAATGGATTTATGTTATATCAATTAATAATATTAATAAAATGAAATTGTGTCATGGTTGGTTTTTTGTTGACTTGTTGACCATGGTTGACTTGTTGACCATGGTTGAAGTTTTGACCACCATCATTACAAAAGAAAGATGCTCTTTGATTCTAGCAAATTCATTTAATGTTTGAAATGATAATGGTCATTCCTAAACCTTCCATCAACTATTTCATTTTCATTATTATTATTAATTTGATAATTCTTTTGCTTTTTGTTATGGTTGCAAAAAGAAAAGAGCTCATTCTATCATTTGGCTTCTCTCTCCTCATTTCATCTTCTTCTTCCTCAAGCTCAAGGAGAATCCTTCTCATGTGTTGAGAATCCCTCTCCTTGAAAAGAAAACACCGCATAGATACACTCTACTCTCTCTAGGGTTCAAGGTTTAGCAAGCCGGAGATCCTAGTTCACTCCAAGTTCGAGGAAGAGCCCGAAGGTTGAACCCTCAGGTGGATCCATCTTCGACAGAAGAAGGCGACGTGAAGAGAACCATCAACCTCTACTAGATTTCAAGAAGAAGGAGTTCAAGTTAGGTATAACCACTTTGCCGAGTAGTTAACTCTCCTTTGCATGTTTGCTAGTTTAGTTTAGAAAAGATCCCGACTTATGTTAGTCCATGTTGCCCCTTGTGCTAAAAATTTGATTTTTATACCGTTTCCGCCTCCCCTAAGAACCGGGGGTCGCAACGTGGACTTACATACCCTACCATGGCTCAAAGGAGTCATGCAAACAGGTAGCAGTTGGGTGCAGTCCCGAAGCACTTAGAAGAAGTGGCAGTTAGAAAGGATTCGTCTCTCCCGGTATTGGGAGTTGATATCGCACTGTGTTTGGAGAGCCATTACGCAAAGTCCCTGGCCAGGGCAAACGAGATTTACTGGTAGGATTTCCAGTAGCTTCTCAAGGTGTAATGGGCTTCACTCCGACACGACTTATACCGTTTTAGGGGACTGACGCTTGCCGCTGCCCTAGGCCCGATATGCGATAGTATTAGACGAACAGACCGGACTGTACGGAGAATGTCACATCAGGCTCAGTAGGAGTTCGGATGGGTTTCCTCATCGGCCTTCTTATCGACATCTACCTTCTTGCAGCCTGTGGTTAAACCTACTTCCAGCGTAGTATCGAGTCTTTGGAGTCCCACAATGAGAGTTTCCCTGCTTCAGGCGAAACGATATAGAGGTCGTATAGTTTTACGACAGGGTTCGGACACATACGTGTATTTATGCACGTACGATGTTCGGACAGTTTATACTAGCGGACTTTGGTTTAAGCCAGATTCTAGTATTAGATTATTGGATTTATATAGTCTCAGTATTTCCGTGTTTTACGGATGGGAGGGGTATTCTCGTAATTAGTCGAGAAGCTTCTAGAAGAAAGGTGAGGTGGAGAGCTTAGGTGTAATTTGCATTAAATGAATTTGTGACTCATGGAGTGATTCATCCAAGTGAGTTAATGAAGCATTTATTGCTTAATGACTCATGAGATGATTCATTCATTTGTATTAAATGAAGCATGGTTGTAATTATCTATATGATTTATTTTGATAATTATTATGCTTCATCAAATATAGAATGGGTTATATTTTCATTTCATTCTTACATACACACTCTCTCTCCTCAAGTTCTCCTCTTCTTCAACCTAACCCTAATCCTCTCATGTGTTGAGATCCCAAGGGTTAGAAAGACTATTAGATCCTTAATCCATCTCTATATCCTCTAGGTCACTTGGATTAGCAATCCTAACCACTTAGTTACCTCAAGTAAGAGGTTAAAGCTTGGAGAAGGAACTCTCGGGTGGATCTTCTATCACATCGAGGAGGCCGACGAGGAGGTGAACAAAAAGAACAAGAAGGACTCGTATCTTTAGGTATAATCATCTATCATAGTAGTCAATCACTTCTAGATAATTGTTAGTCAGGGTTTAGCAAAGATCCGTAAAGTTAGTCGATGTTAACTTTAACAAAATGATTGTTTTACCTATTCCGCCTTCCCGCATCATGTGGGGTGTCTAACGTCGACTTAAACTTCAACTCCAACACCGCAGAAAGCGGAGCAAGTCAAAATCCAATCTCGATACCGCAAGAAGCGGAGCAAGTCAAGTTCATCCCTGACACTGCAAAAAGCAGAGCAAGTCAAATCAAGCAACGACCGTCCACGTCGCTAAAAGGGCAGAATCGACCGTCCACGTCGCTAAAAGGGCAGCACCGACCGTCCAAGTCGCTAAAAGGGCAAAACAGACCGTCCAAGTCGAAAAAAGGGAAGCATCGACCGTCCACGTCGCTAAAAAGGCAGCACCGAACGTCCACATCGTTAAAAGGGCAGCACCGACCGTCCAAGTCGCTAAAAGGTAAGAACCGACCATCCAAGTCGCAAAAAGGGCAGCATCGACCGTCCACGTCGCTAAAAGGGATGCATCGACCGTCCACGTCGCTAAAAGGGCAGAACCAACCGTCCAAGTCGCTAAAAGGGCAGAACCGACCGTCCAAGTCGCAAAAAGGGCAGCATCGACCGTCCACGTCGCTAAAAGGGCAACATCGACCGTCTACGTCACTAAAAGGTCATAATCAACCGTCCACGTCGCTAAAAGGGCAGCATCGACCGTCCATGTCGCCAAAAGGGCAGCACCGACCGTCCAAGTCGCTAAAAGGGCAGCACCGACCGTCCACGTCGCTAAAACGGCAGCAGCGACCGTCCAAGTTGCAAAAAGGGCTGCAACGACCTCCTCGTCGGAATTATGCTCCGCCTTGGAATCAGGTCAACCAGGCACTCCTTGCCGGGGAAACGTCGACCAGCGACACTCCGTGTCGGGGAAACGTCGACCAGCGACACTCCGTCTCGGAGACACGTCAAGCATCGACCGTCCATGTCGTAAAAAGGGCAGTGCCAGCTTCCCAAAAAGCGGGAACCAAATCAAGTCTCCTCTACGTGAAAGAAGATCCATCAATTTCATGCACACGACCTACGTATGCGATGTGCATTTATTGATGGGGGGCACTTTGTTGGGGTCAAAAATTATAACCCGGTTGACCAAGTCAAAGTCAAAGTCAACCCCAAGCTAGGTGGGCCCAAGCCCAGGACAAGTGGGCCCATGCCCAAGTCGAGCCCCGTGGACGCCTCCCCCATTCCAAAGTAAAAATCATGTAATAAATAATTTTGATGTAATTTTTTATGCATGAATGTATGCAAAATGGGCATAAAGCCAAATTTTTGTAAAGCCCATGGCTCATGTGCAAAAGAAATGAGCACTTCAGGCATGGGATGGGCAAAATGCCATTTTGCAAAGCCCAAGGGGTTATATGTAAATTTGTAAGCCTATAAATGGCAACATGATGATGAAATAAAATATACAATTCATTCTCCCCAAAAACTAGGGTTTGTGCCTCCATCCTCTCTTTTCCAAGTTCTTCCTCTTCTTTTTCATTTTCCAATTAAATCAAGAGCATAGCTCTTATTTTTTTAAAACTAAATAAAGTTTTACCATAAACACACCTCCCAAGACTCCATCAAGAGAAGAAAAAGGGTCTTTTTTTTATCATCCAAGAGCTAGATCTTGGAGTTTCAAGATAACCCATTTTGGGTTTCTTCTCAAAAGAGAAAGGAGAAAATCTTTTGGAGTTTAACTCCAAAATAAAATTCTTTTTGGGGAGTTTAACTCCACATTAAATCTTTTAGGAGTTTAACTCCATTTAAGATTCTTTTGGAGTTCAACTCCACAATAAAATTCCTTTTGGAGTTGAACTCCATTTAAAATTCTTTTGGAGTTCAACTCCACAATAAAATTCCTTTTGGTGTTAAACTCCTTCTTAAATTCTTCTGGAGTTTAACTCCACAATTAAATTATTTTGGAGTTCAACTCCATAATAAAAATTCCTTTCGGAGTTCAACTCCCTTTTAAAATTCTTCTGGAGTTTAACTCCACAATAAAAATCTTTTTGGAGTTGAACTTGTTAGTGTATATGCCCTAGAGGCCATTACTGTATCATACTAGCTTGTATATTACTTAATGGAAGCTTGGGATATTCACAGTTGTATAGACAATCTTGCTCAAAATGGTAGTATGCTACTTGGTTTGTATCTACTTCAATATGTGCATGTGTTTCTTTTAGCATATCGCTTATACATATTAGTAGAGCCCTTAGGATCTTTGCTTGGTTACCAGCATTGTGATGGCAGTCATACTTGTGGGGGCTGGGTAATTTATAAGCGCATCCTTATACAGGTCCCTAGTCGTAGGATTATCGAGACGGGGCATCGATACTCCGGAGTAGACTAGCGTATACGCTTCTCATCCCAGCACGGGAGGTGGTCTGTCCCACAGCCATCAGTACGTCGTACTGGAGATAGTATGCGGGTGCTCGTTAGGTTACGAGTACACTGGACAGGACTCGTCGGGAACTGATGGATGGTATTATACCTATCGTCAGTTATCAGTTCCCAGGTGACATGAGTACAGCTTAGTCCGCTGACTTGACACTGTCACTTCGCCTCGAGTGTGTTCCCACTGTACTTAGATTACTACCCTACCACGGCTCAAAAGAGTCGTGCAAACAGGTAGTAGTTGGGTGCAGTCCCGAAGCACTTGGAGGCAGTGACGGTTAGACAGGATTCGTCTCTCCCGGTATTGGGGGTTGACATCGCGCTGCGTCTAGGAGAGCCATTACACGAGTAGTCCCTGGCCAGGGCAAGCGAGATATACTAGTAGGTTTCCAGTGTTATCTCATGGTGTTCTGGGCTACACTCCGACATGACTTGTACCGCTATTAGGGGACTGACGTTCACCACCCCCTAGGCCCGCCATGCGATGATCAGACGAACAGACCGGACTGTACGGAGATTGTCACATACAGGCTCAGTAGGAGTCCGGATGGGTTTACTTCATCGGTCTTCTTATCGACATCTACCTGGGGGCCGTTACGTACAGCTAGTGCCGCTTGCGTTCTATGGTTAAACCCACTGCCAGCGTAGTGTCGAGTCTTTAGAGTCCCACACAAAGAGTTTCCCTGCACTGAGCGAAACGTGTAGAGGCCGTATGGTTTTATGGCAGGGCTGCGATCACTTACGTGCACTTGTGTGCGTATGTTGTTCGGGCAGGCAATACTAGTAGGCTTTGGTTTAAGCCGGATCCTAGTATTGCACAGATGGATTTGTTTTGTCTTCTATGCATTCGCATTTTACGGAATGCGGATGCGGGTGTGTATGCACAGTTTTGAGATGCGATGAAGGAGGATGTGCCTCATTAGGGTTTTGGCAGTTGGTTCGGCCAAAACCGTTATGTGGCAGGCTTATTAGGGTTTTGACAGTTGATTCGGTCAAAACCATTTTGAGGCGGGCTCATTAGGGTTTTGGCAATTCATTCGGTCAAAACCATTATGAGCCGGAGACATTATTTACTAATCCTTTTAGTGATAATTTTGTGATGGCTAATTGCTTTGACCATTTGACCACCTTGACCACTCTTGACTTTGTTGACCCGTTGACCAAAGTTGACCTTGACCTTCATGAGAGGTCTACACTCTTCTTTGGTTTTCTTTTTCATTTTGGATTATGAAAATGGTCAATTCAATGTAGCCATCAACTTTATCATGATAGGATTAGTAATGATAGTTTTTGTGTATTATTGCAACCATGGTTCATTTTTCTTTAGTTCACAATTTCATTTTCTTTAGTGAAGATAATTCATTTTCTCATTCTCATTCTCTCTCTTGAAAGTGAGAAGAAAAGAAAAGCTCCATGGTTGCTATTGCTCCTCCTTCCTCCTCCTCTTGATTTCTTCTTTTGATCTCATGTGTTGAGAGAAAAAGAATCCACATAGACAAACACTTCCATCTATCTCTTCTACACAACCTAGGACATCAAGACTAGCGCTCTTGTTGCCCTAGTTGCCTCGGCTCGAGGTGGAGTTCGGTGTACATCTCTCGGGTGGATCGTCTTCGACTCAAGAAGGTCGCGGAGGTAACCAAGGTCCGGATCGACCCTCGGAGCGTGGACGGACGAGTAGGACAGCGGAATGAAGACCTGAAGGACCGGTGTCATGAGGTATAATTTCTACGGCATAGTAGTTAACGCCTCTTGTAGTTTGCTAGTTTCTAGTTTAGCAAAGATCCGGCTTTTAGTCCATGTTGCCTTTGCGCTAAATAATTGTTTTTCGCCGTTTCTGCCTCCCCGTAAGGACCGGGGTGAGCTACGTGGACTTACAGTGGTATCAGAGCCTAGCTAAACACAAACTAGCTAGTTAGTAAAGTATATGGAACTTCGATCGGAAAAATCGCAAAAACACTTTTTCAAAACCCTAACTTTCTGCCGATTTTTAAACCTGCTTTAAAATTAATAAATCATACCTTAAAAATCGGCTCAGGGTTTTTACAGAACACACAAGGAAAACGATCCATTGACTCGGCCGACTCACCGCGGATCCGCGGCATAAGCTTGCTCCTGCCGCGGATCCGCGGCCGAGTTGACTCGGCCGTGGGTCATTTTCCTTGCAGTGTTCTTCTGTTACTGTTTTGGGATTTTTAGTATATTTTATTTCTGCCCAGATTTTGCAGAAAAGAAATTTGTATTTAGGGTGGTTATAAATCCGTATTTTGATCGAAATCCCGTAGACTTTGGCTAATGGATATTATCTGTGCTGTGTTATATGTATTGAATGTCTGCTAATCGCTATATGTCGATTAGTGGGGGTTATACATATCTGTTATCTGTAATGTTGATGGTTTGTGTATATGAACTCGTTGGATTGTCGCGGATGAATAGCCGGGTGGATGTGAGATGAGAGTTTCTTTTTCTTTCATTCATGTAAAATTTGTAAGTTGATGTAATATTATTTGTTTGGCCGCACATCCGGGATGAGGTTGTAGCCGCCATTGTATAATTTCTTTTTACTGTTTTTGCTCCTAGGATAGACCCAAGGTGGGGTGCACAAACTACCGGGTATCTCAAAGTGCCGAGTGGCCTACTCACGTCGTTGAGGGAGGTTGCTTCGCTTCGGGTACTTGGCGGGTAGTTTGCCGCACCCGTAGGGGTCTAGGGTGGGGTTTTGGCTATTCATCACGACCGTGTAATCCGCTTTTCGTTGCAGGCTCGAACGAATCGCGGATTCCTAGTATATCCAAAGTGTTCATCTGTGATCTGGATTGACTATCATTGCTATATATCTATATATGATATCTATTTAGGTGTTGCTTATGTTTTGCATCCGCGCTAGTCCAGCCCCCGCTCTGTCGTTAGTTATGTAACCTAACGGGTGATGACGGGGCCCCGTAGCGAATGCGGATGGCATAAGCGTACGCCATATTTTGGTTGTTTTTTGCAATGGTAGGATTAAATGATGGGACGCATTAAAATTAATGCAAGAAAATAAACCAAGTAAAAGTCGTTGGAACACTTTCAAAACCACTCCGTTCTTTTCAAAAACCAGCTTTTTAAACGCGGAGCTTGAACCACTCCTTTTAAAAGCTATCTCGTTCCATCGATTATATCAAGTTCACTACGTTCATGGTTTTGCCAAAACCATCCGTAGCCCTCCGTCGTTTCATATGAATATCCAACAGTATTCAAGCTGTGTTTGTTGGCCTTAGTCAAGGCACAGTGTTTGGTAGCTGGTGGGTATTCATATGTTGCATAGATAGATGCGTTGGTTAGGGACAGTCGTATTACTTTGTTGGCCATAGTCAAGGGTATATACGGGTGGGTTCAAATCAACCTGGACAACGACGGGTAGAACTTGACATGTGACTTATGATTTGTTGGCCTTAGTCAAGGTCATAAGAGCATGGGGCAAAAATCCACATCGGGAGTTTCAAAAGAACTGAAACTTGCTAGCGCTGCATACCATTTGGAGTGTGATTGTTCCCCCAATCAGAGCAAGGCTCTGTTTGAATTTTGAAAATTCAAATTTTGGAAGCAACGCTTCAAATTCCGAGCATTGCGCGCAAAGCGCCGCGTGTCAGAAGTTGATACGTCAACGCAACGCCCGAGGCAGTGTGTCTAATCAGAGCAAGGTTCTCTTTAAAAAATAAAAAGTATGCAACGTTCAGATTGCGCAAGCGCTGCATTGCGCGACACGTGTCTGCGCAGTTGCGCAAACCCAACTGCGCAAGCACAATTGTGCAAGTGCCGCACGGCACGACACGTGTCTGCGCAGTTGCGCAAGCACAATTGCGCAAGTGCCGCACGGCGCGACACGTGTCTGCGCAGTTGCGCAAACGCTGCTGCGCAAGCGCTGCGCTGCGCGACACGTGTCTGCGCAGTTGCGCAAGCACAATTGCGTAAGTGCCGCACGGCGTGACACGTGTCCGCGCAACTGCGCAAGCACAGCTGCGCAAACGCTGCGCTGCGCGACACGTGTCTGCGCAACAGCGCAAGCGCTGCGCTGCGCGACATTTGTCACGCGCTGGGGGAGTTGCGCAAAACAGAATAAATCTTTTCTGTTCTTGTTAAAACAAGAAGATTTTCTTCTGTAAAGCAGGGGCCTTTGGATCAAAGATCCAACGGTGGGGAAAATTCCCCAAATCACTCAGAGAAAGATCTCTTTAACAAATTTAACTAATTTGTGAGCACTATAAAAAGGACCCCAGACTTCATTTCAAAGGCATCAACATCTGGCAAAAAAAAAGGGAAGAAAGAGAACTCTTGAGAATTCTGGAAGAACACAAAAAAAGAAGGTAAAACCTTTAAAAGAGAAAATTCTCTTAGGAACAGATCATTGATCTAAGAACAGGATCATGGATCTTCAATAAATAAATAAATAAGTAAATACAAAAAAAAAAGTAGTGCCTTGCACTTGTTATGAACCCTTGGTTCTCTGAAATAAGGAAAAACAAGAAAAGAAGAAAAAAACTTGTTTTTCTTTAAATCAAAGGATTAAAAAAAGTGCTCTGCACTTCTGTTTCTTCAATATTCTCAATGCAATGCATTGCTTGAAGGGCCAGGCCCAAATCAAATTGCAGAGTAATAAAAGGGAGAGCCCAAATGAAATTGATGCTCTGCATCATTTATAAAGGGCAAAGCCCAAAACAAATTGATGCTCTGCATCTTTTCTGGGCAAAGCCCAGATAAAAATAAAAACAAATGCAAATAAAATATTGGACATTTTTTTACTGGACTTAGCCCAATCGTGGCCAGAAGTCCTTAAACTAAAGTAACTGAGCAAAATGTCTCTCCTAAATCAATCTACATCCGGTTCGAGGGTACATCTCCGAACTCCTTTGACATCCATCGTTGTAATTCCTCAACGACGTCAAAGAGGTGACGGGTCCCAACGACCATACATCAATATGGACTGCGGGGGCCTAAACTGGAAAATGGACCACTACGTCCTTAAACTGGAATAATAGAGCCTCCAAATGCTCTTTTGCCGGATCTAAACGGTCCCGTTTAAGTTGATCTTAGCCCCAGATACGGCTAACGCATCCTTAGACATTTAAATGAATGGTAAAACCCCAAATTAACTTTGGTTCAAGGGTACATCTCTGAACTCCTCTAACACCTGTCGTTGTAATCCTTCAATGACGCCAAAGAGGTGACGAGTCCTGACGGCCAGATATTAAATCGATCATCAAGTCGAGTTGATCTTAGTCCAAAACAGGACTAACGTATCCTTGACGAACGTTTAAGTTGATCTTAGACGCAACGCGACTAATGCATCCTTAAACTAAAAACACCAAACCCAAATCTAAGTAAATACGGATTTGGACTAATCCACGTCCTACGGGCGACGGCATTACTCAGTCTCCGTATACAATCCACGGGCAACTACAAACAAAACAAACACACACGACACGAAGTGAAATTCTGGAGAAGGAGAAAGTTGTTACCGCGATGCGGTAGCGTAATTAACTGCAGGGGCTTGCGCCTGCAGGGAAGAGCGTCCCCACAATCAAAACCCCCTCACCCTGAGGGGGAATCTGACGAAGTCTGCTACATCGGCCGCATCCGTCTAAACTTCCGATACACGGTGCCATAAATCAACTTGGCATCTTCGGAGAGGTAGACGGATAAAACCACATAGCATCTGCCCCGAATCTCAGGTAGGACGCTGAGTCCGCGCCGTCTTTCGGAGGGGAACAGATTCTGGCACGCCCGGTGTGACCTTTTCCTCTTTCCACTCCACACTTCGTGTGTCGTCTTCGCGAACCAATCGCGGTTTGTTAAATGGTTGCCTTTGGATTTTCGAGTTACTAAGATTTGGTCTTTTGCCTGGCGCAGAACTCAAGATTCAATGGCCTTCAACTCCACCAACTGCTCGAAGTGCCACTGCAACGGACTCTCCACCTCCCCCGGAGGTGTAGCATATGGGCCCCAAGCGGCTTCCTTCCTCACTCTGCCAGTAGACCAGGTGACCCAAGCCACCACTGGCTTATTCTTCGGGACCATGATCCCACCGACAAGCTGCTCTATGCCAATACTTGCACCGGAGGTGAACAAGAAGTCGGTCTTCGACCGGCTCACTGCCACGACGGCCCCTGTCAACGGGTCGTCCGCTACCAAACCGACAGCCTCTGTTTTCACCAGGCTAAATCAGAACTCTAAATTGGCTGTCCTAAAGAGGGCAACGGCCGCTGTTCCGGAAGTCGTTAAGGCGGCTTCTCCCGCCAAAGAGTCTGTCTTTTCAAGACTGATGATTCCTGCTCCTGCCCCTGCACGAAGATCTGTCTTTGACAGATTGGATATTACCCCGCAAGGAACAACCTCAGTCTTTAAGAAGTTAACACCAGCGGCGCCTCATTCAGACAGGGGGCAAAAAGAAGTTATCTCTATCGCTGAGCCAATCCCAACGGCTCGTCGTGCTCGACGTCGCCATTGGCAACGAGTAAGAAAGGCAGGGGGCAACTCCCCCTCAGGCCTAATTCCACCGGCTCCAGCAGTGGAAGTCGACGCTGCTGTTCCAACTGGGAACAGCTTTGAATTGCTGAGGAGGGTACGGAAGAACTTTCCAATCGCTACATTGAAGAGATCTCCTCCACCTGCGGAGAGGGTTCCAGAAACGAAACAAGAACAGCCCCCTCAACGGCTGTCTTCAAGAATTTATAAAGTTTGTCGAAGGGTTCAAGACTCTGTGATTGACCCAGGTCATTCTCGTCGCCAGAAAAAGGCGAAGTAGGATAAAGACAAGGATTGTCCCATTAAACAGCAGGGGACAGCAGCTGCTAGGGTGCCCCCTTCAATGGTTCCTTCAACCTCAACGGCCCATAAAAGAAGGAGGCCAGAGAAAACCGCCGCGTCAGCGGCAAAAGTTGAAAATGGTGAACCTAAACACCCCAAGTCAGGGGGCATTACAGTTCATACGGTTTACATGGCATTTGGAAAAGAAGACAGCCGTACATCCACGGGTCATAGACCGCTTACACGGTCAGTGACCAAGGCTCAGGAGCAGCAACAGAAGCTCCAGGAAATGATGAACGCTATGGCCGCACTTACAGGGCCGAAAGAAACCCCGAAAACATCCTCAGAAGAACGTCAAGAACAAGAAACGGACGCTGAATTCCTTCGGCGCGTGCTAGAAAAGAAAGATAAAGAAGCTGCGGAGCAGGCAGCCAACATAAAGAAAATGGCCCTCCTGTTCCAGGATATGGTGGGTATGATGATTCAACAAGATCCACCTGCTGGAGATCCCCCGATCATTCTTGAAGACGATAGGGGAGAGACATCGAATCCTCCACCGGCTCTATCCGCAGCTAAAGAGGATACCATATCAAAAGCTGATTTGGATGAATACATCGCCCAGCAAATACGGGTGCATCAGGCGACTGAAGCAGCCGGTCAGGTCGTAAAGACGGGGCGGCCATATCCGGGTTGGTACGATCAGATTAAGTACCCGCCAGGTTATACAATTCCTAAGTTCCATGTCTACAAGGGGACGGGCAATCTTCATCAGCATGTTGCCCAGTTCAGGGCGCTCTGCGGCAACACCGGCGGTGACGACAAGCTGTTGCTTCGCCAGTTTGTTGGAAGCTTATCAGATACGGCGTTCGAGTGGTATTCCGAACTCCCAAATGACTCTATTAAAACCTTCGCGGAGATGGAGCTGCTGTTCACTCAGCGTTTTGCAAGTGCCAGTGAGCGTACCCCGATGACGGCACTGATTAACGCCAGGGTAAAACCCGGCGAGACGTGGGTTCAATACGCTATACGATGGCGGAATTTATGGTCAAAGTGTGAGCAGCGCATTGAAGAAGCTCCCGCAGTGGGTATGTTTGTAGGAACCCTCGATCCACAAGCGACCATCTCACAATTTATGATGTTTTTCAAGCCAACTACCTTCCAGGCGTTGATTGACAAATTAGCGCAAATGGATCAAATGGGCCATAAACCCCCTCTTCTAAGGCCGGACTCCCGAAATGACAAAGGGAAGGGAAAAGCGATCGTCGTCGCTAATGCTCAACAACAACCAAGCGACTCGAAGCCAATGGCTCGTCAAAATAATATGCGCCCGTACGTACCCCTTGAGGATAGGATGGGACGTCCTTATTCCTTTCCCCGCGATAAAACGAAGAGGTTATTCGAGCTGGCGTTGCGCAATAGACTCATAAATCTGCCGGATCCAAAATGTCCGTTGCAACCAAGTGACGTCAACGAGCCCAACTACTGTCCTTATCATCGAGTACTAGGCCATCCGATCGAAGACTGCTACGTTTTCAAGAATTGGCTCGAAAACCAGTACCGACAGGGCAAGTTTGCGTTATCTGACAAATGGAAGGTGAATCCCCCACAGCCCTACACCTCTAAGGGGACGAATACGCCGGGGGCAACATGCTCCGTCATTGAAGAAGCTCCTTGGGAGGTTGTATTATCAGCCAAGACAAAGAGAATGCTAAACGATCTTCAGGCATGTCCAGCAATCAAGTGGAAGAACCCGTTGGAACCGCAGGTCATTGAAGGGATGTTGAAACTGCGTACAACTCCAAAGACTGATGGTGGTGGCTCAAACACTCGCAACCAGCCGTCAAAATCTTCGAAAAAGAAGAGGAAGAAATCTAAGAAACCCGTGAAGCCTGGCGACAAGCGCACGGACTTACAAAAGAAAATTGACGCGCTAGATGAATACAATCAAAAGGCGCGGACTCCCATTACGCTCCAAGAGTTCCTCAATCACGTCTTTCAAGAGGAAGATGAGGGAGAAAGTTCATCGGATGAATCCGAGGAAAATGTAGCGAGCTGTCATATGATCTCCCATTCGATCACGAACGATGAAGAGACTTCTGGCACTAAAACGCTGGGGGCAGGTACTGAATCAAAAATTCCGGAGCTATCAGTCGAAATGATTGACGCGTTCCTTAACGAAGCTCGACTGAAAAGTAAAGCTGATCGAGAACGTGAGATGGCTATATTTGAAAGGGCAAAGCGCCAGCGACTTGATGAAAGAGCTGAGGCGATCTCACTGGAGCAAAACACCTTCGCTACCGACAAAAGCCAATTCAAGATAAAGAAAAGGTTTGCTAAGGCCACATCAATGGGCATGAAGCTGCCATCCTCTGAAGGAAAAATTACTGGTGAAATAGAAATGCACCCCTCCTTTTGCTTATATCATCAGAAGGTTTCGCACCCCACTCAAGAATGCAAAGCTTTCGATAAATGGTGGCAAGGATATGTTGCTCGTCAACAACGCTTCAAGTGGGAAAAGCGTAAAACGCGTCGAGAGCAAAGAAATACGACCGAAGGGCTTGAAAGAACTACCGGCGATTGTCGCATGGTTAACACTGGCGCGTCATAAGTACCTACATTCGGGAGCGATTCTGATGAAGAGCTGGAACTCACCCCTCTCTTTAAAGAGTCAACTTCGGGAAAAGAAGAAGAGCCAAAGGTTTGCGAAAATATCCAGCTACGCAATCGGACGTTACCTGAAAAGAATCTCGGACCCTTAAACAAGAAAGATAAAGGGAAAGAAAAGGTTTCTGAGGATATTACTCTAGATGACCAAGTTGCGGAAGAGCTAACCGCCAAGAATCCGCCGAAAAGAAATAAGGTGGATTACAATGTCTTGGCGCATCTGAGGAAGCTGCCCTCACAACTCAGCGTTCTTGATGCCCTGTTACTATCAAAAGAGGCGAGGGATTCTTTGATTAAAGCGCTACAAGATCCGGACCAGTTCCAAGCCTTCCTAGCCGAAGAAAAGATGAAGGATGAGTTGGAAGAGGTGCACACGGCCGACGTTGCTTTTGGCGATGAAGACCTTCTTCTTGGGACGAGCGAACACAATCGCCCTCTCTATGTCTCAGAATACTGCCATGATATAAAGATAGGCAAAATCCTAATCGATAATGGGTCGTCTGTTAATCTCCTCAACGTGCGGGTGTTGAAGGAAATCTGCATGAGCGTCCAGCACCTTGCGCGGGACAAGATCACCATCTCCGGGTTCGACTTCCAATCGTCAAAGACTCTTGGATCTGTGATATTGACGTTACGCTTCGGGTTGCTCGTCACAGATATTAAATTCCATGTCATAGACGCCAAGACATGTTACAATGCTCTGCTCGGCCGACCATGGTTACACGAGTACAACATCATCCCTTCTACACAACATCAGTGTATGAAGTATTTTAAGGATGGTTTCGAGTATACCGTGACGGGAGAACTGAACCCATTCTCTGTGAACGAGGTCTGCAAATACGAAGATGCCAAATACTTCTTACCGGATTTCGAAGACACGGAGAAGTGTCATATGCCGGAGAACAAAACTAACGCAACCATCCCTGTCTTCGGCAGCGATACCGAGGAGGAGGAGGATATAGTTTATTCGGGTCCGCCCCTATACACCGAGCCGGGACCATCCGCCCCTTCACTGATCTTTGGTAGTGATTCAGAGGACGATGTCCATGCTGTATTCCCTGCTCGGCTTTCAATACGAGCTTCTGCTGATGAAGAGCGAAGTCTGCAGATAACCTCAAGAAAATCGAGTTGGGGACGGTAAACGATCCGCGACCGACATTCGTCAGCGAGCTGCTGTCTGAAGAGAGGGCGGCTGCGTTAAAGGACGTCCTTGTGCAGCATAAAGATTGCTTCGCATGGAACTATTCCGAGATGTCGGGACTAGATCCAGAAGTTGCTGTACATAGACTAGCAATATCCCCGAACATCAAGCCAGTCAACACAGGCGCCGAGAAGAATGCGACTCGAGCTTGAGATGAGCATCAATACCGAGGTAAAAAAGTTAATCGACTCTGGCTTCATCCAGGAAGTTCAATACCCTGAATGGATCGCCAACATCGTCCCAGTGATGAAGAAAAATGGGACAGTGCGCATATGCGTAGACTTCCGAGATCTTAATAAAGCTTGCCCGAAGGATGATTTCCCAGTGCCAGTCACCGAACTGATGATAGACAATACATCCACTCATGAGGATTTCTCCTTCATGGATGGCTCATCAGGGTATAATCAGATAAAGATGCATCCCGAAGACCAGAAACACACCGCCTTCAGGACCCCTCTAGGTATATTCTGTTATAAGGTGATGCCCTTCGGTTTAAAGAACGCCGGTGCCACCTATCAAAAGGCCATGACAAAGATCTTCGATGACCTTATACACGAAATCGTCGAATGCTATATCGACGATCTCGTGGTTAAAAGCAAGTCATATGAGGAACATCTCGAACATCTGAAGACCGTATTTCAACGCCTTCGACAATACAACTTGAAAATGAACCCGCTCAAGTGTGCATTTGGAGTTTCCTCAGGCAAATTCCTGGGGTTCATTGTTCGACACCGAGGTATTGAAATAGATCCGTCAAAGATTAAAGCGATCATGGAAATGCCTCCGCCGAGAACTCTCAAACAGCTGCGGTCTCTCCAAGGGAAGCTCGCATACATACGGCGATTTATAGCCAACCTTTCGGGAAAGTGCCGTCCCTACAGCCACCTGATGAAGAAGGGAGCCCCATTTGTCTGGGATCACAAATGCCAAGGCGCACTGGACGAGATCAAGCAATACCTGCAGAACCCGCCGGTGTTGGCTGCTCCGGTCAAGGGAAAACCCTTCATTCTTTATACAACCGCCCTCAAAGGTTCCTTAGGCGCATTATGGGCACAAGAGAACGATCAAGGGAAAGAAAGAGCACTCTACTACTTAAGTCGAGTTCTGCTGGGGGCAGAAAGCAACTACTCTCCCATTGAAAAACATTGCCTGGCGTTGATTTTTGCGATAACAAAGCTTAGACACTATGCGTTGGTGCATGAAGTCCGTCTCATTTCAAAGGTGGACCCCCTTAAATACTTGATGTCGAAGGCCATATTGACTGGGCGACTCGCTAAATGGGCCCTACTCTTGATGGAGTTCTCGATAACCTATCAGCCTCTCAAGGCGGTGAAAGGCCAGGCCATCGCCGACTTCCTCGCTGAGCATCCGATACCCGCCGATTCTCCTCCGAATTGCGATCTTCCAGACGAACATGCGTTTGATGCGATCGACGGTAATGATACCCGTTGGGAGCTTTATTTCGATGGAGTATCTTCCATGAAAAAGCACAAACAAAGTACGTCAATGATCAAATCGGGAGTAGGCCTTATCTTCGTGACCCCACAAGGAGGAATAATGTGCTTCGCCTTCTCCTTAACAGAGCCAAGAACGAATAATGAAACTGAATATGAAACTTTGATAGCAGGTCTCGAGATCGCCATTGACATGGGAATTGAAAGCCTCCTCATATATGGGGACTCTCAGCTAGTCGTCAGTCAAGTGAACGGCGATTACCAAACATGCAAACCGGAATTGGTAAAATACGGTGAAAAAGTGCAACAACTGCTAACCCAAATTCCCTCCTATACTTTGGAGAGCATACCGCGCGTGGAAAACAGCAAAGCGGACGCACTGGCCAAACTTGCTAAAGAATTGGCTGACGAGAACCTCGATGACGTTAGGATCGTGGTACAAAGCCGTCGAGTGCTTGCCCCAGCAGAAATATCTCTGGAATCATCCGCAGAAAAAGGAGCGAACGAGCAGACAACCCTGCAAGTAAAAGATTGGGAAAATACCAAGGATTGGAGAGAAATCTTCATAGATTACTTCAAGTCCCACTAAATGCCTGAAGAAGCGTCCACAAGACATCAGCTCGTGAAACGAGCCCTGTCTTTCGCCTTCGTCAACGATACTCTGTACAAGAGGTCATTTGATTCTTTGTGGCTGAGATGCTTAGGACCTGACGAAGCGAAAAGAGTCGTCCAGGAAGTTCACGACGGACTCTGCGGTTCTCATCAAGCAGGCCCTAAGATGAAGTTGAAGATAAAACAGATGGGCTACTACTGGCCCACGATGATTCAGGACTGCATCGAATATGCGAAGCAATGCCATTCATGCCAAATTCATGGGGACTTCATCCACCAGCACCCAAATCCACTACATCCAACGGTGGCTAGCTGGCCATTCGAAATGTGGGGGACTGACATAGTTGACCCAATCGAACCAGCATCGTCTAGGGGACATCGTTTCATCTTGGCGACGACTGACTACTTCTCTAAATGGGCAGAAGCAGTACCGTTAAGAGAGGTGAAGACGGAAAATATCCTCCACTTCTTCAAGATGCATGTCATATATCGATTTGGAACTCCGCGACGGATCATCTCCGATAACGGGCCAGCTTACAGAAGCCACAAGATCAGTCGCTTTGCTCAACAGCATAATATAGACTGGAGATATTCCTCGGTTTATAACCCGCGAGGCAATGGACTAGCTGAAGCCTTCAACAAAACATTGAAAAAAATCATAAAGAAAACGGTGTCCCGAAATAAGAAAGATTGGCACGAAAGACTGCAAGAAGCTCTTTGGGCATATCGAACTACATTCAAGACGGCCACGAACACAACGCCGTACGCGTTGGTGTTCGGTACAGAAGCAGTACTCCCCCTCGAGATAGAGTTACCCTCTCTACGAGTGGCAGTCCACTACGAGCTGACGGACGAAGAAAATGCTCACCTTCGGCTTGAGGAGATTGACGCCCTTGATGAAACCCGGCTCATAGCGCAGCAAAATCTAGAAGCTTATAAAGAAAAGATGACACGCTCATACGAAAGATTGACCCGACCGAGGACATTCCGCCAAGACGAACTCGTGCTAGTGGTCAAAAGGCCTATGATCCCCAATCGCGCCAAGCGGGGAAAATTCGAGCCAAACTATGAAGGCCCGTACATCATAGACAAAGTCTACCAAGGTGGAGCCTATCTACTCATGGACATGCACGGTGAGAGGCCTTTCAGGCCGATAAACGGTCGCTTCCTGAAGAAATACTACGCCTAATGAGTTACGGCCTAGGTCAATGATAGATGACGACGACTATGTCCGCTCTCTGTCTTCCTAATCTCAAGCTCTATAAGCAGTACCCAGCCTTCTCAATAACGGACCGAAACGTCCTTAAACTAACGACGGACCGAGACGTCCTTAAACTAGTGACAGACCGAAATGTCCTTAAACTAATAGCAGACCGAAACGTCTTTAAACTACTACCGCAGCATCTTTAGGCTGACAAGATATAAAAAAAAATATAAAAATAAAAAGAATAAAAAAAAAACGGTATGTCCATAAGCAAAAAGGGCATGGATGAAAACCCGAAAGGGCTCCGTGAGTAAAAACAGCAGGGCTACCGGCGAGTGTTCGTGAAAACCTGAAAGGACGCGACCTCGTAAAAAAAGAAAGAGAAAAAAGAAATTAAAAAAATAATAAAAAAAGGTATGTCCATAAGCAAAATGGGCACGGATGAAAACCTGAAAGGGCTCCGTGAGTAAAAACAGCAGGACTACCGGCGAGTGTTTGTGAAAACCCGAAAGGGCGCAACCTCGTTAAAAGACACTTATAGGGCCCTCTCGACCTTGTAAGGAGAAACCACCTGCGTGAGATCCTTACGACTCACAAGGGAACAACACACTTAGGTATCCCCACGATTCCTAAGGAGAAAATACACTTGCGAGATCCTCACGACTCGTAAGAAGAACTCTCTTATGCGACCCCCACGGCTCATAAGAGTTGAAAGTCTTAAGTCACAGAGACCTAAACCTGTGCTTAAGCAACCCCCACAACTTCCGATACGGCCCTACAAGTGGCTCAATACTGACCCTTGTATACAATCCACGGGCGCGAATAAACATTTCCCTAACTAAGTCTCATCCGAGACTAGGGATATGTTTGCATGGCAAACAACCCTTGTAAATCCTCTCGACTTACAAGGAGAAAACCCTCCTGTAGGATCCTTACGACTTACAGCGGAACAATACACCTAGGAACCCTCATGATTCCTAGGGAGAAAATACACCTATAAGATCCTCACGACTTGTAGGGAGAAATAGCTTTGTGAGACCCTTACAGCTCATAAGATCAAAAGCCTTAGCCGACAGGACCCTAACCCTGGTCGCTAAGCCTCCTTTGTTCAACAATGACAGAGGCAAATGATGATTCGCTCCTGGCGATATCCCAGTTGTAGCGGTGCTGATGCCGAAATCAGTGTCTAATTTCAGGTTTACGGCGAAAAGCCGATAGGCCGCACATGCATACGAAATGGCCGAAATGATAGGGCAACTTGCAATAAAAAGCAGAAAGTAAAAATGTATGCATGCAAAATAGCCGAAATGATAGGGCAGCTCGCAATAAAAAGCAGCGAGTAAAAATAAAATAAATAGCCGAAATGATTGGGCACCGCGAAAAATAGCCGAAATGATTGGGCTGTCGCGACCTTCGCGATATAAAACTGAAATGATAGAGCATCGCGGAAATAAAATAAAATAAAAAGAAGAAATGATAAAACTTTGGCCCTACAGTTAAGATCACATCGATCCCTGTATACAATCCAAGGGCGTAAACAAAGAAGGAACCATACTTTCCCAACGGACTCCGTCAGACGACGAAGCCAAACCTCAACGGTTCATTTCAACCGAAGAAGCCAGTGACTTCAGCAAAACACCTCGACTCACGGATACAAACACTCCTTGACGAGAGCCTTCAGATTCGCGTCGACTCGCAGAGCCACCAGAGCCTCTATGGGAACCCTCGACTCGTTTCAAACCCCAAGGAAACAAATAATCCTTGGCGCTTGGGAAACAAATAATCCCAAGCAAACTCCTCGACTCACGGATACAAACACTCCTTGATGAGAGCCTTCTGATTCGCGTCGACTCGCAGAGCCACCAGAGCCTTTATGGGAACCCTCGACTCATTTCAAACCCCAAGGAAACAAATAATCCTTAGCGCTTGGGAAACAAATAATCCCTAGCAAACTCCTCGACTCACGGATACAAACACTCCTTGACGAGAGCCTTCTGATTCGCGTCGACTCGCAGAGCCACCAGAGCCTCTATGGGAACCCTCGACTCGTTTCAAACCCCAAGGAAACAAATAATCCTTGGCGCTTGGGAAACAAATAATCCCTAGCAAACTCCTCGACTCACGGATACAAACACTCCTTGACGAGAGCCTTCTGATTCACGTCGACTTGCAGAGCCACCAGAGCCTCTATGGGAACCCTCGACTCGTTTCAAACCCCAAGGAAACAAATAATCCTTGGCGCTTGGAAAACAAATAATCCCTAGCAAACTCCTCGACTCACGGATACAAACACTCCTTGACGAGAGCCTTCTGATTCGCGTCGACTCGCAGAGCCACCAGTGCCTCCGTGGGAACCCTCAACTCGTTTCAAACCCCAAGGAAATAAATTATCCTTGGCGCTTGGGAAAAAAATAATCCCTAGCAAATTCCTCGACTCACGGATACAAACACTCCGTGACGAGAGCCTCCCGACCTACGTCAACTCGCAGAGCCACCACTGTCTCCGCGGGAGAATTCCCGGTTCGTCCCACCTTGCAAGATGAAGTCTCGGGCAACAGAGATTGAAAAACTTGCTTCCTGAACAATGGGGCCCTGCAAGTCAATCCAAAATGGTCTCTTGCATACTATTCACGGGTCTCACTCTCCGAAGTCTATTTTCGACAAGGAGGGAAACAACCGCTTACGGGTCCTCTCGACTCATAAGAGGGAAAAATTCTCTTATAGGATCCTTACGACTTATAAGAGAAAACCACACTTAGGAATCCTCACGATTACTAAGGAGAAAATCCACCTATGAGATCCTCTCGATCCGTAGGGAGAAAAGTCTCTGTGAGACCCTCACGGCTCATAGAACTGAAAAGTCTTAGGCGGCAGATCTGAACCTGCGGCCTAAGCCATCACTATCTCTCGGAGAAGTTAAGTTATCCGCCAATCAAGTTCATCGAAAACATCATAATGAAAAGGGAGAAAGCAAAGAAACAGTACCAGACATCGTAAGAAGGAATGTGTACCTTTATTCATAAATTCAATCAAAGTACAAGGCGGATCGTATAAAAAAAAACAGGGAATGTGTATGCATTATATACAAATTACAAATGTGTAAATGATACAAGATATTCAGGGAGAAGGAAGTTTCTTGAACAGCTCTATCAACTGCCCGCGTACTTCCTTCCACGCCTTCTCCTGATCAGCTGCCACCACCAGTTCGGCCTCTACTTGAGCCCGCTGCTGCGTGAAGGATGCGAGCTGTTCCCTAACAACCTGCTGAGCTGCTTCTTGGCCTCGAGCATCACGCTCAGCGGCATCAAGCTTCCGCCTCAGTGCTAGCCCATTAGAGATACGCTCCACAAGGCCTTCAAAGACGGCTTTCACTTCAGCAGCATTCGTCCTAACTTCAGCGCGCAGGCGAGTGGTTGCGCTTGAAGATTCCCGACGCTCCTTCAACCGTAAAGCTGCTTCCTGCTCCAAATGGAGGAGATAAGAAGCGCTTCGCTCGAGCCAGGCTGTCCGTTCGGTGCTCATGGCCAAAACTTCAGGAGAAGGGCGCGTCGTCTCCAACCGATGCAAGCAGGCCTCAATCTCTCTGCAGTGGTTAACCCAAGATTCGACGACGCCTTCATTGTGAAAGTTTACGAGCGCCGCCAACATCGGGTTAACCTCCGTTGCGAAATCCACGGCAGAAGGGAGAGCGTCCATGTTAAGCTCTTCGATATACCCGCTCAGCATGCCCAATCTCATCACGGCACCTTTTGAAGATGGACGTTTCAAGAAAGGGCCCGCTGGTGAAAGAACACGAGACACAAGAGGGATCGGAGCTGGAACAATAGCTGCAAAACGAAACATGGTTAAACAATGATTCGAAAAGATGTTGAAGGATCATATAAAAAGGGGGGAGGAATATACTGTACCAGCTGCAACGGACGGCAAAGCCGGAAAGGCCGGTGGCGTGGCAGGTCTTGCGTCCCCTCCTTCGATTTGTGGCACTGCAATAAGGAAGAGGAAAAGTCAGAAATCATCCCATTGCTAAAAAAGGGAGTAAACAAAGACATCAAAATGAAAATGTACTCACCGGCACCACTAGAGGGAGAAGCGAGTTCGGATGGGAAGGAGAAGTGTGGGAGCAACACTTGGTATAGATGATCAAAGAGCACTCCTGAAAGGACACAGTGGTATGACGTTAGTCCATAAGCTACACGTTTAAAAGATTAACTTGTGAGTCGCAAATCCATACCTTCCAACATCCGCGATGGCATAAGGGAAGGCGGGGAAGTGATCACCTCCAAAGCAGTAGTTGACGGTGCTCCTTGAAGCAGTGGAGCATCGGCACTGGCCGCACCTGCATTAAAAACAGAAGCAAACTTGTTAGAAAAGATTGGAAGATAAAAAAGGAAGAGAGAAAATGATAAGTAACTCGAAATTTACCTGACGAACTGCCAGCCGAGACTGATGCAATTCCTTCCTCCATTGACATCAGGCCACCGCCCGTGGCCTCGTCACCCGACTCAATGGGAATCGTTGTTTCACTCGCAAGCCCTGGAGAAGGCGGGGGAATATAGGCGGGGAGGGCTACGATTGGAGCATTGCCAGATTCCTGAGAAAGAGCAGCTGGCTCATCCTCAGGAATCGTGGCCACCTCACCCGCTACTCCTTCGGGTCCTGCGGTCACGGTTGTCTCGTCCACCGTCACCGCGAGGTCTCCAGCCTCAAACGCCTCACCTATCATTACCCTCGGCTCGCTTATGACGATCATTTCATCTGCCGCCACTTCAGGGTCGACATCCATGACCCTCTCGGCTGCAGATCCCCCAACCTCTGCTTCGGGTCCCGTGGCCCCAACGACGCGCCTCACCGTCGGCTCGGGTTCGGCAGGCACCGCTTCCGCCGTTTCCCTGGGTTCAACGGTCTCCGCCTCCCCCTCAGTCGGACTAGGCCCTGCAAGAGGGAATGCATATGAGCCAATGGCTTTATAATTCTTACAACAAGCCTCTGAAAGAAATGCTACCTGAAGAGGATTTATCGTTTGCACTTCGGGCCGCGCGCGCCACTTGCCTATAAGCAGTAGATAGGACGACAGGGGCCTCTTCAGAAGGAGTGTCAGCATGAGGAAGTGCTAGGGCCCGCTCCCGTGGCCAAAGCAGCTCGGCGCGCCTTCGCTTCGCGTCTCAACCGCTTCTGCTCCTCCCGAGCCGTTGAGACGGATGCCACTAGGGCTTCTCTAATTGAGGCATCCTCGTCCGTGAATAGGGATGCCTCCAGATTTTTCAGGGCATCCCTCGTCGTCTTGTCAAGTCGAGGCCCCTCCAGCAGCCTCGACGAGACCGGAACTTCAGCAACAGGCCCAGGAAGGATCCCCGCATCAACTGATATAACCCCTGGAAAGAAACAAAAGAAGGTTAGGTTGACCATCAGAAAAGATGAAAAACTTTCCTTATAAAAGAGAAAGGGGTGGGACATACCAACGCCTGCTAGAGCGCGCTTCTCATCCTCCTCTTGGAAGGTTTTCAAAGAGGCAGCAATAGCCTTTTCGGAAGAGACACCTGTTGAAAATCGGGCGAATATTAGTTAAAGACAATAATAAAAAGTGCAATAAAATGACGAAGAAAGTGGCTGATGATTACCTGACTCAGCGAGTTTACTTAACATCGCTTCGAGCCTCGCCGATCGCTCCGAAGCTGCAATGGCGGCAGCCAAATTAGTGTCTGCAGGGTCTACCAAGAAGCCCTCGTTGCTGCCATATTCACTTATGCCTTCGTTGGGAAGAGCTGCAGGCTCTAGGCTAAGGATCGCATCAAGGGAAAGGGCGGACTTTTTCTTCTTCTGTCCGCCAGCTTTAGATCCACCCGGAATAGATTTGCGCTTGGCAGTTATTTTAAGGTGCCGGGTCCCAATATCTGCTCCTACGCCAGACTCTGGCGATACTACATTAGCCGCCTTCGTGGGAGCACGGGGCGCCGGTGGTGCATCCACCATAGCGGACAGCGGCAATCCCCGCGGAGGGCTCAACACGCGTGGTCGATCGACTCCAGCATCTTTTAGCGGAGGGACGACCTGGAGCCTTGGCTGCAAGGGAGCCTTGCGATCCCCACCGGGAGGCGCACCCCTACGGTCAACCAGCATACGCTTCTCCGTTAAGATGATTGGGCCCATAGCATGCGCATACCAGGCTACATATGAATGGAGTATCTTAGGGGCACAACTGGGTTCACTAATGAAGAAATAGGAACCATTGTTAAGCCGTGTAAAATGATGCATCGCATTCTTTATCCCCTCTGGGCCGACCACGGGCGTTTCCAAGAAAGCTTCCAGCGGGATCCCTTGGTTGTAGCTTGACTGCCGGGCAAATCGGTGTGGGTTATATCTCATAAACAAGGCTGTTCCATTCTGCCTGAACACTAGATAGCCACGCCGGATGGAGTAGAGATGGAGGATTTCCCGAGCTTTCAATGCAGAAGCCCCATCTTTGAAGTCATCACGCCGGGGCACCACTGACTTGGTGGTCTCTGAGCCTATGGTTATGACCTTATCCACAAAGGAAACCTTCGCTCCGACCAGATGTGGACGAAGGAGCAGCCCTCTAGACTCCCGTGGGGCTGGAACCACAATTGAAGCCCCGACCAACCGCATGACTCTCGGGAATCTGTATTTCTCGAAGAACGAAGGAGTCTTGTGGGCACCAAACACCCCTCGCACATGCATCTCCAGCCAAGAAGTGAAGTAGTGCGTCGGGAAGTTAGCAGGCTGTACCCCAGGCTCACTGACGTCCGCCGCTACGCTAAGTCCATGATAAAGGTAAGCCATCCCGGCGATTCCTACCGATAACTGCAAACCAGCCACCATCCGATGCGCTGGGTAAAAGACAGAGGGCCGCATGAGGCGGGGGTGCATGGGGAGTGCAAAGTTGCATAGCCACAAGCCCAAGAATCCAATAAAAAAGGTTTCCCCATCCATGCCTGGGACGAAAATTTCCGAGAAAGCAGCAATGGCAGCGTTGGGGAGATAGAAATCCTTCTGATCATTTTCCGATACGGGTCGGCGGTCCAAGCCGAAACCAAAAGGGTCACCAAGCTGAGCGAACTTCTCGCTCTCCTCTGATAAGAACTCTGGGCGAATAAAGCGAGCAATAAAATCTGCGAAACTGACGCCCCGCTCGCCCGATCCCAAATGGAGTTCCTCATAGATTTCCAATACCTTCACCAAGCCCGGATACTGATGCTGAATGGCATTTTCCGGAGTTAAGTCAAACACCAGCTGCTTGGTGGCAAAGATGTACTCGTCAGGAGGAAGCAGCTCCTCGTAGTGCTCTCCCCTCATTGGTAGACCGGAAATCTCAGCGAATTCCTCCAAGGAGATAGAGACTTCCCTATCCGTCATCAGGAAAGTGTGAATGGGATATTCCATTGTTCAATAAAGGCCTTGACCCACCACGTTGGAGGAGAGGGATATTCGAAAAGCGAAACGTAGATGGCTGAATATAAACCAATCCTCGTTAGATGAGTCCTTTTCTCCGATAAGATGTACCGGGCCCATTGCAAATATCCGGCCGGGGGTCGCGGGATCAGTCCAATATTGTAAGCCTGTCCCCAAGGGCATGCTTCACCCTGACAGATTCGCCTCCCCAGAATATCTATTGCCGGCGGCGGCTGCACGGGGATGGCACCGATCGCAGGCTGGAGGAGGTCATCAGAATTCCAGTTTTTAACCTCCACGGCATACTTCACCGGGGGTTCGTCTGCATAGGGGATCGGGACTGTAGGCTCAGACGGCGAGGCGGAACTGAAGCTGCGACGGCCTTGGATGATCTGGCTGTACCACCTTCCCCACAGGTGGAGCTTTTTGCACTCAGGGTCATGATCTTTAATAAGAGCGAACGCCACCTGGTCCACCGGCGAATGGGGGAACCCTCCTTCCGAGCGAACAAAGGGGAAAGACGGGTCGCCGGACATGTTTCCTGTAGAAAGACAAAAATAACCGTTAGCGTTCTGACACTTGGCATTTTGAAATCTTACTCCACACTGTTATGTAATAGGTAGGGGACAAAAAGGGATACCCACAAAATCTGGATGACGGTACATCATTTAATAAGACAACCCCATCATTAGATGAGACTGTCAATTAATGAAAAGGTCCCCAAAAGAATATCCTCACTGATGGGAAATCCCTAGAGACAAGGAGAAATATTCTCTTTCAGAGCAAAGCTCTGTCACAAAGTGACATTTGTCAAACTCTGGTCTCAGGGGAACAAGATTCCTTAAAAGAGCATAGCTCTATGGTAATGGTGGAAAGATCCATCAATTTTATCTAGAAGAATTAGAGTTTTGGAATCTTGAAAAATCCATGAAAACTTATAAAACAAAAATTTTCTCCGTTTCTCAGATCTAAAAAGATCTACATTTGATCTAAGAGCAATGCTCTGTTCATGGGTTAAAACCCATGGATCAGATCTCTGTAAATCTGTAAATGTTTGAGAGCAAGGCTCTGTTGAAGAAACCCCAAATGGGTTTTTCTTTAGATCAGAGATCTATAAGAGCAAGGCTCTGTTAATTAAATTTAATTTAAATTAATTTAATTTAATTAATTTTACCTAGAGTGATTCTAAGACTGGAACTTTGAAGTTCTTGGGGAAATCACAAAAGCAAGGCTCTGGAAGTTCTCAAGCAAGAGCAAGGCTCTGAAATTCAAATTCTTGAAAATGGTAAAGAATTACCAAGGACTAAGGGTCCTATTTATAGGCGCCTGCGCCTTTTCACCTGACCCCTTTGATCCGACGGTCAGGATCTCGCCACCGCTGCACTCACGTGCGCGCCACTTGAGCGCAACGATGGGGGGGCATTTGTTCCCCCAATCAGAGCAAGGCTCTGTTTGAATTCAAATTTTGGAAGCAACGCTTCAAATTCCGAGCATTGCGCGCAAAGCGCCGCGTGTCAGAAGTAGATACGTCAACGCAACGCCCGAGGTAGTGTGTTCAATCAGAGCAAGGTTCTCTTTAAAAAATAAAAAGTATGCAACGTTCAGATTGCGCAAGCGCTGCATTGCGCGACACGTGTCTGCGCAGTTGCGCACACCCAACTGCGCAAGCACAATTGCGCAAGTGCCGCACGGCACGACACGTGTCTGCGCAGTTGCGCAAACGCTGCTGCGCAAGCGCCGCGCTGCGCGACACGTGTCTGCGCAGTTGCGCAAGCACAATTGCGCAAGTGCCGCACGGCGCGACACATGTCTGCGCAGTTGCGCAAACGCTGCTGTGCAAGCGCTGCGCGGCGCGACACGTGTCTGCGCAGTTGCGAAAGCACAGCTGCGCAAGCGCTGCGCTGCGCGACACGTGTCACGCGGTGGGGGAGTTGCGCAAAACAGAATAAATCTTTTCTGTTCTTGTTAAAACAAGAAGATTTTCTTTTGTAAAGCCGGGGCCTTTAGATCAAAGATCCAACGGTGGGGAAAATTCCCCAAATCACTCAGAGAAAGATCTCTTTAACAAATTTAACTAATTTGTGAGCACTATAAAAAGGACCCCAGACCTTATTTCAAAGGCGTCAACATCTGGCAAAAAAAAGGGAAAAAAGAGAACTCTTGAGAATTCTGGAAGAACACAAAAAAAGAAGGTAAAACCTTTAAAAGAGAAAATTCTCTTGGAAACAGATCATTGATCTAATAACAAGATCATGGATCTTCAATAAATAAATAAATAAGTAAATACAAAAAAAAGTAGTGCCTTGCACTTGTTATGAACCCTTGGTTCTCTGAAATAAGGAAAAACAAGAAATGAAGAAAAAAACTTGTTTTTCTTTAGATCAAAGGATTAAAAAAAGTGCTCTGCACTTCTGTTTCTTGAAGATTCTCAATGCAATGCATTGCTTGAAGGGCCAGGCCCAAATTAAATTGCAGAGCAATAAAAGGGAGAGCCCAAATGAAATTGATGCTCTGCATCATTTATAAAGGGCAAAGCCCAAAACAAATTGATGCTCTGCATCTTTTCTGGGCAAAGCCCAGATAAAAATAAAAACAAATGCAAATAAAATATTGGACATTTTTTTTACTGGACTTAGCCCAATCGTGGCCATAAGTCCTTAAACTAAAGTAACTGAGCAAAATGGCTCTCCTGAATCAATCTACATCCGGTTCGAGGGTACATCTTCGAACTCCTTTGACATCCATCGTTGTAATTCCTCAACGACGTCAAAGAGGTGACGGGTCCCAACGACCATACATCAATATGGACTGCGGGGTCCCTAAACTCGTGGACCGAAACGTCCCTAAACTAATATCGGACCGGAACGTCCCTAAACTAATATCGGACCGAGACGTCCTTAAACTAATATCGGACCGAGACGTCCCTAAAACTAATATCGGACCACCACGTCCCTAAACTGGAATATAGACCACTACGTCCCTAAACTGGCGATCGACCACCACGTCCCTAAACTGGAAAATGGACCACTACGTCCTTAAACTGGAATAATAGAGTCTCCAAATGCTCTTTTGCCGGATCTAAACGGTCCCGTTTAAGTTGATCTTAGCCCCAGATACGGCTAACGCATCCTTAGACATTTAAATGAATGGTAAAACCCCAAATTAACTTTGGTTCAAGGGTACATCTCTGAACTCCTCTGACACCTGTCGTTGTAATTCTTCAACGACGTCAGAGAGGTGACGAGTCCGACGGCCAGATATTAAATCGATCATCAAGTCGAGTTAATCTTAGTCCAAAATAGGACTAACGTATCCTTGACGAAAGTTTAAGTTGATCTTAGACGCAACGCGACTAATGCATCCTTAAACTAAAAACACCAAACCCAAATCTAAGTAAATACGGATTTGGACTAATCCACGTCCTACGGGCGACGGCATTACTCAGTCTCCGTATACAATCCACGGGCAACCACAAACAAAACAAACACACACGACACGAAGTGAAATTCTAGAGAAGGAGAAAGTTGTTACCGCGATGCGGTAGCATAATTAACTGCAGGGGCTTGCGCCTGCAGGGAAGAGCGTCCCCACAATCAAAAACCCCTCACCCTGAGGGGGAATCTGACGAAGTTTGCTACATTGGCCGCATCCGTCTAAACTTCCGATACACGGTGCCATAAATCAACTTGGCATCTTCGGAGAGGTAGACGGATAAAACCACATAGCATCTGCCCCGAATCTCAGGCAGGACGCTGAGTCCGCGCCGTCTTTCGGAGGGGAAAAGTGATGATTCTGGTAGGATTCCTTCAGTTTTATCACGCGGTGATATTTGGATCCCGATCCTACTGTGAGTATATGCTACTCCTCGGGAACTTTCTCACTTAACGATCAATGCTATAAACCAAGTAGGTTTCTAGAAAGGTGTTAGCGGGGCTACGCCCACAGTGAAAAGAGGTTACTTAATTAAGGAACTTCGCGAAAGCGTTGGAAAACCTCCCTCGAAGTACCGACACTGGCCTGGCTGAACGGTTAAGCAAGTATTGTACGGTGAGATTGATCCCGACTAATTCTTCCTTTATGGTTTGAGGAGGGATTCGAGAGACAGTGGGAGCCATCCTGTTTAGATAAATTAAAAACCAATCTAAACTTGCAAGAGCATCATGCTGAGTGTTTTCTTCTCTCTCTCTTAATTGCAGCGACCCAGTGACCACACCTAGGTTACATCTAGATAATAAAATAACTGAATCTGACTGTTATGACTGGCAAAGGTCTGTCCAGATGTCCATTGGCCATGACAAACTGGGACACCCCTTAACTAATCCAACCCCTGCCGTCTCAGGTCCAGTTTCCCCTGTCACGGATATTCATATCCGTAGGACATCGAAAAAAGAATGTGCGAAAGCCAAGTGCCTCGTGTTAGCCTCAGTTGATGGTACATACCAGAGGCAGCACGAGAAGATGGACTTAGTTTCTATCTTCCTCCATAACAAAGATTAACATGGAGAGCAATCTCGTATCGCAAGATATGAGACCTCGAACGAATTGCTTCCAGCGAGGTTGGCTATCGGGTCATCTGTAGGGGGCAACGTCCTTACAAAGACCAGCTCTTTTGAGCTCACTCACCTGAAGACCACGTTGAAGAACAGGTCAGATGCTGACTTAGTTCAACAGTCTCTACCTACTACCCTGAAGGAAACCAGGGAAGTGGAAAGAAAGGGAAGGGCAGAAGTTTCGGGACTGGATGTAGTAAAAGAGCGATGTTCCTATTGTTACAGGAATGAACATTGGCAGAACGATTGCAGGGCTTGCAAAGCCAGTAGCCAGAATTCGAAGCATGTTGTGGCTTCGGCTTCGGGTGTGTTTGTAATAGAGAACTGTATGTCAGTTAACCCTACATCCTGGGTATTGGATACCGGATCAGGATCTCACATCTGTAATTCGTTACAGGCTTTGAGAAACCGTAGGGTTATCAGGATAGGTGATATGACTCTCAGGGTTGCTAACGGAATGAGCATGTATGCTGAATCCGTAGGGGAGTATCATCTTGGACTGACAACTGGGCAGATAATGATTCTGCGTGACTGTTTTTATGTACCAGGTGCGACTTGTAATATCATATATGTATCCTTACTTTCTAAGGAAGGATATGACTTTACTTTTGTAAGCGATGTGGTCAACATCCACCTAAATCAAGTTCTGATTGGGTCAGGTACATTAAAGAACGAGATCTACGTATTGAATCAAGCTCAGATTTTCAGTGTCCAGAACACACTTAAAAGAAAGTCTCCGGAATTAAATCAGGCTTTCTTATGGCATTGTAGACTGGGTCACATTAATGAGACACGGTTGACAAAGTTACATAAAGAAGGATACTTGGATCCGTTCGAGTACCAGTCTTATGCCACTTATGAATCTTGTCTTATGGGAAAGATGGCAAAGACTCCGTTCACTGGACACGGAGAAAGAGCAAGCGAGCTCTTGGGACTCATACACAGTGATGTGTGTGGTCCAATGTCTACACATGCGCGAAGTGGTTATTCATACTTCATTACTTTCAAAGATGATTTCTCTAGGTTTGGACATGTCTTCTTGATGAAGCACAAATCCGAGGCCTTTGAGAAATTTCGGGAATACAAGAATGAAGTTGAAAAACAAACAGGCAAAAGTATCAAGACACTGAGATCTGATCGAGGTGGTGAATACTTGAGTGCCGAGTTTTTGAGCTACTTAAAAGAGAATGGAATTCTCTCTCAGCTTACTCCTCCATACACACCACAACACAACGGTGTATCGGAAAGGCGGAATCGAACCCTATTGGATATGGTTCGTTCCATAATGAGCAAGGCTGAGTTACCGCGATCCTTCTGGAGTTATACACTAGAAACAGCTGCATATCTTTTGAACCAAGTTCCTACTAAGTCAGTGCCTACCACACCATATCAGATGTGGAGTGGGAAGAAACCCTGTCTTAAACACTTTAAGACATGGGGGTGTCCAGCTTTTGTTAAAAAGTAGCATGCGGACAAGCTCGAGGCACGTTCAGTACAGTGTAAGTTTGTGGGATACCCAAAGAACTCCAAGGGGTATCTTTTCTATTACGCAGAGGAACAAAAGGTTTTTGTTTCTCGTCATGCCCGCTTCTTGGAAACCGAGTTTTTGGAAAACCGGATAAGTGCGAGCGTAATAGAACTGGAAGAAATTCCAGAACCACGAGCTATTACTGAAAGCTTAGTAGAACCAGAGGGTTCGAAAGAACAGGACATCCCAGCGCTACTCCGCCGGAGTAGTAGGCAGTCTCATCCGCCCGAGAGATACTACGGTTTTCTTATAGACGGGGATAGAGAGGATTGCACCATTGACTATGGTGAGCCTACTAGCTTCCAGCAAGCCATTCAGAGCGGTGACTCGGTAAAATGGCTGGATGGAATGCGGACCGAGATGGATTCCATGTACACCAACAAAGTTTGGACTTTGGACTTTGCTCTAGAAGGGGTAAAACCCGTAGGCTGCAAATGGATCTTCAGAAAGAAGATTGGTGTAGATGGGCAGGTTGAAACCTATAAAGCTAGACTTGTTGCAAAGGGTTTTCGTCAAAGACCTGGTTTGGACTATGACGAGACATTTTCTCCAGTGGCTATGCTCAAATCCATTCGGATCCTTCTTGCCATTGCTGCCTTCCACGATTATGAAATCTGGCAGATGGACGTAAAAACGGCTTTCCTGAATGGAAATTTAGAAGAGTGCGTCTATATGGATCAGCCGGAGGGATTCATTCAGAGTGGGAGCAACGGTAAAGTGTGCAAGTTGCTCAAGTCCATCTATGGACTGAAGCAGGCATCGCGGAGTTGGAACATCTGCTTCCAAGATACTGTCAAAGAATTCGACTTTATCAAAAACCCAGATGAACCATGCATTTACAGTAAGATTGTAGGGAGAACTGTGGTATTCCTCGTCTTGTACGTGGATGACATTCTCCTAATAGGAAATGATATTCGTATGCTACAGTCAGTCAAAGGATTCTTGTCACAGAGGTTCTCCATGAAGGACCTGGGCGATGCCAACTACATTCTGGGGATCCAGATCTATCGTGATAGATCTAAGAGGATGTTGGGACTTTCACAGTCAAGGTACATCGACACCATACTGAAAAGATTCAGTATGGAAGATTCCAAGCGCGGTAATCTACCGGCTTGTCACGGGATCACCCTCTCCAAAGAGATGTCTCCCAAGACTGATTTGGAAAGGGATCGCATGTCTATTATACCCTACGCTTCTGCGGTAGGCTCTATAATGTATGCGATGTTATGTACCAGACCAGATGTAGCATACGCATTGAGCGTTGTAAGCCGGTATCAGTCGGACCCAGGGGAGAAACACTGGATAGCGGTAAAGAACATTCTCAAGTACCTGAGAAGGACTAAGGAGATGTTCTTAGTGTATGGCGGAAAAGACCTCCAGATCGAGGCCTTTGCTGACTCCAGCTTCCAGAGTGACAAGGATGACTCCAAGTCCATGTTGGGTTATGTCTTTACCCTCAATGGAGGGGCGGTTTGCTGGAAGAGTTCCAAGCAGGAGACCGTTGCTGACTCAACTATAGAAGCGGAGTACATAGCTGCTTGCGATGCCGCAAAGGAAGCTGTCTGGATGAAGAAGTTCCTCACGGAGCTTCAGGTGGTTCCTACCATTGTTGATCCAATACCACTGTATTGCGACAACAACGGCGCTATAGCTTTAGCGAAGGAACCCAGGTCCCATCAGAAGTCCAGGCACATTTTGAGGCGGTACCACCTGATCAGGGAGATCATAGATCGCCGGGAGATCGAGGTGAAGAGAGTAAATACGGAGAATAACACTGCAGATCCACTCACGAAGGCCCTACCCCAGATTCAGTTCGAGCGGCTGATCGAGATGATAGGTCTTCGATACACCAATACATGGCCTTATTGCAAGTGGGAGATTGTTAGTGTATATGCCCTAGAGGCCATTACTGTATCATACTACCTTGTATATTACTTAAAGGAAGCTTGGGATATTCACAGTTGTATAGACAATCTTGCTCAAAATGGTAGTATGCTACTTGGTTTGTATCTACTTCAATATATGCATGTGTTTCTTTTAGCATATCGCTTATACATATTAGTAGAGCCCTTAGGAATTTTGCTTGATTACCAGCGTTGTGATGGCAGTCATACTTGTGGGGGCTGGGTAATCTATAAACACATCCTTATACAGGTCCCTAGTCGTAGGATTATTGAGACGGGGCATCGATACTCCGAAGTAGACTAGTGTATACGCTTCTCATCCCAGCACGGGAGGTGGTCTATCCTACAGCCATCAGTACGTCGTACTGGAGATAGTATGCGGGTGCTCGTTAGGTTACGAGTACACTGGACAGGACTCGTCGGGAACTGATGGATGGTATTATACCTATCGTCAGTTATCAGTTCCCAGGTGACATGAGTACAGCTTAGTCCGCTGACTTGACACTGTCACTTCGCCTCGAGTGTGTTCCCACTGTACTTAGATTACTACCCTACCACGGCTCAAAGGAGTCGTGCAAACAGGTAGTAGTTGGGTGCAGTCCCGAAGCACTTGGAGGCAGTGACGGTTAGACAGGATTCGTCTCTCCCGGTATTGGGGGTTGACATCGCGCTGTGTCTAGGAGAGCCATTACACGAGTAGTCCCTGGCCAGGGAAAGCGAGATATACTAGTAGGTTTCCAGTGTTATCTCAAGGTGTTCTGGGCTACACTCCGACACGACTTGTACCGCTATTAGGGGACTGACGTTCACCACCCCCTAGGCCCGCCATGTAATGTATCAGACCGGACTGTACGGAGATTGTCACATACAGGCTCAGTAGGAGTTCGGATGGGTTTACCTCATCGGCCTTCTTATCGACATCTACCTGGGGGCCGTTACGTACAGCTAGTGCGGCTTGTGGTCTGTGGTTAAACCCACTGCCAGCGTTGTGTCGAGTCTTTAGAGTCCCACACAGAGAGTTTCCCTGCACTGAGCGAAACGTGTCGAGGCTGTATGGTTTTACGGCATGGCTGCGATCACTTACGTGCACTTGTGTGCGTATGCTGTTCGGGCAGGCAATACTAGTAGGCTTTGGTTTAAGCCGGATCCTAGTATTGCACAGATGGATTTGTTTTGTCTTCTGTGCATTCGCATTCTACGGAATGCGGATGCGGGTGTGTATGCACAGTTTTGAGGAGCGAAGAAGGAGGAGGTGCCTCATTAGGGTTTTGGCAGTTGGTTCGGCCAAAACCGTTATGTGGCAGGCTCATTAGGGTTTTGACAGTTGATTCAGTCAAAACCATTTTGTGGCGGGCTCATTAGGGTTTTGGCAATTCGTTCGGTCAAAACCATTATGAGCCGGAGACATTATTTACTAATCCTTTTAGTGATAATTTTGTGATGGCTAATTGCTTTGACCATTTGACCACCTTGACCACTGTTGACTTTGTTGACCCGTTGACCAAAGTTGACCTTGACCTTCATGAGAGGTCTACACTCTTCTTTGGTTTTCTTTTTCATTTTGGATTATGAAAATGGTCAATTCAATGTAGCCATCAACTTTATCATGATAGGATTAGTAATGATGCTTTTTGTGTATTATTGCAACAATGGTTCATTTTTCTTTAGTTCACAATTTCATTTTCTTTAGTGAAGATAATTCATTTTCTCATTCTCATTCTCTCTCTTGAAGTGAGAAGAAAAGAAAAGCTCAATGGTTGCTAGTGCTCCTCCCTCTTCCTCCTCTTGATTTCTTCTTTTGATCTCATGTATTGAGAGAAAAAGAATCCACATAGACAAACACTTCCATCTATCTCTTCTACACAACCTAGGACATCAAGACTAGCGATCTTGTTGCCTTAGTTGCCTCGGCTCGAGGTGGAGTTCGGTGTACATCTCTCGGATGGATCATCTTCGACTCAAGAAGGTCACGGAGGTAACCAAGATCCGGATCGACCCTCGGAGCGTGGGCGGACGAGTAGGACAGCGGAATGAAGACCCGAAGGACCGGTGTCGTGAGGTATAATTTCTACGGCATAGTAGTTAACGCCTCTTGTAGTTTGCTAGTTTCTAGTTTAGCAAAGATCATACTTTTAGTCCATGTTGCCTTTGCGCTAAATAATTGTTTTTCGCCGTTTCCGCCTCCCCGTAAGGACCGGGCTGAGCAACGTGGACTTACAGAACTCCACATTTAAAATTCAAAAAAAAGAGAAAATAAAAAGAAAGAAAAATAGGAGCCCCATTGCCTCCCTCCCTCACGCGGTGCCACATGAAGGGGAAGGCTCCCCTTTAAATGGGAGCCCCGCTCCCCCCCCCCCCGTTTTTGCCCCCCTCACGTGGTGCCACATGAGGGAAAAGGCTCCCGTTTAAATGGGAGCCCCCTTGCCCCCCCCCCACGTGAAGACACGTGAGGGGGAAGGCTACCATTTAATTGGAGCCCTTTGGCCCCCCCTCACGTGAGGACACGTGAGGGGGAAGGCTCCCATTTAATAGAAACCCTTTGGCCTCCCTCACGTGAGGGCATGTGAGGCTCCTGTTAAATGGAAGCCTCTCTCCTTCCCCTGACGTGAGTAGGGAAAGGCCCACAACAAAAATTCTTTTGGAGTTTAACTCTACTATAAAATTCTTTTTGAGGAGTTTAACCCCACATTAAATCTTTTTAGGAGTTTAACTCCATTTAAAAACTCTTTTGGAGTTTAACTCCACATTAAATCCTTTCAGGAGTTTAACTCCATTTAAAATTCTTTTGGAGTTTAACTCCACAATAAAATCTTTTTGGAGTTGAACTCCACATTCAAAAAAAAAAAACAACACTGCACATTGAGTTCGCATGATTAGCTTGACCCGTCAATCGGAGGTTCCTTTACTTCAAAGGCAAGGGGTAATTAATGGCAGCTTAGTCCGCGGCTGCCGGAGATTCGGATCCTCACAATCAATAAACCCTAGCCTACCTTAGGTAGGAAGAATCTGTAATGCGCCTGACAAGCGGTCGCGTATTCCCATCACAATGGGGTGACGAAAAACACCCTGCACTCTTGATTCAAGAAAATGCTCACAACATAATCCTCCAATACAGAATTATATGCTTCTTTAACTCATTAAAGAAACCGATGTAATGTTGTATATGAGGTTTGGTATGTAATAACATTCGTTCAGAATCAATGTATTAATACAAGGTGATATTTGCCAACTGATTTGGCTGCAACAATTGCACCATTCTCTACACTTTAGAGACATATCACCCATTCCGAGTTCTCTACCTATCTGTAACCCATATAACATATTAAATATGCGGGATCCTGATCCGGTATCACATATCCAGGATGTAGAGTATACTGAGAAACAGTTCTAGGTAATGAACACAACCGAAGAAAATGCATCAACATGCTGATTTCTCGAATGGGTGGCATGGGAATCCTGGTATTCCCCTATTTCCTGCTCGGACTTATAACAGTTATAAGATAGAGCAGAACCAACGTTCCCTAGCTCAGTATAATAAGTAGGTTCGGTCAATGCATCCATATTATTATCTTGATTATGGCGTGACATGGTCGCTACCAAGAGAGAGAGAGAGAGAGAAGAAAACACTCTGCGTGCACTTTTGCAAGATCAGATTGGTTATTATTTTATCTAATCAGGGTGGCTCCCACTGTTTTTATCAAATTTTCCTTCAAACACTAAAAGGTAAGACTAGCCAGCATCAATTACACCTTACAAGTTCGCCAATTTTTCGGCCAGGCCAGTGTCAGTACTTTAAGGGAGGTTTCCCGTGCTTTCGCACGGACCTAATTAAAATAAACCTCGTTTTCCCAGGGGCGTAACCCCGTTAACACCTTTCTAGACACCTACTTGATCAGCTAATTGTAATGTACAAAACTCTCCCAGGAGTAACTCTTGCTCGCAGTGGGTATCGGGATCCAACTATCTCATAGAATGTATGCAATCTCATTGCAAATTTCAACAGTTGAAATTCCCGATAATATTTTGCCCCTAACCTCCTATGACCTTGACAAAGGCCAACAAACCATAGGATGCTAGTCAAGTTCAACCCGTCGTTTCCTGATTGAATTAAACCCACCCGCACGACCCTTGACAAAGGCCAATAAGGTCGCACGACTACCCTAATCCAATCGCATCATATGCTCAAGCAGATAAGCACTAATCAGCTACCACACACTATGCCTTGACAAAGGCCAACAAACGCAGCACGAATACTAATTACTACTTATCTAAAATGACGGAGGGCTACGAAAGGTTTTTAAGAAAACCCTTTGCGTAATGAACTTGACATCGTTGTAGAATCGAGTGATTTTGAAAAAGGAGTGTTTTTGAGGCTTTTACTAGTTTTGCTAAAGAGGTCACTCCCGGTGAAGGGATCTCGGCTCTTTCCTTATTAAATAAGGTGCTGGATATTTCACAAACACTGCTATGCAAAGCAAAAACTATAGAAACAATCAAAAAGACATACCGAGTGGGTTGTACAAGGAATACCGCATGTGCCAGTTTCGCTAAAGAGGTCACTCCCGGTTAAGGGATCTCGGCTCTTTTCTTATCGAATAAGGTGCTGGATATTCTACAAGGAATACCGCTATGCAAAGAAAGAACTAGAGCTACCAGTTTTTAAGACAAGTTTCTACAACATCTTTAGGTTTCTTTTATTTCATTAATCTCATTAATGAAGTCCCATCAAATTATGCTTCCTAAGCATCACATAAGAAACGAAAGCAGCAATAGTTAATATATATCATATATATAATATAGGTATTCGTCTCAGAACATATCAAGTGATCACATCACAGAATATCAGCAGCAGAAGAAGAACACATATGAAATATTGGATATACTAGGAATTCCGTGTTTTTAATTAAGCCAGTATAAAACACGGATTCCACGGTCGTGATGAATAGCCAAATCCACATCCCTAGACCCCTACGAGAGCGGCAAGCAACCCTACCAATTCTAGAGTTAGGAGACCCGGTCTCGACTCCTCGAGATGGTCTCCCACTGGACTCTGGAACCCGGTTACTTGTGCTCTCCTCCTTGGGTCTATACTAATGCGGAAAAGTAAATAATATACATTAATGGTGACATCATCCTCAACCTGGAAGTGCCCCAATAAAAGAATATTACATACAAGCTTTTATATGAATGAAAATGAAAAACTCTCATCTCACATTAAAAAAAACCCGTCTATTCAAAACACGACGATCCAATATAACATATCACAGCTACACATAACATCACATGTCATCAATGTAAGTAAATATGCGTATCCCAATTGCCGTTGACATATAGCAACGAAACCGGCAATACACCACATATTACACTTACGGTCGCAGAAAAGAAAGTGAAAAACTACAACAATTAGAATCTGCAACTACCTTAGACATCATAAACCCAATGTATCACATATTTTGGATTTCATGCCCAACCAAATGAGTTCCTTAGACATCACATGCCTAAAAATTATAAACCCCGCATTTTAGTCTTGATATTGAAAGCACTTTCCAATAACCAGTCAGGTAATTCAACAAGATTCCTGATAACCTGATCGAATGATCGTCGAAAACTTTAGTAGATGGCAGCACCCCCGATGCCGTCGACGAAGTGCACTAAGGATGAACACCGCGGCTGCGAGCACCTGAACGGATGCTTTTGGCGACGAGGTTCTCCTACAGTCACTTAGTCGGGGCAATGGGGCGTGGCTATCTAGTAAGGTTACCCGGCGAGTATCCGCATGCACTATGTAATTACGACGGACTTTTGGTCCACATCAAAATTCCGTGGCAACCGATCAAATGAGACTAAACTGATAGATTTATAAAATTCAAACTAGTTATCACATAACCAATTATGTAGATTCCAAATATTGTATCACAATCATAGATAGCTAGACGATATTAAACTTTTCGATCGAATAAACAAACACCCAAACTTTCCCAAAGAGTTCAACACTTGAGCGGAGTTCAAAAAGTACCCAGAACATGCCACGGCTCCTATGAACCATCCGTAGAAGGGCCGACCCATGCCTCACTCATGTCGCTAAGGAACTGCCGCAAACCCTAGGGTATAACCGTGGTTCCGCGATCCAAAAAGTCAAGTTTGGGCATCGTTCTTCTAGAGAGTCCACAGAATCGCTTGCATAATTTACTGAAGATTTTAAATTAGGAAAAATCCAACTCTTGGAAAATTTCCAGCGAGGGAAAATATGGGTTATTGATATCCGTTCGAACTTTTTAACGTCGTCTAAATAACCCGAATACATGTTATAATTATGACTACGAAACACTCCGAATTGCCTTTGGAGAAAGTTAACATCACATGCAAATGTAGCCAAAACTAGCAACCCCTGATACACCAAAACCCAGAAACTGGAACACCATGAAAATTTGAAGCCAAAACGAGCCAGTAGACCTGGTGAGCTCGGTTTTTACACCTATGTGGCCGGCCAAAACTTGCAAATTGCTTCAAATTTTGATAGTGTTCATGTTATTTCACATACAACATTCTGCGGTTGCTTAAAAAAAATTTGACACCCTTAAAAATTCGAAAGAAACCAGATTTAGTGTTTCAAGTTTCGGAGTAGTTTCGGTTTCGTAATCTAACAAACATCGTTTAAATCTTTAGCTTGGCTTTGATACCACTGTTGGGTTACTTAGCAAGACGGCAAGGTTTTGGGAGCCATCGTCCATGCCGTTTTCAAATTTTTGTCATGCTAAAGAACCCTAACCCTAGAATCTTAACTAGAAATTTAAACAAACAAGCAATGTTAACATCTTAACATCTAAGTGAATGCGGAATACAACCTTTGTAGACCGGTCCTTCACTTCTAAAGCTCCGTGTAGTAGTCCCTTCGCTGCAAGTAGTGAACTCCTGGACTCTAGAGAGGGTTCACATGAAGAAATGAACGAGCTTGCTCAATGTCTTGGAGGCCGAAGATGATCTACGTCGAGGAGACTCGAGCTCATGCTACCTCTTCACTAATGGTGAAGTTAGTGAAGCAAACACCCTAAACTAAATGGCTAATAGTAGAGAATGATGAAGTAAGAAATGGTCTCACTTTAGTTTTATTTTTCTCACAATATTTTCTCACTTAGAAAAAAGCTAGCAAGCTTTTTCTCATGAAGAAGAAGATGAAGTGATGAAGAGAGGATGAACTCATGAGGTGAGAATAGCAACCATGAGTGAGTTAGTGTCATACACAAACTCATGTAGAGACTTAACTATGGCTAATTATAATGGTTGGGTTAATAAAAATCTTAAGCTAAACAAAACTTATGGACTTAGTCAATGGTTATCCAAGCTTCTCCAAGCTTCTAACCATGACCAATATCAATTCAATTTTGAATTACTTAATCAATTAAAAACCCTAAGATTATAACATGCATGGTGTAAGACACACACACCCATGAAGCATGTATCTTCAAGTATGACACCTAATATTGTACACTAATATATATCACATATATAATATATGCACAATCAAGTGAGAAAAAGAAATCATAAGTAAGCAAATATTAGTTAATGTAACTTAATATATCAAATATATAATTAAACATTAAATTATTAAATCAACACTTGATTTAATAATCCGGCTATATCTCATATAACCGACTAATATCTTGTGTATCAATCTATCGAATCAACACTTGATCCGATAACCCGGCTATATCATATATAACCGAGCGATATCACATATCGCGAGAATAGAATGCGGTATCACATACACGTATTAATCTCGGTCCCACACATATCACTTATGTGCTCCTACTTCGTTTCGCATGAACCACAAAACCTTTGTGTAGGACTCTAAAGACTCGTCAATACGCCGGCAGTAGATGATGATCATATCAAACACCCACAAGCCGCAAGCGGTCTGCTAAACATAACGGTCACCCGGATATTGAGCGATCAGAAGATCAACAAGCAAGCCTGCTCATACTCCTGCGAATCCAAGCAGTAACACTACTGTACAGTCCGGTCTCTTCATCAGATATGTCGCATATCGCAGCCTGGGGGTGGTATAACGTCAGACCCCAATAGCCTGATAAGTCATGCCGATGCAAGGTCCATAACGGTTCAAGAAACTGCTGATAACACTTATCAGTAGATCTCAGCAACTCCGGCCAGGGATTTCCTCTTATGGCCAATCAAGTATAACGCAACATCAACTCCCAATACCGGGAGAGACGCATCCCCTCCTATCGCTCATTGCCTCCATGTGATTCGGGACTGTACCCAAAAACCACCTTTTTTCATGATCTCTTGACCGTGGTATGGTGGAAATCAAAGCACGGTGGAAATCAAAGCACAGTGGGAATCACACAAGACTCTATGACGATCTCGGGTCGACAGACTAACTTGTACCAGTGTCACGAGAGAACTTCTAACTGATGATAGGTATAATACCATCTAGGAGTTCTCGGCGAGTCCGTTCAGTGTACCCAGTCTCTACTGAGCACCCGTATACCATCTCTAATGTCAAACACCAATGGATATGGGATCATCCATCACCCATCATATGGGTCGAGATGCGTATATGCTAGTCTACTCTGGAATATTGATGCCCTGTCTCGATACTCCCACGACTAGAAACAATTGAAGGATGTACTTGCCGACTACATCTTCCCCACTAGTATGATCCGCATCATAATCTTGGTAGTCAAGTACTCATCCTAAGGGCTTTATCAACATGTAATAGAGAGACAATAAGTGTACATGTTAAGATAAAGTGCAACCAGACAGCATACTATCATGTCGAGCAAGAAAGTCCTCCCTATATATGTCCAAGCATCCACTATAATATACATCGCATGTACAGTAATGGCCTCTAGGGCATACATATAACTAACACCCTCAGGGCCCAAATGGCATCCATAGCCCAGGAGGCCATGCAGGTTAGTGTCCGCCTCCCGCTCGGGTTTTTATTAAGTACTTTTTGTTCGCAGGATCGGGTGTCCCTTTTTTCTAACCCTTCTTTGTTTTCCTCAGGTTCTCCAGCACTGCGCCCTCATCATCAACATGGAGGATGAGGAAATTGCCCCGGCGATGCAGGTCGCCGGCGAGTTTTTCTCACGGAAGGAGGGCTTGAGCCGGGAGCTGCGCGAGGCGAAAGAGAGAATAGCCGCCCTCGAACACCGGGTGGCAGCCGAGGATCGGGTGAACTCCAATTGCCGGGAGAACATCCGGGTTATGATGGAGTCCAACAAGGCTGTTGAGGCTAAGTTGGAGGATTCTAGGGTGCTCGTCGCCATCCAGAAGAAGACACGGGATACCCTCAAGAGGGAAAATGAGGCAATGAAGGAAGCGGTGAGGCGCCGACCACCGAGCTGCGAAGTCGGTGGAGAGCTACAGGACGTTGGACCAATTCTATGCCGACCTCGCCGAAGCCTCGTCCCTCGTCTGGCATGATGGCCTCGACGCCATCAAGGAGTTGATGCCGGAGTTTCCCGACGCCTAGCCCCGGCTCGAGTATCCCCTCGAGGGTGATGCGTAAGGGGATGCTGCCGGAAGCGTCGCTGGGGGGAAGGCCCCTGCTGGGGGCGGCAGGGAGAAGGAGGTTACCCCGGCTCCAAGCGCTAAAGCTCCCGCGGTGGGAGCCGACCCAAAAGCAGCCACACCGGCTACCGATGTGTCCGCGGAGCACGTCGAGGTCCTTCCCGGCCCTGAGGTCTGAGCCTCCCTGCCCTCCTTTTTTGCATATTTTTTTTTGTTTTCGTCTTGGAATTTTTTAGGCCTTCGAGCGATTTTATAAGGCTGAGGAGCCTACAATACCATTGTTGAAACTTCCGAGCTGTAAATAAAGCCCTTTTTCAGGAATTTGTGTTGCAACCTTTTCAGTTTGTTGTAATGTCTCATTTTGTTCGCCTGATGAACGTTAGGTTAGCGGCCTGGCGATCGCGCGTCGAGTTAAACACAGTCGTCTGTCAAGTGTGCAAAGACTGGTGTAAGGTCGGCGTCTTTGTGGCCCCGAAGTCGAGGTGGCGATCGCTCGATGAAGATACGTCGAGTTGGACTGGCGACCTTCGCTTTTATGATTGATCGGCGTCACCGAAGTTGAGGTCTGACCCTTAGCATAGACGGGCATGGAGTTACTGTTCGGCACAATTTATTACATTTTAATACCGCCCATTTTTTTTATCATTTTGTCAATAAACAGTGCTATTTAATCCTTGTCTGCTCATTTATACAGAGTACAAGTACGCAAACGCATACATGGGTTTTTGTACGCGACATGCACAAAATGACGGATTTTTAGCTGAACTGCAAACAAGACAGAATACAGATCTAGAATTGAAATAAGTTTGCAACATAAACATGTGTGTGTACAAAGTTTTAGTGTGAAATGGTCCAACACATGCTTGTGTGAACAATTGTGAAGATGCATGAACCTTGGGAGCTGGTTTGGTACAATAATGATGAATGGTGCAAGTGGTGAACATGTGATTAACATATGATTTGAAGTGTGAAAACACACTCACCCACTTCACCTCTTCTCTGTGATTTAGCTCCAGAATTCACACATGTGCTACATATAAAAAATTGAAAAAACCATGAGATACCCATTAGACCAGAAGACTACTGAAGCTTGGTGGGGCCCAGACTCAACTTCTCGGGCGCAAATATATTCATATTGGCCGCAAATTGCGGCCAAGTGGGCTCCATTTTTGCTCGTTCAAATTTTGTGGGTCCCTGGTGGTCACTTTAGTCTATTGTCACCTGCAGCTTTTGCTTTTGGTTTCTCTATAAATAGTAGATACAGACATGAGGCCAAGGGAGAACATTTTGCATGCTTGTAAACTCTTGTTAATATTCTTGTAGTTCTTGGAATTAAGTTGAGTTCTTTGCCTTCCTCTGGTCTTGCAACCTCTCTTTTTGAGTTTGCAAGATTAGATTTTGGTAGTTGAACTCATTTACATGTACTTTGAACCATTGCAATAAATCTTCATTTTATTCAAGTTTGATTCTTGTATCTCTTTTTCTTATTTTGTCATTCTTTTCATTATTCAGTTGTGTATTGCTATGATTATGTGTGAGTAGTTATTCTTGGTCTATGGTGAGGTAGGATGTGGAATGACTTTACTTCCAACCCCTCCCTTTTGATTCTTGCATTTTTCACTTATTTTCCTAACATCGCAAGTTGATTATGTTTTGCTTGATAGGATATATCGTTTTGAATGGATGCAAATCAACTATTAACATATATCCTATCCTTTCTTTACATTTTATCGTTGCTATGTTACGATTTGAAGTAGGCGTGAATACGGAATTATGTTATGTGTCGCAACTAGCTAGATAGGATATATAGCATTCTTGCATATATTCTATGCTTGCTACTTCACTTAACTAAGTCCATACCCACTCCATTATCAATCTCATTCTTGTTAGTTTCTGTTTTTTTTAACCATGATATCGTATTTCATCCTGATACATTTTCCGGATAAATACGGCATGCTTTCGCTATTCTAATGGAAAATAAAAAGAAATGAATCTTGAATCAAAATGGAGAGTTGGGGGTAAATGTCATATTTCACTCTTGCTGAACCTTAGCCTAAGTTTTCGTATCCCAAAACCTTGTTTCTTTTAGATATTACATTAAAACGTGACAAAACACCATTTTCCAACTTATTGATCCATAACTCAATTTAACGTCATGATATCCACTCCTTTTGGTTCGACCCGTGCTTGCCGGCTTGCTTCGGTATTTTTAAACTCGATACTCACGTCGTGAACTATTTTTCCGACAAAAACCGACATATCTGATATTGGCCTTATTCTCCAAACGCACGTTGCCGTGGGTTTCGAACAAGTTTTTGGCGCCGTTGCCGGGGAGTGGCAACACCACGAAAATTATTTTGAGTTATCTCTGTACATACTTTGTATAGAACAAACAAAACACCAAAAACACCTCAAATATCCGACTTGTTGCTTTCTGTGTTTTCTGTTCTGCTGTTGATATTGTTGTGCTAAAAATATTTTGCATACAGAAAGGGTATACTAATAGAAATTGAAGAAGAAACAGAGAAATTGGAGCAATATTACCAGGACTCAGCCGCAAATATATTCAGATTGGCCGCAATTTGCGGCCTAACCCTGGCCTTTTGCCCCAATTTTTCTGTCACTTCTCTAATTCTCTGTTATTATTCCATTTTTATATGCAAAATTGTATGATTATATATCTATAGAACTTTGGCCATAAATATCGTATTATGCACTAAATATCGTATTTTTTTTAAAATTCCAGATTGCAACTGAAATACGAACTACGATCGTGTGGAGCTGAGAACAAAATTCTGGAGAAAGGCGTTACGAAGTTAACAGTGCCAAAGATCCGGGTAGATCGACCCGTACAAGCGAACACTCAAGTGATCACGGATCAAGTCAACGGGAGTTTCTAAACTCAAAAATTCAAGGTACGCATTTTTTCTAACCCCTTCTCCTCAAACCCGACGCTCCAATACTTCAATTTTTGTGCAGGATTTCTTTCGCAAACTCCGCTGCACAAGTGCAAAAAGAAACTAACCGTATTTTTTGCAGCGCGCCGCTTATAACATAAAAAATGATTGATTGATGATTTGAACAACTATTATTGTTTGCGCATTGCATAAATGTAATACGGACTTAAGGGCAAAGAACCCCAACAAGATACGGTAAGGGATTTCATCACCCTTCTCCGTGGCCCACAAACCACAAAGAACGAGCATTTTCACACCCTCATTAACACTAAAAGAAATTAGACTTTCAGCCTCTAAGGACTTCGCGCTCACTAGGGTAAGTTAAGTGTATTTCGAACACCGCCCATCGGTACATTATTCCTGAAGTGTCTAGGAAAGTGTGAAAGGCGCAACCGCCGAAAGAGAGAAGGTTACTCTAATTAAGGAACCTCACGAAAGCGAGAGAAACCACCCTTCCTCTCTGCACTTATCTGGCTTCTCGATCAGTCTATCTTGGGCCCGTTTCGCAGTACATTTTTACTTCAAAAGGCAAGTTTTTTGAGCAAGTCTAGTTGACCTGGGCAACCCTAGACTGATTAGGTGTGTGCAGTGTGTCCTGTTTGTGATCTTGTTGTACCTTTTTTGTGATATTTATGGTTGTGAATATTTTGGTTGAAAAAACGTTTTTTTTTTTCCATTTTCTCAGTCTTTCCAACCACTTCCGGATAGTGTATGTCAGCTTGGACTAGAGATTCACAATCTCGATTAGTCCGGTTTATGCCTGTATCTTCCGACTCTTCTTCACCTTCTGATTCCTCAGACCCTTCCGAGACCTTCTTACCTTCTGCCTCATCGGAGCCGTCCGATTCTACACCTTCACTTTCTTCTTCTACACCACCAACAATGACGGAGCAAACAATCGTTGAACAACAGGAGGCGGCATTACAGGACAGATGTTACCCACACCGTTCATCCCTTCCTTCATACATAGTGTTGCCCACCATTGTGGCAAACAACTATGAGATCAATCCGCAATTCATACCACTACTCCACAAATTCCACGGACTCGAGTCCGAAGATGCGTACCTGTTAATCAGTGAATTTGAAGGAGTATGTGCGATGATGAAGATTCACGGAGTGGGAGAGGACGTCGTTAAGCTCAAGTTCATTCCCTTTGCGCTTAAGGATAATGCGAAAAGCTGGTTAAACAGTTACCAGCTAGATCGATCACGACATGGGTTGACTTTGTAAAGGTTTTTCTTAAAAAAATTTACCCTATTCATAAAACCGTGCGAATTCGCAATGAACTCCACAATTTTAAACAAAAAGAGGGTGAAATTTTTTGGAAATGCTTAGAAAGATTTAAAGACATCTTAATCAAATGTCCCCATCACGGGTTAGAACAGTGAAGGTTATGTCAAATTGTCTATGAGGGGTTAGATTCTAGTTTGCGCATGATGTTAGAATCCATGTGTCAGTGTAAATTCCTGAGCTATGGTGCTAAGGATGCATGAAACTTTTTGGAAGAACTGGCTGACAAAACCATCCAGTGGGAGAGTGTGAGTGAGAAACCATCAGTGACGAGGAGTGGTGTACACATTGTTGACACCTCTATAGTTGCCGAAGCAAAAATCGCCGCTCTTGTACGGCGAATGGAAGCTTTAGAGGGCAAAAATTCACCGCTACCAGTCAATCAAATTTCTCCGACTTTGTGCGCTAACTGTCAGCATCCTAGCCACATAACGAAAGAATGTCCGTTTCTCGTTGGGTCCTAGGGACCTGAAAACGTTACTGCACTGTATCAGAACCAACGCCCCAGGAACGACCCCTTCGCACCGACATACAACCCTGGTTGGAAGAATCATCCCAATTTTGCTTGGAATCAGGCCCCTTTTCAAAACAACAATTCAAACCCGCCTTTCCAACAATTTCAAAATTCAAATTTTCAAAACCAAAAATTGGGATATTCAACTAACCAGCCCCAGCAACCCCAACAGCCAAATTAGCACAACCCAACCTTTACACCACCTGGGTTCGCCCAAGACGACAAGAGGGTGACATCCATCGAAAAAGGGTTGGAAGCTTTGATTAAAACTTCTGCGCAGACTTCATCTAGTCTGGCTACTTTTATGCAAACATCCGGTCAGTTGCATAGCGCTAACACTCAAGCGATAGCCAGATTAGAAATCCAAATCAGTCAACTGGCTGCAGCAGTTAATGAACGTGTGAAGGGAACATTTCCCTCTCAACCCGTGATGAACCCAAGAGAGCAGAGAAACAACAACGCTCATGTTGTTCAGACTAAAAATATTGAGAATGCGAACGCCGTCACCGTCCTCAGATCAGGACGAACATTTGACAACAAGGTTGTCAACCCCAGCGACTCATCCAAGCATGTGGTTGTCAGTTTACCAGCACGCAGTTCATCTTCTGCTCCTCATTGTGATCCATCGTCATCTTCATCACCTTCTTCTTCTTCTCCTGCTTCTTCTTCGTCGTCTGCTACACATCCTTCAAAGCAACTTGAGAATTCGCCACACAACCACACTGATGATCCAGCAAAAACATTCCCGTCTTCTGCACCTATTCCATCTGCAGCTTCTCCAAACTCAGCGTTTGGACCTAAGGCTCCCTATCCTAATAGGTTGAAATCAAAGAAGCCTTCCGCAAACATGGAAAAGGTGTTAGAGGTTTTTAAACGCTGTGAGGTCAACATTCCTTTATTGTACGTTGTCCAACAAGTTCCGGCATACGCAAAATTTCTGAAGGACTTGAGCACCCAGAAACGACGCACAAACGTCCCAAAAACCGTCTTCTTGGCCGCCACTCTGAGCGATGTTTTGTCCAAGTCCATTCCAGTGAAATATATGTTAGTTGTTTGTATGCCCTAGAGGCCAGTATTGTACAGATGATGTATATTATATTGGATGCTTGGACATATATAGAGATGACTTTCTTGCTCGATATGATAGTATGCTATCTAGTTACTCTTTATCTTAACATGTATACTAGTCTCATTAAACTGTCTTATAGTTACATGTTGGTAAAGCCCTTAGGATGTGTACTTGACTACCTGGACTATGATGCAGATCATACTAGTGGGGACATGGTAGTCCATAGGTACATCCTTCAAGGTCCCTAGTCGTGGGTGTATCGAGACGGGGCATCGATATACCAGTGTAGACTAGCGTATACGCTTCTCGACCCATGAGATGGGCGATGGATGATCCCAAATCCATTGGTGTTTGACAACAGAGATGGTATACGGGTGCTCAGTAGAGACTGGGTACACTGGACGGACTTGCCGAGAACTCCCAGATGGTATTATACCTCACGTCAGATGGCAGTTCTCAGGTGACACTTGTGCAGGTTAGTCTGTAGACCCGAGATCGTCATAGTGTCTTGTGTGATTCCCACTGTGCTTTGATCTCTACCTTACCACGTCCATGAGGGCGTGCAAAACGGTGGTTTTTGGGTACAGTCCCGAGTCACATGGAGGCAATGAGCGATAGGAGGGGTTTCGTCTCTCCCGGTATTGGGGGTTGATGTTGCACTGTGCTCGATTGGCCGTAACAGGGAAGTCCCTGGCCAGGGCTGATCATAGATTTGCTGGTAAGTGTTACCAGTAGTTTCTCGACCCGTTATGAGCCTCACATCGGCACGACTTATCGGTTATTGGGGTCTGACGTTTACCACCCCTAGACTTGATATGCGACATATCAGACGAACAGACCGGACTGTACGGTAAGTGTTACTGGTTGGATTCACAGGAGTGTGAGCGGGCTTGCTCGTCGATCTTCTGATCGCTCAATACCCGGGTGGCCGTTACGTTTAGCAGACCGCTTGCGGCTTGTGGGTGTTTGATATGATCATCACCTGCTGCCGGAGTATTGACGAGTCTTTAGAGTCCTACGCAGAGGTTTCCTGGCTCAAGCGAAATGAAATAGGAGCGCATATGAGATATGTGCGGGACCGAGAATAATGCGTGTATGTGATACCGTATTTCATTCTCGCGATGAATGTTTCGATTGGTTGTATGCGATATAACCTAGTTATCGAATCAAAGATTGATTCGATAAGTCGATACATTGGATACTAGTCGGTTATGTGCAACATGACCGGATCATTGAATCAAGTGTTGATTTAATGATTTAATGTATAATTATATATTTGATATATTACTTTGCATTAACTAGTATTGGTTTACTTTAAAAGGATTTTCTCACTTGATGTGCACATTGTATATGTGATATATTTTTATGTACACTTGATTGTATCATGTTTGATGATACCTGTTAACTTGTGCATGTGTAAAGATTAAACCATGGTTACATGAATGGTTAGGGTTTTGTTTACTTATTCATTTATTTATTTTGATTATTTATTTTGGAAAAGAAAATGGAAATGGTGGCTTTTCTTGTTTCTTTCATGAGGCTTCATGAAGGGTTGAAACCTTGACCATTTTTGTTTTCTTCTCTTAACCTAACCATTCACCTAACCCTAGTTTACTCTCTACACTTGACCATAGTTAGTATATGATAAGTATTCATATTAGTTTTTTTTTAAATAAGAGACTTATCATATTCTATCTTGATCTTCTTCTTCTTCTTCAAGAAAAAGCTTGCCACCATTAATGGCATCTTGAGAAAAAGAGTGAGAAATCCAATTCTAAAGTGAACCCACCTCCTATTTCTTCATCCTCTACCTCTTGCCAAGTAGTATAGGGTGTGTTCTTCACAAGTTTCATTGCTTAGTGAAGTTGGAGCTTGATCTTGTGTTGCCTCGACGTAGATCATCTTCGGCATCGAAGCCGACGACCTAGCCCGCCCATTTCTCCGATGAAGCCGATGCTAGAGTCCGGGATTCGATATGGACAGCGAGAGGACGTCTACGTGGAGCTAAGGAAGTGGAGAACCGGATCTACAAACGTTGTAGCCTCTTTCTTTTAGTTAAGATGTTAACTAGTTTCACTTTTCGCCTAACGAATCCGTATTAGGGTTTCTCGGCACTTGTAAAATTTGAAATTGGCATGGTTGATGCCTTGTGAGACCTCATTATCGTGCCTAGGAACCCTACAGTGGTATCAGAGACTAGCTAGAGCCTTAGGCGAAGTGTAGACGACGTTTGAAACCCGATCGAACCGAAAACCTCAATTCCAAAATGCTCTCTGGAAATTTTCTGAAAATTTGGATTTTTGTGAATTAAAAATATGCAGAAAACTAAGCAGGAATTTCTAAGAATTACAGTGAAGTACGATCACCTGATTCCACCAAAGTGCGGCGGAACCGCGGCATTAGCATGGCTAATGCGGCGGTTCCGCGGCCACTTTGTCTCTTCTCCTATTGGTTTCTGCACAGTAATTCTTATATTTGAATGCTGTATTTTCTGGGTATTTTTATTATGACTCAAGAGTTGAGTATTCTGGAGTTGTATAGGAAATCGAAGATTCGATCGGATTATCAAATTTTGTCTATGTGTTTTTCCGGATAAATTTTAGAATATATCAAAAAGTTCGACCAGATAAAAATACCCACTTTTTCCCCTGCCGGAAAATTTCCAAGTGTTGGATTTTTCTGTGGTTTTAGGACGTTCTGAGTAGTGCAAGTAACGCGATGGTCCCTCTAGAAGACAACAAACCTTAACTCGATTATATGGCCGTCTTGAACTGCCCTTTGAACCTTCGGGTTTGGGGCAGTACGGCGTGCCACATGTGAGGCGTTGGCTTGACCCTTCTACGGATGGACCGTTGGTACTGAGGCATGAAGTGAATGTCTTTGAACTTATTTCATGTGTTGATCGGTTTCGGGAAAACTTGGGTGTTCGAATGTTTGATCGGAAAGTTTAATATTTTCTATTTATCCGGAATGGGATACAATAATTGGAATTCACAAACAGTTATGAGATAACTGAATGAATGTTATAAATCTAGCGGTTTAGTCTCACTTGATATTGAAAAGAGTTTTCGATAATGAGACTAAAATGCGGGGTTTATAAATGTTAGGCATGTGATGTCTAAGTATTTCATTTGATTAGGCATGCGATGTCTAAAAAGGTTGCGGATTCCAACTATTGTAGTTTTACACTTTCTTTTCTGTGACCGTAAGTGTAGTTTGTCGATATCGCCGGTTTCGTTGCTATACGTCAACGACAATTGGGGTATGCATACTTACTTACGTTGATGACATGTGATGTTATGTGTTGCTGGATATGTTATATTGGATCGTCGTGTTCGAATAGCCGGGGGTTTTTATGTGAGATGAGTGTTTTTCATTTTCATTCATGTAAAAAAATTGTATGTAATGTTCTTTTATTGGGACACTTCCAGGTTGCGGAAGATGTCACCGTTGATGTATATTATTTACTTTTCCGCATTAGGATAGACCCAAGGAGGGGAGCTCAAGTAACCGGGTTCTAGGGTCCAGTGGGAGACCATCTCGAGGAGTCGAGTCCGGGTCTCCTAACCCTAGAATTGGTAGGGTTGCTTGCCGCTCTCGTAGGGGTCTAGGGGTGTGGGATTGGCTATTCATCACGACCGTGGAATCCGTGTTTTATACTGGCTCGTATTAAAAACACGGACGTCCTAGTATATCCAATATTTCATATGATATTTTCTGCTGCGATATCTGTGATGTGATCATTTGATATGTTCTGATGGATACAGTATATAGTATATATGATATCTTATATAGACGTTACTTATGTTTTGCTCCCGCACTAGCCCTGCCCTGCTCTGTCGTTAGTTACCTAACCTAACGGTGCACGAGGGGACATCGAGGCGAATGCGGATGGCATAAGTGTACGTCGTATTTATCTGTGATGTTTAGGTATATAATTGATGGGACTTCATTAATGTGATTAATGAATGAAAAGAAACCTAAGATGTTGTAGAATCAAATTTTAAATAAAACAGGTAGCTACGGTTCTTGCTTTGCACAGCGGTATATGTGATATATCCTGCACCTTATTCGATGAGGAAAGGACCGAGATCCCTTCACCGGGAGTGACTCCTTTAGAAATAACTGGCAGAGGCTACACACTCGATTTGTCTTTTGATTGCTTTTATAGTTTCTGCTTTGCACAGTGATATATATGATATATCCCGCACCTCATTCGACGAGGAAAGGGCCGACGATCCCTTCACCGGGAGTGACCCCTTTACCAAAACTAGAAAAAGCCTCAAAAACACTCCATTTCAAAATCATTCGATTCTACAACGATATCAAGTTCATTACGCAATAGGTTTTCAGAAAAACCTGTCGTAGCCCTCCGTCATTTCAGATAAGTAGTAGTTAGTATTCGTGCTACGTTTGTTGGCCTGCGTCAAGGCGTAGTGTGCGGTAGCTAACTAGTATTTATCTGCTTATGTATATGATGCAGATTGGATTAGGGTAGTCGTGCGACTTTGTTGGCCTGCGTCAAGGGTCGTACGGGTGGGTTTAATTCAATCAGGAAATGACGGGTTGAACTTGACTAGCGCACTATGGTTTGTTGGCCTGCGTCAAGGTCATAGGACGCTAGGGGAAAAATATTATCGGGAATTTCAAGTGCTGAAATTTGCAATGAAATTGCATACCTTCTATGAGATAGTTGGATCCCGATACCCACTGCGAGTAAGAGTTACTCCTGGGAGAGTTTTACACATTACAATTAGCCGATCAAGTAGGTGTCTAGAAAGGTGTCAACGGGGTTACGCCTCTGGGAAAACGAGATTTACTTTAATTAGGTCCATGCGAAAGTACGGGGAACCTCCCTCAAAGTACCGACACTGGCCTGGCTGAAAGATCGACAAAGTTGTAGGGTGTAATTAATCCCGGCTAGTCTTTCCTTTTAGGGTTTGAAGGAAGATTTGATAAAAACCAGTGGGAGCCATCCTGATTAGATAAGATAATAACCAATCTCATCTTGCACGAGCATACGCTAAAGTGTTTTCTTCTCTCTCTCTCCAGGTAGCGACCATGTCATGCCCTAATAAAGATAATAATATGGATGTATTGACCGAACCCGTATGTTATACTGTGCTGGGGAACGTTGGTTCCGTTCTTTCTTATAAGAGTTATAGGACTGAACAGGATATAGGGGAATACCAGGATTCCCATGCCACCCGAATGAAGAAAGTACATGTTGATGCATTTTCTTCGGGTGTGTTCGTTACAGAGAACTGTTTCTCCATTTGCTCCACGTCTTGGGTATTAGATACCGGGTCAGGATCCCATATATGTAATCAGTTACATGGGCTCAGGAAAGGTAGAGAACATGGAGAAGGTGATAAAGACATTAGAGTTGGAAATGGTGCAATTGTTGTAGCTAAGACTGTCGGGGAATATCACCTTGTATTACCGACTGGTAATACATTGGTTCTGAACGAATATTATTACATGCCGAACCTGATATGCAACATTATATCGGTTTCTTTATTGAGTAAAGAGGGATATAATTTTGTATTACAGGAAAATGTTATGAACATTTCCGTAACCAAAAGTTGGTTGGATCAGGCACGTTGTGCAATGGCATTTATGTTCTAAATCAATCAACAGTTCCGAGCATAACAAACACACACAAGAGGAAGAGTTCATAACTGAACGAATCCTTCTTGTGGCATTGTAGACTGGGTCACATCAATGCGACACGACTGGCTAAGTTGCATAAGGATGGATATTTGAAACCATTCGAATTTTCATCTTATGACACTTGCCAGTCATGTCTCAAAGGAAAGATGACCAAAACTCCGTTTACGGGACACGGAGAAAGAGTTACTGAACTCTTGGGACTGATACATAGTGATGTATGCGGTCCCATGTCTACACATGCCAGGGATGGTTCTTCGTACTTCATTACATTCACTGACGATCTCTCTAGATTCGGATATGTGTTCCTGATGAAACACAAATCAGAAGCTTTTGAGAAATTTAGAGAATATAAACAAGAAGTCGAGAACCAAACCGGAAAAAGTATTAAAATCCTACGATCTGATCGAGGAGGTGAATACTTAAGCAATGAATTCCTGGACTTCCTAAAAGAGAATGGGATTCTCTCTCAGCTGACTCCTCCATATACACCACAGCACAACGGTGTATCAGAACGGAGGAATCGCACCCTATTAGATATGGTGCGCTCTATGATGAGCACAGCTGAGTTACCTATTTCCTTCTAGGGATATGCACTGGAAACAGCTGCAGACCTATTGAATATGGTTCCCACCAAATCCGTGCCAACCATTCCATATGAGATATGGAAAGGAAAGAGACCATGTCTTAATTATGTTAAGATATGGGGTTGTCCGGCATATGTAAAGACGCAAAATCCGGACAAACTCGCGGCAAGGTCCATTCTGTATAAATTTATTGGATATCCCAAACATTCGCACGGGTATATCTTCTGCCACACCGAGGAACAAAAGGTGTTTGTTTCTCGATATGCCACCTTTTTAGAAAAAGGAATTTCTTGAAAAAGAGATTAGTGGCAAGGAGGTAGAACTGGAAGAGGTTCCAGCAATAAAGACTACGACAGATGATTTGGTTGAACCAGAGGATTCAGTAGCTCCCAATGAACCTCAGCCTCTCCGCCGATCTAGTAGGGTTCCTCGCCAACCTGAGAGATACTACGGTTTTCTCATGGATGGTGGGAGCGAGGATTGCATCATGGAGGATGATGACCCAACTAGCTTCGAGCAGGCCATCACGAGTAGGGACTCAGTGAAATGGCTGGATGCTATGCGGTCCGAGATGGAATCCATGTACACCAACAAAGTATGGACTTTGGAAGTTTCTCCTGATGGGGTAAAACCCATTGGGAGAAAATGGATCTTCAAGAAAAAAATTGGTGTAGATGGGAAAGTGGAGAATTTCAAAGCTAGACTTGTTGCAAAGGGTTTTCGTCAAAGACCAGGTGTGGACTATGACGAAACCTTTTCTCCAGTGGCTATGCTTAAATCCATCCGGATCATGCTTGCCATCGCTGCATATCATGACTACGAAATCTGGCAAATGGATGTTAAGACCGCCTTTCTAAATGGTGATTTAGAAGAGTGCGTGTACATGACTCAGCCAGAGGGCTTCGTAGACAGTGGGAGCAGCGGGAAGGTATGCAAGCTGCTTAAATCCATTTATGGATTAAAGCAAGCATCGTAGAGTTGGAACATCTGCTTTGACGTCGTTATCAAAGAGTTTGATTTCGTCAAAAATCCAGATGAACCTTGTATCTACAAGAAGGTAGCAGAGAGTAAGGTTTTCTTCCTCGTATTGTACGTGGACGACATACTCTTGATAGGAAATGATATTCCTATGCTGCAATCAGTCAAGCTCTTCTTATCACAAAGATTCTCAATGAAAGATCTTGGTAATGCCTCCTGCATATTGGGAATTAGGATCTATAGAGATAGATCCAAACGGATATTGGGATTGTCCCAATCCAGGTACATTGACACCATACTAAAGAGGTTTAGTATGGAAGAATCCAAGCGTGGGAACTTGCCCACGATCTCTGGACTCACTCTCTCCAAAGAGATGTCTCCCAAGACTGATTTGGAGAGAGCTCGCATGCAAGGGATACCCTATGCTTCGGCTGTAGGCTCTATCATGTACGCGATGCTATGTACCAGACCCGATGTTGCATACTCACTAAGTGTAGTGAGCAGGTATCAAGATGATCCTGGAGAGAGTCACTGGACAGCTGTGAAGAGCATTCTCAAGTACTTGTGAAGGACTAAAGAGATGCTCTTAGTGTATGGTAACGGAGAACTCCAAGTGGAGTCCTTTACCGATTCGAGCTTCCAGAGTGATAAGGACGACTCTATGTCGCAGTCGGGATTTGTCTTTACCCTTTACGGAGGGGCGGTTAGCTGGAAGAGTTCCAAGCAGGAAACCGTGGCAGACTCGACGATGGAGGCTGAATACATTACTGCCAACAATGCTGCCAAAGAGGCCGTCTGGATCAAGAAGTTCATTACTGAACTTAGAGTGGTTCCATCCATTGAGCATCCAATACCTTTGTATTGTGACAACAATGGAGCGGTGGCTTTGGCCAAGGAACCCAGGTCCCATCAGCGATCCAGGCATATTCTGAGGCGGTATCACCTGATCCGGGAGATAGTTGATCGCCGGGAGATCGAGGTCAGGAGGGTTGACACGAAGAACAACACGGCAGATCTACTCACGAAGGCCATTCCCCAGATACAGTTTGAGAGACTTTTCGGGATGCTCGGTATGCGATACTACTGCAGCTGGCCCTAGTGCAAGTGGGAGATTGTTAGTTGTATGTATGCCCTAGAGGCCAGTATTGTACAGATGATGTATATTATATTGGATGCTTGGACATATATAGAGATGACTTTCTTGCTCGATATGATAGTATGCTATCTGGTTACTCTTTATCTTAACATGTATACTGGTCTCTTTAAACTGTCTTATAGTTACATGTTGGTAAAGCCCTTAGGATGTGTACTTGACTACCTGGACTATGATGCAGATCATACTAGTGGGGACATGGTAGTCCATAGGTACATCCTTCAAGGTCCCTAGTCGTGGGTGTATCGAGACGGGGCATCGATATACCAGTGTAGACTAGCGTATACGCTTCTCGACCCATGAGATGGGCGATGGATGATCCCATATCCATTGGTGTTTGATATCAGAGATGGTATACGGGTGCTCAGTAGAGACTGGGTACACTGGACGGACTCGCCGAGAACTCCCAGATGGTATTATACCTCACGTCAGATGGCAGTTCTCAGGTGACACTTGTGCAGGTTAGTCTGTAGACCCGAGATCGTCATAGAGTCTTGTGTGATTCCCACTGTGCTTTGATCTCCACCTTACCACGTCCATGAGGGCATGCAAAACGGTGGTTTTTGGGTACAGTCCCGAGTCGCATGGAGGAAATGAGCGATAGGAGGGGTTTCGTCTCTCCCGGTATTGGGGGTTGATGTTGCGCTGTACTCGATTGGCCGTAACAGGGAAGTCCCTGGCCAGGGCTGATCAGAGATTTGCTGGTAAGTGTTACCAGTAGTTTCTCGACCCGTTATGAGCCTCACATCGGCACGACTTATCGGTTATTGGGGTCTGACGTTTACCACCCCTAGACTTGATATGCGACATATCAGACGAACAGACCGGACTGTACGGTAAGTGTTACTGGTTGGATTCACAGGAGTGTGAGCGGGCTTGCTCGTCGATCTTCTGATCGCTCAATACCCGGGTGGCCGTTACGTTTAGCAGACCGCTTGCGGCTTGTGGCTGTTTGATATGATCATCACCTGCTTCCGGAGTATTGACGAGTCTTTAGAGTCCTACGCAGAGGTTTCCTGGCTCAAGCGAAACGAAATAGGAGCGCATATGAGATATGTGCAGGACCGAGAATAATGCGTGTATGTGATACCGTATTTCATTCTCGCGATGAATGTTTCGATTGGTTGTATGCGATATAACCTAGTTATCGAATCAAAGATTGATTCGATAAGTCGATACATTGGATACTAGTCGGTTATGTGCGACATGACCAGATCATTGAATCAAGTGTTGATTTAATGATTTAATGTATAATTATATATTTGATATATTACTTTGCATTAACTAGTATTGGTTTACTTTAAAAGGATTTTCTCACTTGATGTGCACATTGTATATGTGATATATTTTTGTGTACACTTGATTGTATCATGTTTGATGATACATGTTAACTTGTGCATGTGTAAAGATTAAACCATGGTTACATGAATGGTTAGGGTTTTGTTTACTTATTCATTTATTTATTTTGATTATTTATTTTGGAAAAGAAAATGGAAATGGTGGCTTTTCTTGTTTCTTTCATGAAGCTTCATGAAGGGTTGAAACCTTGACCATTTTTGTTTTCTTCTCTTAACCTAACCATTCGCCTAACCCTAGTTTACTCTCTACACTTGACCATGGTTAGTATATGATAAGTATTCATATTAGTTTCTTTTTTAAATAAGAGACTTATCATATTCTATCTTGATCTTCTTCTTCTTCTTCAAGAAAAAGCTTGCCACCATTAATGGCATCTTGAGAAAAAGAGTGAGAAATCCAATTCTAAAGTGAACCCACCTCCTATTTCTTCATCCTCTACCTCTTGCCAAGTAGTATAGGGTGTTTTCTTCACAAGTTTCATTGCTTAGTGAAGTTGGAGCTTGATCTTGTGTTGCCTCGACGTAGATCATCTTCGGCATCGAAGCCGACGACCTAGCCCGCCCATTTCTCCGATGAAGCCGATGCTAGAGTCCGGGATTCGATATGGACAGCAAGAGGACGTCTACGTGGAGCTAAGGAAGTTGAGAACCGGATCTACAAAGGTTGTAGCCTCTTTCTTTTAGTTAAGATGTTAACTAGTTTCACTTCTCGCCTAAACTCTAGTCAACGAATCCGTATTAGGGTTTCTCGGCACTTGTAAAATTTGAAATTGGCATGGTTGATGCCTTGTGAGACCTCATTATCGTGCCTAGGAACCCTACAATATAAGGACCTAGGCTCTCCTACTATTTCTTGCACCATTGGGGACAAACAAATTAACCGGGCCTTGTTAGACTTAGGGGCAAGTGTGAACCTCCTTCCTTACTCAGTTTACAAACAACTGGGATTGGGAGAACTCAAGCCGACCAGAGTGACTCTGCAACTGTCAGATCGTTCAACAAAAGTTGCAGATCGTTCAACAAAAGTACCGAGGGGAGAAATTGATGATGTTCTAATTAAGGTCGGGGAATTCATATTCCCCGTAGACTTCATTGTGTTGGAGACTGAGCCCGTCATCAATCCCGGCTGTCAAATTCCAGTCATACTGGGATGGCCTTTCCTAGCCACATCCAACGTGTTGATAAACAGTCGTAATGGGTCCATAAAACATTCTTTTGGGAACATGACAGTGGACCTCAACATTTTCACGCTAGGAAACCAGGCAAGTGAGAAACACGATGATACTTTTGAAGTCAACGCTGTATACGATATGTCTGAGGAGGGGACATTTGACTTCAAAAATGAGTGTCTGGACGAGACTTTTGAAGAACTGTTTTCTGAGGAGCTTCTTTTCCTTGAGAAGCTAAATCCTGAACAGGCGTCCTACGCATATTGGGGCCCCAATTTGAACCTATTCGCAATGAACCAGCCCCTAAAGTGCGACCATCTGTGGAGGAGCCACCGAAACTTGACCTCAAAGTTCTTCCTGACCACCTCAAGTATGCGTACTTGGGAAATGATGAAACGCTTCCAGTAATAATTGCAACCGACCTTGCGCCTGAGCAAGAGTCGGCCTTCATGGATGTTCTGAGAAAGAACATGGAAGCGATTGGGTGGTCAATGGCTGATATCAAAGGAATCAACCCTGCTATCAGCCAGCACAGAATCTATATGACTGATGATTCCAAACCCTTCAAGGATCCTCAACGCCGTCTTAACCCGGTAATGAAATAAGCGGTAAGGAATGAAATGCTGAAGTGTCTGGACAATGGGATCATTTATCCCATATCTGATAGCAAATGGGTAAGCCACATTCACGTGGTACCAAAGAAATTGGGATTCACCGTTGTCACGAATGAAGCAAATGAGCTAATCCCAATCCGCACACAAACGGGATGGAGAGTCTGTACTGATTACAGAAAGCTCAACGCAGCAACTCGCAAGGATCATTTCCCGCTGCCTTTCATTGATCAAATGCTTGAACGCCTAGCCGGACACGCCTACTATTGCTTCTTAGATGGGTATTCTGGCTATAATCAGATCCCGATTGATCCAGAGAATCAGGACAAAACAACCTTCACTTGTCCTTTTGGTACCTTCGCCTACCGCCGCATGCCCTTTGGGCTGTGCAATGCACCCTCAACATTTCAGCGGTGCATGATAAGCATCATCTCTGATATGGTAGAGCGATTTTTAGAGGTTTTCATGGATGATTTCTCCGTCTTTGGAGATTCATTTTCTGAGTGTTTGAGGCATCTAGAGCTAGTAATGCTACGATGTAGAGAAAAGCACCTCACACTCAACTGGGTGAAGTGTCATTTTATGGTCAAACACGGCATCGTGTTAGGTCATATCATTTCAGAAAAAGGAATTGAAGTCGATAGGACAAAAATCGACGTTATCTCAAGCCTCCCACCTCCACGGACTGTCCGTGACATTAGGGCATTCTTAGGCCACGCCGGGTCTTACAGGCGTTTCATCAAGGATTTTAGCAAACTGGCTAGACCCTTGACTTTTTTGCTGGCCAAAGAAACACCCTTTGATTTCAACTCTGAGTGCCTTCACACGTTCAAGCTTCTGAAGTCGGAACTCACTTCTGCTCCGATTTTAAGCGCACCAGACTGGAGCGAACCTTTTGAACTAATGTGCGACGCTTTTGGCTTTGCAATAGGAGCTGTCTTAGGACAGCGATTTGAAAAGAAGCCGCATGTTATCCATTATGCGAGCAGGACGTTGAATGACGCACAGCTAAATTACAACATGACTGAAAAAGAACTCTTAGCTGTTGTGTTCGCACTTGAGAAATTCCGTCCCTACTTGATCCGAACCCACGTCACTATTTACACTGATCATTCTACGCTTAAGCACCTCTTTGCAAAAAAGGATGCCAAGGCCAGATTGATACGTTGGATCCTCCTTCTTCAGGAATTTGACTTAACCATCAAAGATAAAAAGGGGACCGACAATGTTGTAGCCGATCATCTGTCTCGCATACCAAATGCACCAAATGAGGAAATTCCAATCAATGAGCATTTTCCGGACGAACAACTTCTCTCCGTATCAAGCGAACCATGGTTCGCTGATATCGTGAACTTTCTAGTCACCGGAGAAACACCATCTTTTTGGCCGAATCAGGACAAGTATAAATTTCTCTCCCAGGTCAAATTCTTCTACTGGGATGAACCATACCTATTCAAATACTGTCCTGATCAGATCATTATACAATGCATCTCTAACTCTGAGACAAGAAGTGTTTTGTCCTTCTGCCATGACCAAGCCTGCGGGGGCCATTTCGGACCCAAAAAAACAGCTGAAAAGGTTTTGCAGAGCGGCTTCTACTGGCCGACACTTTTCAAGGATGCTTTCGAATACTGCAAAACCTGTAACCGCTGCCAACACATAGGCAAGATTGGAAAACGGAATCAAATGCCCCTACAGTCCATTCTGATTGTAGAAATTTTTGATGTCTGGGGCATTGATTTCATGGGGCCATTCCCAAACTCATTTGGGAATTTACACATTTTGCTGGCTGTGGATTATGTGTCCAAATGGGTGGAGGCCATCCCTTGTCGAACCAACGACAACAAGGTTGTCGTAAAATTCTTAAAAGAAAACATTTTTTCTCGGTTCGGTACGCCTCGCACCATCATTAGTGATAATGGAACGCATTTCTGCAACCGATCTTTTGAATCACTAATGAAAAAGTATTCCATCAGCCACAAATTGTCAACACCCTATCATCCTCAAACTTGCAGTCAGGTTGAAGTCTTCAACAGACAAATTAAACAAATTTTGGAAAAGACTGTCAACAATAACTACAAGGATTGGTCGTTGAAGTTAAGTGATGCGCTCTGGGCATTCCGCACAGCCTTCAAAACGAACCTAGGTATGTCCCCATACCGACTCATCTTTGGAAAGGCATGTCACTTGCCTGTTGAATTAGAGCACCGCGCTTTTTGGGCAATCAAACAGCTCAATATCGATTTAGAAAAAGCCGGCGAAGCGCGAAAACTTCAAATAAACGAACTTGCCTAGATATGCAATGATGCGTACGAGAATGCCAAACTGTACAAGGAAAAGACGAAAGTCTTTCATGACAAGGCAATTCTCAGGAAAACGTTCACCGTGGGGCAAAAGGTTCTGCTCTATGACTCCCGACTTCATTTATTTCCTGGGATGTTTAAATCACGATGGACATGCCCATTTTTTGTGCGCACCGTTTTTCCGCATCGTGCTGTCGAAATTGAAGATCAACACTCAGGCAATATATTCAAAGTCAATGGCCAACGGCTAAAACCATTTTTATAATTGCCCGCGGAAACAGGGGTGCTCATGTTTTTACATGAGCCACGTTACATCGATTAAAACACATCCCCATGTTGTTTTCCTGTATATACTGTTTTTGGAGCCTTTTGTTAATTTTTAGTTTTCTTTTTACCAATTCTTTTTTAGAAAGGGATGTCTTTGTAAATAACCCTTTATAACCTATCCCAACCCCAACCCGAGACCCCACTTCTGATTTTGCCAAAACCCTGAAGCTCTCTCCTCATAAGAAACCCAGACTCAAAGAATCAGCCCCAGATCTCCATCTCAGGCCGCCGGAAAATCCCAGGAAGCCGCAAATTGCGGCCTGATCTACTCCGACAGCTCCGGTCTCCTTTATCCTCTGTAATATTTCCTCTCTTCTTATTCAATTTCCACGCAGAATTTCAGATCTACAATGATAGCTTTTGATTGTGAGAAAAATTTCTTTGAGATTTTCTCCGACGCAACCTATGGACAATATTTCTACGATGAAATCTGTCAAAGAGGGTAGGATTATTTAATCTACAGAGGCAATGATTTTTTTGCTGTGAGGGAATTGGTAGAGGATTTTTATGAAGTATTAAGACATGGCAAATCAGAATCAAGCTTCGTAGAATTTTTCTTCCAGGGGCGGCGTAGGATTTTTCAGCCCAAAACCATTTCTAGGGTTACAAATATCCCCATGAGAGCCGGAAATCAACAAGCGCGAGAATTGGCGGTTTACAGATCAGTGTTGGGGGACTTTGTGGAATTGAAAGATAAGGGGCTGAATCCAGCCCAGATGTAGAGAAACGTGCTTGCGGTTTGCCGATCGGCAAACCGTAACATCAGGGGAAAGAGCCGTGTTTCTTCCTTTCCGGCTGGGGTGGGACATATAGTGCATTGCTTGATGGAGAGGGACCAGTATTTCTGTGTTGTAACACAATCGTTCAACACAATCATGGAGGGGGTGGCCCAGAACAAACCCCTGCTGCCAGTGCTAGTGACCCAACTTGCTAAGTACTACATGGATATGATTGAGTTTGAGGGATATGCGACTGTTTAAGCACATTGGCCGGTCAAAATAGAGAGAATTTCAAAGGATACACCGGCAGCCACTATGAGCAGAGAAACTGGACAAGGGAAGACCCAAGCAAACATCCGGGTCCCGAAAGTTCGACAGAGGCACTTTGAATGAGCCAGAACCAGATAATGAGAAGGACCTGCAGCGCCTGACATTTAGGAGTATTCACCACTTACTCAAGAAGCAACAGAAAATGCAGGAGCAGCTAGACAGGATTGAAGCGGCTCAACAGGCATCGCATGACAACGCTAGTGGAGGCAAGAAGGGCAAGGGAAAAGCAAGCAGACATTGAGGACAATGCAAGTTTCATGTTGGGGGTGGTAGCATATAGTTTGCATTTGCATATTTCCTGCATTTCAGCATTTACTTATTGTATTTTTCTTTTCTTTTGCATGTAGTTGCATTTCATATCTGCTTTTGTACTGCAAAGTATAAAAATTGAAAAAATTGAAAAATTTATAAAAATTGAAAAAATTCCTGAAAATTAGAAAAACTTGGTTAGGTTGGCTAGCGGGGGAATGTTGATTCAAAATCTGGCGGTTAAATTGATAAGGTAGAAATATCTAAATTCAAGAATTGAGATTGACAACCTGAAAAATAACCCGCCTGTGTGTTTAACCTTAGCTGATACACGTCTCTTATATCACTTACACGTGTCGTATGTTTTTGAGAATTTAATGAATGTCTGACATGTCTATAAAAACTTTTAAATTGTTAAACATCCTTAGGATCAAACAGGTTTGGCTGAGTTGAGTAATATCAAAGTTAATTCATACAGTGAAGTAGATACGAAGAATTTTATAGAGGCTTTTACAGAAGCTATAAGTCCGTAATATAACCCATCTGGAACCTTGTGGAGTAATTACACACCTTATCACATGTAACGTCTTCTAATTTTAAAAGAAAGAGCTGGCTATATCTCCGTTTTACTAAAAAGTGCTAAAAATTTAAAATAAAATGAGTCTTTTGTTTTGTGGTCTTGGTAACTTGGGTAATTAAGTCCTTGGGGTGTCTCCACACCTAATGCCCTAAAACCATCTGGTTTGGGAGTCATTGACCCAAAACTTGCTAAGTTTCCAATCACCAGATAAAACAAGCTAAGCAAGTGTCCTCTCCGAGTTAAAAGTCCTTATGGTTCTTTGTGGGAGAATAATCTTGGCGGTGACAAATTTTCTAGTAAAACAGTATTTTCACGGAGATATGAAGGTTGGTATTTATTAAGGCGTTTTGCACGATATTGAAAGGTGTGTATGAACAAAAACAGGTGAAAGATAGGAGTGAACATTACTTGGTTCTCTGTTAAAATCGATATATATTCTGACTTGAAGCATAACTAGAGAATAAAAATTGAGAAAATCTTAACTCTTTTCGAACTAGTGTGATCCTTTTGATGTTTACCTCGGTCTGTAACTTTTGACATGATGACCCTAATCAAGTTCTTAAAAACATGACGACACTACCGCATTATCACGAAAAGATGCATATTAGCTTGTTAAACAAATTGCGAGGAGTGAAGAATAGGGTTTAATGTTTCTAACTTGGGTGATAGATGTTCTAGCTTTGATACTTAACTTCTTGATTTGAATCAACTGTTTTCTAGCAAAACTAACCTGACTGGATTTTGTAGGTGCAATCCGCTGAAAACCCTCAGGAGACAACACTCCTCCTACTAGGGACACCTAGAGGTTTAATGGCTTGTTGCACGTGCTCAGTGCAATCGCGTTCCCTGCGAAAGTGAGGCTAGAAATTTTTTGTTTTGCTCGGGACGAGCAAAAGATAAGTTTGAGGGTATTTGTTCGGCACAATTTATTACATTTTAATACCACCCATTTTTTTATCATTTTGTCAATAAACATTGCTATTTAATCCATGTCTGCTCATTTATACAGAGTACAGGTACGCAAACAGATACATGGGTTTTTGTACGCGACATGCACAAAATGACGGATTTTTAGCTGAACTGCAAACAAGACAGAATACAGATTCAGAATTGAAATAAGTTTGCAACATAAACATGTGTGTGTACAAAGTTTTAGTGTGAAATGGTCCAACACATGCTTGTGTGAACAATTGTGAAGATGCTTGAACCTTGGGAGCTGGTTTGGTACAATAATGATGAGTGGTGCAAGTGGTGAACATGTGATTGGCATATGATTTGAAGTGTGAACACACACTCACCCACTTCACCTCTTCTCTGTGATTTAGCTCCTGAATTCACACATGTGCTACATATAAAAAATTGAAAAAACCATGAGATACCCATTAGACCAGAAGACTACTGAAGCTTGGTGGGCCCCAGACTCAACTTCTCGGGCGCAAATATATTCATATTGGCCGCAAATTGCGGCCAAGTGGGCTCCATTTTGGCTCGTTCAAATTTTGTGGGTCCCTGGTGGTCACTTTAGTCTATTGTCACCTACAACTTTTGCTTTTGATTTCTCTATAAATAGCAGATACAGACATAAGGCCAGGGGAGAACTTTTTGCATGCTTGTAAACTCTTATTAAAATTCTTGTAGCTCTTGGAATTAAGTTGAGTTCTTTGCCTTCCACTGGTCTTGCAACCTCTCTTTTTGAGCTTGCAAGATTAGATTTTGGTAGTTGAACTCATTTACATGTACTTTGAACCATTGCAATAAATCTTAATTTTATTCAAGTTTGATTCTTGTATCTTTTCTTATTTTTTCATTCTTTTCATTATTCAGTTGTGTATTGCTATGATTATGTGTGAGTAGTTATTCTTGGTCTATGGTGAGGTAGGATGTGGAATGACTTTACTTCCAGCCCCTCCCTTTTGATTCTTGCATTTTTCACTTCTTTTCTTAAAATCGCAAGTTGATTATGTTTTGCTTGATAGGATATATCGTTTTGAATGGTTGCAAATTAACCTTTAACATATATCCTATCCTTTCTTTACATTTTATTGTTGCTATGTTACGATTTGAAGTAGGCGTGAATACAGAATTACGTTATGTGTCGCAACTAGCTAGATAGGATATATAGCATTCTTGCATATATTCTATGCTTGCTACTTCACTTAACTAAGTCCATATCCACTCCATTCTCAACTTCATTTTTGTTAGTTTCTGTATTTTTTAACCTTGATATCGTATTTCATCCTGATACATTTTCCGGATAAATACGACATGCTTTCGCTATTCTAATGGAAACTAAAAAGAAATGAATCTTGAATCAAAATGGAGAGTTGGGGGTAAATGTCATATTTCACTCTTGCTGAACCTTAGCCTAAGTTTTCGTATCCCAAAACCTTATTTCTTTTACGTATTACACTAAAACGTGACAAAACACCATTATCCAACTTATTGATCCACAACTCAATTTGATGTCGTGATATCCACTCCTTGTGGCTCGACCCGTGCTTGCCGGCTTGCTTCAATGCACCGTGCACTTACGGTATTTTTAAACTCGATACTCACGTCATGCACTATTTTTCCGACAAAAACCGACATATCCGATATTGACCTTATTCTCCAAAAGCACGTCACCGTGGGTTTCGAACAGTTACCCACTAAGGATGGACCGAGAAGGGAAGCTGCTCGGTGGCCTCTAAATGAGGGCTTCGATCCCTGGCGTCGGTTGGTAGTGAACTACCAGCCATGGATGGACCGAGCAGGGTAGCTGCTCGGTTGCCTCTCGGTGAGGGCTTTGAGCCTTAGCGTAGATGGGTAAGAAGTTACCCGATAAGGATAGACTGAGCAGGGTAGCTGCTCGGTTGCCACTTGGCGAGGGCTTTGATCGTTGGTGTCGGTAGGTGGTGAACTACCAGCCATGGATGGACTGAGCAGGGTAGCTGCTCGGTTGCCTCTTGGCAAGGGCTTTGATCCTTAAAGTAGATGGGTAAGAAGTTACCCGCTAAGGATACACTGTGCAGGGGAGCTGCTCGGTTGCCTCTTAGCGAGGGCTTTGATCCTTGGCGTCACTGGGTAGTGAACTACCAGCTATGAATGGACCGAGCATGGTAGCTGCTCGGTTGCCTCTTTACGAGGGCTTTGATCCTTAGCGTAGATGGGTAAGAAGTTACCTGCTAAGTTTAGACCGAGCAGGGTAGCTGCTTGGTTGCCTCTTGGCGAGGGCTTTGATCCTTGGCGTTGGTGGGTAGTGAACTACCAGCCATGGATGGACCGAGCAGGGTAGCTGCTCGGTTGCCTCTTGGCGAGGGCTTTGATCTTTGGCATCGGTGGGTAGTGAGCTACCAGCCATGGATGGACCGAGCAGGGTAGCTTCTCGGATGCCTCTTGGCAAGGGGTTTGATCCTTAGCGTAGTTAGGTAAGAAGTTACCCACTAACGATAGACCGAGCGGGATAGCTGCTCAGCTGCCTCTTGGCGAGGGCTTTGATCCTTGGCGTCGGTGGGTAGTGAACCACTAGCCATGGATGGACCGAGCAGGGTAGCTGCTCGGTTTATCGAGGTTCTACCCGACCTTCCGAGATGTTTGAATATCGGGGAGAGTGACCTTCGCGGGTGGCACGTGGCAGAAACGCATAGGGGAGGCGAAGCGTTCGAAGATTTGCATCGCCCCGACTTCGACTCGCCGAGAAATACGGGATATTTGCCATGTGGCGGTTTAGCATTGGATGAATCGAGTGAATCCTGGGATTCGTACCCATGCTCGCGTAAATCTAGACTCTTGGGGGCGCTGTGGAGGCTATAAAATAGAGAGGGTGTGTTGCTCATTCCAAGTTTTGCTCCCCGAAACATAAGAATGGACGAATTCCCTTTCTCCATCCCCGATATCATTTCTTTCGAATATGTATACTTATACGACCAGCTAAGCTCCGAGGAGACGCTTCGGGAGGTGGTTCGGCGTGTGGAGGACCATTTCGGCCGCCTGCTTCCCCGGCGATCACCCCTGCTCCAGCTGCTGATGTACTTGATTTGGAGGGCATAGCCGGGGCTGCACAACCCCTTGTCTGAGCAACTGAAAGACGAGGCGGTTAGAAAGCTGATATCGCTATGCCGTTTTTGCCTGATCTCGAAAAGTCGGCGCGATCGCTTGGTTGCCCTCTTCGTCGATTGTTACCAACTGAGGCATCTCGCTGAAGGGTTCCCGGCTGAAGAGTCCTCCGGCCCTTCCGTGGCGTCAAGGGTTCGCGGGCAGCACAGGAGGCAGATGTCCGAGGCGGCAAAGGCTCAGCTGGCGGCAATTTCTTTGGAGTACCACGAGCAATGCTTCCTACACCCCTTCCCCCATTGTTGTAATTTCAACTTTTATGTAAGGATGAGGAGCACGCAATACCTCTTGATAAATAAATAAAGTTCTCCTTTTTGCGAAGTTCTACTGTTTCTTCTTGTCTTCTGGGTTCATTTGAGTATTTCAGGGAAACAGAATTCGTGAGCTATGAACTGAGGAAGAGTGAAACATATAAGGGAAGTTCCTTCTTTATATAAAAAAAACTTAGCAAAATTTACATCACTTTGAAAAAGGAGAAACGTGTATTCATAGATATGTTTTTTTTAAAGGTACAACTTGAGCTTCTCGGCGTTGTAGGGCCGTGGAAATTTGCAACCCGTTGCATCTTGTAAGAGATAAGCCCCACCGGGTAGGACCTCGGAGACGAGGAATGGGCCGTCCTATTTCGGAGAAAACTTGTGCAGCCTGCCCTGATCAATGAACTCGTTCTGCCTTAGGACCAAGTCCCCGGTCCTAATGGCGTGATGCTTGACTCGCCCGCTGTAGTAGCGGGAAGTTTGTTGTTGGTAAGAGGCGGCTCTAATCTGTGCTCGGCCCCGCTTTTCCAACAAGACGTCCAAATTTGTCCGGAGTGCCGAGGTATTCGCTTCATCATCGAAATGCTCGACTCTGTGACTGGGTACCCCGATCTCTTCTGGGACTATTGCCTCGGTGCCGTAGCAAAGACTGAAGGGGGTCTCTCCGGTAGGGGTCTTCATCGATGTGCGCAATGCCCATAATACCCGAGGTAATTCGTCGACCCAACTGCCCTGATGTCCTTCAAGGCGAGCTCGAAGTCCTCGAATGACGTCCCTGTTAGCGACCTCGGCTTACCCGTTGCACTGGGGGTGCGCGACGGCGGTGAATTTCATTAGTATATGGTATTCGTGCAGAATTCCTTAACTCTTTCTTTCTCGAAATTCGTCCCGTGGTCGGTGAAGATACACCTCGGGATCCCGAACCGGAATATTACGTAATTCTGCAGGAACATGATGGTCGTGGTAGCGTCCAGTTTTCTGATGGGGACGGCCTCGATCCACTTCGTAAAGTAGTCTACCGCGATAAGGATGTACTTATGTCCGCCCGTACCTGTAGGGAGTTGGCCTATCATGTCCATTCCCCACTGGGAAAACGTCCATGGGGAGGTCAGGGTAGTCAGCTGGGTAGTCGGAAGGCGGGGTATGCTGCCATAAAGTTGGCAACTCTTGCACCTTCTGACGAGCTTCTAAGTGTCGTGATAAATGGTCGGCCAGTAATACCCTTGGAAGAGTGTCTTCTGGACTAAGTTGCGGTCCCCTTGATGTGCTCCGCCGATCCCTTCATGGACCTCATGGTGGATATAGTCGGCTTCATGGGGGTTGACGCACCGAAGCAGGGGTTGAGTGAAGGATTTTTGTAGAGGTTCCCATTGCTCCAGACGAAATGGCAAGATTTGGCTCGGAGGCGACAGGCCTCCCCACGATCTCCGGGGAGTGTACCCTCCTTCAGGAATTCTACGATTGGCTTCCTCCAATCTTGATCCTCTTCCCGGGCTGTGTAAACGTGGAGTGATGTCTTTTTGTCTTCCACATTGGGCCGCTGCAGGACCTCGAAGAGGATATTTCGCTTGTTGTGGGCCGAGTAGGAGGAAGCTAGCTTGCTCAGGGTGTTGTCCTGGGTGTTTAGGTGTCAGGGGATCTGCTCCACTTGAAATTCGTCGAAGTCCTTTCGTAGCCTTCTTACCTTGGCTAAGTACTTCACCATCAGGGGCTCCCGAGACTCATAACGGCCAGTCACTTGGCCGACGACCAGAGCGGAGTTGCTAAGGATTCGGATCGTCTTCAGCCCCACTCCGGAAGCAATCCGTATTCCAGCGAGCAGGGCCTCATACTCCGCTGCGTTGTTCGAGGCTTTGATCCCAAGCTTTAAAGAACACTCGATCTCTGCTTCGTTTGGGCCCCGAATGATGAGGCCAGCACCACAGCCTTCCTCGGTTGATGACTCGTCGACGTAAAGGACCCAATCGGGGACGGAGTTGGGCATCTCTTCGACCAAGGGTTATGATCCGGGGGCCAGCACGGGCACTGCCTCCTTGTTATTGATAGCGCATTCGACGATAAAATCGGCCAGGACAACTTGCCTCGGGCGGTATTTGATGTCGAATTGGGAAAACTCCCACATCCACTTCTCTGAACGACCAGAAGACTCGGGGGAGGCGAGAATAGCCCCTAAGTAGCGTTCCGTGAGGACGAGGATGTTGTGCGCCTGGAAATAGTGCCTTAGTTTTCTCGAGGCCACGATGAGTGCCAGGACAATCTTCTCCATGGCCGGGTACCTTGTTTCCGCATCCTTGAAGACGAGGCTTACATAGTAGACCAGCTTTTGGACACCCTCGACTTCTCGGACGAGCACCGAACTTGCAGATTGATCGGACACCGTTAGGTACAGTGATAGCCATCTCCTTCGGCCGGCTGGGTGAGTAGTGGGGGAGTCGCCAGGTGCGCTTTAAATTGCTCGAAGGAGATCTGACACTCCTCCGAACATTCGAACCTTGGGATCTTCCTTAGGGACTTGAAGAACGGGAGGCACTTTTCCCTGGATCTTGACATGAAACGACTCAGAGCGGCTACCCTCCCTGTGAGTCGCATGATTTCGATGTTAGTCTTGGGCGCGGCCATGTTGAGGATGATGCTGATTTTCTCCTGGTTAGCCTCGATTCCTCGGTGGGTGACCATGAACTCGAGGAACTTTCCACTAGTGACCCCGAACGCGCACTTGGTGGGGTTCAGTTTCATTTTATATTTGCGGAGGACGTCGAAAGCCTCGCCCAGATCTTTGGTGTGCTGATCTGACGAGGTCGATTTGACGAGCATGTCGTCGACGTAAACCTCCATGTTCCTACTGATCTGAGGCTTGAACATCCTGTTTACAAAGCGTTGGTACGTAGCCCCGGCGTTTTTGCGGCCGAAGGGCATCACTTTATAGCAGTATACCTCCCGGTCCGTTGTTAATGCGGTGAGCTCTTCGTCTGCCAGATTCATATGGATCTTATAGTAGACGGAGAAGGCGTCCATAAAGCTAAGTAGCTCGTGACACCGCCAGGTACAGTGACAGCTCATCTCCTTCGGCCGGCCGGGTGAGTAGTGGGGGAGTCGCCAGGTGCGCTTTCAATTGCTCGAAGGAGATCTGACACTCCTCCGACCATTCGAACACTGGGATCTTCCTTAGGGCCTTGGAGAACGGGAAGCACTTTTCCCCGGATCTTGACATGAAACGACTCAAAGCGGCTACCCTCCCTGTAAGTCGCATGATTTCGACGTTATTCTTGGGCACGGCCATGTTGAGGATGACGCTGATTTTCTCTGGGTTAGTCTCGATTCCTCGGTGGGTGACCATGTGTCACGACCCGAAAGAGCACGTGACTGGCCCTTGAACCATATGAAGCCCATAGGACTCCATCTGATTCAAGTAAGCCAAAAGCCCAGAAATCTAAAACCATTTTTGAAGAGTAAGTAAAGAAACTGGTTTAAAGAAGTGAAGAAAACATGTTTGAAATCAAGGTTTTTAAATAACTAAGCCGAATGTGCATTTTAAAACCAGTACAATCTTTTCCAGAAATTTCGGCAGAGTTTCTTTTGTAAAAATGGCCCCGAATGGGGTAAAACAAGAATAACGATATATATATGCAATGATAAAGGCATCCCCAAGCGGGAGCTAGCTCTTCGTCAATCGACGGTCACAACCACACAATGATATGATAATATACAACGCCAAGTGGCGAGGATCAAATCCAAAAGAAAACTCAAAAGCAACAGTAAAACCACAATATTACTAAGCGCAACTCTAAGGTCGAATAATACAACACTGTCTCTAAGTCTGAAAGAATATACAAGTTTTGGTTGATGGACAATTTCTAGATACGATGAAATAAATAAATACAATGGTGGTTCTTGATGCGAAAGAATCCACCTACCAAAGCAAATCACCCGCAAGAAGAAAGTGTGCCAGAAATGCCGCAAAAGAACCTGTACGGCAGAACCTGCAAGAACTGTGGCACAACGGGGGTGAGTTGCCAACTCGTGAATAGAAACATCTACAAGCAGAAACCGAATGCAAGACATAAACCTAAGTCAACGATCAATAATATAATCCACAAGAGTACATCTGAGTGTAACAAGGTGGCAAGGTAACATCTAATCACGTATGTAGTGCCAGGTACTCAGGTAGTAACATGTCATCAGTATAAGGTATGTCTGCATGAAGTAAATATGATGAAATATCAATGATATCAATACACATATATTAGCGTCCCATACCACTAATATTGGTGTAAGGGTATATATAACAGCGCCCTCATACCCTGTTATATATACAAATAAGGTATGATCAATGTAAAACCAGTCTGTCTATGATCCAAGTCTGTATGTATGTGGAACCCGTCCACCCGTCACCCAATGACAATAAGCATCATGTATGCAATGTGAGGATATAAACAAAATCATGGAAAAACATCATGAAACCCGTGCCTAGCATCGACACGTAAATCCTCCTGTATCGGGCATCCGTCATTCCGGATCATGCCCTATATCAAAGTACATATCGGGAATCCGTCAGTCCGGGTCATCCCTCTCTCAATGCATCGGGCATCCGTCATTCCGGATCATGCCCTATATCAATGTATATATCGGGAATCCGTCAGTCCGGGTCATCCCTCTCTCAATGCATCGGGCATCCGTCATTCCGGATCATGCCCTATATCAATCCATCGGGCATCCGTCATTCCGGATCATGCCCTATCTCAATGTACATATCGGGAATCCGTCAGTCCGGGTCATCCCTCTCTCAATGCATCGGGCATCCGTCAGTCCGGGTCAGCCCTCTATCAGTACATCGGGCTTCCGTCAGTCCGGGTCAGCTCTCTATCAATCCATCGGGCTTCCGTCAGTCCGGGTCAGCCCTCTCTCAGTACATCCTCTAGCACCGAGAAAACACGGGGCGACGCCCCAAATATCATATCAAGGGAACCGGGTTTTTAAATGATTTCTATTGAAAAGAACACGGTTCCCAAATCCAGAAATCCCATGAAAATCCAACATCAAGAAGTACATCCAATGCGATGTGCTATGCAATCAATCCATGATGTATGCGACATGTAAAGAAAAGTAATCATATCGGAAATCATGCAACATGGAATAGTAATGTGCATATGTCGAAGGAAGAATCATCTCATGAATGCAATAGTACTACAGTGTAGTGACATGGCAATTATCGATGATGAAGTGTGTGAGCCGGCAAATAGTGTACGTGAAACATACGCATCATCGATAATGGTGCTGGTGTCCTAACAGCATGATAACAGCATAATAATGAACATATGCCAGCAATGCGAGTAGCATGAAAAGCAGATATCTAATAGTCAACACCACAGTGAAGTATCTACTATGTAGGCTACATCTAAGTAACAGGTCAATCAGGAGGGGTAGGAGTGGAAACCTCCTAAATCTGAGTCAATGTATATATATAAAGATATGTAATCGGTGATCCCGCCTCAATGTCATATCGTAAGATATCCTCGAATTATGAGTGCGGATCTATCATCAATATCGGCTCGTACGGTAAATCGTCGTACGGCATCCCCAATAGCTGGGTAGGAGTCAACATCTCACTGTCTCATCACATAACAGATATCACCATCATCAGATCATATAGTCTGGAGTACTACTCTATGTCTAGTACAAAACGGTAACATCAGTAAGTAAGCATGCGGGGGTAAACACATGTCCCAAGCCCGCGAGAATCACAAGTCATATCCCACATATGAATCGTGTCAAATCACCGATCTCAAGGCACCAAGCCCACATCATCGACTCATCTCCAAAGTCATCACATATCATCAATCACAGTGCAAGTACAAGTGATAAGCAAGGGTGTGTGTAGGTGTAATTCTGTCCTAGGGTTCGCGACTATGAACTACACTAGTCACTTCTAACCCTATACTATCCACAATACACCTATATCACAATAACTACATAATAATTTATCTACGGACTGCGGGGGTGCTATACGCCATCCACCCGACTTCCCTCTGTAGATATAATCTACTCACCTTGCATCACCAATTGCGGACGTCACCACGTATGCTTGTCGTCCCGAAGTCTTTATGGGTACCTACACATCACAATATCGTATGTGCGCATTAAAACCAAATCCAATCTAAAACGGCGCATAAAATCCAAAACGATACGATAAGGGGCCCATAGGTGAAAACCTATGGCACGCCTTCAAAACCATCAATAACTCCTCTATATCGTCGTATGAACGACAATTAGTCGAGGCAAAACACGTTCCACCATTTCAGAATCAAAAATACGGAATACGGAAACACGAATCCAAAATAGCAACTTAGGATATATGTCCCAGATTTCACCCTAGATAGAATCTGTCAAAACTAGAAGTACCCAGGGCCAAGAATTGATGAAATGGGGCTAGGCACGCAAAACGAGGAAAATCCCCTCTGCTCTGGCCGCAAATTGCGGCCAGAATGGGAGAATTGGCGGCCGTACGGAGGAGTTAGGGGCTAGGGTTTGGTCAATGGTTCAACCCTCTCTCTCACCTACCCTCATCATTACACTTTCTTTTCTCTTTTCTTTTCCTTTTTCTCTAATTCAAATCCTTCTCACACCAATAGTAAACCCAAATGAAAACCATGGCTAGAAAAAGCACAAGTGTAGAAAAAGTGATATGTGCAAGTTTTGCACAAAATTACCAAAAAAACCCGATTAGCGATTTTAATCGCGATTAGCACTAAATTAGTGTCAAAATGATCACAACAACTTAAAAATGTCATAATTTCAATAATTAACCCATTTTAGAATTTTCTATAATTTTTCATAATTTTTCTAACATTTTTCCTATTTATTTGCATTTAATATTAAAATAATCAATAAAATAATATTAAATTATAAAAATTCCCAAAATTAATATTTTATATTTTTTTGAAAATGTTACAATCTACCCCCCTTAAAGAAATTCGGTCCCCGAATTTAAATTTAAACCCCCACTACTAAAACGATTTCAGTAATAATCCATTTTGTCGGGGCTCCGAAAACATCAACACATAAGAATATCACAAAAATATACTGCTCTACTAGAAATCAATCCCCAAAATGCATATATAAGAATATCCTATGCGTCTGGTGCGCAAGGAATCAAAATCCATAAATGTGTCAAACAGGTATACAAAACAACATCTAGGTGCAACGGGCGTGCACGAAACATCTGTCGTAGGCAACGTGTGTGCCTGACAGAAAAATCAGGTGCGTGTGACATGCACGAAGAATCCCGATTTAGTGCATCTGGCGTGCACCAAAATCGTATATCAAAACACTAAAGGTGCACGAAAACCACCCTAGGAGTGCAAATCAAATCACTACATACTGTAGGCATGAAATCTCAATCAATATCTCAAATATAATAACTCTGTGCAAAATATATAAATATCCAGTGGGTGCATGAAATCAATATCATGAAACTCAGTCATCAAAACTAAATCATGCAACAGAACGCCCAAAATACCGAAATCCAAAATGACGGATACGTGATAATCGAATCACAAAATCACAAATCATAAATACCGTCTTCGGCAGTCCCTCCTTCGAGGTCGAGAAGGAGTCGGTGCAATCCACTGCTAGCAGCGCAGGATATCTACCTGCCTCTTGCCCACGGTCTGGCGTCCTCTGACTCTCTGGGTCCTTATCTTCTCTGCGGATTACCAATTTCACAGTCAATCGGCTCATCGGCCCTGTCAGGTGCGCTAACGGGGACGATTCCGTTCTGGCACTTCTCTGGTCACCTCTCGGTCAATCCTCACGACCACTCGTAAGGCAGCAAATCACTGGCGTCGGCCTCTGGCTCTCTGAATGCACGTCACCTCAGATCCTGGGTGCAAACATCATTGCAGCAACGTCCTGGAAGAATCCTGCTCAAGATCTCTTCCAATCATGCCTATGCCGAACCAAACGGAGGCTGGCTCTCCTGCACAACCTCTTCTCGCTCAAAAGACACCTGTGTCCTCAGAACAACATTTCTCAGAAACTGGTCACATCCCAACGTCTCTGTAAGCAAATCAGGTCTCTAGTCTCGACGGGAAGCAATGACAGCTCGTCAGTGTCTCGCACGAACCTCTGGTTTCAACTGTCTCTATCATCGTCCATTATGACGTCCTGCCAAGCTACTATGCACTGCACTGTTCTCGGCCACGGTCAATCTGAAGTCTCTCACACGGACTCGAAATCGCGTATTCTGTAGCCTCATCACTCTGTAGCAGATGTCAGGCCGAACTGGTCCTCGGGAACACGTCCCGACCATCGGAGGAATACTCATCACTCGTCCGTCCTTGATCAATTCGCAACGCATCTGGCTAAGTTCCTTTATCCGAACTTGGTCAACTACCTTGTCGACAATGCCGAACTCTGACCTGCTGGGTGTGCGCAAAATGACCACTCCTGGGTCCAGGTCTTTTCGTAACGTACTCCAGAAAGGTCCTGTCGAGGTTCCTTTCTCAAATCTCAATCCTGCCGAATTGCCCGGAAGTCATCATCCAATGCTGAAGCTAAAGCTTATTCCGGAACGGCTGCATACTTGTCGCGCCTCTTTCTGGAAGATATATCCATATACCACGCCTCGGGGTGCATATCACATCTCTAATGTCAGCGGAGGGGGACATCATCTCGTCGAAATCTCGTACGAACTCTTTCCTTCACTCTGCTCAAATGTCGACTGGTTCGGACTCGTCTCATCGTGGCTACACGGACTGCGCTCCGACGGCTACGCTCGCATCTGGAGTCTCCCAAGCAGTGTCCCATCACGATATCCGAAAGATGTCGAACCATCCGATCGACTCGTCAGATCCTCATAATCCCCCAAGAGCTCACATCTCGGGTACAGTTTAATAGTATCGAGTACATGCCACAGCGTCGGTGGTCCAGCCGTAGAAGGGCAAACCCAAGGCTCACTAATGGCGCCGTGAAACCGCCGTAAACCCTAAGGTTCAAAGGCTGTCACACGGTCATTAAGTCGAGTTAGGGTTTCATTCTTCTAGAGGGTCCATAGAATCACCTGCATGTCTTTCCGTATACTTTAAACTTGAAAATAGGCGCCTGACATTCGATCGTCTCTATCGACTCTCAACGAACCGGCGTGAAGTCGTCTCTAGCTGGAATCGATCCGCCTGATGGCCTCGCATCGGGGTAAGCGAACTCACCACACGTCCTAGTCATCCATCCTCGGTGACTAGCAACTCGCTAACATCTCTCTAAGAACATGCTCATGCTGCAATAGCTCCAATCATCTGGGCAATATCTCATCATTTGCAGCAACAACTGGCTCATATGCCTGTACGCCGAACGACGCCTCAATCCTCCAGGAAAGGCAATACATAAGCGGTCATCTCTGAATCAGCCTGCTCTAGATCTGAGTAAGACTCTCCACACTGGAAATCTTCAACTCAACTGGGCCCACTCTGGCGCAAAATCGGACGAATCACCTTCGTCTCTCAAATCGGGTAGACTAGCTATCATCTGTCTCATATCTACCTGAAAGCTCCGGCAATCTCAGCTCGTAAGCTCTGAAAGCAACATCCTGTCAATCTCAGCAACAGCTGGTCCATCGGTCTGCACGATAGGCGACATCACATCTCTGAGGTATGCTGTACATCAACAGTCATCCCTCAACTAGCAGCTCTAACAATGGCCCGATCATCCGGTGCAAGACCAAGCACTCGCCTCCACTAGAGGTCACAATCACCAACACTAACTCGAGACGTTCCCATGTCACCAGAAAACACAATGGTCGGCCCTCGTACCAAACGAGCTCACACCGGCCGTAACCCTAGCAGCAGCCCAAGCTGCGCTCAAACATGGTGACAGGAATCTCAATCGAGTATCAAAGAGAGCACATCAATAGCAAGAAAGGAAACAACAGATCCAAAGTGAATGCATGATCATAGGAGGGAACAGTATCAGTGAAGGTATGATCATGAAACTAATAGAATCGGGGATCTCAATGGATGTATAATCCAAGATATGAAGAGAATCACTAATCTCGAAAGTATGTACATCCTAAGGTTCCTTAAGCGGAGTGGCGTGTCGTAAGTATGCCGCGGAACATACCAACGGTACGTCACTCTACTTTAGTCACCTAATCCATCAACCAAGGGTCATCCTAAAACGACGAAAGTTCGGGTCGAATACCCCCTCGACCAAGTCTAAGTTCCGTAAGGTCAAGCCTAAGTTCCGTATATAAACAACTCCCTAGGCTCCACATAGTCAAACTTAAACTCGAACCAAGGTCAACCTAGCGCTCTGATACCAACTTTGTCACGACCCGAAAGAGCACGTGACTGGCCCTTGAACCATATGAAGCCCATAGGACTCCATCTGATTCAAGTAAGCCAAAAGCCCAGAAATCTAAAACCATTTTTGAAGAGTAAGTAAAGAAATCGGTTTAAAGAAGTGAAGAAAACATGTTTGAAATCAAGGTTTTTAAATAACTAAGCCGAATGTGCATTTTAAAAACAGTACAATCTTTTCCAGAAATTTCGGCAGAGTTTCTTTTGTAAAAATGGCCCCGAATGGGGTAAAACAAGAATAACGATATATATATGCAATGATAAAGGCATCCCCAAGCGGGAGCTAGCTCTTCATCAATCGACGGTCACAACCACACAATGATATGATAATATACAACGCCAAGTGGCGAGGATCAAATCCAAAAGAAAACTCAAAAGCAACAGTAAAACCACAATACTACTAAGCGCGACTCTAAGGTCGAATAATACAACACTGTCTCTAAGTCTGAAAGAATATACAAGTTTTGGTTGATGGACAATTTCTAGATACGATGAAATAAATAAATACAATGGTGGTTCTTGATGCGAAAGAATCCACCTACCAAAGCAAATCACCCGCAAGAAGAAAGTGTGCCAGAAATGCCGCAAAAGAACCTATACGGCAGAACCTGCAAGAACTGTGGCACAACGGGGGTGAGTTGCCAACTCGTGAATAGAAACATCTACAAGCAGAAACCGAATGCAAGACATAAACCTAAGTCAACGATCAATAATATAATCCACAAGAGTACATCTGAGTGTAACAAGGTGGCAAGGTAACATCTAATCACGTATGTAGTGCCAGGTACTCAGGTAGTAACATGTCATCAGTATAAGGTATGTCTGCATGAAGTAAATATGATGAAATATCAATGATATCAATACACATATATTAGCGTCCCATACCACTAATATTGGTGTAAGGGTATATATAACAGCGCCCTCATACCCTGTTATATATACAAATAAGGTATGATCAATGTAAAACCAGTCTGTCTATGATCCAAGTCTGTATGTATGTGGAACCCGTCCACCCGTCACCCAATGACAATAAGCATCATGTATGCAATGTGAGGATATAAACAAAATCATGGAAAAACATCATGAAACCCGTGCCTAGCATCGACACGTAAATCCTCCTGTATCGGGCATCCGTCATTCCGGATCATGCCCTATATCAAAGTACATATCGGGAATCCGTCAGTCCGGGTCATCCCTCTCTCAATGCATCGGGCATCCGTCATTCCGGATCATGCCCTATATCAATGTATATATCGGGAATCCGTCAGTCCGGGTCATCCCTCTCTCAATGCATCGGGCATCCGTCATTCCGGATCATGCCCTATATCAATCCATCGGGCATCCGTCATTCCGGATCATGCCCTATCTCAATGTACATATCGGGAATCCGTCAGTCCGGGTCATCCCTCTCTCAATGCATCGGGCATCCGTCAGTCCGGGTCAGCCCTCTATCAGTACATCGGGCTTCCGTCAGTCCGGGTCAGCCCTCTATCAATCCATCGGGCTTCCGTCAGTCCGGGTCAGCCCTCTCTCAGTACATCCTCTAGCACCGAGAAAACACGGGGCGACGCCCCAAATATCATATCAAGGGAACCGGGTTTTTAAATGATTTCTATTGAAAAGAACACGGTTCCCAAATCCAGAAATCCCATGAAAATCCAACATCAAGAAGTACATCCAATGCGATGTGCTATGCAATCAATCCATGATGTATGCGACATGTAAAGAAAAGTAATCATATCGGAAATCATGCAACATGGAATAGTAATGTGCATATGTCGAAGGAAGAATCATCTCATGAATGCAATAGTACTACAGTGTAGTGACATGGCAATTATCGATGATGAAGTGTGTGAGCCGGCAAATAGTGTACGTGAAACATACGCATCATCGATAATGGTGCTGGTGTCCTAACAGCATGATAACAGCATAATAATGAACATATGCCAGCAATGCGAGTAGCATGAAAAGCAGATATCTAATAGTCAACACCACAGTGAAGTATCTACTATGTAGGCTACATCTAAGTAACAGGTCAATCAGGAGGGGTAGGAGTGGAAACCTCCTAAATCTGAGTCAATGTATATATATAAAGATATGTAATCGGTGATCCCGCCTCAATGTCATATCGTAAGATATCCTCGAATTATGAGTGCGGATCTATCATCAATATCGGCTCGTACGGTAAATCGTCGTACGGCATCCCCAATAGCTGGGTAGGAGTCAACATCTCACTGTCTCATCACATAACAGATATCACCATCATCAGATCATATAGTCTGGAGTACTACTCTATGTCTAGTACAAAACGGTAACATCAGTAAGTAAGCATGCGGGGGTAAACACATGTCCCAAGCCCGCGAGAATCACAAGTCATATCCCACATATGAATCGTGTCAAATCACCGATCTCAGGGCACCAAGCCCACATCATCGACTCATCTCCAAAGTCATCACATATCATCAATCACAGTGCAAGTACAAGTGATAAGCAAGGGTGTGTGTAGGTGTAATTCTGTCCTAGGGTTCGCGACTATGAACTACACTAGTCACTTCTAACCCTATACTATCCACAATACACCTATATCACAATAACTACATAATAATTTATCTACGGACTGCGGGGGTGCTATACGCCATCCACCCGACTTCCCCCTGTAGATATAATCTACTCACCTTGCATCACCAATTGCGGACGTCACCACGTATGCTTGTCGTCCCGAAGTCTTCATGGGTACCTACACATCACAATATCGTATGTGCGCATTAAAACCAAATCCAATCTAAAACGGCGCATAAAATCCAAAACGATACGATAAGGGGCCCATAGGTGAAAACCTATGGCACGCCTTCAAAACCATCAATAACTCCTCTATATCGTCGTATGAACGACAATTAGTCGAGGCAAAACACGTTCCACCATTTCAGAATCAAAAATACGGAATACGGAAACACGAATCCAAAATAGCAACTTAGGATATATGTCCCAGATTTCACCCTAGATAGAATCTGTCAAAACTAGAAGTACCCAGGGCCAAGAATTGATGAAATGGGGCTAGGCACGCAAAACGAGGAAAATCCCCTCTGCTCTGGCCGCAAATTGCGGCCAGAATGGGAGAATTGGCGGCCGTACGGAGGAGTTAGGGGCTAGGGTTTGGTCAATGGTTCAACCCTCTCTCTCACCTACCCTCATCATTACACTTTCTTTTCTCTTTTCTTTTCCTTTTTCTCTAATTCAAATCCTTCTCACACAAATAGTAAACCCAAATGAAAACCATGGCTAGAAAAAGCACAAGTGTAGAAAAAGTGATATGTGCAAGTTTTGCACAAAATTACCAAAAAAACCCGATTAGCGATTTTAATCGCGATTAGCACTAAATTAGTGTCAAAATGATCACAACAACTTAAAAATGTCATAATTTCAATAATTAACCCATTTTAGAATTTTCTATAATTTTTCATAATTTTTCTAACATTTTTCCTATTTATTTGCATTTAATATTAAAATAATCAATAAAATAATATTAAATTATAAAAATTCCCAAAATTAATATTTTATATTTTTTTGAAAATGTTACAATCTACCCCCCTTAAAGAAATTCGGTCCCCGAATTTAAATTTAAACCCCCACTACTAAAACGATTTCAGTAATAATCCATTTTGTCGGGGCTCCGAAAACATCAACACATAAGAATATCACAAAAATATACTGCTCTACTAGAAATCAATCCCCAAAATGCATATATAAGAATATCCTATGCGTCTGGTGCGCAAGGAATCAAAATCCATAAATGTGTCAAACAGGTATACAAAACAACATCTAGGTGCAACGGGCGTGCACGAAACATCTGTCGTAGGCAACGTGTGTGCCTGACAGAAAAATCAGGTGCGTGTGACATGCACGAAGAATCCCGATTTAGTGCATCTGGCGTGCACCAAAATCGTATATCAAAACACTAAAGGTGCACGAAAACCACGCTAGGAGTGCAAATCAAATCACTACATACTGTAGGCATGAAATCTCAATCAATATCTCAAATATAATAACTCTGTGCAAAATATATAAATATCCAGTGGGTGCATGAAATCAATATCATGAAACTCAGTCATCAAAACTAAATCATGCAACAGAACGCCCAAAATACCGAAATCCAAAATGACGGATACGTGATAATCGAATCACAAAATAACAAATCATAAATACCGTCTTCGGCAGTCCCTCCTTCGAGGTCGAGAAGGAGTCGGTGCAATCCACTGCTAGCAGCGCAGGATATCTACCTGCCTCTTGCCCACGGTCTGGCGTCCTCTGACTCTCTGGGTCCTTATCTTCTCTGCGGATTACCAATTTCACAGTCAATCGGCTCATCGGCCCTGTCAGGTGCGCTAACGGGGACGATTCCGTTCTGGCACTTCTCTGGTCACCTCTCGGTCAATTCTCACGACCACTCGTAAGGCAGCAAATCACTGGCGTCGGCCTCTGGCTCTCTGAATGCACGTCACCTCAGATCCTGGGTGCAAACATCATTGCAGCAACGTCCTGGAAGAATCCTGCTCAAGATCTCTTCCAATCATGCCTATGCCGAACCAAACGGAGGCTGGCTCTCCTGCACAACCTCTTCTCGCTCAAAAGACACCTGTGTCCTCAGAACAACATTTCTCAGAAACTGGTCACATCCCAACGTCTCTGTAAGCAAATCAGGTCTCTAGTCTCGACGGGAAGCAATGACAGCTCGTCAGTGTCTCGCACGAACCTCTGGTTTCAACTGTCTCTATCATCGTCCATTATGACGTCCTGCCAAGCTACTATGCACTGCACTGTTCTCGGCCACGGTCAATCTGAAGTCTCTCACACGGACTCGAAATCGCGTATTCTGTAGCCTCATCACTCTGTAGCAGATGTCAGGCCGAACTGGTCCTCGGGAACACGTCCCGACCATCGGAGGAATACTCATCACTCGTCCGTCCTTGATCAATTCGCAACGCATCTGGCTAAGTTCCTTTATCCGAACTTGGTCAACTACCTTGTCGACAATGCCGAACTCTGACCTGCTGGGTGTGCGCAAAATGACCACTCCTGGGTCCAGGTCTTTTCGTAACGTACTCCAGAAAGGTCCTGTCGAGGTTCCTTTCTCAAATCTCAATCCTGCCGAATTGCCCGGAAGTCATCATCCAATGCTGAAGCTAAAGCTTATTCCGGAACGGCTGCATACTTGTCGCGCCTCTTTCTGGAAGATATATCCATATACCACGCCTCGGGGTGCATATCACATCTCTAATGTCAGCGGAGGGGGACATCATCTCGTCGAAATCTCGTACGAACTCTTTCCTTCACTCTGCTCAAATGTCGACTGGTTCGGACTCGTCTCATCGTGGCTACACGGACTGCGCTCCGACGGCTACGCTCGCATCTGGAGTCTCCCAAGCAGTGTCCCATCACGATATCCGAAAGATGTCGAACCATCCGATCGACTCGTCAGATCCTCATAATCCCCCAAGAGCTCACATCTCGGGTACAGTTTAATAGTATCGAGTACATGCCACAGCTCGGTGGTCCAGCCGTAGAAGGGCAAACCCAAGGCTCACTAATGGCGCCGCGGAACCGCCGTAAACCCTAAGGTTCAAAGGCTGTCACACGGTCATTAAGTCGAGTTAGGGTTTCATTCTTCTAGAGGGTCCATAGAATCACCTGCATGTCTTTCCGTATACTTTAAACTTGGAAAATAGGCGCCTGACATTCGATCGTCTCTATCGACTCTCAACGAACCTGCGTGAAGTCGTCTCTAGCTGGAATCGATCCGCCTGATGGCCTCGCATCGGGGTAAGCGAACTCACCACACGTCCTAGTCATCCATCCTCGGTGACTAGCAACTCGCTAACATCTCTCTAAGAACATGCTCATGCTGCAATAGCTCCAATCATCTGGGCAATATCTCATCATTTGCAGCAACAACTGGCTCATATGCCTGTACGCCGAACGACGCCTCAATCCTCCAGGAAAGGCAATACATAAGCGGTCATCTCTGAATCAGCCTGCTCTAGATCTGAGTAAGACTCTCCACACTGGAAATCTTCAACTCAACTGGGCCCACTCTGGCGCAAAATCGGACGAATCACCTTCGTCTCTCAAATCGGGTAGACTAGCTATCATCTGTCTCATATCTACCTGAAAGCTCCGGCAATCTCAGCTCGTAAGCTCTGAAAGCAACATCCTGTCAATCTCAGCAACAGCTGGTCCATCGGTCTGCACGATAGGCGACATCACATCTCTGAGGTATGCTGTACATCAACAGTCATCCCTCAACTAGCAGCTCTAACAATGGCCCGATCATCCGGTGCAAGACCAAGCACTCGCCTCCACTAGAGGTCACAATCACCAACACTAACTCGAGACGTTCCCATGTCACCAGAAAACACAATGGTCGGCCCTCGTACCAAACGAGCTCACACCGGCCGTAACCCTAGCAGCAGCCCAAGCTGCGCTCAAACATGGTGACAGGAATCTCAATCGAGTATCAAAGAGAGCACATCAATAGCAAGAAAGGAAACAACAGATCCAAAGTGAATGCATGATCATAGGAGGGAACAGTATCAGTGAAGGTATGATCATGAAACTAATAGAATCGGGGATCTCAATGGATGTATAATCCAAGATATGAAGAGAATCACTAATCTCGAAAGTATGTACATCCTAAGGTTCCTTAAGCGGAGTGGCGTGTCGTAAGTATGCCGCGGAACATACCAACGGTACGTCACTCTACTTTAGTCACCTAATCCATCAACCAAGGGTCATCCTAAAACGACGAAAGTTCGGGTCGAATACCCCCTCGACCAAGTCTAAGTTCCGTAAGGTCAAGCCTAAGTTCCGTATATAAACAACTCCCTAGGCTCCACATAGTCAAACTTAAACTCGAACCAAGGTCAACCTAGCGCTCTGATACCAACTTTGTCACGACCCGAAAGAGCACGTGACTGGCCCTTGAACCATATGAAGCCCATAGGACTCCATCTGATTCAAGTAAGCCAAAAGCCCAGAAATCTAAAACCATTTTTGAAGAGTAAGTAAAGAAACCGGTTTAAAGAAGTGAAGAAAACATGTTTGAAATCAAGGTTTTTAAATAACTAAGCCGAATGTGCATTTTAAAAACAGTACAATCTTTTCCAGAAATTTCGGCAGAGTTTCTTTTGTAAAAATGGCCCCGAATGGGGTAAAACAAGAATAACGATATATATATGCAATGATAAAGGCATCCCCAAGCGGGAGCTAGCTCTTCATCAATCGACGGTCACAACCACACAATGATATGATAATATACAACGCCAAGTGGCGAGGATCAAATCCAAAAGAAAACTCAAAAGCAACAGTAAAACCACAATACTACTAAGCGCGACTCTAAGGTCGAATAATACAACACTGTCTCTAAGTCTGAAAGAATATACAAGTTTTGGTTGATGGACAATTTCTAGATACGATGAAATAAATAAATACAATGGTGGTTCTTGATGCGAAAGAATCCACCTACCAAAGCAAATCACCCGCAAGAAGAAAGTGTGCCAGAAATGCCGCAAAAGAACCTATACGGCAGAACCTGCAAGAACTGTGGCACAACGGGGGTGAGTTGCCAACTCGTGAATAGAAACATCTACAAGCAGAAACCGAATGCAAGACATAAACCTAAGTCAACGATCAATAATATAATCCACAAGAGTACATCTGAGTGTAACAAGGTGGCAAGGTAACATCTAATCACGTATGTAGTGCCAGGTACTCAGGTAGTAACATGTCATCAGTATAAGGTATGTCTGCATGAAGTAAATATGATGAAATATCAATGATATCAATACACATATATTAGCGTCCCATACCACTAATATTGGTGTAAGGGTATATATAACAGCGCCCTCATACCCTGTTATATATACAAATAAGGTATGATCAATGTAAAACCAGTCTGTCTATGATCCAAGTCTGTATGTATGTGGAACCCGTCCACCCGTCACCCAATGACAATAAGCATCATGTATGCAATGTGAGGATATAAACAAAATCATGGAAAAACATCATGAAACCCGTGCCTAGCATCGACACGTAAATCCTCCTGTATCGGGCATCCGTCATTCCGGATCATGCCCTATATCAAAGTACATATCGGGAATCCGTCAGTCCGGGTCATCCCTCTCTCAATGCATCGGGCATCCGTCATTCCGGATCATGCCCTATATCAATGTATATATCGGGAATCCGTCAGTCCGGGTCATCCCTCTCTCAATGCATCGGGCATCCGTCATTCCGGATCATGCCCTATATCAATCCATCGGGCATCCGTCATTCCGGATCATGCCCTATCTCAATGTACATATCGGGAATCCGTCAGTCCGGGTCATCCCTCTCTCAATGCATCGGGCATCCGTCAGTCCGGGTCAGCCCTCTATCAGTACATCGGGCTTCCGTCAGTCCGGGTCAGCCCTCTATCAATCCATCGGGCTTCCGTCAGTCCGGGTCAGCCCTCTCTCAGTACATCCTCTAGCACCGAGAAAACACGGGGCGACGCCCCAAATATCATATCAAGGGAACCGGGTTTTTAAATGATTTCTATTGAAAAGAACACGGTTCCCAAATCCAGAAATCCCATGAAAATCCAACATCAAGAAGTACATCCAATGCGATGTGCTATGCAATCAATCCATGATGTATGCGACATGTAAAGAAAAGTAATCATATCGGAAATCATGCAACATGGAATAGTAATGTGCATATGTCGAAGGAAGAATCATCTCATGAATGCAATAGTACTACAGTGTAGTGACATGGCAATTATCGATGATGAAGTGTGTGAGCCGGCAAATAGTGTACGTGAAACATACGCATCATCGATAATGGTGCTGGTGTCCTAACAGCATGATAACAGCATAATAATGAACATATGCCAGCAATGCGAGTAGCATGAAAAGCAGATATCTAATAGTCAACACCACAGTGAAGTATCTACTATGTAGGCTACATCTAAGTAACAGGTCAATCAGGAGGGGTAGGAGTGGAAACCTCCTAAATCTGAGTCAATGTATATATATAAAGATATGTAATCGGTGATCCCGCCTCAATGTCATATCGTAAGATATCCTCGAATTATGAGTGCGGATCTATCATCAATATCGGCTCGTACGGTAAATCGTCGTACGGCATCCCCAATAGCTGGGTAGGAGTCAACATCTCACTGTCTCATCACATAACAGATATCACCATCATCAGATCATATAGTCTGGAGTACTACTCTATGTCTAGTACAAAACGGTAACATCAGTAAGTAAGCATGCGGGGGTAAACACATGTCCCAAGCCCGCGAGAATCACAAGTCATATCCCACATATGAATCGTGTCAAATCACCGATCTCAGGGCACCAAGCCCACATCATCGACTCATCTCCAAAGTCATCACATATCATCAATCACAGTGCAAGTACAAGTGATAAGCAAGGGTGTGTGTAGGTGTAATTCTGTCCTAGGGTTCGCGACTATGAACTACACTAGTCACTTCTAACCCTATACTATCCACAATACACCTATATCACAATAACTACATAATAATTTATCTACGGACTGCGGGGGTGCTATACGCCATCCACCCGACTTCCCCCTGTAGATATAATCTACTCACCTTGCATCACCAATTGCGGACGTCACCACGTATGCTTGTCGTCCCGAAGTCTTCATGGGTACCTACACATCACAATATCGTATGTGCGCATTAAAACCAAATCCAATCTAAAACGGCGCATAAAATCCAAAACGATACGATAAGGGGCCCATAGGTGAAAACCTATGGCACGCCTTCAAAACCATCAATAACTCCTCTATATCGTCGTATGAACGACAATTAGTCGAGGCAAAACACGTTCCACCATTTCAGAATCAAAAATACGGAATACGGAAACACGAATCCAAAATAGCAACTTAGGATATATGTCCCAGATTTCACCCTAGATAGAATCTGTCAAAACTAGAAGTACCCAGGGCCAAGAATTGATGAAATGGGGCTAGGCACGCAAAACGAGGAAAATCCCCTCTGCTCTGGCCGCAAATTGCGGCCAGAATGGGAGAATTGGCGGCCGTACGGAGGAGTTAGGGGCTAGGGTTTGGTCAATGGTTCAACCCTCTCTCTCACCTACCCTCATCATTACACTTTCTTTTCTCTTTTCTTTTCCTTTTTCTCTAATTCAAATCCTTCTCACACCAATAGTAAACCCAAATGAAAACCATGGCTAGAAAAAGCACAAGTGTAGAAAAAGTGATATGTGCAAGTTTTGCACAAAATTACCAAAAAAACCCGATTAGCGATTTTAATCGCGATTAGCACTAAATTAGTGTCAAAATGATCACAACAACTTAAAAATGTCATAATTTCAATAATTAACCCATTTTAGAATTTTCTATAATTTTTCATAATTTTTCTAACATTTTTCCTATTTATTTGCATTTAATATTAAAATAATCAATAAAATAATATTAAATTATAAGAATTCCCAAAATTAATATTTTATATTTTTTTGAAAATGTTACAATCTACCCCCCTTAAAGAAATTCGGTCCCCGAATTTAAATTTAAACCCCCACTACTAAAACGATTTCAGTAATAATCCATTTTGTCGGGGCTCCGAAAACATCAACACATAAGAATATCACAAAAATATACTGCTCTACTAGAAATCAATCCCCAAAATGCATATATAAGAATATCCTATGCGTCTGGTGCGCAAGGAATCAAAATCCATAAATGTGTCAAACAGGTATACAAAACAACATCTAGGTGCAACGGGCGTGCACGAAACATCTGTCGTAGGCAACGTGTGTGCCTGACAGAAAAATCAGGTGCGTGTGACATGCACGAAGAATCCCGATTTAGTGCATCTGGCGTGCACCAAAATCGTATATCAAAACACTAAAGGTGCACGAAAACCACGCTAGGAGTGCAAATCAAATCACTACATACTGTAGGCATGAAATCTCAATCAATATCTCAAATATAATAACTCTAAGCAAAATATATAAATATCCAGTGGGTGCATGAAATCAATATCATGAAACTCAGTCATCAAAACTAAATCATGCAACAGAACGCCCAAAATACCGAAATCCAAAATGACGGATACGTGATAATCGAATCACAAAATAACAAATCATAAATACCGTCTTCGGCAGTCCCTCCTTCGAGGTCGAGAAGGAGTCGGTGCAATCCACTGCTAGCAGCGCAGGATATCTACCTGCCTCTTGCCCACGGTCTGGCGTCCTCTGACTCTCTGGGTCCTTATCTTCTCTGCGGATTACCAATTTCACAGTCAATCGGCTCATCGGCCCTGTCAGGTGCGCTAACGGGGACGATTCCGTTCTGGCACTTCTCTGGTCACCTCTCGGTCAATCCTCACGACCACTCGTAAGGCAGCAAATCACTGGCGTCGGCCTCTGGCTCTCTGAATGCACGTCACCTCAGATCCTGGGTGCAAACATCATTGCAGCAACGTCCTGGAAGAATCCTGCTCAAGATCTCTTCCAATCATGCCTATGCCGAACCAAACGGAGGCTGGCTCTCCTGCACAACCTCTTCTCGCTCAAAAGACACCTGTGTCCTCAGAACAACATTTCTCAGAAACTGGTCACATCCCAACGTCTCTGTAAGCAAATCAGGTCTCTAGTCTCGACGGGAAGCAATGACAGCTCGTCAGTGTCTCGCACGAACCTCTGGTTTCAACTGTCTCTATCATCGTCCATTATGACGTCCTGCCAAGCTACTATGCACTGCACTGTTCTCGGCCACGGTCAATCTGAAGTCTCTCACACGGACTCGAAATCGCGTATTCTGTAGCCTCATCACTCTGTAGCAGATGTCAGGCCGAACTGGTCCTCGGGAACACGTCCCGACCATCGGAGGAATACTCATCACTCGTCCGTCCTTGATCAATTCGCAACGCATCTGGCTAAGTTCCTTTATCCGAACTTGGTCAACTACCTTGTCGACAATGCCGAACTCTGACCTGCTGGGTGTGCGCAAAATGACCACTCCTGGGTCCAGGTCTTTTCGTAACGTACTCCAGAAAGGTCCTGTCGAGGTTCCTTTCTCAAATCTCAATCCTGCCAAATTGCCCGGAAGTCATCATCCAATGCTGAAGCTAAAGCTTATTCCGGAACGGCTGCATACTTGTCGCGCCTCTTTCTGGAAGATATATCCATATACCACGCCTCGGGGTGCATATCACATCTCTAATGTCAGCGGAGGGGGACATCATCTCGTCGAAATCTCGTACGAACTCTTTCCTTCACTCTGCTCAAATGTCGACTGGTTCGGACTCGTCTCATCGTGGCTACACGGACTGCGCTCCGACGGCTACGCTCGCATCTGGAGTCTCCCAAGCAGTGTCCCATCACGATATCCGAAAGATGTCGAACCATCCGATCGACTCGTCAGATCCTCATAATCCCCCAAGAGCTCACATCTCGGGTACAGTTTAATAGTATCGAGTACATGCCACAGCGTCGGTGGTCCAGCCGTAGAAGGGCAAACCCAAGGCTCACTAATGGCGCCGCGGAACCGCCGTAAACCCTAAGGTTCAAAGGCTGTCACACGGTCATTAAGTCGAGTTAGGGTTTCATTCTTCTAGAGGGTCCATAGAATCACCTGCATGTCTTTCCGTATACTTTAAACTTGGAAAATAGGCGCCTGACATTCGATCGTCTCTATCGACTCTCAACGAACCTGCGTGAAGTCGTCTCTAGCTGGAATCGATCCGCCTGATGGCCTCGCATCGGGGTAAGCGAACTCACCACACGTCCTAGTCATCCATCCTCGGTGACTAGCAACTCGCTAACATCTCTCTAAGAACATGCTCATGCTGCAATAGCTCCAATCATCTGGGCAATATCTCATCATTTGCAGCAACAACTGGCTCATATGCCTGTACGCCGAACGACGCCTCAATCCTCCAGGAAAGGCAATACATAAGCGGTCATCTCTGAATCAGCCTGCTCTAGATCTGAGTAAGACTCTCCACACTGGAAATCTTCAACTCAACTGGGCCCACTCTGGCGCAAAATCGGACGAATCACCTTCGTCTCTCAAATCGGGTAGACTAGCTATCATCTGTCTCATATCTACCTGAAAGCTCCGGCAATCTCAGCTCGTAAGCTCTGAAAGCAACATCCTGTCAATCTCAGCAACAGCTGGTCCATCGGTCTGCACGATAGGCGACATCACATCTCTGAGGTATGCTGTACATCAACAGTCATCCCTCAACTAGCAGCTCTAACAATGGCCCGATCATCCGGTGCAAGACCAAGCACTCGCCTCCACTAGAGGTCACAATCACCAACACTAACTCGAGACGTTCCCATGTCACCAGAAAACACAATGGTCGGCCCTCGTACCAAACGAGCTCACACCGGCCGTAACCCTAGCAGCAGCCCAAGCTGCGCTCAAACATGGTGACAGGAATCTCAATCGAGTATCAAAGAGAGCACATCAATAGCAAGAAAGGAAACAACAGATCCAAAGTGAATGCATGATCATAGGAGGGAACAGTATCAGTGAAGGTATGATCATGAAACTAATAGAATCGGGGATCTCAATGGATGTATAATCCAAGATATGAAGAGAATCACTAATCTCGAAAGTATGTACATCCTAAGGTTCCTTAAGCGGAGTGGCGTGTCGTAAGTATGCCGCGGAACATACCAACGGTACGTCACTCTACTTTAGTCACCTAATCCATCAACCAAGGGTCATCCTAAAACGACGAAAGTTCGGGTCGAATACCCCCTCGACCAAGTCTAAGTTCCGTAAGGTCAAGCCTAAGTTCCGTATATAAACAACTCCCTAGGCTCCACATAGTCAAACTTAAACTCGAACCAAGGTCAACCTAGCGCTCTGATACCAACTTTGTCACGACCCGAAAGAGCACGTGACTGGCCCTTGAACCATATGAAGCCCATAGGACTCCATCTGATTCAAGTAAGCCAAAAGCCCAGAAATCTAAAACCATTTTTGAAGAGTAAGTAAAGAAACCGGTTTAAAGAAGTGAAGAAAACATGTTTGAAATCAAGGTTTTTAAATAACTAAGCCGAATGTGCATTTTAAAAACAGTACAATCTTTTCCAGAAATTTCGGCAGAGTTTCTTTTGTAAAAATGGCCCCGAATGGGGTAAAACAAGAATAACGATATATATATGCAATGATAAAGGCATCCCCAAGCGGGAGCTAGCTCTTCATCAATCGACGGTCACAACCACACAATGATATGATAATATACAACGCCAAGTGGCGAGGATCAAATCCAAAAGAAAACTCAAAAGCAACAGTAAAACCACAATACTACTAAGCGCGACTCTAAGGTCGAATAATACAACACTGTCTCTAAGTCTGAAAGAATATACAAGTTTTGGTTGATGGACAATTTCTAGATACGATGAAATAAATAAATACAATGGTGGTTCTTGATGCGAAAGAATCCACCTACCAAAGCAAATCACCCGCAAGAAGAAAGTGTGCCAGAAATGCCGCAAAAGAACCTATACGGCAGAACCTGCAAGAACTGTGGCACAACGGGGGTGAGTTGCCAACTCGTGAATAGAAACATCTACAAGCAGAAACCGAATGCAAGACATAAACCTAAGTCAACGATCAATAATATAATCCACAAGAGTACATCTGAGTGTAACAAGGTGGCAAGGTAACATCTAATCACGTATGTAGTGCCAGGTACTCAGGTAGTAACATGTCATCAGTATAAGGTATGTCTGCATGAAGTAAATATGATGAAATATCAATGATATCAATACACATATATTAGCGTCCCATACCACTAATATTGGTGTAAGGGTATATATAACAGCGCCCTCATACCCTGTTATATATACAAATAAGGTATGATCAATGTAAAACCAGTCTGTCTATGATCCAAGTCTGTATGTATGTGGAACCCGTCCACCCGTCACCCAATGACAATAAGCATCATGTATGCAATGTGAGGATATAAACAAAATCATGGAAAAACATCATGAAACCCGTGCCTAGCATCGACACGTAAATCCTCCTGTATCGGGCATCCGTCATTCCGGATCATGCCCTATATCAAAGTACATATCGGGAATCCGTCAGTCCGGGTCATCCCTCTCTCAATGCATCGGGCATCCGTCATTCCGGATCATGCCCTATATCAATGTATATATCGGGAATCCGTCAGTCCGGGTCATCCCTCTCTCAATGCATCGGGCATCCGTCATTCCGGATCATGCCCTATATCAATCCATCGGGCATCCGTCATTCCGGATCATGCCCTATCTCAATGTACATATCGGGAATCCGTCAGTCCGGGTCATCCCTCTCTCAATGCATCGGGCATCCGTCAGTCCGGGTCAGCCCTCTATCAGTACATCGGGCTTCCGTCAGTCCGGGTCAGCCCTCTATCAATCCATCGGGCTTCCGTTAGTCCGGGTCAGCCCTCTCTCAGTACATCCTCTAGCACCGAGAAAACACGGGGCGACGCCCCAAATATCATATCAAGGGAACCGGGTTTTTAAATGATTGCTATTGAAAAGAACACGGTTCCCAAATCCAGAAATCCCATGAAAATCCAACATCAAGAAGTACATCCAATGCGATGTGCTATGCAATCAATCCATGATGTATGCGACATGTAAAGAAAAGTAATCATATCGGAAATCATGCAACATGGAATAGTAATGTGCATATGTCGAAGGAAGAATCATCTCATGAATGCAATAGTACTACAGTGTAGTGACATGGCAATTATCGATGATGAAGTGTGTGAGCCGGCAAATAGTGTACGTGAAACATACGCATCATCGATAATGGTGCTGGTGTCCTAACAGCATGATAACAGCATAATAATGAACATATGCCAGCAATGCGAGTAGCATGAAAAGCAGATATCTAATAGTCAACACCACAGTGAAGTATCTACTATGTAGGCTACATCTAAGTAACAGGTCAATCAGGAGGGGTAGGAGTGGAAACCTCCTAAATCTGAGTCAATGTATATATATAAAGATATGTAATCGGTGATCCCGCCTCAATGTCATATCGTAAGATATCCTCGAATTATGAGTGCGGATCTATCATCAATATCGGCTCGTACGGTAAATCGTCGTACGGCATCCCCAATAGCTGGGTAGGAGTCAACATCTCACTGTCTCATCACATAACAGATATCACCATCATCAGATCATATAGTCTGGAGTACTACTCTATGTCTAGTACAAAACGGTAACATCAGTAAGTAAGCATGCGGGGGTAAACACATGTCCCAAGCCCGCGAGAATCACAAGTCATATCCCACATATGAATCGTGTCAAATCACCGATCTCAGGGCACCAAGCCCACATCATCGACTCATCTCCAAAGTCATCACATATCATCAATCACAGTGCAAGTACAAGTGATAAGCAAGGGTGTGTGTAGGTGTAATTCTGTCCTAGGGTTCGCGACTATGAACTACACTAGTCACTTCTAACCCTATACTATCCACAATACACCTATATCACAATAACTACATAATAATTTATCTACGGACTGCGGGGGTGCTATACGCCATCCACCCGACTTCCCCCTGTAGATATAATCTACTCACCTTGCATCACCAATTGCGGACGTCACCACGTATGCTTGTCGTCCCGAAGTCTTCATGGGTACCTACACATCACAATATCGTATGTGCGCATTAAAACCAAATCCAATCTAAAACGGCACATAAAATCCAAAACGATACGATAAGGGGCCCATAGGTGAAAACCTATGGCACGCCTTCAAAACCATCAATAACTCCTCTATATCGTCGTATGAACGACAATTAGTCGAGGCAAAACACGTTCCACCATTTCAGAATCAAAAATACGGAATACGGAAACACGAATCCAAAATAGCAACTTAGGATATATGTCCCAGATTTCACCCTAGATAGAATCTGTCAAAACTAGAAGTACCCAGGGCCAAGAATTGATGAAATGGGGCTAGGCACGCAAAACGAGGAAAATCCCCTCTGCTCTGGCCTCAAATTGCGGCCAGAATGGGAGAATTGGCGGCCGTACGGAGGAGTTAGGGGCTAGGGTTTGGTCAATGGTTCAACCCTCTCTCTCACCTACCCTCATCATTACACTTTCTTTTCGCTTTTCTTTTCCTTTTTCTCTAATTCAAATCCTTCTCACACCAATAGTAAACCCAAATGAAAACCATGGCTAGAAAAAGCACAAGTGTAGAAAAAGTGATATGTGCAAGTTTTGCACAAAATTACCAAAAAAACCCAATTAGCGATTTTAATCGCGATTAGCACTAAATTAGTGTCAAAATGATCACAACAACTTAAAAATGTCATAATTTCAATAATTAACCCATTTTAGAATTTTCTATAATTTTTCATAATTTTTCTAACATTTTTCCTATTTATTTGCATTTAATATTAAAATAATCAATAAAATAATATTAAATTATAAAAATTCCCAAAATTAATATTTTATATTTTTTTGAAAATGTTACACCATGAACCCGAGGAACATTCCACTAGAGACCCCGAACTCACACTTGGTGGGGTTTAGTTTCATCTTATATTTGAGGAGGATATCGAAAGCCTCGCTCAGATCTTTGACGTGCTGATCTGACGAGGTCGATTTGACGAGCATGTCGTCGATGTAAACCTCCATGTTCCTACCGATCTGTGGCTTGAACATCCTGTTGACTAAGCGTTGGTACGTAGCCCCGGCATTTTTGAGGCCGAAGGGCATTTCTTTATAGCAGTATACCCCCCGATCCATTGTGAATGCGGTGAGCTCTTCGTCTGCCAGATTCATATGGATCTGATTGTAGCCGGAGAAGGCGTCCATAAAGTTGAGTAGCTCGTGGCCAGTCGGACTGTCGACGAGCTGATCTATCCGAGGGAGGGGATAGTTATCTTTCGGGCAGGCCTTGTTGAGGTCAGTGAAGTAGACGAACATGTGCCACTTCCCGCTGGCTTTTTTAACCATGACTACATTCGCCAACCACCCCGAGTAAGCCACGTTCCGAATGAAGTTGGCTGCGAGCAACCTGTCGACCTCGTCCTCGATCGCACTTTTCTTGATCGGGGCGAAGCTTCGTTTCGTCTGTCTAACGGGTCGGACCGCCGGGGCTACCCTGTGCTTGTGTTATATTATTTTGGGGTCGATCCCAGGCATGTCGGCGGGCGCCCAGGCAAAGACGTCTCAGTTTCCTCTGAGGAAGTGGACCAGGTCGTCGCGCCGAGCCCCCGTTAATAGTGACCCGATTTGGATGGTTCGTTCATTGTCCCCTTCGACGAGGGGAACCTCTATGAGCGGCTCCACCAGGGCTCCTCAGATCTCTTTATGCTCATCCAGAGTATCCAAAGATCCCATGAAATCATCCGTGCTCTCAAGATCATCGTTTCTCTCCTCTGGCATAGACATCGCTATGAAGCAAATCTTCGCGGTTTGCTGGTTCCCATAGGCCCGACCTATCCCGCCTTGGTCAAGGGGAAACTTGATTGTCAGGTGGTAGGTTGATATCTGGGCCCGGAGGGAATTCGGCGTTGGGCGTCCCAGGAGGATATTGCAGGCCGATGGAATTCTGGCGACGGTGAACTCTAGAGGAACGGTACGTGTATGGCCTGTCTCCCCGATGTTAATAAGGAGGGTGATCACCCCTTATGCCGGGATGGAGTGGTTCGTGATTCCCGACAGGATGTGGGCGATCGGCCTCAGGTCTGACGGGGTAAGTCCCATATGCAGGAAGCAGTCGTAGAAGAGGATGTCTGCCGAGATTCCCGAGTCGACCAGACGGTCGTTATGAAGCAGGGATATCCCGTGGAGGTCGTCGTCGGTAAAGAGGATGGGCTCGGCTGCTTTTACCCTCTTCCTGGGTTGGCTGCTATTCTCTTCGACCGGAAATGAGCGCCGTGTCTCGTCGGCCTCAGGTGCATCCCCTGCTGATACGACCATGATTTGGCCGATCGTCAACTCGCCGGGAGGGGATGGTGCTCTTGTTCTCGTTCGGCTTGTCGTTTGTCCCGCAAGTACTTGGCAAGGTACCCCTAGCGGATCAACTCCTCGATGTAGTCTCGAAGCTGTTTGCAGTTCTCGGTGGGGTGTCCCTGCGACCTGTGGAAAGCGCAATAGGGGCCTCGTGTCCGTTTGTCCGCCTTATGGCTTACCGGGGGAAGTTTGAAGAATCTCTCTCCCTTTGCCTCTTCCCACTGCTCTGTCTGAGAGATGTTGAGCGGGGTATACTCCTGGAACTTTGGGGAGTAGGGCATTGGCCGCTCAATCTTCTTTTTATCCTCTCTTGCCCTCTTCTTATGGTCGGTCTGGTCTGTCTGAGGTAAGTTCGTGTTCACCTCGGACTCAAGTTGGATCTCTCGCTCGGTCCAGGCTTTTACCTCAGCCATGGTCTTAGGTTGCGCTAATGCAAAGGAGCGGAGCCATTCCTTGTTCCTAAGACCCGACCTAAGGGCAGTGATGACCGTCTCGTCCCGATGCTCTGGGACTTCGAGGAGGGCGTTGTAGAAGCGGGTGATGTATCCCTTGAAGGACTCGTTGTCCCTGCTCTTTATGGTGAAAAGATGATCGATGGTCCGCTTCTTCCGTCTGTTCCCAACGAAATGGCCGAGGAACTGGGTGGCCAACTCATCGAAAGTAGAGATTGAGCGTGGCGTGAGTCCTTAGAACCAGTCTCGTCCAGAACGGATGAGAGTGGCGGGGAAAGCACGTCATTGCGCGACGTCGGAGTTGTCCTGGAAACTCATCCCTACTGTGAACGCGTCCAAATTGTCTTTTGGGTCGGATTTTTCGTCGAAGAGGGAGACCTTTGGGGGCTTGTTCCTAGAGGAGACGTGGACAACGAGAAGCTCCTCGGTGAATGTCCTCGTAAGCGAGTTGGCAGCATATCTAGCCCCATCGCTTGAGGGACGACTCTATCGATGTATGCCCTCGATCTTCTTTTCGAAGGCATCGAGGCGGTCGTAGTATCCCGAAGATTCGGCACACTCAGATTTATGGCCCCTGTTGCTACCGACCTGCGCCGGGCCGAGGTTCCGGTTCTGTTCTATGAGGTTCCGTAGGTCCCCTGGCGAGGTTTTCTTCGAGCTGCCGTGGTGAGTCCCGTCCGCACGAACCTGTTGAGGGAGAGGGTGCCGGCCATGCCTGGGAGCAGGCGAGATGACCGACACCTTCTCGGGGGGGACAGGAGCGCGATGGGCCTCAGGGCGGGGCGCTCTTTCATAGGACCTCGGCGTCGAGCCGTGAGGTGCCCACCGGGTCATCGAGTTGGTCTCCACGAGGGATCTGTGGCCACCGGAGATAGTGTTCATCACAGAATACTGCATTTTATACCGCCCATTCTTACGCTCGGTTGTTTATAGGTAGGTGCTTTTAATCCGTGTTTGTTATATATTTGCAGGATACAGGTTCTCGGTTCTAAAACGGTGAAATTCATGGAAAACACGACAAAATTCGGGTTCCTGCGAACCACTGAGAAAACACGGTCTCCGCTCGTCATCCGTATGTTGCCAGATACCAGTTTAGGAAGACAAAATGTCAAATCAATGTCACCTTCATGCACAAGGCTCAATGGCAACAACAAGTTCCAAGAAATCTACGCGGAGCTCGAGGCAATCATGACAAAATCATCCACAAAAAGTCCACCTTTCCTCAACAGAAATTCTGGAAGAATTGTGAAAGTATTTTCAGAAAATAGGTGTACCAGACAACAGGGGACTGCAGATCAGGGCCGTACAAGAAAACACAGCCCCTAATCCCACTATAGGGCCGCGGATCCGCGGCCAATAGGGGGTATTGGCCGCGGATCCGCGGCCATGTGGAGTCCTCACCTTGTCGTCTTTTGGGGGTATTTTGGGTACTTCCCATGTGCTCTGGTGGTTGCCCTAGATCTTCAACTCCCTGCCTATAAATACAGCAGAACTTGCTAAAGCCAAGGGTCATTCTTTTGTTCATTCTTTTGTTCCTCTTTTGTAATCTTTTGTATAGTTTTTCTTCTTCTTCTTCATTCTTCCTCCATGAAAATTGTAGTGAGAGCTTTTGAGTGGGAGATTAATGAAGATGAGGTTTTTGTATCATTCTCTTGTGTTTCTTTTTCCCCTTGAGATTCTTGCTTTCTCTTGCTCATTCAAACTCTTCATTGAGCTTGAATGGTTAAGGGTTAGTTATCGATCTCAAGGGTCGTATTTTCTCACGGGACTAGCACTTCATTTCACATGCGTTCTCTACCCTTCCCTTGATCTTGCAACCTCTTCATTGAGCTTGCAAGTTTAAGGGTTGGCTATTGATCATATGCTTGTCTTGAGTCCTAGTTTCGTATTCTTTTTATCGCTTTTTATTACTTGCTTTTTATTACCTTGTCTTTAATTATTTGCAATTTAATTCATGCACTTTCCTTCTTGTAATCTTTTCTTTTATTTGTTCTTTTCTTTTTGTTCTCTTTTGTTCATTTTGTGAATGTTGTAATTATTTTTGTTGTTAAGAATCCATATGATATTGTAAGTTAACGTTTCTTTGCCAATTCCTTTTCCCGTTATTTTCCATTTGAACTTCGCCCAAACCATACGCAAGCACTCCGTTAGGCACCCTACCCTGACAAGGTAACGGTGATTCCTAACCACGACCGGTTGCGTTCGTTTTGGCCGGAGGCGAAAGCAAGAGACAAGAACGGAAGGACAAGGGTAAATAAGCCGGATTCCACGAATACCGCGCTTAAATCCCCTAATCCACGTTGTTGCCGATTGCTCGAGCTTCAATTGGTCAAGACTCGGCTCAAAGGTTTTGAGTACGGATTTCTTTAGCTTACAATCTCGTATTTTCTTCTTAACAACTTTATACTTGCAAATAAACACATAGGTTAGATCAAACAACATACAGATTCTTTATTAACTCGTCTAAGACAAGAAGGTAAGATACAACCATCTCCCTGTGGACCGACCCGTGCTCAACCGGTTAGCTGCAAAGCGACACCGTCCTGATCGCGGTTACACTTTAATTCTTTTGAACATCCGACACGCCAAAGCGTGCGACCAAATGGCGCCGTTGCCGGGGAGACGGTAGCGTATTTTCTTTCTTGTTATTCGGGTTAATATTCTTTTTGTATATATATATATATATAAAAAAATTCTTTTTGTTTTTTTTTGATTATTTTTGTGGGCAAGAGTGCAGATTTTTGCAAGTTTGCAAACTGCGATTGTGGGGAGCAAAGCGTGGGAAAAGGTGATTACGAAGTACAGTGCCAAAGATCCGGGTAGTTTGACCCGCGCAAGAGAACCTTTCAAGCTTACCGGATTTGATTCAACGGGGGTTTCCTAACCAAAACTTAACGGTACGTATTTTACTAACACCTTCTTCTCAAATCCGACGCTTCCAATATACTATTCTTTTGCAGGATTCTTTGCAAGTTCGCTAGCAAACACTAAAAATTGACTAACCCGTATTTGTTGCAGCGCCGCGCTTAAACTAAAAAACGATTGTTTGATTCTTTAAAGAATTTTTGAATTGCGCATTGCATACATTAATACGGACTTAAGGGCAAGCGAACCCCACAACATACGGTAAAGGATTTCATCACCTTTTCCGTGGCCCACAAATCACGAACTGCGCATAAAGTTTACCCGCACAAATTTAAAAGAAACTAGACTTTAAGCCTTAAGGACTTCGCGCTCACTAGGAGAAGTTAACTGTGTTTAGAACCTTGCTTAACGGTATATTGTTTACGGGGTGTCTAGGAAAGTGTTAACGGCGAAACCGCCAAAAGAGAAAGGGTTATTTAATTAAGGAACTTCGCGAAAGCGTTGGAAAACCTCCCCTTATCTCTGCACTTACCTGGCCTCGTGATCAGTGTATCTTGAGCCTGTTTCTCGACACAGTTTTACTTCGACAATCAAGTTCTGGAGCAGGTCTAGTTGACCTAGGTGAACCCTAGAACGATTAGGTGTGTGGTATTTTTGAGTCGTGATTATTTTTGTCCATATTCTTTTTATGTATATTTCATTCTTTTGTTAATAAAAAAAATAAAAATCACATTCTTTTTCCTCTCCTTTTCTCTTCCTTTCTTTCATTCTCTCTTCATATCATGGGTACTCCACCTCGCAAAACTCTTGCCAAACTTTGGTACCCACAACCAGACATTACTTCCTACGGTTCTTGTTTTGGTTGAACTTCGAACGATCCATCCATGCCAAAAATTTCTTTGAAAGATCGGATAGACGCGTCTAGGACGAACAACTGGACCCCGCAATCCACTTCGTATCAACCGTTTCAAACATTCACACCTTCTTGCGTTGATACCCCTTTTGAAAATCCAGTTGTAACCCCGAGACCTATATCTATTGCTGAACGTATTGAACAATCTCGTAGCCGATCTTTCACTCCTTTCACCACTACAAATTCTTGGGATCAACAATTCCATTCACCTTCTTATCCAAATGTTTATCCCACTCCTGTCCAGCCATTCAATTCCTACCAGTCCTACCCAACTTTTACACCTTCCCTAGACATTGCTTCTACACAGCCTTTTGGGAGTTTTCAGTATCCAAACAACTTTGAATCTTTTACTGAAACCCCTTCACAACCAATGTCTAGTCTAGAACAATCGTTGGAAGATTTTAGGATAGCGTCAAGCCAACAGATGATGGATTTGAATGCGTCCATGGCCGCCCTCATGCAACCTAGTGACCCGGTAGCTAGTTTTCAACTAGCTCCAACTTTTTCAATGTATGATGAGGCAGCAGGACAGGCTGTGAATTTGAGTGGAGAGAGTGAGATGTACCCCCTTCCAAATCAAACCTACCCGTCCCAAATTGAATCCCACAACTCCTGTTTTGAAAGTCTATCGAGTATCCCACATGATTTATCAATTGAAGATAGAATGATGAATGAGTTGTGCGACTTCGTAGTGTTTGATTTGCCCGATTGTGAAGGGTCTCTTCCAAGTGAAACCGATCCCAAACCTTCTGACCTCTACACCTCCACTCTAGAACCTGAATTGATTGAAATCCATGCTTTTGATGAGGTGTCTGAGAATATTTATTTTCACTTGATCGAGAATATTGACGCTGGGAACATTTTGGATGATGAACCAGTAGATTTGGCTAAGGTTGTCTCTTCAAATCATCATCCCGAGTCTTTAACTGCTTTTCCCGAACTTCATATGCGTCTTGATATTAATGATAAAGGCATGGATGAGATAAATTTTGAGGAGAATATTGAGGATAGTTTTGAGGATGAAACAGTTTTAATTGATGAGTCGGATTTTCCAATTCATCCTGTTCCTTTCATTGACTGTGTGCACCCTCCCGAAACCCTAACCGATGCCCCTCCTCGATCACTTCCCTCCATCCTTTCCATCGTTCCGACCTTGCAAGAACCCGTCTCACTTACATTTCATATGTCTGGTTTACCAAGTTCGGCGTACCCATGGTTTCTTACGAATCTTGAGGGATTCGACCCAATTTCTCGACGAGTAAATATATTAGCACAATCACTTTTCACACATCGGTCATCACAAATTGTGCTAATCTATTTACTCCATTTGCACCCTCAAGTTCGTATTCCACTTCTTTTTCCCTTCCGCCATTCTTCTTCCTCTCATATACCGAGACCATATCCCGCTTCTCTCCGCATATGGTCTCGCGTATTCTCCATCTCTTTTCTCTACGCCTTCTTCCACCAACCGATACATTATAGCGATAAAATCTTTGAATGGTTGGTGTTAACTTTTGGCCTGTGTAAGGCCTTGTATAGATGGATACTGTTCTCTTTCCCCCCTAATCCTGAATTTCAACGCTTAACAGTGGAAACACTGTTTTACTTAAGTTTGGGGGGACACCTTTTTGTATATATTTTTTTTGTTTTCTTTGTTGTATATAATTTGTTTTTAGGGAGCGCCGGCAATTTTGACCCTCTTGGTATAGCCTGACAGTGAGGGCACTGTCAAGTTTAAGTTTGGGGGTGTGCTCGGTAAGCTCTCTTCCTTCGCATTCATTTGTATATTTTGCATTTGCATACCTTATTAAAAACCCACAAAAAATCGAAAAATTTCCACAAAAATTATAAAAACTTTTCTGTCAAGTTAGCTAGTGGGAGGACTCTGATTCAACATTTCGACGGTTTTGTTTAATAAAATAGGAATAACTAAATCTTATGTTTAGATTTTGAAAACCTGAAAGATAACTCTCCTTTGAAGTTAACTATAGCTAATATACGTCTTTGCATCACACTACATGTGTCGTGAGTTTTTGGGAATTAGATGACAAGTCTTTTATGTTTAAAAACTTTTAAACAGATCAATGATTTTCTGAGGATCAAATAGGTTTGTTCTGAAATAAGTAATATCAAGAATAGTTTATGAAGTGAAGTGAATATGTAGGAATGTTATTGATGCCCTAATTGGAACTAAGTCTGAAAAATAACCCATCTGAAACTTGATTGGAATGATTACACACAAAACCCACTAAACACGTCTTTTATCCAAAAAAAATAATGGAACTGCCGGTTATATCTCCGTTCGTATTAAATCATCTGATTTTCACGCAAAACTGTCTTTTGTTTTTGGACCTGGGTAACTTGAGTAATTAAGTCCGCCGGGGTGTTTCTACACCTAATGCCCTAAAACCAACTGGTTTGGGTGCATTGGCCCAAAGCTCGCTAAGAAGCCTAGAAAGTCCAGTTTTAAAACAAAGTCAAGCAAGTGTTCTCTCCGAGTTAAAATTCCTAACGGTTCTTTGTGTGAGAATAATCTTGATAAAAGACAGACTTTTATAAATATTTTAGCGGAGATATGAAGGTTTTATTCTATGATAAAGACTATTGCACGTTCACAGAGGTGTGTATGAAATGAAAACAAGAAAAAGGTGGAGTGAAGAATAAGACCTAGTTTCCTGTTAGGGAAGATAGAAATTCTGAAGTTGAAACCTTACTGGAAAACGAAACTTTAAAAATGCTTAACTCTCTATAAAACTTATGCGATCCTTTTAAAATTGTTATCTGGGCTTTATTGTGCGATATGATGACTTTAATCGATCCTTCTGGAACTTAACGACACTATTTACACTGCACGTAAAGACATATAAAATCTGTAGTTAAATAAGAAGCGAGGTGTGAAAAAATAAAGGTTCGATAGTCTAGACTTAGGATTATAGAATTATTATTTTCTGAAACAAAACTTTAGGGTTTGAATCTTAGTCATTTTAAAAACTAGCTTGACGGGATTTTGTGGGTGTAATCCGCTGAAAACCCTCAGGAGACAACACTCCTCCTACTAGGGACACCTAGAGGTTTAACGTCTTGTTGCACGCGCTCAGTGCAATCGCGTTCCCTGCGAAAGTGCGGTTATCATTTTATTTTTGTGAATAATTGGTTTTGCTCGGGACGAGCAAAAGTTATGTTTGGGGGTATTTGTTCATCACAGAATACTGCATTTTATACCGCCCATTCTTACGCTCGGTTGTTTATAGGTAGGTGCTTTTAATCCGTGTTTGTTATATATTTGCAGGATACAGGTTCTCGGTTCTAAAACGGTGAAATTCATGGAAAACACGACAAAATCCGGGTTCCTGCCAACCACTTGTAAGGTTAGTATAGCACCCTTTGAAGTGTTTTGAAGCATCAAATGACCCAAAGTTGTGATTTTTAAGGTGCTAAGCTAACATGCAAAGGATAGATCCTAGAAAGTTAGGTTTATTAAACTTTAAGCTAACAAAAATTAGGGTTTGAATGCTACAACCTTTGTAGCTCCCGTTTTTGATTCGCTCCTTAGGCTCTTTGGTGTTGAGACGAGGTCCTCTTGGTGTCCTTTTATGTCCACGATGATCCACCGCGGAGATATCCGTCCAAGCTCACTACTTCGTCAAACCGAAGATAACACTCTAAACAAAACGGCTAAGCTTGTGTAGAATGTTGTTGTGGCTTTGAATCTCACTTCAAAAACCTTTCTTTTGTTGTATTTCATTCACTAGAAAAGAGCTAGAGAGAAGAAGATGAATGAGGATGAAAATGGTGGCCTTTTCTTTCAAGAGATCAAATGATAACCCTTAGGTTAACCTATAAAAGAAAATAAATATCACTATATATATTTAATCCTTCTTGACTCCAACCATGATTAAAAGATGGATGATTAATTTAACTTGGGTTTAGAATGATAAAGGAAAGGATAACCATGGTTTAGGGGTAGGTGAACATGGTTAGGTTAGAAGAAGCATGTAGAAACTATCATAATTATCCTTTCCTTTTCATTTTCTTTTAAAACCAAAATTAAATAATTATCCATAGTTTAATCTTTGGTGTGAAGCTTATATTGCCACCATTTCCATATATAATCAACCATGATGGTTTGATGTATGTATGTGTACATGTATGCACATCTTCATGTGCATGAAACTAGAAAAGAAAAATAGAAACACATTCATGCATGCATACATCCATCAAACCCTAGAAAGGTTTCAAGTGAGACAACTTATGGTTAAATGATAAATCAACACTTGATTTATCAATCCGGTCATACCTCATATGACCCCACCAAAAGCAATTCACCCGATCAATGTTCGGTATCATATACACACATTTCAATCGGGTGTATGCGCATATCGCATATGCGCACCACAACGTTTCGCCTGGACTGGGTAACTCCTCTGTGGGACTCTAAGACTCGTCAATACTCCGGCAGAGGGTAATGATCATATCAAGTGCCCTCAAGCCGCAAGAGGTCAGCTAAACGTAACGGCCACCCGGGTATTGAGCGATCAGAAGACAACAAGCGAACCTGCTACAACTCCCATCGAGCCATCCGGCAACACTACCGTACAGTCCGGTCTCTTCGTCAGATATGCTGCATATCGAGCCTAGGGATGGTCACATCGACCCCAATAACTCAATAAGTCGTGTCGGTGAATGGTCTATAACAGATCGAGAAACTACTGATAACACTTATCAGTAAATCTCAGCAGCCCTGGCCAGGGACTTGCTGTTATAACCAGTCGAGCACAGCACAGCATCAACTCCCAATACCGGGAGAGACGAAACCCCTCCTATCGCTCATTGCCTTCATGTGTCTCGGGACTGTACCCAATGGCCACCTGTTTGCACGACTCAGTAGAGCCGTGGAAGGGTGGCAATCAAAGTACAGTGGGAGAACACACAAGACTCCATGACGATCTCGGGTCTACAGACTAACCTGTACCAGTGTCACCTGAGAACTGCTATTCGACGATAGATATAATTCCATATAGGAGTTCTCGGCGAGTCCGTCCAGTGTACCCAGTCACCACTGAGCACCCGTATATGATCTTGATGTCAAACATCGACGAATGTGGGAACATCCGTCGCCCATCACATGGGCCTAGTATCATATACGCTAGTCTACTCTGGTGTATCGATGCCCCGTCTCAATACACCTCCGACTAGGGACATTTCAGGATATGCTTATAGACTACAGATGTCCCACTAGTATGATCTGCATCATAATCAGAGTAGTCAAGCCGATATCCTTAGGGCTTTATCAGCATGTATGAATGAAATAAAAGCATGATCAAATCAACATGTCAGATAAAGAGAAACCAGATAGCATACTATCATGTCGAGCAAGAATGTAAACTGAATATATATACATGTATAGATACATCAACTATCACATAATGGCCTCTAGGGCATACATATATCCAACAATCTCCCACTTGCACTAAGGCCAGTTATTGGCGTATCTCATACCCAACATCTCAAAAAGTCGCTCATGCTGCGGCTGAGGGAGGGCCTTGGTGAATGGATCCGCGGCGTTGTTCTTTGTGTCTACTCTCTTAATCTCGATCTCGCGGCGATCTACAATCTCCCGGATCAAATGAAAGCGCCTCAGGATGTGTCTGGACCGCTGATGGGATCTGGGTTCCTTGGCTAACGCCATCGCCCCATTATTGTCACAATACAAAGGTATTGGATCAATAATGGTTGGAACTATTCCTAGCTCCGAGACGAACTTCTTCATCCAGACTGCTTCCTTGGCGGCATCATTTGCAGCAATGTACTCAGCTTCCATCGTAGAGTCTGCAACGGTATCTTGTTTGGAACTCTTCCAACTTACCGCCCCTCCATTGAGAGTGAATACAAACCCTGAGATAGATTTGCTGTCATCCTTATCGCTCTGGAAGCTCGAATCGGTAAAGGCCTCCATTTGGAGATCTTTATTACCATACACCAAGAACAATTCTTTAGTCCTTCGTAAGTACTTAAGAATGTTCTTCACAGCTGTCCAGTGGTTCTCCCCTGGGTTGGATTGATACCTGCTTACAACACTAAGTGCATAAGCTACATCTGGGCGTGTACATAACATCGCATACATTATAGACCCTACTGCCGAAGCATAAGGTATAATGGTCATGCGAGCTCTCTCTTCATCAGTCTTTGGACAAGAATCCTTGGAGAGAGTGACTCCATGGCAAGCGGGTAAGGCACCCTGCTTGGAGTCTTCCATACTAAACCTTTTTAGGATGGTGTTGATGTACCTGGTTTGGGACAATCCCAATAACTTTTTGGATCTATCTCTATAGATCCTTATGCCCAGGATGTATGTGGCATCACCCAGGTCCTTCATGGAGAACCTCAGTGATAAGAATGATTTGACCGACTGTAGCATAGGAATATCATTTCCTATCAGAAGAATGTCATCCACGTACAATACGAGGAATGTAACAGCTCTTCCTACAGCCTTCCTATAAACACAAGGTTCATCTGGATTTTTGATGAAATCAAACTCTTTGATAACATCATCGAAACAGATGTTCCAACTCCGAGATGCCTGCTTTAACCCATATATGGATTTAAGCAATCTACATGCTTTCTCGCTGCTCCCACTGTCAATGAAGCCCTCTGGCTGATCCATATAAACGCATTCTTCTAAATCTCCATTTAGAAATGCTGTTTTAACGTCCATCTGCCAGATTTCATAGTCGTAGTGAGCAGCAATAGCAAGTAGGATCCGAATAGATTTAAGCATGGCTACGGGCGAAAAAGTTTCGTCATAGTCCAATCCTGGTCTTTGACGAAAACCTTTCGCCACAAGTCTTGCCTTATAGGTTTCTACCTGCCCATCCACACCAATCTTTCTTTTAAAGATCCATTTGCACCCTACAGGTTTTACCCCAGGGGGTACAACGTCCAAAGTCCATACTTTGTTGGTGTACATAGACTCCATTTCGGATCTCATGGCATCCAGCCACTTCACAGAGTCACCACTCGTGATAGCTTGCTGAAAACTGGTAGGATCATCATCATCTATGATACAGTCTTCTCTATCACCATCAATGAGGAAACCGTAGTACCTCTCCGGTGGGCGAGAAGTCCTACCAGACCTCCGGAGTGGCCGAGGTTCTTCAGTTTCTGTTGCAACAGCCGGTTCGACCAAATCGTCATTCGTAGTTTGTGTCTCTAGAACCTCTTCTAGATCTACCACCTTGCCATCATCTCTATCCGTGAAAAACTCTTTTTCCAAGAATGTGGCATACTGAGAAACAAACACCTTTTGTTCCTCTTTGTGGTAGAACAGATACCCATAAGAATTCTTTGGATATCCCACAAAGTTACACATGACTGACCGTGTCTCGAGTTTGTCCGGATTCTGCTTTTTAACATAGGCCGGGCAACCCCAAATCTTAATTCTCTTAAGAGATGGTCTCTTCCCATTCCATATCTCATATGGCGTGGTAGACACGGCTTTGGTCGGAACTCTGTTTAGCAGAAACGCTGCAGTCTCCAACGCATGCCCCCAAAACGAGACTGGTAACTCAGCGTCACTCATCATGGACCGGACCATATCTAATAGGGTCCTATTCCGTCGTTCTGACACACCGTTGTGCTGTGGTGTGTAAGGCGGAGTGAGCTGAGAGAGAATCCCATTCTCTTTTAAGAAGTTTGCAAATTCTGTACTGAGATACTCACCACCTCGATCTGATCGAAGCATCTTAATACTCAAGCCGGTTTGTTTTTCTACTTCTTGTTTATATTCAACGAACTTCTCGAAAGCGTCGGACTTATGCTTTAATAAAAATACATGACCGAATCTTGAGAAATCATCGGTGAATGTAATGAAGTATGAAAAACCGCCTCTAGCCTGTGTAGACATTGGCCCACATACATCACTATGTATGAGGCCCAGGAGCTGAGTAGCTCTCTCTCCGTGTCCAGTAAACGGAGTTTTGGTCATTTTACCCTTGATACAAGACTGGCAAGTCGCATAAGATTTATATTCAAAAGGATTTAAATATCCATCTTTGTGTAACTTGTTTAGTCTTGTTTCGTTAATATGACCAAGTCTACAATGCCAAAGAAAAGCTTCATTTAATTCTGAAAGTTTTCTTTTATTAGTGTGTTGTATACTGAAAACTGTGTGTTGATTTAGGACATATATTCCGTTATTAAGTGTACCATACCCAACCAACATTTGATTCAGGTAAATGTTCATAACATTGTTTTGCAATACAAAATTATACCCTTCATTGTCCAACAAAGAAACGGATATTATATTACATAGCATATCAGGTACAAAATAACATGGATTCAAAATCAAAATACATCCAGACGGCAACCCCAAGTGATACTCTCCCACTGCGACTGTATGTACATTGGAACCATTTCCAACGCGGAGAGTATGGTCACCTGTCTTCAAAACCTTGCTATTTCTCAGCCCCTGCATAGAATTGCAAATGTGAGAACCTGAACCGGTATCCAATACCCAGGAAGCAGAGTTTATGGAAAAACAGTTTTCAGTCACAAACGCACCTGAAGCAGAAGCATCACCATGCTTCTTCTTAAGACTTAGGTACTCCGTGCAGTTGCGCTTCCAATGTCCCGTCTTGTGGCAATGAAAACACTCGCCTTTCCCTGGGTCTCCAGCCGTGGACTTTCCCTTTCCCTTCGCCTTTTTGACTCCACCCTTAGGATTAGTGGGTTTCTTCTTTTTCTTTCCCTTGGCCTTAGCTTTTGGGCGAGAAGAAGAAGACTGTCCAATCGTCATAACGGGAGTCTTTGCCGACTTCATAGTGCTCTCTGCACTCCTTAACATATTAAGGAGTTCAGGGAGGTCCTTCTCCATGCCATGCATGTTGAAGTTCACTATGAACTGAGCAAAGGTGGAGGGGAGGGACTGCAGAATAATATCGATATATTGTTCATTGTCCATAGTCCATCCGAGGTCCTCAAGCTCTTCTATAAGAGCTATCATCTTCAAAACATGGTCTGCTACTGGTGTGCCAAGGGCCATCCGCATGTGAAACAGTTTCTTTGATGCCTCGTATCGTAATACGCGGGACTGCTCCCCATACAACTCCTTTGTATGGAGTAAAATCCCGTGAATGTCCATGTCCTCGTGCTGCTTTTGATGTGTGTTGTCCATCGATGCAAGCGCGAGGCATTTTGCCGTGGCACAGTCAGCGTCCCATGTCTTGCGGACTTCAATGTCCGCAACTGAGGATTTTGGGCCTGGGACGGGCGGGGCTGAAGCCGTGAGGACATATGATACTTTATCATATGTCAAGGCGATCTTCAGATTCCTTAGCCAGTCTTTATAGTTGGTTCCATTCAGTTTGTTCTTATCTAATAGAAGCTTAAGTCCAGTCATTTGGTATCTGCCATTAAGAGAGAGAAAAGAATACACTCAGCGAAAGCTCTTGCACAGATTAGATTGGTTTATTATCTTGTCTAATCGATGTTTCCCACTGCTTTTTATCAAGTTTTTCTTTCAAACCTTAAAAAGAAAAACTAGCCAGGATTAATTACAGTCTACAACTTCGCTAACCGTTCGGCCAGGCCAGTGTCGGTACTTTGAGGGAGGTTCCCCGTGCTTTCGCACGGACCTAATTAGAGTAAACCTCGTTTTCCCAGAGGCGGAGCCCCGTTAACACCTTTCTAGACACCTAATGAGTTAGCTAATTGTAAACTGTAAAACTCTCCTAGGAGCAACTATTGCCCACAGTGGGATCGGGATCCAACCATCACATGGAAGGTATGCAATCTCATTGCAAATTTCAACACTTGAAATTCCCGATGTAATTTTTACCCCTAGTACTTATGACCTTAACTATGGTCAACAAATCATAAGTACCAGTCAAGTTCTACCCGTCATTTCTTGATCAATTAGACCCACCCATTTGACCCTTAACTATGGTCAACAAAGTCGCATGAATGTCCTAATTAATCTGCATCATATGCATTGTAGGAAGACATCACTTAGCTACCGTACACTACGCCTTAACTAAAGTCAACAAACGTAGCACGAATACTAAGTACTCTACTTCCTAAAATGACGGAGGGTTGCGAATGATTTTTAAGAAAATCTTTAACGCTTTGAACTTGATATCGTTGTAGAATCAAACAGTTTTTCAAAAGGAGTGGCTTAAGCTCCGCAGTTTTTGAAATATAGCTTTTTCATAAATAGCCGAGTAGTTTTTAAATCCGATTCTACAACATCTTTTAGGTTTATTTTCTTTACATTAATCACATTAATGTAATCCCATCATTTAAGTCCTTAAGCCAATCACAGAAAAGAAACGAAAATAACACGTACGCTTATGCCATCCGCATTCGCCGCAATGTTCCGCTATGCACCGTTAGGTTACTTAACTAACGGCATACCGGGACGGGACTAGCGCGGGTGTAAAACATAAGCAACGTCTACTATATATCATATATATAATAAGTCATTCGTCTCAGATATCACAGAACACAGGCAGCAGAAATATAGATATAACGTGGGATATACTAGGACGTCCGTATTTAGTATTTAGCCAGAATAGAAGATACGGATTCCACAGTCGCGATGAATAGCCAAGCCCACACCCTGGACCCCTACGAGAGCAGCAAGTGACCCTACCAATCCTGGAGTTTAGGAGACCCGGTCTCGACTCCTCGAGATGGCCTCCCACTGAACCCCAGAACCCGGTCACCTGTGCTCCCCTCCTTGGGTCCATCCTAATGCGGAAAAGTAAATAATATACAACACTGGTGACACAACCGCAACCTGGAAGTGCCCCAAATAAAAGAATATTACATTACATTTGAATTTACATGAATGAAAATATAAAACTCTCATCTCACAAAAAACCCCCCGGCTATTCGATCGCAACAATCCTACACATCATATCTCAGCAACACATAATATCATATATCATCAACGTAAGTAAGTATGCGTACCCAGATTGTCGTTGATGTATAGCAACGAAACCGGCGATATCTTACATACTACACTTACGGTCGCAGAAAAGAAAGTGTAAAACTACAATATTTGGAATCCAGATTCTCATTAGACATCATAAATGCGAAATATCACATATTTCGTATTTCATGTCTACACTATTTGAATTCCACATATTGTATCACATTCCAGATAAACAGACAGTATTAAAGTTTTCGAACGAACTGTCAAGCACCCAAGATTCACTAAAGCTCAACACTTGAGCAGGGTTCAAAGATCCGGAGTGTGACACAGTAGCGGCGGTCCAGCCGTAGAAGGGTCAAGCCAACGCCTCACATGTGGCACGCCGTACTGCCCCAAACCCTAAGGTTCAAAGGGCAGTTCGAGACGGTCACATAATCGAGTTAAGGTTTGTTGTCTTCTAGAGGGACCACCGCAAAAAAACTTGCACACATCTCCAAACTATTTAAACCCCGTGAATATTGAGTAAATGATAATCGTTCAAACACTTCAATACTTTCTAGTTTACCCGGAAAAGAAATACGAAATGAAAAACTCCGATCGAAACAACTAGTTCATAACCATCTCCAGAATTTTCAACATCAGATTCAGATTAAACACTCTCAAAATGTACTGTAGCAGGTAAAGAAAATTACTGTGCAAAAAAATATCAGAGGGCCCCACATTTGGCCGCGGAAGCGCGGCATAAGCCTGCTTATGCCGCGCTTCCGCGCTCCTTTTAACTGTTCATGGGTACGGATTTTCCAGATCTCTTAATTTTTACCTGCTCTATTTTTTGAGAATTTTTAATTCTGAAAAAGATCAGTTTTTAAAAAATTTCCAGAAAGCATCCCATAAATCCGTATTTTGGTTCGATCGGACTTTTCACTTCGCAAAAAGGTCGCCTAACGTTCTAGGTCGGCCCTGATACCAATGTAAGGTTAGTATAGCACCCTTTGAAGTGTTTTGAAGCATCAAATGACCCAAAGTTGTGATTTTTAAGGTGCTAAGCTAACATGCAAAGGATAGATCCTAGAAAGTTAGGTTTATTAAACTTTAAGCTAACAAAAATTAGGGTTTGAATGCTACAACCTTTGTAGCTCCCGTTTTTGATTCGCTCCTTAGGCTCTTTGGTGTTGAGACGAGGTCCTCTTGGTGTCCTTTTATGTCCACGATGATCCACCGCGGAGATATCCGTCCAAGCTCACTACTTCGTCAAACCGAAGATAACACTCTAAACAAAACGGCTAAGCTTGTGTAGAATGTTGTTGTGGCTTTGAATCTCACTTCAAAAACCTTTCTTTTGTTGTATTTCATTCACTAGAAAAGAGCTAGAGAGAAGAAGATGAATGAGGATGAAAATGGTGGCCTTTTCTTTCAAGAGATCAAATGATAACCCTTAGGTTAACCTATAAAAGAAAATAAATATCACTATATATATTTAATCCTTCTTGACTCCAACCATGATTAAAAGATGGATGATTAATTTAACTTGGGTTTAGAATGATAAAGGAAAGGATAACCATGGTTTAGGGGTAGGTGAACATGGTTAGGTTAGAAGAAGCATGTAGAAACTATCATAATTATCCTTTCCTTTTCATTTTCTTTTAAAACCAAAATTAAATAATTATCCATAGTTTAATCTTTGGTGTGAAGCTTATATTGCCACCATTTCCATATATAATCAACCATGATGGTTTGATGTATGTATGTGTACATGTATGCACATCTTCATGTGCATGAAACTAGAAAAGAAAAATAGAAACACATTCATGCATGCATACATCCATCAAACCCTAGAAAGGTTTCAAGTGAGACAACTTATGGTTAAATGATAAATCAACACTTGATTTATCAATCCGGTCATACCTCATATGACCCCACCAAAAGCAATTCACCCGATCAATGTTCGGTATCATATACACACATTTCAATCGGGTGTATGCGCATATCGCATATGCGCACCACAACGTTTCGCCTGGACTGGGTAACTCCTCTGTGGGACTCTAAGACTCGTCAATACTCCGGCAGAGGGTAATGATCATATCAAGTGCCCTCAAGCCGCAAGAGGTCAGCTAAACGTAACGGCCACCCGGGTATTGAGCGATCAGAAGACAACAAGCGAACCTGCTACAACTCCCATCGAGCCATCCGGCAACACTACCGTACAGTCCGGTCTCTTCGTCAGATATGCTGCATATCGAGCCTAGGGATGGTCACATCGACCCCAATAACTCAATAAGTCGTGTTGGTGAATGGTCTATAACAGATCGAGAAACTACTGATAACACTTATCAGTAAATCTCAGCAGCCCTGGCCAGGGACTTGCTGTTATAACCAGTCGAGCACAGCACAGCATCAACTCCCAATACCGGGAGAGACGAAACCCCTCCTATCGCTCATTGCCTTCATGTGTCTCGGGACTGTACCCAATGGCCACCTGTTTGCACGACTCAGTAGAGCCGTGGAAGGGTGGCAATCAAAGTACAGTGGGAGAACACACAAGACTCCATGACGATCTCGGGTCTACAGACTAACCTGTACCAGTGTCACCTGAGAACTGCTATTCGACGATAGATATAATTCCATATAGGAGTTCTCGGCGAGTCCGTCCAGTGTACCCAGTCACCACTGAGCACCCGTATATGATCTTGATGTCAAACATCGACGAATGTGGGAACATCCGTCGCCCATCACATGGGCCTAGTATCATATACGCTAGTCTACTCTGGTGTATCGATGCCCCGTCTCAATACACCTCCGACTAGGGACATTTCAGGATATGCTTATAGACTACAGATGTCCCACTAGTATGATCTGCATCATAATCAGAGTAGTCAAGCCGATATCCTTAGGGCTTTATCAGCATGTATGAATGAAATAAAAGCATGATCAAATCAACATGTCAGATAAAGAGAAACCAGATAGCATACTATCATGTCGAGCAAGAATGTAAACTGAATACATATACATGTATAGATACATCAACTATCACATAATGGCCTCTAGGGCATACATATATCCAACACCACTGAGAAAACACGGTCTCCGCTCGTCATCCGTATGTTGCCAGATACCAGTTTAGGAAGACAAAATGTCAAATCAATGTCACCTTCATGCACAAGGCTCAATGGCAACAACAAGTTCCAAGAAATCTATGCGGAGCTCGAGGCAATCATGACAAAAACATCCACAAAAAGTCCACCTTTCCTCAACAGAAATTCTGGAAGAATTGTGAAAGTATTTTCAGAAAATAGGTGTACCAGACAACAGGGGACTGCAGATCAGGGCCGTACAAGAAAACACAGCCCCTAATCTCACTATAGGGCCGCGGATCCGCGGCCAATAGGGGGTATTGGCCGCGGATCCGCGGCCATGTGGAGTCCTCACCTTGTCGTCTTTTGGGGGTATTTTGGGTACTTCCCATGTGCTCTGGTGGTTGCCCTAGATCTTCAACTCCCTGCCTATAAATACAGCAGAACTTGCCAAAGCCAAGGGTCATTCTTTTGTTCATTCTTTTGTTCCTCTTTTGTAATCTTTTGTATAGTTTTTCTTCTTCTTCTTCATTCTTCCTCCATGAAAATTGTAGTGAGAGCTTTTGAGTGGGAGATTAATGAAGATGAGGTTTTTGTATCATTCTCTTGTGTTTCTTCTTCCCCTTGAGATTCTTGCTTTCTCTTGCTCATTCAACCTCTTCATTGAGCTTGAATGGTTAAGGGTTAGTTATCGATCTCAAGGGTCGTATTTTCTCACGGGACTAGCACTTCATTTCACATGCGTTCTCTACCCTTCCCTTGATCTTGCAACCTCTTCATTGAGCTTGCAAGTTTAAGGGTTGGCTATTGATCACATGGTTGTCTTGAGTCCTAGTTTCGTATTCTTTTTATCGCTTTTTATTACTTGCTTTTTATTACCTTGTCTTTAATTATTTGCAATTTAATTCATGCACTTTCCTTCTTGTAATCTTTTCTTTTATTTGTTCTTTTCTTTTTGTTCTCTTTTGTTCATTTTGTGAATGTTGTAATTATTATTGTTGTTAAGAATCCATATGATATTGTAAGTTAACGTTTCTTTGCCAATTCCTTTTCCCGTTATTTTCCATTTGAACTTCGCCCAAACCATACGCAAGCACTCCGTTAGGCACCCTACCCTGACAAGGTAACGGTGATTCCTAACCACGACCGGTTGCGTTCGGTTTGGCCGGAGGCGAAAGCAAGAGACAAGAACGGAAGGACAAGGGTAAATAAGCCGGATTCCACGAATACCGCGCTTAAATCCCCTAATCCACGTTGTTGCCGATTGCTCGAGCTTCAATTGGTCAAGACTCGGCTCAAAGGTTTTGAGTACGGATTTCTTTAGCTTACAATCTCGTATTTTCTTCTTAACAACTTTATACTTGCAAATAAACACATAGGTTAGATCAAACAACATACAGATTCTTTATTAACTCGTCTAAGACAAGAAGGTAAGATACAACCATCTCCCTGTGGACCGACCCGTGCTCAACCGGCTAGCTGCAAAGCGACACCGTCCTGATCGCGGTTACACTTTAATTCTTTGAACATCCGACACGCCAAAAGCGTGCGATCAGATAGCGAGGCGGTGCCGAGATGTGCCAGCGCGGGAAGTGTCTTCTCTCCCCATGTGTCGCTCCCGAGGTGGGGGAACGACGACATGGGGAGCTTGTCCTTCCGTTTGGACACGGACAAGCGCATCCACGACCGACGCGAGCCGATCTATCCGAGCAGATAGGGCGTGAATGGCGTTCGGGTGAGGAGGAGATCCATCCGCGTCTCCGTTGTGGGGAAGACGGCGGCTGGAGCTTGGATCGTCACGATGATCACTCGCCATATGTTCAAGATCGGAAGATTAACTTTCGTTGAGCGGAATTTCGACTTCCCACAGATGGCGCCAACTGATGGAGGTTGTGATCTCCTTCAGATGTTATATTCCATTGATCTGTTGCGAGCGTTGATGGACGGCTGAGATTGAGTGTAGCATTCTGAAATTTTTAGAAATAAATAAAATTAATTAAATAAATAATAAGGTGCTAAATTAAAAAGTTATTAAAACCAAATTAGATAATTTCATAAGATGTTTGTAAAATAAGTTAAATTAAATTTTTTATATGCAACACTAATAAGTTATATGGGTTTTAGTGATAATTTTAGCTTCATTTTAATAAAATGTGTGTTTTGTAATAACATAGGTTGTGAAGGGTTTCTAAGTAAAATTTAGGATTTTATGCAAATAAGAAATTGTTAAGGGTATAAATGAAAAAGGGGGTAGAAAATTATTTAGTTCAGAATTTTATTGCAAATTAAAACAAAATTAGAAGATAAGGCAAGGACACCTTTTCCTTGCATGCACACACACACACCAACCACCTCCTCCTTGCATGAAATAGCACTCTTTAACCTTTGACACCTCCTTCTACCACCTCATCCTTTCCTCTTCTCATATATAGGATATGTTCAGATCAATTACTAAATTTAAAAATCTGAAAATTTCTGAAAGAAAAACAAAACTAAAAAGAACAAGCATAGAAGAACAAGAGAGGTGAAGAAGAAGAACTAGACAAGCATCTCACCATCAAGCTAGGCAAGGAGCTTGTGCATCTTGGTGGGTGTTATTCCAACAAATTATTCTGGGTAATATTCTTAATCGAAGTAGGAAATTAAGGTTCTGTACTTAGTTTAATTTGAAATGAACAAGTTCTATAATTTCGTATTTTGGTCCAAACTAGGCTCTATTTGAATCTGCTATTGTTTGGAAGATAATTAAACCAACTAAACAAGACCTAATTGATGTATATAACACCTAGAGCAAACCATAGGATCACGAACCGGAGGGCTCGGATTTGGGCCGGCGGCCAATAGGAAAATTCCGGCGTCGCCGGTTTTGTAGGATGCTAGGTGGTTTTGGATGGTTGGGTGGGTTTCAGTGTATAATTTTGGCTATTTTGGTGTTATTTAAACAAGTTAGTTTCACTGCAGATAGAATCTGGAAGTTAATGTCGGAAAAGATATCTAAAAACACAAAATACGACACGGTTAAAACGCATCGCGATTTAAATTCTGTAGCGATGCAGGTTAGGGTTAAAATACAGTAAGATTAAGTGTATGATAACTTGGAATAGTCGTATACAATATAACTAGTAAGAGGGAATGGATGTTTTTCATTTCTGTCATGTCGGAGTAGCAGTTTCCTTATATAAGTTAAATTGTGATGTTAGATTCGAATACGGGATTTTCGGAGGCAGCGAGGAAAGGGAAAGGATTGGCAATTCCTGAATAGATTCGACGTTTTCCGGTGAGTAGACTAAACATCTACCGGGGAATTTTGTAAAGATGGCGTGTTACGCCCGTAGTTTATTTAAATAAATGTTTTATTTTGTTATGCTAAATTGACAATATGCATTCATAACTTATATATATATTGATTAGTTGCTAGTACACTGCACAAGTATCGACGAGTTATGCCACGTACACATCTTACATGTTACACACACCTCGTCGATATTACCATGTCACTTTTACACTTAGTAAATTTCTTGCTAAAAATGATTCATATCATGTCTTAAACACCAATAACAGTAGTAGATTGCATCATTAACATCATGTTTAGTATTTTAGTATTTCATGTTGATATAAGAGGTAAATGTATTATTGAGGATTTATGGAATTGAGTTTTGAATAATATTAGATAAATCCAGTGACTTTCATGATTGATGTGTCATGTCCACCATGAGATGTTTTATGATTTGGTTTTATTCCGGACCGAGTGGGGGAGATATACAGTCGCGGATTTTTCGTTATCCATACTGAGTGGGGAAGATATACAGTCGCGGATTTTTCGTTATCCATACTGAGTGGGGAAGATATACAGTTGGATACATGGTGGACCCGGTCGAGACCGAGAGGAAGGATAGCCGCATTTGAGGCGGGCGAGCCTAGCGAGGATACTCGATACCGGAGATAGTTGTGAAACACGGCGGATATCTAGATGATACCGACCGGTGTTTTGATTGCAGGGTCATTCGAGGAATGATGCATGAGAGAAAGGGAAGTTTTGTGTCGTTGATGGACACGGAAAGATATCAATTTTTGGAAATAAATGATGAGATTTCATTTTGGTTATGATATTTATAGTACAGATTCATGCATTCCACATACCATCATACATTTTACTTGTTCACATTTTAGTTAGTATGATCGTCATATTTACATTATTAGCCATTATATGTTAGTTTATTCACTGAGTTGGCAACTCACCCCCCCCCCCCCCGTTGTGCCACAGTTCCTTGCAGGGGTAGAGTGGACGGTTAGTAGCAGGGCGCCCCACTTTCTGCAACTTTATCGCATCTTTTGATAGGTGGGTTACATATGTAGTAACCTTCTCTTTTGCTATTGTATTTTGTATCTAGAAAATCTCCATCATACATGTATATGACTTAGAGTGAGAGATGGTTATATGTATATTATTTGACAGTTGAGATCGTTTAGTTCTATAAATTGTTATTTCTTTTCCTTATGTCTAGAATTCTTATTAATGTCCTATATACTGAGATTTTATTTTCTGCTGTTGACATTGTTGATCCCAACTAGGGATGCAACCAAACTTAACACCTTATACTTGTTTAATATTTAACTTCATAAACTGTGATTTTTACTAAAAACTAAATTTTCTATATAAAGAATTCCGCAAAAAGGATTTTGATCTTGGTTTTCGGCTTACTTGGACTGTGTGCATATCTTTAGATATTATACAATTTAAGTGCCGGTCACATCCAAACTTTGGGTCGTGACAAAGTTGGTATCAGAGTGTTGGATTAACCTTACGGAATCAAGTAGTGAATTAAGATAGGTTGACGTGAGTCCGTGATTTAGGATGACTTTTGGTTTGATGTAGTAAGTGAATTAGGATGAGTGCAGTACCGTACGTATGTTCCACGGCATAATTACGTTATCACACTCAGCCTAATTAACCTTAGGATGTATGTCTTGATTTGTCCTTCCTTTGACTCTCTATTATTGATTGTTTCATTAATAAGCTTTATCAACTCTCGTTTCTTGTTCCAGTTGCTATGGCTATGCGTGCTAGGCGAGCCGCAGCCAGAGATGCAGCTAGGGCGAGTCCTTCTGTGACGGTGACTGGTACACCGGACGTTCCGGCGGTGCATGAGCATGTTGATCCCCCTCCTCCAGATCGCATGACTAGGATAGAGGAAGGCATGTTAGGATTGCAGCGAGTGGTAGGACAGTTAGCTGAGGCCACTCGAGTATTGAGGCAGGATCTGGCACCAACCGTGGAAGAGTCCGAGGTACAGCCTACGCAGACGGTAGCACTTGTAGATACGAGAGTGATGGAGGTATCACTTGCAGAGTTCATGAGGTTGCGACCCCCGGTATTTACAGGGACCGATGTAGCGGAGGATCCTCAGTCCTTTCTTGATAGGATGGCGAGGATTGGCAGATCATTGCGATGTTGTGATGCGAGGTCAGTTGAGCTGACTAGTTTTCGTTTAGAGGGACTTGCACATGAGTGGTGTGAGTCGATGGAGAGAGGACAAGCTACGGGTCTTCCTCCGATGTCGTGGACCGAGTTTTCCGAGGTCTTTCTCGCCAGATTTCTTCCACAGAGTGTGAAGGACGCTAGAGCTAGCTGTTTTGAAGCGTTGCGGAAATCGGCAAGTATGTCGGTAGCAGACTATTATTTACGATTCACCCAGTTGTCGCGCTACGCTCCATATTTAGTTCCTACAGAGGAGCTTCGGGTGAAGAGGTTTCTACGGAGTCTGGACACGCAGATGTTTCTAACTATAGGCTCCCAGCATTTTGAAACGTATGCGCAGGCTATGGATGCAGCGATACGAGTGGAGGAGCGTTTGAGCGAGGCAGTGGTTGTTCCATAGCCAAAGAGGAGTAGACCATTTGGGCCGATGACTAGGCAGTTTGGCAGAGGTAGAGGTAGGTACACTCCAAGCCGCAGTTTCGGACGGGGTTGGACCCAGGGCCAGATGTTCGGTTCTTATCCCGATGATCAGAGGCCCCCATCTACATGATTTAGTTGTGGACTTGCCGGACACTTTGCGCGGGATTGTAGATCCCAGGGAGGAACCGTTGTTCCACATGCTACCTTACCCCTTCCACCTTCTACGCCGATGGCTTTACTTCCTCCCCCAGTTGGCGCTACACGCCAGGAAGTTGCACCACGAGGTCGAGGCTTTGCGGGACGTTCTCAGAAAGGTCGAGGAGATAGAGGTAGAGGACGACAGGATGCGGGCTGGGGCCAGGCATGGGTATTTGCGCTGACTCCACAGGATGCCCAGGCATCAAATGCAGTCGTGACAGGTACTCTTATTGTATGTTCGTTAGAGGCACATGTTTTATTTGATCCCGGTACTACACATTCTTATGTATCTTCACGATTTGCACTTTCTTTGGGGAATGAGTCGTCATTATTAGAGTTGCCATTAGTAGTGATTACCCCGGTAGGAGATTCTTTTATAGATCGGCACGTATTCAGGTCATATTCTGTGCGTATTGGTGATAGAGATTTGCTAGTTGATCTGATTCTCTTGGATATGGTAGATTTTGATATACTTCTTGGTATGGATTGGTCGGCCTCTTGTCATGCCTATGTAGATTGTCAGGGGAAGGCGGTTAGATTTTGTTTTCCAGGTGAATCGGTGTTTGTTGTGCAGGGGGATTGTAAAATAACTCCTGCCAACATGATTTCTGCTCATTGTGCGGGACGATTCTTGAAGAAGGGTTGTCATGGGTTCTTGGCATTTGTTCAGGACTTAGGGGTTACTGAGATTCCATTGGACCAGGTTCCGATCGCATGAGAATTTCCTGATGTGTTTCCTGCTGAATTACCAGGATTGCCACCCGATCGTGATATTGAATTTTGCATTGACTTGATTCCGGGTGCGGGGCCTATTTCTATACCATCCTATCGAATGGCACCGACGGAGTTGAAGGAACTCAAAAGCCAGTTGCAAGATTTTTTAGATAGAGGGCTTGTTCATCCCAGTGTATCACCGTGGGGAGCTTCTGTCTTATTTGTAAAGAAGAAGGACGGTAGTATGAGACTGTGCATCGACTACCGACAACTGAATCGCTTCACTATGCGAAAAAGATATCCACTACCACGTATAGAAGACTTATTCGATTAGTTGCAGGGAACTGGTTACTTCTCGAAGATTGATTTGCGGTCAGGGTATCACCAATTAAGGGTTCGGAAAGACGATATTCCGAAGACTGCGTTTGGCACAAGATATGGGTACTATGAATTTCTGGTGATGTCGTTCGGACTCACCAACGCTCCAGCAGCTTTTATGGATATGATGAACTGTATCTTCAGACCCTTCATTGATCAATTTATTATAGTGTTCATAGATAACATTCTTGTTTATTCTCGGAGTCGGACGGAGCACGAGCAGGATTTGCGTATTACGTTGTCGACCTTGAAGGAGCATCTGCTGTTTGCAAAATTCTTTAAGTGCGCATTTTGGCTGGATAGTGTGGAATTCTTGGGACACGTAGTTACTAAAGCTGGGATATGTGTGGACCCAAAGAAGATTGAAGTGGTACAACACTGGCCTAGACCGATATCAGTTTCAGAGGTCCGGAGTTTCTTAGGTCTGGCAGGTTATTATCAACGCTTCGTGCAGGATTTTTCACGGATCGCTGCACCTTTGACCGGCTTGACTAGGTAGGAGTTTCCATTTCAGAGGAAAGATGCATGTGAGCAGAGTTTCCAGCAGTTGAAGACGCGCTTGACGACTGCACCAGTCTTATCTTTACCTTCCGGGTCGGGGGGTTTCGTTGTGTATTATGATGCATCTAGAGTGGGTTTTGGCTGTGTATTGATGCAGCACGACAGGGTTATAGCTTATGCTTCTTGACAGTTGAAGAGGCACGAACAGAACTACCCTACTCATGATCTAGAGATGACTGCTGTGATATTTGCATTGAAGATTTGGAGACATTACTTGTATGGAGAGTCGTGTCAAATCTTCACAGATCATAAAAGCTTAAAGTATATTTTTCAACAGAGGGATCTGAATCTAAGGCAGCGTAGATGGATGGAACTGGTGAAAGATTACGACTGTGAGATCTTGTATCATCCAGGCAAAGAGAATGTAGTAGCAGATGCTTTGAGTCGGAGACCTGGAGGTGGCTTATCTCATTTACGCATCTTGCAGAGACAGTCTTCTATAGACTGGAAGATTTTATGTGATAGCCGTATACAGTTTGAGTTCGCTTCGGCAGGAGGACAGTTAGCACATGTTCGCACCCGACCTCAGTTATTGGATCGTATTCGAGAGATACAACCCACAGATACTCGTATGATGGAGATTATGGATCAGGTTAGGCATGGCAGGGAGACGGAGTTTGTGATTGATGATCATGGAGTATTACGTTTTAGGACTCGTCTCTGTATACCAGATTCTGACGGATTGAGGCGTGAGATTTTAGAGGAGGCCCATAGATCAGCATACAGTATTCATCCTAGTTCCACCAAGATGTATCATGATCTGAAGGATGTTTATTGGTGGGAAGGAATGAAAAGGGATGTTGCAGAGTTTGTGTCGAGATGCTTGACTTGTCAGCAAGTCAAGGCAGAACACCAGAGGCCAGCCGGAGAGTTGCAGCCCTTGCCCATTCCAGAGTGGAAATGGGAACAGATTTCCATGGATTTCGTGGTGGGTCTGCCCAGGACTAGCAGAGGGTATGATTCCATTTGGGTGATTGTAGATAGATTGACAAAGGCAGCTCATTTTCATCGAGTGGAGACGACGTATGGGTTTGCACAGTATGCACAGATTTATATCAATGAGATTGTACGTTTACATGGAGTTCCGACATGCATAGTATCAGATCGGGGTACCCAATTTACTAGCAGATTATGGCAGAAACTTCAAGAAGCTCTTGGCACACGATTGAGCTTTAGTACGGCTTTTCACCCACCTACAGATGGTCAGTCGGAGCGGACCATTCAGACACTAGAGGATATGCTTCGCGCTTGTAATCTTGATTTCGGTGGTAGTTGGGATCGTCACTTACCTTTGATAGAATTCTCGTACAACAACAGTTTTCACGAGACGATCCAGATAGCACCCTTTGAAGCTTTGTATGGGAAGAAATGTCGATCACCCGTTTGCTGGACGGAACTGAGCGAGAGTTGCATCTTGGGACCACAGATAGTACAAGAGACTACAGAGACGATTCAATTGATATGGGATAGAATGAAGGCGGCCCAGTGCAGACAGAAATCATATGCAGATCGATGACGGCATAGAGTCGAATTTCAGGTGGGGGATCATGTGTTCCTTCGTGTATCTCCGATGAAAGGTGTGATGCGTTTCGGGAAAAAGGGAAGCTCAGCCCCAGATATGTTGGACCTTACGAGATTCTAGAGAGAGTGGGTGGTGTAGCTTATCGTTTAGCACTTCTACCGAGTTTTCCGGATGTGCATCCGGTGTTTCACGTTTCGATGCTTCGCAAGTATCTTCACGATTCTTCTCACGCCATCCAGCATCAGACCTTACAGATTGAGCCGGATTTATCTTACATAGTGAAGCCAGTCGCTATTCTAGACAGGCAGGCAAAGAAATTAAGATCGAGGAAACTTCCTTCTTTAAAGGTTCTTTGGCACGGAAAGGACCGCGAGGAAATTACTTGGGAGACCGGGGATGCAATGCGAAGAAATTTCCACATCTTTTTGAAGGTACGTCTAGTTAAGTTTTAAATTCGGGGACCAAATTTTCTTAAGGGGGGAATATTGTAGCATTCTGAAATTTTTAGAAATAAATAAAATTTATTAAATAAATAATAAGGTGCTAAATTAAAAAGTTATTAAAACCAAATTAGATAATTTCATAAGATGTTTGTAAAATAAGTTAAATTAAAATTTTTATATGCAACATTAATAAGTTATAATGGTTTTAGTGATAATTTTAGTTTCATTTTAATAAAATGTGTGTTTTGTAATAACATAGGTTGTTAAGAGTTTCTAAGTAAAGTTTAGGATTTTATGCAAATAGGAAATTGTTAAGGGTATAAATGAAAAAGAGGGTAGAAAATTATTTAGTTCAGAATTTTAATGCAAATTAAAACAAAATTAGAAGATAAGGCAAGGACACCTCTTCCTTGCATGCGCACACACACCAACCACCTCCTCCTTGCATGAAATAACACTCTTTAACCTTTGACACCTCCTTCTACCACCTCACCCTTTCCTCTTCTCATATATAGGATATGTTCAGATGAATTACCAAATTTAAAAATCTGAAAATTTCTGAAAGAAAAACAAAACTAAAAAGAACAAGCATAGAAGAACAAGAAAGGTGAAGAAGAAGAACTAGACAAGGATCTCACCATCAAGCTAGGCAAGGAACTTGTGCATCATGGAGGGTGTTATTCCAATAAATTATTGTGGGTAATTTTCTTAATCACAGTAGGAAATTAAGGTTCTGTACTTAGTTTAATTTGAAATGAACAAGTTCTATAATTTCGTATTTTGGTCCAAACTAGGCTCTGTTTGAATCTGCTATTGTTTGGAAGATAATTAACCCAACTAAACAAGACCTAATTGATGTATGTAACACCTAGAGAAAACCATAGGATCACGAACCGGAGGGCTCGGATTTGGGCCGGCGGCCAATAGGAAAATTCCGGCGTCATCGGTTTTGTAGGATGCTAGGTGGTTTTGGATTGTTGGGTGGGTTTCAGTGTATAATTTTGGCTATTTTGGTGTTATTTAAACAAGTTAGTTTCACTGCAGATAGAATCTGGAAGTTAATGTCGGAAAAGATATCTAAAAACACAAAATACGACACCGTTAAAATGCATCGCGATTTAAATTCTGTAGCGATGCAGGTTAGGGTTAAAATACAGTAAGATTAAGTGTATGATAACATGGAATAGTCGTATACAATATAACTAGTAAGAGGGAACGGGTGTTTTTCATTTCCGTCATGTCAGAGTAGCAGTTTCCTTATATAAGTTAAATTGTGATGTTAGATTCGAATACAGGATTTTCGGAGGCAGCGAGAAAAGGGAAAGGATTGGCAATTCCTGAATAGATTCGATGTTTTCCGGTGAGTAGACTAAATATCTAACGGGGAATTTTGTAAAGATGGCGTGTTACGCCCGTAGTTTATTTAAATAAATGTTTTATTTTGTTATGCTAAATTGACAATATATATTCATAACTCACATATATTTTGCTTAGTTGCTCGTACACTGCACAAGTATCGACGAGTTATGCCACGTGCACATCTTACATGTTAGACACACCTCGTCGATATTACCATGTCAGTTTTACACTTAGTAAATTTCTTGCTAAAAATGATTCATATCATGTCTTAAACACCAATAACAGTAGTAGATTGCATCATTAACATCATGTTTAGTATTTGAGAATTTCATGTTGATATAAGAGGTAAATGTATTATTGAGGATTTATGGAATTAAGTTTTGAATAATATTACATAAATCCAGTGACTTTCATGATTGATGTGTCATGTCCACCATGTGATGTTTTATGATTTGGTTTTATTCCGGACCGAGTGAGGGAGATATACGGTAGCGGATTTTACGTTATCCATACTGAGTGGGGAAGATATACAGTTGGATACATGGTGGACCCGGTCGAGAACGAGGGGCAGGATAGCCGCATTTGAGGCGGGCGAGCCTAGCGAGGATACTCGATACCGGAGATAGTTGTGAAACACGGCGGATATCTAGATGATACCGGCCGGTGTTTTGATTGCCGGGTCATTCGAGGAATGATGGCTGAGAGAAAGGGAAGTTTTGTGTTGATGATGGACACGGAAATATATCAATTTTTGGAAATAAATGATGAGATTTCATTTTAGTTATGATATTTATAGTACAGATTCATGCTTTCCACATACCATCATACATTTTACTTGTTCACATTTTAGTTAGTATGATCGTCATATTTACATTATTAGTCGTTATATGTTAGTTTATTCACTGAGTTGGCAACTCACCCCCCGTTGTGCCACAGTTCCTTGCAGGGGTAGAGTGGACGGTTAGTAGCAGGGCAACCCCACTTTCTGCAGCTTTATCGCATATTTTGATAGGTGGGTTACATATGTAGTAACCTTCTCTTTTTGTATTGTATTTTGTATCTAGAAAATGTCCATCAAACCTGTATATGACTTAGAGTGAGAGATGGTTATATGTATATTATTTGACAGTTGAGATCGTTTAAATCTATAAATTGTTATTTCTTTTTCTTATGTCTGGAATTCGTATTGATGTCCTATATACTGAGATTTTATTTTCCGCTGTTGATATTGTTGATCCCAACTAGGGATGCAACCAAACTTAACAACTTATACTTGTTTAATATTTAACTTCATAAACTGTGATTTTTACTAAAAACTAAATTTTCTATATAAAGAATTCCGCAAAAAGGATTTTGATCTTGGTTTTCGGCTTACTTGGACTGTGTGCATATCTTTAGATATTATACAATCTAAGTGTCGGTCACATCCAAACTTTGGGTCGTGACATTGAGTTTAGGGGTTGCCTCTTGATGTGTGTGGATCTCAGTGTGCTTGATTTGCGATGGAGCCGATGTTAGTTATATGTATGCCCTAGAGGCCATTACTGTACATGAGATGTATATTGTAATGGATGCTGGGACATATATAGGTAGGACTTTCTTGCTCGACATGATAGTACGCTATCTGGTTGCTCTTTATCTTAACATGTATAATTGTTGTCTCTCTATTACATGTTGATAAAGCTCTTAGGATGTGTACTCGACTTCCAGGACTATGATGTAGATCATACTAGTGGGGCCTGGGTAGTCAATGAGTACATCCTTCAATGTTCCTAGTCGTAGGAATATCGAGACGGGGCATCGATATTCCAGAGTAGACTAGCGTATATCTTCTCGACTCATGTGATGGGCGATGGATGATCCCATATCCATTGGTGTTTGACATCAGAGATGGTATGCGGGTGCTCAGTGGAGACTGGGTACCCTGAATGGACTCGCCGAGAACTTCCAGATGGTATTATACCTTACGTCAGATGGCAGTTCTCTAGTGACACTGGTACAGCTTAGTCTGTTGACCCGAGATCGTCATAGAGTCTTGTGTGTCTCCCACTGTGCTTTGATTTCCACCCTACCACGGCTCTACTGAGTCGTGCAAACATGTGGTTTTTGGGTACAGTCCCGATTCACATGGAGGCAATGAGCGATAGGAGGGGATTCGTCTCTCCCGGTATTGGGGGTTGATGTTGCGCTATGCTCGACTGGCCATAACTGGAAATCCCTGGCCAGGGTTGCACTGATTTACTGGTAAGTGTTATCAGTAGTTTCATGCTTGTTATGGACCTTACATCGGCATGACTTATCAAGCTACTGGGGTCTGACGTTTACCACCCCTAGGCGAGATATTCGACATATCTGACGAACATACCGGACTGTACGGTAAGTGTTACTGATTGGATTCGCAGGAGTGGGAGCAGGCTTGCTCACTGATCTTCTGATCGCTCAATACCCGGGTGGCCATTTCTTTTAGCAGACCGCTTGCGGCTTGTGGGTGTTTGATATGATCATCACCTACTGCCGGCGTATTGACGAGTCTTTAAAGTCCTACACAGAGGTTTCCTGGCTCAAGCGAAACGAAATAGGAGCGCATATGAGATATATGCGGGACCGAGAATAATACCAATATGTGATACTGTATTCTATTCTCGCAATTTGTATCATCGGACGGTTATATGTGATATAGCCGGGTTACCGAATCAAATGTTGATTCGATACATTGATACACTTGATATTAGTCGGTTATATGCGATATGACCGGATCATTAAATCAAGTATTGATTTAATGATTTAATGTATAATTATATATTTGATATATTACTTTACATTAACTAGTATTGGTTCACTTAAGATTGACTTTCTCACTTTTTGTGTACAAGTTGTATATATGATACAAGTTTGTGCACTAGTTTGTATCATGATTGATGATACATGCAAACTTGGGTGTGTGTATGACTTACACTATATTTAGGTTAATGGTAAATGTTTTTAATTATTTAGTAATTCAAAAATGACGGTTATTTTTGTCTTTGCTTGAAGCTTCATGAAGCTTTCAAGTATCTTTGATAAAGTCCACCATTTTTGTTTTGCATGACATTTTCACTAAACTAACCATTAACATAAATTCTAGTTTAGTCTCTACATTGGTTAACTCACCCATGGTTGCATCATGATAGAATTCACTTGATTATTCATTTTTGTTTTTCTTTTATTCATATTCTTTTCTTTCTTCTTCAAGTGAAGAAAGCTTGCTAGAAAAATTTCAAGTGAAGAAAAAGAGTGAGAAATCCAAATCCAAAGTGAACCCACTTCCTATTTCTTCATCCTCTACCACTTTCCATGTAGTATAGGGTGTTCTCTTCATAAAGTTCATGACCAAGTGAAGATGGAGCTTGAGCTTGAGTCTCCTCGACGTAGATCATCTTCGGCCTTGAAGTCAACGACCTAGCCCGCTCATTTCTCCGAAGAAACCAACGCTAGGGTCCGGGATCCCGATGATCGCAGCGAAGGGACGTCAACACGGAGCTTTAGAAGTGAAGGACTGGATCTACAAAGGTTGTAATCCCTTTCACTTAGTAGTAAAGTAGTTTACTTGCTTGCTTTCTCCTTACCTCTAGTAAACGATCTTGATTAGGGTTGTTCGGCACACATAAAAATTTGATTTTGGCATGGTTGATGCCTTGTGGAACCTCATGAGTGTGCCTAGGGACGTCAACACGGAGATTTTGTATATAGTATATATGATATATTATATAGACGTTGCTTATGTTTTACACCCGCGCTAGCCCTGCCCCGCTCTGCCGTTAGTTACCTAACCTAACGGTGCAGACGGGACATCGAGGCGAATGCGGATGGCATAAGCGTCCGTTGTATTTATCTGTGATGTTTTAGGTGGACTTAAATGATGGGACATTCATTAATGAGATTAATGAAAGAAAATAAACCTAAAAGATGTTGTGGAATCGAATTTCAAAAATCAAGTAGCTCTAGTTGTTGCTTTGCATAGCGGTGTTCCTTATAGAACATCCAGCACCTTATTCGATAAGGAAAGAGCCGAGATCCCTTCACTGGGAGTGACCTCTTTTGCAATAACTAAAATATGCTACAACCTTCGGTTTGTCTTTTGATTGCTTTTCTTGTTCTTGCTTTGCATAGTGGTATTGTGTATATCCTGCACCTCATTCGACGAGGAAAGAGCCGAGATCCCTTCACCGGGAGTGACCTCTTTAGCGAAACTAGCGAAAGCCTAAAAAACAAACCATTTTAAACCGTTTGATTCCGCAACGAGATCAAGTTCAAAGCGTTAAAACTTTTCTTAAAAACCATTCGCAACCCTCCGTCATTTTAGGAAGTAGAGTACTTAGTATTCGTGCTGTGTTTGTTGACCATAGTCAAGGCACAGTGTACGGTAGCTAAGTGATGTCTTCCTACACCGCATATGATGATTAGTTAGGACAGTCGCGTGACTTTGTTGACCTTAGTTAAGGGTCATGTGGGTGGGTCTAATTAATCACGAAATGATGGGTAGAACTTGACTAGTGCTTATGATTTGTTGACCATAGTAAATGTCATAAGTGCTAGGGGTAAAAACCTTTATCGGGAGTTTCAAGTGTTGAAATTTGCAATGAGATTGCATACCTTCTATATGATAGTTGGATCCTGATACCCACTACGAGTAATTGTTACTCCTGGGAGAGTTTTGCACTTTACAATTAGCCGATCAAGTAGGTGTCTAGAAAGGTGTCAATGGGGTTAAGCCCCTGGGAAAACGAGGTTTACTTTAATTAGGTCCGTGCGAAAGCACGGGGAACCTCCCTCGAAGTACCAGCACTGGCCTGGCTGAAAGATTGGCGAACTTGTAGAGTGTAATTAATCCCGGCTAGTCTTTCCTTTTAAGGTTTGAAGGAAGATTTGATAAAAACAGTGGGAGCCATCCTGATTAGATAAAATATATAACCAATCTAATCTTGCAAGAGCACACGCAGAGTGTTTTCTTCTCTCTCTCTCTCCAGGTAGCGACCATGTCACGCCTTAATCAAGATAATAATATGGATGTATTGACTGAACCAGCTTGTTATACTGAGCTGGGGAACGTTGGTCCCGCTCCAACTTATAATTGTTATAAGACCGAGCAGGAAATTGGGAATTACCAGAATTCCCGTGCTGCCCAAACGAAGAAAGTGCATTATGATGCATCTTCTTCGGGTGTATTCATTACAAAGAACTGTTTCTCTGTATTCTCTACGTCCTGGGTATTTGATACCGGATCAGGATCCCAGATATGTAATCTGTTACATAGGACTACAGAAAGGTAGAGAACTGAGAACGGGTTATAAGTTTCATGAGACAGAAAACGATGCAAGTGTTGCAGCCAAGTCTGTTGGTCACTATCACCCTGTATTACCAGAATACACTGATTCTGAACGAATATTATTAGATACCGAACCTGATATACAACATCATATCAGTCTCTTTATTTACTAAAGAAGGATATAATTTTGTATTGTTGGATAATGTTTTGCACATTTCCTATATCAAGAGTTGATTGGTTCAGGCACGTTATCTAAAAGCATATACATTCTAAATCAGACCACAGTTCTTATTGTACAGAACACACACAAGAGGAAGAGTTCAGAAATGAACGAATCCTTCTTGAGGTATTGTAGACTAGGTCATATCAATATGACCCGACTAGCTAAAGTTACATTTAGATGCATATTTAAATCAGTTTGAATTTACATCTTGTGAAACTTGCCAGTCATGTCACATAGATAAGATGACCATAGCTCTGTTTACTTGAAACAGAGAAAGAGTTAGAGAACTCTTGGGACTGATACATAGTGATGTATAAAGATCCCCAGTCTACATATGCCAAGACCGGTTCTTTGTACTTCATTACATTCACTGATGATCTCTCTAGATTCAGACATATGTTCCTGTTGAAACACAAGTCCGAAACTTTTCAGATAATCACCGAATATAAGTTAGAAGTACAGAACCAAAAATAGGTATAAGTATTATGTCCTATGATGAGATCAGGGAGGAGAATACTTGTGCATGGAATTCTTGGACTATTCTAAAGGAGAATGAGATTCTCTCTCAGGATTACTCCTCCGTATACACCACAGCACAACGATGTATCGGGGCGGAGTGATCACACCCTATATGATATGGTGCGCTCTATGATGAGTACCGCTGAGTTACCTGTTTCCTTTTGGGGGTTATGCACTTAAGATGCTGCATACCTATTGAATTAGGTTCGAATCAGGTCACTACCTACCACTCCATATGAGATATAGTATGGGAAGAGCCTATCTCTTAAGTAAGTTAAGAATTGGGATTGTCCGGCCTATGTCAAAAGCAAAATCCGGACAAGATCGAGGCAAGGTCAGTTCTGTAGAACTGGAAGGATTTCCAACTATACAAACTACAGCTGATGATTTGGTAAAACCAAAGGGTTCAATAGTCCCCAACGAACCTAAGCCTCTCCGCCGATCTAGGAGGGTTCCTCATCCGCCTGAGAGATACTTTGGTTTCTCGATGACAGTGGGAGCGAGGATTGCATCATGAGATGATGACCCAACTAGTTTCGAGCAGGCCATCAAGAGTGGCGACTCTGTAAGAATGGCTGGATGCTTAACGATCCGAGATGGAATCTATGTACACCAACAAAGTATGGACTTTGGATGCTATATCTGAAGGGTTAAATTCCCATCAGGATCAAGTATATCTTGAGAAGATTACTTGGTGTAGATGGAAAAGTTGAGACTTTCAGAGCTAGACTTGTTAAAGTTTTTCGTCATTGACCAGGCGTGGATAATGATGAAACCTTTTCCAGTGGCTATGCTTAAGTCCATCCGGATCCTACTTGCCATTACTGCATACCATGACCGCGATATCTGGTGGTTGGGTGTCATGACTGATTTTCTGAATATTGATTTAAAAGACAGCGTCTATAAGAACACAGCCAGAGGGCTTCGTAGACAATAGGAGCAGCGGAAACGTGTGCAAGTTGCTTTACAGAATAAAGCAGGCATCGCGGAGTTGGAACATCTGTTTTGATGTGGTAGTCAAAGTGTTTGACTTCATCAAAATGGTAGATGAACCTTGTACATACAAAAAGGTAGTAGAGAGTAAGGTGGTCATCCTCGTATTGTACGTGGACAACATACTCTTGATAGGAAAAGAGTTTCCTATGCTACGCTCGGTCAATCTCCACTTATCACAAGGATTCTCCAAATAGGATCTATGTGATATCTCCTAAATCCTAGATTTTATATCTATGAGATAGATCTAAATGGATATTAGGATTCTCAATAGGTGTAGTGAGATGGTATCAATTGATCCTGGGGAGAATCACTGGAAAAGTTCCAGAGTGATAAGGACGGCTGAATGTCAGTCGCAGGCATTGTCTTTACCCTCAGTAGAGGGACGGTATGTTGGAAGAGTTCTAAGCTATATACCGTGGCTAACTAGAAGATAAAGTCTAGTGACATCGCTATCAAAGATACTACCAAAGAGGCAGTTTGGGTGTATACTAGTTCATGAGATGAACTAGGTTCCTACCATTGTGTAACAATGGAAGTGTGGCTTTGGCCCAGAAACCCCGGTCCCATCAGTGACCCGGACATATTCTGAGGTAGCATCACCTGATCATGGAGATAGTTGATCTCCAGGGTGATCGAGGTTAGGAGAGTAGACTCAGAGGACAACACGGCGGATCCACTCACAAAGGCCTTTTCCCAGAGAGAGACTTATAGGGGATGGTTGAGTATGAGATACTGCAACCACTGATACAGATGGCCCTAGTGCAAATGGGAGATTGTTAGTTATATGTATGCCCTAGAGGCCATTACTATACATGAGATGTATATTGTAGTGGATGCTGGGACATATATAGGTAGGACTTTCTTTCTCGACATGATAGTACGCTATCTGGTTGCTCTTTATCTTAACATGTATAATTGATGTCTCTCTATTACATGTTGATAAAGCCCTTAGGACGTGTACTCGACTTCCAGGACTATGATGTAGATCATACTAGTGGGGCCTGGGTAGTCAATGAGTACATCCTTCAATATTCCTAGTCGTGGGAATATCGAGACGGGGCATCGATATTCCAGAGTAGACTAGCATATATCTTCTCGACCCATGTGATGGGCGATGGATGATCCCATATCCATTGGTGTTTGACATCAGAGATCCTATGCGGGTGCTCAGTGGAGACTGGGTAAACTGAACGAACTCGCCAAGAACTCCCAGATGGTATTATATCTTACGTCAGATGGCAGTTCTCTAGTGACACTGGTACAGCTTAGTCTGTTGACCCGAGATCGTCATAGAGTCTTGTGTGTCTCCCACTGTGCTTTGATTTCTACCCTACCACGGCTCGACTGAGTCGTGCAAACAGGTGGTTTTTGGGTACAGTCCCGATTCACATGGAGGCAATGAGCGATAGGAGGGGATTCGTCTCTCCCGGTATTGGGGGTTGATGTTGCGCTATGCTCGACTGGCCATAACTGAAAATCCCTGGCCAGGGTTGCACTGATTTACTGGTAAGTGTTATCAGTAGTTTCATGCTTGTTATGGACCTTACATCGGCATGACTTATCAAGCTACTGGGGTCTGACGTTTACCACCCCTAGGAGAGATATGCGACATATCAGACGAACAGACCGGACTATACGGTAAGTGTTACTGATTGGATTGCAGGAGTGTGAGCAGGCTTGCTCGTTGATCTTCTGATCGCTCAATACCCGGATGGCCGTTACGTTTAGCAGACCGCTTGCGGCTTGTGGGTGTTTGATATGATCATCACCTACTGCCGGCGTATTGACGAGTCTTTAGAGTCCTACACAGAGATTTTCTGGGTCAAGAGAAACGAAATAGGAGCGCATATGAGATATGTGCGGGACCGAGAATAATACCAGTATGTGATACTGTATTCTATTCTCGCGATTTGTATCATCGGACGGTTATATGTGATATAGCCGGGTTACCGAATCAAATGTTGATTCGATACATTGATACACTTGATCTTACTCGGTTATATACGATATGACCGGATCATTAAATCAAGTATTGATTTAATGATTTAATGTATAATTATATATTTGATATATTACTTTATATTAACTAGTATTGGTTCACTTAAGATTGACTTTCTCACTTTTTGTGTACAAGTTGTATATATGATACAAGTTTGTGCACTAGTTTGTATCATTATTGATGATACATGCAAACTTGGGTGTGTGTATGACTACACTATATTTAGGTTAATGGTAAATGTTTTTAATTATTTAGTAATTCAAAAATGACGGTTATTTTTGTCTTTGCTTGAAGCTTCATGAAGCTTTCAAGTATCTTTGATAAAGTCCACCATTTTTGTTTTGCATGACATTTTCACTAACCTAACCATTAACATAAACTCTAGTTTAGTCTCTAAATTGGTTAACTCACCCATGGTTGCATCATGATAGACTTCACTTGATTATTCATTTTTGTTTTTCTTTTATTCATATTCTTTTCTTTCTTCTTCATCTTCTTCAAGTGAAGAAAGCTTTCTAAAAAAATTTCAAGTGAAGAAAAAGATTGAGAAATCCAAATCCAAAGTGAACCCACTTCCTATTTCTTCATCCTCTACCACTTGCCATGTAGTATAGGGTGTTCTCTTCACAAAGTTCATGACCAAGTGAAGATGGAGCTTGAGCTTGAGTCTCCTCGACGTAGATCATTTTCGGCCTCGAAGTCAACGACCTAGCCCGCTCATTTCTCCGAAGAAACCATCGCTAGGGTCCAGGATCCCGATGATCGCAGCGAAGGGACGTCAACACGGAGCTTTAGAAGTGAAGGACCGGATCTACAAAGGTTGTAATCCCTTTCACTTAGTAGTAAAGTAGTTTACTTGCTTGCTTTCGCCTTATCTCTAGTAAACGATCTTGATTAGGGTTGTTCGGCACACATAAAAATTTGATTTTGGCATGGTTGATACCTTGTGGAACCTCATGAGTGTGCCTAGGAACCCTACAGCCGAGCTACCTGCAAGGAAGTCCCGGATGGTTATAGCACTGAGGACCATCCGACGATCAAGTTAGTCGAGGTATTTGGGCAGAGTAACGGCCTGTTGGGTAAAATTCGCCTTACTTGAGTCGTCTGAAGTGGGGTTTATATAGTGACAGCTATGGGCTGGCGGGCGCGAGATTCACGCCGGCCGTTACGCCCTTGGGCGTTACGCCTGCGTGAATGGCGGGATCCTCCATTAATGACGAGATATGCTCGTTAATGGGGGGAAAGCGATGGCGTGGAACGCGGGATCGTGGACAGCGGATATCGCGCGACTAGCGAAATTCGCGGAGCCATGGCGGAGACGCCTGTGATATGCGCAGTTGGTCGGTCAGTGATACCGAGGAAGCTAAGCTCAGCGGAAGGCTTGGGAACAAGCGGGAGGCCGAGGGAGGTTGGTTCTGCGATAGCTCGGAGGTGAGCTAGGAGGGCTGAGGGAGCTCAGCGTGTGGAGGGCTCAGAGTCAAGCCAATGGTTGTTTGGAAGACGAGCATAGGAGAAGTCCGGGAGGCCATTGAAGGTCGGGAACAATCTCGGGTGGAAGGCCCGGGATATACTTCCAATATACCCTTCTTGCTCTTCTCTCGTAATATTTGGGACATGTTATCTGCCATGTGTCATGATCTTAAGAGTTCTCAGTACTGAACATCATCACCCTCTCACCATCCATCCAGAAACCAATATAAAAGTCATTCTTCCTATTTCCAGGAAATGCTTTTATAATTAAACTCTTGGGTAAAATATATATAGATCATATAGAACTAATTACAATAATACTATACACTCTCATACATCGCAGGGCGCAAAAAACTAATTACTTGTATATGTGATTAATAACCTTAAAGAATCCATATAGCATGCATCTATAACTGTTGTAACGAAGTGCATCGGTCCATTTCATTCTTTTATCTCTGGTTGTAGTCTACACCATGAACTTTGTGTTGAATTTGAGAAGCATGGGTTAGGTTTGATGGAGACCAAGAGATGCAGACCTTACGTTGAGAAAGTGACATCTCCGTAACTTGAAAGAGGCTGCTCATAATGATGATGTGAAGGATGCCTGAAATTTTGGCAAACTATAAGCTTCACCACATAATATTATCGTTTCGAATTTGTGGTGTGGCTTGAACAGCTTGAACAGCTTTGAACTTTGAAGTGGACATATTAACCTGGAGTATAGAATTAGTGGAGGAGATATGTTCGCCTTATTTTGGATTGTTGGAAATTTAGTGTAGGGATCAGAAAAACAATGGATACAAATAAATGAATTTGTTGATTCTGAGACGCAATCGGTTTTCTTCAAGTATTTACTTATCCCCAGTCAAATTGAGTTTGATAAAAGGTTGCAGACAAAGATTCCTCAAAATACAACAGAGTCTGGAGTTCCTGCGATTTGCAAAAAATGAAAAAAATTCGAAATTTTATTCGAAACAGTAATGAAATAATAGGTAAGAAGAAGTTGTTTTTGTTTTTAATAAATTGGTCCTATTTATAAATTCTCAAGGGTCAAAAAAAAGGTTGAAACTTTTAAAAATTCAAAACTCACAACCACTCAGAATCAACAGCTCACATTTGAATTTCGAAATTCAGATTTCCCACTCAAAACTCCAAAAATCCCCCAATTTTTGAGCTTAAATATTTTTTCTCATCTATATCCTCTATTGATATAATAATCCATAGTTAAAAGTTCGTTTCGGTTTAAACCTTTAGTTCGTGTAAATATTACAAGGTGGTACGAAGTTTCTGGTTGTTGAGCATTAAACCAGCTATTCCATAATGTATAAGCGGTAACATAAAACACATATTTATATCATGTTTACCTAAGAATTTTATACCATATTTACTTAAGAATTTCATTCTCACTGAACACTATTCTTTGCCTTGTGTTATCCTTATTCAGAAAATAATTCCGGAAGTAAATCCTAAACTTCCATGAGAAGCGGCATCACTTCTATGTTTTCATAGGTAAAGTTTTTCTTGCGTTTCCGTCTCTAAACACATTTCCTACAATAGCGGACTTCATTAAGAGTTATAAAAGCATTCCTCAATTTTGACGGCATCACTAGTTTCCAACTATGGGACTTAAATAACTAGTGCTCATAGTTATATAGTTACTTGTTATTACCCATTAAACCTTATACAAGTAAAATTCTAGTTGAAGGTAGGGCTACCATCACTATTAACTTTTATTTAATGGATTTCAGTCTTATGTCCATTGACACTATCCTTCCCAAGTCTCTGACCAGTGCCTTGGTAAAATGATCTACTAAGCTTTTACTTGATATTACATATGTAATTGTGACAAATCCTTTATTAATTAATTGTCTCGCATACTCATGTCTCAAACTTATATGTATTGATTTTCCATTATAAATACTACTGTAGGCTCTTGATAATGTTGCTTCGTTTTCATAGTATATGGATATTGGAGGCATATGATTAGGCCAAAATTTAATATCCAATAATATATCCGTAATCCATTCAGCCTCATTGCCTGCTGATACCAATGCAATAAATTCAGATTTCATGGTTGAATGAGATAAATATGTTTGTTTCTTTGAAGCCCATGAAATAGCACATCCTCCAAGGGTGAATACCTATCCGGATGTAGATTTATTATCTCCTGAACCAGTTATCCAACTTACGTTAGTGTATCCTTCTAATACTGCTAGAAATTTATTATAAAATAACTTATATTTCAAAGTTCCCTTCAGATATCCAAATATTCTGCCAATTGCTTTCTAATATTCTACTCCTGGATTATTAGCGTATCTACTAAATTTAGAAACAGCAAAAGCTACATCTAGTCCTATGCAGTGTTGCATACATTAAACATCCTATAGCACTTGCAAATTCAAGTTGTACTATTTTTCTATCAGGATTCTTTTTTAGTGTATCACTAAAATCAAAAGGAATATTATATGTCTTGAAAGCAAGATAATTAAATTTGGAGATTATCTTCTTAATTTAATGAGATTGAGATAACGCATAACCCTCACTATGTTTTACCAGCTTAATTTCTAATATTGTATCAACTTCTCCTAAATCTTTCATTTTAAACATAAAAGTTAGATACTCTTTAGTTTCAGTTACACCCGACATGTTGTTACTGATAATTAATAAATCATCTACGTATAAGCATATAACTATACTATACTCTTTAGTATATTTCATGTATATACATTTATCAGTGCTATTGTGATGGAAACCATTCGATAGTATAACCGAATCAAATTTCTCATGCCATTGTTTGGGTGCATGTTTTAAACCATAAAGAGATTTAACTAATTTGCAGACTCTGTTTTCATTTTCTGAAAATAAAAATCCTTCGGGCTGCTCCATATATACCTCTTCTTCTAACTTGTCATTTAAGAATGTAGTTTTCACGTCCATTTGATGAATATACAAATTATATATAGAGGCTGGAGCAAATAATATTCTGATAGATGTTATGCGTGCTATAGGTGCATAAGTGTCGAAATAATCGACACCATATCTTTGTTTGAACCCTTTCTCTACGAGTCTAGCCTTAAATGTTTGTAAAGATCCATCAGAATTGTACTTTCTTTTAAATACCCACTTACATCTTATAATCTTAGATCCTTGAGGTAAATCAGTTAACACCCAAGTGTTATTGGATATAATGGAATCCATTTCATTATTTATGCCTTCTTTCCAAAATGCAGAGTCTCTTGAAACCATTGCATAGTTTTTAGGATCATCTTCTATATGGAGAACAATAGGTATTTTATTGATCTCCATATTTCTAACTTCTTATATTAGAAAGACAATAGAATTAGTATCAATAAAGTCATTGTTAATCATATGTATGCCCTAGAGTCCATTATTGTACATTATTGTAAATTTTAGTGGATGCTTGGACATATATATATATATATATATATATATAGAGAGAGAGAGAGAGAGGACTTTCTTGCTCGACATGATAGTATGCTATCTGGTTGCTCTTTATCTTAACATGCACACTTGTATTATTATACTGTCTCTCTAATACATGTCGATAAAGCCCTCAGGATATGTACTTGACTACCAGGACTATGATCATACTACTGTGGCCAGGGTAGTCCATAAGTACATCCTTTAATTGTTCATAGTCAAGGGAGTATCGAGATAGGGCATCGATATTCCAGAGTATACTACTGTGTACGTTTCTTGACCCTGTATGGGGCGATGGTTGATCCCATAGCCATTGGTGCTTGACATCAGAGATTGTACACAGGTGCTCATTAGAGAATGGGTACACCGAACAGGACTCGCCGAGAACTCCTAGATGGTACTATATCTATCGTCAGATAGTAGTTCTCTGGTGACACTGGTACAGGTTAGTGTGTAGCCCCGAGATCGTCATAAATTCTTGTGTGGTTCACACTGTGCTTTGATTTCCTCTCTACCACGGCTCAAAGGAGTCATGCAAACAGATGGATTTTGGGTACAGTCCCGAGTCACATGGAGGAAATAAGCGATAGGAAGGGTTTTGTCTCTTCCGGTATAGGGAGTTGATATTGTGCTATACTTGATTGGCTATAACAAGAAGTCCCTAGCCAGGGCTGCTGATGAGATTTATTGGTAAGTGTTATCAGTAGTTTTTCGAACCGTTATAGACCTCACATTGGCATAACTTATCAAGTTACTTTGGTTTGACTTTTCCACCCCAAGACTCGATATGCGACATATCAGATGAAGAGACCAGACTGTACGGTAGCGTTACGTATAGGTTTCATGGTAGTTTGGACAAGGTTGCTTGTTGTTCTTTTATTCGCTCAATATCTGGGTAGCCGTTACGTCCAGCTAGTACCGCTGACGGCTTGTGGGTAATTGATGTGATTATTATGTTAGTGTATATGCCCTAGAGGCCATTACTGTATCATACTAGCTTGTATATTACTTAATGGAAGCTTAGGATATTCACAGTTGTATTAACAGTCTTGCCCAAAATGGTAGTATGCTACTTGGTTTATTTCTACTTCAATATGTGCATGTGTTTCTTTTAGCATATCGCTTATACATATTAGTAAATCCCTTAGGATCTTTGCTTGATTTCCGGCGTTGTGATGGCAGTCACACTAGTGGGGGCTGGGTATGTAAGTCGACATTAGACACCCCACATGATGCGGGGAGGCGGAATAGGTAAAACAATCATTTTGTTTAAGTTAATATCGACTAACTTTACAGATCTTTGCTAAACCCTAACTAACAACTATCTAGAAGTGATTAACTACTATGATAGATGATTATACCTGAAGATTCTAGTCCTTCTTATTCTTTTTGTTGACCTCCTCGTCGGCCTCCTCGATGTGACAGAAGATCCACCCAAGAGTTCCTTCGCCAAGCTTTAATCTCTCACTTGAGGTAACTAGGTGGTTATGATTGCTAATCAAGGTAACCTAGAGGATATAGAGATGGATTAGGGATCTATTAGTCTTGCTAACCCTTAGGATCTCAACACATGAGAGGATTAAGGATAGGTTTTTGAAGATAGAGAGCTTGAGGAGAGAGAAAGTGTTTTTAATAATGAAATGAAAATATAACTCATTATGTATATAATGAAGCATAATAATTATCAAATAAATCATATAGATAATTACAACCATGCTTCATTTAATACAAATGAATGAATCATCTCATGAGTCATTAAGCAATAAATGCTTCATTAACTCATTTGGATGAATCACTTCATGAGTCACAAATTCATTTAATGCAAATTACACCTAAACTCTCCACTTCATCTTTCTTCTAGAAGCTTCTCGACTAATTACGAGAATGCCCCCCATCTGTAAAAACACGGAAATACTGGGACTGTATAAATCCAATAATCCAATACTAGAATCTGGCTTAAACTAAAGCCCGCTAGTATTATCTGTCCGAACCTCGTACGTGCATAAATACACGTATGTGTCCGAACCCTGTCGTAAAACCATACAACCTCTATATCGTTTCGCCTGAAGCAGGGAAACTTTCTGTGTGGGACTCTAAAAACTCGACACTACGCTGGCAGTGAGTTTAACCACAGGCCGCAAGCGGTACTAGCTGTACGTAACGGTCCCCAGGTAGATGTCGATAAGAAGGCGGGTGAGAAAACCCATCCGAACTCCTACTAAGCCTGATGTGACAATCTCCGTACAGTCCGGTCTGTTCGTCTAGAACTATCGCATATCGGGCCTAGGGGACGGCAAGCGTCAGTCCCCTAAAAGCGGTATAAGTCGTGTCGGAGTGAAGCTCATTACACCTTGAGAAGCTACTGGAAATCCTACCAGTAAATCTCGTTTTCTCTGGACAGGGACTTTGCGTAATGGCTCTCCAAACACAGCGCGATATCAGCTCCCAATACCGGGAGAGACGAATCCTATCTAACTGCCACTGCCTCCAAGTGCTTTGGGACTGCACCCAACTGCTACCTGTTTGCACGACTCCTTTGAGCTAGGGTAGCAATCTAAGAACAGTGGGAACACACTCGAGACGAAGCAGCAGTGTCAAGTCTGCGGACTATGTTGTACTCATGTCAACTAGGAACTGTTAACTGATGACGGGTATAATACCAACCAACAGTTCCCTGCGTGTCCTGTCCGGTGTACCTATAACCCAACGAGCACCTGTATACTATCTCCAGTACAACGTGTAGGGTGTTTTTCGTCATCCAATTGAGATGGGAATACGCGCGCGCTTGTCAGGTGTACTACAGATTCCCCCTGCCTAGGGTAGGCCGGGGTTTAATGATTGTGGGGATCCGAATCTCCGGCAGCCGCGAACTAAGCTGCCGTTAATTCCCCCCCCCCCCCCGCCTTTGGGGCGAGGGAACCTCTGATTAACGTGTTAAACTGGTCATGCGAACTCAATGTGCAGTGTACGTGTGTTGTGTTTTGGAGGGGGGGTTTAAATATATCGGGAGCCACGCAGAGTTTTTACGGGGGTCCCGCTACCCGGATAGCGGGCGGGGGGTCAAGGGGGCTAGCAGCCCCCTTGCGGGGTGCGGAGCAGCGCCCCGTTAGAAATTTTTTTCTAACAGGGACAGTGTCGTGGAGTATGTGTGTGTGTAAATATGTATACATATGTATAGATATACATATATGTATAAAAAAGGGGAAAAGACATCCAAAGGATGCGTGGGGCAGCACCTTGGGCGCTGTGCGCTCAGGAGCTAGAGTGCCACGTGTCGGCACGGGGGCGACTTGCGCTCGAGCGCTTGCGTTGGAGCGCAAGCGTGCTACGTGTCGGCACGGGGACGACTTGCGCTGGAGCGCTTGCGCTTGAGCGCAAGCGCGCCACGTGTCGGCACGGGGGCGACTTGCGCTGGAGCGCAAGCGCGCCACGTGTCGGCACGTGGGCGCTTTGCGCTCGAGCGCTGAGCGCTGGAGCGCAAGCGTGCCACGTGTCGGCACGCGGGCGCTCTGCGCCTGAGCGCCGGCGAGAAAAATAGGCTTTTAGCCTAAAAAAAGATTTCTCGAAAGAGAAATCAGAGAGGAGTTGGACTCCTGAGTGTGTTTTTGGGGTTAATGGAAGGGGTTCTTCTTCTTCCTCCTGTTGTTTGGCCGGATCTTGAAGATCAAGAGATGTGAGATCTCAAAATCTCTCCTTTTTGAGATCAGATGGGAGATCTGAGTTCTCCTTTGCGGGTTTTGTGGTGGAAAACTACTTAGTTTTGGAAAAGAAAGAGTAAAACTCTTGATTTAATTCAAAAGAAATGAGAAGGTTTAGAACCTTGGAGAAGGAGCAGGAGGCACAAAGAGCCCTAGTTTTTGGGGGAATGAAAAGTATATTACTTTATTCATCATCATGTTGCCATATATAGGCTTACATATTTACATATAGCCCCTTGGGCTTTACAAAAATGGCATTTTAGCCATCCCATGGCTCATGTGCCATTTCATTTTTGCACATAAGCCATGGGCTTACAAAATATTGGCTTTGTGCCCATTTTGTTTACATTCATGCATAAATAATTACATAAAAATTATTTATTACATGATTTTGTTGTTGGCATAGGGAGGCTGGCCGCGGGCTCGACTTGGGCATGGGCCCACTTGACCTGGGCTTGGGCCCACCTGGCTTGGGGTTAACTTTGATTTTGACTTGGTCAACCGGGGTGTAAATTTTTACCCCAACACAACGTACTAATGGCTGTGGGATAGACCATTTCCGTTGCTGGGATGAGAAGCGTACACACTAGTCTACTCTGGAGTATCGATGCCCTGTCTCGATAATCCTACGACTAGGGACCTGAAAAAGGATGTGCTTGTAGACTATCCAGCCCCCACTAGTGTGTCTGCCAACACAACGCTTGTAGTGAAGCAAGATCCTATGGGCTCTATCAATATGCATTCGCTATATGTTAAAAGAAACATATACACATTAAGATAGATATAAACCAAGTAGCATACTACTATGTTGAGCAAGATTGTTAATATAACTGTGAATATCCCAAACTTCCATTAAGTAATATACAAGCTAGTATGATACAATAATGGCCCATAGGGCATATACACTAACAATCTCCCACTTGCACTAGGGCCATGTACTGGCGTATCGAAGACCTATCATCTCGAGTAGCCTCTCAAACTGTATCTGAGGTAAGGCCTTTGTGAATGGATCTGCAGTGTTCTCCTCTGTAGCAACTCTCCGGACCTCGATCTCCCGGTGATCTATGATCTCCCTGATCAGATGATACCGCCTTAAGATGTGTCTGGACTTCTGATGGGACCTGGGTTCCTTCGCTAAAGCTATAGCCCCGTTGTTGTCACAATACAGAGGTATTGGATCAACAATGGATGGAACCACCTGAAGTTCTGTGAGGAACTTCTTCATCCAGACTGCTTCTTTTGCGGCATCGCAAGCAGCTATATAGTCCGCTTCCATCGTCGAGTCAGCAACGGTGTGCTGCTTGGAACTCTTCCAGCACACCGCCCCTCCATTGAGGGTAAAGACATAACCTGACATGGACTTGGAGTCATCCTTGTCACTTTGTGTAACATTTCGAAATAATAAAAATATTAATTTTAGGGAATATTTATAATTTAATATTATTTTATTGAATATTTTAATAATTCGGTATATTTAAATCCAAATAGATAGGGAAAATTTTTGGAAAAGTTATGGAAAATTCTAAAATAGGGTAATTTAGAGAATTATGCCATTTCTAAGTTTAATTGATTAGTTATATGCTAATTTAGTGTTAATCGCGATTAAAAATCGCTAATCGGTTTTTCTAGCTTTTTGTGCAAAACATGCACATATCATCTTTTCTCACACTTGTGCATTTCTTGCCATGGTTCACTATGGGTTTACTATTCTTGGGAGAAGGATGTTGAGAGAAAAAGAAAAGAAAAGAAATGGGAAAGGATTATAATATTGGGTATTGGCAAGTGAGAGAATGAGAGGGTGAGATGTGTTGACCAAGACTTGGCCATTCCCTTCATTCCTCACTCATTTTCCCTCCCTCTCCTTCAAGTTGCTGCTGCAGCTCCTGCTTCCTCCCCCTTCCTCCAACTTCAATGCCCATTTCACCTCAAAAACAACTCCAAAACCCAATCTCCATTTCATTAAAAGTGTGCACAAGCTCAAGATCTACACATTGGACGAAAGAAGCAAGGATTTTGGCCACTAGGGGCAACTCAAGAAAGTTCTTGAGATGCCAAATGAGGTATTTTTCTGGACTATTAGCTTAGTTTTAGTATTACTTATACCCCATGTTTAGTTCAGAACCGATATTGTTTGATTTTGTGGACTTGAAGAAAACCTAGTTAGGGTTTGAGGAAATTATGAGTTGTAATGTGAAATTGAGTTCAGTAGAGGCTACACCAACACCCTAGTGCATGAATTGAGACCACAACCTGAGAGTTGAAACCAAAATACGGATTTATGGATATGATATCGGAGAATTTGTGAAATCTGTGATGGTTATTTGGGATCTGCTATCAACCCGAGACTCTGAAAATTATATTGAATGGACAGTGATATATGCAGGCACCCAGGAAGCTAACCCCAAAGCCCTAGCCCCCACTTCCTTTTCCAGGCCGCAGATTTAATCTATTTGGCCGCAATTTGCGGCCTGGGTCCCACCATTTTGTCTCGTGTTTGTTCTGTAGCTCCTACATGTATATTTTAGACCCCTGGTATGTATAGATTTGTCTAATTTGACCTAGGGTGAAATCTGGAGCCTATTTCCTTAGTTGCTGTTTTGGATTCGTGTTTCCGTATTCCGTATTATTAGTTCTGAAATTGTGTATTGTGTTTTACCTCGACTATTTGGCGTTTATACGACGATATCGAGGATTGATTGATGGTTTTGAAGGCGTGCCCATAGGTTCTGACCTATAGGCCCCTTATCGTATCGTTTTGGGTTTTGTGTGCCGTGTTAGCTTTGATTTGGTTTTAATACGCAGATATGATACTTTGATGTGTAGGTACCCCTTGAAGACTTCGGGACGACAAGCAAGCGCGTGGCGACATCCACAAATAAAGACGCAAGGTGAGTAGATTATATCTACTGGGGGAAGTCGGGTGGATGGCATATAGCACCCCCGCAGTCCGTAGCTGGTATACTATATATTATGCTTGATAGTACAGTATGTCTTGGATGTTGTGTTAGGTGTAGTATGGATAACTTAGGGTTAGAAGTAAACTAGTATGGCTCATAGTCGCGAACCCTAGAATAGGTTTACACCCACACGCACACCCTTGCATATTCACTATACTTACACGGTGTTAATGATGATATTGGATGACTTTGGAGATGAGTCGATGATATTGGGCTTTGTGCCGCGAGATCGGTGATGTGATATGATTCGTATTTGGGATACAACATGTGATTCTTGCGGGCTTGGGATGTGTGTTTACCCCCGCATTCATACTTTGTAGATGGTATCAGTTGTACTAGACTTAGATCTGTACCCCAGAGTATGTGAGATGATGATAGTGATACCTGATATTTGTTGAGAGGAATAAGATATTGACCGTACCCCGCTAATGGGATGCCGTACGACGACTTACCGTACGAGCCTATATTGATGATTGATCCGTACTCATGACATGAGGATTGACATATGATATACTGTATCGTACGCGATACTATTGAGGCGGGATCACCGACTATTATATATATATATCGACTCAGACTTAGGTGGTCTCCTTACCCCTCCTGATTGACTTGATACTTAGATCTGTAGTTTGCATAGTAGATGTTAGACTAGACCCGAGTCATTCTTATTTCAAATGGCATAACCGCATGACATATACATATGGGTGTAGATTCTTTACTGTTACGTTGATTATTCAATTTCCGCATATTCCTGCTATTCACATTGCTTTGCATATGTTTACTGCTATATTACTATTATGTTGCTAGGACACTAGCACCATTATCGATGATGCGTATGTTCCACGTACACTTGCTTGCCGGCTCACACACTTTTTCATCGATAATTGCCATGTCACCACACAGTAGCATTATTGCATTAGGATATGACCTTGTATGTGTATACTATTATTTCCATGTTGCATGATATAATGTTATACTTGCACTTCATTTAGATGACACATACCCATACTTGTACACGTATATTGATATCTTCATACTTGCTTAGATTACGCATTGAGATATGTTGTTTCCATGTTAATTCTGGATTTGGGAAACCGTGGATATTTCAAAGAGAATAGTTAATTGTTTAAAAACCCGGTTTCCCTTGATATGATATTTCGGTGCGTCCACCATGTGTTTTCTCGGTGCTAGAGTGATATGTGTGAACCCGAATCGAGGAGTTGGATGAGGCCGATTACGGGTACATGGTGGACCCGGTATGGTACCCCGGGGTGAGAACGGTTTCGCTGTGTAGTAGACGGTGAGCCTGGCAGAGGGAATACTACCTACCGGTGATTGTATTTGAGCTCGGCGGATATCTGGAGGATACCGACCAGAGTTGAGAGATGGACATGGGCTGACCCGTACTACCGGGGCCGAGGGCCGATACCGCAGACGGGGCCTAGAGATGGACATGGGCTGACCCGTACTGCCGGGGCCGAGGGCCGATACCGCAGACGGAGCCCCATATGGACGAGGATTTACGTGTCGATGCTAGGCACGGGTTTCATGATGTTTTTCCATGATTTTGTTTATATCCTCATATTTACATACATGATGCTTATTGTCATTGGGTGACGGGTGGACGGGTTCCACGTTTATTCAGACATTGATTACATACAGACCTTGACTACATTGATCATACATCATTTGTATATATAACAGGGTACGAGGGCGCTGTTATATATACCCTTACACCAATATTAGTGGAATGGGACGCTAATATATGTGTATTGATATCCATTTGATACTTCATCATGTTTATTTCATGGAGACATACCTTACATTTATGACATGTTATTATCTGAGGCACTGGCACGAGTACTTGGCACTACCTACATGATTAGATGTTACACTGCCACATTTTCATGCTTCAGACTTACTCTTGAGGGTTATATTATATACTGATCGTATTAACCTAGGATTACGTCTTGCAATCGATTTCTGCTTGTAGATATTTACTATTCATGAGTTGGCAACTCACCCCCGTTGTGCCACAGTTCTTGCAGGGCTTGCCGTACAGGTTCCATAGCGACACTTCTGGCATACTGCTTTCCTTTACGGGTGATTTGCTTGGCAGGTGAGTTCCTTGTATCAGAACCGCCGTTGTACTTGTATTATTCATTGTATCTAGAAATTCCATCAACTAAAAACTTGTATATTGTTTCAGACTCAGACACTAGTGATGTATTATTTCGACCTTAGAGTCGTGCTTAGTAGTGTTGCAGTTTTCATGCTTTTCTGGGTTTCTTTTAAATTTTGATCCTCGCCATTCGGCGTTGTATAGTATATTGCTTGTTGTTTATTTATCCTTAAAATGGTTTTAGGTTTCTGGGCTTTTGGCTTACTTGGATCAGATGGAGTCCTATAGACTTCATATGGTTTAAGAGCCAGTCACGTGCTCTTTCGGGTCGTGACAATGTTGGTATCAGAGCGCTAGGTTGACCTTGGTTCGAGTATAAGTTGGACTATGTGGAGCCTAGGGCGTCTATATATATACGGAACTTAGGCTTGACCTTACGGAACTTAGACTTAGTCGGGGGGGTATTAGTCCTGAACTTTTGTCGCGTTGGATGACCCTTGGTTGATGGAATAGTTGACTAAAGTAGAGTGACGTACCGTGGGTATGTTCCGCGGCATACTTACGACACGCCACTCCGCTTAAGAAACCTTAGGATGTACATATTTTTGAGATCAGTGATCCTCTTCATATCCATGATTATACATCCATTTGAGATCCCCGATTCTATTAGTTTCATGATCATACCTTTATTGATGCTGTTCCTTCTTATGATCATGTATCCACTCTGGATCTGTTGTTCTCCTTCTTGCCATTGATCTGCTCTCTTCGATACTCGATTGAGGTTCCTGTCGCCATGTTGAGCGCGGTTTGGGCTGCTGCTAGGGTTACGGTCAGTGCGAGCTCGTCTGGTACGAGGGCCGACCATTGTGTTTTCTGGTGACATGGGAATGTCTCGAGTTATTATTGGTGATTGTGACCTCTAGTGGAGGCGAGTGCTTGGTTTTGCACCGGATGATTGGGCCATTGTTAGAGCTGTCAGTTAAGAGAGGACCGTTGATGTACAGCATACCTCGGAGATTATGATGTCGTCTACCGCGCAGACATATGGACCATCGGCTGCTGAGATTCATAGGATGTCGCTTCCGGAGCTTACGAGCTGAGATCGCCGGAGCTTCCAGGCAGATATGAGACAGATGATAGCTAGTCTACCCGATTTGAGAGACGAAGGTGATTTGTCTGATTTATGCGCCGGAGCAGGCCCAGTTGAGTTGAAGATTTCCGGTGCGGAGAGTCTTACTCAGATCAAGAGCAGACCGATTTAGAGATGACCGCCAATGTATTGCCTTTCCTGGAGGATTGAGGCGCTGTTCAGCGTGCAGACGAATGAGCCTGTTGTTGCTGTAAATGACGAGATATCGCCCAGATGATTGGAGCTACTGCAGCATGAGTATATAATTAGAGACATGATGGAAAGTCGCTAGTCACCGAGGATGAATGACTAGGACATGTGATTCGTTCGCTTACCCAGATGAGAGATCATCAGATAGATTGATTCCAGCTAGAGACGACTTCATGCAGGTTCGTTGAGAGTCAATTGAGACGATCGAATGTCAGGAGCCCATTTTCGAAGCTTAAAGTATTCGGAAAGACATGCAAGCGATTCTATGGACCCTCTAGAAGAATGGAACCCTAACTCGACTTAATGACCGTGTGGAAGCCTTTGAACCCTAGGGTTTGCGGCAGTTCTGCGGCGCCATTAGTGAGGCTTGGGTTTGCCCTTCTACGGCTGGATCATTGATGCTGTGGTATGTACTCGATGCTGATAAACTGTACCCAAGATGTTGAGCTCTTGGGGGATTATGAGGTTTTGACGAATCGATCGAATGGTTCGACTTCCTTCGGATGCTAGGTGGTGGGATGCTTTTCTTGGGAGACTCCAGATACGAGTATAGCCATTAGGGCACAGTCCATGCAGCCACGATGAGACGAGTCTGAATCAGTTGACATTGAAGCAGAGTGAAGAAAAGAGTTCGCAAGAGATTTCGACGAGATTACGTCCCACTCCGCTGACATTAGAGATGTGATACGCACCCAGAGGCGTTGTATAGGGATATATCTTCCAGAAAGATGCGCGATAAGTATGCAGCCGTTCCGGAATAAGAATTAGCTTCAGCAATGGGTGATGACTTCCGGGCAATCCGGCAGGAATGAGATTGGAGAGAGAGACCTCGACAGGGCCTTTCTGGAATACGATACGAGAAGACCTAGACCAGGGGTGGTCATTTTGCGCACACCTAGTAGGCCAGAGTTCGGCATCGTCGACGAGGTAGTTGACCAGGTTCGGGTAAAGGACCTTACCCAGATGCGTTGCAAGTTGATCAAGGACGGACGAGTATTGAGTATTCCTCCAATGGTTGGGACGCGTTCCCGAGGACCTGTTCGGCCAGACATATTCTATAGAATGGTGAAGCTACAGAGTACGCGATTTTGAGTCCGTGCGAGAGACTTCGGATTGACCGTGGCCGAGAACAGTGCAGTGCGTAGATAGCATGCCGTGACGTCGAAGTGGACGAAAATACAGACAAGCGGACAAGAGGTTCGTACGAGACGCTGACGAGCTGTCATTACTTCCCGTCGAGACCAGAGGTCAAATATGCTTACAGAGGCGTTGGGATGCAACCAGATTCTGAGAAATGTTGGGCTGAGGACACAGATGTCTATTGAACGAAAAGAGATTATGCAAGAGAGCCATCCTTCGTACAGTTCGGCATAGGCAAGATCGGTAGAGACCTTGAGCAGGATTCCTTCCAGGATACAGCTGCAATGACAGTTGCACCCAGGATCAGATGTGTCACGGACATTCAGAGAGCCAGAGGCCAACGCTAGTGACATGCTACTTTGCGAGTGGTCGTGAGGATTGACCAAGAGATGACCAGAGAAGTGCCAGAACGGAATCGTCCCCGTTAGCACACCTGACATGGCCGATGAGCCGATCGATTGTGAGATTGGTAATCCACAGAGAAGATAAGGACCCAGAGTCAGAGGACGCTAGACCGTGAGCAAGAGGTAAGTAGATATCCTGTGCTGCTAGCTTTGGATGCACCCTTAGTGTTTTGAGGTACGATTTTGGTGCACACCAGATGCACTAAATCGGGTTTCCTTGTGCATGTCAGATGCACTTGGTTTTGCTGTCAGGTACACACGTTGCCTATGACAGATGTTGTGTGCACACCCGTTGCACCTGAATGGTACTTATGTGGATTCTGTTTTCCGTGCGCAACTGACGCACGGGGTATTCTTATTTACGTCTTAGGATTGATGTTTGTGGAGCTCCGACAATTTGGATTTTTTTGACTGAATGTTTTAGTACTTGGGAGTTAAGTTTAAATTCGGGGACCGAATTTATTTAAGGGGGGTAGATTGTAACTTTTCGAAATAATAAAAATATTAATTTTAGGGAATATTTATAATTTAATATTATTTTATTGAATATTTTAATAATTCGGTATATTTAATCCAAATAGATAGGGAAAATTTTTGGAAAAGTTATGGAAAATTCTAAAATAGGGTAATTTAGAGAATTATGCCATTTCTAAGTTTAATTGATTAGTTATATGCTAATTTAGTGTTAATCGCGATTAAAAATCGCTAATCGGTTTTTCTAGCTTTTTGTGCAAAACATACACATATCATCTTTTCTCACACTTGTGCATTTCTTGCCATGGTTCACTATGGGTTTACTATTCTTGGGAGAAGGATGTTGAGAGAAAAAGAAAAGAAAAGAAATGGGAAAGGATTATAATATTGGGTATAGGCAAGTGAGAGAATGAGAGGGTGAGATGTGTTGACCAAGACTTGGCCATTCCCTTCATTCCTCACTCATTTTCCCTACCTCTCCTTCAAGTTGCTGCTGCAGCTCCTGCTTCCTCCCCCTTCCTCCAACTTCAATGCCCATTTCACCTCAAAAACAACTCCAAAACCCAATCTCCATTTCATTAAAAGTGTGCACAAGCTCAAGATCTACACATTGGACTAAAGAAGCAAGGATTTTGGCCACTAGGGGCAACTCAAGAAAGTTCTTGAGTTGCCAAATGAGGTATTTTTCTGGACTATTAGCTTAGTTTTAGTATTACTTATACCCCATGTTTAGTTCAGAACCGATATTGTTTGATTTTGTGGACTTGAAGAAAACCTAGTTAGGGTTTGAGGAAATTATGAGTTGTAATGTGAAATTGAGTTCAGTAGAGGCTACACCAACACCCTAGTGCATGAATTGAGACCACAACCTGAGAGTTGAAACCAAAATACGGATTTATGGATACGATATCGGAGAATTTGTGAAATCTGTGATGGTTATTTGGGATCTGCTATCAACCCGAGACTCTGAAAATTATATTGAATGGACAGTGACATATGCAGGCACCCAGGAAGCTAACCCCAAAGCCCTAGCCCCCACTTCCTTTTCCAGGCCGCAGATTTAATCTGTTTGGCCGCAATTTGCGGCCTGGGTCCCACCATTTTGTCTCGTGTTTGTTCTGTAGCTCCTACATGTATATTTTAGACCCCTGGTATGTATAGATTTGTCTAATTTGACCCAGGGTGAAATCTGGAGCCTATTTCCTTAGTTGCTGTTTTGGATTCGTGTTTCCGTATTCCGTATTATTAGTTCTGAAATTGTGTATTGTGTTTTACCTCGACTATTTGGCGTTTATACGACGATATCGAGGATTGATTGATGGTTTTGAAGGCGTGCCCATAGGTTCTGACCTATAGGCCCCTTATCGTATCGTTTTGGGTTTTGTGTGCCGTGTTAGCTTTGATTTGGTTTTAATACGCAGATACGATACTTTGATGTGTAGGTACCCCTTGAAGACTTCGGGACGACAAGCAAGCGCGTGGCGACATCCACAAATAAAGACGCAAGGTGAGTAGATTATATCTACTGGGGGAAGTCGGGTGGATGGCGTATAGCACCCCCGCAGTCCGTAGCTGGTATACTATATATTATGCTTGATAGTACAGTGTGTCTTGGATGTTGTGTTAGGTGTAGTATGGATAGCTTAGGGTTAGAAGTAAACTAGTATAGGTCATAGTCGCGAACCCTAGAATAGGTTTACACCCACACGCACACCCTTGCATATTCACTATACTTACACAGTGTTAATAATGATATTGGATGACTTTGGAGACGAGTCGATGATATTGGGCTTTGTGCCGCGAGATCGGTGATGTGATATGATTCGTATTTGGGATACGACATGTGATTCTTGCGGGCTTGGGATGTGTGTTTACCCCCGCATTCATACTTTGTAGATGGTATCAGTTGTACTAGACTTAGATCTGTACCCCAGAGTATGTGAGATGATAATAGTGATTCCTGATATTTGTTGAGAGGAATAAGATATTGACCGTACCCAGCTAATGGGATGCCGTACGACGACTTACCGTACGAGCCTATATTGATGTTTGATCCGTACTCATGACATGAGGATTGGCATATGATATACGGTATCGTACGCGATACTATTGAGGCGGGATCACCGACTATTAAATATATATATCGACTCAGACTTAGGTGGTCTCCTTACCCTTCCTGATTGACTTGATACTTAGATCTGTAGTTTGCATAGTAGATGTTAGACTAGACCCGAGTCATTCTTATTTCAAAAGGCATAACCGCATGACATATACATATGGGTGTAGATTCTTTACTGTTACGTTGATTATTCAATTTCCGCATATTCGTGCTATTCACATTGCTTTGAATATGTTTACTGCTATATTACTATTATGTTGCTAGGACACTAGCACCATTATCGATGATGCGTATGTTCCACGTACACTTGCTTGCCGGCTCACACACTCCTTTATCGATAATTGCCATGTCACTACATAGTAGCATTATTGCATCAGGATATGACCTTGTATGTGCATACTATTATTTCCATGTTGCATGATATACTGTTATACTTGCACTTCATTTAGATGACACATACCCATACTTGTACACGTATATTGATATCTTCATACTTGCTTAGATTACGCATTGAGATATGTTGTTTCCATGTTAATTCTGGATTTGGGAAACCGTGGATATTTCAAAGAGATTAGTTCATTGTTTAAAAACCCGGTTTCCCTTGATATGATATTTCGGTGCGTCCACCATGTGTTTTCTCGGTGCTAGAGTGATATGTGTGAACCCGAATCGAGAAGTTGGATGAGGCCGATTATGGGTACATGGTGGACCCGGTATGGTACCCCGGGGCGAGAACGGTTTCGCTGTGTAGTAGACGGTGAGCCTGGCAGAGGGAATACTACCTACCGGTGATTGTATTTGAGCTCGGCGGATATCTGGAGGATACCGACCAGAGTTGAGAGATGGACATGGGTTGACCCGTACTGCCGGGGCCGAGGGCCGATACCGCAGACGGAGCCTAGAGATGGACATGGGCTGACCCGTACTGCCGGGGCCGAGGGCCGATACCGCAGACGGAGCCCCATATGGACGAGGATTTACGTGTCGATGCTAGGCACGGGTTTCATGATGTTTTTGCATGATTTTGTTTATATCCTCATATTTACATACATGATGCTTATTGTCATTGGGCGACGGGTGGACGGGTTCCACGTTTATACAGACATTGATTACATACAGACCTTGACTACATTGATCATACTTCATTTGTATATATAACAGGGTACGAGGGCGCTGTTATATATACCCTTACACCAATATTAGTGGAATGGGACGCTAATATATGTGTATTGATATCCATTTGATACTTCATCATGTTTATTTCATGCAGACATACCTTACATTTATGACATGTTATTATCTGAGGCACTGGCACGAGTACTTGGCACTACCTACATGATTAGATGTTACACTGCCACATTTTCATGCTTCAGACTTACTCTTGAGGGTTATATTATATACTGATCGTATTGACCTAGGATTACGTCTTGCAATCGATTTCTTCTTGTAGATATTTATTATTCACGAGTTGGCAACTCACCCCCGTTGTGCCACAGTTCTTGCAGGGCTTACCAGACAGGTTCCATAGCGACACTTCTGGCACACTGCTTTCCTTTGCGGGTGATTTGCTTGGCAGGTGGGTTCCTTGTATCAGAACCGCCGTTGTACTTGTATTATTCATTGTATCTAGAAATTCCATCAACCAAAAACTTGTATATTGTCTCAGACTCAGACACTAGTGATGTATTATTTCGACCTTAGAGTCGCGCTTAGTAGTGTTGCAGTTTTCATGCTTTTCTGGGTTTCTTTTAAATTTTGATCCTCGCCATTCGACGTTGTATAGTATATTGCTTGTTGTTTATTTGTCCTTAAAATGGTTTTAGGTTTCTGGGCTTTTGGCTTACTTGGATCAGATAGAGTCATATAGACTTCATATGGTTTAAGGGCCAGTCACGTGGTCTTTCGGGTCGTGACACTTTGGAAGCTGGAGTCAGCAAAAGCCTCGATCTTGAGGTTTTTTCCGCCGTAAACCAAGAACATATCCTTAGTCCTTCTCAAGTACTTGAGAATGTTCTTTACTGCTATCCAGTGCTTTTCCCCTGGGTCTGACTGATACCGGCTTACCACGCTCAGTGCGTAAGCTACATCTGGTCTGGTGCACAACATCGCATACATTATAGAGCCTACCGCAGAAGCGTAGTGTATAATCGACACATGATCCCTTTCCAAATTAGTCTTGGGAGACATCTCTTTGGAGAGGGTGATTCCGTGACAAGCCGGTAAATTACCGCGCTTAGAATCTTCCATACTGAATCTTTTCAGTACAGTGTTGATATACCTGGACTGCGAAAGTCCCAACATCCTCTTAGATCTATCACGACAGATCCGGATCCCCAGAATGTAAGAGGCATCACCCAGGTCTTTCATGGAGAACCTGTGTGACAAGAATCCTTTGACAGATTGTAGTATAGAAATGTCATTTCCTATCAAGAGAATGTCATCCACGTACAAGACGAGGAACACAACAGTTCGTGCTACAATTTTACTATATATACATGGTTCATCTGGATTTTTGATAAAGTCATATTCTTTGACCGTTTCATCAAAACAGATGTTCCAACTCCGCGATGCCTGCTTTAGTCCATAAATGTACTTAAGCAACTTGCACACTTTCCCGTTGCTCCCACTCTGATTGAAACTTTCTGGATGATCCATATAGACGCATTCTTCTAAATTACCATTTAGAAAAGCCGTCTTTACGTCCATCTACCAGATCTCATAATCATGGAAGGCGGCAATATCAAGAAGGATCCGAATGGATTTGAGCATAGCCACTGAAGAAAAAGTTTCGTCATAGTCCAAACTTGGCTTTTGACGAAAACCCTTTGCAACAAGTCTAGCCTTATAGGTTTCCACCTATCCATCTACACTAATCTTTTTCTTGAAGATCCATTTGCATCCTATGGGTTTTACCCCATCTGGAGCAAAGTCCAAAGTCCATACTTTGTTGGTGTACATGGACTCCATCTCGGTCTGTATTGCATCCAGCCATCTTACTGAGTCGCCGCTCTTGATGGCCTGCTGAAAGCTAGTAGGTTCATCATTATCAATGACGCAATCTTCTCTATCCCCGTCTATGAGAAAACCGTAGTATCTCTCAGGCGGATGAGATGGCCTACTACTCCTGCGGAGGGGTGCGAGAATGTCCTGTTCTTCTTGAACTTCTAGTTCTACCAAACTTTCAGTAGTAGTTTATGGTTCTGGAATTTCTTCCAGTTCTATTGCGCTCCCACTTGTTTCCTTTTCTAAAAAATGCTGTTCTAGAAAATGGGCATTACGAGAAACAAAAACCTTTTGTTCCTCTGCGTAATAGAAAAAATATCCCTTGGAGTTCTTTGGATATCCCACAAACTTACACTGTACTGATCGTGCCTCGAGTTTGTCCGCATGCTGCTTTTTAACAAAAGCTGGACATCCCCATATCTTCAGATATTGAAGATAGGTTTTCTTCCCACTCCACATCTGATATGGTGTGGTAGGCACAGTCTTGGTAGGAGCCCTGTTCAAAAGATATGCAGCTGATTCTAGTGCATAACCCCAGAAAGATCGCGGTAACTCAGCATTACTCATCATGGAACGTACGATGTCCAATAGGGTTCTGTTCCGTCTTTCCGATACACCGTAATGCTGTGGAGTGTTTGGAGGAGTAAGCTGAGAGAGAATTCCTTTCTCCTTTAGGTAACCCAGGAACTCGGCACTTAAGTATTCACCACCTCGATCAGATCTCAGTGTCTTGATACTTTTGCCGGTTTGGTTTTCTACTTCATTCTTATATTCTTGGAATTTCTCAAAGGCCTCAGATTTATATTTCATTAAGAAAATGAATCCATACGTAGAGTAATCATCCGTAAAAGTAACGAAATATGAAAAACCGCCTCTTGCATGTGTAGATATTGGACCACATACATCGCTGTGTATGAGTCCTAAGAGCTCGCTCGCTCTTACTCCATGTCCAGTGAATGGAGTCTTTGTCATCTTTCCTTTGAGACATGATTGACAAGTGGCATAAGATTGATATTCGAACGGATCCAAATATCCTTCTCTATGTAACTTAGTTAATCTTGTCTCATTGATGTGACCTAGTCTACAATGCCATAAGAAAGCTTGATTTATATTTGGAGACTTTCTTTTAGTGTGTTCTGGACATTGAAAATCTGCAATTGGTTTAACACGTATATACCGTTATCTAGTGTACCGGACCCAATCAAACCTTGATTAAGGTGGATGTTAACAACATCGCTTACAAACGTGAAATCATAACATTCTTTTGATAACAACGATACTGATGTGATATTACATGTTAAACTGGGTACACAAAAACAGTTGCGTAAAACCAAAATATGTCCACTCGTCAATCCAAGGTGATAATCCCTTACGGACACCGCATCCACACTAGCTCCGTTAGCAACCTGGAGGGTCATATCACCAACCTTCAGCACTCTACGGTTTCTTAGTGCCTGCAATGAATTGCATATATAAGATCCTGATCCGGTATCCAATACCCAGGAAGTAGAGTTGATTGACAGACAAGTTTCAATTAAAAACACACCTGAAGTCGAAGCCACAGCCTGCTTCGAGTCCTGGTTCTTGGCAATCCAAGCTTTGCAATCTTTCTTCCAATGGCCTTTCCTATGACAGTGGAAGCACTCGTCCTTTGCCACTTCTGGCACCGCAACTTTTGCCTTTCCCTTGACTCCCACCAAACTAACACCACCTCTTGGTTTGGTAGCGGCCTTCTTCTTCCTTCCTTTAGCCCTTGCCTTGGACCTGGAAGAGGAAGCACCACGAACAAACATAGTGGGTATTTCCCCTGCTTTCTGTAAGGTGCCCTCTGCACTCCTCAACATGTTAAGGAGTTCTGGAAGTTCAACTTCTTTACCTTGAATGTTGAAATTCAAGATAAACTGGGCGTAGGTGGAAGGAAGGGATTGGAGATTTACGTCTGTATACAGCTCGTTCTCTAATGTTGTCTCGAGGTCCGTGAGCTCTTCTATATAGCCAATCATCTTAAGGACATGTTCTCCTACAGATGATCCGACGGCCTGCCTCGACTGAAACAAGTTCTTCGAGATCTCGTATCTAGCTATACGAGATTGCTCTCCATATAGTTCTTTGGTGTGGAGAAATATGGATTCTAGATCCATATTCTCGTGCCTCCTCTGATGTTCATTATTCATAGAGGCAAGCACGATGCAATTGGCCTTCGCGCAGTCAATTTCCCAGGTCTTGCGGATTTCCTTATCCGCGACACTGGATTCTGGACCAGGGACAGCAGGTGCCTTAGTAGTAAGGACATACCCTAATTTGTCATAAGTAATTGCCATCTTAACATTCCGGAACCAATCTTTATAGTTTGGCCCAGTCAAAATATTTTTATCTAATATTAACTTAAGGCCTGTCATGTTCTGGGTTGCTGCAATGAGAGAAAGAGAGAGGGAACACTTAAGCATGATGCTCTTGCAAGTTTAGAGTGGTTTTTAGTTTATCTAAACAGGATGGCTCCCACTGTTTCTCGAATCTCTCCTCAAACCAAAAAGGAAGAACTAGTCAAGACTATTCTCACCGTACAATACTTGCTTAACTGTTCAGCCAGGCCGGTGTCGTACTTCGAGGGAGGTTTTACAACACTTTCACGAAGTTCCTTAATTAAATAACCTCTTTTCTCTGGGGGAGTAGCCCCGCTGACACCTTTCTCGACACCTACTTGGTTTATAGCATTGATCGTTAAGTGACGAATCTCCTGATGAGTAGCGGATACTCACAGTAGAATCGGGATCCAAATTCATTAGAAATTCCCGATATAAATTTCTGCCCCATGCTCTTATGACCTTGGCGTTGGTCAAAATGTCATAAGTCACATGTCAAGTTCTACCCATCATTATCTTGTTAATTTGAACCCACCCATACATACCTATGACGTTGGCCAAATGATAGTACAACTGTCCCAAACCAACTCATCTATCTATGCAACAAATTACTAACCAGCAGCTACCAAACACTATGCCTTGGCGTTGGTCAAAATACACAGCTTGAATACTACTGAATACCCAAATGAAATGACGGAGGGCTACGAATGGTTTTGGCGAAACCGTGAACGTAGTGAACTTGATATGATCGAAGGAACCTGATAGCTTTTAAAAGGAGTGGTTTAAGCTCCGCAATTAAAAAAATATCTTCTGTTTTAAAATAACCGAGCGGTTTCTTTTAAACTGTTCTAACGATTCAACATTGGTTTATTTTCTTTGCATTAATATAATGTGTCCCATCAATTAACCTATCATTGCAGAAAACAACGAAAATACAATGTCACCTTCTGCCATCCGCATTCGCCACTGGGCCCCGTCATTCACCCGTTAGGTTACTTAACTAACGACAGAGCGGCGGCTGGGCTAGCGCGGGTGCATTAACGCCTACTAGATATCATATATAGATATTGTACATTATTCAGACGCAATAATAAGCATTTCAGATCACAGATGAACATATTGGATTTTGTACGAATCCGCATTCCTTTTGAGCCTGCAAAGAAAGACGGATTACACAGTCGCGATGAATAGCCAAAACCCTACCCTAGACCCCTACGAGTACAACAAACTACCCGCCTACTACCCGAAGTGAAGCGGTCTCCCTCAACGACGTGAGTAGGCCACTAAACACTTCAAAGTACACGGTATTTTGTGTACCCCATCTTGGGTCTATCCTAGGAGCAGAAAACAGTAAATGAAATAATACAACGGTGGTTACAACTTCAACTCGGATGTGCCCCGCAAAAGAATATTACAACAAATTACAATTTACATTTGAATGAAAGAAACACTCGTCTCACATCCCCGGCTATCCATTCACGACAATCCAACAAGTCCACATTCACAAACCAGTAAAAACCATTACAGAAATGTGCAACCCCCTGCTAAACGACATACTAGCAGTTAGGGGAGGTTTACGAACACATTAAATACAACACAGATATAATCCAGTTAGCCAAACATCTTAGAATTTTAATCAAGCAACACATATGAATCTACTCCAAACAATTCTCTGTGCACATAAAACCTGAGCAGAAACAAATCATCCCAGAAAACACAACATCAACACAGAAGAATAACTGAGCAAATTTGGGTTGACTCGGTGTCAATTCGGTCGCAGATCCGCGGCAGATCACTTGGATCGGCGGCGGTTCCGCGGTGGTATGGCCGATTCACAGTCCCAAATTTCTTCAAAATTCTTAAAAAACCCTGCTTGTATTTTTAAGGGTCCCTGAAAAATTTTTAGACCCCGATTTAAAAACGGCAGAAACTATATGAAAATGATGTTTTTTCAGGTTCGTTTTGCGATCGAATTTCTAACAACTTTGTTAACATGTTAGTTATGGTTTAGCTAGTCTCTGATACCACTGTAAGTCGATGTTAGACACCCCACATGATGCGGGGAGGCGGAATAGGTAAAACAATCATTTTGTTTAAGTTAACATCGACTAACTTTACGGATCTTTGCTAAACCCTAACTAATAACTATCTAGAAGTGATTAACTACTATGATAGATGATTATACCTCAAGATTCTAGTCCTTCTTGTTCTTGTTGTTCACCTCCTCGTCGGCCTCCTCGATGTGATAGAAGATCCACCCGAGAGTTCCTTTCCAAGCATTAACCTCTCACTTGAGGTAACTAGGTGGCTATGATTGCTAATCAAGGTATCCTAAAGGATATAGAGATGGATTAGGGAACTATTAGTCTTGCTAACCCTTGGGATCTCAACACATGAGAGGATTAGGGTTAGGTTTTTGAAGAGAGAGAGAGAGCTTGAGGAGAGAGAAAGTGTTTTTAATAATGAAATGAAAATATAACTCATTATGTATATAATGAAGCATAATAATTATCAAATAAATTATATAGATAATTACAACCATTCTTCATTTAATGCAAATGAATGAATCATCTCATGAGTCATTAAGCAATAAAGGCTTTATTAACTCATTTGGATGAATCACTTCATGAGTCACAAATTCATTTAATGCAAATTACACCTAAGCTCTCCACCTCAACTTTCTTCTAGAAGCTTCTCGAGTAATTACGAGAATGCCCATCCCATCCATAAAAACACGGAAATACTGAGACTGTATAAATCCAATAATCCAATACTAGAATCTGGCTTAAACTAAAGCCTGCTAGTATTATCTGTTCGAATCTCATACATGCATAAATACACGTATGTGTCCGAACCCTGTCGTAAAACCATACGACCTCTATATCGTTTTGCCTTAAGCAGGGAAACTCTCTATGTGGGACTCTAAAGGCTCGACACTACGCTGTCAATGGGTTTAACCACAGGCCGCAAGCGGTACTAGCTGTACGTAACGGTCCCCAGGTAGATGTCGATAAGAAGACCGATGAGGAAACCCATCCGAACTCCTACTGAGCCTGATGTGACAATCTCCGTACATTCCGGTCTGTTCGTCTAGGACTATCGCATATCGGGCCTAGGGGGGCGGCAAGCGTCAGTCCTCTAAAAGCGGTATAAGTCGTGTCGGAGTGAAGCCCATTACACCTTGAGAAGCTACTAGAAATCCTACCAGTAAATCTCGTTTGCCCTGGCCAGGGACTTTGCGTAATGGCTCTCCAAACACAGTGCGATATCAGCTCCAAATACCGGGAGATACGAATCCTATCTAATCGCCACTGCCTCCAAGTGCTTCGGGACTGCACTCAACTGCTACCTGTTTGCACGACTCCTTTGAGCCGTGGTAGGGTAGCAATCTAATAACAGTGGGAACACACTCGAGACAAAGCAGCAGTGTCAAGTCTGCGGACTATGCTGTACTCATGTCACCTGAGAACTGTTAACTGAAGACGGGTATAATACCAACCAACAGTTCCCTGCGAGTCCTGTCCGGTGTACCCGTAACCCAACGAGCACCTGTATACTATCTCCAGTACAACGTACTAATGGCTGTGGGACAGACCATTTCCCCTGCTGGGATGAGAAGCGTACACATTAGTCTACTCTGGAGTATCGATGCCCTGTCTCGATAATCCTATGACTAGGGACCTGAATAAGGATTTGCTTGTAGACTACCCAACCCCCACTAGTGTGACTGCCATCACAATGCTGGTAGTCAAGCAAGATCATATGGGCTCTATCAATATGTATTCGCGATATGTTAAAAGAAACATATACACATATTAAGATATATAAACCAAGTTGCATACTACTATGTTGAGAAAGACTGTTAATATAACTGTGAATATCCCAAGCTTCCATTAAGTAATATATAAGATAGTATGATACAATAATGGCCCCTAGGGCATATACACTAACAGAGTAATCTATAAGCACATCCTTATATAGGTCCCTAGTCGTAGGATTATCGAGACGGGGCATCGATACTCCGGAGTAGACTAGTGTATACGCTTCTCATCCCAGCATGGGAGATGGTCTGCCCCACAGCCATTAGTACGTCGTACTGGAGATAGTATGCATGTGCTCGTTAGGTTACGAGTACACCGGACAAGACTCGTCAGGAACTGCTGGTTGGTACTATACCTATCGTCATATAGCAGTTCCCAGGTGACATGAGTACAGCTTAGTCCGTCGAATTGACACTGCAACTTCGCCTCGAGTGTTTTCCCACTGTACTTTGATTACTACCCTACCACGGCTCAAAGGAGTCGTGAAAACAGCTAGTAGTTGGGTGCAGTTCCGAAGCACTTGGAGGCAGTGACGGTTAGACAGGATTCGTCTCTCCCGGTATTAGGGGTTGATATCGCGCTGTGTCTGGAGAGCCATTATACAAAGTCTCTGGCTAGGGCAAGTGAGATTTACTGGTAGGTGTTCCAGTAGTTACTTAGAGTGTTCTGGGCTACACTCGGACACAACTTATACCGCTATTAGGGGTCTGACGTTTACCGCCCCCTAGGCCCGATATGCGACACACTTAGACGAACAGACCGGACTGTACGGAGATTGTCACATTCAGGCTCAGTAAGAGTTCGGATGGGTTTTCCTCATCGGCCTTCTTATCGACATCTACCTGGGGACCGTTACGTATAGCTAGTACCGCTTGCGGCCTGTGGTTAAACCCACTGCCAGCCTAATGTCGAGTCTTTAGAGTGTTAGTGTATATGCCCTTGAGGCCATTACTGTATCATACTAGTTTGTATATTACTTAATGGAAGCTTGGGATATTCACAGTTGTATAGACAATCTTGCTTAAAATAGTAGTATGCTACTTGGTTTGTTTCTATTTTAATGTGTGCATGTGTTTCTTTTAGCATATCGTCTATACACATTAGTGGAGCCTTTAGGATCTTTGCTTGATTACCAGTGTTGTGATGGCAGTCACACTAGTGGGGGCTGGGTAATCTACAAGCACATCCTTATACAGGTCCCTAGTCGTAGGATTATCGAGACAGGGCATTGATACTCCAGAGTAGACTAGTGTAAACGCTTCTCATCCTAAGAGGGAAGATGGTCTGTCACACAACCATCAGTACGTCGTACTGGAGATAGTATGCAGGTGCTCGTTAGGTTACGAGTACACTGAACATGACTCGCTGGGAACAGTTGGTTTGGTATTATACCTATCGTCAGTTATCAGTTCCTGGGTGACATGAGTACAGCTTAATCCACTGACATGACACTGTCACTTCACCTCGAGTCTGTTCCCACTGTTCTTAGATTGCTACCCTACCACGGCTCAAATGAGTCGTACAAACAGGTAGCAGTTGGGTGCAGTCCCGAAGCATTTGGAGGCAGTGACGGTTAAACAGGATTCGTCTCTCCCGGTATTGGGGGTTGATACCGCGCTGTGTCTAGGAGAGTCATTACACAAAGTCCCTGGCTAGGGCAAGCGAGATATACTGGTAGCGTTTCCAGTGTTATCTCAGGGTGTTCTGGGCTATACTCCGACACGACTTGTACCTCTATTAGGGGACTGACGTTTACCGCCCCTAGGACCGACATGCGATACTCTCAGACGAACAGACCGGACTGTACGGAGATTGTCACATTCAGGCTCAGTAGGAGTTCGTATGGGTTCACCTCATCAGTCTTCTTATCGGCATCTACCTGGGGACAGTTACGTACAGCTAGTACTGCTTGCGGCCTGTGGTTAAACCCACTGCCAGCGTAGTGTCGAGTCTTTAGAGTCCCACACAGAGGGCTGTTCTCCTTTGGGCAAAACAGAGTAGAGGTCGCATGGTTTTGCGACGGGGTTCGTTCACATCCGCGCACTTGTGCACGTTTGGTGTCCGGGCAGTTATTACTAGTGGGCTTTGGTTTAAGCCAGATCCTAGTATAAGTTTTGGGATTTGTTTTATCACATTGTATTCGTGTTCCTCGGAACACGGATGCGGGTGTGTATGCACAGTTGACTTAGGCAGAGGCAGAGGATTCTCATTAGGGTTGTTGACCGTTGACTTTTCTAAACCCTAATAAGAATGAGTAATATAATTAATAATATTAATTAAGTATTATTGTGCCATGGTTGAGTTGGAATTTTGACTTTTGTTGACTATGTTGACCGGTTGACCATTGTTGACTTGTTGACTATCATCATTTCATTTCAAAGATTCTTCTTGTTCTTTGCAATTGCATTAAATGAATGAAATGATAATGGTCATTCATAAACTTGTAAGTCCATGTCACGCACCCCACGAACTTGCGGGGAGGCGGAATATATGAAAAACGATTATCAAAGCTTCGTAACACGGACTTGAGTGTATGAATCGTATCTAAACCGTTACTAACAAACTACGAGAGGTTTAACTACTCGGATTCGAAGTTATACCTCACGTTACTTGTCCTTCGGGTCTTCATCGCTGTCCTCCACTCCTCGTAGGCTCCTTGGAACATCGGCACCTCAACGGCCTCCTCGAGTCAAAGACGATCCACCCGAGAGCTCCTACTCCAAGCTTGATCTCTAACTTGAGATAACTAGGTTTCTTTAGTTGCTAATCAAAGTGACCTAGGTGATATAGAGTGAGGTTATGGATTAATTAGTCTATCTAATCCTTGATCTCAACAAATGAGAGGGGAGGATTAGGGTTTCAAGAATGAGAGAGCTTGAGGAGAGAGAAGGTGAGCATAAGAATCATATTGAAAAATGAACTCAATTGAATATATCAACCATAATAATTTATCAAATAAATAATTCAAATGATTTATCATCATGGTTGATTCATTCACCTTGTGTGATTCATCTCATGAGTCATTAGCTAATAAATGCATCATTTAACTCCATGGATGAATCACACAAATGAGTCATTAAGCAATAAATGCTTATGCCACCTTAACCCCCAAGTTACCATGCTTCTAGAAACTTCCCGGAAAATTACGAGAACGCCCCTCCAATCCGTGAAAACACGAAAAAACTTTAGACTGTATAAATCCAATAACCCGATACTAGAATCTGGCTTAAACCAAAGCCGGCTAGTAAAAACTGTCCGAACGTCGTACGTGCGTTTAAACTCGTATGCGTTCGAACCTTTGTCGTAAAACCATACGACCTCTATATCGTTTCTCCTGGAGCAGGGAACTCTCTGTGTAGGACTCTAAAGACTCGACACTACGCTGGTAGTGGGTTTGACCACATACCGCAAGCGACACTAACTGTACGTAACGGTCCCCAGGTAGATGTCGATAAGAAGGACGATGAGGAAACCCATCCGAACTCCTACTGAGCCTGTCCGTGACAATATCCGCGCAGTCCGGTCTGTTCGTCTAAGAGTATCGCATGTATGGTCTAGGGAGATGGAGAACGTCAGACCCCTAATAACCGTACAAGTCGTGCCGGTATGGCTCAAGACCATTCGAGAATCTACTGATCAGTCCACCAGTAATTCTCCATCTGTCCTGGCCAGGGACTTATGGTAATGACCAACCGATCACAGTGCAATATCAACTCCCTATACCGGGAGAGACGAATCCCTAACAGTTGCTCACTGCCTCCACGTGGCTCGGGACTGTACCCAACTAAAACCTGTTTGCACGACTCCTGATCAGTCGAAAATACTGCATCTTTTAACCGGCAATTTCCCTATCATTTGCATTTACATAGAAGTGTTCGGCATTCATATCGCACATATTAGCAAATCAGTCGTTAAATATCAGATTGCATGTATTAGACTCTAAAACCGGCACTATAAGGGAAATTGACTGCATTTCATAGCATGGCATCATTCCTATATATCGCAACTTGTGTTTTGAAGTCTGTGCAGGACAATACAGAAGAATAGTCAATTTACAAAACAAAGACTGCTAAAGAATACGCCAACTCATGGATTTGGAATCTGGTAGCAATATATAGGGAAATATTAAATTCAACATATCAGAAAAAGCTACAAGTGTCAGCCCAAACCAGTACCAGAGAGCACAAGCCCTAAGGCCCTTGAAGAGCCGCGGATCCGTGGTAGGAGCCTGCTTGCACCGCGGATCCGCCGCAGTTGTGCCACGTCAGCACATAGTTTTTAGTGCAGAATCTCTATCTCAGCTCCTACATTTCAGAAAGACGCTACATTTTCCAGAGAGATCCCAAAGCTTCTGCCAGTTCAGCAAACTAGGGTTTCCAAAGCTTAAACAATCCTAGCTTAAAGCTTAAGCTAATCCCCTAACTAACTACTTCTAGAAGTCTCATCCCCTAACTAACTTTTGGAGGGAAAACTCAAATTTGAATTCCTAGACCTAGGGTTTGGGAAACTTATAAATAGACCCCTAGGCTCACTTGTTGAAGGATACACTTTGGTGGTGAAAAGCCAATCTCTCCCATTCTCTTCATTTTCCCCAATTTCCACCCACAAGTCTAGTGACAAGGCTTGTGTCAAAACCCTAACCCTAATCCAATCTAGAAATACCCAATTCAAGATCCATGGAGTTTAAGCAAAGCAAGTCTTCCAACATCCTTTAGAAGCAAAGCCGGTATTCAACGGAGCACGAGATCGAAGCGATCCAAGACTCAAGAAGCCGAGCGATGCGAGATTCGACGAGCGAAGTTCCTACCTCTTGTAAATCTCGAGAGTTGTAACTACTTGTTGTTGTAATAAAGGTGAAGATTCTTTTAACTTGTTTACATTTCAATTCTCGCATTATGATTCATTTCGATTCTTGAATATGTACTTTGTGATGATGCTTGAATAAAACTCCGCTCGTGGAGGAATCAAAACAATTGTAAAATGATGATGTTGATGAATTGTTAAACGTTTTCTTAAGTCTTAAATCAATTGTAAATTCTTGAAAATCGATTGATCGATGATCTAGATCGATGCGAATGTGTTCTTGATTCCTTTCGCACGATCTAGAGATCGATAATTGATCATTCGACTTTCAAGAAGCTATCTAGTGAATGTTATTCGTCGAAAGGACAAAGGATAGGATGGGGAACCCTAATTCCTCGCAAGATCCTTGATCCTCGATGAATTCAACATCGATTTAGCATCAATTTGTTACTAGATAAGAAATCGTAATCTTGAATCTTCATCACATTTACAATTCACTCGATTCCTATAAGCTTTACTTCAAATCTTGAAACCCTAAAATGATTGGAATTCTATCGAAACTCGATTCTCTATTTTTATCATTTTCTTGATTCTTGATTAGAATTGTGACACTTGAAACCCATCGATAAAAATCTTGAATCATGTTTTCTTTTCTTTTCTATTAAGTTTTCGATTCAAACAAATCAAAAATACAAACGAATCGCACAATCCCTGTGGACGATCCGCACTCGCTTACGATCTACATCCGACACCGTAGTTGATTGCGGTCAAATAATTCTTTGATTGTGATTCTATATATTTTCTTAAACAAACAACGAGAATTCGAATCAATCAAATGGCGCCGTTGCCGGGGATCGCGCGCTAATTCATTTTATATTGAAATTTGAATTGAAATATTTATTCCATTGTAATTTTGTGATCAAAATTCGCGCAAAAATCTAAACAATTTGTTGTGGTTTATTGCAAGGAGATCTGGAGCTTGCTGTGAAATTGGAATTGTGTGCAGGGACTCAGGGACTACACAGAAGCTCTCTGTGAAAATTGTGTGCAGGGATCATCATCGACGGCGGCGAAAGCGCGGTGGGAGCCAGCATTTACGGCGGTTCCGCGGCTTGCTGAAGGGTTCTCAGTGCAAATTTTGGCAGGTAACTTCTTACTTTCTTATCTCCTTCTAAAATCTGCTCCAATTAACATTTTGTGCTGGTTTCTTTGCAAATAAATCGCAGCACGCAAATAGCAAAATTAGATTGTGCTTGTTTTGATTCTTGTGGTTGTTTGCATAATTAATACGGACATTAAGGGGCAATGACCAAATCCAGATTAGGTGGGGAGTTCATTACCCTTCCTAAGCCCCGAAAATCGCAAAACTTGCATCCGCATTTACCCCAATTAACTAAAAAATATCTAGAGATTACTCTAAGGACCGTTCCGCTCACTTAGGACAGAAGAAGGCCGTGTGTAATTCATTGCTTATCCGCGTTTCTCTTGTGGTGTCTAGGCAAGTGTGTCGAAGGCTAGTGGTTACTTAATTAGGCCCACTACTTACGTAGTGGAGAACCTCCCACTTACCTGGCACTTACCTGGCCACATGAGAGACAAAGAAGCAGTGGAGGATTTTATCCTGCGTCTTGTCTTCTGGCAGTTAGGAGCGGTCTAGAGATCTGACCTAGGCTACCCCTAGAATTAGGGTTTTGTGTGCTGCATTTGTTGTGTTGCATCATTTTTTCAAAAATCCGTCCACTTTTTCAAAACAAACACCGCATTCATTCATTCATACCCCTAATTATAAATTCACGCTGCCAGTTGTACTAACCCTTTTTAGTACAAGATAGGCTGGACATGCGATTCTAGTGCCCGTTAGTCCGCGTTTCCTTTTATCGAACCAAAAGTCGGTATTTCTACATTTACCCTTTCTTTTACCCACCACCACACCCACTTCGATGGATCCACCTCCATCGAACTTCTTTTCCACTAATCTGCCGCCGTCCGTTGGTGCGCAGAATCCACCCCGCATCTCTCTCCAAGAGAGATGCTATCCTACACGAGGCCCCCTTTCCACCTGTCTTTCCATTCCACCAGCCAACGGGGAAAATTTTGAAATTAAACCCCAATACATCAACCTTCTACCCAAATACCACGGTCTCGAGACTGAGGACGCATACGTGTTTATCACGAAATTTGAAAATGTATGCGCAATGATGGGTACTTCACAGCTTTTTGTGGATGCTATGCGTCTACGTCTTCTTCCATTTACCTTGTGCGATATAGCCGAGAAGTGGCTGTATAACACTACCGCACATTCCATTACGAATTAGGAAGAATTCGTTGCAGCATTCCTTAAGAAATTCTACCCTAATCACAAGACAGCTCGAGTTCGCAGCGAAATAAATCAATTCTCTCAGCTTCCTAATGAACCATTTTCAAAATATCTTGACCGCTTCAAGGATCTGTGGGTTCAATGCCTACACCACGGAATCCCGAGATGGGAACTGTGCCAAATCATATATGAGGGCAGTAACCCTAACACTAAACAGAGTCTTGAAAACATGTGTCAAGGAAATTTTATGAACAAAGACGATGGGGAAGCTTGGAAATACTTAGAAGATTTCGCTGAAAAATTTTTACAGTGGGAAAGTCCATCATTTAGGGGTGGCAATAACCAATCGGATGTTTCCATAGGAGTTAGAGCTGACATTTCAGCTATACACAAGAAAATCGAGACTATGGAAAACAAATTTTTAGCTGCCTCCCTTAATCAAATGTCACTTTCCAAAACTGTATGTGGCTGCTGTTCTGATCCTTCTCATTTGACGGAAGAATGTCCACGAAATTCTCCGTTTCAAGGTCATGAGCATACCAATGCCGCATTTCAAAGACCTAGAAACGATCCATTTTCTTCCACATATAATCAGGGTTGGAGGAACCACCCTAATTTTGCTTGGAACCAATCACAATCTCAAAACACGGTTCCAAACCAAAACAATTTCCAAAGGGTCCCTCCACCACAACAGCAACCACAACTTCAATTGAGTCGGCATCCCTTCCAAGCACATAACTTTCAAAATCCGGTCAACACATCTGCACTGTCTAGTCCTTTACAGTTGACCGGGACTGATGAATCCTCTTCATTTGCACAATACATGAATTTAGTCTTAACAAATATCATGCAAGTTTCGGCTGAAATGAAGTCTTCTGTCGATAAAATTGAGAAAAACTCTGCATCACAAAGCGAGAGTATTAAAGCGATGGAACAAGAAATTGCACGATTAAAAGCCGAAATGAGTGCAAGAGAGAAAGGGAAACTTCTAGCTCAACCCTTGCCCAATCCTGGCTATTCACATCATGTGAATGTAATCACCACGTTGAGATCTGGAAGAGTGCTTGACAATCACGTTGGGGAAGAGATTGATGATACTGAAAAAGCTACAATGATACCCCGGCTGAGACCTTTCCTTCCACTTCTACTTCTGACTCCAGTTCTTCTACCCCACCACCTTCTTCCAAGCCTATTCTTCGTTTCCCAAAAGGCTCGCCACTTCAGCCCACCTCTTCTACTCCTCCACGGACGATCCCCACTTCTATTCTGGGATCGGTTCCACACACACTTCCTTCTCCTATGATGGACCCAGCGCTTATTGCTAAAGCACCTTATCCTAATCGGTTAAGGGCTAACACACCAAGTCCACATATGGAGAAGATCACTGAGATGTTTAAACAGGTTAACATCAACATCCCTCTTCTAGATGCTATCCAACAAGTCCCCGCATATGCGAAAGTTCTTAAAGACTTATGCACTAGAAAGAGGAAGAAACAAATGCCCAAGAAGATATTCATAGCAAAGACTATAGAAACAGCTTTCCCCCAGCAATTACCGAGGAAACGTAAGGATCCCTCTACTAGACCCTGGGGCAAGTGTTAACCTGCTTCCATTCTCAGTCTATGAGCAGTTAGGGATCGGAGAGTTGAAACCATCTCCTTGCACTCTCCAGATGGCTGACCGATCAATCACCAAACCTAGGGGTGAACTGGAGGATGTGTTAATAAAAATCGGGGAATTCATATTCCCTGTGGACTTTATTGTAATTGATACACAGCCTGTAGCGAACCCACGGAATCAAATTCCGGTGATTTTAGGTCGCCCCTTTTTGGCCACTTCCAATGCAATAATCAACTGTCGTAATGGTTCTATGATCCTATCCTTCGGGAATAGGACAATTGAACTGAACATTTACAAGTTGGGAAGTGTACCCTCTGAACCTACTGCTCAGGTCTGTTCTGTCGACTTAATGGATGTCGACAGCAGCGAAATTGATGATCCTTATGATACCGATCTAGACTCTTTTCATATGTTATTTGACCCAACGATGTATCATACACATACGGACTCTTCCACCGAGATGTCCGGGTCAACAACTAACACTGATTATGAACTGCTTTTAGAGTCTGAAGATCACCCCGCACCTTGTGATGACATTATTCTTCGGGGTATAGATGAAACTTTTGAGGAGATCTTCGCTGATGAACTCGCATTTCTGAAAAGCACGGGTGTTGAGATGAATCATGTCCAAATCAATGAAATTGAACCTCCACCCCTTCTTTTGAACTGTAAAAAGAATGCGAGTAATCCATCACATTCACTGCATCGTCTCTCCAAAATGAGACGCACACACATTCTATTCCACCACTTAACCTTTCCCCACTTCTTCTTCCACCAACCAGAGCACTGCACTGATAAAAATTTTGAATGGTTGATATTAACTTTAGGTCTTTGCAAAGCTTGGCATCGACCAATGATTTTTGACCCCCTTATATGATTTTCAAAAGATTAACATTGCTTAAGTTTGTGGGGGGGGGACATTTCATCGGGCTCTTGAAAAGAAAAATTTTTACAAAATTTTGAGCCAAGAATAAGTTTGGGGGAGGTTCTTCACTTATATATTTTGCCCCCACTAATAATTCCTCCCAGACTTACAGGTTTGGTAGATATAGCTGTTGGCAACAATGAGGACACTGTTGAAAACAAGTTTGGGGAAGGTTTGTGCTTATTTTTGCATCATTTGCATATCATTTGCATAAGCAAAAAACATTTCTTTAAAAACTTATAAAAATTTAAAATTTTTCAAAATCTATAAAAATTTAAAATTTTCAAAATATAAAAATATTTTAATATTTTTGTACATAAATAAGATAATGAAAGTTTAGAAAGTGAAAAATTACATACATGAGATTAGAAAAATTTAAGAAAACCAAGAAAATTAGAAGTTTTCTTATACGAACTAGTAATAAGTAGTTATGAGCCGTTGTCCCAAGGGTTAGTAAGATGAAAGACGTCACTAATCTGAGGATAAAAATAAGTCTGAAAAATAGTTTCTATTCTGGAAGCCAAACATTTTGAACGTTGATACCCTGCTATTCGCAGTTACACACGTCTTAAAGCCTGGGATAGTAGAGGATACCTTGAAATGCTCTTGTCTTAAAGCCAAAGTATGAAGGAAATAAAAAAATGAAGAAAATATAAAGTGGTGAGAAAAATGGACACTGGTTTTGTTATCGCCAAGGCAGCAATAAAAAAATATAGCAAGGGTGCCTCTTCACCTAATGCCCTAAGGCCAACTGGTCTGGGAGTCACTGCTAAGCCTTAGGTGGTGCAACACGAGGAAAAATACACCAAGTAAGCAAGCACAGGAGTAATCGGTCGGTTAGTATCTCAAGAAGTATTAACGGTCGCATGAAAGTGTGTGAGCAATCTCATCTAAATATTCATTAATTAAAAAGTTCTGAGGCTGATGGGCAAGAGTATGATAGCTTGAATTGAATTCTCCGGGTGTAGGGATGTCTTTACACACACGCAGGGTTATATGATCGATGTTTGGAAGAAAGATAGGAATGAAGAATAAGACGATGTTTTATTGAGGGAGGATGTGATTTCCGACATCTTTTCATGACTATTAAGATAGGGTTCATGACAACCGAAAAGCTAGCTTAGTTGGAAATCCTAATTTTCAAAGTCTTTCTTTTACAATTCTTTTCTTTAAATGTAAATTTCATGATCTTCCTTTTATTATTGGATTTTGTGGGTGCAATCCGCTGAAAACGCTCAAGAGACAACACTCCTCTTACTAGGGACACTTAGAGGTTTAAAGGCTTGTTGCACGTGCTCAGTGCAATCGTGTTGCCTATGAAAGTATGCTAGTTAGTTTTTCTCATTCTTTATTTTCTCCTTCTTTTTAATAAAAAGTTCGCTCGAGACGATCGAAAATAAGTTTGGGAGAATTTGATCAGTCGAAAATACTGCATCTTTTAACCGGCAATTTCCCTATCATTTGCATTTACATAGAAGTGTTCGGCATTCATATCGCACATATTAGCAAATCAGTCGTTAAATATCAGATTGCATGTATTAGACTCTAAAACCGGCACTATAAGGGAAATTGACTGCATTTCATAGCATGGCATCATTCCTATATATCGCAACTTGTGTTTCGAAGTCTGTGCAAGACAATACAGAAGAATGGTCAATTTACAAAAAAAGACTGCTAAAGAATACGCCAACTCATGGATTTGGAATCTGGTAGCAATATATAGGGAAATATTAAATTCAACATATCAGAAAAAGCTACAAGTGTCAGCCCAAACCAGTTCCAGAGAGCCCAAGGCCTAAGACCCTTGAAGAGCCGCGGATCCGAGGCAGGAGCCTGCTTGCGCCGCGGATCCGCCGTAGTTGTGCCACGTCAGCACATAGTTTTCAGTGCAGAATCTCTATCTCAGCTCCTACATTTCAGAAAGACACTACATTTTCCAGAGGGATCTCGAAGCTTCTGCCAGTTCAGCAAACTAGGGTTTCTAAAGCTTAAACAACCCTATCTTAAAGCTTAAGCTAATCCCCTAACTAACTACTTCTAAAAGCCTCATCCCCTAACTAACTTTTGGAGGGAAAACTCATATTTGAATTCCTAGACCTAGGGTTTGGGAAACTTATAAATACACCCCTAGGCTCACTTGTTGAAGGATACACTTTGGTGGTGAAAAGCCAATCTCTCCCATTCTCTTCATTTTCCCCAATTTCCACCCACAAGTCTAGTGACAAGGGTTGTGTCAAAACCCTAACCCTAATCCAATCTAGAAATACCCAATTCAAGATCCATGGAGTTCAAGCAAAGCAAGTCTTCCAACATCCTTTAGAAGCAAAGCCGATATTCAACGGAGCACGAGATCGAAGCGATCCAAGACTCAAGAAGCCGAGCGATGCGAGATTCAACGAGCGAAGTTCCTAACTCTTGTAAATCTCGAGAGTTGTAACTACTTGTTGTTGTAATAAAGGTGAAGATTCTTTTAACTTGTTTACATTTCAATTCTCGCATTATGATTCATTTCGATTCTTGAATATGTACTTTGTGATGATGCTTGAATAAAACTCCACTCGTGGAGGAATCGAAACAATTGTAAAATGATGATGTTGATGAATTGTTAAACGTTTTCTTAAGTCTTAAAGCAATTGTAAATTCTTGAAAATCGATCGATCGATCATCTAGATCGATGCGAATGTGTTCTTGATTCCTTTCGCACGATTTAGAGATCGATAATTGCTCATTCGACTTTCAAGAAGCTATCTAGTGAATGTTATTCGTCGAAAGGACAAAGGATACGATGATGAACCCTAATTCCTCGCAAGATCCTTGATCCTCGATGAATTCAACTTCGATTTAGCATCAATTTGTTACTAGATAAGAAATCGTTATCTTGAATCTTCATCACATTTACAATTCACTCGATTCCTACGAGCTTTACTTCAAATCTTGACACCCTAAAGTGATTGGAATTCTATCGAAACTCGATTCTCTATTTTTATCATTTTCTTGATTCTTGATTAGAATTGTGACACTTGAAACCCATCGATAAAAATCTTGAATCATGTTTTCTTTTCTTTTCTATTAAGTTTTCGATTCAAACAAATCAAAAATACAAACGAATCGCACAATCCCTGTGGACGATCCGCACTCGCTTACGATCTACATCCGACACCGAAGTTGATTGCGGTCAAATAATTCTTTGATTGTGATTCTATACATTTTCTTAAACACACAACGAGAATTCGAATCAATAACTCCTTTGAGCCGTGGTAGGGTAGTAATCAAAGCACAGTGGGAACTCACACGATACAAATGACGACCTTAAGTCAACAGACTATCTGCACACATGTCACCTGAGAACTGCTATCTGACGTTAGGTATAACACCATCCAGTCAGTTCTCCTGCGAGGCCTATCCGGTATACCCGTAACACAACGAGCACCTGTATACTATCTCCAGTACGACGTACTGATGGCTGTGGGACAGACCATCTCCCTAACTGGGTTGAGAAGCGTACACACTAGTCTACTCCGGATTATCGATGCCCTGTCTCGATATTCCTACGACTAGGGACAAGTATAGGATGTTGCTTATAGACTACCCAACCCCCACTAGTGTGACTGCCATCACAACGCTGGTAATCAAGCAAAGATCCTAATGGCTCTACTAATATGTATAAGTGATACGTTACAAAAAACATATGCACATATTAAAGTAGACACAATCCAAGTAGCATACTACCATTTTTAGCAAGACTGTCAATACAACTGTGAATATCCCAAGCTTCCAAAAAGTAATATACATGCTAGTATGATACAATAATGGCCCCTAGGGCATATACACTAACAATCTCCCACTTGCACTAGGGCCATGAGCTGGCATATCGTAGACCTATCATCTCGAATAGCCTCTCGAACTGCGTCTGAGGAATGGCCTTTGTGAATGGATCAGCAATGTTATTCTCCGTCTCTACTCTTTTCACCTCGATCTCCCGGTGATCTACGATCTCCCTGATCAGGTGATACCGCCTTAAGATGTGTCTGGACTTCTGATGGGACCTGGGTTCCTTCGCTAAAGCTATAGTGTCGTTGTTGTCACAATAAAAAGGTATTGGATCAACACCGGTAGGAACCACCTGAAGTTCTGTGAGGAACTTCTTCATCCAGACAGCTTCTTTTGCGGCATCGTAAGCTGCTATGTACTCTGCTTCCATTGTTGAGTCAGCAACGGTCTCCTGCTTGGTACTTTTCCAATAGACCGCCCCTCCATTGAGGGTAAAGACATAGCCCGAGATGGATTTGGAGTCATCCTTGTCACTCTGGAAGCTGGAGTCGGCAAAGGCCTCTATCTGGAGGTCTTTTCCTCCATACACCAAGAACATCTCCTTAGTCCTCCTCAGGTACTTGAGAATGTCCTTTACGGCTATCCAGTGCTTCTCCCCTGGGTTTGCCTGATACCGGCTTACAACGCTCAATGCGTATGCTACATCTGGTCTGGTACATAACATCGCATACATTATAGAGCATAGTACAGAAGCGTAGGGTATAATCGACATGCTTCCCCTTTCCAAATCAGTCTTGGGAGACATCTCTTTGGAGAGGGTGATTCTGTGACAAGCCGGTAGGTTACCGCGCTTAGAATCTTCTATTTTGAATCTTTTTAATATGGTGTCTATGTATCTGGACTGTGAAAGTCCCAACATCCTTTTTGATCTATCACGATAGATCTGGATCCCCAGAATGTAGGTGGCAACACCCAGGTCCTTCACGGAGAATTTCTGTGACAAGAATCTTTTGACTGACTATAACATAGGAATATCTTTTCCTATTAGGTGAATGTCATCCACGTACAAGACGAGGAATACTACAGCTCTCCCTACAATCATTCTGTATATGAATGGTTCATCTGGATTTTTGATAAAGTCAAATTCTTTGACAGCATCATCAAAACAGATGTTCCAACTCCGAGATGCCTGCTTTAGTCCATAAATGGACTTAAGCAACTTGCATACTTTACCGCTGCTCCCATTCTGAATGAATCCCTCTGGCTGATCCATATAGACGCTCTCTTCTAAATTTCCATTTAGAAAGGCCGTCTTTACGTCCATCTGCCAGATCTCATAGTCGTGGAAGGCAGCAATTGCAAGAAGGACCCGAATGGATTTGAGCATAGCCACTGGAGAAAAGGTTTCGTCATAGTCCAAACCAGGTCTTTGACGGAAACCTTTTGCAACAAGTCTAGCTTTATAGGTTTCAACTTGTCCATCTACACCAATCTTCTTTCTGAAGATCCATTTGCATCCTACGGGTTTTACCCCATCTGGAGCAATGTCCAAAGTCCATACTTTGTTAGTGTACATGGACTCCATTTCGGTCCGCATTGCATCCAGCCATTTTACTGAGTCACCGCTCTGAAAGGCTTTCTGGAAGCTAGTAGGGTCATCATTATCAATGATGCAATCTTCTCGATCTCCGTCTATGAGAAAACCGTAGTATCTCTCAGGCGGATGAGACTGCCTACTACTTCTGCGGATAGGCGTTGGTATGTCTCTTTCTTCTGAAACCTCTGGTTCTACTATACTTTCAGTAACAGCTTGTGGTTCTGGAATTTCTTCCAGTTCTACCGCGCTCCCATTCTTCTGATTTTCTAAAAATTCAGTTTCTAAGAAGTGGGCATGACGAGAAACAAAAACCTTTTGTTCCTCTGCGCAATAGAAATAATACCCTTCGGAGTTCTTTGGATATCCCACAAACTTACACTGTACTGAGCGTGCCTCGAGCTTGTCCGCATGCTGCCTTTTTACAAAAACTGGATATCCCCATGTCTTCAGGTACTGAAGATAGGGTTTCTTCCCACTCCACATCTGATATGGTGTGGTAGGCACAGTCTTGGTTGGAACTTTGTTCAAAAGATATGCAGCTGATTCTAGCGCATAACCCCAGAAAGATCGCGGTAACTCAGCCTTACTCATCACGGAACGAACCGTATCCAATAGGGTTCGATTCCTCCTTTCTGATACACCATTGTGTTGTGGTGTGTATGGAGGAGTAAACTGAGAGAGAATTCCATTCTCTTTTAAGTAACCCAGGAACTCGGCACTTAAGTATTCACCACCTCGATCAGATCTCAGTGTCTTGATACTTTTGCCTTTTTGGTTTTCCACTTCATTCTTGTATTCCTGGAATTTCTTAAAGGCCTCGGATTTATGTTTCATCAAGAAGATATGTCCATACCTAAAGAAATCATCCGTAAAAGTAATGAACTAGGAATAACCACCTCTCGCATGTGTAGACATTGGACCGCACAGGTCACTGTGTATGAGTCCCAAGAGCTCGCTTGCTCTTACTCTGTGTCCAGTAAACGGATTCTTGGTCATCTTTCCTATGGGACAAGATTCACAAGTAGCATAAGATTGATATTCGAACGGATTCAAATATCCTTCTCTATGTAACTTAGTCGACCTTCTCTCATTGATGTGACCTAGTCTACAATGCCATAAGAAAGCCTGATTTAATTCCGGAGACATTCTTTTAAGTGTGTTCTGGAAATTGAAAACCTGAGCTTGACTCAATACGTATATGCCGTTATCTAATATACCGGACCCAATCAAAACTTGATTTAGGTGGATGTGAACTACATCGCTTACGAATGTAAAATCATATCCCTCTCTGGAAAGTGAGGATACTGATATGATATTACAAGTCATACTAGGTACATACAGACAGTTACGTAGAATCAATATCTGCCCACTTGTCAAACCTAGGCGATATTCTCCCATGGATTCAGCGTCCACGCTCATTCCGTTTGCAACTCTGAGAGACAAATCACCTACCTTCATAACTCTACGGTTTATCAAAGCATGGAATGAATTACAGATATGAGATCCTGCTCCGGTATCTAATACCCAGGAAGTAGAGTTAATTGACAACAATTACAAACACACTTGAGGCTGAAGCCACAACATGCTTCGTATCCTGGCTACTGGCTTCCAAAGCCCTGTAATCTTTCTGCCTATGCCCAATTCCATAACAATAGGAACGTCCCTCTTTTACTATATCCAGTCCCGAAACTTTTGCCCTTCCCTTTCCTTCTACTTCCCTGGTTTCCTTTAGGGTAGAAGGTAGAGACTGTAGAATCAAGTCAGTATCTGACCCGTTCTCCAACGTGGTCTTCAGGTCCTTGATCTTCTCAATCTAGCTAGTCAATGTAAGGACGTTGTCCCCTATAAATGACCCGGCAGCCAACCTCGCTTGAATTAATTCGTTCGAGGTCTCATATCTTGTGATATGAGATTGCTCTCCATATAAATCTTTGTTATGGAGAAAGATGGAAACTAAGTCCATCTTCTCGTGCTGCTTCTGGTATACACCATCAACTGAAGCCAACACGAGGCACTTGGCTTTCGCTTTATCTTTTTCCCTTGTCTGACGGATATCCATATCCGTGACGGTGGAAACTGGACCTGGGACGGCGGGATCTTTAGTAGTATTAGGGTGGTTCAGCTTGTCATAGGCAAAGGACATCTGGACAGACCTTTGCTAGTCATATAAGTCAGATTCAGTCAATTTGTTATCTAGATGTAACCTAGTCGTGGTCACAAGGTCGCAGCAATTAAGAGAGAGAGAAGAAAACTCATTTAGCATGATGCTCTTGCAAGTTTAGAGTGGTTTTTAATTTATCTAAACAGGATGGCTCCCACTGTTTCTCGAATCCTTCCTCAAACCATAAAAGAAGAATTAGCTAGGACTATTCTCACCATACAATACTTGCTTAACCGTTCAGCCAGGCCAGTGTCGATACTTCGAGGGAGGTTTTCCAACGCTTTCGCGAAGTTCCTTAATTGAAGAACCTCTTTTCTCTGGGGGCGTAACCCCGCTGACACCTTTCTAGGCACCTACTTGGTTTATAGCATTGATCGTTAAGTGACGAATCTCCTGATAAGTAGTATATACTCACAGTAGGATCGGGATCCAAATATCATCGTATGATAATGTTGAAGGAATCCTATCAACATTCATCAAACTCCAAATGGTATGCAACACTAGCAAGTTTCAGTTTCTTTAGAAACTCCCGAAGTGGATTTTTGCCCCATGTTCTTATGACCTTGACGAAGGCCAACAAATCATATGTCACATGTCAAGTTCTGCCCATCATTATCTTGTTAATTTGAACCCACCCGTACATATCCTTGACGAAGGCCAACAAGGTAATACGACTGTCCCAAACCAACACATCTATCTATGCAACAATACCCCAGCAGCTACCAAACACTATGCCTTGACGAAGGCCAACAAACATAGCTTAAATACTACTGACCATTCATAAGAAATAACGGAGGGCTACGAATGGTTTTGGCAAAACCATGAACGTAGTGAACTTGATATAATCGAACGAACCTGATAGCTTTTTTAAAAGGAGTGGTTAAAGCTCCGCAATTAAAAATTCTGCTCCTTTTAAAATAACCGAGTGGTTTCTTTTAAATTTGTTCCAACGATAGAACTTTGGTTTATTTTCTTTGCATTATTATAATGTGTCCCATCATTTATCCTATCATTGCAGAAAACAACGAAAATACCACGTCCTCTTATGCCATCCGCATTCGCCACGGGGTCCCGTCATCACCCGTTAGGTTACTTAACTAACGACAGAGCGGGGGCTAGGCTAGCGCGGGTGTAAAACATAAGTGACGTCTAATAGCTATTATATATAAATATTGTACATTCGTCAGACGCAATAATAGGCATTCCAGATCACTGATGAACTTTATTGGATATACTAGCAATCCGCGTTTGCTTTAAGCCTGCAACAAAAGACGGATTACACAGTTGTGATGAATAGCCATTACCCCATCCTAGACCCCTATGGGTACGGCAAACTACCCGCCAAGTACCCGAAGTGAAGCGGTCTCCCTCAACAACGTGAGTATGCCACTAAACACTTCAAAGTACCCAGTAGTTTATGCACCCTACCTTGGGTCTATCCTAGGAGCAAAAAACAGTAAAAATGAAATAAAACAACGTTGGCTACAACCGCAACCTGGATGCGTCCCGCAAAAGAATATTACATCATATTACAATTACATCGAATGAATGAATATAAAACACATCTCAAACCCCGGCTAATCATCACAACATTCCAATCAAGTCCATATACACAAACAGTAAACATTACAGAAATGTGCAACCCCCTGCCAACCGGCATACTAGCAGTTAGGGGAGGTTTAGGAACACATTAAACATTACAGATAAAAACCCAATTAGCAAATAACTTAGAACATCGATTGACTACCTTTTTCCGTGTCTACCCCAAAAGCAAACCAGCACAGAAGTAACCTGGGCAGAAACAGAATATACTGGAAAACAAAACACCAAAAAACATGAATAACAGAGCAAATCCGAGTCAACTCGGGGTTGACTCCGCGGCGGATCCGCGGCCAAAAGAAGCATTTGGCCGCGGATCCGCGGCCGTCTTGTCGAGTTGAGTGCTCGTATTTTCCCAGTATTCTTATAATTCCCTGCTGTGAATTTTAAGGCATATCAAATATTTTTTTCGACACGTTTAAAATTAACAGAAACTGATAGGGTTCCGGGGTTTCGTTTTCGCGTTTTTCCGACGATCGAAGTTCTAATTAGTTGCTAACAAACTAGTAATGCTTTAGTTGGCTCTGATACCAGTGTAAGTCCATGTCACGCACCCCACGAACTTGCGGGGAGGCGGAATATATGAAAAACGATTATCAAAGCTTCGTAACACGGACTTGAGCGTATGAATCGTATCTAAACCGTTACTAACAAACTACGAGAGGTTTAACTACTCGGATTCGAAGTTATACCTCACGTTACTTGTCCTTTGGGTCTTCATCGCTGTCCTCCACTCCTCGTAGGCTCCTTGGAACATCGGCACCTCAACGGCCTCCTCGAGTCAAAGACGATCCACCCGATAGCTCCTACTCCAAGATTGATCTCTAACTTGAGATAACTAGGTTTCTTTAGTTGCTAATCAAAGTGACCTAGGTGATATAGAGTGAGGTTATGGATTAATTAGTCTATCTAATTCTTGATCTCAACACATGAGAAGGGAGGATTAGGGTTTCAAAAATGAGAGAGCTTGAGGAGAGAGAAGGTGAGTATAAGAATCATATTGAAAAATGAACTCAATTGAATATATCAACCATAATAATTTATCAAATAAATAATTCAAATGATTAATCATCATGGTTGATTCATTCACCTTGTGTGATTCATCTCATGAGTCATTAGCTAATAAATGCATCATTTAACTCCATGGATGAATCACACAAATGAGTCATTAAGCAATAAATGCTTATGCCACCTTAACCCCGAAGTCACCATGCTTCTAGAAGCTTCCCGGAAAATAACGAGAACGCCCTCCAATCCATGAAAACACGGAAAAACTTTAGACTGTATAAATCCAATAACCCGATACTAGAATCTGGCTTAAACCAAAGCCGGCTAGTAAAAACTGTCCGAACGTCGTACGTGCGTTTAAACTCGTATGCGTTCGAACCCTTGTCGTAAAACCATACGACCTCTATATTGTTTCGCCTGGAGCAGGGAAACTCTCTGTGTGGGACTCTAAAGACTTGACACTACGCTGGTAGTGGGTTTAACCACAGACCGCAAGCGGCACTAGCTGTACGTAACGGTCCCCAGGTAGATGTCGATAAGAAGGCCAATGAGGAAACCCATCCAAACTCCTACTGAGCCTGTCCGTGACAATATCCACGCAGTACGGTCTGTTCGTCTAAGAGTATCGCATGTATGGTCTAGGGAGGTGGAGAACGTCAGACCCCTAATAACCGTACAAGTCGTGCTGGTATGGCTCAAGACCATTCGAGAATCTACTGATCAGTCCACCAGTAATTCTCCATCAGACCTGGCGAGGGACTTATGGTAATGACCAACCAATCATAGTGCGATATCAACTCCCTATACCGGGAGAGACGAATCCCTAACAGTCGCTCACTGCCTCCATGTGGCTCGGGACTAAACCCAACTAAAATCTGTTTGCACGACTCCTTTGAGCCGTGGTAGGGTAGTAATCAAAGCACAGTGGGAACTCACACGAGACAAATGATGACCTTAAGTCAACAGACTATCTGCACACATGTCACCTGAGAACTGCTATCTGACGTTAGGTATAATACCATCCAGTCAGTTCTCCTGCGAGTCCTGTCCGGTATACCCGTAACACAACGAGCACATGTATACTATCTCCAGTACGACGTACTGATGGCTGTGGGACAGACCATCTCCCTAACAGGGATGAGAAGCGTACACACTAGTCTATTCCGGAGTATCAATTGAAAGGTTCCTAGGCACCCTATAGAGGTCTCACAAGGCATCAACCATGCCATTTTCAAAAATATGGGTGTCAAGAAACCCTAACACGGATCGTCGGCTAGAATTCTAGGCGAAAAGATAATCTAGTTAACTACTTAACTAAAAGTTAGATGCTACAACCTTTGTAGATCCGGATATCCACTTCCTAAGCTCCACGTAGTCTTCCTCTCGCTGTCCTTTTCGAATCCTAGACTCTTTCATCGGCTTCATCGGGAAAACGAGCGAAATAGGTCGTCGGCTTCGTGTCAAAGACGATCTACGTCGAGGCATCACAAGTTCAAGCTCCGACTTCACAAAGTTGTGAAACTTGTGAAGAAAACACCCAAAACAACTTGGCAAGAGGTAGAGGGTGAAGAAATAGGAGGTGGGTTCACTTTAGAATTGGATTTCTCTCACTAGAACTCAAGTTGCCATTAATGGCATCAAGGTTTCTATCTTGAAGATGAAGAAGAAGATGAAGCTAGTATTATGATAAGTTATTTAAAATGAAAAGAAAAATGCATACTTATCATAATCTAACAAGGGTTAAGTGTAGAGAATAAACCATGGTCATTTGGAGAGTTAGGGTTAAGCATGAGGACAAAAATGGTTGCAAAAGTCAAGGCTTCATGAAGCTTCAACTAAAGACAAAAGAAAGCCACCATTCTCTTTAAATCATTTCCAAAGAAATAAATGAAACAAACAAATGAATATGCAAAACCCTAATTATCAAATTAACCATGGTTTAATTCTATATACTTAACTAAATAACCAAGTATCATCAAACATGATACATATGTGTGCACAAAAGTATATCACATATACTTCTTGCACATCAAGTGAGAAAATCCATATAAAGTGAACCAATACTAGCTAATGCAAAGTAATATATCAAATATATAATTATACATTAAATCATTAAATCAACATTTGATTCAATGATCCGGTCATGTCGCACATAACCGACTAGTATTCAATGTATCGATTTATCGAATCAATGATTCGATAACTAGGTCATATCGAATATAACCAATCGAAACATTTATCGCGAGAATGAAATACGGTATCACATACACGCATTATTCTCGGTCCCGCACATATCTCATATGCGCTCCTATTTCGTTTCGCTTGAACCAGGAGACCTCTGTGCAGGACTCTAAAGACTCGTCAATACTCCGGTAGCAGATGATGATCATATCAAGCACCCACAAGCCGCAAGCGGTCTGCTAAACGTAACGGCCATCCGGGTATTGAGCGATCAGAAGAACGACGAGCTAGCCCGCGCACACTCCTGTGAATCCAACCAGTAACACTTACCGCACAGTCCGGTCTGTTCGTCTGATACGTCGCATGTCAAGTCCAGGGGTGGTAAACGTCAGACCCCAATACTCGATAAGTCGTGCCGATGTGAGGCTCATAACGGGTCGAGAAACTACTGGTAACACTTACCAGCAAATCTCTGATCAGCCCTGGCCAGGGACTTCCCTGTTACGGCCAATCGAGCACAGCGCAACATCAACCCCCAATACCGGGAGAGACGAAACCCCTCCTATCGCTCATTGCCTCCATGTGACTCGGGACTGTACCCAAAGACCACCGTTTTGCACGCCCTCATGGACGTGGTAAGGTGGAGATCAAAGCACAGTGGGAATCACACAAGACTCTATGACGATCTCGGGTCTACAAACTAACCTGCACAAGTGTCACCTGAGAACTGCCATCTGACGTGAGGTATAATACCATCTGGGAGTTCTCGGCGAGTCCGTCCAGTGTACCAAGTCTCCACTGAGCACCCGTATACCATCTCTGATGTCAAACACCAATGGATATGGGATCATCCATCGCCCATCTCATGGGTCGAGAAGCGTATACGCTAGTCTACTCTGGTATATCGATGCCCCGTCTCGATACACCCACGACTAGGGACCTTGAAGGATGTACTTATGGACTACCATGTCCCCACTAGTATGATCTGCATCATAGTCCAGGTAGTCAAGTACACATCCTAAGGGCTTTACCAACATGTAACCATAAGACAGTTTAAAGAGACTAGTGTACTTGTTAAGATAAAGAGTAACCAGATAGCATACTATCATATCGAGCAAGAAAGTCATCTCTATATATGTCCAAGCATCCAATATAATATACATCATCTGTACAATACTGGCCTCTAGGGCATACATACAACTAACAATCTCCCACTTGCACTAGGGCCAGCTGCTGTAGTATCGCATACCGAGCATCCCGAAGAGTCTCTCAAACTGTATCTGGGGAATGGCCTTCGTGAGTGGATCCGCCGTGTTGTTCTTCGTGTCAACCCTCCTGACCTCGATCTCCCGGCGATCAACTATCTCCCGGATCAGGTGATACCGCCTCAGAATATGCCTGGATCGCTGATGGGACCTAGGTTTCTTGGCCAAAGCCACCGCTCCATTGTTATCGCAATACAAAGGTATTGGATGCTCAATGGATGGAACCACTCCAAGTTCAGTAATGAACTTCTTGATCCAGACAGCCTCTTTGGCAGCATCGTTGGCAGCGATGTATTCAGCCTCCATCGTCGAGTCTGCCACGGTTTCCTGCTTGGAACTCTTCCAGCTAACCGCCCCTCCGTAAAGGGTAAAGACAAAGCCCGGCTGCGACTTAGAGTCGTCCTTATCACTCTGGAAGATCGAATCGGTAAAGGACTCCACTTGGAGTTCTCCGTTACCATACACCAAGAACATATCTCTAGTCCTTCGCAAGTACTTGAGAATGCTCTTCACAGCTATCCAGTGACTCTCTCCAGGATCAGCTTGATACCTGCTCACTATACTTAGTGAGTATGCTACATCGGGTCTGGTACATAGCATCGCATACATGATAGAGCCTACTGCCGAAGCATAGGGTATCCCTTGCATGCGAGCTCTCTCCAAATCAGTCTTGGGAGACATCTCTTTGGAGAGAGTGACTCCAGAGATCGTGGGTAAGTTCCCACGCTTGGACACTTCCATACTAAACCTCTTTAGTATGGTGTCAATGTACCTGGATTGGGACAATCCCAAAATCCGTTTGGATCTATCTCTATAGATCCTAATTCCCAATATGCAGGAGGCATCACCAAGATCTTTCATTGAGAATCTTTGTGATAAGCAGAGCTTAACCGATTGCAGCATAGGAATATCATTTCCTATCAAGAGTATGTCGTCCACGTACAATACGAGGAAGACAACCTTACTCTCTGCCACCTTCTTGTAGATACAAGGTTCATCTGGATTTTTGACGAAATCAAACTCTTTGATAACGACGTCAAAGCAGATGTTCCAACTCCGCGATGCTTGCTTTAATCCATAAATGGATTTAAGCAGCTTGCACACCTTTCCGCTGCTCCCACTGTCTACGAAGCCCTCTGGCTGAGTCATGTACACGCACTCTTCTAAATCACCGTTTAGAAAGGCGGTCTTAACATCCATTTGCCAGATTTCGTAATCATGATATGCAGCGATTGTAAGTCCACGTTGCGACCCTCAGTTCTTACGGGGAGGCGGAAACGGTATAAAAATCAAATTTTTAGCGCAGGGGGCAACAAGGACTAACATAAGTCGGGATCTTTTCTAAACTAAACTAGCAAACATGCAAAGGAGAGTTAACTACTCGGCAAAATGGTTATACCTAACTTGAACTCCTTCTTCTTGAAACCTAGTAGAGGTTGATGATGCTTTCCTCGTTGCCTTCTTCCGTCAAAGATGGATCCACCTGAGGGTTCAACCTTCGGGCTCTTTCTCGAACTTGGAGAGAACTAGAATCTTCGGCTTGCTAAACCTTTGATCCTAGAGTGAGTAGAGTGTCTAAGGGGTGTTTATCTTTCAAGGAGAGAGATTCTCAACACATGAGAAGGATTCTCCTTGAGCTAGAGGAAGAAGAAGATGAAGTGAGGAGAGAGAAGCTAAATGATAGAATGAGGTATCTTTTTCTTTCTTGCAACCATATGACAAAAGAAAAAGAATTATCAAATTAATAATAATAATGAAAATGAAATAGTTGATGGAAGGTTTAGGAATGACCATTATCATTTCAAACATTAAATGGTTTTGCAAGAATCAAAAAGCATCTTTCTTTTGTAATGATGATGGTCAAAACTTCAACCATGGTCAACAAGTCAACCAGGTCAACTAGTCAACAAAAACCAACCATGACACAATTTCATTTTATTAATATTATTAATTGATATAACATAAATCCATTAGGGTTTGGAAAAAGACGACTGTCAACTGTGCATACGCACCCGTTCCGAAACCCTAATGAAAGTCCTCTTCCTCCTCCTCAAACAACTGTGCATACACACCTGCATTCTTGTTCCGAGGAACATGAATACTGAGAGATAAAAGCAACCCCAAAACATATACCAGTATCTGACTCAAACCAGAGCCAGCCAGTAATATCCGTCTGGACTCCAAACGTGCACAAGTGCGCGGATGAGAACGAACCCTGTCGCAAAACCATGCGACCTCTACTCTATTTTGCCCAGAGGCGAATACCCTCTGTGTGGGACTCTAAAGACTCGACACCACGCTGGCAGTGGGTTTAACCACAGACCGCAAGCGGCACTAGCTGTGCGTAACGGTCCCCAGGTAGATGCCGACAAGAAGGCTGACGAGGTGAACCGCATCTGAACTCCTACTGAGTCTGAATGTGACAGTCTCCGTACAGTCCGGTCTGTTCGTCTAATAGATCGCATGTCGGGCCTAGGGGGCGGTAAAACGTCAGTCCCCTAATAGCGGTACAAGTCGTGTCAGAGTGAAGCCCAAAACACCCTGAGATAATACTGGAAGCCTACCAGTATATCTCGCTTGCCCTGGCCAGGGACTACTCGTGTAATGGCTCTCCTAGACACAGCGCGATGTCAACCCCCAATACCGGGAGAGACGAATCCTGTCTAACCGTCACTGCCTCCAAGTGCTTCGGGACTGTACCCAACTACTACCCGTTTGCACGACTCCTTTCAGCCGTGGTAGGGTAGTAATCAAAGCACAGTGGGAACACACTCGAGGCGAAGTGCTGGTGTCAAGTCAGCGGACTAAGCTGTACTCATGTCACCTGGGAACTGATAACTGACGATAGGTATAATACCAACCTGTCAGTTCCCGACGAGTCCTGTCCAGTGTACTCGTAACCCAACGAGCACCTGTATACTATCTCCAGTACGACGTACTGATGGCTGTGGGACAGACCATCTCCCACACTGGGATGAGAAGCGGATACGCTAGTCTACTCCGGAGTATCGATGCCCTGTCTCGATAGTCCTGCGACTAGGGACCTGTATAAGGATGTGCTTATAGATTACCCAGCCCCCACTAGTGTGACTGCCATCACAACGCTGGTAATCAAGCAAAGATCCTAAGGGCTCCACTAATGCGTATAAGTGATATACTGAAATAAACACAAGTACACATTGAAGTAGAAACAAACCAAGTAGCATACTACTATATTGAGCAAGATTGTTTATACAAGGTGAATATCCCAAGCTTCCATCAAGTAATATACAAACTAGTATGATACAGTAATGGCCTCTAGGGCATATACATTAACAATCTCCCACTTGCACTAAGGCCATGTACTGGCGTATCGAAGACCTATCATCTCGATCAGCCGCTCGAACTGAGTCTGGGGCAGGGCCTTGGTGAATGGATCTGCAGTGTTTTCTTCTGAAGCAACCCTCCGAACCTCGATCTCCTTGCGATCCACGATCTCCCTGATCAGGTGATACCGCCTCAAGATGTGCCTGGATCTCTGATGGGACCTGGGTTCCTTCGCTGAAGCTATATCCCCATTGTTGTCGCAATACAGAGGTATTGGGTCAACAATGGACGGAACCACCTGAAGTTCTTTTAAGAACTTCCTCATCCAGACAACTTCTTTTGCGGCATCAGATGCAGCGATATATTCCGCTTCCATAATCGAGTTTGCAACGGTTTCCTGTTTGGAGCTCTTCCAACACACCGCTCCTCCATTGAGGGTAAAGACGAAACCCGACATGGACTTGGAATCATCCTTGTCACTCTGGAAGCTGGAGTCAGCAAAGGCCTCGATCTGGAGGTCTTTTCCGCCATACACCAAGAACATCTCCTTAGTCCTTCTCAGGTACTTGAGAATGTTCTTTACCGCTATCCAGTGTTTCTCCCCAGGGTTTGACTGATACCGGCTTACCACACTCAGTGCATAAGCTACATCCGGTCTGGTACACAACTTCGCATACATTATAGAGCCTACCGCAGAAGCGTAGGGTATAATAGACATGCGATCCCTCTCCAAATCAGTCTTTGGGGACATCTCTTTAGAGAGGGCGATCCCGTGACAAGCCGGTAGGTTACCGCGCTTGGAATCTTCCATACTGAATCTTTTCAGTATGGTGTCGATGTACCTGGACTGTGAAAGTCCTAATATCCTCTTGGATCTATCACGATGGATCCGGATCCCCAGGATGTATGAGGCATCACCCAGGTCTTTCATGGAGAACCTGTGTGACAAGAACCCCTTGACAGATTGTAGCATAGGAATGTCATTTCCTATTAAGAGAATGTCATCCACGTATAAAACGAGGAATACAACAGTTCTCGCTACAAATCTACTATAGATGCATGGTTCATCTGGATTTTTGATAAAGCCAAATTCCTTGACCGTCTCATCAAAACAGATGTTCCAACTCCGCGATGCCTGCTTTAGTCCATAGATGGACTTAAGCAACTTGTACACCTTTCCGCTGCTCCCACTCTGAATGAAACCCTCTGGCTGATCCATATAGACACACTCCTCTAAATTTCCATTTAGAAAAGCGGTCTTTACGTCCATCTGCCAAATCTCATAATCGTGGAAGGCAGCAATGGCAAGAAGGATCCGAATGGATTTCAGCATAGCCACTGGAGAAAAGGTTTCGTCATAGTCCAAGCCAGGTCTTTGACGGAAACCCTTTGCTACAAGTCTAGCTTTATAGGTCTCAACCTGTCCATCTACACCAATCTTCCTTTTGAAGATCCACTTGCATCCTACGGGTTTTACCCCGTCTGGAGCAATGTCCAACGTCCATACTTTGTTGGTGTACATGGACTCCATTTCGGTCCGCATTGCATCAAGCCATTTTACCGAGTCAACGCTTTGAACGTCCTGTTGGAAGCTAGTAGGCTCATCATAATCTATGATGCAATCCTCTCTATCCCCGTCTATGAGAAAACCGTAGTATCTCTCGGGCGGATGAGACTGCCTACTACTCCTGCGGAGCGGCGTAGGAATTTCCTGTTCTTTCGAACCCTCTGGTTCCTCTAAGCTTTCAGTAATGGTTTGTGGTTCTGGAATTTCTTCCAGTTCTACTGTGCTCCCACTTATCTGGGTTTCCAAAAACTCAGTTTCCAAGAAGTAGGCATGACGAGAAACAAGAACTTTTTGTTCCTCTTCGCAGTAGAAGAAATATCCCTTGGAGTTCTTTGGATATCCCACGAACTTGCACTGTACTGAGCGTGCCTCGAGCTTGTCCGCATGCTGCTTTTTAACAAAAGCTGGACATCCCCATGTCTTAATGTGCTTAAGATAGGGTCTCTTCCCACTCCACATCTCATATGGTGTAGTAGGCACAGTCTTAGCAGGAACTCGGTTCAAAAGGTACGCAGCTGATTCTAGCGCATACCCCCAGAATGATCACGGTAACTCAGCGTTGCTCATCATGGACCGTACCATATCCAATAGGGTTCGGTTCCATCTCTCCGATACACCGTTGTGTTGCGGGGTGTATGGAGGAGTAAGCTGAGAGAGAATTCCGTTCTCTTTTAAATAATTCAGGAACTCGGCACTTAAGTATTCTCCACCTCGATCCGATCTTAGAATCTTGATACTTTTGCCGGTCTGTTTCTCTACTTCATTCTTATATTCCTGGAACTTTTCAAAGGCTTCGGACTTATGTTTCATTAAGAAGACATAACCGTACCTTGAAAAATCATCCGTAAAAGTAATGAAGTAAGAGTAACTGCTTCGCGCATGTGCAGACATTGGACCGCACACGTCGCTGTGTACGAGTCCCAAGAGCTCGCTCGCTCTTTCTCCGTGTCCAGTGAACGGAGTCTTTGTCATCTTTCCTATGAGACAAGATTCACAAGTGGCATAAGACTGATACTCGAACGGATCCAAGTATCCTTCTTTATGTAACTTAGTCAACCGTGTCTTATTGATGTGACCCAGTCTACAATGCCATAAGAAAGCCTGATTAATATCTGGAGACTTTCTTTTGTGTGTATTCTGGACATTGAAAATCTATGGTTGGTTTAATACGTATATACCATTGCTCAATGTACCTGACCCAATCAGAACTTGATTAAGGTGAATGTTTACAACATTACTTACAAACGCAAATTCATAACCTTCTTTAGAAACCAAAGATACAGAAATGATATTACAAGTTGCGTTGGGTACAAAAAAGCAATTACGCAAAACCAAAACATGCCCATCTGTCATTCCCAGGTGATAGTCCCCCACGGCTTTAGCATCCATGCTAGCTCCGTTCGCAACTCTGAGGGTCATGTCACCTGCCTTCAAAAACCTACGGTTTCTCAACGCCTGCAAAGAATTACAGATATGAGATCCTGATCCGGTATCCAATACCCAGGAAGTAGAGTTTATAGAAAGACAGTTTTCAATAACATACACACCTGAAGCTGAAGCCGCAACCTGCTTCAGTTCCTGTGTCCTGGCCTTCCAAGCCCTGCAATCTTTCTTCCAGTGTCCACTCTTATGACAATAGAAGCATTCCTCCTTTCCCACAAGCTTCCCCGCAATCTTTGTTGCCTTTTCCTTTCCCTTCGTACCCACTTTACTAACACCGTCTCTTGGTTTGGGGGGGGCTTTCTTCCTCTTTCCCTTGGCTTTCGCCTTGGACCTAGAGGAAGAAGATCCTCCTACAAACAAAGCGGGTGTTTCCCTACCTTTCTGTAGGGTGCCCTCTGCGCTTCTCAGCATGTTGAGGAGTTCTGAAAGTTCAACTTCCTTTTCTTGTAAGTTGAAGTTCAGTATAAACTGGGCGTAAGTGGATGGAAGGGACTGGAGAATTAAATCCGTATAGAGTTCACTTTCCAACGTGGTCCCAAGTTCCGCGAGCTCCTCAATGTAGCCAATCATCTTAAGCACGTGGTCCGCTACCGATGATCCGACGGCCAACTTTGCCGAAAATAATTTTTTTGACACTTCGTATCTTGCGATACGAGACTGCTCTCCATACAGTTCTTTTGTATGAAGAAATATGGATTCCAAATCCATATTCTCGTGCCTCCTCTAATGTTCGTTGTCCATAGAGGCAAGCACGAGGCACCTGGCCTTCGCGCAATCAATCTCCCAAGTCTTACGGATTTCCTTATCCGCGACGCTGGAGGTGGGACCTGGGACGGGGGGAGCTTTGGTGGTAAGAAGATACCCCAGCTTGTCGTAAGTGATTTCCATTTTGACATTCCTGAGCTAATCTTTGTAGTTTGGCCCTGTCAGTATGTTTTTATCTAGAAGTAACTTAAGTCCAGTCATGTCGAATGGTCGCTGCAATTAGGAGGGAGAGAAGAAACACTTTAGCACGATGCTCTTGCAAGTTTAGAATGGTTTTTAATTTGTCTAAACAGGATGGCTCCCACTGTCTCTCGAATCCCTCCTCAAACCATAAAGGAAGAATTAGTCGGGATCAATCCCACCGCACAATACTTGCTTAACCGTTCAGCCAGGCCAGTGTCGGCACTTCGAGGGAGGTTTTCCAACGCTTTCGCGAAGTTCCTTAATTAGAGAACCTCTTTTCCCTGGGGGCGTAGCCCCGCTAACACCTTTCTAGACACCTACTAGGTTTATAGCATTGATCGTTTAGTGAAAAATTTCCCGAGGAGTAGCATATACTCACAGTAGGATCGGGATCCAAATATCATCGCGTGACGAAACTGAAGGAATCCTACCAGAATCACCACACTCCAAATGGTATGCAAATCTAGCAAGTTTCAGTACTTATGAAACTCCCGATGTGGATTTTTGCCCCATGCTCTTATGACCTTGACTTTGGCCAACAAATCATAAATCACATGTCAAGTTCTACCCATCGTTCTCCAGGTTAATTTTAATCCACCCGTACCTACCCTTGACTTTGGCCAACAAGGCAGTACGACTGTTCCAAACCAACGCATCTATCTATGCTGCACATGAATACCCAATAGCTACCAATCACTATGCCTTGACTTTGGCCAACAAACACAGCTTGAATACTATTGACTATTCATATGAAACGACGGAGGGCTACGAATGGTTTTGGCGAAACCGTGAACGTAGTGAACTTGATATAATCGATGGAACGAGATAGCTTTTAGAAGGAGTGGCTCAAACTCCGCATTTAAAAGTTAGTTTTGAAAAGAACCGAGTGGTTTTTCGAAAGTGTTCCAACGATTTTAACTTGGTTTATTATCTTGCATTAGTTCTTTTAATGCGTGATATTCTTGCATTAGTTCTTTTAATGCGTGATATTCTTGAATTAGTTCTTTTAATGCGTCCCATCATTTAACCCTACCATTGCAGAAAACAACCAAAATATGACGTACGCTTATGCCATTCGCATTCGCCACGGGGCCCCGTCATCACCCGTTAGGTTACTTAACTAACGACAGAGCGGGGGCTGGGCTAGTGCGGCTGTAAAACATAAGCAACGCCTAAATAGTTATAAATATAGCAATGATAGACATTACAGATCACAGATGAATACATTGGATATACTAGGAATCCGCAATCCGTTCGAGCCTGCAACGAAAAGCGGATTACACGGTCACGGTGAATAGCCAATACCCCACCCAAGACCCTTACGGGTGCGGCAAACTACCCGCCAAGTACTCGGCAGTTTGTGCACCCCTCCATGGGTCTATCCTAGGAGCAAAAACAGTAAAAAGAATTATACAATGACGGCTACAACCCCGACCCGGTTGTGCGGCCAAACAAATAATAATATTACATCAATTTACATTTACAATGAATGAAAGAAAAACAAAAGCTCATCTCACATCCACCCCGGCTATTCACCCGCGACAGTCCAACACATTCATATACACATTCCAATATCAAACACAGATCACAGAGATGTATAACCCCGACTAATCGACTTATAGCGATTAGCCGACGTTCAATACATTCAAACATCACAGATATAACCAATATAGACAAAGTGTAGCGAAGTTCGATAAAAATACGGATTTATAGGACCCCAAAAGCAAATTTCTGTTCTGGAAAATCTGGGAACATATAACATATTTGAAAAATCCCAAAACCCTACCAGAAGAACACTGCACAAAACACGATCACATGAAGAGCCCAAACGGCGGCGGATCCGCGGCGACAAGAATAGATGTGGCCGCGGATACGCGGCGGTTTGAAGGATTCATGGGAACGTTTTTGGTGGGTGTTCTCACAAAACCCTGAGCCGATTTTAGGAGTATAAAGTTTTACATTTAGAGCACAAAAAAATTCAACAGAAACTTAGGGTTTTTGATTTTCCGGTTTTGCGATTTTTTCGTTTCGAACTTCCATACACTTCGCTACCAAGCTAGTTTAAGTTTAGTTAGGCTCTGATACCACTGTAAGTCCACGTTGCGACCCCCGGTTCTTACGGGGAGGCGGAAACGGTATAAAAATCAAATTTTTAGCGCAAGGGGCAACATGGACTAACATAAGTCGGGATCTTTTCTAAACTAAACTAGCAAACATGCAAAGGAGAGTTAACTACTCGGCAAAATGGTTATACCTAACTTGAACTCCTTCTTCTTGAAACCTAGTAGAGGTTGATGATGCTTTCCTCGTTGCCTTCTTCCGTCAAAGATGGATCCACCTGAGGGTTCAACCTTCGGGCTCTTTCTCGAACTTGGAGAGAACTAGAATCTTCGGCTTGCTAAACCTTTGATCCTAGAGTGAGTAGAGAGTGTCTAAGGGGTGTTTATCTTTCAAGGAGAGGGATTCTCAACACATGAGAAGGATTCTCCTTGAGCAAGAGGAAGAAGAAGATGAAGTGAGGAGAGAGAAGCTAAATGATACAATGAGGTATCTTTTTCTTTCTTGCAACCATATGACAAAAGAAAAAGAATTATCAAATTAATAATAATAATGAAAATGAAATAGTTGATGGAAGGTTTAGAAATGACCATTATCATTTCAAACATTAAATGGTTTTGCAAGAATCAAAAAGCATCTTTCTTTTGTAATGATGATGGTCAAAACTTCAACCATGGTCAACAAGTCAACCTGTGTCAACTAGTCAACAAAAACCAACCATGACACAATTTCATTTTATTAATATTATTAATTGATATAACATAAATCCATTATGGTTTGGAAAAAGACGACTGTCAACTGTGCATACGCACCCGTTCCGAAACCCAAATGAAAGTCCTCTTCCTCCTCCTCAAACAACTGTGCATACACACCTGCATTCTTGTTCCGAGGAACATGAATACTGAGAGATAAAAGCAACCCCAAAACATATACCAGTATCTGACTCAAACCAGAGCCAGCCAGTAATATCCGCCCGGACTCCAAACGTGCACAAGTGCGCGGATGAGAACGAACCCTGTCGCAAAACCATGCGACCTCTACTCTATTTTGCCCAAAGGCGAATACCCTCTGTGTGGGACTTTAAAGACTCGACACTACGCTGGCAGTAGGTTTAACCATAGACCGCAAGCGGCACTAGCTGTGCGTAACGGTCCCCAGGTAGATGCCGACAAGAAGGCTGACGAGGTGAACCCCATCTGAACTCCTACTGAGTCTGAATGTGACAGTCTCCATACAGTCCGGTCTGTTCGTCTAATACATCGCATGCCGGGCCTAGGGGGCGGTAAAACGTCAGTCCCTTAATAGTGGTACAAGTCGTGTCGGAGTGAAGCCCAAAACACCCTGAGATAACACTGGAAGCCTACCAGTATATCTCTCTTGCCCTGGCTAGGGACTACTCGTGTAATGGCTCTCCTAGACACAACGCGATGTCAACCCCAATACCGGGAGAGACGAATCCTGTCTAACCGTCACTGCCTCCAAGTGCTTCGGGACTGTACCCAACTACTACCCATTTGCACGACTCCTTTGAGCCGTGGTAGGGTAGTAATCAAAGCACAGTGGGAACACACTCGAGGCGAAGTGCCAGTGTCAAGTCAGCGGACTAAGCTGTACTCATGTCACCTGGGAACTGATAACTGACGATAGGTATAATACCAACCTGCCAGTTCCCGACGAATCCTGTCCAGTGTACTCGTAACCCAACGAGCACCCGTATACTATCTCCAGTACGACGTACTGATGGCTGTGGGACAGACCATCTCCCACACTGGGATGATAAGCGGATACGCTAGTCTACTCCGGAGTATCGATGCCCTGTCTCGATAGTCCTGCGACTAGGGACCTGTATAAGGATGTGCTTATAGATTACCCAGCCCCCACTAGTGTGACTGCCATCACAACGCTGGTAATCAAGCAAAGATCCTAAGGGCTCCACTAATGCGTATAAGTGATATACTGAAATAAACACAAGTACACATTGAAGTAGAAACAAACCAAGTAGCATACTACTATATTGAGCAAGATTGTTTGTACAAGGTGAATATCCCAAGCTTCCATCAAGTAATATACAAACTAGTATGATACAGTAATGGCCTCTAGGGCATATACACTAACAGCGATGGCAAGCATGATCCGGATGGATTTAAGCATAGCCACTGGAGAAAAGGTTTCGTCATAGTCCACACCTGGTCTTTGACGAAAACCCTTTGCTACAAGTCTAGCTTTGAAAGTCTCCACTTTCCCATCTACACCAAGTTTCTTCATGAAGATCCACTTGCTCCCAATGGGTTTTACCCCTTCAGGAGCAACGTCCAAAGTCCATACTTTGTTGGTGTACATGGATTCCATCTCAGACCGCATAGCATCCAGCCATTTCACTGAGTCCCCACTCGTGATGGCCTGCTCGAAGCTAGTTGGCTCATCATCTTCCATGATGCAATCCTCGCTTTCACCATCAATGAGAAAACCGTAGTATCTCTCAGGTGGACGAGAAACCCTACTAGATCAGCGGAGAGGCTGGGGTTCGTCGGGTACTATCGAATCTTCTGGTTCCACTAAATATTCAGTTATAGTTTGTGTATCTGGAATTTCTTCCAGCTCTACCACTTTGCCACTAATTTCTTTTTCAAGGAATTCCTTTTCTAAAAAGGTGGCATATTGAGAAACAAACACTTTTTGTTCTTCAGCATGGTAGAAAAAATATCCTTGGAAATTCTTAGGATATCCCACAAACTTGCAAAGAACTGACCGTGCCTCGAGTTTTTCTGGATTTTGCCTTTTGACATAGGCCGGACAACCCCATATCTTAACTCGTTTAAAATATGGTCTCTTCCCACTCCATATCTCATATGGTGTGGTAGGTACAGATTTAGATGGAACTTGATTCAATAGGTATGCTGTTGTCTCCAGCGCATAACCCTAGAAGAAAATAGGTAACTCAGCTGTGCTCATCATAGAGCGCACCATATCTAATAGTGTGCGGTTCCTCCGTTCAGATACACCGTTGTGCTGTGGTGTATATGGAGGAGTCAGCTGAGAGAGAATCCCATTCTCTTTTAGGAAGTCCAGGAATTCATTGCTTAAGTATTCACCTCCTCTATCAGATCGTAGAATTTTAATACTTTTTCCGGTTTGGTTCTCAACTTCTTGTTTATATTCCCTAAATTTCTCAAAAGCTTCTGATTTGTGTTTCATCAGGAACACATACCCGAACCTAGAGAGATCGTCAGTGAATGTAATGAAGTATGAAGAACCATCCCTGGCATGTGTAGACATGGGACCGCATACATCACTATGTATAAGTCCCAAGAGTTCGGTAACTCTTTCTCCGTGTCCCGTAAACGGAGTTTTGGTCATCTTGCCTTTGAGACATGACTGGCAAGTGTCATAAGATGAAAATTCGAAAGGTTTCAAATATCCATCCTTATGCAACTTAGCCAGTCGTGTCACATTGATGTGACCCAGTCTACAATGCCACAAGTAGGATTCGTTCAATTCTGAACTCTTCCTCTTGTGTGTGTTTGTTATGCTCAGAACTGTTGATTGATTTAGAACATAAATGCCATTGCACAACGTGCCTGATCCAACCAACTTTTGGTTACGGAAAATGTTCATAACATTATCCTGTAATACAAAATTATATCCCTCTTTGCTTAATAAAGAAACCGATATAATGTTGCATATCAGGTTCGGCATGTAATAGCATTCGTTCAGAACCAATGTATTACCAGTTGGTAATACAAGGTGATATTCCCCGACAGTCTTAGCTGCAACAATTGCACCATTTCCAACTCTAATGTCTTTATCACCTTCTCCAAGTTCTCTACCTTTCCTGAGCCCATGTAACTGATTACATATATGGGATCCTGACCCGGTATCTAATACCCAGGACGTAGAGCAAATGGAGAAACAGTTCTCAGTAACGAACACACCCGAAGAAAATGCATCAACATGTACTTTCTCCAATCGGGTGGCATGGGAATCCTGGTATTCCCCTATATCCTGTTCATTCCTATAACTCTTATAAGAAAGAACGGAACCAACGTTCCCCAGCACAGTATAACATGCGGGTTCGGTCAATACATCCATATTATGATCTTCATTAGGGCATGAAATGGTCGCTACCTGGAGAGAGAGAGAAGAAAACACTTTAGCGTATGCTCGTGCAAGATCAGATTGGTTATTATCTTATCTAATCAGGATGGCTCCCACTGCTTTTTATCAAATCTTCCTTCAAACCCTAAAAGGAAAGAATAGCCGGGATTAATTACACACTACAAGTTCGCCAATCTTTCAGCCAGGCCAGTGTCGGTACTTTGAGGGAGGTCCCCCGTGCTTTCGCACGAACCTAATTAATGTAAATCTCGTTTTCCCAGAGGCGTAACCCCGTTGACACCTTTCTAGACACCTACTTGATCAGCTAATTGCAATGTGTAAAACTCTCCCAGGAGTAACTCTTACTCGCAGTGTGTATCGGGATCCAACTTCTCATAGAAGGTATGCAATCTCATTGCAAATTTCAACACTTGAAATTCCCGATAATCTTTCGCCCCTAGCAACTATATGACCTTAACATAGTCAACAAATCACAAGTGCTAGTCAAGTTCAACCCGTCATTTCTTGATTGAATTAAACCCACCCGCACGACCCTTAACATAGTCAACAAAGTCGCACGACTACCCTAATCCAATCTGCATCATATGCATAAGCAGATAAATACTGGTCAGCTACCGCACACTACGCCTTAACATAGTCAACAAACGTAGCACGAATACTAACTAGTACTTATCTGAAATGACGGAGGGCTACGACAGGTTTTTCTGAAAACCTATTGCGTAATGAACTTGATATCGTTGTAGAATCAAATAAAGTTTTGAAATGGAGTGATTTTGAGGCTTTTCTAGTTTTGCTAAAGGGGTCACTCCCGGTGAAGGGATCTTCGGCCCTTTCCTCGTCGAATGAGGTGCGGGACATATCATATATATCACTGTGCAAAGCAAAAAAACCCAAAAGCAGTCAAAAGCAAACCGAGTGTGTAGCATCTGCCAGTTATTGCTAAAGGAGTCACTCCCGGTGAAGGGATCTCGGTCCTTTCCTCATCGAATAAGGTCCAGGGTATATCATATATACCGCTGTGCAAAGCAAGAACTGTAGCTACCTGTTTTATTTTAAAATTCGATTCTACAACATCTTAGGTTTTTTATCTTTCATTAATCACGTTAATGAAGTCCCATCATTTAAATACCTAAACATCACAGATAGATATGACGTACACTTATGCCATCCGCATTCGCCTCGATGTCCCCTCGTGCACCGTTAGGTTAGGTAACTAACGACAGAGCAGGGCAGGGCTAGCGCGGGTGTAAAATATAAGTAACGTCTATATAATATATCATATATACTATATACTATATCCATCACAGAATCACAACACAGATATCGCAGCAGAAGAAACATATAAAATATTAGATATACTAGGACGTCCGTGTTTTCAATACGAGCCAGTATAAAACACGGATTCCACGGTCGCGATGAATAGCCAATCCCACACCCCTAGACCCCTACGAGAGCGGCAAACAACCCTGCCAATTCTAGGGTTAGGAGACCCGGACTCGACTCCTCGAGTTGGTCTCCTACTGGACCCCAGAACCCGGTTACTTGTGCTCCCCTCCTTGGGTCTATCCTAATGCGGAAAAGTAAATAATACACAAAGGGTGACAACTTCCGCTACCTGGAAGTGCCCAAAATAAAAGAATATTACATACAAGTTTTTACATGAATGAAAATGAAAGACACTCATCTCACATAAAAACCTCCGGCTATTCAAACACGACGATCCAATATAACATATCCAGCAACACATAACAACACATGTCATCAACGTAAGTAAGTATGCATACCCCAATTGTCGTTGATGTATAGCAACGAAACCGGCGATATCACATATTACACTTACGGTCACAGAAAAGAATGTGTAAAACTACAACAGTTGGAATCCGCAACCACTTTAGACATCGCATGCCTAATCAAATGAAATACTTAGACATCACATGCCTAACAGATATAAATCCCGCATTTTAGTCTCATTATCGAAAACTCTTTTCAATATCAAGTGAAACCAAACTGCTAGATTTATAACATTCATTCAGTTATCACATAACTGTTTGTGAATTCCAATTATTGTATCACATTCCAGATAAACAGAAAATGTTAAATTTTCCGATCGAACAGTCGAATACCCAAGTTTTCCCGATACAGCTCAACACATGAAATAAGTCTAACAACATTCAGTTCGTACCTCAGTACCAACGGTCCAGCCGTAGAAGGGTCAAGCCAACGCCTCACATGTGGCACGCCGTACTGCCCCAAACCCGAAGGTTCAAAGGGCAGTTCAAGACGGTCACATAATCGAGTTAAGGTTTGTTGTCTTCTAGAGGGTCCATCGCGTTACTTGCACTACTTAGAACGTCGTTAAACTACGGAAAAATCCAACACTTGGAAATTTCCCGACAGGGGAAAAGTTGGGTATTTATATCCGGTCAAACTTTTTAACATATTCTAAAAATTATCCGGAAATACACAAAGACGAAATTTGATAATCCGATCGAACTATCGAAGCTCCAAAACAACCCCAGAAAATGCAACTCCAGAAAAAATATTAAAAACAGCCAGAGAACTCAGCACTGTTAAATAAGAATTACTGTGCTAAACGATAGGGATGACGTCATCAAGCCGCCGCGGAACCGCCGCCTAAGCTGGCTTAGGCCGTGGTTCCGCCGCTCAGTTCACTGTTCATGGAATAAAATTTGCACCGTAATTCTTAGAATTCCCTGCTGAATTTTTTAAGCCCTTTTAATATTGAAAAATCCCAGATTTTAGAAAATGTATAGAGAGCATTTTGTGAGTTAGGGTTTCGGTTCATTCGGACTTCAAACTCCGTCTAGACTTCGCCTAAGGCTCTAGCTAGGCTCTGATACCAGTGAAAGGTTCCTAGGCACCCTATAGAGGTCTCACAAGGCATCAATCATGCCATTTTCAAAAATATGGGTGTCAAGAAACCCTAACACGGATTGTCGGCTAGAATTCTTGGCGAAAAGATAATCTAGTTAACTACTTAACTAAAAGTTAGATGCTACAACCTTTGTAGATCCGGATATCCACTTCCTAAGCTCCACGTAGTCTTCCTCTCGCTGTCCTTTTCGAATCCTAGACTCTTTCATCGGCTTCATCGGGAAAACGAGCGGAATAGGTCGTCGGCTTCGTGTCAAAGACGATCTACGTCGAGGCATCACAAGTTCAAGCTCCGACTTCACAAAGTTGTGAAACTTGTGAAGAAAACACCTAAAACAACTTGGCAAGAGGTAGAGGGTGAAGAAATAGGAGGTGGGTTCACTTTAGAATTGGATTTCTCTCACTAGAACTCAAGTTGCCATTAATGGCATCAAGGTTTCTATCTTGAAGATGAAGAAGAAGATGAAGCTAGTATTATGATAAGTTATTTAAAATGAAAAGAAAAATGCATACTTATCATAATCTAACAAGGGTTAAGTGTAGAGAATAAACCATGGTCATTTGGAGAGTTAGGGTTAAGCATGAGGACAAGAATGGTTGCAAAAGTCAAGGCTTCATGAAGCTTCAACTAAAGACAAAAGAAAGCCACCATTCTCTTTAAATCATTTCCAAAGAAATAAATGAAACAAACAAATGAATATGCAAAACCCTAATTATCAAATTAACCATGGTTTAATTCTATATACTTAACTAAATAACCAAGTATCATCAAACATGATACATATGTGTGCACAAAAGTATATCACATATACTTCTTGCACATCAAGTGAGAAAATCCATATAAAGTGAACCAATACTAGCTAATGCAAAGTAATATATCAAATATATAATTATACATTAAATCATTAAATCAACATTTGATTCAATGATCCGGTCATGTCGCACATAACCGACTAGTATTCAATGTATCGATTTATCGAATCAATGATTCGATAACTAGGTCATATCGAATATAACCAATCGAAACATTTATCGCGAGAATGAAATACGGTATAACATACACGCATTATTCTCGGTCCCGCACATATCTCATATGCGCTCCTATTTCGTTTCGCTTGAACCAGGAGTCCTCTGTGTAGGACTCTAAAGACTCGTCAATACTCCGGTAGCAGATGATGATCATATCAAGCACCCACAAGCCGCAAGCGGTCTGCTAAACGTATCGGCCATCCGGGTATTGAGCGATCAGAAGAACGACGAGCTAGCCCGCTCACACTTCTGGGATTCCAACCAGTAACACTTACCGCACAGTCCGGTCTGTTCGTCTGATACGTCGCATATAAGGTCTAGGGGTGGTAAACGTCAGACCCCAATACTCGATAAGTCGTACCGATGTGAGGCTCATAACTGTTAGTTATATGTGTGCCCTAGAGGCCATTACTGTACATTGGATGTATATTGTAGTGGATGCTGGGACATATATAGGGAGGACTTTCTTGCTCGACACGATAGTATGCTATCTGGTTACTCTTTACCTTAACGTGTACACTGATTGTCTCTCTGTTACATGTTGGTAAAGCCCTTAGGATGTGTACTTGACTACCTGGACTATGATGCGGATCATACTAGTGGGGACATGGTAGTCCATAAGTACATCCTTCAAAGTCCCTAGTCGTGGGTGTATCGAGACGGGGCATCGATATACCAGAGTAGACTAGCGTATACCTTCTCGACCCATACAGATGGGCGATGGATGATCCCATATCCATTGGTGTTTGACATCAGAGATGATATACGGGTGCTCAGTAGAGACTGGGTACACTGGACGGACTCGCCGAGAACTCCCAGATGGTATTATACCTTACGTCAGATGGCAGTTCTCTGGTGACACTGGTACAAAGTAGTCTGTTGACCCGAGATCGTCATAGAGTCTTGTGTGGTTCCCACTGTGCTTTGATTTCCATCTTACCACGTCCAAGAGGGCGTGCAAAACGGTGGTTTTTGGGTACAGTCCCGAGTCACATGGAGGCAATGAGCGATTGGAGGGGATTCGTCTCTCCCGGTATAGGGAGTTGATGTTGCACTGTGTTCGATTGGCTATAACCGGAAGTCCCTGGCCAGGGCTGATCAGAGAATTGCTGGTAAGTGTTACCAGTAGTTTCTCGACCCGTTATGAGCCTCATATCAACACGACTTATCGAGCTATTGGGGTCTGACGTTTACCACCCCTAGGCAAGATATGCGACATATCAGACGATCAGACCGGACTGTACGGTAGTGTTACTGGTTGGATTCACAGGAGTGTGAGCGGGCTTGCTCGTCGATCTTCTGATCGCTCAATACCCGGGTGGCCGTTACGTTTAGCAGACCTCTTGCGGCTTGTGGATGCTTGATATGATCATCATCTGCTGCCGGCGTATTGACGAGTCTTTAGAGTCCTATACAGAGGTTTCCTGGCTCAAGCGAAACGAAATAGGAGCGCATATGAGATATGTGCGGGACCGAGAATAATGCGTGTATGTGATACCGCATTTCATTCTCGCGATCAATGTGTCGGATGGTTGTATGCGATATAACCTAGTTATCGATTCAACCGTTGAATCGATAAGCCGATACATTGAATACTAGTCGGTTGTGTGCGACATGACCGGATCATTGAATCAAGTGTTGATTTAATGATTTAATGCTTAATTATATATTTGATATATTACTTTGCGTTAACTAGTATCGGTTCACTTTAAATGGATTTTCTCACTCGGATGTGCGCATTGCATATGCGATATGATTTTGTGCACTTGCTTGTATCATGTTTGATGATACATGCCTTTTGGTTAAGTGTAAAGAATTAAACCTTGGTTAATGAAATGGTTAGGGTTTACTATTTCCTTATTCATTTATTTATCTATTTATTCTTTTTGGAAAATGATTTGCATAAATATTAAATGGTGGCTTTCTTTGGATGCATTATGAAGCTTCATGATACTTTGACTAAGTCACCATTTTGTCTTGATGCTTAACCCTAACCCTTCAATCTAAACATGATTTATTCTCTACACTAAACTATGGTTGGTTAAAGATAAGTATTCATATTTATTTCTTTTTACAAAAATAACTTATTATAACTTTTCATCATCTTCTTCTTCTTCACTTCAAGAAGAAAGCTAACCTCATCAATGGTGATTGATGAATTAGAGTGAGAAATCCAATTCTAAAGTCTACCCACTTCCTATTTCTTCATCCTCTACCTCTTGCCAAGTAGTAGAGTGTGTTTCCTTCACAAGTTTTTAGGGCTTGGTGAAGGTGGAGCTTGATTTAGCGATGCCTCGACGTAGATCATCTTCGGCATGGACATCGACGACCTAGCTCGCTTTTTCTCCGACGAAGCCGACTCTAGAGCCCGGATTTCTTTTGGACAGCGGAGACGACTTCTTTGCGGAGCTATGGAGGTGGAGCACCGGATCTACAAAGGTTGTATTTCCGATATCCCATTAGTTAAGTGTTAACTAGTTATCTTTTCGCCTAGAAATCTAGCAAACGATCCGTAGTCGGGTCTCTCGGCACCTAGAATTTTTGAAATTGGCATGATCGATGCCTTGTGAGACTTCACTAGAGTGCCTAGGAACCCTACAGTGGTATCCGAGCCTAGCTAGAGCCTTAGGCGAAGTCCAGACGGAATTTGAAGTCCGAACGAACCCGAAACCCGATCACAATCATGCTCTCTGGATATTTTGTAAAATCTGGGATTTTTCCATATTAAAAGGTGCTAAAAAATTCAGCAGGGATTTTTATGAATTACTGTGAAAAACGGAGATCTAACTCCGTCATAACGGCGCGGAACCGCGGCCTAAGCCCACGTGGCGCGGCGGTTCCGCGGCGCTACTGTTGAGTCTTTGACTCCTTTTTGCACAGTAATTCCTTTTTTAATATGCTGAGTTTTCTGGGATTTTTTAATAATTTTTCAAGAGTTGAATTTTTCAGAGGTGGTTTTGGGGTTTCGGAGTTTCGATCGGAATATCAAATTTTGTCTGTGTGGCTTTCCGGATAAATTTTAGAATATGTTAAAAAGTTCGACCGGATATAAATACCCAATTTTTCCCCTGTCGGGAAATTTCCAAGTGTTGGATTTTTCCGAAGTTTAACGACGTTCTAAGTAGTGCAAGTAACGCGATGGACCCTCTAGAAGACAACAAACCTTAACTCGATTATGTGACCGTCTTGAACTGCCCTTTGAACCTTCGGGTTTGGGGCAGTACGGCGTGCCACATGTGAGGCGTTGGCTTGACCTTTCTACGGCTGGACCGTTGGTACTGAGGCACGAACGGAATGTTGTTAGACTTGTTTCATGTGTTGATCTGTATCGGGAAAACTTGGGTGTTCGATTGTTCGATCGGAAAGTTTAACATTTTCTGTTTATCCGGAATGTGATACAATAATTGGAATTCACAAAAGTTATGTGATAACTGAATGAATGTTATAAATCTAGCGGTTTAGTCTCACTTGATCGGTTGCCACGGAATTTTGATGTGATCAAAAGTCCGTCGCAATCACGTAGCGTACGCGGATACTCGCCGGGTAAACTTAATAGACAGCTATACCCCATAGCCCCGACCAAGTGACTGTAGGAGAACCCCGTCGCCGAAAGCATCCGTTCGGGTGCTCGCGGTAGCGGTGTTCCGCCTTGGTGCACTTCGTCGACGGCGTCGAGGGTGCAGCCGCCTACTAAAGTTTGCGACGAGCATTCGATCAAGATGTCGGGAATCTTGTTGAATTGCCCGACTTGATATTGAAAAGAGTTTTCGATTATGAGACTAAAATGCGAGGTTTATAATTGTTAGGCATGCGATGTCTAAAGAATTCATTTGGTCAGGCATGCGATGTCTGAGGAGGTTGCGGATTCCAACTGTTGTAGTTTTACACTTTCTTTTCTGTGACCGTAAGTGTAATATGTGATATCGCCGGTTTCGTTGCTATATGTCAACGACAATTGGGATGCGCATATTTACTTACGTTGATGACATGTGATGTTATGTGTTGCTGGATATGTTATATTGGATCGTCGTGTTTGAATAGCCGGGGGTTTTTATGTGAGATGAGTGTTTTTCATTTTCATTCATGTAAAAACTAGTATGTAATATTCTTTTATTGGGGCGCTTCCAGGTTGCGGAAGTTGTCACCATTTGTATATTATTTACTTTTCCGCACTAGGATAGACCAAAGGAGGAGGGCACAAGTAACCGGGTTCTGGAGTCCAGTGGGAGACCAACTCGAGGAGTCGAGTCCGGGTCTCCTAACTCCAGAATTGGTAGGGTTGCTTGCCGCTCTTGTAGGGGTCTTGGGGTGTGGGTTTGGCTATTCGTCATGACCGTGGAATCCATGTTTTATACTGGCTCGTATTGAAAACACGGACGTCCTAGTATATCCAATATTTCATATGTTTCTTCTGCTGCGATATCTGTGATGTGATCATGTGATGTTCTGTGATAGATACAGTATACAGTATATATGATATATTATATAGGCGTTACTTATGTTTTACACCCGCGCTAGCCCTGCCCCGCTCTGTCGTTAGTTACCTAACCTAACGGTGCACGAGGGGACATCGAGGCGAATGCGGATGGCATAAGTGTACGTCGTATTTATCTGTGATGTTTAGGTACTTAAATGATGGGACTTCATTAATGTGATTAATGAAATAAAAGAAACCTAAAGATGTTGTAGAATCGAATTTCAAAATAAAACAGGTAGCTACAGTTCTTGCTTTGCACAGCGGTATATATGATATATCCTGCACCTTATTCGATAAGGAAAGGACCGAGATCCCTTCACCGGGAGTGACTCCTTTAGCAATAACTGGCAGATGCTACACCCTCGGTTTGTCTTTTGATTGCTTTTAACTGTTTTTGCTTTGCACAGTGATATATATGATATATCCCGCACCTCATTCGACGAGGAAAGGACCGACGATCCCTTCACCGGGAGTGACTCGTTTAGCAAAACTAGAAAAGCCTCAAAAACACTCCATTTTAAAATCATTTGATTCTACAACGATATCAAGTTCATTACGCAATAGGTTTTCAGAAAAACCTGTCGTAGCCCTCCGTCATTTCAGATACGTACTAGTTAGTATTCGTGCTGCGGTTGTTTGGCCTCCGTCAAGGCGTAGTGTACGGTAGCTAACTAGTGCTTATCTGCTAGCATATGATGCGATTGGATTAGGGTATTCGTACGGCGTTGTTTGGCCTCCGTCAAGGGTCGTGCGGGTGGGTTTAATTCAATCAGGAAATGACGGGTTGAACTTGACTAGCGGACTATGGGTTGTTTGGCCTCCGTCAAGGTCATAGGACGCTAGGGGTAAAACATTATCGGGAATTTCAAGTGTTGAAATTTGCAATGAGATTGCATACCTTCTATGAGATAGTTGGATCCCGATACCCGCTGCGAGTAAGAGTTACTCCTGGGAGAGTTTTATACATTACAATTAGCCGATCAAGTAGGTGTCTAGAAAGGTGTCAACGAGGTTACGCCTCTGGGAAAACGAGGTTTACATTAATTAGGTTCGTGCGAAAGCACGGGGGACCTCCCTCAAAGTACCGACACTGGCCTGGCTGAAAGATTGGCGAACTTGTAGTGTGTAATTAATCCCGGCTAGTCTTTCCTTTTAGGGTTTGAAGGAAGATTTGATAAAAAGAAGTGGGAGCCATCCTGATTAGATAAAATAATAACCAATATATTCTTGCAAGAGCGCACGCTGAGTGTTTTCTTCTCTCTCTCTCCTGGTAGCGACCATATCACGCCTTAATCAAGATAATAATACGGATTATTGACCGAACCCGCTTGTTATACTGAGCTGGGGAACGTTGGTCCCGCTCCAACTTATAATTGTTATAAGACAGAGCAGGAAATTGGGGAATACCAGATTTCCCGTGCCGCCCAAACGAAGAGAGTGCATGCTGATGCATCATCTTCGGGTGTGTTCGTTACAAAGAACTGTTTCTCAGTATCCTCTGCATCCTGGGTATATGATACCGGATCAGGATCCCACATATGTAATCTGTTACATAGGGCTACAAAAGGGTAGAAAAACTGAGAACGGGTGATAAGTTTCACGAGGCAGAAAACGGGGCAAGTGTTGCAGCCAAGTCTGTCGGTTACTGTCACCCTGTATTGTAATACATTGATTCTGAACGAATGTTATTAGATACCGAACCTGATATACAAAATCATATCTGTCTCTTTATTAGTAAAGAAATGATAAAATTTTTTATTGTTGGATAATGTTTTGAACATTTCCTATATCAAAAGTTGATCAGTTCAGGCACGTTATCTAAAAGCATTAATGTTCTAAATCAAACTACAGTTCTTGGTATATAGAACACACACAAGAGGAAGAGTTCAGAATTGAACCATTCCTTCTTGAGGTATTGTAGACTAGGTCATATCAATGCGACCTGACTAGCTGGAGTTACATTTAGATGCATATTTAAATCTGTTTGAATTTACATCTTGTGAAACTCGCCAGTCATGTCACAAAGATAAGATGACCATAGCTCTGTTTATTGGAAACAGAGAAAGAGTTAGTGAACTCTTGGGATGATACATGTTGATGTATGTAGGTCTCCTGTCTACACATACCAGGATTGGTTCTTTATACTTCATTACTTTCTCTGATGATCTCTTTAGATTCAGACATATGTTCTTGTTGAAACACAAGTCCGAACCTTTTGAGATATTCACAGAATATAAGTTAGAAGTAGAGAACCAAAATACGGGTATAAGTGTTATGTCCTTTGATCTGATCAAGGAGGAGAATACTTGTGCATGGAATTCCTGGACTATTCTAAAGGAGAATGAGATTCTCTCTCAGCATTACTCCTCCGTATACACCATTGCACGATGGTATGTCAGGGCGGAGCAGATACACCCTGTTAGATATGGTGTGCTCTATGATGAGTACTACTGAGTTACCTTTTTCCTTAAGGGGGTTATGCACTTGAGAAGATGCATACCTATTGAATAGGGTTCGAATCAAATCTATGCCTACCACTTCATATGTGATATGGAAAGGGAAGAGCCCATATCTTAAGTTAGTTAAGATTTGGGGTTGTCCGGCCTATGTCTAAAAGTAAAATCCGGACAAGCTCGAGGCAATGTCAGTTATTTAGAACTGGAAAGGTTCCAGCTATACAAACTACAGCAGATGATTTGGTAAAACCAAAGGATTCAGTAGATTCCAACGAACCTCGGCCTCTCCGCCGATCTAGTAGGGTTCCTCACCCACCTGAGAGATACTTCGGTTTCTCTATGACAGTGGGAGCGAGGATTGCATCATGAGATGATGACCCAACTAGCTTCGAGCTGGCCATCAGGAGTATGACTCTGTAAGAATAGCTGGATGCTTAGCGATCTGAGATGGAATCCTTATACACCAACAAAGTATGGACTTTAGTTGCTATATCTGAAGGGTTAAATCCCCATCAGGAGCAAGTATATCTTGAGAAGATTACTTGGTGTACATGGAAAAGTTGAGACTTTCAAAGCTAGAAGTTAAAGGTTTTCGTCATTGACCAGGCGTGGATAATGATGAAACCTTTTCCAGTACCTATGCTTAAGTCCATCCAGATCCTACTTGCCACGGCTACATACCATGACTACGATATCTGGCGGTTGGGTGCCATGACTCCTTTTCTAAATGATGTTTCAGAAGAGTGTGTCTATAAGTACACAGCCAGAGGGCCTCGTAGACAGTGGGAGCAGCGGAAACGTGAGCAAGATGTTTTATATGATAAAGCAGGCATCGCGGAGTTGGAACATCTGTTTTGATGGATTAGTCAAAGAGTTTGACATCATCAAAATGGTAGATGAACCTTGTATAAACAAAAAGGTAGTAGGGAGTATGGTGGTGATCCTCGTAGAGTACGTAGAGGACATACTCATGATAGGAAAGGAGATTCCTATGCTATGCTCGATCAATCTCCGCTTATCACAATGATTCTCCATATAGGATCAAAATGATACCTACTAAATCCTGGATTTTGGATCTATGAGATAGATCTAAATGGATGTTAGGTAACTCACTAGCTGTAGTGAGATGGTATCAATCAATTTTGGGGAGAATCACTGGAAGTGTTCCAGGGTGATAAAGACGACTGAATGTCAGTCGCAGGCATTGTCTTTACCCTCAGTAAAGGGACGGTATGTTGGAAGAGTTCCAAGAAAGATACCGTGACATACTAGACGATAAAGGCAGGATACATCGCTACTAAAGATGCTACCAAAGAGGCTGTTTGGATGTATAATGGTTCATGAGATGAACTATGTTCCTACCATTGTGTGACAATGGAGTTGTGGCTTTTGCCAAGGAACGTCCGTCCCATCAGTGATCCAGACTTATTCTATGGCAGTATCGCCTGATCATGGAGATGGTTGATCTCCAGGCTGATCGAGGTTAGGAGAGTAGACTCAGAGGACAACACGGCGGATCCACTCACGAAGGCCTATTCCTAGAGGGAGACTTTTATGGGATGGTTGAGTATGAGATACTACAACCACTGCTACAGATGGCCCTAGTGCAAGTGGGAGATTGTTAGTTATATGTATGCCCTAGAGGCCATTACTATACATTGGATGTATATTGTAGTGGATGCTGGGACATATATAGGGAGGACTTTCTTGCTCGACATGATAGTATGCTATCTGGTTACTCTTTACCTTAACGTGTACACTGATTGTCTCTCTGTTACATGTTGGTAAAGCCCTTAGGATGTGTACTTGACTACCTGGACTATGATGCGGATCATACTAGTGGGGACATGGTAGTCCATAAGTACATCCTTCAAAGTCCCTAGTCGTGGGTGTATCGAGACGGGGCATCGATATACCAGAGTAGACTAGCGTATACCTTCTCGACCCATACAGATGGGCGATGGATGATCCCATATCCATCGTTGTTTGACATCCGAGATGATATACGGGTGCTCAGTAGAGACTGGGTACACTGGACGGACTCGCCGAGAACTCCCAGATGGTATTATACCTTACGTCAGATGGCAGTTCTCTGGTGACACTGGTACAGAGTAGTCTGTTGACCCGAGATCGTCATAGAGTCTTTTGTGGTTCCCACTGTGCTTTGATTTCCATCTTACCATGTCCAAGAGTGCGTGAAAAACGGTGGTTTTTGGGTACAGTCCCGAGTCACATGGAGGCAACGAGCGATAGGAGGGGATTCGTCTCTCCCGGTATAGGGAGTTGATGTTGCACTGTGTTCGATTGGCTATAACAGGAAGTCCCTGGCCAGGGCTGATCAGAGAATTGCTGGTAAGTGTTACCAGTAGTTTCTCGACCCGTTATGAGCCTCATATCGACACGACTTATCGAGCTATTGGGGTCTGACGTTTACCACCCCTAGGCAAGATATGCGACATATCAGACGATCAGACCGGACTGTACGGTAGTGTTACTGGTTGGATTCACAGGAGTGTGAGCGGGCTTGCTCGTCGATCTTCTGATCGCTCAATACCCGGGTGGCCGTTACGTTTAGCAGACCGCTTGCGGCTTGTGGATGCTTGATATGATCATCATCTGCTGCCGGCGTATTGACGAGTCTTTAGAGTCCTACACAGAGGTTTCCTGGCTCAAGCGAAACGAAATAGGAGCGCATATGAGATATGTGCGGGACCGAGAATAATGCGTGTATATGATACCGTATTTCATTCTCGCGATCAATGTGTCGGATGGTTGTATGCGATATAACCTAGTTATCGATTCAACCGTTGAATCGATAAGCCGATACATTGAATACTAGTCGGTTGTGTGCGACATGACCGGATCATTGAATCAAGTGTTGATTTAATGATTTAATGCATAATTATATATTTGATATATTACTTTGCGTTAACTAGTATCGGTTCACTTTAAATGGATTTTCTCACTCGGATGTGCGCATTGCATATGCGATATGATTTTGTGCACTTGCTTGTATCATGTTTGATGATACATGCCTTTTGGTTAAGTGTAAAGAATTAAACCTTGGTTAATGAAATGGTTAGGGTTTACTATTTCCTTATTCATTTATTTATCTATTTATTCTTTTTGGAAAATGATTTGCATAAAGATTAAATGGTGGCTTTCTTTGGATGCATTATGAAGCTTCATGATACTTTGACTAAGTCACCATTTTGTCTTGATGCTTAACCCTAACCCTTCAATCTAACCATGATTTATTCTCTACACTAAACTATGGTTGGTTAATGATAAGTATTCATATTTATTTCTTTTTACAAAAATAACTTATCATAACTTTTCATCATCTTCTTCTTCTTCACTTCAAGAAGAAAGCTAACCTCATCAATGGTGATTGATGAATTAGAGTGAGAAATCCAATTCTAAAGTCTACCCACTTCCTATTTCTTCATCCTCTACCTCTTGCCAAGTAGTAGAGTGTGTTTCCTTCACAAGTTTTTAGGGCTTGGTGAAGGTGGAGCTTGATTTAGCGATGCCTCGACGTAGATCATCTTCGGCATGGACATCGACGACCTAGCTCGCTTTTTCTCCGACGAAGCCGACTCTAGAGCCCGGATTTCTTTTGGAAAGCGGAGACGACTTCTTTGCGGAGCTATGGAGGTGGAGCACCGGATCTACAAAGGTTGTATTTCCGATATCCCATTAGTTAAGTGTTAACTAGTTATCTTTTCGCCTAGAAATCTAGCAAACGATCCGTAGTCGGGTCTCTCGGCACCTAGAATTTTTGAAATTGGCATGATCGATGCCTTGTGAGACCTCACTAGAGTGCCTAGGAACCCTACAATAATGGGTCGAGAAACTACTGGTAACACTTACCAGCAAATCTCTGATCAGCCCTGGCCAGGGACTTCCCTGTTACGGCCAATTGAGCACAGCGCAACATCAACCCCCAATACCGGGAGAGACGAAACCCCTCCTATCGCTCATTGACTCCATGTGACTCGGGACTGTACCCAAAGACCACCGTTTTGCACGCCCTCATGGACGTGGTAAGGTGGAGATCAAAGCACAGTGGGAATCACACAAGACTCTATAACGATCTCGGGTCTACAGACTAACCTGCATAAGTGTCACCTGAGAACTGCCATCTGACGTGAGGTATAATACCATCTGGGAGTTCTCGGCGAGTCCGTCCAGTGTACCCAGTCTCCAATGAGCACCCGTATACCATCTCTGATGTCAAACACCAATGGATATGGGATCATCCATCGCCCATCTCATGGGTCGAGAAGCGTATACGCTAGTCTACTCTGGTATATCGATGCCCCGTCTTGATACACCCACGACTAGGGACCTTGAAGGATGTACTTATGGACTACCATGTCCCCACTAGTATGATCTGCATCATAGTCCAGGTAGTCAAGTACACATCCTAAGGGCTTTACCAACATGTAACCATAAGAAGTTTAAAGAGACTAGTGTACATGTTAAGATAAAGAGTAACCAGATAGCATACTATCATATCGAGCAAGAAAGTCATCTCTATATATGTCCAAGCATCCAATATAATATACATCATCTGTACAATACTGGCCTCTAGGGCATACATACAACTAACATCAATGCCCTGTCTCGATAGTCCTACGACTAGGGACAAGTATAGGATGTTGCTTATAGACTATCCAGCCCCCACTAGTGTGACTGCTATCACAATGCTGGTAATCAAGCAAAGATCCTAAGGGTTCTACTAATATGTATAAGTGATACGTTACAAGAAATATATGCACATATTAAAGTAGACACAAACCAAGTAGCATACTACCATTTTTAGCAAGACTGTCAATACAACTGTGAATATCCCAAGCTTCCATTATGTAATATACATGCTAGTATGATACAATAATAGCCCCTAGGGCATAAACTCTAACAAAACTAACCATCACAATTTCTTAATTATTATTATTATTATCATTATTCCTAATATGAGAGCATGGTTGTAAAATATCCTCATTCTTTCTTGCACTTTCTCTCTCATAGTTTTGCTCATCCTCTTCCTCTCTCTCAAAGCTCTCATCTCTCATGTGTTGAGAACCATGAGCTCTTGAGGTAAAACCACCATAACTCCTCTCTACTCATTCTAGGGTTCTAGGTTTAGCAATCCAAGCACTTTATTTACCTCTAGGTTGAGGTAGGAGCTCAAGGTAGAGGCCTTCGGGTGGATCCTTCTTCGATAAAGAGAAGACTACAAGGAGGAGCCGTTCAAACTACTCCAAGGAATAAGAAGAGAAGGAGTTCAAGACTTAGGTATAACCCCTTAACCGAGTAGCTAAACGTGTAGTTAGTTTGCTAGGTTTTTGTTTGGCAAAGATCTTCTTTTCTAGTCCATGTTACCTTGTATCAAAAATTGTTTTTTTTCCTATTCCGCCTCCCCGTAAGAACCGTGGTGGGTAACGTGGACTTACAATGGTATCAGAGCTTGGCTAAACAACAACTAGTAGGGTGTTTTTCATCACCCCATTGAGATGGGAATATGCGCGCGCTTGTCAGGCGTATACTACAGATTCCCCATGCCTAGGGTAGGCCGGGGTTTATTGATTGTGGGGATCCGAAAATCCGGCAGCCGTAGACTAAGCTGACGTTAATTACCCCTCGCCTTTGGGGCGAGGGAACCTCCGATTAACGGGTTAAACTGGTTATGAGAACTCAATGTGCGGTGTGCGTGTGTTGTGTTTTAAAAGGGGGTCTTGGATATATCGGGAGCCACACAGAGTTTTTACGGGGGTCCCGCTAGCCGGATAGCGGGCTGGGGGTCAAGGGGGCTAGCAGCCCCCTTGCGGAGGGTGGGGCAGCGCCCCAAAAGAAATTTTTTTCTAACAGGGAAAGTGTCGTGGAGCACGTGTGTGTGCAAATATGTATATGTATATGTATGTACATAAAAAAGAGGGGGAAAAGGCATCCAAGGGATGCGTGGGGCCAGCGCCTTGAGCGCTGTGCTCTTAGGTGTTGTACGCCCAGGCGCAAGCGCGCCACGTGTCGACACGTGGGCGCTTTGCGCATGAGCGCTAGGAGCTCGAGCGCAAGCACGCCACGTGTCGGCACGTGGCGCTTTGCGCTTGATCGCAAGGCGCTGGAGCTCAAGCGCGCCATGTGTCGGCATGTGGGCACTTTGGGCTCGGGCGCAAGGCGCTGGAGCGCAAGCGCGCCACGTGTCGGCACGTGGGCGCTTTGCTCTCGGGCGCAGAGTGCTGGTGCGCAAGCGCGCCACGTGTCGGCACGTGGGCGCTTTGCGCTCGGGCGCAGAGCGCTGGAGCGCAAGCGCGCCACTTGTTGGCACGCGGGCGCTTTGCGCTCGGGCGCAGAGCGCTGGAGCGCAGAGCGCTGGAGCGCAAGCATGCCATGTGTCGGCACGCGGGCGCCTTGCGCTCGGGCGCAATCCCCTGCAGCGCAAGCGCGCGACGTGTCGGCACGTGGGCGCCTTGCGCTCGAGCGTAGTGCGCTAGAGCGCAAGCGCGCCACGTGTCGGCACGTGGGCGCTCGGCGCTTGAGCGCTTGGGCGCCGGCGAGAAAAAGAAGGCTTTTAGCCCAGAAACCAGAAGCTATAGTTCAGAAAGGAAATATTTATTCTATATATATATGTATATATATGGAGTTAAACTCCTAGGATATGTTGAAGCTGATTAAGGGGGTTCTTCTTCCTCCTCCTGTGGTTTGGCCAGATCTTGAAGATCAAGAGATGTGAGATCTAAAAATCTCTTCTTTTGAGATCTAATGACAGATCCAAGCTCCCCTTGGTGGGTTTTATGTTGAAAAACTATTTATTTTTGGAAAAGGAAGAGTAAAACTCTTGATTTAATTCAAAAGAAAGAAAAAGGTTTGAAACCTTCAGAAAAGGGAAAGATGTACAAACCCTAGATTTTTGAGAGAATGGAAAAAGTATTGGTATATTCATCATCATGTTGCCTTTTATAGGCTTACACATTTACATATAGCCCCTTGGGCTTTGCAAAATGGCATTTTGCCCATCCCATGGCTCATGTGCCATTTCTTTTTTGCACATAAGCCATGGGCTTACAAAATATTGGATTTATGCCTATTTTGCATACATTCATGCATAAAAAAATTACATAGAAATTATTTATTACATGATTTTGTAGTTGGCATGGGGAGGCTGGCCGCGGGCTTGGCTTGGGCATGGGCCCGCTTGACCTGGGCTTGGGCCCACCTGGCTTGGGGTTGACCTTGACTCGGTCAACCGGGTGCAAATTTTTACCCCAACAAATTGCCCCTATCAATAAATGCACACAGCATATGTGGGTCATGTGCATGAAATTGATGGATCTTCCTTTGCGTAGAGGCGAGTTGTTTTGGTTCCCACTTTTTGGGATGCACTACCTTTTTATGACATGGACGGTCGATGCTTGACGCGTCTCCGAGACGGACTGTCTGTGGTAGACGTTTCCCTGGCCCGGAGTGATTTGGTAGACGTGCCCCCGGTGCGGAGTGTCTGTTGTCGACGTGCCCCCATCACGGAGTGTCTGCTTGACGTTTCCCCGGCACGGAGTGTCGTTGTTGGACGTTTCCCTAATGAGGAGTGTATGTGTTGGACGTTTCCCCGATGCAGAGTGTCGCTAGTTGACGTATCCCCGGCACGGAGTGTCTGCTTGATGTTTCCCCGGCACGGAGTGTCGTTGTTGGACGTTTCCCTGATGCGGAGTGTCTGTGTTGGACGTTTCTCCGATGCAGAGTGTCGCTGGTTGACGAGCCCCCGGCACGGAGTGTCTGCTTGATGTTTCCCCAGCGCGGAGTGTCGGGTTGACTTTTCCCCGGCACGGAGTGTCGCTGATCGACTTTTCCCCGTCGCGGAGTGTCGCTGGTTGACTTTTCCCCGGCACGGAGTGTCGCTGATTGACTTTTCCCCGGCGCGGAGTGTCGGGTTGACTTTTCCCCGGCACGGAGTGTCGCTGATCGACTTTTCCCCGGCGCGGAGTGTCGCGGGTTGACTTTTCCTTGGCACGGAGTGTCGCTGATCGACTTTTCCCCGGCGCGGAGTGTCACGGGTTGACTTTTCCCCGGCACGGAGTGTCGCTGATCGACTTTTCCCCGGCGTAGAGTGTCGGGTTGACTTTTCCCCGGCACGGAGTGCCGCTGATCGACTTTTCCCCGGCGTGGAGTGTCGCTAGTTGACTTTTCCCCTGCACGGAGTGTCGCTGATCGACTTTTCCCCGGCGCGGAGTGTCGCTGATTGACTTTTCCCCGGCGCGGAGTGTCGGGTTGACTTTTCCCCGGCATGGAGTGTCGCTGATCGACTTTTCTACTGCGCGGAGTGTCGGGTTGACTTTTCCCCATCACGGAGTGTCGCTGATCGACTTTTCCCCAGCGCGGACTGTCGCTGGTTGACTTTTCGCCGACTTTTCCCCGGCGCGGAGTGTCGGGTTGACTTTTCCCCGGCACGGAGTGTCGCTGATCGACTTTTCCCCAGCGCAGAGTGTCGCTGGTTGACTTTTCCCAATAAGGAGTGTCGCTGATCGACTTTTCCCCGGCGCGGAGTGTCGGGTTGAGTTTTCCCCGGCACGGAGTGTCGCTGATCGACATTTCCCCGGCGCGGAGTGTCGCGGGTTGACTTTTCCCCGGCACAGAGTGTCGCTGATCGACATTTCCCCGGCGCGGAGTGTCGCGGGTTGACTTTTGCCCGGCACGGAGTGTCGCTGATCGAATTTTCCTCGGCGCGAAGTGTCGCTGGTTGAATTTTCCCCTGCATGGAGTGTCGCTGATCGACTTTTCCCCGGCGCGGAGTGTCGCTGGTTGACTTTTCCCCGGCACGGAGTGTCGCTGATCGACTTTTCCCCGGTTCGGAGTGTCGGGTTGACATTTCCCCGGCACGGAGTGTCGCTGATCGACTTTTCCCCGGCGCAGATTGTCGCGGGTTGACTTTTCCCCGGCACGGAGTGTCGCTGATCGACTTTTTCCCGGCGCGGAGTGTCGCTTGTTGACGCAAAGGTCGATGTTGGAATTGGTTTGTTTGATTTGAGTCGACATCAGCATCGCTACACTGGAACATGGTACCAGGAGCGAATCATCATCCGTCTTTGAGAGGATTTTGGAATTGGGGTTTTTGTTTGGCATCTGCATTGCTGCACTGGAATAATGCCAGGAGCAACTCATCATTTTCCCCGAGAGGATTTGGGAATTGGTTTTTTTTGTTTGGCATCTGCATTGAATAATGCCAGGAGCAACTCATCATTTTCCCCGGGAGGATTTGGGGATTGGTTTTCTTGTTTTGCATCTGCATTGCTGCACTGGAATAATGTCAGGAGAAACTCATCATTTGCCCCCGGAGGATTTGGAAATTGGTGGCTTAGGTGACAGGTTTAGATCCCTATCACCTAAGGCTTTTTAATTTTATGGGTCGTAAGGTTACATAAAAGCATTTTCTCCCTACGAGTCGAAAGGATATCGTAGGTGTATTTTCTCCTTAGGAGACGTGGGGACTCCTAAGTGTGTTGCTCCTTTGTGAGTCGTAAGGATCTCACGCGGGAATTTTCTCCTCACAAAGTTGAGAGGACTTTGCGAGTGCATTTCATCTCTTTTTTACGAGTTTGCGCCCTTTCGGGTTTTCACAAACTCGTCAGCAGTCCTGCTGTTTTTACTCACGGACCCCTTTCGGGTTTTCATCCGTGCCCATTTTGCTTGTGGACTTACCTTCTTTTTTTTCTTTTGTTTTTCTTATCCTTTTTTTTGCGATCGCGATGGGACTTTGAATGTGGTCTCACCGGTAGGACTTGGGAGAGATTGGGATCGTTTTACGCCCGTGGATTGTATACGGTTTTGCTGGATGTACGATCCAGACCGTAGGGCCGGAAGAATTTCGAGATTTTGTTGGCGTCTGCATCGCTGCGCTGGAATATGGTACCAGGAGCAACTCATTATTCACCATTGGGGTATGGGATTTTGAATTTGTTTGGCGTCTGCATCGCTGCACTGGGATATGGTACCAGGAGCGACTCATCATTCGCCACTGGGGTATGGGATTTGTAATTTGGTTGGCGTCTGCATCGGTGCACTGGGATATGGTACCAGGAGCGACTCATCATTAGCCATTTTGGGATTTTGAATTTGGTTGGCGTCTGCATCGCTGCACCGGAATATGGTACCAGGAGCGACTCATCATTCGCCGTTTGGAGTATGGGGTTTGGAATTTGTTTGTGTCACGACCCGAAAAAGCACGTGACTGGCCCTTGAACCATATGAAGTCTATAGGACTCCATCTGATCCAAGTAAGCCAAAAGCCCAGAAATCTAAAACCATTCTAAGAGTAAATAAAGAAAACTGGTTTTTAACATGTGAAGAAACATGTTTTGAGATCAAGGTTTTAAAATAACTAAGCCGAATATGCATTTTTAAAATGTGCAGTCTTTTCTGAAATTTTCGGCAGAGTTTCCTTTGTAAAACTGACCCCAAATAGGGTACAACAAGAATAATATATATATGCAGTGATAAAAGGCATCCCCAAGCGGGAGCTAGCTCTTCGTCAATCGACGGTCACAACCACACAAACAATATAATATACAACGCCGAATGGCGAGGATCAAAACTCAAAAGAGACTCACAATAACATGAAAAACGTAATACTGCTACACGCGACTCTAAGGTCGAAATAATACATCACTAGTGTCTAAGTCTGAAACAATATACAAGTTTTGGTTGATGGAATTTCTAGATACAATGAGAAATACATATACAAGGATGGTTCTGATGTAAAGAACCCACCTACCAAGCAAATCACCCGCAAAGGAAAGCAGTGTGCCAGAAATGCCGCAATGGAACCTGTACGGCAAAACCTGCAAGAACAGTAGCACAATGCGGGTGAGTTGCCAACTCGTGAATAGAGAATATCTACAAGAAGAAATCGAATGCATGACATAAACCTAGGTCAAACGATCAGTATATAAACCTCAAAGAATAAGCCTGAAGAATGATAAGGTGGCAATGTAACATCTAATCGTGTATGTAGTGCCAAGTACCCATGCCAGTGCCTCAGGTAATAACATGTCGTAAATATAAGGTATGTCTGCATGAAGTAAATATGATGAAATATCGAAATAAATATCAATACACATATATTAGCGTCCCATTCCACTAATATTGGTGTAAGGGTATATATAACAGCGCCCTCATACCCTGTTATATATACAAATGAAGTATGATCAATGTAATAAAAGTCTGTATATATGTGGATCCCGTCCACCTGTCACCCAATGACAATATGCATCATGCATGTAAATGTGAGGATATAATCAAAATCATGGAAACATCATAAAACCTGTGCCTAGCATCGGCACGTAAATCCTCGTCCATATGGGGCTCCATCTGCGGTATCGGCCCTCGGCCCCGGCAGCACGGGTCAGCCCATGTCCATCTCTCAACTCCGGTCGGTATCCCCCGGATATCCGCCGAGCTCAAATACAATCACCGGTAGGTACTCGCCCACCTCCAGGCTCAATCGGCAAAATCCATCGATCATCTTGCCGAGGGGAACCATACCAGGCCCCACCATGTACCCTCATACGGCACACACTCCTCGTATGGGGTATATAATCAGAACCGATAAATCTCATGGTGGCTGCGCAAATATCATATCAAGAAAACCGGGTTTTTCAAATAAGTACATACTCTCTTTTGAAATTATCCACGGTTCCCAAATCCATAAATATCATGAAAACGAATATCTCAATGCGTATAATCAGAAAGCATGATGAATGTGACATAGAATAATAGTATGCACATAAAGGTCATATCCTGATGCAATAATACTACTGTGTAGTGACATGGCAATTATCGACGATGAAGTGTATGAGCCGGCAAGCAAGTGTACGTGGAACATATGCATCATCGATGATGGTGCTGGTGTCCTAATAACATGATTGCAATATAGAAATAAACACATGCAATGCGATGCGGAATCGAATGATCAATGCAACAGTGAAGAATCTACACCAATATGTACATGTCATGCAGTGGTGCCATTTGAAATAAGACGAATCGGGGTTTTGGTAAAATAAGGGTTACGGTGTTTTTTAAGAATAGATACGTCTTTTGAAAATACCCGTAGAATCCCTTTACTGGTCCTTAAGATATTCCCGATTCGTTAGTTTTGAAATAGGTATAACTCGGGTCTAGTCTAATATCTACTAAGCCAAGTCCATCAGGAGGGGTATGGAAACCACCTAAATCTGAGTCGATATATATATATATATATATATATATATATATATATATAATAGTTAGTGGTCCCGCCTCACTAGTATCGCGTACGATACAGTATATCATCTGACATCCTCGAGTCATGAGTGCGGATCCATCATCAATATAAAGCTCGTACGGTAAATCGTCGTACAACATCCCAATAGATGGGTACGGGTCAATATCACAATCAGCTCATCAATTTTTTGGTATCCTCATCATCATATCACATAATCTGAGGTACTGATCTAAGTCTAGTACAACTGATACCATCAATATGACTGCGTGTGTAAACACACGTCCAAAGGCCCGCTGGAGATCACATGTCGTATCCCAAATACGAATCATATCAAATCACCGATCTCGCAGCACAATGCTTAATATCATCGACTCATCTCCAATGTCGTCCAATATCATCAAACACAGTACACGTATAATGAATATGCAAGGGTGTGCGTGTAGGTGTAAATCTATTCTAGGGTTCGTGAATATGAACTACACTAGTTGCTTCTAACCCTAAACTATCCATAATACACCTAACACAATTCCCACGACACACTATAACTATCATATATACATATAGTATATCAACTACAGACTGTGGGGGTGCTATACGCCATCCACCCGACTTCCCCCTGTAGATATAATCTACTCACCTCGCGTCTTCATTTGTCAACGTCGCCACGCGCTTGCTTGTCGTCCCGAAATCTTCATGGGGTACCTACACGTCAAAGTATCGTAAATGCGCATTAAAACCAAATCAAAGCTAACACGGCACACGAAACCCAAAACGATACCATAAGGGGCCTATAGGTTAGAACCTATGGGCACGCCTTCAAAACCATCAATCAATCCTCGATATCGTCGTATAAACGCCAAATAGTCGAGGTAAAACACGGATACACAATTCCAGAATTCAAAATACGAAATACAGAAACAGAATCAAAACAGCAACTAGAGGAAAGGGTCCCAGATTTCACCCTAGGTCCAATTAGACAAATCTACACATACCAGGGGTCTAATCTACTGATAAGGGGGCACCAAATCCAAAACGAGGCAAATCCACCATGGTCTGGCCGCAAATTGCGGCCAGAATGGATAAATTTGCAGCCAGGAATAGGAGGTAGGGGCCAGGGTTCTGGTGGTAGCTTCCTGGGTGCCTGCAGATACCACTGTCCAACCAAAAATATTTTCAGAGTCTCGGGTTGATAGCAGATCCCAAATAACCTTCACAGATTCCATAAATTTTCCGATATCGGTTTCTAAATCCGTATTCCGGGTCTCAAGTCTCAGGTTTGGGTCTCAATTCATGCACTAGGGTGTTGGTATAGCCTCTACTGAGCTCAATTTCACATTACAACACAAAATTTCCTTAAACCCTAACTATGTTTTTCCTTAAGTCCACAAATCAAACAATATCGGTTCAATCTAAACATGGGGTATAAGTTATGGATAAACAAAGCTAATGATCGAGAAATTATCTCATTTGGCAACTCAAGAATTTTCTTGAGTTTCCCCCTAGTGGCCAAAATCATTGCTTTCTTGGTTCAATGTGTAGATCTTGAGCTTGTGTATACTTTTTGTGAAATGAAGATGGGTTTTTGGTGTTGTTTTTGAGATGATTTGAGGGCTTGAAGGTGGAGGATGAAGAGGGAGCAGCAGCTGCAGCAAGGTGAGGAGAGAGGAGAGGAATGAGAGAAGAAGGAAGAGGAATGACCAAGTCAAAGATAAACCCCCTTTCTCTCTCTCACCACCTATTACCATTATTCTAATCCAAAACCTTCTCACTCAAATGGTAAACCCAAAGTAAAACCATGGAAAAGAAAAAATATAACACAAGTGTAGAAAAGATATGTGCATGTTTTGCACAAAATTGCTAAAAACCGATTAGCGATTTTTAATCGCGATAAGCACTAAATTAGCATATAAATTGTCACGACCCGAAAGAGCACGTGACTGGCCCTTGAACCATACGAAGCCTATAGGACTCCATCTGATCCAAGTAAGCCAAAAGCCCAGAAATCTAAAACCATTTTGAAGAAAAAAGTAAAGAACTGGTTTAAAGCAGTGAAGAAATACAGGTTTGAAATCAAGGTTTTTAAATAACTAAGCCGAATGTGCATTTTAAAAACGGTACAGTCTTTTCTAGAAATTTCGGCAGAGTTTCCTTTGTAAAACTGGCCCCGAATGGGGTAAAACGATAATAACAAAATATAACATGATAAAGGCATCCCCAAGCGGGAGCTAGCTCTTCGTCAATCGACGGTCACAACCACACAATGATATAATAATATACAACGCCAAGTGGCGAGGATCAAAACCAAAAGAAAGCTCAAAAGTAGCAAGAAAACCGCAATACTACTAAGCGCGACTCTAAGGTCGAATAAAACAACACTGTCTCTGAGTCTGAAAGAATATACAAGTTTTGGTTGATGGACAATTTCTAGATACAATGAATAAATTAAATACAAAGGTGACTCCTGATACGAAGGAATCCACCTACCAAAGCAAATCACCCGCAAGAAGGAAATGTGCCAGAAATGCCGCAATAGAACCTGTACGGCATAACCTGCAAGAGCTGTGGCACAACGGGGGTGAGTTGCCAACTCGTGAACAGAAACATCTACAAGGATAAATCGAATGCAAGACATAATCCTAAGTCAACGATCAGTAAAATATCCACAAGAGTTCATCTGAGTGTAATAAGGTGGCAAGGTAACATCTAATCATGTATATAGTGCCAGGTACTCAGGTAACAACATGTCATCAGTGTAAGGTATGTCTGCATGAAGTATCAATGAAGAAATATCAATAATATCAATACACATATATTAGCGTCCCATACCACTAATATTGGTGTAAGATAAGTGTAAATCCAGTCTGTATATGAACCAAGTCTGTATATATGTGGAACCCGTCCACCTGTCACCCACTGACAGTAAGCATCATGTATGCAATGTGAGGATATAACCAAAATCATGGAAAACTCATCATGAAACCCGTGCCAAACACCGACACGTAAATCCTCATCCGTATAGGGCTCCGTCTGCGGATATCGGCCCTCGGCCCCGGCAGTATGAGTCAACCCATGTCCATCTCTGGGCTCCGTCTGCGGATATCGGCCCGTCGGCCCCGGCAGTATGCCCATCTCTCGGCTCCAGGCGGTATCCCCCGGATATCCGCCGAGCTCAGGTAAAATCACCGGTAGGTACTCGCCCGCCTCCAGGCTCAATCGGCATAACCCATCGATCATCTCGCTGAGGGGAACCATACCGGGCCCACCACGAACCCGCAAACGGTACATCACCTCCTCGAATCGGGTTTCAAGCACACGTCTCAGCACCGAGAAAACGCGTGGTGGACGCACCGAAATATCATATCACGAGGTACCGGGTTTTCATAAAGTGCCTCTTTTCTTAAATAACCCCACGGTCCTCAAAAACCAGAAATCACATGAAAATCCAACATCCAGCAGTAAATCCAATGCGATGTACTATGCAATCAATCCATGATATATGCGACATGTAAAGAGAGTAATCATATCGGAAATCATGCAACATGGAATAGGAATGCGCATATGTCAAAGGAAGCATCATATCACGAATGTAATAGTACTACTGTGTAGTGACATGGCAATTATCGATGATGAAGTGTGTGAGCCAGCAAATAGTGTACGTGAAACATACGCATCATCGATAATGGTGCTGGTGTCCTAACAGCATGATAATAACATGGTAATGAACATATGCCAGCAATGCGAATAGTATGAATATGCGGAAATCTAGTAATCAACAGCACAGTGAAGTATCTACTATGCAACTACATCTAAGTATCCTGTCAATCAGGAGGGGTAGGTGTGGAAACCACCTAAAACTGAGTCTAAGTATATATGTAGATATATAGTCGGTGATCCCGCCTCAATGTCATATCGTAAGATATCCTCTAGCTATGAGTGCGGATCTATCATCAATATCAGCTCGTACGGTAAATCATCGTACGGCATTCCCAAAAGCTGGGTAGGGGTCAACATCTCACTGTCTCATCACATAACAAATATCACCATCATCAGATCATATAGTCTGGAGTACCACTCTATGTCTAGTACAAACGGTAACATCGGTAAAGTATGCATGCGGGGGTAAACACACATCCCAAGCCCGCAAGAATCACAAGTCATACCCCACATATGAATCGTATCAAATCACCGATCCCAGGGCACCAAGCCCACAATATCGACTCATCTCCAAAGTCGTCACATATCATCAATCACAGTGTAAGTACATGTGAAAAGCAAGGGTATATGTATAGGGTAATTCTATCCTAGGGTTCGCGACTATGAACTACACTAGTCACTTCTAACCCTACATATCCAAAATACACCTAATATCACAATACCATATAATAAGCTATCTACGGACTGCGGGGGTGCTATACGCCATCCACCCGACTTTCCCCCGTAGATATAATCTACTCACCTTGCATCATCATTTGCGGACATCACCATGCATTTGCTTGTCGTCCGAAGTCTTCATGGGTACCTACACATCAAAATATCGTATATGCGCATTAAAACCAAATCCAATCTAAAACGGCGCATAAACTCCAAAACGATACGATAAGGGGCCTATAGGTGAGAACCTATGGCACGCCTTCAAAACCATCCATAATCCTCTATATCGTCGTATAAACGACAATAGTCGAGGCAAAACACATTCCACCATTTCCAATCCAAAAATACGGAATACGGAAACACGAATCCAAAATGACAACATAGGATATATGTCCCAGATTTCACCCTAGATAGAATCTGTCAAAACTAGAAGTACCCAGGGCCAAGAATTGAGGAAATGGGGCCAGGCACGCAAAACGAGGCAACTCCTCCCTGGTCTGGCCGCAATTTGCGGCCAGAATGCAGGTTTTGGCGGCCGGAAAGTGGAATGGGGAGCTAGGGTTTTGGGGTTGGCTTCCTGGGTGCCTGCACATGTCACTTTCCACTCAATTTTATTTTAGGGCATCTCGGGTGATAGCAGATTTCAATTAACCTTCACAGATTACACAATTTCCCCGATATCGGTTTCTAAAATCCGTATTCTGGTTCTAGCATCAGGTTTTGGGGTTCCAATTCAAACACTAGGGTGTTGGGAAGATCAATACTGAGTCCAATTTCATAATGCAACACCAATTCACTCAAACCCTAACTAGGTTTCTCTCAAATTCATAATATCACACAATATCGATAAAATCTTGACATGGGGTTATAGGAAAGGCTATAATTAAGCAAATGGTTCAGAAATTACCTTCATTAGCAACTCAAGAAAATTCTTGAGTTGCCCTCTAGTGACCAAATCCATGCTTCTTTAGCTCCATGTGTAGATCTAGGGATTTTGGACATTTTTAATGAAAGGAGATTGGGGTTTTGGTGTGTTTTTAGAGATGATTCATGGCTTGAGGAGGGGAGGGAAATGGAGAAGGGGCAGCAGCAGCAACTATGGGAGAGAGGGGAAGAAATGAGAAGGAGAAACAAGGCTAAGGGTTAAGGTCAAAGTCCACCTCTCTCTCTCACCTACCCTCATCATTGCATTTTCTTTTCTTTTCCCTTTTCTTTTAAAACCCAACCCTTCTCACACCAATAGTAAACCCAAATGAAAACCATGGCTAGAAAAATACACAAGTGTAGAAAAAGTGATATGTGCAAGTTTTGCACAAAATTGCCAAAAAACCCAATTAGCGATTTTAATCGCGATTAGCACTAAACTAGTGTCAAACTAATCACAAAAACTTAAAAATGTCATAATTCACTAATTTACCCTATTTTAGAATTTTCCATAATTTTTCATAATTTTTCTAACATTTTTCCTATTTATTTGCATTTAATATTAAAATAATCAATAAAATAATATTAAATTATAAAAATTCCCAAAATTAATATTTTATATTTTTGAAGATGTTACAATCTACCCTCCTTAAAGAAATTCGGTCCCCGAATTTAAATTTAAACCCCCACTACTAAAACAATCTCAGTAATAAACCAAAGTCGTCGGGGCTCCGAAATCATCAACACAAAGAACGTCACAGCGCAATGCATGCGCCAGGGTACTGAGCAGATAACTCAAAAACAAAACTCCGTCAAGCATCCCGCAATCATCGGAGTCGATGTAAAAACACAATGTCAAATCCAATACAAAACCGATATGATATGGATCGAAACTACACATGTAGACATCCAATCTATACACGTAAAAAGCTGATGTAAAACATACAAAAGTATATCCAGGTATCGTCTACTGACTAGTCCTGCTCAGCATGAAAGCAAAAACCCAATATCATAAAAGGTACTGCTCCAAAGGGAATAAATCTCAAAAATGTACATAACACAATCCTGTGCGTCTGGTGCGCACGGAAATCAAAAATCCAATATGTGCTAAACAGGTGCACAAAACAACATCTAGGTGCAACGGGTGTGCACGAAACCTCTGTCATGGGCAACGTATGTGCCTGACAGCCAAGGTCCGGTGCATCTAACATGCACGAAGAAATCTCGATTTAGTGCATCGGGTGCGCACCAAAATCGTATCAAAAAAAACATGCGCCCAACACGCGCGAAAATCCAAATCTGTGCATCCATCGTGCACGAATGAAAATCTAAACTCTACGCACTCAACATGCACGGAATCACAAAATCCAATAACAAACATCGAATAGGTGTAAAGCACATCACCAGCACGGAGTGCAAAACCAACCATCAAAATCCGGGTCAAAATCAACGATAAAATGCGTCTCAAACCAAAATCAGGTGTACCTCAAAGGAAAATCTCACAATCGTGTGCATCAGCGTGCACGAATCAAAGCATAACACTAAAATGCATGAAAACTCTGCGCGAAATATATAAATATCCAGTGGGTGCATGAAACCAATATCATGAAACTCAGTCACCAAAACTAAATCATGCAAACAGAACACCCAAAATACCGAAATCCAAAATGACGGATACGTGATAATCGAATCACAAAATCTCAAATCACAAATACCGTCTTCGGTAGTTCCTCCTTCGAGGTCGAGAAGGAGTCGGTGCAATCCACAGCTAGCAGCGCAGGATATCTACCTGCCTCTTGCTCACGGTCTAGCGTCTTCTGACTCTCTGGATCCTTATCTTCTCTGCGGATTACCTATCACGCGGTCAATCGGCTCATCGGCCCTGTCAGGTGTGCTAACGGGGACGATTCCGTTCTGGCACTTCTCTGGTCACCTCTCGGTCAAACCTCACGACCACTCGTAAGGCAGCATATCACTGGCGTCGGCCTCTGGCTCTCTGAAAGCACGTCACACATCCGATCCTGGGTGCAACATCATGGCAGCTATGTCCTGGAAGGAATCCTGCTCAAGGTCTCTTCCAATCATGCCTATGCCGATCTGTACAGAGGCTAGCTCTCCTGCATAACCTCTTCTCGCTCAAAGGGCATCTGTGTCCTCAGCACAATATTTCTCCAGAAACTGGTCACATCGCAACGTCTCTGTAAGCATCTCAGGTCTCTAGTCTCGACGGGAAGCAATGACAGCTCGTCAGGGTCTCACACGAACCTCTTGTTCCAACTGTCTCTATCGTCGTCCACTATGACGTCACGCCAAGCTACTATGCACTGCACTGTCTCGGCCACGGTCAATCTGAAGTCTCTCACACGGACTCGAAATCTCGTACTCTGTAGCTTCATCACTCTGTAGCAGATGTCAGGCCGAACTGGTCCTCGGGAACACGTCTCAACCATCGGAGGAATACTCATCACTCGTCCATCCTTGATCAATTCGCAACGCATCTGGTTAAGTTCCTCTATCCGAACTTGGTCAACTACCTCGTCGACAATGCTGAACTCTGCCCTGCTGGGTGTGCACAAAATGACCACTCTGGGTCTAGGTCTTCTCGTATCGTACTCCAGAAAGGTCCTGCCGAGATTCCTTTCTCAAATCTCAATCCTGCCGAAGTGCCCGGAAGTCATCATCCAATGCTGAAGCTCACGCTTATTCCGGAACGGCTGCATACTTATCGCGCTTCTTTCTGGAAGATATATCCATATACCACGCCTCTGGGTGCGTATCACATCTCTAATATCAGTGGAGTGGAACATCATCTCGTCGAAACCTCGTACGAACTCTTTTCTTCACTCTGCTCAAATGTCGACTGATTCGGACTCGTCTCATCATGGCTACACAAACTGCGCTCCGACGGCTATCCTCGCATCTGGAGTTTCCCAAGCAGTGTCCCATCACAATGTCCGAAAGATGTCGAACCATCCGATCGACTCGTCAGATCCTCATAATCCCCCAAGAGCTCATATCTCGGGTACAGTTTAATAGTATCGAGTACATGCCACAGCGTCGGTGGTCCAGCCGTAGAAGGGCAAACCCAAGCCTCACTAATGGCGCCGCGGAACCGCCGTAAACCCTAAGGTTCAAAGGCTGTCACACGGTCATTAAGTCGAGTTAGGGTTTCATTCTTCTAGAGGGTCCATAGAATCACCTGCATGTCTTTCCGTATACCTTAAACTTGGAAAATGGCTCCTGACATTCGATCGTCTCAATCAACTCTCAGCGAACATGCGTGAAGTCGTCTCTAGCTGGAAACAATCAATCTGATATCCACGCATCGGGGTAAGCGAACTCACCACACGTCCTAGTCATTCATTCTCGGTGACTAGCGACTCGCTATCATCTCTCTAAGTACATGCTCATGCTGCAGTAGCTCCAATCATCTGGGCGATATTTCACCATTTGCAGCAACAACTGGCTCATACACCTGTACGTCGAACAATGCCTCAATCCTCCAGGAAAGGCAATACATAAGCGGTCATCTCTGAATCAGCCTGCTCTAGGTCTGAGTAAGACTCTCCACACTGGAAATCTTCAAATCAACTGGGCCCGCTCTGGCGCAAAACCGGACGAATCACCTTCGTCTCTCAAATCGGGTAGACTAGCTATCATCTGTCGCATATCTGCCTGAAAGCTCCGGCAATCTCAGCTCGTAAGCTTCGGAAGCGACATCCTGTCAATCTCAGCAACAGCTGGTCCATCTGTCTGCACGATAGGCGACATCACAATCCCTGAGGTATACTGTACATCAACAGTCCTCTCTCAACTGGCAGCTCTAACAAAGGCACGATCATCCGGTGCAAACCAAGCACTCGCCTCCACTAGAGGTCACAAACACCAACACTAACTCGAGACGTTCCCATGTCACCAGAAAACACAAAGGTCGGCCCTCGTACCAAACGAGCTCACACCGGCCGTAACCCTAGCAGCAGCCCAAACTACGCTCAAACATGGTGACAGGGATCTCAATCGAGTATCAAAAGAGAGCACATAATGTGCAAGAAAGGAAACAACAGATCCAAAGGGGATACATGATCATAGGAAGGAACAACATCAATGAAGGTATGATCATGAAACTAATAGAATCGGGGATCTCAAATGGATGTATAATCCTGGATCGGAAGAGAATCACTGATCTCTAAACAAATGTCCATCCTAAGGTTCCTTAAGCGGAGTGGCGTGTCGTAAGTATGCCGCGGAACATACCAACGGTACGTCACTCTACTTTAGTCACCTAATCCATCAACCAAGGGTCATCCTAAAACGACGAAAGTTCGGGTTTACACCCCCTCAACCAAGTCTAAGTTCCGTAAGGTCAAGCCTAAGTTCCGTATAAAAACAACTCCCTAGGCTCCACATAGTCAACTTAGACTCGAACCAAGGTCAACCTAGCGCTCTAATAGCAACTTTGTCACGACCCGAAAGAGCACGTGACTGGCCCTTGAACCATACGAAGCCTATAGGACTCCATCTGATCCAAGTAAGCCAAAAGCCCAGAAATCTAAAACTATTTTGAAGAAAAAAGTAAAGAACTGGTTTAAAGCAGTGAAGAAATACAGGTTTGAAATCAAGGTTTTTAAATAACTAAGCCGAATGTGCATTTTAAAAACGGTACAGTCTTTTCTAGAAATTTCGGCAGAGTTTCCTTTGTAAAACTGGCCCCGAATGGGGTAAAACGATAATAGCAAAATATAACATGATAAAGGCATCCCCAAGCGGGAGCTAGCTCTTCGTCAATCGACGGTCACAACCACACAATGATATAATAATATACAACGCCAAGTGGCGAGGATCAAAACCAAAAGAAAGCTCAAAAGTAGCAAGAAAACCGCAATACTACTAAGCGCGACTCTAAGGTCGAATAAAACAACACTGTCTCTGAGTCTGAAAGAATATACAAGTTTTGGTTGATGGACAATTTCTAGATACAATGAATAAATTAAATACAAAGGTGACTCCTGATACGAAGGAATCCACCTACCAAAGCAAATCACCCGCAAGAAGGAAATGTGCCAGAAATGCCGCAATAGAACCTGTACGGCATAACCTGCAAGAGCTGTGGCACAACGGGGGTGAGTTGCCAACTTGTGAATAGAAACATCTACAAGGATAAATCGAAGGCAAGACATAATCCTAAGTCAACGATCAGTAAAATATCCACAAGAGTACATCTGAGTGTAATAAGGTGGCAAGGTAACATCTAATCATGTATATAGTGCCAGGTACTCAGGTAACAACATGTCATCAGTGTAAGGTATGTCTGCATGAAGTATCAATGAAGAAATATCAATAATATCAATACACATATATTAGCGTCCCATACCACTAATATTGGTGTAAGATAAGTGTAAATCCAGTCTGTATATGAACCAAGTCTGTATATATGTGGAACCCGTCCACCTGTCACCCACTGACAGTAAGCATCATGTATGCAATGTGAGGATATAACCAAAATCATGGAAAACTCATCATGAAACCTGTGCCAAACACCGACACGTAAATCCTCATCCGTATGGGGCTCCGTCTGCGGATATCGGCCCTCGGCCCCGGCAGTATGAGTCAACCCATGTCCATTTCTGGGCTCCGTCTGCGGATATCGGCCCGTCGGCCCCGGCAGTATGCCCATCTCTCGGCTCCAGGCGGTATCCCCCGGATATCCGCCGAGCTCAGGTAAAATCACCGGTAGGTACTCGCCCGCCTCCAGGCTCAATCGGCATAACCCATCGATCATCTCGCCGAGGGGAACCATACCGGGCCCACCACGAACCCGCAAACGGTACATCACCTCCTCGAATCGGGTTTCAAGATCACGTCTCAGCACCGAGAAAACGAGTGGTGGACGCACCGAAATATCATATCACGAGGTACCGGGTTTTCATAAAGTGCCTCTTTTCTTAAATAACCCCACGGTCCTCAAAAACCAGAAATCACATGAAAATCCAACATCCAGCAGTAAATCCAATGCGATGTACTATGCAATCAATCCATGATATATGCGACATGTAAAGAGAGTAATCATATCGGAAATCATGCAACATGGAATAGGAATGCGCATATGTCAAAGGAAGCATCATATCACGAATGTAATAGTACTACTGTGTAGTGACATGGCAATTATCGATGATGAAGTGTGTGAGCCGGCAAATAGTGTACGTGAAACATACGCATTATCGATAATGGTGCTGGTGTCCTAACAGCATGATAATAACATGGTAATGAACATATGCCAGCAATGCGAATAGTATGAATATGCGGAAATCTAGTAATCAACAGCACAGTGAAGTATCTACTATGCAACTACATCTAAGTATCCTGTCAATCAGGAGGGGTAGGTGTGGAAACCACCTAAAACTGAGTCTAAGTATATATGTAGATATATAGTCGGTGATCCCGCCTCAATGTCATATCGTAAGATATCCTCTAGCTATGAGTGCGGATCTATCATCAATATCAGCTCGTACGGTAAATCATCGTACGGCATTCCCAAAAGCTGGGTAGGGGTCAACATCTCACTGTCTCATCACATAACAAATATCACCATCATCAGATCATATAGTCTGGAGTACCACTTTATGTCTAGTACAAACGGTAACATCGGTAAAGTATGCATGCGGGGGTAAACACACATCCCAAGCCCGCAAGAATCACAAGTCATACCCCACATATGAATCGTATCAAATCACCGATCCCAGGGCACCAAGCCCACAATATCGACTCATCTCCAAAGTCGTCACATATCATCAATCACAGTGTAAGTACATGTGAAAAGCAAGGGTATATGTATAGGGTAATTCTATCCTAGGGTTCGCGACTATGAACTACACTAGTCACTTCTAACCCTACATATCCAAAATACACCTAATATCACAATACCATATAATAAGCTATCTACGGACTGCGGGGGTGCTATACGCCATCCACCCGACTTTCCCCCGTAGATATAATCTACTCACCTTGCATCATCATTTGCGGACATCACCATGCATTTGCTTGTCGTCCGAAGTCTTCATGGGTACCTACACATCAAAATATCGTATATGCGCATTAAAACCAAATCCAATCTAAAACGGCGCATAAACTCCAAAACGATACGATAAGGGGCCTATAGGTGAGAACCTATGGCACGCCTTCAAAACCATCCATAATCCTCTATATCGTCGTATAAACGACAATAGTCGAGGCAAAACACATTCCACCATTTCCAATCCAAAAATACGGAATACGGAAACACGAATCCAAAACGACAACATAGGATATATGTCCCAGATTTCACCCTAGATAGAATCTGTCAAAACTAGAAGTACCCAGGGCCAAGAATTGAGGAAATGGGGCCAGGCACGCAAAACGAGGCAACTCCTCCCTGGTCTGGCCGCAATTTGCGGCCAGAATGCAGGTTTTGGCGGCCGGAAAGTGGAATGGGGAGCTAGGGTTTTGGGGTTGGCTTCCTGGGTGCCTGCACATGTCACTTTCCACTCAATTTTATTTTAGGGCATCTCGGGTGATAGCAGATTTCAATTAACCTTCACAGATTACACAATTTCCCCGATATCGGTTTCTAAAATCCGTATTCTGGTTCTAGCATCAGGTTTTGGGGTTCCAATTCAAACACTAGGGTGTTGGGAAGATCAATACTGAGTCCAATTTCATAATGCAACACCAATTCACTCAAACCCTAACTAGGTTTCTCTCAAATTCATAATATCACACAATATCGATAAAATCTTGACATGGGGTTATAGGAAAGGCTATAATTAAGCAAATGGTTCAGAAATTACCTTCATTAGCAACTCAAGAAAATTCTTGAGTTGCCCTCTAGTGACCAAATCCATGCTTCTTTAGCTCCATGTGTAGATCTAGGGATTTTGGACATTTTTAATGAAAGGAGATTGGGGTTTTGGTGTGTTTTTAGAGATGATTCATGGCTTGAGGAGGGGAGGGAAATGGAGAAGGGGCAGCAGCAGCAACTATGGGAGAGAGGGGAAGAAATGAGAAGGAGAAACAAGGCTAAGGGTTAAGGTCAAAGTCCACCTCTCTCTCACCTACCCTCATCATTGCATTTTCTTTTCTTTTCCCTTTTCTTTTAAAACCCAACCCTTCTCACACCAATAGTAAACCCAAATGAAAACCATGGCTAGAAAAATACACAAGTGTAGAAAAAGTGATATGTGCAAGTTTTGCACAAAATTGCCAAAAAACCCAATTAGCGATTTTAATCGCGATTAGCACTAAACTAGTGTCAAACTAATCACAAAAACTTAAAAATGTCATAATTCACTAATTTGCCCTATTTTAGAATTTTCCATAATTTTTCATAATTTTTCTAACATTTTTCCTATTTATTTGCATTTAATATTAAAATAATCAATAAAATAATATTAAATTATAAAAATTCCCAAAATTAATATTTTATATTTTTGAAGATGTTACATAAATGATCATAAAAACTTAAAAATGATATAATTCCATAAAATACCCTGTTTTAGAATTTTCCATAATTTTTCCAAATTTTTCTGTATTTAATTATACCAAAATATTAAAATATTAAAAAAAATAATATTAAATTATAAAAATTCCCAAAAAATAATATTTTATTTTTTTGAAATGTTACAATCTTCCCCTCTTAAATAAATTTGGTCCCCGAATTTAAATTTAAACCCCCAAATGCTAAAACATTTCAGTAAAAACCCAAATTGTCGGGGCTCCAAAAACATCAATACATAAAACACATCATAGCGCAATACATGCGCATAAATAATGAGCAGATAACTCATAATTGAAACTCCGTCAAGCATCCTGCAATCATCGGAGTCATGGTAAAGACACAAATGTCAAATCCAAAATAAAACCAGTATGATGTATGTCAAAATTATACATGTATATATGAAAGCTATATATGTAAATAACTAAGTAAATGCATGCAAAAGTATGCGGGTACTGTCTTCTGACTAGTCCTGCTCAGTATGAAAACACATGGCAATATCATGAAACGTAATGCTCTATAAGGAATAAATCTCAAAATGTATATATGAATATCCGGTGCGTCTGGTGCGCACGGAAATCAAAATCCATATATGTGCCATACATGTGCACAAAACAACATCTAGGTGCAACTGGTGTGCATGAAACATCTATTATAGGCAACGTGTGTGCCTGACAGCAAAATCAGGTGCGCCTGACATGCACAAATAATCCCGATTTAGTGCATCTGGTGTGCACCAAAATCGTATCTCAAAACATGCGCCCAACATGCGCGAAAATCCAAAATCGAAGGTATACAATGCGGCCCAATCCAAATCGGGTGTACCGCGGTGGAAAATCTCACAACTGTGTGCATCAACGTGCATAAATCAAATCAAAACGCTAAAGTGCATGAAAACTATGCTGGAAGCGTAAATCAAATTATCGGCATAAAATAGGCATGAAATCACAATCAATACCTCAAGAGTAATAACTATGCGCAAAATATAAATACCCAGTGGGTGCAACCATGGTGCACAAAACAAATATCATGAAACTCAGCCATCAAGACTAAATCATGAAAACAGAACGCCCAAAATACCGAAATCCAAAGTGACGGATTCGTGATGATCGAATCACAAAATCACAAATCATAAATATCGTCGTTGGTAGTCCCCCCCTTCACAGTCGAGAAGGTGTCGGTGCATCCAATGCTAGCAGCGTAAGATATCTACTTGCCTCTTGCTCACTGTCTGGCGTTCTCTGTCTCTGAGTCCTTATCTTCTCTTTCGGATTACCTATCTCGCAATCAATCGGCTCATCGGCCCTGTCAGGTGTGCTAACGGGGACGATTCCATTCTGGCACTTCTCTAGTCATCTCTCGGTCAATCCTCATGACTACTCGTAAAGCAGCATGTCACTGGCGTCGGCCTCTGACTCTCTGAATGTACGTGGTACATCTGATCCTGGGTGAAAATATCATTGCAGTAGTGTCGTGGAAGGAATCCTGCTCAAGGTCTTTTCCGATCTTGCCTATGCCGATCTGTACGGAGGCTGGTACTCTTGCATAATCTCTTCTCGCTCGATGGACATTTGCGTCCTCAGCACAGCATCTCTTCAGAAGCTGGTCGCGTCCCAATGCCTCTGTAGACATATCCGACCTTTAATCTTAACGGGGAGTAGTAACAGCTCGTCTGCATCATGCACGAACTCCTTGTCCCGCCTGTCTGTATTATCGTCCACTTCGACATCACGTCTCTATCTGCGCACTGCAATGTTCTCGGCTACGGTCCATCCGAAGTCTCTCGCATATCTCTTTTCTGCCGAATTTCCCGGAAGTCATCGTCCATTGCTGAAGCTAATTCTTGTCTCGGAATGGCTGCACACTCATTGTGCCTTTTTCTGGAAGATATATCCATAAACAATGCCTCTGCATGCGTATCGCATCTATGATGTCAGTGGAGGGGAACGTCATCTCGTCGAAATCTCTAGCGAACTCTTTACTTCTCTCTGCTTCAATGTCGACTGATTCGGACTCGTCTCCTCGTGGCTGCACGGACTGCGCTCCAACGGCTATGCTCGTATCTGGAGTCTCCCAAGCAGTTTCCCATCACATGATATCCGAATGGTGTCGAATCGTCCGATCGACTCGTCAGAACCTCATAATCCCCCAAGAGATCAACATCTTGAGTACAGTTTAATAGTATCGACTACATACCACAGCTTCAGTGGTCCAGCCGTAGAAGGGCAAACCCAAGCCTCACTAATGGCGCCGCGGAACTGCCGCAAACCCTAAGGTTCAAAGGCTTTCACACGGTCATTAAGTCGAGTTAGGGTTTCATTCTTCTAGAGGGTCCATAGAATCGCCTGCATGTCTTTCCGTATACTTTAAACTTGGAAAATAGGCTCCTGACATTCGATCATCTCTATCGACTCTCAACGAACCTGCGTGAAGTCGTCTCTAGCTGGAATCAATCTACTGATGACCTCACATCGGAAAGCGAACGAACTACCTGTCCTAGTCATTCATCCTCGGGTGACTAGCGACTCACCAACATATCTCTAAGTATAAACTCATGCTGCAGTAGCTCCAATCATCTGGGCGACATCTCGTCATTTGCAGCAACAACTGGCTCATTCGTCTGTACGCTGAACAGCGCCTCTATCATCCTAACTAAGCGATATATCAATGGACATCACATCCTGGCTGGCCTCTAGCAGTAGCCTGCTCCTCTGGTACCAATCGGCACGTCCGAGAAATCTCGTGAAAGCGATCTGTCAAACGCTCATGGCGCGAAAGCACAATAAGACGACGCCTCTCAATGCAATCGTAAGTCTCTGAAATCACGCCATGGTCAGTCCTCGTCTGCGACAAGATCATGCTGATGCAACTCTAGCCGTAGCTCTCTCTCTCTCTGCCCGTGTGATCGTGGCAGCAAAAACATAACCAGTATCGATGAAGATAGATCATAGGAAGGAATATAATACTGTGCACGGAAATGTACATCCAAAGGCTCCTTAAGCGGAGTGGCGTGTCGTAAGTATTCCGCGGAACATACACACGGTACGTCACTCTACTGCAGTCACCTACTCCATCAACCAAGGGTCATCCTGTGAGTATATGCTACTCCTCGGGAACTTTCTCTCTTAATGATCAATGCTATAAACCAAGTAGGTGTCTAGAAAGGTGTTAGCGGGGCTATGTCCACAGGGAAAAGAGGTTATTTAATTAAGGAACTTCGCGAAAGCATCGTAAAACCTCCCTCGAAGTACCAACACTGGCCTGGCTGAACGGTTAAGCAAGTATTGTACGGTGAGATTGATCCCTACTAATTCTTCTTTTTTGGTTTGAGGAAGGATTCGAGAAACAGTGGGAGCCATCCTGTTTAGACAAACTAAAAACCACTCTAAACTTGCAAGAGCATCATGCTAAAGTGTTTCTTCTCTCTCTCCTAATTGCAGCGACCTAACATCATGATCGGACTTAAGTTACTACTAGAAAAAATATACTGACAGGACCAAACTACAAAGATTTGCTCAGGAATGTCAAAATGGCAATCACTTATAACAAGTTGGGGTATCTTCTTACCGCCAAAGCTCTCCCTGTCCCAGGTCCTCAATCCAGCGTCGCGGATAAGGAAATCCGTAAGACCTAAGAGATTGATTGCGCGAGGGCCAAGTGCATCGTGCTTGCCTCTATGGATAATGAACATCAGAGGAGGCATGAGGATATGGACCTAGAATCTATATTTCTTCATACAAAAGATCTGTATGGAGAGCAATCCCGTATCGCCAGATACGAAGTCTCGAAAAAGTTGTTTTCGGTGAGATTGGCCGTCGGATCATCTGTAGCGGAACACGTGCTTCAGATGATTGGCTACATTGAAGAGCTCGCGGACCTCGGGACCACGTTAGAGAATGAGCTCTACACTGACTTGATTCTCCAGTCCCTTCCTTCCACTTACGCCCAGTTTATCCTGAACTTCAACATGCAAGGAAAGGAAGTTGAACTTCCGGAACTCCTTAACATGTTGAGGAGTGCAGAGGGCACCCTGAAGAAAGTAAGGGAAACACCCGCTTTGTCTGTTGGAGGACCTTCTTCTTCTAGGTCCAAGGCGAAAGCCAAAGAAAAGAAGAAGAAAGACCCCAACAAACCAAGGGGCGGTGTTAGTAAAGTGGAAGCCAAGGGAAAGGAAAAAATGGCAAAGGTAGCGGGATAGCTTGTGGGGAAAGAAGAGTGCTTTTATTGTCATAAGAAAGGACACTGGAAGAAAAATTGCAGGGCTTGGAAGGCCAAGAACCAGGACCCGAAGCAAGTTATGGCTTCGGCTTCAGGTGTGTATGTTATTGAAAACTGTCTATCAATAAACTCTACTTCCTGGGTATTGTATACCAGATCAGGATCTCATATCTGTAATTCTTTGCAGGCACTGAGAAAGCGTAGGGTTTTGAAGGCAGGTGATATGACCTTCAGAGTTGCAAACGGAGCTGGCATGGATGCTGAGTCTGTGGGGGACTATCACTTGGGATTGTCAGATGGACATGTTTTGGTTTTGCGTGATTGTTATTTTGTACCCAGAGCGACTTGTAATAACATATATGTATCTTTAATGTCTAAAGAAGGTTATGATTTTGCATTTGTAAGCAATGTTGTAAACATTCACCCTAATCTTGTTTTGATTGGGTCGGGTACATTAAGCAACGGTATATACGTATTGAACCAACCACAGATTTTCAATGTCCAGAATACACACAAAAGAAAGTCTCCAGAAATAAATCATGCTTTCTTATGGCATTGTAGACTGGGTCACATCAATAAGAGAAGGTTGACTAAGTTACATAAAGAAGTATATTTGGATCCGTTCGAATATCAATCATAAGCAACTTGTCAATCATGTCTCAAAGGAAAGATGACAAAGACTCCGTTTACTGGACATGGAGTAAGAGCGAGCGAGCTCTTGGGACTCGTACACAGCGATGTATGCGGTCCAATGTCTACACATGCGCGAAGTGGTTATTCTTACTTCATTACTTTTACAGATGATTTTTCAAGGTTCGGGCATGTCTTCTTAATGAAGCATAAATCTGAAGCCTTTGAAAAATTCCAGGAATACAAGAATGAAGTAGAAAAAGAAACAGGCAAAAGTATCAAGACACTGAGATCTGATCGAGGTGGTGATTACTTGAGTGCCGAGTTCCTGGATTACCTAAAAGAGAATGGAATTCTCTCTCAGCTTACTCCTCCATACACTCCACAACATAACGGTGTATCGGAGAGAAGGAACCGAACCCTATTGTATATGGTATGCTCCATGATGAGTAATGCTGAGTTACCGCGATCTTTCTGGGGATATGCACTAGAATCAGCTGCATATCTTTTGAACCGAGTTCCAACTAAGACTGTGCCTACCACACCATATCAGATGTGGAGTGGGAAGAAACCCTATCTTCAATATCTGAAGATTTGGGGATGTCCAGCTTTTGTCAAAAAGCAGCATGCGGACAAACTCGAGGCACGCTCAGTACAGTGCAAGTTTGTGGGATACCCAAAGAACTTCAGGGGGTATCTTTTCTATTACGTAGAAAAACAAAAGGTTTTTGTCTCTCGTCATGCCCACTTTCTGAAACATCAGTTCTTAGAAAAAGAAATAAGTGGGAGCATAATAGAACTGGAAGAAATTCCAGAACCACAAGCTATTACTGAAAGCTTAGAAGAACCAAAAGGTTCGAAAGAACAGGACATTCCTGTGCCGCTCCGCAGGAGTAGTAGGCATTCTCATCCGCCCGAGAGATACTACGGTTTTCTCATAGACGGGGATAGAGAGGATTGCATCATTGATAATGATGAGCCGACTAGCTTCCAGCAGGCCATTCAGAGCGCTGACTCAGTAAAATGGCTGGATGCAATGCGGGCCGAAATGGAGTCCATGTACACCAACAAAGTATGGACTTTGGACATTGCTCCAGAAGGGGTAAAACCCGTAGGCTGCAAATGGATCTTCAAAAGGAAGATTGGTGTAGATGGACTGGTTGAAATCTATAAGGCTAGACTTGTTGCAAATAGTTTTCGTCAAAGACTTAGTTTGGACTATGACGAAACTTTTTCTCCAGTGGCTATGCTCAAATCCATTCGGATCCTTCTTGCCATTGCTGCCTTCCACGATTATGAGATTTGGCAGATGGACATAAAGACCGCTTTTCTAAATGGAAATTTAGAGGAGTGTGTCTATATGGACCGGCCAGAGGGTTTCATTCAGAGTGAGAGCAGCGGGAAGGTGTGCAAGTTGCTTAAGTCCATTTATGGACTGAAGCAGGCATCGCGGAGTTGGAACATCTGCTTTGATGAGACGGTCAAAGAATTTGGCTTTATCAAAAATCCAGATGAACCATGCATCTATAGTAAAGTTGTAGCAAGAACTGTCGTATTCCTCGTTTTATACGTGGATGACATTCTATTGATAAGAAATGACATTCCTATGCTACAATCTGTCAAAGGGTTCTTGTCACACAAGTTCTCCATGAAAGACCTGGGTGATGCCTCTTACATTCTGGGGATCCGGATCCTTCGTGATAGGTCCAAGAGGATATTAGGACTTTCACAATCGAGGTACATCGACACCATACTGAAAAGTTTCAGTATGGAGATTCCAAGCGCGATAATTTACCGGCTTGTCACGGGATCACCCTCTCCAAAGAGATGTCTCCCAAGACTGATTTGGAAAGGGATCGCATGTCTATTATACCCTACGCATCTGCGGTAGGCTCTATAATGTATGCGATGTTGTGTACCAGACCAGATGTAGCTTATGCACTGAGTGTGGTAAGCCGGTATCAGTCAAACCCTTGGGAGAAACACTGGATAGCGGTAAAGAATATTCTGAAGTACTTGAGAAAGACTAAGGACATGTTTTTGGTTTACGGCGGAAAATACCTCCAGATGGAGGCCTTTGCTGACTCCAGCGTCCAGAGTGACAAGGACTCCAGCAAATCCATGTCGGGTTATGTCTTTACCCTCAATGGAGGGGCGGTGTGTTGGAAGAGTTCCAAACAGAAAATCGTTGCTGACTCGACGATGGAAGCAGAATATATCGCTGCATCTGATGCCGCAAAAGAAGCCGTCTGGATGAGGAAGTTCTTGACAGAACTTCAGGTGGTTCCGTCCATTGTTTCTTCAATACCTCTGTATTGTGACAACAATGGGGATATAGCTTTAGCGAAGGAACCCAGGTCCCATCAGAAGTCTAGACACATATTAAGGCGGTATCACCTGATCAGGGAGATCGTGGATCGCCGGGAGATCGAGGTTCGGAGGGTTGCTACAGAAGATAACACTTCAAATCCATTCATGAAGGCCATACCCCAGACTCAGTTCGAGCGGCTGATCGAGATGATAGGTTTTCGATACGCCAGTACATGGCCTTAGTGCAAGTGGGAGATTGTTAGTGTATATTCCCTAGAGGCCATTACTGTATCATACTAGTTTGTATATTACTTAATGGAAGCTTGGGATATTCACAGTTGTATAGACAATCTTGCTCAAAATAGTAATATGCTACTTCGTTTGTTTTTACTTTAATGTGTGCATGTGTTTCTTTTAGCATATCGTCTATACACATTAGTGGAGTCCTTAGGATCTTTGCTTGATTACCAGCGTTGTGATGGCAGTCACACTAGTGGGGGCTGGGTAATCTACAAGCACATCCTTATACAGGTCCCTAGTTGTAGGATTATCGAGACAGGGCATCGATACTCCAGAGTAGATTAGTGTATACGCTTCTCATCCCAGGAGGGGAGATGGTCTGTTCCACAACCATCAGTACGTCGTACTGGAGATAGTATGCAGGTGCTCATTAGGTTACGAGTACACTGGATAGGACACGCTGGGAACTGTTGGTTTGGTATTATACCTATCGTCAGTTATCAGTTCCCGGGTGACATGAGTACAGCTTAGTCCGCTGACTTGACATTGTCACTTCGCCTCGAGTGTGTTCCCACTGTTCTTAGATTGCTACCCTTCCACGGCTCAAATGAGTCGTGCAAACAGGTAGCAGTTGGGTGCAGTCCCGAAGCACTTGGAGGCAGTGAAGGTTAGACAGGATTCGTCTCTCCCGGTATTGGGGGTTGATATCGCGCTGTGTCTAGGAGAGCCATTACACAAAGTCCCTGGCCAGGGCAAGCGAGATATACTGGTAGCGTTTCCAGTGTTATCTCAGGGTGTTCTGGGCTACACTCCGACACGACTTGTACCGCTATTAGGGGAATGACGTTTACCGCCCCCTAGGCCCGATATGCGATACTCTCAGACGAACAGACCGGACTGTACGGATATTGTCACATTCAGGCTCAGTAGGAGTTCAGATGGGTTAACCTCATCAGTCTTCTTATCGGCATCTACCTGGGGACCGTTACGTACATCTAGTACCGCTTGCGGCCTGTGGTTAAACCCACTGCCAGCGTAGTGTCGAGTCTTTAGAGTCCCACACAGAGGGCTGTTCGCCTTTGGGAAAAACAGAGTAGAGGTCGCATGGTTTTTCGATGGGGTTCGTTCACATCCGCGCACTTGTGCACGTTTGGTGTCCGGGCAGTTATTACTAGCGTGCTTTGGTTTAAGCCAGATCCTAGTATAAGTTTTGGGATTGGTTTTATCTCATTGTATTCATGTTCCTCGGAACACAGATGCGGGTGTGTATGCACAGTTGACTGAGGCAGAGGCAGAGGATTCTCATTTGGGTTGTTGACCGTTGACTTTTTCTAAACCCTAATGAGAATGAGTAATATGATTAATAATATTAATTAAGTATTATTGTGCCATGGTTGAGTTGAACTCTTGACTTTTGTTGACTTATTGACTTTGTTGACCGGTTGACCATTGTTGACTTGTTGACCATCATCATTTCATTTCAAAGATGCTTTTTGTTCTTTGCAATTGCATCAAATGAATGAAATGATAATGGTCATTCATAAACTAACCATCACAATTTCTTAATTACTATTATTATTATCATTATTCCTAATATGAGAGCATGGTTGTAAAATATCCTCATTATTTCTTGCACTTTCTCTCTCATAGTTTTTGCTCATCCTCTTCCTCTCTCTCAAAGCTCTCATCTCTCATGTGTTGAGAACCATGAGCTCTTGAGGTAAAACCATCATAACTCCTCTCTACTCATTCTAGGTTTCTAGGTTTAGCAAGCCAAGCACTTTAGTTACCTCTAGGTTGAGGTAGGAGCTCAAGGTAGAGGCCTTCGGGTGGATCCTTCTTCGACAAAGAGAAGACTACAAGGAGGAGCCGTTCAAACCACTCTAAGGAGCAAGAAGAGAAGGAGTTCAAGACTTAGGTATAACCCCCTAACCGAGTAGCTAAACTTGTAGTTAGTTTGCTAGGTTTTTGTTTGGCAAAGATCCTCTTTTCTAGTCCATGTTACCTTGTATCAAAAATCGTTTTTTTTTCCTATTCCGCCTCCCCGTAAGAACATGGGTGGGTAACGTGGACTTACATAGAGTCCCACATAGAGAGTTTCCCTGCACTGGGCAAAAGGTGTAGTGGCCGTATGGTTTTACGGCAGGGCTACGATCACTTAGGTGCACTTGTGCGCGTATGAGGTTCGGACAGATAATACTGGTGGGTTTTGGTTTAAGTCGGATCCTAGTATTAAATAGATGGATCAGTTTTGTCTCTTTGTATTCGTATCTTTCGGAATGCAGATGCGGGTATGTATGCGCGGATGTGAGGAGCAAAGAAGGAGATACCTCATTAGGGTTTTGACCATTGACTTGATTAGAACCATTATGAGGTAGAGGATATTGTTTGCTAATCCTTTTATTAATGATAATTGTGTCATGACTAATTGGTTTGACCATTTGACTAGGTTGACTATTGTTGACTTAGATATTTTTGTTAAGCACTAGATATTTTCGTGCTTAGCATTAATTATGACATGCTTGTGGTCAAATCAATGTAGCCATCCTAATTATCATAAAAAAAGTTTTATTTTTCTTTTTACATAGTTCATCATCTCATTTACTTTCTCTTTCCTCAAGAGAGCTCCCATACATGCTCTTCTTCTTCTTCCTCACTAGTAAACTCTTAAGCTCTCATGTGTTGAGAAAATTAGAGTTTAAATAGACAAACAAATCCATCCTCAAACTCTACATCACCTAGGACATCAAGCTTAGCAAACTTGTTGCCCTAGTTACCTCGGTTCTTGAGGTGGAGCTCGAACTATAGACTCACGGTGGATCGTCTTCAACTCAAGAAGGCCGTGGAGGTGGCTGCGATCCAGATCGATCCTTGGAACCTACGTAGATGAGGAGGACAGCGGAGAAGACCCGAAGGACTAATAGCATGAGGTATAATCTTCTAGCATAGTAGATAAAACCTCTAGCTTGTTTGTTAGCAATGGTTTGGCAAAGATTCTCAAGCATAGTCTATGTTACCTTGTGAGAAAATTTTGATTTTTACCTATTCCGCCTCCCCGTAAGTACCGGGGTATGTAACATAGACTTACACATTACCTACTGCTGGTGTATTGACGAGTCTTTAGAGTCCCGCATAGAGCTTTCCTAGCTTAAGCGAAACGAAGTAGGGCACATATGTGATATGTGCGGGACCTTGATTAAATACGTGTATTTGATACCGTATTCTAATCTCGCAATATATATTATATCGGTCGGTTATATGTGATATAACCAGATTATTGAATCAAGTGTTGATTCGATAAATTGATATATATATATATATATGATATTAGTCGGTTATATATCATATAGCCGGATTATTAAATCAAGTGTTAATTTAATAATTTGATATATATTAATATATTTGATAAATATATATATATATATATATTAACTAATATAATGCTCACTAAAGAATTTCTTCTTTTTATAATACATTTAATACATATATAATATATATATTATATGTATTTATATTTTGTGTCATGGTGGATGATACATTGGACATGGGTGTATGGGACTCACACCAAACCTAAAGATAATTAGGGTTTTTAATTGTTAAGAGGAAAATAAAATTAGTGGGAAAATGAGCATGGCTTGGATGCTTCATAAAGCATGTAGAAGCCATGACTCATTCCACTAATTTTGTTTTACTATAAATATTTTTTAACCCAATCAATATCTTTAACCATGGTTAACTCTCTACAAAAATATCTATGAGATATTAATTTTCACCCATGGTTCTACATGAGTTCTAGTTCACTAGTTCTTCATCTTGCTTATTATCTTGTTTTTTCTAGAGTTGAAAAGAAAAGGAGAAATAAAATTCTAAAGTGAGAAAAATTTCTTCTTCATCAATCTATACCAAACTCGCAAAGTCTTGCAGCGGCTGGGACTTTCTATCGCTTTTTAGTATAGGTTGTTTGCTTCACTAATTCCTTAATTAGTGAAGAGGTAGCTTGAGTTGGAGATTCTTCAAGGTGGATCATCTTCGGCCTCGAAGATCCTTATGCAAGCTCGTTCCTTTCGCCAAGTGGAGCCTACGAAGAGTTCTAGGGACTGCTACTTGGAGCTTTAGAAATGAAGGACCGGTCTACAAAGGTTGTATTCCTTTTTCACTTAGTATAAAGTTTGTTTACTAGCATATAAACCATAATTCTCTAGTTCGATTCTAGGATTGTATAGCTTAGCCCACTAGATTTCTTAAAATTGCATACTTGATACCTCTAGAAGCCTAGTAGTGGTGCTAAGATATACTTTCACGGTATCAGAGACAAGCTAGAGCATAATGTTTGGTCTAAACGACCTTAAAGTGTTCGATCGGAATTTTCGAAACCACAAAATCATAGTTTCTGTCCATTTTTTTCAAAAGTTGATATTTTACAGAAAAAAAATGTTCAAAAAATCGTGTAGGTAATATTATGGAGACCCAAGAAGTAAGAGACCATATCTCCACCATATCGCCGCGGAAGCACCGCCAAACCCTTGGTTTTCCGCGGTTCCGCCGCAGTCTTGGTGAGTTGATGGTTCTTATTTCTTGTGTTGCTCCATTGCGGCATTTGGCATTTTCTGGGTATTTTTAATGTCATGCTCCGCTTCCCGGTGTACGGACAAGGAGACGTGACGGGTCACGCGACGCATTTACTTAGAAGTAAATACGCTAAGCGGAAATAAGCAATATAATGTAATGTATACAAGAAAGACATGAGATGTAAAAGAACAGCAACTTTTTATTTATTAAACATCATTTACAATACAATGTTGGAAATTAGACTGGAAAGCAATGCCTAAACAATGGCATGAACTGAAAGTAAAAATATATACAAGTGACTAAAACTCCGGGTCTTCTGAGAACTGCTCCAAGTCTTCTGCGCTAGGCTCGATCTCCAGAGAATCGGGTCCTCCTGACAACATTCCGAAGAAGAATAGAAATAGGAATGTCGTCAGCGAACATTAGCTCGGTAAGTCCCACGAGATAGAATAGAACAGATATATTATATATAGTTATGTTTGTTATGTTAACCTAGTTGTTTGTAGCTTGGTACAGAATACATCAGTGTATACGAGAGGAGTCCAACTTTCCCCGTGGACTAAGGTATACGGAGCACAAGGAACCGTTAAGCCACGGAACAACAACATGGATATTCAGGTTAGGTGTTTTATGGTTACAGTCTCATGCCACTTCTAATACATTCCGTACCAATCTACCCCTTTAAAACCCCGTAGTGTATATTGTATTGTAATGAATGGTTGTATACGACTTGCCGAAACCATGATATCATGTAAACGGAATGGATATAAATGGATAGTCATGTAATTAGAGTATATCCATGGTTCGGTTCGGTCGAGTCATGTTGATATTGATTGTATCTGGTATAAATGGATTCATGTTGTATTGGAGTTATATTTGAATTGTATTTAAGAATAGATTGTATTCGGATTGTATTCAGATTAGACTGAGACTCAGATTGAGTCAGACACTTTAAACATTATTGAAGTCCTGAATTAGTTTTGGAGTTATCGGTTACTACTGCACATGGACGGCAGGATTTGTGTCTTTTTCAAAGACAATTACCATATTGATAACCCTGTTTTTAGTTGTATACCTTAAATAGGCAAGCACCTATTTTCTCCGTCTCCCTGAGGCTCAAGAGAATTGGTCCTGCTTAAACCTATATTTACTAAGGTCCTTATTGTAAATTAATATAACTTGAAGGGTTTTATGAAAAAATAATTTTGATATATTTTCAAAATAAACCTCAAGTGTTTATTTATCGTCTTTAGGATTTTTATAGATATAATTTTTTATAAGATGAGATATTCTAGTGGATATAAACCTAAATTGAATAGTACATGGTATTTTCATGTAAATTGACTTGTATTGATTCTTGATGGTGTTTTCATGAAACATGTGATTCTTTTTCTATTGATTTAGAAAACATGGAATATGTTATATATTTAAAATAGATATTTTGATATTATATATATATATAATTATTAAAAATAGAATTTATTTATTAACAGAAATCACGTTTTCTTAAAAATTGTTATAAAAATTCCATCGAGATCGGATACTCCGTGAGGAGGTCTGCATCTCGCCCTACTAATCCGATGGATGTGCGATAATCCGACACCAACCAAATCTAATTCCCCAAAATGGGTTGTAAGGACATAATCGTATGAAATTTGATTAAAACAATTGAAACAAATACGGTTTTGATAGTTTATGGTATTTAAATTTAAAATTTGTCTTAGCCACAAAAATTTCGTTTTCAAGCCATCGTACTATGTAATGATGAGTGTTGTGATGAGGTAGGTCATTACCTCATGAGTTTTCTAAAGATAATATGAGCAATATGATGAAGATGTCGAATAGAAAGTTTGTGGTATTTAACTGTAAGTGAAATAAAAGTTGCATCGCATGGTATTTTGAATTGAAACTTGTTTTAAATATTTGTTTATGATTACTAAACAAGATGTAGCAATACGGGTGTTTAGTTATGTTAGTGTATATGCCCTAGAGGCCATTACTGTATCATACTAGCTTGTATATTACTTGATGGAAGTTTGGGATATTCATAGTTGTATAGACAATCTTGCTCAAAATGGTAGTATGCTACTTGGTTTGTTTCTACTTCAATATGTGCATGTGTTTCTTTTAGCATATCGCTTATAAATATTAGTAGAGCCCTCAGGATCTTTGCTTGATTACCAGCGTTGTGATGGCAGTCATACTCGTGGGGGCTGGGTAATCCATAAGCACATCCTTATACAGGTCCCTAGTCGTAGGACTATCGAGACAGGGTATCGATACTCCGGAGTAGACTAGCGTATGCGCTTCTCATCCCAACGGGGGAGACGGTCTGTCCCACAGCCGTCAGTATGTCGTACTTGAGATAGTATGCGGGTGCTCGTTAGGTTACGAGTACACTGGACAGGACTCGTCGGGAACTGTTGGTTGGTATTATACCTATCGTCAGTTATCAGTTCCCAGGTGACATGAGTACAGCTTAGTCCGCTGACTTGACACTGTCACTTCGCCTCGAGTGTGTTCCCACTGTACTTAGATTACTACCCTACCACGGCTCAAAGGAGTCGTGCAAACAGGTAGTAGTTGGGTGCAGTCTTGAAGCACTTGGAGGTAGTGACGGTTAGACAGGATTCGTCTCTCCCGGTATTGGGGGTTGACATCGCGCTGTGTTTAGGAGAGCCATTACACAAGTAGTCCCTGGCCAGGGCAAGCGAGATATACTGGTAGGTTTCCAGTGTTATCTCAGGGTATTCTGGGCTACACTCCGACACGACTTGTACCGCTATTAGGGGACTGACGTTCACCGTCCCCCTAGGCCCGCCATGCGATGTATTAGACGAACAGACCGGACTGTATGAAGATTGTCACATACAGGCTCAGTAGGAGTTCGGAGGGGTTTACCTCATCGGCCTTCTTATCGACATCTACCTGGGGACCGTTACGTACAGCTAGTGCCGCTTGCTGTCTGTGGTTAAACCCACTTCCAGCGTAGTGTCGAGTCTTTAGAGTCCCACACAGAGAGTTTCCCTGCACTGAGCGAAACGTGTAGAGGCCGTATGGTTTTACGGCAGGGCTACGATCACTTATGTGCACTTGTGTGCGTATGCTGTTCGGGTAGGCAATACTAGTGGGCTTTGGTTTAAGCCAGATCCTAGTATTGCACGGATGGATTTGTTTTGTCTTCTGTGCATTCGCATTCTACGGAATGCGGGTGCGGGTGTGTATGCGCAGTTTTGAGGAGCGATAAAGGAGGAGGTGCCCCATTAGGGTTTTGGCAGTTGGTTCGGCCAAAACCGTAATGTGGCAGACTCATTAGGGTTTTGACAATTCGTTTGGTCAAAACCATTATGAGCCTGAGACATTGTTTACTAATCGTTTTAGTGATAGTTTGGTGATGGCTAATTGCATTGACCATTTGACCACCTAGACCTCTCTTGACTTTGTTGACCCGTTGAACGGAGTTGACCATTGACCTTCAAGAGAGATCTACACTCTTCTTTGATTTTCTTTTTAATTTTTGTTTATGATAATGGTCAATTTTAGCATCAACTTTATCATGATAGGATTAGTAATGATGGTTTTGGTGTATTCTTGCAACCATGGTTCATTTTCCTTAGTTAATCTTTTTTCATTATTCTCTTCTCATTCTCTCTCTTGAAGTGAGAAGAAAAGAAAAGCTCCATTGTTGCTAAAGTTTCTCCTTCATCTTCCTCCTCTTGATAATTCTTTTGATCTCATGTGTTGAGAGAAAAAGAATCCACATAGACAAACACTTCCATCTATCTCTTCTACACAACCTAGGGTATCCAGATTAGCGATCTCGTTGCCCTAGTTGCCTCGGCTTGAGGTGGAGCTCGGTGTACAACTCTCGGGTGGATCGTCTTCGACTCAAGAAGGCCGCGGAGGTGACCTAGATCCGGATCGACCCTCGGAGCGTGGATGGACGAGCCGGAAAGCGGAGAGAAGACCCGAAGGACCGGTTTCATGAGGTATATTTTCTACAACATAGTAGTTAAAGCCTCTACTTGTTTGCTAGTTTCTAGTTTAGCCAAGATTCTTGCTTTTGAGTCCATGTTGCCTTGCGCCAAAATTATTGTTTTTCGCCGTTTCCGCCTCCCCGTAAGAACCGGGGTGAGCAACGTGGACTTACAGTGGTATCAGAGCCTAGCTAAACATAAATTAGCAAGTTAGCAAAGTGATAAGAATATCGATCGGAAAAAGTCGCAAAACAAGTCCGGAAAAAACCATGTTTCTGTCGAATTTTTGTACTGTTCAAAAAATAATTTAACATACATGAAAATCCGGCTCAGGGTTTTCTAAAACCACAGCAGAAAACCAGTCCACTGAACTGATCAAACCGCCGCGGTTCCGCGGCAAGAACATCCTTCTTGCCGCGGTTCCGCGGCCGATTTGACTCGGTTGTGGACCGGGTTTTTTGCAGTGTTTTTATTTGACTGTTTTGGGATTTTTAGTACATGTTGTTTCTGTCCAAATTTTCCAGAAAAGAAATTGACTTTTGGGGTGGTTAAAAATCCGTATTTTTATCGATATTCCGTAGACTTTGGCTAATGGATATTATCTGTGATGTGATATATGTATTGAACGTCTGCTAATCGCTATACGTCGATTAGTGGGGGTTAGACATATCTATGATCTGTAATGTTGATGGTTTGTGTATATGAACTCGGTGGATTGTCGCGGATGAATAGCTGGGAATGGGTGTGAGATGAGAGTTTCTTTTTCTTTCATTCATTGTAAAAGTTGTAAATTGATGTAATATTATTTGTATGGCCACACAACCGGGTCGGGGTTGTAGCCGTCATTGTATAATTTCTTTTTACTATTTTTGCTCCTAGGATAGACCCAAGGTGGGGTGCACAAACTACCGGGTATCTCGAAGTGCCGAGTGGCCTACTCACGGGTTGAGGGAGGTTGCTTCGCTTCGGGTACTTGGCGGGTAGTTTGCCGCACCCGTAGGGGTCTAGGGTGGGGTTTGGCTATTCATCGCGACCGTGTAATCCGTTTTTCGTTGCAGGCTTGAACGAATCGCGGATTCCTAGTATATCCAAAGTGTTCATCTGTGATCTGTAATGGCTATCATTGCTATATATATATATATGATATTTATTTAGGTGTTGCTTATGTTTTGCATCCGCGCTAGTCCAGCCCCCGCTCTATCGTTAGTTAAGTAACCTAACGGGTGATGACGGGGCCCCGTGGCGAATGCGGATGGCATAAGCGTACGCCATATTTTGGTTGTTTTCTGCAATGGTAGGTTTAATTGATGGGACGCATTGGAATTAATGCAAGAAAATAAACCAAGTAAAAGTCGTTGGAACACTTTGAAAACCACTCGGTTCTTTTCAAAAACCAGCATTTTAAACGCGGAGCTTGAACCACTCCTTTTAAAAGCTATCTCGTTCCATCGATTATATCAAGTTCACTACGTTCACGGTTTCGCCAAAACCATTCGTAGCCCTCCGTCATTTCGGTTAAATATTAAGTAGTATTCAAGCTATGTATTTTGACCTTCGCCAAGGCATAGTGATTGGTAGCTGCTGAATATTTATCTGTAGCATAGATAGATGCGTTGGTTTGGGACAGTCGTACTACTATTTTGGCCTTCGTCAAGGGTATGTACGGGTGGGTTCAAATTAACCTGGACAATGACGGGTAGAACTTGACATGTGACTTATGATATGTTGGCCTTCGTCAAGGTCATAAGAGCATGGGGCAAAAATCCACATCGGGAGTTTCAAAAGTACTGAAACTTGCTAGCGATGCATACCATTTGGAGTGTGATGATTCTGGTAGGATTCCTTCAGTTTTGTCACGCGATGATATTTGGATCCCGATCCTACTGTGAGTATATGCTACTCCTCGGGAACTTTTTCACTTAACGATTAATGCTATAAACCAAGTAGGTGTCTAGAAAGGTGTTAGCAGGGCTACGCCCACAGGGAAAAGAGGTTACTTAATTAAGGAACTTCGCGAAAGCGTTGGAAAACCTCCCTCGAAGTACCGACACTGGCCTGGCTGAACGGTTAAGCAAGTATTGTACGGTGAGATTGATCCTGACTAATTCTTCCTTTATGGTTTGAGGATGGATTCGAGAGACAGTGGGAGCCATCCTGTTTAGATAAATTAAAAACCAATCTAAACATGCAAGAGCATCATGCTAAGTGTTTTCTTCTCTCTCTCTTAATTGCAGCGACCCAGTGACCGCACCTTGGTTACTTCTAGATAATAAAATGACTGAATATGACTGTTATGACTGGCAAAGGTCTGTCCAGATGTCCATTGCCCATGACAAGCTGGGACACCTCTTGACTGATCCAACCCCTGCCGTCTCAGGTCCAGTTTCCCCTGTCACGGATATTGATATCCGTAGGACATCGGAAGAAGACTGTGCAAAAGCCAAGTGCCTCGTGTTAACCTCAATTGATGGTACATACCAGAGGCAGCACGAGAAGATGGACTCAGTTTCTATCTTCCTCCATAACAAAGATTTATATGGAGAGCAATCTCGTATCGCAAGATATGAGACCTTGAACGAATTGCTTCCAGCGAGGTTGGCTATCGGGTCATCTGTAAGGGGCAACGTCCTTACAGAGACCAACTCTTTTGAGCTCTCAGACCTGAAGACCACGTTGAAGAACGGTTCAGATGCTGACTTAATTCAACAGTCTCGACCTACTACCCTAAAGGAAACCAGGGAAGTAGAACGAAAGGGAAGGGAAGAAGTTTTGGGAATGGATGTAGTAAAAGAGGGATGTTCCTATTGTTACGGGAATGAACATGGGCAGAAGGATTGCAGGGCTTGCAAAGCCAGTAGCCAGAATTCGAAGCATGTTGTGGCTTCGGCTTCGGGTGTGTTTGTAATAGAGAACTGTATGTCAGTTAACCCTACTTCCTGGGTATTGGATACTGGATCAGGATCTCATATCTGTAATTCGTTACAGGCTCTGAGAAACCGTAGGGTTATCAATAAAGGTGATATGACTCTCAGGGTTGCTAACGGAATGAACATGTATGCTGAATCCGTAGGGGAATATCATCTAGGACTGACAACTGGGAAGATATTGATTCTGCGTGACTGTTTTTATGTACCAGGTGCGACTTGTAACATCATATCTGTATCCTTACTTTCTAAGGAAGGTATGATTTTACTTTTGTAAGCGATGTAGTAAACATCCACCTAAATCAAGTACTGATTGGGTCAGGTACATTGAAAAACGGTATATACATTTTGAATCAAGCTCAGGTCTTCAGTGTCCAGAACACACTTAAAAGAAAGTCTCCGGATTTAAATCAGGCTTTCTTATGGCATTGTAGACTGGGTCACATAAATGAGACACGGTTAACAAAGTTACATAAAGAAGGATACTTGGATCCGTTCGAGTATCAGTCTTATGCCACTTGTGAATCTTGTCTCATGGGAAAGATGACAAAGACTCCGTTCACTGGACACGGAGAAAGAGCGAGCGAGCTCTTGGGACTCATACACAGTGATGTGTGTGGTCCAATGTCTACACATGCGCGAAGTGGTTATTCATACTTCATTACTTTCACAGATGATTTCTCTAGGTATGGGCATGTCTTCTTGATGAAGCACAAATCTGAGGCCTTTGAGAAATTTCAGGAATACAAGAATGAAGTTGAAAAACAAACAGGCAAAAGTATCAAGACACTGAGATCTGATCGAGGTGGTGAATACTTGAGTGCCGAGTTTCTGGGCTACTTAAAAGAGAATGGAATTCTCTCTCAGCTTACTCCTCCATACACACCCCAACACAACGGTGTATCGGAAAGGAGGAATCGAACCCTATTGGATATGGTTCGTTCCATGATGAGTAAGGCTGAGTTGCCGCGATCCTTCTGGGATTATGCACGAGAATCAGCTGCATATCTCTTGAACAAGGTTCCCTCCAAGACTGTGCCTACCACACCATATCAGATGTGGTGTGGGAAGAAACCCTGTCTTAAGTATCTAAAGATATGGGGATGTCCAGCTTTTGTAAAAAAGCAGCATGCGGACAAGCTCGAAGCACGCTCAGTACTATGTAAGTTTGTGGGATACCCAAAGAACTCCAGGGGGTATTTTTTCTATTACGCAGAGGAACAAAAGGTTCTTGTTTCTCGTCATGCCCACTTTCTGGAACATCAGTTTTTAGAAAAAGAAGCAAGTGGAAGCGTAGTAGAACTGGAAGAAATTCCAGAACCACAAGCTATTACTGAAAGCTTGGAAGAACCAGAGGTTTCAAGAGAACCGGACATCCCAGCGCCACTCCGCAGGACTAGTAGGCAGTCTCATCCGCCCGAGAGATACTACGGTTTTCTCATAGACGGGGATAGAGAGGATTGCACTATGTATTATGGTGAGCTTCCAGCAAGCCATTCAGAGCGGTGACTCGGTAAAATGGCTGGATGCAATGCGGACCGAGATGGAGTCCATGTACACCAACAAAGTTTGGACTTTGGACTTTGCTCCAGAAGGGGTAAAACCCGTAGGCTGCAAATGGATCTTCAGAAAGAAGATTGGTGTAGATGGGCAGGTTGAGACCTATAAAGCTAGACTTGTTGCAAAGGGTTTTCGTCAAAGACCTGGTTTGGACTATGACGAGACCTTTTCTCCAGTGGCTATGTTGAAATCCATTCGGATCCTTCTTGCCATTGCTGCCTTCCACGATTATGAAATCTGGCAGATGGACGTAAAGACGGCTTTTCCAAATGGAAATTTAGAAGAGTGCGTCTATATGGATCAGCCGGAGGGATTCATTCAGAGTGGGAGCATCGGTAAAGTGTGCAAGTTGCTCAAGTCCATCTATGGACTTAAGTAGGCATCGCGGAGTTGGAACATCTGCTTTGATGATACTGTCAAAGAATTCGACTTTATCAAAAACCCAGATGAACCATGCATTTACAGTAAGATTGTAGGGAGAACTGTAGTATTCCTCGTCTTCTACGTGGATGACATTCTCCTAATAGGAAATAATATTCCTATGCTACAGTCAGTCAAAGGATTCTTGTCGCAGAGGTTCTCCATGAAGGACCTGGGCGATGCCAACTACATTCTGGGGATCCAGATCTAACGTGATAGATCTAAGAGGATGTTGGGACTTTCACAGTCAAGGTACATCGACACCATACTGAAAAGATTCAGTATGGAAGATTCCAAGCGCGGTAATTTACCGGCTTGTCACGGGATCACCCTCTCCAAAGAGATGTCTCCCAAGACAGATTTGGAAAGGGATCGCATGTCTATTATACCCTACGCTTCTGCGGTAGGCTCTATAATATATGCGATGTTATGTACCAGACCAGATGTAGCATACGCATTGAGCGTTGTAAGCCGGTATCAATCAAACCGAGGGGAGAAACACTGGATAGCGGTAAAAAACATTCTCAAGTACCTGAGAAGGACTAAGGAGATGTTCTTGGTGTATGGCGGAAAAGACCTCCAGCTCGAGGCCTTTGCTGACTCCAGCTTCCAGAGTGACAAGGATTACTCCAAGTCCATGTCGGGTCATGTCTTTACCCTCAATGGAGGGACGGTTTGCTGGAAGAGTTCCAAACAGGAGACCGTTGCAGACTCAACTATGGAAGCGGAGTACATAGCTACTTGCGATGCCACAAAGGAAGCTGTCTGGATGAAGAAGTTCCTCACGGAGCTTCAAGTGGTTCCTACCATTATTGATCCAATACCGCTGTATTGCGACAACAACGGCGCTATAGCTTTAGCAAAGGAACCCAGGTCCCATCAGAAGTCCAGGCACATTTTGAGGCGGTACCACCTGATCAGGGAGATCGTAGATCGCCGGGAGATCGAGGTGAAGAGAGTAGATACGGAGAACAACACTGCAGATCCACTCACGAAGGCCCAACCCCAGACTCAGTTCGAGCGGCTGATCAAGATGATAGGTCTTCGATACGCCAGTACATGGCCTTAGTGCAAGTGGGAGATTGTTAGTGTATATGCCCTAGAGGCCATTACTGTATCATACTAGCTTGTATATTACTTGATGGAAGCTTGGGATATTCACAGTTGTATAGACAATCTTGTTCAAAATGGTAGTATGCTACTTGGTTTGTTTCTACTTCAATATGTGCATGTGTTTCTTTTAGCATATCGCTTATACATATTAGTAGAGCCCTTAGGATCTTTGCTTGATTACCAGCGTTGTGATGGCAGTCATACTCGTGGGGGGTGGGTAATCCATAAGCACATCCTTATACAGGTCCCTAGTCGTAGGACAATCGAGACAGGGCATCGATACTCCGGAGTAGACTAGCGTATGCGCTTCTCATCCCAGCGGGGGAGACGATCTGTCCCACAGCCGTCAGTATGTCGTATTTGAGATAGTATGCGGGTGCTCGTTAGGTTACGAGTACACTGGACAGGACTCGTCGGGAACTGTTGGTTGGTATTATACCTATCGTCAGTTATCAGTTCCCAGGTGACATGAGTACAGCTTAGTCCGCTGACTTGACACTGTCACTTCGCCTCGAGTATGTTCCCACTGTACTTAGATTACTACCCTACCACGGCTCAAAGGAGTCGTGCAAACAGGTAGTAGTTGGGTGCAGTCCCGAAGCACTTGGAGGCAGTGACGGTTAGACAGGATTCGCCTCTCCCAGTATTGGGGGTTGACATCGCGCTGTGTCTACGAGAGCCATTACACAAGTAGTCCCTGGCCAGGGCAAGCGAGATATACTGGTAGGTTTCCAGTGTTATCTCAGGATGTTCTGGGCTACACTCCGACACGACTTGTACCGCTATTAGGGGACTGACGTTCACCGCCCCCCTAGGCCCGCCATGCGATGTATCAGACGAACAGACCGGACTGTACGGAGATTGTCACATACAGGCTCAGTAGGAGTTCGGATGGGTTTACCTCATCGGCCTTCTTATCGACATCTACCTGGGGACCGTTACGTACAGCTAGTGCCGCTTGCTGTCTGTGGTTAAACCCACTGCCAGCGTAGTGTCGAGTCTTTAGAGTCCCACACAGAGAGTTTCTCTGCACTGAGCGAAACGTGTAGAGGCCGTATGGTTTTACGGCAGGGCTACGATCACTTACGTGCACTTGTGTGCGTATGCTGTTCGGGCAGGCAATACTAGTGGGCTTTGGTTTAAGCCAGATCCTAGTATTGTACGGATGGATTTGTTTTGTCTTCTGTGCATTCGCATTCTACGGAATGCGGGTGCGGGTGTGTATCCACAGTTTTGAGGAGCGATAAAGGAGGAGGTTCCCCATTAGGGTTTTGGCAGTTGGTTCGGCCAAAACCGCAATGTGGCAGACTCATTAGGGTTTTGACAATTCGTTTGGTCAAAACCATTATGAGCCGGAGACATTGTTTACTAATCCTTTTAGTGATAGTTTGGTGATGGCTAATTGCATTGACCATTTGACCATCTAGACCTCTCTTGACTTTGTTGACCCGTTGACCGGAATTGACCATTGACCTTCAAGAGAGATCTACACTCTTCTTTGATTTTCTTTTTAATTTTTGTTTATGATAATGGTCAATTCAATATAGCATCAACTTTATCATGATAGGATTAGTAATGATGGTTTTGGTGTATTATTGCAACCATGGTTCATTTTCCTTAGTTAATCTTTTTTCATTATTCTCTTCTCATTCTCTCTCTTGAAGTGAGAAGAAAAGAAAAGCTCCATGGTTGCTAAAGTTTCTCCTTCATCTTCCTCCTCTTGATAATTCTTTTGATCTCATGTGTTGAGAGAAAAAGAATCCACATAGACAAACACTTCCATCTATCTCTTCTACATAACCTAGGGTATCCAGATTAGCGATCTCGTTGCCCTAGTTGCCTCGGCTTGAGGTGGAGCTCGGTGTACAACTCTCGGGTGGATCGTCTTCGACTCAAGAAGGCCACGGAGGTGACCTAGATCCGGATCGACCCTCAGAGCGTGGATGGACGAGCCGGACAGCAGAGAGAAGACCCGAAGGACCGGTTTCGTGAGGTTTATTTTCTACAACATAGTAGTTAAAGCCTCTACTTGTTTACTAGTTTCTAGTTTAGCCAAGATCCTTGCTTTTGAGTCCATGTTGCCTTGCGCCAAAATTATTGTTTTTCGCCGTTTCCGCCTCCCCGTAAGAACCGGGGTGAGCAACGTGGACTTACAAGTTATTAATAAAAGTTATGTTTTTTTTAATCAAAATTAGAATTGGATGTCGGAATAACTCTACTTCTGACGAGTTTTAATAGAAGATCGTTTTAGAACAGAAAGATGTGAGAAGTGAGGGGACTTACCGATTGATTTGAGAGAGAAGAGATGGAGGAAGGTTTTGAAGGCATCGTGGAGTCGCAGTGTTGCCGGATTTGTCTCGAATCGTCGCCAGAACTCGACCTTAGGCTAACTCCACTTGTAAAACTTTCTGACTTAGAAAATTTTGAGAGTTTTGATTCTAGATTTCAGAATAGAGAGTCTAGGATGTAGGGTGGTATTTTTTGGATAGAATTAGTGTTTAGGGTATTAAAATGAGAATTAAAAATGCATTAAAATTTGATTTTAAAGCTCATTTTAATTCTCTGTTAATGTGTTGGGAAAACAAACAGACTAGGGTTAGTAGGGTAGGCCAAAGGGTGTCGGAGTCAAAAGTTGAGGGCATTTCCTACGGTTAGGACCGGCGGCGCCGGCTAAAACGCATCCCTCGCCGGTCGATTCATGGGGGATGGGTGCCACGTGTCACTGTCATTTCATATAACTCGGTGCACATGTTTGATTTCTTAGACTTTTCATTTTTACGTGTGCACGTGTAAACTTTGGGATTCCAAAATGTTTAAAAGAAAAATCAACAAAATAATATGTGGCTGAGGGGATTCGAACACAGGGGCTATGACACAGCAGTGCAAGGCTTTACCAATGAGCTACAAGCTATTTCTTGCTGTTCTAAAACAAATCAAATACTTATAGCATACCCAGGATTTCAAATACTCCATTTAGTACTTTAACTTTAAATAAATTTTGTACATTATAAACAGAGTCGTTACATTCTACCCTCATAAAAATTTCTTCTTCGAAATTTACAATTATTTAAGGACTAATTTACAAACAAGTGAGGGTATCTTGCACGCATGTCGTCTTCTCTTTCCCACGTTGATTCTCCTGGCGTGTCTTTTCTCCACATCACTCGAACCAAGTTTACTTCCTTGTTCCGAAGTGACTTTACCTTTCTGTCCAGGATTTGAACTGGTTGTTGCTCACAGAATAAATCCGTCTGTACAGTGAGCTCGAAGTGATCAAGAATATGGCTGGGGTCGCTCATATATCTTCGGAGCTGGGATATGTGGAACAAGTTGTGCACTCCTTCTAATGAGGGTGGAAATGCCAAGTGATAAGACACTTCTCCGACTCGTTCAAGTATGTTGAACGGTCCAATGTACCTTGGACTTAGCTTACCCTTTCTTCCAAAATGAATCACTCCACGGTTTGGAGAAATCTTGAGAAAGACATGATCTCCCGGTTGGAACTCCAAGTGACGGCGCTTTGCATCAGCCCAGTGCTTCTGTCGGTCTTGGGCTATGCGCATTCTTTCCCTGATAGTGCAAACTACATCCACTGTTGCTGCTATCATCTTAGGTCCAAGGAGTTCTCTATCTCCGATATCGTCCTAACTTAATGGTGAATGATACTTCCTTCCATAGAGCGCTACAAAGGGTGCCATTCCAATACTTGCTTGGTAGCTGTTGTTGTATGAAAACTGTTAGTTGTATGTACGCCCTAGAGGCCATTATTGTACATATGATGCATATTATTATGGATGCTTCGACATATATAGAGAGGACTTTCTTGCTCGACATGATAGTATGCTATCTGGTTGCTCTTTATCTTAATACGTATACTTGTCTCTTGATACTGTCTTGTGGTTACATGTTGGTAAAGCCCTTAGGATGTGTACTTGACTACCAGGATTATGATGCAGATCATACTAGTGGGGCCATGGTAGTCCATAAGTTCATCCTTTAATGCTCCTAGTCGCGAGTGTATCGAGACAGGGCATCGATATACCAGAGTAGACTAGCATATACACTTCTCGACCCATGAGATGGGCGATGGATGATCCCATATCCATTGGTGTTTGACATCAGAGATGGTATACGGGTGCTCAGTGGAGACTGGGTACACTGGACGGACTCGCCGAGAACTCCTAGATGGTATTATACCTGACGTCAGATAGCATTTCTCAGTTGACACTGGTACAGGTTAGTCTGTAGACCCGAGATCATCATAGAGTCTTGTGTGATTCCCACTGTGCTTTGATTTCTACTTTACCACGTTCAAGAGGACGTGCGAAACGGTGGTTTTTGGGTACAGTCCCGAGTCACAAGGAGGCAATGAGCGGTAGGAGGGGATTTCGTCTCTACCGGTATTGGGGGTAGATGTTGTTCTATGTTCGATTGGCTATAACTGGAAGTCCCTGGCTAGAGCTGATTTAGAGATTTACTGGTAAGTGTTATCAGTAGATTCTTGACCCGTTATAAGCCTCGTATCGGCATGACTTATCGAGTTATTAGGGTCTGACGTTTACCACCCCTAGACTGGATATGCGACAACTCAGACGAAGAGACCGAACTGTACGGTAGTGTTACGGACAGGCTTTACAGGAGCTAGAGCGGGCTTTCTTATTGATCTTCTGATCGCTCAATACCCGGATAGACGTTACGTCTAGCTAGTACCGCTGACGGCTTGTGGGTGCTTGATGTGATCATCACCTGTTGCCGGCGTATTGACGAGTCTTTAGAGTCTTACATAGAGGTTTCACTAGCTCAGGCAAAACGTAGTAGGAGCACATATGTGATATGTGCGGGACCGAGAATAATGCGTGTATATGATACCGTATTCTATTCTCGCGATTCATTCGTATCGGTCGGTTATATGTGATATAGCCGGGTTATCGAATCAAGTGTTGATTCGATAAGTTGATACAAATTATATTAGTCGGTTGTATGTGATATAGCCGGATTATTAAATCAAGAGTTGATTTGATAATTTAATGTATAATTGTATATGTGATATACTAGATTACATTAACTAATATTAGCTCACTTAAACATTTCTTTTTCTCACTTGTGTGCATGTAATATATTTGTGATATATATTAATATACATTTTTTTGTGTCATGCTTGATGATACACACTACATGGGTGTATGAGACTTACACTATACTAATTATAATGTAGGGATTAAATATTTAAAGTAAATCTAAATTAGTGGGTAATTAGTCACATGCATGAAGCTTGTAGAAGCTTGTGGATGAATTGACTTAGTCCACTAATTTTGTTTTACTTAAGATATTTATTAATCTAACCATTATAACTTAGCCATGGTTATGCCTCTACATGAGTTAGTATATGATACATACTCACCCATGGTTGCCATTCACTCTTTCATCCATTATCATCTTCTTCTTCCTCAAGCTCAAGAGAGAGCCCACTAGGTTTTGTGAGAAAGCTTTAAAAGAGTGAGAAAATTAATTCTAAAGTGAGAAAAAATCTTACTTCATCATTCTCTACTAGATTAGCACTTTAGTATAGGTTGTTAGCTTCACTAATCTCTCATTAGTGAAGTAGTAGCTTGGGTTAGTGTCTCCTCGACATAGATCATCTTCGGCCTCGAAAACTATAGGGTTGTATAGCACGACAACAAGGTTTAGGAAGGTATCATCCATGCCATTTTATAATATTTTAGGGTGCTGTGAAACCCTGACCTAGATCTTAACTAGAGAATTAGGGTTAACTTTGCATGTAAACAACTTTACATCTAAGTGATAGGGATTACAACCTTTGTAATCCGTTCCTTCGCTTCAAAAGCTCCGAGTTGTGGTCCCTTCGATGTGTTCATCAAGCTCGTGAACTCTAGAGATGCTCCATGAGGTGAATGATGCATCTTACTTGAAGTCTTCGAAATTCAAAACGATCTACCTTGAGTAAACACAAACTCAAGCTAACTCTTCACTAATTATGAATTAGTGAAGATAACACACTAATCTATATGGCTAGTATAGAAGAGGATGATGAAGTAGGAACTTTGCTCACTTTATTATTTAATTTCTCACTATTTTTCTTCTTGATCTAAAAAACTATAGAGCAAAAAATGAGATGAGGAAGAAGAAGATCAATGAATGAGATGAGGTTAGAAATGCAACCATGGGTGAGTGTATGTCATCCACTAACCCTTATAGAGAGTTAACCATGGCTATGTGTCATGGTTGGGTTAGAAAATATCTTAAGAAAAACAAAAAGGGAAGACTTTGTCAATGGTTATCAACAAGCTTCATGAAGCTTCCACCGTGACTCATTTCCACAATTTGAATTACTTAAGAATTTAAATCCAAACATTACATGTAGCATGGTATAATCTCATACATCCTTATTGCATGTATAACCTAGCATGTCACAATATTTTATATCACATATATAATATTTATGTAACAATAGAAAACAATACAATAAACATATATCACATATATGTTAAATGTATCATAAGTGGGAATAATAAATAGTTAAGTGGGCATATATTAGTTAATGTAATTTAATATATCAAATATATAATTATACATTAAATTATCGAATCAACACTTGATCCGATAATCCGGCTATATCACATATAACCGACTAATATATATTTTGTATCATTTCATCGAATCAACACTTGATCCGATGACCCGTCTATATCGCATATAACAGGCCGATATCACATATCGTGAGAATAGAATACGGTATCACATAGCGTATTAATCTCGGTCCTGCACATATCGCATATGAGCTTGTTCATACCAGAATATTGCATTTATTACCGCCCATTCTTATGCTCGTTTGTTTATAGGTAGGTGCTTTTAATCCGTGTTTGCTATATATTTACAGGCTACAGGTTCCTAGTCCAAAATAACGCAAATGATACAAAAACTCCACTGTTATGCCAAAATACAGAACATCTGTTGCCAACAGATAAAAACCGGGTTTCGGTCATCCGTATCCGTCCAGTGCCGCGTACCAGTTCCAGAGACAAGACAAATGGCAGTGGCCATTCGTGTCTCAGACAAGCACAGATCACGAGAGGGGAAGCACAAGAATCAATGGGTGCGCGGAGCTCGAGGGAGATGAGGTCAAAAGGATTATTTTTGAAGCCATTTTGGACTGTTGCAGATCTGAAGAAATTGTGGAAGAAATTTGTAATTTGGAATATGTAGAAAGCAACACAAGAAAACCCAGAAAAAATGACAACTTAACTACTCCAAATGGCCGCGGATCCGTGGCCAATATGGCGAATCGGAGGAGGATCCGCGGCCGAGTTGACTCGGTGTCAACTCGGATTTTTGGGGTAGTTTGGTAACTTCATTTAGGCAGAGAATATTGCCTTAGGGTTTCAGCACGCGGCCTATAAATAGCCCAGTTTTGTGCCGAGCCAAGGGTCTTCTTTTCATGCCTCTTTTTGTTAGGATTTAGTTTAGCTTCTTCTTCTTCTTCTTCATGTATTCTCCATTAAAATGTAGTGAGAGTATTGAGTAGATGATGAAATGAAGATGAGGGTTTTGTTTATTTAACTTGTATCTTTTAATTCCTGCATTGTATTTTAATTCCTAAGTGTAATTTTATTATTGTTGTTATTTCTTTGCTTGTTCTCTGTTCCTTTCTTCTTATCCGTATTATTTTCAAGCGATGATATTTCAACGGAGTTCCTTACTTAGGTGATGACCCAAGAGTTAGCTTACACCATTTCTAAAACTGTATTTTCCTTTTTCTATCTTTTCTTCCTTCTTGTTTTGTTTCGTTTTCTTTTATAATGTGTGGATAATTTCCCACTTGTTAAGGCTAAGGAAGGTGGTATGAGGGACGGAGAAATCCCTTGTGCTTCTCTTTGCCAAACATCTTGAAACGAACCCTGACCAAACAAACGCAACCCCCTCACTTCGGCGTGCAATACGTGACATATAGCCGGGACCTAAGCCGAGAAGTCTTTTAAGCGCACTACAACGTGACATGTAGCTGTGACTTAATTGGATACATTGTTGCGGGTGTTTGGCCGAGGGTTAGAAATAAGCGTATTTAGCAGACGGACAAGGGGAACTAGGAATGGATTTGGCATTGGAAAGCTCGCTTAAACTCGCAAATCCCATTCCTATGTCCTCCTAATCCCCACTACTTTTGATTATCCCAACACCGTTTTAAGAATGGCAAAAGACAAGCACAAGACTAATCCTAACTCTACTAACCAACCTTAACCTTAACAAGCTTACTTGAAAATAAATACGAACACTTATGATAGAACTGAACATACAAATATACAATTCTTTATTGACTCGTCTAAAACACGAAGGGACATACAACCATCTCCCTGCGGATCGACCCGTGCTCAACTGGCTAGCTGCAAAGCGACACCGTCTTGATCGCGGTTATAATTTTAGAAATTTGAATACGCGACACGCCAAAAGCGTGCGATCAAATGGCGCCGTTGCCGTGGGGAAGGTAACGTATTTTCTTTCTTATTATTCAGTTTAATATTCTTTTTATATATTTAAAATTATAAATATAACAATAAAAAAATAATCTTTTTTTTATCTTTAATATTTTTTGTGCAAGTGTGCAGGCGATCTGGAGCAATTACAGCAAGTGAATCAATAAACAGAGGATTTTATTAGGGTGTACAGAGAAAGGCACGTACATTGACCAAAGTTTCAGGCGCCAACTCAGCAATTTGACAACGGAACCGCGGTCAAAGAGGGAGTTTAGCGGCGGTTCCGCGGTCCTATTGTGGGTTTTTGACCTCAATTTTTTTCACCCCTTCTCTTACTTCTAATCTCCTCTGTAAACTCCACCTAACTGTATTTTCTGCCGGTATCTTTGCACGGAATTGCGCCACCGCAAAATAAAATTTTTGTTGTTTTAGATTTTTGTTTGTTTATGCGCTTTTCATATAATAATACGGACTTTAAGGGGCTATAACACCAATTCAGATTGGGTGCGAATTTCATCACCCTTCCTAAGACCCCATAAATCACTAATTGCTTATGCATCACTTTGAGTTAATAAAAAATATCCAGACCAAACCTATAAGGACTTGTCGCGCTCATTTAGGACAAGTGAAGGTTGCGGGGAATCGGTCGTTTATCTAAACTTGACTTTGTGGTGCCTAGACTAGACAAGTGAGGAGGTAATTTTAAAAGGCCCATTTCACGGTGATTGGTGAGCGGAACCCTCCTTCCCTCATTGTGCTTACTTGGCCACAATTGGCAGTGAAGAGGCGATTTGATGGTTATCCTACAACTTGTCGCTTCGAAGTCTAGGAGCGGTCTAGTTTGACTTTAAAGACCCTAGCTCTAGGCGATTGTTTGTTCATTTTGTGATTGTGATTGTGCTTATGTAAAGTCTAGTCCCATAATTCCGTATTCTTTCAAACAAACAATTTTTAAAACTCCAAAAACAAACAATTTTTTTAAAAAAAAAACTAAAAAAAAATTTAAAAAAAATACCACTTCCTTCCCTCCCTACCTTTTCACTCATCTAACATGGGTACCCCGCCTCGAAAAACTCTTGACGAACTTTGGTACCCACAACCAGACATTATTTCTTACAGTTCTTGCTTTGGCCGAATTTCGAACGATCCCTCCATGCCAAAAATTTCTTTGAAAGATCGGATACACGCGTCTAGGACGAACAACCGGACTTCGCAATCCACCTTGTATCAACCATTTCAACCTTCACCACCTTCTTACGTTGATACCCCTTTTGCGAGCCGTCCCTTATCCATTGCTGAACGTATTGAACAATCTTGTAATCGATCTTTCGCTTCTTTCACCACTGCCAATTCTTTTGATCAACAATTTCAATCACCTTCATATCCGAATGTTGATCCTACTCCTGTCCAACCATTCAATTCCTACCAGTCCTACCCGACTTTTACACCTTCCCTAGACATTGCTTCTCCACAGCCTTTTGGGAGTTTCCAGTATCCAAACGAGTTTGAATCTTTTACTGAAACCCCTCCACAACCCATGTCTAGTCTGGAACAGTCGTTAGAATACTTTCGGGTAGCGTCGTACCAACAGATGATGGATTTGAATACGTCCATGGCCGCCCTCATACAACCTAGTGACCCGATAGCTAGTTTCCAACTAGCTCCACATTTTCCAATGTATGATGAAGCGGTAGGACAGGCTGAGAATTTGAGTAGTGAAAGTGGGTTGTACACCCTTTCAAATCAAACCTACCCGTCCCAAATTGAATCCCACAACTCCGATTTTGAATGTCTATCAAGTGTCCCAGAGGATTTATCAATTGAAGATAAAATGATTAATGAGTTGTGTGACTTTGTAGTGTTTGATTTACCAGATTGTGAAGGGTACCTCCCATGTGAAACAAATCCCAAACCTTTTTACCTTTACACCTTCATCTTAGAACCAGAATCGATTGAAATCCATGCTTTTGATGAGGTGTCTGAGAAAATTGATTTTCACTTGATTGAGGATGTTGATACTGGGAATATTTTGGATGATGAACCCTCTACTTTGGATGAGTTTTTCTCTCCAATTCATCATCCCAAATCCTTTACCGTTTTTCCCGAACTTCATATACGTCTTGAGTTTGATGAGTATTGAATGGATAAGCTGATTTTTGAGGAGAATTTTGAGGATAGTATTGAGGATGAAACAATTTTAGTTGATGAGTCGGATTTTCCAATTCATCCTATCTCTTTCACTAACTGTGTACATCCTCCTAAACCCTTACCTGATACCCTTCCTCAATCACTCCCTTCTATACTTTCTATCGTTCCGACCTTGCAAGACACCGCATCACTTTCATTTCTTGTGTCTGGTTTACCAAGTTCGGTGTACCCATGTTTTCTCACGAATCTTGAGGGATTTGACTCCATTTCTCGACGGGTTGATAGATTAGCACAATCGCTTTTTACATATCGGTCATTACAAATTGTGCTAATCTATTCACTCATTTTCCATCCTCAAGTTCGTATTCCACTTCTTTCTCCCTTCCGCCATTCTTCTCCTCCACCGAGACCGTACGCCACTTCTATCCCCACACGGTCTCGCGTGTTTCTTATTTCTTTTCTCTAAACTCCATTCTTTCACCAACCGCCGCTTTATAATGATAAATTTTTTGAATGGTTGGTGTTAACTTTTAGCCTTTGTAAGGCCTTGTATAGCTTGATCCTATTTTCTCCCCCCTAACTCTGAACTTTAACGCTTAAACGGTGGAAACACTGTTTCACTTAAGTTTGGGGGGACCTTTTTTTTTGTATATATTTTTTGGTTTGCTTTTTGTATTGTATAAAATTTTCTTTTAGGGAGCGCCGACAATTTTGACCCTCTTGGTGTAGCCTGACAGTAAGGGTACTGTCAAGTTTAAGTTTAGCGGTGTGCTTGGTAAGCTTTCTTCCTTCGCATTCATATGTATATTTTGCATTTTCATACTTATAAAAAAACCCATAAAAATAAAAAAAAATACAAAAATATAAAAACTTTGTCGTCAAGTTAGCAAATAGGGTAACTTAGATTTTTATTCCGAAAGTTTTGTTGATACGCTAGAAATAACTAAATTCTAGGCTTAGGAATTGAAAACCCTAAAAATAACCCTCATTCTGTTTAACTTTGGTAAGTATACGTCCTTGCAGTTATTTTTTGAGAAATAGGGAATCTTGAGTTCAGTTCTTGAGTTAAGTCAAGATGAAGGTAATGTATTGATGCTTTACTGAAGGATAAGTCTGAAAAATAGTTTATATTCTTGAATACAAATTTAGAAAGTATATACCCTACAAACTGCACTTACACGTACCTTGAAACTTGGGATAATAGAGGATACCTAGAAATACTCTTTCCAGAAAACCTAGTATGAAAGAAAAAACCGTATTTGAAGCTAAACAACAAAAGAGCATATTGAAAAATATATCTTGTCTTGAAAAAGAAAAATAAAGAAAAGAAAAATAAATAAAGTCAAGACCTGGAAACTGCTATTTACGCTTCAAGCTCACACATTCAGTAATCTGCTGTTAGTGCCTTAAGAAGCATTAATAGTCGCATGAAAGGTGTGTGAGCGGCACCGTCCATCATTAATGAAAAGAAGTAGTATTAGGCATTAGGGCAAGGGTACTATAGCTTGAATTGAATTCTTGAGCGTAGGGGTGAAATTATACACACATGTGGGGGTATACGATCGATGTTTGGAGGAAAGATAGTGTTAGTGTATATGCCCTAGAGGCCATTACTGTATCATACTAGTTTGTATATTACTTAATGGAAGCTTGGGATATTCACCTTGTATAAACAATCTTGCTCAATATAGTAGTATGCTACTTGGTTTGTTTCTACTTCAATGTGTACATTTGTTTATTTTAGTATATCACCTATACATATTAGTGGAGCCCTTAGGATCTTTGCTTGATTACCAGCGTTGTGATGGCAGTCACACTAGTGGGGGCTGGGTAATCTATAAGCACATCCTTATACAGGTCCCTAGTCGCAGGACTATCGAGACAGGGCATCGATACTCCGGAGTAGACTAGCGTATGCGCTTCTCATCCCAGTGTGGGAGATGGTCTGTCCCACAGCCATCAGTACGTCGTACTGGAGATAGTATACGGGTGCTCGTTAGGTTACGAGTACACTGGACATGACTCGTCGGGAACTGACCGGTTGGTATTATACCTATCGTCAGTTATCAGTTCTCAGGTGACATGAGTACAGCTTAGTCCGCTGACTTGACACTGTCACTTTGCCTCGAGTGTGTTCCCACTGCACTTTGATTACTACCCTACCACGGCTCAAAGGAGTCGTGCAAACAGGTGGTAGTTGGGTGCAGTCCCGAAGCACTTGGAGGCAGTGACGGTTAGATAGGATTCGTGTCTCCCGGTATTGGGGGTTGACATCGCGCTGTGTCTAGGAGAGCAATTACACGAGTAGTCCCTCGCCAGGGCAATCGAGATATACTGGTAGGCTTCCGGTGTTATCTCAGGGTGTTTTGGGCTTCACTCCGACACGACTTGTACCGCTATTAGGGGACTGACGTTTACCGCCCCCCTAGGCCCGCCATGCGATGTATCAGACGAACATACCGGACTGTACGGAGACTGTCATATTCAGGCTCAGTAGGAGTTCAGATGGGTTTCATCTCGTCAGTCTTCTTGTCGGCTTCTACCTAGGGACCGTTACGCACAGCTAGTGCTGCTTGCGGTCTGTGGTTAAACCCACTGCCAGCGTAGTGTCGAGTCTTTAGAGTCCCACACAGAAAGCTATTCGCCTTTAGGCAAAAGAGTAGAGGTCGCATGGTTTTGCGAAAGGTCGCATGGTTTTGCGACAGGGTTCGGTCACATCCGTGCACTTATGCACCTACAGTGTCCGGACAGTTAACACTAGCGGACTTTCGTTTAAGCCAGATCCTAGTGTACGTTTGGGGATTGGTTTTATCCAGTATGTATTCGTGTTCCTCGGAACGCGGATGCGGGAGTGTATGCACAGTTGACGGAGAGACAGAGGCAGAGGATTCTCATTAGGGTTGTTGACTGTTGACTGTTGACTATTGACTTTTTGCTCAACCCTAATGAGAATATGATATGTAATTAACAATAATATTAATTAAGTATTATGGTGACATGGTTGTTGAGGGGTTGACTTTGTTGACTTGTTGACTTTGTTGACCGGTTGACTAGGTTGGACTAGTTGACCATCATGATGACAATGGCTATCATTTCATGGCAAAGACTTTTTACTTGCTTGTTTCTCTTGTGAAAAATGAGTGCATGAAATGATATGGCTATTGTAGCTTAAACCATCACATAATACTTGATTGCTATGATTTGTGATGATGGCTTTGGATTATGAGAGCCAAGAGAGAAAAGTCTTTCTCATTCTTTCATTTTTCTTTTCTCTCTCTTGTGTTCTTGATCTCTCATCCTCTTCCTCTTGCTCTCCCTCTCTTTAGTCTATGGTTCACTTGTCTCATGTGTTGAGAACCAAGAACCATAGAGAAAATCCCAACACACTCTCCTCTACTCACTCTAGGTCACAAGGTTTAGCAAACCGAGTGAACTAGTTTCTTCAAAGATCGAAGAAGAAGCCAAAGGTAGAAGCTTTCAGGTGGATCGATCTTCGGCGCAAGGAGACGACGGGGTGAAGCCGATCCGGACAACCATCGAGTGTAGAAGACGAAGGAGTTCAAGAAAGAAATGTATAACCCCCTAACCGAGTTGTTAACAACTCCTAGTTAGGTTGTTAGTTAGATGTTTAACAAAGATCCGGTTTTGAGTCTATGCTACCACCTCTAGAAAATTGTTTTTTATCAAATTCCGCAAGCCCGAAAGTACCGGGAGAGGTAGCATGGACTTACAGTGGTATCAGAGCCTAGTTGAACTCTATCTAACATGTTAGCAAAGTAACTAGAAAATCGATCAAAGAAAAAGTCACGAAACGAACCCGATATGTCAAGTTTCTGCCGATTTTTTTTCTGTTCAAAAACTGATAAATTTCATCTTAAAAATCGGCTCAGGCTTTTGTTTGAATAACCACAAAATTTGGTCCCACGAACCGATCAAAGCGCCGCGTAAACGCGGCGGGAGTACGCTCCCGCCGCGGTTCCGCGGCCGAGTTGACTCGGCCGAGGTCCAAATTTAGTGCAGTGTATTTCTGGGGTTGTTTTGGGATTTTTGGAATATGTCTTTTCTGCCCAGATTTTCCAGAACGAAAATTTTGTGTTTGGGGCCTAAAAATCCGTATTTTTGATCGAACTTCTAAAGACTTAAGCTGGCGGGTTTTTCTGTGATGTGATATTTGTATTGAACGTCTGCTAATCGCTATATGTCGATTAGTGGGGGTTATACAAATCTGTGATCTGTAATGTTGCTGGAATGTGTATATGAATTCATTGGATTGTCGCGGGTGAATAGCCGGGGGTTGTGAGACGAGAGTTTTCTTTTCTTTCAATTCATGTAAATTTGTAAATTGATGTAATAATTATTTGTATGGCCGCACAACCGGGTCGGGGTTGTAGCCGTCATTGTATAATTTCTTTTTACTGTTTTTGCTCCTAGGATAGACCCATGGAGGGGATGCACAAGCTACTTGGTATCCCGAAGTGCCGAGTGGCCTACTCACAGAGTTGAGGGAGGTTGCATCGCTTCAGGTACTTGGCGGGTAGTTTGCCGCACCCGTAGGGGTCTTGGGTGGGGTATTGGCTATTCACCGCGACCGTGTAATCTGCTTTTCGTTACAGGCTCGTACGAATTGCGGGTTCCTAGTATATCCAATGTGTTTATCTGTGATCTGAAATGGCTATCATTGCAATATATCTATATATGATATTATTTAGGCGTTGCTTATGTTTTACAGCCGCGCTAGCCCAGCCCCCGCTCTGTCGTTAGTTAAGTAACCTAACGGGTAATGACGGGGCTCCGTGGCGAATGCGAATGGCATAAGCGTACGTCATATTTTGGTTGTTTTCTGCAATGGTAGGATTAAATGATGGGACGCATTAAAAGAACTAATGCAAGAATTACACGCATTAAAATAACTAATGCAAGAAAATAAACTAAGTAAAAGTCGTTGGAACACTTTCGAAAAACCACTCGGTTCTTTTCAAAACCAACTTTTAAAATGCGGAGTTTGAGCCACTCCTTTTTTAAAAGCTATCTCGTTCCATCGATTATATCAAGTTCACTACGTTCACGGTTTCACATGGATAGTCAATAGTATTCAAGCTATGTATGTTGGCCAAAGTCAAGGCATAGTGATTGGTAGCTATTGGGTATTCATGTATAGCATAGATAGATGCGTTGGTTTGGGACAGTCGTACTGCCATTTTGGCCAAAGTCAAGGGTAGGTACGGGTGGATCCAAATTAACCTGGAGAATGACGGGTAGAACTTGGCATGTGCTTATGATATTTTGGCCAAAGTCAAGGTCATAAGAGCATGAGGCAAAAATCCACATCGGGAGTTTCAAAAGAACTGAAACTTGCTAGTGTTGCATACCATTTGGAGTGTGATGATTCTTGTAGGATTCCTTCAGTTTCGTCACGCGATGATATTTGGATCCCGATCCTACTGTGAGTATATGCTGTAAGTCCACGTTGCGACCCCCGGTTCTTACGGGGAGGCGGAAACGGTATAAAAATCAAATTTTTAGTGCAAGAGGCAACATGGACAATGTAAGGTCGGGATCGTTGTCTAAACTAAAACTAGCAACCTAGCTAAAGAAGTTTAGCTACTCGGATGAAGATGGTTATACCTAGACTTGAACTCCTTCGTCTTCAAACTTTGTAGAGGTTGATGGTTCTCCTTTGTCGCCTTCTCCCGTCGAAGATGGATCCACCTCGAAGGCTCGACCTTTGGGCTCTTTCTCGTACTTGGAGTGAACTAGAATCGCCGGCTTGCTAGACCCTTGATCCTAGAGTGAGTAGAGAGTGTTTAGGGTTTGCTTTTGTTTTTCAAGAGAAGGATTCTCAACTCATGAGAAGGTTTCTCTTGACTAGAGGAAGAAGAAGATGAGAATGAAGAGAGAGAGTGAGTATGATAGAAAATAAGCTCACCTTTTTCTTTTTGCAACCATATCAAAATGAAAAAGGTTTAATCAAATAATAATAATAATCAAAATGAAAAAGGTTTGATGGATAGTTTAGAATGACTAATATCATTACAAGCATTAAATGAATAAAGCAAGAATGAAAAGGCATCTTGCATTTGTAATGATGGTAGTCAAATGTTCAACCATGGTCAACAAGTCAACCATGGTCAACAAGTCAACAAAAACTAACCATGACACAATTTCATTTTATTATATATTATTAAATGATATAATACAAATCCATTAGGGTTTGGAAAAAGACGACTGTCAACTGTGCATACGCACCCCGTTCCGAAACCCTAATGAAAATCATCTTCCTCCTCCTCAAATAACTGTGCATACACACCTGCATTCCTGTTCCGAGGAACATGAATACTGAGAGATAAAAGCAACCCCAAAAACTATACCAGTATCCGGCTCAAACCAGAGCCCGCTGGTAGTATCTGTCCGGACTCCAAACGTGCACAAGTGCGCGGATGAGAACGGACCCTGTCGCAAAACCATGCGACCTCTACTCTGTTTTGCCCAGAGGCGAATACCCTCTGTGTGGGACTCTAAAGACTCGACACTACGCTGGCAGTGGGTTTAACCACAGACCGCAAGCGGCACTAGCTGTGCGTAACGGTCCCCAGGTAGATGTCGACAAGAAGGCTGACGAGGTGAAACCCCATCGGTACTCCTACTGAGTCTGAATGTGACAGTCTCCGTACAGTCCGGTCTGTTCGTCTGATACATCGCATGGCGGGCCTAGGGGGCGGTAAACGTCAGTCCCCCAATAGCGGTACAAGTCGTGCCGGAGCGATGCCCAAAACACCCTGAGATAACACTGGAAACCTACCAGTATATCTCGTTTGCCCTAGCCAGGGACTACTTGTGTAATGGCTCTCCTAGACACAGCGCGATGTCAACCCCCAATACCGGGAGAGACGAATCCTGTCTAACCGTCACTGCCTCCAAGTGCTTCGGGACTGCACCCAACCACCACCTGTTTGCATGACTCCTTTGAGCCGTGGTAGGGTAGTGATCAAAGTGCAGTGGGAACACACTCGAGGCGAAGTGCCAGTGTCAAGTCAGCGGACTAAGCTGTACTCATGTCACCTGGGAACTGATGACTGACGATAGGTATAATACCAACCTATCAGTTCCCGACGAGTCCTGTCCAGTGTACTCGTAACCCAACGAGCACCCGTATACTATCTCCAGTACGACGTACTGATGGCTGTGGGACAGACCATCTCCCACACTGGGATGAGAAGCGCATACGCTAGTCTACTCCGGAGTATCGATGCCCTGTCTCGATAGTCCTGCGACTAGGGACCTGTATAAGGATGTGCTTATAGATTACCCAGCCCCCACTAGTGTGACTGCCATCACAACGCTGGTAATCAAGCAAAGATCCTAAGGGCTCCACTAATGCGTATAAGTGATATAGTAAAATAAACACAAGTACACATTGAAGTAGAGACAAACCAAGTAGCATACTACTATTTTGAGCAAGATTGTATATACAAGGTGAATATCCCAAGCATCCATTAAGTAATATACAAACTAGTATGATACAGTAATGGCCTCTAGGGCATATACACTAACATATGCTACTCCTCGGGAAATTTCTCACTTAACGATCAATGCTATAAACCTAGTAGGTGTCTAGAAAGGTGTTAGCGGGGCAACGCTCCCAGGGAAAAGAGGTTCTTAAATTAAGGAACTTCGCGAAAGCGTTGGAAAACCTCCCTCGAAGTACCGAAACCAGCCTGGCCGAACGGTTAAGCAAGTATTGTATGGTGAGATTGATCCTGACTAATTCTTCCTTTTTGGTTTGAGGAGGGATTCGAGAAACAGTGGGAGCCATCCTGTTTAGACAAACTAAAAACCACTCTAAACTTGCAAGAGCATCATGCTGAGTGTTTCTTCTTCTCTCTCCTAATTGCAGTGACCAATCGACATGACTGGACTTAAGTTACTTCTAGATAAAAACATACTGACAGGGCCAAACTACAAAGATTGGCTCAGGAATGTCAAAATGGCAATCACTTACGACAAGCTGGGGTATCTTCTTACCACCAAAGCTCCCCCTGTCCCAGGTCCCACCTCCAGCGTCGTGGATAAGGAAATCCGTAAGACTTGGGAGATTGATAGCGCGAAGGCCAAGTGCCTCGTACTTGCCTCTATGGACAACGAACATCAGAGGAGGCACGAGAATATGGACCTCGAATCCATATTTCTCCATACAAAAGAACTGTATGGAGAGCAATCTCATATCGCAAGATACGAAGTGTCGAAGAAGTTATTTTCGGCAAGGTTGGCCATCGGGTCATCGGTAGCGGAACACGTGCTTAAGATGATTGGCTTCATTGAGGAGCTCGCTGAACTTGGGACCACGTTAGAGAACGAGCTCTATACGGACTTGATTCTCCAGTCCCTTCCTTCCACTTACGCCCAGTTTATCCTGAATTTCAACTTACAAGAAAAAGAAGTTGAACTTTCAGAACTCCTCAACATGCTGAGGAGTGCAGAGGGCACCCTACAGAAAGGTAGGGAAACATCCACTTTGTTTGTAGGAGGATCTTCCTCTTCTAGGTCCAAGGCGAAAGCCAAGGGAAAGAAGAAGAAAGCCCCAGCCAAACCATAGGGCGGTGTTGGTAAAGTGGATACGAAGGGAAAGGCAAAGGCAACAAAGAAAGCGGGGCAGCTTGTGGATAAAGAAGAATGCTTCTATTGTCATAAGAAGGGACACTGGAAGAATGATTGCAGGGCTTGGAAAGCCAGGACACAGGAATTGAAGCAGGTTGTGGCTTCAGCTTCAGGTGTGTATGTTATTGAAAACTGTCTTTCAATAAACTTTATTTCCTGGGTATTGGATACCGGATCAGGATCTCATATCTGTAATTCTTTGCAGGCATTGAGAAACCGTAGGGTTTTGAAGGCAGGTGACATGACCCTCAAAGTTGCAAACGGAGCTAGCATGGATGCTAAGGCCGTGGGGGACTATCACCTGGGAATGTCAGATGGACATGTTTTGGTTTTGCGTAATTTCTTTTTTGTACCCAACGCAACTTGTAATATCATTTCTGTATCTTTAGTTTCTAAAGAAGGTTACGAATTTGCGTTTGTAAGCAATGTTGTAAACATTCACCTTAATCAAGTTCTGATTGGGTCAGGTACATTTAGCAATGGTATATACGTATTAAACCAACCACAGATTTTCAATGTCCAGAATACACACAAAAGAAAGTCTCCGGAAATAAATCAGACTTTCTTATGGCATTGTAGACTAGGTCACATCAATGAGAGAAGGTTGACGAAGTTACATACAGAAGGATATTTGAATCCGTTCGAATATCAATCATATGCCACTTGTCAATCCTTTCTCAAAGGAAAGATGACAAAGACTCCGTTCACTGGACACGGAGTAAGAGCAAGCGAGCTCTTGGGACTCGTACACAGCGACGTATGCGGTCCAATGTCTACACATGCGCGAAGCGGTTATTCTTACTTCATTACTTTTACGGATGATTTTTCAAGGTACGGTTATGTCTTCTTAATGAAACATAAGTCCGAAGCCTTTGGAAAATTCCAGGAATATAAGAATGAAGTAGAAAAACAAACCGGCAAAAGTATCAAGATTCTAAGATCGGATCGAGGTGGTGAATACTTGAGTGCCGAGTTCCTGGACTATTTAAAAGAGAACGGAATTCTCTCTCAGCTTACTCCTCCATACACTCCGCAACATAACGGTGTATCGGAGAGACGGAACCGAACCCTATTGGATATGGTACGGTCCATGATGAGTAACGCTGAGTTACCGCGATCATTCTGGGGGTATGCGCTAGAATCAGCTGCATACCTTTTGAACCGAGTTCCCACTAAGACTGTGCCTACTACACCATATGAGATGTGGTGTGGGAAGAGACCCTATCTTAATCACATTAAGACATGGGGAAGTCCAGCTTTTGTCAAAAAGCAGCATGCGGACAAGCTCGAGGCACGCTCAGTACAGTGCAAGTTCGTGGGATATCCAAAGAATTCCAAGGGATATTTCTTCTACTACGAAGAGGAACAAAAGGTTTTTGCTTCTCGTCATGCCCATTTTCTAGAACACCAGTTCTTAGAAAAGGAAATTAGTGGGAGCGCGGTAGAACTGGAAGAAATTCCAGAACCACGAGCTATTACTGAAAGCTTAGTGGAACCAGAGGGTTCAAAAGAACAGGATATTCCTACGCCGCTCCGCAGAAGTAGTAGGCAGTCTCATCCGCCCGAGAGATACTACGGTTTTCTCATAGACGGGGATAGAGAGGATTGCATCATAGATTATGATGAGCCTACTAGCTTCCAGCAAGCCGTTCAGAGCGTCGACTCGGTAAAATGGCTGGATGCAATGCGGACCGAAATGGAGTCCATGTACACCAACAAAGTATGGACGTTGGACATTGCTCCAGACGGGGTAAAACCCGTAGGATGCAAGTGGATCTTCAAAAGGAAGATTGGTGTAGATGGACAGGTTGAGACCTATAAAGCTAGACTGGTTGCAAAGGGTTTTCGTCAAAGACCTGGTTTGGACTATGACGAGACTTTTTCTCCAGTAGCTATGCTGAAATCCATTCGGATCCTTCTTGCTATTGCTGCCTTCCACGATTATGAGATTTGGCAGATGGACGTAAAGACTGCTTTTCTAAATAGAAATTTAGAGGAGTGTGTCTATATAGACCAGCCAGAGGGTTTCATTCAGAGTGGGAGCAGCGGAAAGGTGTGCAAGTTGCTTAAGTCCATTTACGGACTAAAGCAGGCATCGCGGAGTTGGAATATCTGTTTTGATGAGACGGTCAAGGAATTTGGCTTTATCAAAAATCCATATGAACCATGCATCTATAGTAGATTTGTAGCGAGAACTGTAGTATTCCTCGTTTTATACGTGGATGACATTCTCTTAATAGGAAATGATATTCCTATGCTACAATCTGTCAAGGGGTTCTTGTCACACAGGTTCTCCATGAAAGACCTGGGTGATGCCTCATACATCCTGGGAATCCGGATCCATCGTGATAGATCCAAGAGGATATTAGGACTTTCACAGTCCAGGTACATCGAGACCATACTGAAAAGATTCAGTATGGAAGATTCCAAGCGCGGTAATCTACCGGCTTGTCACGGGATCACCCTCTCTAAAGAGATGTCTTCCAAGACTGATTTAGAGAGGGATCGCATGTCTATTATACCCTACGCTTCTGCGGTAGGCTCTATAATGTATGCGATGTTGTGTACCAGACCGGATGCAGCTTATGCACTGAGTGTGGTAAGCCGGTATCAGTCAAACCCTGGGGAGAAACACTGGATAGCGGTAAAGAACATTCTCAAGTACCTGAGAAGGACTAAGGAGATGTTCTTGGTGTATGGCGGAAAAGACCTCCAGATCGAGGCCTTTGCTGACTCCAGCTTCCAGAGTGACAAGGATGATTCCAAGTCCATGTCGGGTTTTGTATTTACCCTCAATGGAGGGGCGGTGTGTTGGAAGAGTTCCAAATAGGAAACCGTTGCAGACTCGACGATGGAAGCGGAATACATCGCTGCATCTGATGCCGCAAAAGAAGTTGTCTGGATGAGGAAGTTCTTGAAAGAACTTCAGGTGGTTCCGTCCATTGTTGATCCAATACCTCTGTATTGCGACAACAACGGGGCTATAGATTTAGCGAAGGAACCCAGGTCCCATCAGAGATCCAGACACATCTTGAGGCGGTATCACCTGATCAGGGAGATCGTGGATCGCCAGGAGATCGAGGTCCGGAGGGTTGCTTCAGAAGATAACACTGCAGATCCATTCACCAAGGCCTTTTCCCAGACTCAGTTCGAGCGGCTGATCGAGATGATAGGTCTTCGATACGCCAGTACATGGCCTTAGTGCAAGTGGGAGATTGTTAGTGTATATGCCCTAGAGGCCATTACTGTATCATACTAGTTTGTATATTACTTAATGGAAGCTTGGGATATTCACCTTGTATAAACAATCTTGCTCAATATAGTAGTATGCTACTTGGTTTGTTTCTACTTCAATGTGTACATGTGTTTATTTTAGTATATCACCTATACACATTAGTGGAGCCCTTAGGATCTTTGCTTGATTACCAGCGTTGTGATGGCAGTCACACTAGTGGGGGCTGGGTAATCTATAAGCACATCCTTATACAGGTCCCTAGTCACAGGACTATCGAGACAGGGCATCGATACTCCGGAGTAGACTAGCGTATGCGCTTCTCATCCCAGTATGGGAGATGGTCTGTCCCACAGCCATCAGTATGTCGTACTGGAGATAGTATACGGGTGCTCGTTAGGTTACGAGTACACTGGACAGGACTCGTCGGGAACTGAATGGTTGGTATTATACCTATCGTCAGTTATCAGTTCCGTGGTGACATGAGTACAGCTTAGTCCGCTGACTTGACACTGTCACTTTGCCTCGAGTATGTTCCCACTGCACTTTGATTACTACCCTACCACGGCTCAAAAGAGTCGTGCCAACAGGTGGTAGTTGGGTGCAGTCCCGAAGCACTTGGAGGCAGTGACGGTTAGATAGGATTCGTGTCTCCCGGTATTGGGGGTTGACATCGCGCTGTGTCTAGGAGAGCCATTACACGAGTAGTCCCTGGCCAGGGCAATCGAGATATACTGGTAGGCTTCCAGTGTTATCTCAGGGTGTTTTGGGCTTCACTCCGACACGACTTATACCGCTATTAGGGGACTGACGTTTACCGCCCCTTAGGCCCGCTATGCGATGTATCAGACGAACAGACCGGACTGTACGGAGACTGTCACATTCAGGCTCAGTAGGAGTTCAGATGGGTTTCACCTCGTCAGTCTTCTTGTCGGCTTCTACCTGGGGACCGTTACGCACAGCTAGTGCCGCTTGCGGTCTGTGGTTAAACCCACTGCCAGCATAGTGTCGAGTCTTTAGAGTCCCACACAGAAAGCTATTCGCCTTTAGGCAAAAGAGTAGAGGTCGCATGGTTTTGCGACAGGTCGCATGGTTTTGCGACAGGGTTCCGTCACATCCGTGCACTTATCCACCTACAGTGTCCGGACAATTAACACTAGCGGGCTTTGGTTTAAGCCAGATCCTAGTGTACGTTTTGGGATTGGTTTTATCCAGTATGTATTCGTGTTCCTCGGAACGCAGATGCGGGTGTGTATGCACAGTTGACGGAGAGAAAGAGGCAGAGGATTCTCATTAGGGTTGTTGACTGTTGACTGTTGACTATTGACTTTTAACTCAACCCTAATGAGAATATGATATGTAATTAACAATAATATTAATTAAGTATTATGGTGACATGGTTGTTGAAGGGTTGACTTTGTTGACTTGTTGACTTTGTTGATCGGTTGACTAGGTTGGACTAGTTGACCATCATGATGACAATGGCTATCATTTCATGGCAAAGTCTTTTTACTTGCTTGTTTCTCTTGTGAAAAATGAGTGCATGAAATGATATGACTATTGTAGCTTAAACCATCACATAATACTTGATTGCTATGATTTTTGATGATGGCTTTGGATTATGAGAGCCAAGAGAGAAAAGTCTTTCTCATTCTTTCATTTTTCTTTTCTCTCTCTTGTGTTCTTGAGCTCTCATCTTCTTCCTCTTGCTCTCCCTCTCTTTAGTCGATGGTTCACTTGTCTCATGTGTTGAGAACCAAGAACCATAGAGAAAATCCCAACACACTCTCCTCTACTCACTCTAGTTCACAAGGTTTAGCAAACCGAGTGAACTAGTTTCTTCAAAGATCGAAGAAGAAGCCAAAGGTAGAAGCTTTCAGGTGGATCGATCTTCGGCGCAAGGAGACGATGGGGTGAAGCCGATCCGGACAACCATCGAGTGTAGAAGACGAAGGAGTTCAAGAAAGAAAGGTATAACCCCCTAACCGAGTAGTTAACAACTCCTAGTTAGGTTGTTAGTTAGATGTTTAACAAAGATCCGGTTTTGAGTCCATGTTACCACCTCTAGAAAATTGTTTTTCATCAAATTCCGCATGCCCGAAAGTACCGGGAGAGGTAGCATGGACTTACAGATAGAAATAAAGAATAAGACTTGTTTTCTGTAAAGTTGATAAAAATACCTGATTTAAGAGCGCACTTTAAAAGGAAAACTCAGGAGATACCAACATTTTTCTAAACTTTTTTGGAATGTATAGGATCTAAGGTTAAATAGATAGGAGGTGTGAAACATAAGGGTTGGATATTCTAACTTAGGATGATAGAGTTTCTAACGTAGATACTAAACTGTAGGAGTAGAATCGATATTAACTTATGACACTAGTTTGACGCGATTTTGTGGGTGTAATCTGCTGAAAACCCTCAGGAGACAACAATCCTCCCACTAGGGACAACTAGAGGTTTAACGGCTTGTTGCATGAGCTCAGTGCAATCGTGTTCCCTGCGAAAGTGAGGTTAGGACTTTTTGTGAATAATTGGTTTTGCTCGGGACGAGCAAAAGTTAAGCTTGGGGGTATTTGTTCATACCAGAATATTGCATTTATTACCGCCCATTTTTATGCTCGTTTTTTTATAGGCAGGTACTTTTAATCCGTGTTTGCTACATATTTACAGGCTATAGGTTCCTAGTCCAAAATAACGCAAATGATACAAAATCTCCACTGTTACGCCAAAATACAGAACATCTGTTGCCAACAGATAAAAGCCGGGTTCCGGTCATCCGTATCCATCCAGTGCCGCGTACCAGTTCCAGAGACAAGACTAATGACCGTAGTCATTAATGTCTCGGACAAGCACAGATTACGAGAGGGGCAGCACAAGAATCAATGGGTGCGCGGAGTTCGAGAGAGATGAGGTCAAAAGGATTATTTTTGAAGCCATTTTGGACTGTTGCAGATCTGAAGAAATTGTGGAAGCAATTTGCAATTTGGAACATGTAGAACAACAAAGGAAAGCAACACAAGAAAACCCAGAAAAAACGACAACTTAACTCATCCAAATAGCCGCGGATCCGCGGACAATATGGTGAATCGGCGGCGGATCCGCGGCCGAGTTGATTCAGTGTCAACTCGGATTATTGGGGTAGTTTGGTAACTTCATTTAGGCAGAGAATATTGCCCAAGGGTTTCAGCACGCAGCCTATAAATAACCCAGTTTTGTGCCAAGCCAAGGGCCTTCTTTTCATGCCTCTTTTTGTTAGGATTTTGTTTAGCTTCTTCTTCTTCTTTTTCTTCTTCTTCATGTATTCTCCATTAAAATGTAGTGAGAGCATTGAGTGGATGATGAAATGAAGATGAGGGTTTTGTTTATTTAACTTGTATCTTTTAATTCTTGCATTGTATTTTAATTCCTAAGTGTAATTTTATTATTGTTGTTAAAGTAGTTGTTGTTATTTCTTTGCTTGTTCTCTTTTCCTTTCTTCTTATATGTACTATTTTCAAGCGATGATATTTCAACGGAGTTCTTTGCTTAGGTGAGGACCCAAGAGTCAGCTTGCACCATTTGTAAAACCGTATTTTCCTTTTTCTCTCTTTTCTTCCTTCTTGTTTTGTTTTCTTTTCTTTTATAATGTGTGGATAATTTCCCACTTGTTAAGGCTAAGGAAGGTGGTATGAGAGATGGAGAAATCCTTTGTGCTTCTCTTCGCCAAACATCTTGAAACGAACCCCGACCAAAAAAACGCAACCCCCTCACTTAGGCGCGCTATACGTGACATATAGCCGCGACCTAAGCCGAAAAGTCTTTTAAGCGCACTACAACTTAACATGTAGTTGTGACTTAATTGGATACATGGTTGCGAGTGTTTGGCCGAGGGTTGGAAATAAGCGTATTTAGCGGACGGACAAGGGGCACTAGAAATGGATTTGGCGTTGGAAAGCTCGCTTAAACTCGCAAATCGCATTCCTATGTCCTCCTAATCCCCGCTACTTTCGATTATCACAACACCGTTTTAAGAATGGCAAAAGACAAGCACAAGACTAATCCTAACTCTACTAACCAACCTTAACCTTAACAAGCTTACTTGAAAATAAATACGAACACTTAGGATTGAACTGAACATAAAAATATACAATTCTTTATTGACTCGTCTAAAACACGAACGGACATACAACCATCTCCCTGCGGATCGACCCGTGCTTAACCGGCTAGCTGCAATGCGACACCGTCTTGATCGCAGTTATAATTTTAGAACTTTGAATACATGACATGCCAAAAGCGTGCGATCGGTGCTCCTACTCTATTTCGCTTGAGCCAGGAAACCTCTGTGTAGGACTTTAAAGACTCGTCAATACGCCGGCAGTAGGTGATGATCATATCAAACACTCACAAGATACAAGCGGTCAGCTAAACGTAACATCCACCCGGGTATTGAGCGATCAGAAGACCAACAAGCAAGCCTGTACACACTCCTGTGAATCCAGTCGGTAACACTCCCGTACAGTCCGGTCTCTTCTTCTGATATGTCGCATATCCAGTCTAGGGGTGGTAAACGTCAGACCCCAGTAACCGATAAGTCGTGCCGATGTGAGACTCATAACGGGTCGAGAAACTACTGATAACACTTACCAGTAGATCCCCATATCAGCCCTGGCCTGGGACTTCCGGTTATAGCCAATCGAGCACATCACAACATCAACCCCCAATACCGAGAGAGACGAAACCACTCCTATCGCTCATTGCCTCCATGTGATTCTAGACTGTACCCAAAAGCCACCGTTTTGCACGTTCTCATAAACGTGGTTAGGTGGAAATCAAAGCACAGTAGGAATCACACAAGACACTATGACGATTTTGAGTCTACAGACTAACCAGTACCAGTGTCACCATAGAACTGCTATCTGACGATAGGTATAATACCATCTAGGTGTTCTCGGCGAGTCTGTTCAATGTACCCAGTCTACACTGAGCACCCGTATACCATATTTGATGTCAAACACTAATGGATGTGGGATCATTCATCGCCCATCATATGGGTCAAGATGCGTATACACTAGTCTACTCTGGAGTATCGATGCCCTGTCTCGATACACCCTCGACTAGGAACAATTATAGGATGTACTGGTAGACTACCCTGTCCCCACTAGTATGATCTATATCATAGTCCAAATAGTCAAGTATATATCCTAAGGGCATTATCAACATGTGAGAGCAAGATAGTAACCCAATAAAACTCAACATGTTAAGACAAAGAGCAACCAGATAGCATACTATCTTATCGAGCAAGAAAGTCCTCTCTATATATGTCCAAGCATCCACTATAATATACATCATATGTACAATAATGTCCTCTAGGGCATACATATAACTAACAATCTCCCACTTGCACTAAGGCCAGCTGTTGTAGTATCTCATACCCAACATCCCGAAGAGTCTCTCAAATTGTATCTGGGGTATGGCCTTTGTGAGTGGATCCGCAGTGTTGTCCTTCGTGTCAACTGTCCTGACCTCGATCTCCTGGCGATCAACTATCTCCCGGATCAGGTGATACCGCCTCAGAATATGCCTCGATCTCTGATGGGACCTGGGTTCCTTGGCCAAAGTCACAGCTCCATTGTTATCACAATACAAAGGTATTGTATGCTCAATGGACGGAACTACATCAAGCTCAGTGATGAACTTCTTTATCCAGACAGCTTCTTTGGCAGCATAGTTGGGAGCGATGTATTCATTCTCCATCGTCGTGTCTGACACGGTTTCCTGCTTGGAACTCTTCCAACACACCGCTCCTCCATTGAAAGTAAAGACAAATCCCGAGTGCGACTTAGAGTCGTTCTTATCACTTTGGAAGCTCGAATAGGTAAAGGACTCCACCTGAAGTTCTCCGTTACCATACACCAAGAACATCTCCTCAGTCCTTCTCAAGTACTTGAGAATGTTCTTCGCATCTTTCCAGTGACTCTCTCCAGGATCTGCTTGATACCTACTCACTACACTTAGTGAGTATGCTACATCGGGTCTGGTACATAGCATCTCATACATGATAGAGCCTACTGCCGAAGCGTAGGGTATCCCTTGCATGCGAGCTCTCTCTAAATCAGTCTTAGGAGACATCTCTTTGGAGAGAGTGAGTCCAGAGATCGTGGGTAAATTCCCACGCTTGGATTCTTCCATACTAAACCTCTTTAGTATGGTGTCAATATACCTGGATTGGGATAATCCCAGTATCCTTTTGGATCTATCTCTATAGATCTTAATTCCCAAAATGCAGGAGGCATCACCAAGATCTTTAATTGAGAATCTATGTGATAAGAAGAGCTTGACCGAGTGCAGCATAGGAACATCATTTCCTATCAAGCGTATGTCATCCACGAACAATACGAGGAAGACAACCTTATTCTCTGCCACCTTCTGGTATGTACAAGGTTCATCTACGTTTTTGATGAAGTCAAACTCTTTGAATACAACATCAAAACAGATGTTCTAACTTCGCGATACCTGCTTTAACCCATAGAGGGATTTAAGCAGCTTACACACCTTTTCGCTGTTCTCACTGTCTACGAAGCCCACTGGCTGAGTCATGTACGCGCGCTCCTCTAAATCACCATTTAGAAAGGCGGTCTTAACATCCATTTGCCAGATTTCATAGTCATGATATACAGCAATGGCAAGTATGATCCGGATGGACTTAAGCATAGCCACTGGAGAAAAAGTTTCTTCATAATCCACAACTGGTCGTTGATGAAAACCCTTTGCAACAAGTCTAGCTTTGAAAGTCTCAACTTTTCCATCTACACCAAGTTTTTTCTTAAAGATCCATTTGCTCCCAATGGGTTTTACCCCTTCAGGAGAAACTTCCAAAGTCCATACTTTGTTGGTGTACATGTATTCCATCTTAGAGCGCATTGCATCCAGCCACTTCTCAGAGCGTATTTCATTATCTTCCATGATGCAATCCTCTCTCCCACCATCGATGAGAAAACCATAGTATCTCTCAGGTGGATGAGGAACCCTACTAGATCAGCGGAGCGGCTGAGGCTCGTCGGGAACTACTGAATCTTCTGGTTCTATCAAATCATCTGTTGCAGTTTGTATAGCTGGAATTTCTTCCAGTTCTACCTCCTCGCCACTAATTTCCTTTGCAAGAAATTCCTTTTCTAAAAGAGTGGCATGCTGAGCAACAAACACCTTTGGTTCCTCAGGTAGTAGAAGATATGTCCTCGCGAATGCATGGGATATCCTACAAACTTGCACAGAAACGATCATGCCTCGAGCTTGTCTGGATTTTTCTTTTTAACATAAGCTGGGCAACCCCATATCTTAACAAAATTAAGACACGGTCTCTTCCCCTCCCATATCTCATATGGAATGGTAGGCACTGATTTGGTTGGAACTCTATTCAATAGGTATATGGCCGTCTCCAGCGCATAACTCCACAAGGAAATAGGTAACTCAGTGGTGCTCATCATTGAGCGCACCATATCTAATAGGATGCGATTCCTTCGTTCCGATACACCATTGTGCTGTGGTGTATACAGAGAAGTAAGCTGAGAGAGAATCCCATTCTCTTTTAGATAGTCTAGGAACTCATTGCTCAAGTATTCTCCTCCTCGATCAGATCGAAGGATCTTAATACTTTCACCCGTTTTGTTTTCTATTTCGTGCTTATATTCTTTGAATTTCTCAAAAGCTTCAGACTTGTGTTTCAATAGGAACACATGTCCGTATCTTGAGAGATCGTCAGTGAATGTAATGAAGTATGAAGAACCATTCCTGGCATGTGTAGACATGGGACTACATACATCACTATGTATCAGTCCCAAGAGTTCCTTTTAACTCTTTCTCCGTGTCCACTAAACGGAGTTTTGGTCATTTTCCCTTGAGACATGAATGGTAAGTTTCATAAGATGATAATTCGAACAGATTCAAATATCCATCCTTATGTAACTTAGCTAGTCCTGTCGCATTGATATGACCTAGTCTACAATGCCACAAGTAAGATTCGTTCATTTCTGAACTCTTCCTCTTGTGTGTGTTCTGTACATTAAGAACTGTAGTTTGATTTAGAACGTATATGCTATTATTTAACGAGCCTGATCCAATCAACTTTTGATCTAGGAAGATGTTTATAACATTATCCTGTACTACAAAATTATATCCATCTTTACTTAATAAAGAAACTGATATAAGATTGCATATCAGGGTCGGAATGTAATAGCATGCGTTCAGAATCAATGTATTGCCATTTGGTAATACAAGGTGATATTCGCCAACTGCTTTGGCTGCAACATCTGCACCATTCCCTATTCTTACGGATTGATCACCTTTTCCCAGTTCCCTACCTTTCCTTAGCCCATGTAACATATTACATATGTGGGATCCCGATCCGGTATCTAATACCCAGAAGGTAGAGTGAACTAAGAAACAGTTTTCGATAACTAACACACCCGAAGAAGATACACCAACATGCTCATTCTTCATTTGGGCGGCGTGAGAATCCGGATATTCCCCTATTTCCTGATCAGTCTTATAACATTTATTAGAAAGAACGGAAGCAACGTTCCCCTGCTCAGTATATTAAGTAGGTTTGGTCAATACATCCATATTATTATCTTGATTAAGGCCTGACATGGTCGCTACCTGGAGAGAGAGAGAAGAAAACACTTTAGCGTGCACTCTTGCAAGATTAGATTGTTTATTATCTTATCTAATCAGGATGGCTCCCACTGTTTTCATCAAATCTTCCTTCAAACCCTCAAAGGTAAGACTAGCCGGGATCAATTACACCTTACAAGTTCGCTAATCTTTCAGCCATGCCGGTGTTGGTACTTTGAGGGAGGTTCCTCGTGCTTTCGCACGGACCTAATTAAAATAAATCTCGTTTTCCCAGCGTCATAACCCCATTAACACCTTTCTAGAAACCTACTTGATCGGCTAATTTGTCATGTGTAAAACTCTCCCAGGAGTAACTCTTACTCGCAGTGGGTATCGGGATCCAACTATCTCATAGAAGGTATGCAATCTCATAGCAAATTTCAATACTTGAAATTCCCGACAATATTCTGCCCCTAGCGTCCTATGACCTTGATAGAGGTCAACAAACCATAGGCTACTAGTCAAGTTCAACCCGTCATTTCCTGATTGAATTAAACCTACCTGCACGACTTTTGACGGAGGTCAACAAGGTCGTACGACTACCCTAAAACAATCGCATCACATGCAACAGATAAATACTAGTCAGCTACCGCACACTACGCCTTGACGGAGGTCAACAAACGTAGCACGAATACTATGTAGGACTTATCTGAAATGACGGAGGGCTACAACAGGTTTTTCAGAAAACCTTTTGCGTAATGAACTTGATATTGTTGTAGAAACAAGTGATTTTGAAAATGAGTGTTTTTGAGTCTTTTTCTAGTTTTTCTAAAGAGGTCACTCCCGGTGAAGGGATCTCTGCTGTTTCCTTATCGAATAAGGTGCAGGATATTTCACAAATACCACGATGCATAGCAAGAACTATTGAAGCAGTCAAAAAACAAAACCGAGTTAGTTATAGCATCTGTTAGTTTGGCTAAAGAGGTCACTCCCGGTGAGGGGATCTCGGCTCTTTCCTTATTGAATAAGGTGCTGGATATTCTACAAGAAATACTGCTATGCAAAGCAAAAACTAGATATACCCTTTTTGAAAATATGATTCTACAACATCTTTTAGGTTTCTTTTTCTTTCATTAATCTCATTAATAAATCCCATCATTTATACTTCCTAAGCATCACAGAAAAAACGAAAATACAACGTACGCTTATGCCATCCGCATTCGCCTCAGTGTTTCATTATGCACTGTTAGGTTACTTAACTAAAGGCATACCGGGATGGGGCTAGCGCGGGTGCAAAACATAAGCAACTTCTACTATATATCTCATATATAATATATATCCATTAGTCTCATAATCCACAGTGATCACATCACAGAGCAGTAGAAGATAACATATGAAATATTGGATATACTAGGATGTCCGTGTTTTATTTTGAGCATGTATAAAACACAGATTCCACGGTCGCGATGAATAGCCAAACCCACATCCCTAGACCCCTACGAGAGTGGCAAGCAACCCTACCAATTCTAGGGTTAGGAGACCCGGTCTCGACTCCTCGAGATGGCCTCCCACTGGACCGTAGAACCCGGTTACTTGCGCTCCCCTCCTTGGGTCTATCCTAATGCGGAAAAGTAAATAATATACAATGGTGACATCATGCTCAACCCGGAAGTGCCCCAATAAAAGAATATTACATACCATGAATTTTATATGAATGAAAATAAAAAAAAAACCCTCATCTTAGATAAAACCCCCAGCTATTCAAATCACGACAATCCAATATAACATATCACAGCAACACATAACATCACATGTCATCAACATAAGTAAATATGCGTATCCCGATTGTCATTGACATATAGCACCGAAACTGGCGATACACCACATATTACACTTACGGTCGCAGAAAAGAAAATGTCAAACTACAATATTTGGAATCTACAATCACCTTAGACATCACAAACCCGAAATATCACATATTACGGATTTCATGCCTAACTATAAGAATTCCACATATTGTATCACATTATAGAAAGCTAGACGACGTTAAACAATTCGATAGAATCAACGAATTCCCAAAATACCTTGAGATCTCAACACTTAAGCACAGTTAAAGTTAATCAGAGACATACCACAGCACTTACGGACCTACAGCTGAAGGGCCAGACCCAAGCCTCTCAAGTGGCGTCGCGGATCCGCCGTCAAAACCATATTTTAGCTGCGGATCCGCGGTCACTTAAATGAGTTAGAGTTTCGTCCTTCAGGTGTGTCCATAGAATTCCCTGCATGTATTTCTGAGTATTTTTAACATAGAAAAATCCAACTTTTTGAAAAATTTCTAGAGAGGGGGTCTGTTTCGGGTTTTCGGAGTTCGTTCGGAATTCTAACTTCGGCTAGACAATGCCTGATGCTCTAGCTTGTCTCTGATACCACTATAGGGTTGTATAGCACGACAACAAGGTTTAAGAAGGCATCATCCATGCCATTTTATAATATTTTGGGGTGCTATGAAACCCTAACCAAGATCTTAACTAGAGAATTAGGGTTAACTTTGCATGTAAACAACTTTACATCTAAGTGATAGGGATTACAACCTTTGTAGTCCGTTCCGTCGTTTCAAAAGCTCCGAGTTGTGGTCCCTTCACTGCGTTCATCAAGCTCCCGGACTCTAGAGAGGTTCCATAAGGTGAATGATGTATCTTACTTGAAGTCTTCGAAATCCAAGACGATCTACCTTGAAGAAACTGTAACGTCTTAGATTTCGGTTAGTGTTAGTTTAGACGTTAATGCGGGTTTACTGTAAAAAGTTTACCAATTCGGTTTCCTCACATTTTATAACATTAAATTAATAATTTATTATTATTATTTTTTATAAGCATGCACGCACGTGTGCACGTAAATACGAGGATTTTTTTGTACTAATATAGTTTTAGCAACCATGACACTTAACCTAATCCTTTGATTTTCCACTCTTTGCTAAATCCTTAATCATTCCTTTGTGAGTGAGAGTGAGAAGATTCTAGGTTATTTGAGAGAGAGGATATTTGTTTTGGAGAGTGATGAGTTGTATGAAAGCATTTAATGTGAGGCATGGTGCATTAATTGCAATGATACACTCACCTCTCACCTCACCCTACACTCACCTCCCTCTCTCTTCATCTTTCCCTCTCTCTCTCATTTCTCTAACTCATTTATTCTCTCATCAACTTAGCACTTGAGCTTTTCTTCAAAAAATCCATCACAATACTCACAAAACTTCACAAAAATCACATCTTTGTTCACATTTTCCTCTTGGATGCCATGGAGCATGCAAAGCTTAGATCTTTGAGTTCTTTTGTGTAGGTAATGTTTCATTTCTATTCTTTAGATGTTTATTATGTAGCATAGCTTTAAAGTTTCTGTTTTTATCGCGTATCATTTCGGATTAATATCGTATTTTTAGTGTCGATTTGGGGTCTCGGATGATCTGCTATTAAACCAGGTAATTGTTGCAAAAATTGACTTGACAGTAACCTAGTATAGAGACCTAGAACCTACCCTGAGAATACGAGCCCACTTCCTCCAACTTCGGCCGCAGATTTAATGGTTCTGGCCGTAATTTACGGCCAGAGTAGGGACTGAGATGTTGGTTTTTGGTGTAGGCGTTGATTGGTATGATTTAGCGTGCTTGCGCTTTCTAAAAGATAGATCAAAAATATTTGTAACCGCAATCAAGAACGGCGTCGCTTTGCAGCTAGCCGGTGAGTACGGGTCGGTCCACAGGGATGTTGTGAATTTCCGATTCGCTCTAACGAGTTAATTCCGAAGGGTGTTCGGATTGATTATTAAATCTAAAAAACCTAATTAACCTAGGGCAATTATCTAGATCTATTCTTGCTAGGGCTAGGTTTAGGGATGGTTTGGAAATGCAAGTAAACCTCAACACTTTCTATACCCGAATGAAGATCTGTGAGGAATTATGGTAATTATCAATAAAGTGGATTAGATCCGTTCGGGAAGGTGATCCTTCCTCTAGGTTCTGGTGCTTCCTTTAGAGATCCTTACCCTAACCTCCATGGAAAACATCACACCTGGGCCTTTATACTACGGTATCACCGCTACCTCGAGGGATAGAGTGCCGTAGGGAGCGGTATGTGCATGTATGCATGGAGTCCTATTGTAAATATTTGGTGGGTAAGAAAGGGATGAGAGATCTCATCTCTCAAAATCCTTCCCCAAAGCTAAACCCTAAACAAGTTCCTAGGGCATGAAATTAAATCTACCTAGGGCAAGAAATTTAAATCTACACTAAAGCAAGAAATTAAATTACTTACAGATGCATCCCTCCAATCATCCATGCAGGGTTGTCAGATCTGAATTTCTGAATGGAGAAGAAACACCGATGCTCTCCAAAAGATTTCTAAATTTTATTCATTAAAGGGAGGCATCAAGAAAATACAATGTTTTGGGTTCCTATTTATAGAGAATAGGAAACCCTAGGTTACATCTTGAACCGCATGTCAAAAATTACAAATATAGCCCTAGGTTGACCGGTCAAAGCCTCCAAGAATTATGCCAAAAAAATTACATTCTACGTGCTTAATACGGCCGCGGAACCGCGGCCTTAGCCTGGGATTGGCCGCGGTTCCGCGGCCAACTTGAGGTCTTGGGCTCTGAATTTTCTGGGGCTGGCTTCTGGTGACTTTGTCTTCCTGTTTCTATATGTCCTTTTCCATTTGGGCTTCTAGGTTGGTTCCAGATCTTTCAGTGAACAATTTGCAATGGATTTTTAACCGTCCGCTTGTATTTTTGGACCTTGAGTTGCCTTGTTAATTGTGAACTGTCTTTCGATGTAGGCTTTGTAAGTCTACGCTAGCGCCCCGGCCGTCTACAGACGCCAAATGCGGAATAAAAAACTTTTTAACTGGCGCTATCGTATACTTTAACCCGGATCTGCCATTATTGCTAAACTAACAGACTGTAAAGAGTGTAGAAAGGTTATACCGAACGATCCGAGTCCTTCATTCTATAACCATCATCCCACGCTCCGTTCCGGCTGCTCCGATCTCGTCGATCTCCGATCTCCTCGTCGAGGTGGCACCACGTCGACGATTCTTTAAACGGGCTCCCGCCTCTGACTTGAGGCAACTCGATCGTCAAGTTTGCTAAAAGAGACGACCAAGAATGATGTAGAGAATGAGTAGATGACTTTGTCTCACTTCGTCCAAATCCGTGGACGATCGGTTAATGAAGTTGCCGAGGGAATTGGGTGATGGAATGAAATGAACTGTAAAATTCCATGCACCCCAAATACTATCATATCTTTTCAAGTGAAACAACAAGTGAGAGAGCGGGTGAGGAGAGAGAGGGGGCCGGCCACATATAGCAAGAGGGGGAGGTGACCGTAGGAGAAAGAGAGTAACCTTAAGCAAAATATCATATGTGAACACAAACTAAAATATCTTAAGGAAAACAAAACCTCTTTGAAATCAAAGCATGAGTCATTTAACCTAGTCACCAAATTCTAGAACCTTCTAGAACCTTCTAGAAGCACGACTCACTCTCATCCAAGAAAAGATAAATCCGTCTTTAACCGAATGTTAAAAGACGGCTGATAGAAAACTGGAAACTGGCAACTTCCAAAAGTGATCCTGAAACGAATTTCAGGACAACCCCGAAACTGTATAAATATACCCGCATTTGTATTACGACCGAATACAAATGCAACTGAGATAAAGATATTATACCTACTCAATATAATACTCGGATCCGGCTTAAACCAAAGCCGACCAGTATCATCTGCCCGAAAAATAACACGTGCGCAAACGCACGTGCATTTTCCGAACCCTGCCATAAAACCATACGGCCTCTACAACATTTCGCCCGAACTTGGGAAACTGTCTGTGGGGGACTCTAATGACTCGTCAGTACCCTGGCAGTGGGTTTAACCACAAACCGTCAGCGGCACTAGCAATGCGTAACGGCTGCCCATGGACTGACCTCAAGGGATGCCGATGAGCGCACTCATCCGGAAAACCCTACTGAGCCTAACAGTGACAATGTATATACAGTCCGGTCCGTTCGTCTATGAGTATCGCATATCTGCCTAGGGGGCTAGTAACGTCAGACCCCCAATAGCAGTATAAGTCGTGTCGGAGTGAAGCCCAATAACACCCTGAGATACTACTGGAGTACCTACCAGTAAATCTCCTGCCATGGCCATGGACTTTGTGTAATGGCTCTCCTAGACACAGCACGACCTCGCCCCCAATACCGGGAGAAACGAATCCTCTGCCGATCCGCTCACGTGCCTCCATATGGCTCGGGACTGTACCCAAAAACTACCTGTTTGCATGACTCCTTTGAGCCGTGGTAGGGTAGAAATCAAAGCACAGTGGGAACTCACACGAGACAAATGACGACCTCAGGTCGATGAACTAACCTGTACACATGTCACCAGGGAACTGCTATCTGACGGTAGATATAATACTAACTAGCAGATTCCCGGCGAGTCCTGTCCGGTGTACTCATAACCCAATGAGCACCTGTATACATCTTAGGTGATCCAACTGACACCAGTGGCTTGTGAGACCGGCCACCGCCCCTCGTCGGGGTCTCGACTGTACACACTAGTCTACTCCGGAGTATCGATGCCCTGTCTCGAAACTCCCACGACTAGGGACCACAATTAAGGATATGCGTATAAACCACCCAACTCTCACGTATATGATCGCCATTATACTGTTGGTGGTAAAGCAAGATCCTAAGGGCTCTATCAAAGTGTAACATGTAATCAGTCACCTGATCATGTACACGACTGATAAAGGCAAACCAGATAGCATACTATCATCTTGAGTAAGACTGTCCTACCGGTATAGGTCCTCCGCAATCATTGCAATCACGTACCTGTGATCCAATAATTGACTATGAGGGCACTATCTCCAACAATCTCCCACTTGCACTCAAGGCTAATTATTGCGATGTCGACTACTCACAGCCCGTGTGAAACCGAACATCCAACTCCTCTACTAATCAGTATCACAAAGCCCGTTTGTAAAACTATTGTGTTCGAGAAATAGCCTTAGTGAGTGGATCCGCCTAGAAGTTTCTTTCTATATCTCTCTAAATCTCAAGTTCGCGGAGAAAGCCATCTCCCGAATCGAGTAACACCTGTCTTAGAATATGTCTGGATATCTGATGGGACCTAGTTCATAAATGAACTCCAAATCCAAACTTCTTAGACAGTATCGATCACTGAACCTAATCAGTATCCGGCACCATGCCACCCACAGTATCCTCTTGGACCACCTGTCCATAATACTGTCCCTCTTCGTCAGAGGGAAAACTATAACTCTGACAATCACTCTGTCATCCATGTCACCTTTGAAGCTTGGAATGATAACCGTCTCCCGAAGGACGATGCCGTCATCAAATCCGTAGAACATGTACTTATGTTCTAAAACCGCTTCCTTATGTTTCTCCAGGATTGGATTAATACAAACTTATTGCATCTAGTGCAAAACCAACATTTGGTGTGGTACTTGACATCTCATGATTGACTCAATTGCCTAAGCAAGTGATCTGCCAATCATGCACATCCCTCTCCCTTTAGTCTGTAAGACACCTTTAGAGAGGGTGACTCCATCACCTGCAGGTACACCACCATGCTAGGAGTCAACTATTCCAAAAACCATTAGAATATCTGTCAAAGTACCCACATTGGGAAACTACCCAAATCCAGATCTAAAACCATAGATCCAGAAACCAGAATGTCAAATATTATATCCATATCCTGTCTGGAGAAACAACTGTGTGACGACCACAGTACAACCGATCGTAGTATAGGAATTTTACTTCCTACTCTGTGTATGTCATCCAGATACCATGACATCACACCCTACTACCTTCTTAACAGATCCATCCCCTTATTCTGATTAAAGTTAAAACCATGACTGTCATATCAAAATTAGATGATCTATCTCCTCTATAACTGCTCAAGTCTATAAATAGATATAAGCATCTTGCCCACTATGCTTCCGCTGCTCCTACTGACTACGACAACCCTCCTACCGGGTCTCATATCCTGGAACAACAGTAGTGTCAAGTCTGGGTAGATAAGAACCTTCCTGTCACCGTTCTTGAGCCTACCGAAGTACCTCTCGGGTGTCTGAGGTTACCTACCATATCTGCGGAGTGGCTATTGGAATGTCAAACCTGATTGAATATATAGGTCCTATTAAATTTTCCGTAATCGTTCGCGGTTCTGGAATCACTTCCAGTTCTACCATACTCCCACTACTGTTTTCTGAAAAAGATCCATTTTTACTAAAACTGTGGCGAGTGAAGAACAATATCACTATTGATCTTCCAAATGGTAGAATATCAACCCTCGTCATAGCCAGGGTCAACCCACAAACTGCCACTACAGAAACGTGTCCTGAGTTATCCAGAGTCTGGTTTTAAGCATAAGCTAGACAACTCCCCGTACCTTAATATCTTTTAAGGTACGATCCATTCTATATCCAATACAGAAACTTTGGCACTTATTTAATTGGAACCAGATTCAAATCATGCAGCTGTCTCCAGTCCATATCAACTTAATAGAAAAAGGCTAATCAGCATTACTCAACTTAGGAATCCATCCAATTATGAGTAACCTGAAAGAGAAACACGTTTCTCAAAACCATCACTATCATCTGAATACCAATCACAAGAATCTACATCTTCGATCTCTTTGAAGAATCCCGATACTAGTGATACCTGGTTCTCTACTTTATTCTTATACCCACAACTTCTCAAAACTTAGACCTTGTATTTCTACGAAACACTTGTCTAAATACTAGAGAAGTTATAAGTAAACAGAACATAGTACGAGGACCCACCCCTTTGTCCTGATGGACACTTGGACAACATACAATACTCTGTATAAGTCCGCTGAGTTAAACAACTCAAAACCTATGCGTCGTAGGTTGAAAACTGTACCCTGGCGATTTCCTCAAATATCACCAATTACAACGAATTCCGATATAATGAGGATGATCACCTAATTCCCAATATCTTACTCCCACTCATCATCTGTAAAACCATACAGATATGAGAATGAAACCTGGTAAATACATACCCTTGGAGTAAGTGTCTAATCGGGAAAACAGTTTTTCTTTAACGATGCACTGAAACATGAAAATGTTTCGTTGGGGTATCCTGGTATTCATAGCAATGCCTCTTCCATAATCCAATTCATGACTTGAACCGTATATTTTATTGCCATCTCTCCAAATCCCTTTATTTGTCTTTAGTCGTTACCTTCTGTACACCTTCGTTAGGCTAAATGGTTTTCTTCCTTCCCTACCGTTCGGCACCAGCCTATGGTTTGGAAGAAGACTATCCAGTAAGCATAATAGGTGTACCCTCCTAAACCAAGGAGTACTCGCATCTCGAGAGAAGGTGATGATAAAAGACAACTGAATAATACCTTATTCTTTTAAAGGTGAAATAGGAGTGGCGATGAAGTACGCGGTTTTTGTCGTGAATGATTTCAGTCGCAATTTACTTTGCCCTCTTTCTAATCCCTTTATTTTGTCTTTACATATTACCTTCTGCACACCCTACTTAGGCTAATTGGTTTTCTTCATTCCCTACCTTTCGGCACCAGCCTATGGTGTGGAATAAGACTATCCAATAAGCGTAATAGGTGTACTCTCCTAAACCAAGGAGCTCTCGCAACCTGAGAGAAGGTGATAATAAAAGACAACTGAATAAACCAATTCTATTTCTCCTGAACCTGGATCCATCCTCGAAGAAGTCCCTTCGAGTTCGTATATTACCATACGATGGATCTATCCAATGGAATTGGATATCCGTAATAATACGGGTGTTCTGAGAAATGCAAAGGGTAAAAGAAGGAGTGGCAATGACTTATGCAACATAGACAATCCAAAAGCCAGTATTTTAAGAAGGTTCGGTCAACATGGTCACTGAGTCATAGTGTAGGGTCGGTCAAAGGTCGCTGCCAAAGAGAGAGAGAAAAGAAACACTCTGCGTGCACTCTAACCTAGATCAGAATGGTTATCACTTTATCTAATCCGGAAACCTCCCACTGTCCTGTCAAATTCTCCTCCAAACCTAAAGAAGAATCAATCGGGATCACCCGAAGAGTAAACCAACTCATCAGTGGGAATCGGGATCCAACTCTCATCGCATGATAACGTGATGGAATGCATCCACGTTACTCATACTCCAGATGGTATGCGCATACTTGGCAAGTTTCAGTTTTTTTAGAAACTCCCGATATGATTTTTGCCCCATGCTCTTATAACCTTGGCGTTGGTCAAAATGTCATAAGTCACATGCCAAGTTCTACCCGTCACTATCTTGTCAATTTGAACCCACCCGCACATGCCCTTGACGTTGGCCAAAATGGCAGAACGACTGTCCCAAACTAACTCATCTATCTATGCAACAATTGAATACCCAGCAGCTACCAAACACTATGCCTTGGCGTTGGTCAAAATACATAGCTTGAATACTACTGAATACCCAAAAGAAGTGACGGAGGGCTACGGCTGGTTTTTGGCGAAAAACTTTTAACGTAGTGAACTTGATATCGCTGAAGGAACCTGATAGCTTTTTAAAATATAGTGGCGAAAACCTTTTGCTAAAGAGGCCATTCCCGGTAAAGGGATCTCGGCTCTTTCCTCCTGGAAAGAGGTGCAGGATATTCCACTGAATACCGCTATGCAAAGCAACTTGTAATCGACTATAGTGAAGGTATTACGCTGACGCAAACTTCTGCCCAAGGGGTCAGTCCCGGTGAAGGGATATCGGCCCTTGCCCCGTCGAATGAGGTGCAGGATATTCCACTGAATACCGCTATGCATAACAAAAGAAAACGTCTTTGTAACAACACTTTTTAAATTTGTTCCAACAACTGTAAACAGGTTTGTTTTAACTTTGCATTGATCAGAATCAACGCAGTCCCATCAATTAATCACACCAGAAAAGAACGAAAATAAAATGTACGTATATGCCATCCGCATTCGTCACTGGGTCCCGTCATCACCCGTTAGGTTACTTAACTAACGACAGAGCGGGGACTGGACTAGCGCGGGTGTAAAACATATACAACATCTAATAGTATATAAACCAATATACAATAATCGCTCCAGGCGTGATAATATGCAACATTACAGAAAAGTAATAAGCATCACAGAACAATACAGATAATCTGGGATCCCCGAGATTCACAGAGCCGCTGCTGAAACTCGACGTTCCCCTGTCGTGTGGATAGCCTGTGCAATGAAACCTAGACCCCTACGGGTGCGGCAAGTTACCCGCCAAAACCTGAAGCGAGGCAGCCCCCTACAGCATAGTGAATGGACCACCCAGCACTCCACGGAATCCGGTAATCTTGGGCACCCCTCATTAGGTCAACCTGTACCCCCTACGAGTGCGGCGAATAGTCTGCCAATTCTAGAGTGGGACCCCTCTGCCTCTCAAAGCCATGAGATGCGGACCCGTTGCCCCCCAGAACCCGGCTATCCGTGCACTCCGTCTCGGGGCAAAACCTAGTGCAGTAATGAAAAAATAGTACAATAGGTATATCGACCGCAACCTGGTCGAGCCCCAAAAGAATATTATACAACAGGCAGTGATGACAGTCCACAAGTTGGACGCTCGCCCCGCAATATCAAATGTACAAATAAACTCAAACTGTACTACCAATGCACACTGCTATCCACCACGACAAATCCGCAACATCACAGCACAACACAGAACATCAACGCAAATGTCACGTTCGCAAACCCGTCTAAAAGAACTATAGCAATCAGACGCGGTTTACCGATCAAATGACATTCCCGGTCGGAGATATAATATAAGCACTGTAAACTAACATGTTTAAATTTCGATCGACCAAATATCAAAAAGTGGGCCCTACGACTTACTGGTGAACAGTAACAAAATCTGGGCCAAAACGATATTTACCAAAAACCCCAAAATCCAACAGAGAACCCACTGTACAAATTTGGGAGCATGCGCTCACCACGTGGCCGCGGATGCGCGGCCAAACCATGGGTTTGGCCGCGTTTCCGCGGCTGTTTGGTGGAGACACGTGCCCAAATTTGGTCGTGGTTCTTAGAAAAGCCTGCACAGATTTTTAAGACATTCAGAAAAATTTTAGGAGACCATTTAAAATCAACAGAAACTGTCAAGCTAGGATTTTGCAATTTTCGATTTTCGGTCGGATCGATGACTTAAACGCGTTAGCACAAGTTAGTATAGCAAAATGGTTAGGCTCTGATACCACTGTAAGTCTACGCTAGCGTCCCGGCCGTCTACAGACGCCAAATGCGGAATAAAAAACTTTTTAACTGGCGCTATCGTATACTTTAACCCGGATCTGCCATTATTGCTAAACTAACAAACTGTAAAGAGTGTAGAAAGGTTATACCGAACGATCCGAGTCCTTCGTTCTTTAACCATCATCCCACGCTCCGTTGCGGCTGCTCCGATCTCGTCGATCTCCGATCTCCTCGTCGAGGTGGCACCACATCGACGATTCTTTAAAAGGGCTCCCGCCTCTGACTTGAGGCAACTCGATCTTCAAGTTTGCTAAAAGAGACGACCAAGAATGATGTAGAGAATGAGTAGATGACTTTGTCTCACTTCGTCCAAATCCGTGGACGATCGGTTAATGAAGTTGCCGAGGGAATTGGGTGATGGAATGAAATGAACTGTAAAATTCCATGCACCCCAAATACTATCATATCTTTTCAAGTGAAACAACAAGTGAGAGAGCGGGTGAGGAGAGAGAGGGGGCCGGCCACATATAGCAAGAGGGGGAGGTGACCGTAGGAGAAAGAGAGTAACCTTAAGCAAAATATCATATGTGAACACAAACTAAAATATCTTAAGGAAAACAAAACCTCTTTGAAATCAAACCATGAGTCATTTAACCTAGTCACCAAATTCTAGAACCTTCTAGAACCTTCTAGAAGCACGACTCACTCTCATCCAAGAAAAGATAAATCCGTCTTTAACCGAATGTTAAAAGACGGCTGATAGAAACTGGAAACTGGCAACTTCCAAAAGTGATCCTGAAACGAATTCCAGGACAACCCCGAAACTGTATAAATATACCCGCATTTGTATTACGACCGAATACAAATACAACTGAGACAAAGATATTATACTCACTCAATATAATACTCGGATCCGGCTTAAACCAAAGCCGACCAGTATCATCTGCCCGAAAAATAACACGTGCGCAAACGCACGTGCATTTTCCGAACCCTGCCATAAAACCATACGGCCTCTACAACATTTCGCCCGAACTTGGGAAACTGTCTGTGGGGGACTCTAATGACTCGTCAGTACTCTGGCAGTGGGTTTAACCATAAACCGTCAGCGGCACTAGCAATGCGTAACGGCTGCCTATGGACTGACCTCAAGGGATGCCGATGAGCGCACTCATCCGGAAAACCCTACTGAGCCTAACAGTGATAATGTATATACAGTCCGGTCCGTTCGTCTATGAGTATCGCATATCTGCCTAGGGGGCTAGTAACGTCAGACCCCCAATAGCAGTATAAGTCGTGTTGGAGTGAAGCCCAATAACACCCTGAGATACTATTGGAGTACCTACCAGTAAATCTCCTGCCATGGCCATGGACTTTGTGTAATGGCTCTCCTAGACACAGAACGACCTCGCCCCCAATACCGGGAGAGACGAATCCCCTGCCGATCCGCTCACGTGCCTCCATATGGCTCGGGACTGTACCCAAAAACTACCTGTTTGCACGACTCCTTTGAGCCGTGGTAGGGTAGAAATCAAAGCACAGTGGGAACTCACACGAGACAAATGACGACCTCAGGTCGATGAACTAACCTGTACACATGTCACCAGGGAACTGCTATCTGACGGTAGATATAATACTAACTAGCAGATTTCCGGCGAGTCCTGTCCGGTGTACTCATAACCCAATGAGCACCTGTATACATCTTAGGTGATCCAACTGACACCAGTGGCTTGTGAGACCGGCCACCGCCCCTCGTCGGGGTCTCGACTGTACACACTAGTCTACTCCGGAGTATCGATGCCCTGTCTCGAAACTCCCACGACTAGGGACCACAATTAAGGATATGCCTATAAACCACCCAACTCTCACGTATATGATCGCCATCATACTGTTGGTGGTAAAGCAAGATCCTAAGGGCTCTATCAAAGTGTAACATGTAATCAGTCACCTGATCATGTACACGACTGATAAAGGCAAACCAGATAGCATACTATCATCTTGAGTAAGACTGTCCTACCGGTATAGGTCCTCCGCAATCATTGCAATCACGTACCTGTGATCCAATAATTGACTATGAGGGCACTATCTCCAACAGGCTTGACTAAGGTCCTCCCATTTGTTGGTCAAAAGTCCATATTTTCATCGTCTTTACATCGTTTTCACTGTTTTCCGTCCAAGAACCTGTAACCTGTAACATGTAGCAGACATGCGTCAAAAGCACCTGTTTATTTATAAAAAGAATAAGAATGGGGAATATAATAATGCAATATTATGGTGTGAACAAATACCCCCAAACTTATCTTTTGCTCGTCCTCGAGCAAACTTATTTTTATTCACTAAAATCCTAACCGCACTTTCGCAGGGAAACGCGATTGCACTGAGCACGTGCAACAAGCCGTTAAACTTCTAGGTGTCCCTAGTAGGAGGAGTGTTGTCTCCTGAGGGTTTTCAGCGGATTACACCCACAAAATCCTATCAACTCGGCCCATTGATTTTTGTTCTCCAATTAGGTTTTCTAACAAGGAATTCTATTATCTTTTGACTCGCAAATTATCCACCCATATTCTTCACACTTCCTTATTATCTAACTTAAGATTATATATATCCTGTAGATTTACTTAGCTTTCGGCATTTCTTAAGTTTTTCCTTCTAGGTTTCCATCTCCACTTAGGAATTTCTATCAACCCTTACTAAAAATACAAGTTCTATTCTTCATTCCTTTCTCTTATCTAAACTCTAATCACATATCCCCACGTGTGTGTAAATATCACCCCTATACTTGGAAATTCAAATTAAGCAATCGTACTCTCGTCCATTGTCCAAAGCACTTATAAATTAGTGAATTTTTAAATGAAATTTGCTTACACATCCTTCATGCGACCGTTAATACTTCTTGAGGTACCAACAACCGATTACAAGATGCGTTAGCACTTTAAAGCGTACTTCCTAGTTTTGCAACACCCAAGGCTTTAGCAGTGACTCTCAAACCAGTTGGTCTAAGGCACTAGGTGATGAAGCACCCTCGCTAAATATTTTTCTATTTTTGCAGTCTTAAGTAATCACAAAAACCAATGTCCATTTTTTTATATTCTTTATTCACTTTTTTTTTCTTTATTTTCATTGTACTAAGGACTTTAGACAAGAGCACTTCAAGGTCTCTTCTACTATTCCAAGTTTCAAGGTGCGTGATTGTGCAAATTGTAGGGTATACATTTTCGGAATCTAGACTTAAGCTAGGAACTATTTTTCAAACTGATACTCTACTAAGAACATCAATACTTTTCCTTTGTTTCGACTTAGCCCAAGAAGTGAACCCAAAATTTGCCTATTTCTAAATAAACTACAAAGACATATACTTTCTACCGTTAAACTTTAAGGAAGGTTATTTTTAGGGTTTTTAATTCACTAAGTCTAAGATCTAGTTGTTCCTAACCAGTTAACCTATTTGTGAAACTCAAGTCAATTAGACCAAAATTGAATACAATAATTTTTATAATTTTTGAAATTTTCAAATTTTTATGGGTTTTAAAATAAGTATGCAAATGCAAAAATATACATATGAATGCGAGGAAAGAAGACGTACTGAGCATACCCCCAAACTTGAACTTGACAGTGTCCTCACTGTCATGCTGAACCAAGAGGGTCAAAATGTCGGCACTCCCATGTTTATTTATTTACATTATTTTTTTATACATTTTTAATGTTTTGAAATTTTTTTTTATTTTTTTTATTTAGAAAAAGAAAACAAAAATATATGTACATATATACAAAGGTCCCCCCCAAACTTAAGCTTGGCCTTGCACAAGCCAAAAGTTAGAATCAACCATTCAAAAATCTTATCGTGGAAATGGTATAGTTGGTGCAAGAAAATGAGAAGCACGCGAGACCGTGTGAAAAGAAGAATGGTAAAATATGGTCTCGGTGGGGGAGAAGAATGGCGAAAAGAAGAAGGAAGTGGGGTACGATCTTGAGGGTGTAAATTGAGTGAATAAATTAGCGCAATATGTGATGACCGATATGTTATAAGCGATTGCACTAACCTATCAACCCGTCGGGAAATGGGGTCAAATCCCTCAAGATTCGCAAGAAAACATGGGTACGCCGAACTTGGTATAGGAGATGAAAGCGTAACGGTCATTTGTTCGGTCGGAACAATGGGAAAGACGAAAGGGAGTAAATTAGGGATAGTATCTTTCTCACCGTAGTAAACTCTTTCGAACTTGAAAGATTCCATTAATGGTTCGAAACTACTATAATCAACCGAGTCTGATGGCTCATCTGAAAATGTAAAGGACTCAAACTCGGGCGGTGAGTTATCAACATCGTCCGAAAAATTGAAACACTCGTAGGTGTTATCGTCTGTGAGAATTGTGTCAGATTCAAAGGAAAAGGTTTCAAGCTCACAGTCTTCAAGCGGGGTCGGAACGATGGGAAGGAGGGAGGGTGATATAACAGTCAAAGTTTCAGGAGGATGAATTGGAAAATCAGACACATCAAGCAAAAATGATTCAACCTCAATATTATCCTCAAGACTCTCCTCAATACTATCCTCAATATTTAACTCATCCATGCCATTATCATCAAAATCTAGACGCATATGAGATTCGGGAGAAACATTTAGTAACTCAGGATGATGATTTGAACATAAAATCTCAATTAAATCGACAGGTTCATCATCCGAAATCTTCCCGGCGTCTATATCCTCAATCAAGTGAAAATTAATTTTCTTAGGCACCTCATCAAAAGCATGGATATCTATCGATTTAGGTTCTAGATGGGAGGTGTAAAGATCGAAAGGATTAAATGTGGTTTCACTCGAAAGGGGTTCTTCACAATTTGGCAAATCAAGAACTACAAAATCACACAACTCATTTTTATTTTCAACAGGTGAACTATTTAGGGCAATCGATGGAAAACAGGAGTTGTGGGCTTCAATTAGGTAAGGGTAAGTTTGATTTGAAAATCCTCTTTCATTCTCACTCTGTCCAACTGCCGCCTCATACATTGAAAAATTTGGAGCTAGCGGGACACTAGCTACCGGTTCACTAGGTTGCATAAGGGCGGCCATGGACGCTTCCACATTCCTCATCATTTTATTTGTTGCAGCAATATATGCCTCCAACGACTCTTCCAAACTAGACTTGGGTGGTAAAGGGGTTTCGGTAAAAGATTCAGAATCGTGTGGATATGCAAAACTCCCTAATGGCTGTGTAGAAATAGTGTCTAGTGAGGGTAGTAAGGTCGGGTAGGACTGGTAGGAAGTGGGTGGTAGGACAGGGGTAGGGTCTACATGTGGATAAAAATGTGAATAATCTTGTGGATCCCTAGAACTAGATGTGTGGAGAGGGGTGAAAGATCGGCTGCGAGATTGAGCAATATGCTCAGCAATGGATATCGGCCTAGGAGTGACAGAAGGACTTGAAGAAGTGGTATCAACATATGTAGGTGGTAAAGGTTGACTCGGTTGACACAAATTGGGTTGAAAAGTCAAACTATTTCTCCTAGACGCCTCTATTTGATCTTTCAAAGATATTTTTGGCATGGAGGGATCGTTTTTAAATTGACCGAACAAATTAACGTACGACGCAAAATTAGGTTCGGGATACCAAAGTTCGGCTAATGATTTATTATGTGGGGTACCCATGTTAGAAGAAGAAAGGTGACAAGAAGGAAGGTTGGGTCGTGCAAGGATTTATTTGGGGCTAAAAAATTTTGCAAGTTCTATAAAATATTTAACCTTTTTATTTTCATTTTTCATTGATTTTTTTCTTTCTTTATCTTTATTTGGAAAAATTTTTGTTGCAAAAAGATTTTAGAGAAAAGATATGCAACAGCAAAATATTTTATAGAAAAGATATGCAATAGCAAAATATTACTTGCAATTGGTTATTATTTGAAGCATATCACAAGAATCTTTATTTGGAAAAAAATGTTGCAAAAAGATATTCGAGAAAAGATATGCAATAAAAAATATTACTGGCAATCAATTTCAATTTTGAGCGGGGCCCAAAAATCCTGCACAAGATCGTTATTTGGAAGGGAATATATTTTTTAATGTGCACAAAATCCTGCAGGCAATTTTCAGAAAATTTATTTAAAATTACAGAAGAGAAATAACAGAGGAACTTACAGTGCAAAGTTGGTCAGATGACGTCACTATTCCACCGCCCTTCCGCGGCAAAACGTGTCTCCCACCGCGATTTCGCGGTCAAATTGACTGAACACTACCCCAGAAAAATTTTGGTGCTTTGATTCAACTAGACGGCCGCAGTTCCGCGGCCTAAGGTGGATTTTGACCGCGGAATCGCGGCGGTATGGGGGGTTCACTGCTCCAAAAAATTTGCACTGTTCTGCTGTTCAAAATCTCTTCTGTTCCGATATTTTATTTTCTGTTTTGCTTTCTGAAAATCTACAGATCCGAATTTGTATATCCTGCAAAAATTCAACCACAAAGTATCCCTTCCAAAAATAACAAATGATATATATTTTTATATATTTTTTGATTTCTCAGATTTTTATGAATTTTTAAATTTTAAGATTAACCCGAAATTGCGAAAAGAAAATTCTACGCCATCCCCGGCAACGGCGCCATTTGATTGGTATGATTTAGCGTGCTTGCGCTTTCTAAAAGATAGATAAAAAATATTTGTAACCGCAATCAAGAACGGCGTCGCTTTGCAGCTAGCCGGTGAGTACGGGTCGGTCCACAGGGATGTTGTGAATTTTCGATTCGCTCTAACGAGTTAATTCCGAAGGGTGTTCGGATTGATTTTTAAATCTAAAAAACCTAATTAACCTAGGGCAATTATCTAGATCTATTCTTGCTAGGGCTAGGTTTAGGGATGGTTTGGAAATGCAAGTAAACCTCAACACTTTCTATACCCGAATGAAGATCTGTGAGGAATTATGGTAATTATCAATAAAGTGGATTAGATCCGTTCGGGAAGGTGATCCTTCCTCTAGGTTCTGGTCCTTCCTTTAGAGATCCTTACCCTAACCTCCATGGAAAACATCACACCCGGGCCTTTATACTACGGTATCACCGCTACCTCGAGGGATAGAGTGCCGTAGGGAGCGGTATGTGCATGTATGCATGGAGTCTTATTGTAAATATTTGGTGGGTAAGAAAGGGATGAGAGATCTCATCTCTCAAAATCCTTCCCCAAAGCTAAACCCTAAACAAGTTCCTAGGGCATGAAATTAAATCTACCTAGGGCAAGGAATTTAAATCTACACTAAAGCAAGAAATTAAATTACTTACAGATGCATCCCTCCAATCATCCATGCAGGGTTGTCAGATCTGAATTTTTGAATGGAGAAGAAACACCGATGCTCTCCAAAAGATTTCTAAATTTTATTCATTAAAGGGAGGCATCAAGAAAATACAATGTTTTGGGTTCCTATTTATAGAGAATAGGAAACCCTAGGTTACATCTTGAACCGCATGTCTAAAATTACAAATATAGCCCTAAGTTGACCGGTCAAAGCCTCCAAGAATTATGCCAAAAAAATTACATTCTACGTGCTTAATACGGCCGCGGAACCGCGGCCTTAGCCTGGGTTTGGCCGCGGTTCCGCGGCCAACTTGAGGTCTTGGGCTCTGAATTTTCTGGGGCTGGCTTCTGGTGACTTTGTCTTCCTGTTTCTATATGCCCTTTTCCATTTGGGCTTCTAGGTTGGTTCCAGATCTTTCAGTGAACAATTTGCAATGGATTTTTAACCGTCCGCTTGTATTTTTGGACCTTGAGTTGCCTTGTTAATTGTGAACTGTCTTTCGATGTAGGCTTGACTAAGGTCCTCCCATTTGTTGGTCAAAAGTCCATATTTTCATCGTCTTTACATCGTTTTCACTGTTTTCCGTCCAAGAACCTGTAACCTGTAACATGTAGCAGACATGCGTCAAAAGCACCTGTTTATTTATAAAAAGAATAAGAATGGGGAATATAATAATGCAATATTATGGTGTGAACAGGCGTCTCTGGGGTTATTTGTAGTCTCATGATACTTGCAATTTTTACAAATTTTTAGCACAGAAAAATCTGGAATCACTTTACATATTTCTAGTGTTTCGTTTCGTGCGATACATTATCCGATACGATGCGTGTTCCATGTTGTTGTTGTTCTGAGTTGGTTTCGTAGTGTCGCTATACGCGTTAGCTACAACACGAACTCTTTAGAGTGCGTATGTGTGTCGTGTTGGTCCGTGTAGATTGTACGTATTTTGGGTCTATTATTAATATATACTTGTTTAATTGTTTTAATGTTGCAGGTTCACAGGAGGGGACTTCGGACGCTGCTACAAAAGGAAAACAGGTGGTAGACTTCACCTAGCTTGGAGCGTTGGTGAGTAGATTTAACATCTACAGGGGAATCGCCCGCATGGCGTTATGAGTCTGGCCTAGTGATGTTATTTCTGTCGCATATTCTATGTCATATTTAGAATTTTGCATTTACCCTACTACTTAGTTATTGTTGTGCTTGGACTAGTATCCTTAGGACACTGCACATATTATTGACGACTCATGTTGCACGAGCACTGATTGTATGCTACACACACCGTCAATAATTGCCATATCACGCACAACCCACTTATAGATATGATATTGCTTGGTTAGGGACATTGAGACACTGATTCATATTTCTTATCGCATATGATATATAGCATACCTGTATACCTACATGCTTACACATATGCCTTTACATACTTACTTGCTAGATACCTGTATACCTATAGGGTATTGTACCATTAGTGATAGGTACATACACACTTTATGACATAGCTACAGGTATACCTTGCACACATAGTTCACTTATACCCAGGGGGTATACTACATCATTACTTATAGGTTGATACATATACCTTGCTATACCTTTGTGTGTACACATATATCAGTTGTAGCTACATATTTACCTTTAAATAGGAACCGTATGATATTTTATATTAACTTGTTGCAGTTAATTAACGGCTTTTCCTTTATATGCTTACATTTCAGTTTTATGTTGCATATATTATATTCATCGATTTTCTCATTGAGCTATGGATTTTTCATGATGTTTTCTGGATTTGGGGACCGTGGGTGTTCATGAAATTATGCATTATTTGAAAAACCCGGTTTCCCTTGATATTATATTTCAGCATCCACCATGAGATTTATCGGTTCTGATATATATATATATACTCCTCCGATGAGGCGTCGAGGCCGTATGAGGGTACATGGTGGGGCCCAGAGGTACCCCGGGCAAGAAAGGGATGTCGATGTAATATGCCGATGAGGCCTGGCAAGGGAACCATACCATCCGGTGACATTACCTATGACTCAGCGGTTATCATGGGGATACTGACGGGAGTCATGTACGTATAGATACGTCGAAAGGCGAGGGTCAGAGCTAGGCACTCGAGCTTTTGGTATAGCGTATGGTACGTACCTATCAGGGTGCAAGTCTTGGCGACAGCACCTGATAGATCAGCATTTCTGTGTCGATGCTTGGCACATTGGTTTCATGATATATCTATTTACTTCTTAGTATATATAACAGTGAATTAGGACGCTGTTATATATGCCCTTACACCAATATTAGTGGAATGGGACGCTAATATATGCGTATTGACATTAATTTTATATACATCATATTTATTCATGCAAATATACCTAGGTTATAAGAGAATCACTTGATATTGGATTTAGGAGATATGACACTTACTTGATATTGTACATAAGGATATATGAGATTCACTTGATTTTGTATATTCAGGATATAGGAGTTTTATTCGATATTGTACATTAAGGATTTGTGAGACTTATATGATATGAGAGCCAATTTGGAGGCTGATTTGAGGAAATTGGGATTTGGGTTGTCTTGATGGATTGTGATCCTACCACGATGTCAGGATTCCGTGGAAATGACATATTTCATTCCATACTCCACATTTATTGTTTATGCACTGTTTCATGTATTAGTAGTACCTGTTAGTGTACCTTTCATGACTGTTGCATTTACATTCCTTTATTTGTATGCATTGCTTCATGTATAGTTGTACCTGTTAGTGTACCTTCCATGATTGTTGCATATATACATTTTCATATCATTAGTGCATGATTATTGCATACTGATTGTCATATTATTATTACTTCATGTATTAGTTGTACCTGCTAGTGTACCTTCCATGATTATTGCATTCATATGACCTTTTATTGCTATTTATGTTAGATTCACGCTGTACGTGCATACTTGCGATTACCTGCATATGTTATTTACTATTCACGAGTTGGAAACTCACCCCCGTTGTGCCACAGTTGTTTTGCAGGGTGTTCCCTAGAGTAGTCGAGGCAGGCTATTCATCTTTCTGATCATCTTTTTGCTGCGGATACCGCTTCAGCTCATAGTGTGGAGTTTTGCTTAGGTGGGTTTTGTGGTTATCCGCATTGTTGTATTGTATATTCATTGTATCCTTGTACTTTCCATCTACTATATTTTTTGTTGACTTAGAGACTTGGTGATGACGATATTGTATATTATTTGTGACTTGTTGTCTTTTATACCGTTTCCTTTCTATCGTCTTTTATTTCTTCGCCACGGCGTCGTATATTTGTTGTGGTGGTTGTTTTCCGCCTTTGGGCGTATATTTTCTCCCGTTTGGTGATGCTTCACTTTTATTTATATTGTACCCATTTTTGGGGCTAGTTTTTACAAAGGAGGTCCTGCCAAAATTTTAAATAAAGAAAGTTGGACGTTTAATGAATTTGGGTTGTGATTTCAAAGACTTTTAAAAATGTTTCTTATCTTATCTTGTCTTTTATTGGTTTAGATTTCTGGGTTTTGGCTTTCTTTTACTGCGTTACGCCTGTAGACGTTGCGTAGTATTAGGGCCGTCACGTGCCAATTTTCGGGTCGTGACAAAGTTGGTATCAAAGCACTAGGTTTTACCTTTCGGTGTGTAGGATGACCTTGGTATGATAGAGTCGGTAGCTTAAGCAGAGTAATATAGTGTGTGTATGTCTGTAGCATACTCACGATGCGGTACTCCGCCAAAGTGACCTAAGTACAAATTGCTTGAAATTCCTTCCTTGATGATTCATATCCTTGTGATTCGATTTCCGTATTCTTATCGAATCTTATTTCCATTTATAGCCTTGCCGCCGATGACTATGGGGACCCAGAGTGATGCAGCGAGGACTGACCAGGATGGCACGCTAGTTGCTCAGGTGCAGACGAATCCGCCTTCGATAAACAGTATCGCTAGGCTTGTGGCAGAGATGTAGGACATGCGCCAGACGATGAGCTCATTGGTTGAGATCGTTCGAGCGCAGCGACAGGAGGACGTCACCCCTGTTAACCAGTTGTTCCTTGCGATTAGCATGCAGCAATCCGTCAGCTACATAGCACCAGTGGATGCAGCCCCAGTTTACGAGACATGTATTCCAGAGACATTGGCAGTTCCGGGACAGTGGAGGACTCGTACCGGTGTACCAGTCCAGAGATAGAGGCTTATTCGTCGAGACAGATTTCATGAACGTCGCGGGAGTAGTAGAGGCTTAGGACGAGGACAGTCATTCAGCTCTCATCCTCAGGAGGGTCAGCAGTCAGCACGTGGATGTTTTCGATGCGGAAGCCTTCAACACTTCGTCAGGCATTGTTCCTTAGCACCTCGTCAGGGTCATATTCTGTGATGTCACGGACGCGGAGGGTTCTCTCAGAGGGGTCAGTCTAGCAGATGAGGAGTTCAACCAGTTGCGGGTAGGGGGCAAACACGAGAGTTTGCTTCTACTCATCGGGACGCGCGGGCGTCCAATGCAGAGTTTTCAGGTATCCTTAATTCGTATGTTCTTTTGATGTATTTCTTGTTTGTTTTACACACTTTGTGCTGTGGTTGGGAGGAGAGTTATGTTAGGTAGATCAGCCGTTTGTTGTGCCAATTTCTGTCAGCGATTCTTTTGTTACGCAACACGTATTTCAGTCGTGTGCCAATCGGATAGGAGATAGAGATTCGTCCGTCACTTTGATCCTTCTAGAGATGTTGGATTTGGCATTCTCCTCGGCACGGACTGGTTAGCTACGTGCTAGGCGTCTGTGGACTGCCGCGAGAAAACAGTCAGGTGTTGTTTTTCTGGCAAGTCAGTTCTTGTTGTGTAGGGGGACAGTGGTGCCGCCTCTCACAGCTTGAATTCAGCCTTTTCGCTAGTTGGCTTTGAGGAGAGGATGTCGAGGATTCTTGGCGTTCATTCGTGATACCGGAGCCACAGTTGGTTTGTTGGACCAGGTTCCTTTCGTGCGAGAGTTTTCCGACGTTGTTCCAGATGAGCCGGGGGAGCTTGGGAAGCTTAAGGATCAGCTGCAGAGTTGTTTGTTAGGGGGCTTGTGCATCTGAGTGTTTCGCATTAGGGAGCTCCTATTTCTGTTCGTCAAGGAGAAAGACGGCAGATTGAGGTTGTGTATTGATTGATCGTCAATTGAACCGGCTTACGGTGCGGATAGGTATTATTTACCTCGCATTGAAGATTTCTTCGATCAGCTCCAGAGCGTGAGACATTTTCTAAGTTTGTTCGGGATCAGGTCATCATTGTTGCGGGTTCGGAGTGATGACATTCCGAAGACTGCCTTGTGCGTGCTACGAGCTTTGTGTGTTTTGGTGTTTCATTGGATTCACCAATGCCCTAACAGCATTCGTAGATGTGATGAACCGGATTTTTTTCAGGCCGTTCCTCGACCAGTTATTGTTGTGTTATTTACGACATTCTGGTCTATTTAATGTGTCTTGAGGGACAGGAGTATCACTTGAGGATTTGTTTTGCAGATACTGGGAGAGCCCCAGCGGTTTGCTAGGTTCTCGGAGTGTTTCATCAGGCTTGTTTGTGTTGACTCCTAGGTCTTGTAGTTACGGGAGATGGTTTTAGTATGGTTCCGAGGAAGATCGAGACCGTACAGCTTTGGCCCAGACTTGTGTACGGACAGAGGTCCGCAGATTTTTGGGCTTAGCAGGTTTTTACCGCCGTTTCGTGCAGGATTGCTAGAGTAGTGCTGCACCGTTGACTGAACTGACCGGAAAGGAGGTTTCTTTTCTTTGGAATGAGGCATGTGTGCGGAGTTTTTCGGCAGTTGAAGACTCGGTTGACAACTGCATCAGTTCTTTCTTTCATTTTTGGTTCGGGCGACTTTGTGGTTTAACTGTAATGTTTCACGAGTGGGGCTCGAGTGTGTATTGAGGTGACACTATGGAGTTATCGCTTTTCCTTCCCTACATTTGGAGGAAGTACGAGATGGATATCCCACTCATGATCTGGAGGTGGCCGCGGTGGTCGTGCGTTGAAGATCTGAGGACGCTACTTGTTCGGGGAGTCGTGTCAGATTTTCACGGACCACCAGAGCTTAATATACATCTTCCTGCAGCGGGTGTTGATTGTTGAGACAGCCTTCTGCAGATTTACAGTTCTTGTGCGATCGTTGAGTAAGCTTAAGTTCGCCTTTACTGAGGAGACAACTTGCTCATGTCCGCACCCGACCACTTTTTCTTAATCGCTTTCGCGAGGCACTGCCCGCTGATGCTCGTTCGTCAGAGATACTTGAGCATACTAGGCTGGGTAATGATTCGGAGTCCTTGATTTTTGACAAGGGTGTGCTAAGTTTTGGGACGCATTTAGATACCTGATATTATTGGGTAGAGACGCGAAATCCTAGAGCAGGCACATCTGTCAACTCTCTGTACTCATTCAAGTTCCACCAACATTGACGTGACTTGTGAGATAGTTACGGGTGGGCAAGGGTGTAAAGTGAAGTTTCGGATTTCGTTTCAAGGTGTATGTCTTGTTGTGTGGTTAGGTTGAGCATCTGAGACCGGCTGGAGAGTTGCAACCTTTAACCGTTCCGAAGCGGGAGCGGGAGCAGATCTCCACAAATTTCGTTATGGTGTCGACCTAGGTTTAGTCAGGGTGTGACTCCATTTGGATGCTTGTTGTCCGGTTTTGCTCAGTTTTCTCAGTTGTCCTTTGTTAAGTTTGTGCGTACGTATTAATTGTTTTCGGCAGTTGGGATCGTCACTTGCCATTGTTAGGATACTTCTTTGATAGCAGTTATCAGGGAGCGTTCCAATTGGCAACCTTTAGGTTTAGGGGTTAGGTCGCTTCGATCACCAGTCTGTTTTTCTAACTCTGCGTTGTAGGATTTTTTGGACCCCAGCTAGTCTAGAGACTTCGGAGATGATCCAGTTGCTTTAGGTCAGGATGAGAATTGTCCATTGCGGACAGAGATCATATGCCGACCGTTGCGGTCGCAGACCTGAGTTCGCAGTGGGAGATCATGTATTCCTACGGACTTCCGATGAATGACGTGTTGAGTTTTGGGAAGCTTACCCCAGAATTGTAGGTCCTTTTGAGAATTCTTAAAGCGAGTTAGTTTCGTTGCCTTTAATTTGGCACTTCCGCCCAGATTATTGAGTATTCATCCCGTATTCCTTGTATCGATACTTTGCAATTACCTTCATGAACTTTCTTACATGATTCAGCACCAGTCCATTTAGCTTGGACGAGATCTTTCGTTTACCAGCAGCCAATTGTGTTAATGGCTCGGCAGGTGGAGAAACTTCGGTCAAGGGTCTTGCCATCTGTGAAGGGCTTTTCTTGGACGTAGCCGTATAGTGGGGTAACCACTTAGGAGGCTGCGAGCGAGATATAAGAGTTTGTAATCTTCTATTTGAAGGTACGCTTAGTGAAAATTTTAAATTCGGGGACGAATTTTTATAAAGGGGTAGATTGTAACGTCTTAGATTTCGGTTAGTGTTCGTTTAGACGTTAATGCAGGTTTACTATAAAAAGTTTACAAATTCGGTTTCCTCACATTTTATAACATTTAATTATTAATTTATTATTATTATTTGTTATAAGCATGCACGCACGTGTGCACGTAAATGCGAGAATTTGTTTGTGTTAATCTAGTTTTAGCAACCATGACACTTAACCTAATCCTTTGATTTTCCACTCTTTGCTAAATCCTTAATCATTCCTTTGTGAGTGAGAGTGTGAAGCTTCTAGGTTATTTGAGAGAGAGGATATTTGTTTTGGAGAGTGATGAGTTGTATGAAAGCATTTAATGTGAGGCATGGTGCATTAATTGCAATGATACATTCACCTCTCACCTCACCCTACACTCACCTCCCTCTCTCTTCATCTTTCCCTCTCTCTCATTTCTCTAACTCATTTATTCTCTCATATCTCTCTCATCAACTGAACACTTGAGCTTTTCTTCACAAAATCCATCACAATATTCACAAAACTTCACAAAAATCATATCTTTGTTCACATTTTCCTCTTGGATGCCATGGAGCATGCAAAGCTTAGATCTTTGAGTTCTTTTGTGTAGGTAATGTTTCATTTCTGTTCTTTAGATGTTTATTGTGTAGCTTAGCTTTAAAGTTTCTGTTTTTATCGCGTATCGTATCGTTTTGGATAAATATCGTATTTTTAGTGTCGATTTGGGATCTCGGATGATCTTCTGTTAAACCAGGTAATTGTTGCAAAAATTAACTTGACAATAACTTAGTATAGAGACCTAGAACCTACCCTGAGAATACGAGCCCACTTCCTCTAACTCCGGCCACAGATTTAATGGTTCTGGCCGCAATTTGCGGCCAGAGTAGGGACTGAGGTGTTGGTTTTTGGTGTAGGGGTCTCTGGGGTTATTTGTAGTCTCATGGTACTTGCAATTTTCACAAATTGTGAGCACAGAAAAATCCGGGATCACTTTGCATATTTCTAGTGTTTCGTTTCATGCGATACGTTATCCGATACGATGCGTGTTCCATGTTGCTGTTGTTCTGAGTTGGTTTCGTAGTGTCGCTATACGCGTTAGCTACAACACGAACCCTTTAGAGTGCGTATGTGTGTCGTGTTGGTCCGTGTAGATTGTACGTATTTTGGTTCTATTATTAATATATACTTGTTTAATTGTTTTAATGTTGCAGGTTCGCAGGCGGGGACTTCGGACACTGCTACAGAAGGAAAACAGGTGGTAGACTTCACCTAGCTTGGAGCGTTGGTGAGTAAATTTAACATCTACAAGGGAATCGCCCGCATGGCGTTATGCGTCTGGGCTAGTGATGTTATTTCTGTCGCATATTCTATGTCATATTTAGAATTGCGCATTTACCCTACTACTTAGTTATTGTTGTGCTTAGACTAGTATCCTTAGAACACTGCACATATTATTGACGACTCATGTTGCACGAGCACTGATTGTATGCTACACACACCGTCAATAATTGCCATGTCACGCACAACCCACTTATAGATATGATATTGCTTGGTTAGGGACATTAAGACACCGATTCATATTTCTTATCGCATATGACATATAGCATACCTGTATACCTACATGCTTACACATATGCCTTTACATACTTGCATGCTAGATACCTGTATACCTATAGGGTATTGTACCATTAGTGATAGGTACATACACACTTTATGACATAGCTACAGGTATACCTTGCACACATAGTTCACTTATACCCAGGGGGTATACTACTTCATTACTTATAGGTAGATACATATACCTTGCTATACCTTTGTGTTTACACATATATCAGTTATAGCTACATATTTACCTTTACTTGATGTTATTTAGAATTGGATAAAACAGGAACCGCATGATATTTTATATTAACTTGTTGCAGTTAATTAGCGGCTTTTCCTTTATATGCTTACATTTCAGTTTTATGTTGCATATATTATATTCATCGATTTTCGCATTGAGCTATGGATTTTTCATGATGTTTTCTGGATTTGGGGACCGTGGGAGTTCATGAAATTATGCATTATTTGAAAAACCTGGTTTCCCTTGATATGATATTTCAGCATCCACCATGAGATTTATCGGTTCTGATATATATATATATACCCCTACGAGGAGGCGTCGAGGCCGTATGAGGGTATATGGTGGGGCTCGGAGGTGCCCCGGGGCAAGAAAGGGATGTCGATGTAATATGCCGATGAGGCCTGGCAGGGGAACCATACCATCCGGTGACATTACCTATGACTCAGCGGATATCATGTTGATACCGACGGGAGTCATGTACGTATGGATACGTCGAAAGGCGAGGGTCAGAGCTAGGTACTCGAGCTTTCGGTATAGCGTATGGTACGTACCTATCAGGGTGCCAGTCTTGGTGACAGCACCTTATAGATCAGCATTTCTGTGTCGATGCTTGGCACATTGGTTTCATTATATTTCTATTTACTTCTTAGTATATATAACTGTGGATTAGGACGCTGTTATATATGCCATTACACCAATATTAGTGGAATGGGACGCTAATATATGTGTATTGACATTAATTTTATATACATCATATTTATTCATGAAAATATACCTAGGTTATAAGAGAATCACTTGATATTGGATTTAGGACATATGACACTTAATTGATATTGTACATAAAGGATATATGAGATTCACTTGATTTTGTACATTCAGGATATAGGAGATTTATTCGATATTGTACATTAAGGATTTGTGAGACTTATATGATATGAGAGCCAATTTGGGGGCTGATTTGAGGAAATTGGGATTTGGATTGTCTTGATGGATTGTGATCCAACCACGATGTCAGGATTCCGTGGAAAAGGCATATTTCATTCCATACTCCACATTTATTGTTTATGCACTGTTTCATGTATTAGTAGTACCTGTTAGTGTATCTTTCATGACCGTTGCATTTACATACCTTTATTTGTATGCATTGCTTCATATATAGTTGTACCTGTTAGTGTACCTTCCATGATTGTTGCATATATACATTTTCATATCATTAGTGCATGATTATTGATTACCGATTGCCATATTATTATTGCTTCATGTATTAGTTGTACCTGCTAGTGTACCTTCAATGATTATAGCATTCATATGACCTTTTATTGCTATTAATTGCGTATGTTAGATTCACGCTGTACGTGCATACTTGCGATTACGTGCATATGTTATTTACTATTCACGTGTTGGCAACTCACCCCCGTTGTGCTACAGTTGTTTTGCAGGGTGTTCCCTAGAGTAGTCGAGGCAGGCTATTCATCTATCTGATTATCTTTTTGCTGCGGATACCGCTTCAGCTCATAGTGTGCAGTTTTGCTTAGGTGGGTTTTGTGGCTATCCGTATTGTTGTATTGTATATTCGTTGTATCCTTGTACTCTCTATCTACTATATTTTTTGTTGACTTAGAGACTTGGTGAGGACGATATTGTATATTATTTATGACTTGTTGTCTTTTATACAGTTTCCTTTCTATCGCCTTTTATTTTTTCGCTACGGCGTCGTATATTTGTTGTGGTGGTTGCTTTTCGCCTTTGGGGGTGTATTTTCTCCCGTTTGTGGATGCTTCACTTTTATTTATATTATACCCATTTTTGGGGCTAGTTTTTACAAAGGAGGTGCTGCCAAAATATTAAAGAAAGAAAGTTGGACTTTTAAGGAATTTGGGTTGTGATTTCAATGACTATTAAAAATGTTTCTTATCTTATCTTTTCTTTTATTGGTTTAGATTTCTGGGTTTTGGCATTCTTTTACTGCGTTACGCCTGTAGACGTTGTGTAGTATTAGGGCCATCACGTGCCAATTTTCGGGTCGTGACAGAAACACAAACACAAGCTAACTCTTCAATAATTATGAATTAGTGAAGCTAACACACTAATCTATATGGCTAGTATAGAAGAGGATGATGAAGTAGGAATTTTTCTCACTTTATTATTTAATTTCTCATTATTTTTCTTCTTGATCTCAAAAACTAGAGAGCAAAAAATGAGATGAGGAAGAAAAGATCAATGAATGAGATGAGGTTAGAAATGCAACCATGTGTAACATCTTAGATTTCGGTTAGTGTTAGTTTAGACGTTAATGCGGGTTTACTGTAAAAAGTTTACCAATTCGGGTTCCTCACATTTTATAATATTTAATTAATAATTTTTTTATTTGTTATAGACATGCACACACGCGTGCATGTTAATGTGAGAGTTTGTTTGTGTAATCTTGATCTTAGCAACCATGACACTTAACCATTTATCTAATCTTTGCTTTATCCTAATCGTTGTTTTAATCTAATCCTAACCCTAATCCTAGATATTTTGAGTGAGAAGAGGAGATATTTCTTTTGGAAGTGATGAGGTGTGTGTGAAAGCATTAATGGTGTTTTAGTGCAAGGTGCACTCACCTCTTAACCTCACCTCCCTCTCTCTTTATCATTCACTCTCTCTCTTTTTCTCTATCTCTTTTCATTTCCCTCATTCCTCTCTCATTTAAACTGAACATTGAGCTTCCATCACACAACCATATCAAATCCTTCACAAATCTCACCAAAAGCACATCATTTTCTTGGATTTGCCTCTTGGATGCCTTGGAGCTTGCAAAGCTTGGATCTTTGAGTTCTTTTGGTTAGGTAATGATCTCTTTCTGTTCTTTATATGGTTTTTGTGTTGTGTAGACTTTTAGTTTTAGTTTAGAATGTTTAATGTTAAGTTTTTGTGCAAATATCGTATTTTTAGTGTCAATATATGACATCTATGATCTGCTGTAACCCGGAGAGTTTACTAGAAAACCAAACAAAGTAGTTGTGTTGTACCTGAGACTATAGGACATCACCTGGAGCATGGACCCCTGGATCTCGGACTCGGCCGGCGACTTGAAGGGAAATTCCGGCGACGTCGATTTTTAAGTGGAGTTAGGGTTTGGGTTTTTTTGCGTAGGTGTCTGCAGTGGTTTAGGTGTATTTGGTCTTGTTTGGTTGTTGAGTTTTCTCAGTATGCAAACTTAGGGATCACCTAGGTAGTTTCTTGTGTTTCGTTTAAGCGCGATACGTTATACGACACGGATCGTGCATTTTGTGTGGTTTTTCTCTTGGGTTGGTTTCGTCGTGTCGCTACGCACGTTAGCCACAATACGAACACTTGAGAGTATGTTTTGTGTTGTTGCGTCGGTTAAATATAGTTTGTACGTGTTTTGGGTCTATTGCTAATATACACTTGTTTTATTGTTTTAATGTTTTAATGTTATAGGTTCGCGGGGGGGGGGGGGGGGGGACATCGGACGCTGCTACGAAGGGAAAACAGGTTGTAGGCTTCACTTAGCCAGGAGCGTTGGTGAGTAGATTTAACATCTACAGGGGAATCGCCCGCATGGCGTTATGCTTCTGGGCTAGAGATGCTAATATTGTCGCATATTCTATTTCATTTATAGAGTTGCGCATACACCCTACTGCTTAGTTAATTGTTGTGCTTGGACTAGTATCCTTAGGACACTGCACTATTATTGATGGCTCATATTGCACGAGAACTGATTGTATACCACACACACCGTCAATAATTGTCATGACACGCACAACCCACATATAGATATGATATTGTTTGGTTAGGGACATTGAGACATTGATTCATATTTCTTTATGCATGACCTATAGCATACCTGTATACCTACATGCTTACACATATGTCTTGACATGCTTACATGCTAGTTACCTGTATACCTATAGGGTATTGTACCATTAGCGATAGGTACATACACACATATTGACATAGCTACATGTATACCTTGCATACATACTTCACTTATACCTAGAGGGTATATTACATCATTACTGATAGGTAGACATCTATATCTTTCTATACCTTTATGTTTACACATATATCCGTTATAGCTGCAGGTTTATCTTTACTTGATGTTATTTAGAGTTGGAGAAATTAGAAACCGCATGATATATTATATTAACTTGTTGCAGTTAATTAGCGGCTTTTCCTTTATATGCTCACATTTTAGTTTTATGTTGCGTATATTATATTCATGGATTTTCGCATTGAGATATGGATTTTTCATGATATTTTCTGGATTTGGGGACTATGGTAGTTTCATGAAATTATGCATTATTTGGAAAAAAAAACACGGTTTCCCTTGATATGATATTTCAGCACCCACCATGAGTTTTATCGGTTCTGAAATATATACCCCACGTGAGGAAAGGAGGGGTCCGTGTGCGGGTACATGGTGGGGACCGAAGGTACCCCGGGGCAAGAATATCAGTGAGGAGATGAGTTAGTGGGGGAACCATACCTACTGGTGACATTACTAATGACTCGGCGGTTATCGTGGGGATACCGACGGGAGTCATGTGCGTATGGATACGTCGAGAGGCGAAGGTCAGAGCTAGGCACTCGAGCTTTCGATATAGCGTATGATACATACCTATCAGGGGCCAGTCGTGGTGACAGCATCTTATAGATCAGCATTTCTATGTCGATGCTTGACACATTGTTTTCATGGTATTTTTACTCCTATGTATATATAACATTGGAATGGGACGCTATTATATATGCATATATATATATATATATATATGTATATATTTGTGGAATGGGATGCTAATATATATGTATACATATCAATTCATAAACTTCATCATAATTATTCATGCAAATATACTTACTTAGGATATTAGAGATTTACTTGATATTGGATTTGGGATATAGGAGATTCATTTGAGATTGGATACAGGATATATATGAGATTGCTGATTTTGTACATTCAGAATATATGAGATTTATTTGATATTGTACATTCAGGATTTATGAGACTTACATGATATGAGAGCCAATTTGGGGGCTGATTTGAGGAATTGGGATTTGGATTGTCTTGATGGATTTTTGGTCCTACCACGATGTCAGGATTCCGTGGAAATGACATGTTTCATTCCATACTCCACATTTATTGTTTATGCACTGCTTCATGTATTAGTTGTACCTGATAGAGTACCTTTCATGACTGTTGCATTTACATACCTTTTTTTATATGTTTTGCTTCATGTGTTAGTTGTACCTGCTAGCGTACCTTTCATGACTGTTGTATATATACATATTCATATCATTATTGCATGATTATTGCATGCCGATTGTCATATTATTGCTTTATGTATTGTAGTAACCGTTAGTGTACCTTTCATGACTATTGCATTCATATGACCTTTTACTGGTATTAGCTTGCAAATGTTAGATTCGCGCTGTACATGCATACTTGCGATTACCTGCATATGTTATTTACTATTCATGAGTTGGCAACTCACCCCCCGCTGTGCCACAGTTTGTTTTGCAGGTTGTTCCCCAGAGTAGTCGAGACAGGCTATTCATCTATCTAATCATCTTTTGCTGCGGATACCGCATCGGCTCACAGTGTGCAGTTTTGCTTTAAGTGGATTTTATGGTTATTCGTTGTTGTTTTGTATATTCGTTGTATCCATGTACTCTCCATCTACTACTTTCATGTTGACTTAGAGACTTGTTGTGAGTACGATATTGTATATTATTTGGTGACTTGGAGGTCTTTTATGCAGTTTTATTTATATCGTCTTTTATTTCTTCGCTACGGCGTCGTATATCTGTTGTGGTGGTTGTTTTCCGCCTTTGGGCGTGTTTTTGCTCCCGTTTGGGGATGCTTTACTTATAGTTATGTTGTACCCATTTTTGGGGCTGGTTTTTACAAAGGAGGTGCTGCCAAAATTTTAAAGGGGATAAAGTTGGACTTTTTAAAGAATATGGGTTGAGATTTCAAAGGTTTTGAAAATGCTTTTATTTCTTACTACTTTTCATGGTTTAGATTACTGGGTTTTCGACTTATTTAAATTGCGTTACGCCTGTAAACGTTGCGTAGTTTAAGGGCCATCACGTGCCAATTTCGGGTCACGACAAAGTTGGTATCGGAGCGCTAGGTTTTACCTTTCGGAGTGTAGGATGACCTTTGTATGATGGAGTAGGTAGCTTAAAGCAGAGTAACGTAGTGTGTGTATGTCTGCGGCATAATCACGATGCGCTACTCCGCCTAAAGTGACCTAAGTACAAATTGCTTGAAATTCCTTCCTTGATGATTCATATCCTTGTGATTCGATTTCCGTGTTCTTATCGAATCTTATTTCCATTTATAGCCTTTGCCGTCGATGAGTATGGGAACTCAGAGTGATGAGGCGAGGGCCGAGGTCAGGGTTGACTCAAGTGGGACGAGGACTGATGTAACACTTTGAAATTTCGTTAGAATGTTTTTCGTGTTAATTAGTAATTGCGTGTGTTATTATATATGTGTACATTGGATTATTAGTTATTTTAGTCGGGTTTACCCTAATTGGAAATTTTGTGTTAGTGTACACTTGCACACATATCCATTTTTGACCAAGGTTAAAGTGTTAGCCATTTCTTTTCTTATATGGTTCTTTATTCCCACCATTTAATCAAGCCCAAAAACCATTTTCTTTTTTTAAATTTTAAATTAGAATATGAAGCATGGGGGTTAGGTAAGAAATTGACTTTTGTGACCATTTCTCTCTCTCTCCTTTTCTCTTCCTCTCTTCTGAGCTCCAGCAGAATTTCCAGCAGCAACAACACCATATTTTCTTCATCTTTTCATTTCCCCTTGAAGCCAAACAAAACCCTACACAAAACAACACTTTTCCTTCACAAAACCATGGGAAAAGGGGCTTTTTGAGGTGTTTGGTAGCAAATCTGCATACTTGAGGAGGGAGCTGGAACTTTTGGTGTTTCATAAAGTCTTTAGAAGGTATTAGCTCATAGTTAACACTCTTTCTCCATATCTTGTAGTATCTTAGCTAAAAATCATGTTTTATATGCATTATTAGTGATATTGAAGGATATTTGTAAAGTATATGTTAGATTGGTGTTCTCATAGTTTAGTTAACTCCTTTAAGTGTTATTAGAGCTATTTAAACCAGGTTTTGCTTCAGGTTTGCACAAAAATACCATAAAGTACCTTTTTGGTGTAAAAATGTGATTTTTAACTAGAAATAGGGCTCTGTAAGATCTGCTGCTACCCGAGTTGTTTCAGAATAAAATTGGTTTTACTGTAGCTTGTATAGGGGGTATAGAGTGCACACACAAATCATGGGAGCCCAATTCCCAAGGCAGGCCGCCGGAATATTCATTCTGGCCGCAATTTGCGGCCAGATGGGTGAGTTAGGGGTTAGGGTTTGGGCAATTGGAGTCTACTCCTATGTGGAGTATTTTGGTATATATATTTTCGTAATATCTGTTCTGTATCAAAATCTGGAGTTGAATACCCTATTTCCCGTATTTTTACTCTTTCGCGACACGCGTGATACGTATGTGTGGGTTTGGGGTTTCTGCGTATCGCGACGCGTCGGAGTGACTTCAGGCGCGTAATCACACGTTTTAGCGTATCACGCACACGCGCGCTTGGTTTGTGGCACGGGTTTCTAGTTGACTTTAAATGTCGTGTTTGTATAGTTTTGAGCTTATCTGTGATATTCTGTGGAATTCTAGGTTCGCAGGCAAGTGCGACGAACGCCGCGAAGAAGGGGAAGCAAATCCTCGGCTATACCTAGCGAGAGACTACGGTGAGTAGATTTAACATCTACGGGGAAATCGCCCGCATGGCGTTATGCGTCAGGGCTGATAGGACCTTGTAGCAACATATTACATTTACCTACATTGACTGTTCATGGCTACTATTTTGTGCATACCACATTCCCTGCTATAGGTATATAAACTAGAATTGATAGAACACCGCACCATTACTAACGGTTCATGTTGCACGAGCACTATCCTGCATGTTACACACACACCGTTAGTAATTGCCATGATACTCACACCGTAGAATTTCCATGATCTTTATGCTGTAGCTCATATTTTATGTGACTAAACATGATATTCATACTTGATGCATATATCACATTGCCTTGACTTGCATATTGATTCGGATTACATGATATTCATACTTGATGCATATATCACTTTGCGTTGACTTGCATATTGATTTGGATTACATGATATTCATACTTGATGCATATATCACATTTCCTTGACTTGCATATTGATTCGGATTACATGATATTCATACTTGATGCATATATCACATTGCTTTGACTTGCATATTGATTTGGATTACATGATATTCATACTTGATGCATATATCACCTTGCTTTGACTTGCATATTGATTCGGATTAACTGATATTCATACTTGATGCATATATCACATTGCTTTGACTTGCATATTGATTCGGATTACATGATATTCATACTTGATGCATATATCACCTTGCTTTGACTTGCATATTTATTCGGATTACATGATATTCATACTTGATGCATATATCACATTGCTTTGACTTGCATATTGATTCGGATTACATGATATTCATACTTGATGCATATATCACATTGTATATTCATACCAGTGCACACATACATTGATATCTTCATACTTGCTTAGATTAAGCATTGAGATATGTTGTTTCCATGTTAATTCTGGATTTGGGAAACCGTGGATATTTCAAAAGAGAATAGTTAATTATCTAAAAACCCGGTTTCCCTTGATATGATATTTCGGTGCGTCCACCATGTGTTTTCTCGGTGCTAGAGTGATATATGTGAACCCGAATCGAGGAGTCGGATGAGGCCGATTACGGGAACATGGTGGACCCGTTATGGTACCCCGGGGAGAGAACGGTTTCGCTGTGTATTAGACGGTGAGCCTGGCAGAGGGACTACTACCTACCGGTGATTGGTTGGACCTGGCAGTTATCCGGAGGATACTGACCAGAGTCGATAGATGGAAGCGGGATGATCCGTACTGCCGGGGCCGAGGGCCGATACCGCAGACGGAGCCCGTGGGATGACCCGGACTGACGGGGCCCGATGGATGAGGATTTGCGTGTCGATGCTGGACACGAGTACTTATGATATTTGGGTGCCGATGTTGGGCACTCGTGATTCTCAGAGATGTACAGGATTGGATGGCCGATGAGAGTGCCGGCGCCTGAGCTATTTGGGGGATCTGGGTGCATTGATGGACACCGAGTATATATTCCACGTTGACATTCCGTGTAGATGTTATATTTTCCATGCTCAGCATTCATTATTGTATCTCATCCTGTAGTTATATTACCTGATAGAGCAGTTGCATGATTATTGCACATACTGCTTATCACGCATTGATATCATCTACTGGCATATGATAGAGTAGCGCAGTACGTGCATGCTCGCGATTACCTTTATATGTTAGTTCTATTCACGAGTTGGCAACTCACCCCCGTTGTGCCACAGTGTTTGCATGTTGCCCCTCAGAGTAGTCGCGGCAGGCTGCCTTTTTGCATCTTTTGGCTACTGATACCACTACAGTTGGTGCGGGAGCTATTTTGCTATTAGGTGGGTTGTGGTATCTGGTTTACTTTTATTGTACACACTTTTGTAACTAGTATTCTCCATCTACCATATATGTACCGGACTTAGAGACAGTGTGAGGACGATGATGTATATTTTTGTATTCTGGTGTCGAGCTCGTGGGAGCCGACTGTATATATTTATCCAGTTTATTATGCTGTGATGTTTACTTATTGCTCATTCTTCGCTACGGCGTCGTATATTACTCTTGTGTTGTTGTTTTCCGCCGTTGGGCGTGATTGCTCCCGTTTGGGAATGCTTTATTTCATTATATATCATTTCACTTATATCCTGTTTTATACCCGATTTTCGGGGTTACTTTTACAAAGGAAATGCTGCCAAAATTTTTATAAGGATAACTTAACTTTAAAAAGAACTTTATTGAACTATTTAAGGTTTTCTAAATGTTTAATTGAATGTTTTCAACACGCACTACTCTTTAATGGTTTTGATTTCTGGGTTCGGCTTACTTAGTCGCGTTACGCCTGTAGACGTTGCATGGTTAAGTGCCGGTCTCGAGTCGAAATATTCGGGTCGTGACAAAGTTGGTATCAAAGCGTAGGTTTTTACCTTTCGGAGTGTAGGATGACCCTGGTATGGTGGAGTAGGTAGCTGAAGCAGAGTGGCGTAGCGTGTGTATGTTCCGCGGCATACTCACGACACGGTACTCCGCCTAAGCGACCTTAGGACTTGTTGATTTAAATTCCTTCTCGAGTATATACATTCTTGTGATTCGATTTCCGTACCCTTATCGAATCCTACTTTTCTTTTCAGCCATTATGCCGCCAAAGACTATGAGGGCGCAGAGAGCGGCCGCGAGGGCTGAGATTCGAGTTGACTCGTCCGAGACGCGGACTGATCCGGATAGTACACCGATTGTGCCCGAGCAGGCTGTTCCTGCCGTGACAGATCAGATTGCCTGTTAGGGGCTGATGTGCAGGAGATGCGCCAGACGATGGGATCCAGTATGCAGGAGATGCGCCAGATGATGGGATCTCTAGTTAAGACACTTCGAGCGCAGCGTCCAGAGGTAGTTCCACCCGTTGCAGAGACCGTGGTGGTACCCACAGTACAGGCAGTTGCCCCTGCAGCTACAGAGGTCATCTCGGTATCGTTATCAGAGTTTATGAGGCTAAAGCCTCCGGTCTTCACAGGCACCGATGCAGCCGAGGACCCACAGTCTTTCATTGATAGGATGGCTCGGATATGCCATTCCCTCAGATGCGTAGATGCGAGATGGGTTGAGTTCGCGAGCTTTCGCCTGGAAGTTCTTGCGCAGAAATGGTGCGAATCAGTCGAGAAGGGTAGAGCAGCAGGTCTTCCTCCTATGACCTGGACAGAGTTCGTGGCGCTATTCCTTGCCCGCTTTCTTCCCCTGAGTGTCAGAGATGCTAGAGCACGCAGGTTCGAGTCCTTACGCCAGACTCCGGAGATGTCAGTGGCAGAGTACGATGTGCTGTTCATCGAGCTATCAGTTTATGCTCCGTACTTAGTGGCTACCGAGGAGATGCGAGTTAAGAGATTTGTCCGAGGCTTGCTCACACCACTGTTCCTTGCAATCAGCGCGCAGCATTACGAGACATACGCAGCAGCAGTTGATGCAGCATTATTGGTTGAAGAGCGACTCGCTGAGACTTCGGCAGTCCCAGAGCCGAAGAGAGTTCGTGCAGATACATCAGTGCAGAGACGGCCTTTTCGGCGCCGTGACAGGAACCTTGCAGGTGGCAGAGATTCGAGGCGAGGCCGGTTGTTTAGCTCCTATCCCAGGAGGGTCAGCGACCATCATCGGGATGTTTCCGTTGCGGGAGTTCTTATCATCTTATGCGAGATTGTCCTGAGATACCACAGAGGGAGGCGGCAGCACCGCATGTCACATTACCACCTTCACCACCCCAGAGGGCGTTGCCTATTGTACCTACTGTTACTCAGCATCAGACCCATGCATATAGAGGTCGTGGACGCGGAGGATTTGTTCATAGAGGACGAGGTGATCAAAGCAGAGGAAGACCAGCTGCCGGCAGGGGACAGTCAGTCGCAGGTGGAGGACAGGTGCGAGTTTTTGCTTTGACGCATGAGGACGCGCAGGCGTCCAATGCGGTGGTCTCAGGTATCCTTCCGGTATGTTCTGTTGATGCACACGTGCTATTCGATCCCGGATCCACGCACTCTTACGTATCCACACACTTTGTGCCGAGTTTGGGTAGAGAGTCCGGTTTGCTTGATCAGCCGCTTGTGGTGACTACTCCTGTGGGAGAGTCGTTTGTTGCTAGGCACGTGTTCCGATCCTGTACCGTCCGTATTGGCGAGAGAGAGTTGCCTATCGATTTGATCCTTCTTGAGATGTTGGACTTCGACATTCTGTAGGGCATGGATTGGTTAGCCACGTGCTATGCTTCTGTTGACTGCCGTGAGAAGACAGTTAGATTTTGTTTTCCCGGCGAGTCGGTTTTTGATGTGTTGGGGGACCGTGGTGCCACCCCTCACAGTGTGATTTCTTCTTTTCACGCTGGACAGCTTTTGAGGAAGGGAAGTTAGGGATTTCTCGCCTATGTTTACGATACTAGAGCTACAGAGGTTCCGATGGATCAGATTCTGGTTGTTAGCGAGTTCCCTGATGTGTTCCCTGACGAGCTTCCTGGGCTACCGCCCGAGCGCGACATTTCTTTCTGTATTGATTTGGTTCCTGGCACGGGGCCTATTTCCATACCGCCTTATCGGATGGCCCCGGCTGAACTTAGAGAATTGAAGGGTCAGTTGCAAGATTTGATGGATAAGGGACTTATTCGACCCAGTGTTTCTCCTTGGGGTGCACCTGTCCTGTTTGTCAAGAAGAAGGACGGCAGTCTGCGTTTGTGTATCGACTACCGCCAGCTGAACAGGGTTACAGTGCGGAACAGGTATCCCTTGCCACGCATCGACGATTTGTTCGACCAGCTTCAGGGGGCAGGATACTTTTCGAGGATCGATTTGCGATCAGGCTACCATAAGTTGCGGGTTCGACAGGAGGACATTCCTAGGACAGCTTTCCGCACGCGCTACGGCCATTACGAGTTTCTGGTGATGTCGTTCGGACTCACCAACGCGCCAGCAACATTCATGGACTTGATGAACCGTATTTTCCGGCCGTATCTTGATCTGTTCATCATAGTGTTCATTGACGATATTCTGGTGTATTCTCAGAGTAGAGAGGAGCACGAGCATCACCTGCAGATTACACTGCAGACCTTGAGGGAGCATCAGCTTTTCGCCAAATTCTCCAAGTGTGCTTTCTGGCTGGACAGCGTAGACTTCTTGGGGCACGTGATTACACGAGATGGTATATGTTTAGACCCGAGGAAGATTGAGGCCGTTCGGAGTTGGCCTATACCCACATCAGTAACGGAGGTTCACAGCTTTCTAGGGCTGGCATGCTACTATAGGCGATTCGTGCAGGACATCTCTCGCATTGCTACTCCTTTGACCGGGTTGACCCGGAAGGGATTTCCTTTCGATTGGACAGAGGAGTGTGAGCCCAGTTTTCAGCAGCTACGGGCTCTACGGACTACGACACCAGTGCTATCTTTGCCTTCAGGATCAGGCGGATTCGTGGTCTACTGTGATGCTTCACGAGTGGGGCTAGGGTGCGTATTGATGCAGAATGACAGGGTGATCACGTTTGCTTCACGGCAATTGAAGAAACATGAACAGAATTACCCCACTCACGATTTGGAGATGGCTCTAGTGGTCTTTGCACTTAAGATCTGGCGACATTACCTATACGGCGAGTCGTGCCAGATATTCACTGATCACAAGAGCTTAAAGTATATATTTTAGCAGCGCGACCTGAACCTTAGACAGCGCCGATGGATGGAGTTAGTGAAGGATTACGATTGCGAGATCTTGTACCACCCGGGCAGGGCTAATGTAGTGGCGGATGCTTTGAGCAGGAGGCCCGGGGGTAGTCTATCTTGTTTGAGCGCAGTACAGAGGCAGTCATCGGCAGATTGGCAGATTTTATGCGACAGCCGGATACTGTTCGAGTTTACGCCGATCGGAGGAAAGATTGCGCATGTTCATGCACGCCCACAGTTGCTCGACTGTATACATGAGGCACAGCACAGTGATGACCGATGTTCAGAGATTAGGACATAGATTGGACAGGGAAGATTTCCCGAGTTCTTGATCGATGATCAGGGGATTCTACGATTTGGGGCTAGACTGTGCGTACCAGATGCTGAGGGATTGCGGCGCGAGATTCTTGAGGAGGCACATCGATCGGTATACAGTGTTCATCCCGGTTCCACCAAGATGTACCATGACATGAGAGGTGTTTACTGGTGGGACGGAATGAAGAGAGACATCACAGATTTTGTGTCGAGATGCCTGACTTGTCAGCAAGTCAAGGCTGAACACCAGAGGCCCGCGGGAGAGCTACAGCCATTACCCATTCCGGAGTGGAAATGGGAGCAGATTTCTATGGACTTCATTGTGGGTCTAACCAGGACTAGTCGAGGGTATGACCCCATCTGGGTGATCGTGGATCGTTTGAAGAAAGCGGCTCACTTCCTACCGGTGAAGACGACTTTCGAATTTGTTCAGTATGCCCAGATATACATTGACGAGATTGTACGACTGCACGGAGTTCCGACATGTATCGTGTCCGACAGAAGCACCCAGTTTACCAGCCGACTATGGCAGAGGCTTCAGGAGGCTTTGGGCACTCGCTTGAGTATCAGCACAGCATTTCACCCGCAGACTTTCATGTATTTCATGCACAGCATTTCATGCATGATATTTGTTAAGACCAATTTTATCGACAGCACAGCATTTCAGCCGAAACTTGCAAGATATTTGTTAAGACCAAATTCATGTATTGTTTAGGGTTTGCACGAATTTTGATCTCAAAAATCACAATGAAATAAATCTTTCAATTCAAACTTTGATATAAAACTAATTAGCGCGCGATCCCCGGCAACGGCGCCATTTGATTCATCTAAAATTCAAGACTGTGTAGTGTGTATCAAATCAAATAGTCCCCGGCAACGACGCCATTTGAATGATCTTTTCTTTGTGTGTGTTTAGAAAATGAATAGAATCACAATCAAAGAATTATATTTGACCGCAATCAATTACGGTGTCGATTGTAGATCATAAGCGAGTGCGGATCGTCCACAGGGATTGTGCTATTCGTTTCTGTATTTGCTTTGTTTGAATCGAAAAGTTAATCGAAAAGAAAAGAAAACATGATTCAAGATTTTATCGATTGATTCAGGTGTCACTAGTTTAATCAAGAATCAAGAAACTGATAAACAATTGAGAATGGGGTTTCGATAATATTTCCAATCAAATGTCAAGAATCTAAATGAGGCACGTAGGAATCGATCGGATCTATAGACGTGATGTAATCTCAAGATATAGTGTTCTTGTCCTTCGAAGAATTGATACTAGATCGATGATGATCGACGAGAGTTAGGGCTTTCTCGTGAAACTAGGGTTTCATCATTTTACCCTTGTTCTTTCGTCGATATCATTCACATTCTAGCCTCTCGCAATTTCAAGAAACGATCGTAACTCCCCAATTTCGAGCGATATCATTCAAGAAAGCATCGTAACAAAATGGGTTGTCGGTTCTTGAACTTGCTAGGGTTTACAAAACTTGTAGGAATCAAGAATAGTTTTTAGATATATTACATCATCATTCTATTGATCGTCTCGGCTCCTTGACGAGCGGAGTATTACTCAAACATCACAACAAGAATTACAACTAGAAATTTAGATTGAATCATGATGCAAGAATTTAAAGAAAACAAGATAAAAGAATTTCACCTTTTATTTATATCAACAATTTGATTACAGTCGCTCAAGAACTACAAGAGGAAGAACTAAATTGTCCATTTGGCGTCGCTCGGCTCCGTGAGTCGCGGATCGTTTGGACCACTTGCTCTGTTGAAGATCGGCTCGGCTCATAAATGGTTGCAAGGCTTCTTGCTTGATGGGTACTCGGGATCTTGGCTTTTGGATGGAATTAGGGTTAGGGTTTCACACAAGCCCTGTCACTAGACTTGTGGAAGAAGAAGATGAAGAAAGAGAGTGAATGTGTCTATTGATTTTAATGAATGAATCTAATGAATTCAATAATGGGGATTCTTTTACAAGTGAGTCTAGGGTCTTATTTATAGAACACCCAAACCCTAGGTCTAGGTTTGAATTTACAATTCCCTCCAAAAGTTTGTTGAGGAGTTTCTAGAAAGAGTTTGTTAGGAGTTAGCTTAGGGTTTAAGCTAGGATTAATTAAGCTTAGAAAACCCTAGTTTGCTGATCTGGCAGAAACCTCTGGAGTCTTCTGGAACTTGAAGTACATGAGCTGAATGTGGGCCCTGAATGAAGAATTTTGGTGCAAATTTGGGAAACTGAATCCTTGGACCCACCGCGGATCCGAGGCGCAAGCAGGCTCCTTCCGCGGATCCGCGGCTCTTTATGGGGCTTGGGCCTTGGGCTCTCTGGTGTGGTCTTGTAATTCTATTTGGAGCTTTATCTGATATATTGATTTATATTTTTCCTTTTGGATTTATACCAGAATTGATATCATTGAGTTGGCGTAATGTTTGATCGGTACCATGTACATTTTGGCCTTTCTTCTGGATTTTCCTGCACAGATCTCAAAACAAGTGTTGCGCAAATGTAGGGATGATGCGATGCCATGAAATGCGGTCAATTTCTTTTATAGTGTTGGTTTTTGAGTCTAATACATGTAATCTGATATTTTGCGACAGTTTAGCTAATATTTAAAATATGAATGCCGAACACTTCTATATGGATGCAAATGATGAGGAAATTGCCTGCTAAAATATACAATATTTTCGACTAATCACCACGCATCGACGATTTGTTCGACCAGCTTCAGGGGGAAGGATACTTTTCGAGGATCGATTTGCGATCGGGCTACCATCAGCTGCGGGTTCGACAGGAGGACATTCCTAGGACAGCCATCCGCACACGTTACGGCCATTATGAGTTTTTGGTGATGTCGTTCGGACTCACCAACGCACCAGCAGCATTTATGGATTTGATGAACCGTATTTTTCGGCCGTATCTTGATCTGTTCATTATAGTGTTTATTGACGATATCTTGGTGTATTCTCAGAGTAGAGAGGAGCACGAGCAGCACCTGCGGATTACGCTGCAGACCTTGAGGGAGCATCAGCTTTTCGCCAAATTCTCCAAGTGTGCCTTCTGGCTAGACAGCGTAAACTTCGTGGGGCACGTGATTACACGAGATGGTATATGTGTCGACCCGAGGAAGATCGAGGCAGTTCGGAGTTGGCCTAGACCCACGTCAGTGACGGAGATTCGCAGCTTTCTAGGGCTGGCAGGCTATTACAGGCGATTCGTGCAGGACTTCTCTCGCATTGCTACACCTTTGATCGGGTTGACCCGGAAGGGAGTTCGCTTCGATTGGACGGAGGAGTGTGAGAACAGTTTCCAGCGGCTATGGGCTCTACTGACTACGACACCAGTGCTATCATTGCCTTCAGGATCAGACGGATTTGTGGTCTACTGTGATGCTTCACGAGTGGGGCTAGGGTGCGTTTTGATGCAGCATGACAGGGTGATCGCGTATGCTTCGCGGCAATTAAAGAAACATGAACAGAATTACCCCACTCATGATCTGGAGATGGCTGCGGTGGTCTTTGCACTCAAGATCTGGAGACATTATCTGTATGGAGAGTCGTGCCAGATATTCACTGACCACAAGAGCTTAAAGTACATATTTCAGCAGCGAAACCTGAACCTTAGACAGCGCCGATGGATGGAGTTAGTGAAGGACTACGATTGTGAGATCTTGTATCACCCGGGCAGGGCGAATGTAGTGGCGGATGCTTTGAGCAGGAAGCCCGGGGGTAGTCAATCCTGTTTGAGCGCAGTGCAGAGGCAGTCGTCGGCGGATTGGCAGATCTTATGCGACTGCCGGGTACAGTTCGAGTTTACGCCGATCGGAGGACAGATTGCGCATGTTCGTGCACGCCCACAGTTGCTTGACCGTATATATGAGGCCCAGCACAGTGATGACCGCTGTTCAGAGATCAGGACACAGATGGGACAGGGTAGATTTTCCGAGTTCGTGATCGATGATCAGGGGATACTACGATTTGGAGCTAGACTGTGCGTACCAGATGCTGAGGGATTGCGGCGCGAGATTCTTGAGGAGGCACATCGGTCGGTATATAGTGTTCATCCCGGTTCCACCAAGATGTACCACGATATGAGAGATGTTTACTGGTGGGACGATATGAAGAGGGATATTGCAGATTTTGTGTCGAGATGCCTGACTTGTCAGCAAGTCAAGGCTGAGCACCAGAGGCCCGCGGGAGAGCTACAGCCGTTACCCATTCCGGAGTGGAAATAGGAACAGATATCTATGGATTTCATTGTGGGTCTACCCAGGACTAGTCGAGGGTATGACTCCATCTGGGTTATCGTGGATCGTTTGACGAAAGCGGCTCACTTCCTACCGGTGATGACGACTTTCGGATTTGCTTAGTATGCCCAGATTTACATTGATGAGATTGTACGACTGCACGGAGTTCCGACATGCATCGTGTCCGATAGAGGCACCCAGTTTACCAGCCTGCTATGGCAGAGGCTTCAGGAGGCTTTGGGCACTCGCTTGAGTTTCAGCACAGCATTCCATCCGCAGACCGACGGGCAGTCAGAGCGGACCATTCAGACTCTCAAGGACATGCTCAGAGCATGCGTTTTAGACTTCGAAGGTAGCTGGGATCATCATTTGCCCTTAGTAGAGTTCTCCTACAACAACAGCTACCAGGAGACCATTCAGATGGCACCGTTTGAGGCTCTTTATGGGAGGAGATGCAGATCGCCCACCTGTTGGACGGAGCTCAGTGAGAGCAGTATCTTAGGACCGCAGATTGTGGAGGAGACGACCGCGAAGATCCAGTTGATTCGCGATAGGATGTGAGCAGCCCAGAGCTGGCAGAGGTCTTATGCGGACCGTCGTAGGCGCAGACTTGAGTTTTCTGTTGGTGATTATGTTTTCTTGAGGGTCTCCCCAATGAAAGGCGTGATGAGGTTTGGGAAGAAGGGGAAGCTTAGTCCCAGATACGTGGGCCCCTTCAAGATTCTTGAGCGTATTGGTGCGGTTGCGTATCGATTAGCCCTTCCGCCCAGTTTTCCAGACGTGCACCCCGTATTTCACGTTTCGATGCTCCGCAGATATCTTCATGATCTTTCGCATGCGATTCAGCACCCGACGGTCCAGCTTGAGCGTGACCTTTCCTATGCAGAGCAGCCGGTGATGATCTTGGATCGACAAGTGAAGAAATTGAGGTCGAAGGAGATACCGTCCGTCAAAGTGCTTTGGCGTGGCCAGAGCGGCGAGGAAGTCACTTGGGAGACCGAGAGCGAGATGAGGAGGAGGTATCCCCATCTTTTTGAAGGTGCGTATAGTTAGATTTTTAAATTCGGGGACCGAATTTCTTTAAGGGGGGTAGATTGTAACACTTTGAATTTCCGTTTGAATGTCTTTCGTGATAATTAGTGATCATACGTGTTATTATATATATGTGTTCCTAGGATTATTAGTTATTTAGTAGTGTTAGCATCATTTTCCTTGTGTAGTGTACACTTGCACACTTAGACATTTTTGAGACTTAGGGTTTTGGTAGCATGTTAACCATTTTTCTTGTGTTGCATGGTTGTTATTTTCCCCACCATTTTAACCTAACCAAAACCCCATTTTATAATTCAAGTCCTAATAAACAAATGAGCATGGTGTTAGGTAGAAAAAATTGACTTTTGACCCATTTCTTTCTCTTCCCTCTCTCTCTTCTCCTCACTTCAGAAATTCTGGAAAATCCAGCAGAAAAACCTTGGTTTTCCTTCATCCTTTCCTCTCTTTTTCACTTCTCCTTGATTCCCAAACAAATCCTATATAAAAACAACACATTTTCATCACAAAACCTTAGGAAAAGTGAGCTTTTTGAGGTGTTTGAAGCAAATCTGCACACTAGAAGGAGAAACTGGAACTTTTGGTGTTCTACAAGATTCTTAGAAGGTATTAACTCATATTAGCACTCCTTTTCCTTAAACTTGTAGTACTCTTTAGTAAAAATCTCATTTTTGTGCATTTTTGGTGATATTTAAGGATATTTGTGATTCACATGTTAGATTAGGGTTTTGTTAGTTGTGTTAGCTCTATTATGTGTTATTAGAGCTATCTTAGGCCAAGCTTTGTTTCAGTTTGCACAAAAATACCCTAAAGTTTGATTTTAGTGCAAAAGTGTGGATTTTAACTAGAAATAAGGCCCTGTAGGATCTGCTGCTACCCGGGACATTTCAGAGTAAAACTAGATGTTACTGTAGCATGTATGGGGGGTATAGAGTGCACACACAAAACCTGGGAGCCCAATTCCCTACCCAGGCCGTCGAAATGTGCATTCTGGCCGCAATTTGCGGCCAGATGGGGGTGCTTTGGGTTGGGGTTTAGGGTGTGGGTGTCTGCTGCTATGTGGGTTGTTTTGGTATATAGAGTTTTACAATATATTTTCTGTATCAAAATCTGGAGGTGATTACCTATTTTCCCGTATTTTTAGTCTTCGCGACACGCGTGATACGTGTTTGTGGGTTTTGGGTTTCTGCGTATCGTGACGCGTCGGAGTGGTTTCAGGCGCGTAACCACACGTTTTAGCGTATCGTGCACACGCGCGCTTGGTTCGCGACACGAGTTACTAGTTCGGCTTTAATGTCGCGTTTGTGTGACTTCAAGCTTACGTATGATATATTGTGTAATTCTAGGTTCGCAGGCGAGTACGGCGGACGCCGCGCAGAAGGGGAAGCAAGTTGTTGGCTATACCTAGCGAGAGACTACGGTGAGTAGATTTCACATCTACGGGGATATCGCCCGCATGGCGTTCTACGTCAGGGCTGATAGGACTTTATAGTTTCCTTTGTATACATTGACTATTCATGGCTACTATTTAGTGCATGCTACATTCCCTGCTATATGGATATAAACTAGAATTGATAGAACACCGCACCATTACTAACGGTCCATGTTGCACGAGCACTATCCTGCATGTTACACACACACCGTTAGTAATTGCCATGACACTCACACTGTAGAATTTACATCGGATCATCATATTATAGCTCATCTATATGTGACTTGACATGCTATTTATACTTGATGCCTATACCACATCGGATCATTATATTGTAGCTCATCTATATGTGACTTGACATGCTATTTATACTTGATGCCTATGTCACATCGGATCATTATATTGTAGCTCATCTATATGTGACTTGACATGCTATTTATACTTGATGCCTAAATCACATCGGATTATTATATTGTAGCTCATCTATATGTGACTTGACATGCTATTTATACTTGATGCATATATCACATCGGATCATCATATTGTAGCTCATCTATATGTGACTTGACATGCTATTTATACTTGATGCCTATACCACATCGGATCATCATATTGTAGCTCATCTATATGTGACTTGACATGCTATTTATACTTGATGCCTATACCACATCGAATCATTATATTGTAGCTCATCTATATGTGACTTGACATGCTATTTATACTAGATGCCTATATCATATCGGATCATCATATTGTAGCTCATCTATATGTGACTTGACATGCTATTTATACTTGATGCCTATATCACATCGGATCATTATATTGTAGCTCATCTATATGTGACTTAACATGCTATTTATACTTGATGCCTATATCACATCGGATCATTATATTGTAGCTCATCTATATGTGACTTGACATGCTATTCATATTTGACGCACATATCATATCGGATCATTGACTTGCATTTTGGTTTAGATTACATGTGTTTTCTGGATTTGGGAACCGTGGCTATTACAAATATGTAATCATTTAAAAACCCGGTTCCCTTGATATGATATTTCGGTGCGTCCACCATGTGTTTTCTCGGTACTAGAGTGATACATGTGAACCCGAATCGAGGAGCTGGTTGAGGCCGATTACGGGTACATGGTGGACCCGGTATGGTACCCCGGAGCGAGAACGGTTTCGCTGTGTAGTAGACGGTGAGCCTAGCAGAGGGACTACTACCTACCGGTGATTGGTTGGACCTGACAGTTATCCGGAGGATACTGATCAGAGTCGATAGATGGATGTGGGGTGATCCGTACTGCTGGGGCCGAGGGCCGATACCGCAGACGGAGCACGTGAGCTGACCCGGACTGACGGGGCCCGATGGATGAGGATTTGCGTGTCGATGCTAGACACGAGTATTTATGATATTTGGGTGCCGATGTTCGACACTCGGGATTCTCAGAGATGTACAGGATTTGAGGGCCGATGAGAGTGCCGGCGCCTGAGCTATTTGGGGGATCTGGGTGCATTGATGGACACCGATTATATATTCCACGTTGACATTCCGTGTAGATATTATATTGCCCCTGCTCAGCATTTACTATTGTACCTCATCCTGTAGTTACATTACCTGATAGAGCACGTGCATGATTGTTGCACATACTGCTTATCACATATTGATGTCATCTGTTGGCATATGTTAGAGTAGTGCAGCACGTGCATGCTCGCGATTACCTTTATATGTTATCTCTATTCACGAGTTGGCAACTCACCCCCGTTGTGCCACAGTGTTTGCAGGTTGCCCTTCGGAGTAGTCGCGGCAGGCTGCGGTTGCATCTTTTGACACAGATACCCCCATTGTTGGTGTACTAGCTCTTTTGCAGATAGGTGGGTTTTGTGCGGTATCTGTTTATCTTTCAGTTATGTACATTCTTGTATCTAGTATTCTCCATCTACCATGTATGTATTTGACTTAGAGACAGTGTGAGGACGATGATGTATTATATTGTATTCTGGTGTCGAGCTCGTTGTGAGCTGACTGTACTTGTAGTTTATCCTATCTGTGATGTTCCCACTTGTGGATCTTGATCTTCGCTATGGCGTCGTATATTACTATCTTGGTGATTGTTTACTTAGATTTCTTATCATGTTAGTAAGTGCTTTCTTGTAAAAACTTATAACACTCTTTATTTTCACTGGTTCGGTTTCTGGGTTTTCGGTTCACTTGGTCACGTTACGCCTGTAGACGTTACGTGGTTAAGTTCCGGTCACGGGCCAAACCTTCGGTCGTGACAAAGTTGGTATCAGAGCGTAGGTTTTACCTTTCAGAGTGTAGGATGACCCTGGTATGATGGAGTAGGTAGCTGCAGCAGGGTAGCGTAGCGTGTGTATGTTCCGCGGCATACTCACGACACGGTACTCCGCCTACGCGACCTTAGGACTTGTTGATTTAAGTTCCTTCTTGAGTATATACATTCTTGCGATTCGATTTCCGTATCCTTATCGAATCCTATTGATCCTTCCAACCATTATGCCGCCAAAGACTACGAGGGCGCAGAGAGCGGCCGCGAGGGCCGAGATTCGAGTTGACTCGTCCGAGACAAGGACTGGTCCGGGTAGTACACCGGTTGTGCCCGAGCAGGCTATTCCTGCCGTGACAGATCAGATTGCTATGTTTGGGGCTGGCGTGCAGGAGATACGCCAGACGATGGGATCCAGTATGCAGGAGATGCACCAAATGATGGGATCTCTAGTTGAGACACTTCGAGCGCAGCGACCAGATATAGTTCCACCCGTTGCAGAGACCGCGGTGGTACCCACAGTTCAGGCAGTTGCACCTGCGACTACAGAGGTTATTACAGTATCGCTGTCAGAGTTTATGAGGCTGAAGCCTCTGGTCTTCACAGGCACCGATGTGGCCGAGGACCCACAGTCTTTCATTGATAGGATGGCGCGGATATGTCGTTCACTTAGATGCGCAGATGCGACATGGGTTGAGTTCGCGAGCTTTCGCCTGGAAGGTCTTGCGCAGAAATAGTGCGAATCAGTCGAGAAGGGTAGAGCAGCAGGTCTTCCTCATATGACCTGGACAGAGTTCGTGGCGCTATTCCTTGCCCGCTTTCTTCCCCTGAGTGTCAAAGATTCTAGAGCACGCAGGTTCGAGTCTTTACGCCAGACGCCAGAGATGTCAGTGGCAGAGTACGATGTGCTGTTCACCGAGCTATCCTTTTATGCTCCGTATCTAGTGGCTACTGAGGAGTTGCGAGTCAAGAGATTTGTCCGAGGCTTGCTTACACCACTATTCCTTGCTATCAGCGCGCAGCATTATGAGACATACGCAGCAGCAGTAGATGCAATATTATTAGTTGAGGAGCGCCTTGCTGAGACTTCGGCAGTTCCAGAGCCGAAGAGAGTTCGTGCAGATACGTCAGTGCAGAGACGGCCTTTCCGGCGTCGTGACAGGCACCTTGCAGGTGGCATAGATTCGAGACGAAGCCGATTGTTTAGCTCCTATCCCCAGGAGGGTCAGCGACCATCATCGGGATGTTACCGTTGCGGGAGTTCTTATCATCATGTGCGAGATTGTCCTGAGGTACCCCGGAGTGGGGCGGCAGCACCACATGTTACATTACCACCTTCACCACCCCAGACGGCATTGCCGATAGTACCTACTGTTACTCCGCGTCAGACGCATACACAGAGAGGTCGTGGTCGTGGAGGATTTGTTCATAGAGGACGAAGTGTCCGAGGTAGAGGGCAGCCAGCGGCCGGCAGGGGACAGTTAGTTGCAGGTGGAGGACAGGCGCGAGTTTTTGCTTTGACGCATCAGGACGCGCAGGCGTCCAATGCGGTGGTCTCAGGTATCCTTTCTGTATGTTCGGTTGATGCACACGTGTTATTCTATCCCGGATCCACGCACTCGTATATATCCACACACTTTGTGCCGAGTTTGGGTAGAGAGTCCGGTTTGCTTGTCCAGCCGCTTGTTGTGACTACTCCTGTGGGAGAGTCGTTTGTTGCTAGGCACGTGTTCCGATCCTGTACCGTCCGTATTGGCGAGAGAGAGTTGCCGGTCGATTTGATCCTTCTTGAGATGTTGGACTTCGACGTTCTTTCGGGCATGGATTGGTTAGCCACGTGCTATGCTTCTGTTGACTGCCGCGAGAAGACAGTTTAATTTTGTTTTCCCGACGAGTCGGTGGTTGTTTTGTTGGGGGACCGTGGTGCCACCCCTCACAGTGTGATTTCTTTTTTTCGCGCTGGACAGCTTTTGCGGAAGGGATGTCAGGGATTTCTCGCATATGTTTGCGATACTAGAGCTACAGAGGTTCCTCTGGATCAGGTTCCGGTTGTTAGCGAGTTCCCTGATGTTTTCCCTGACGAGCGTCCTGGGCTACCGCCCGAGCGTGATATTTCCTTCTGTATTGACTAGGTTCCTGGTGCGGGGCCTATTTCTGTACCGCCTTATCGGATGGCCCCGGCGGAACTTCGAGAATTGAAGGGTCAGTTGCAGGACTTACTGGATAAGGGACTTATTCGACCCAGTGTTTCTCCTTGGGGTGCTCCAGTCCTGTTTGTCAAGAAGAAGGACGGCAGTATGCGTTTGTGTATCTATTACCGCCAGCTGAACAGGGTGACAGTACGGAACATATATCCTTTGCCACGTGATTGATCTAAAATTCAAGACTGTGTAGTGTGTATCAAATCAAATAGTCCCTGGCAACGGCGCCATTTGATTGATCTTTTCTTTGTGTGTGTTTAGAAAATGAATAGATCACAATCAAAGAATTATATTTGACCGCAATCAATTACGGTGTCGATTGTAGATCGAAAGCGAGTGCGGATCGTCCACAGGGATTGTGCGATTCATTTCTGTATTTGCTTTATTTGAATCGAAAAGTTAATCGAAAAGAAAAGAAAACATGATTTAAGATTTTATCGATTGATTCAGGTGTCACTAGTTTAATCAAGAATCAAGAAACTGATAAACAATCGAGAATGGGGTTTCGATAATATTTCCAATCAAATGTCAAGAATCTAAATGAGGCTCGTAGGAATCGATCGGATCTATAGACGTGATGTAATCTCAAGATATCGTGTTCTTGTCCTTCGAAGAATTGATACTAGATCGATGATGATCGACGAGAGTTAGGGCTTTCTCATGAAACTAGGGTTTCATCATTTTAACCTTTTTCTTTCGTCGATATCATTCACATTCTAGCCTCTCGCAATTTTAAGAAACGATCGTAACTCCCCAATTTCGAGCGATATCATTCAAGAAAGCATCGTAACGAAATGGGTTGTCGGTTCTTGAACTTTCTAGGGTTTACAAAACTTGTAGGAATCAAGAATAGTTTTTAGATATATTACATCATCATTCTATTGATCGTCTCGGCTCCTTGACGAGCGGAGTATTACTCAAACATCACAACAAGAATTACAACTAGAAATTTAGATTGAATCATGATGCAAGAATTTAAAGAAAACAAGATAAAAGAATTTCACATTTTATTTATATCAACAATTTGATTACAGTCGCTCAAGAACTACAAGAGGAAGAACTAAATTGTCGATTTGGCGTCGCTCGGCTCCGTGAGTCGCGGATCGTTTGGACCACTTGCTCTGTTGAAGATCGGCTCGGTTCATAAAAGGTTGCAAGGCTTCTTGCTTGATGGGTACTCGGGATCTTGGCTTTTGGATGGAATTAGGGTTAGGGTTTCACACAAGCCCTGTCACTAGATTTGTGGAAGAAGAAGCTGAAGAAAGAGAGTGAATGGGTCTATTGATTTCAATGAATGAATCTAATGAATTCAATAATGGGGATTCTTTTACAAGTGAGTCTAGGGTCTTATTTATAGAACACCCAAACCCTAGGTCTAGGTTTGAATTTACAATTCCCTCCAAAAGTTTGTTGAGGAGTTTCTAGAAAGAGTTTGTTAGGAGTTAGCTTAGGGTTTAAGCTAGGATTAATTAAGCTTAGAAAACCCTAGTTTGCTGATCTGGCAGAAACCTCTGGAGTCTTCTGGAACTTGAAGTACATGAGCTGAATGTGGGCCCTGAATGAAGAATTTTGGTGCAAATTTGGGAAGCTGAATCCTTGGACCCACCGTGGATCCGTGGCGCAAGCAGGCTCCTGCCGCGGATCCGCGGCTCTTTATGGGGCTTGGGCCTTGGGCTCTCTGGTGTGGTCTTGTAATTCTATTTGGAGCTTTATCTGATATATTGATTTATATTTTTCCTTTTGGATTTATACCAGAACTGATATCATTGAGTTGGCGTAATGTTTGATCGGTACCATGTACATTTTGGTATTTCTTCTGGATTTCCTGCACAGATCTCAAAACAAGTGTTGCGCAAATGTAGGGATGATGCGATGCCATGAAATGCGGTCAATTTCCTTTATAGTGTTGGTTTTAGAGTCTAATACATGTAATCTGATATTTTGCGACAGTTTTGCTAATATGTAAAATATGAATGCCGAACACTTCTATATGGATGCAAATGATGAGGAAATTGCCTGCTAAAATATACAATATTTTCGACTAATAAAATTCCCCCAAACTTAATTTCGATCGTCTCGAGCGAACTGTTTTATTAAAAAGAGAAGGAGAAAATAAAGAAAGAGAAAAACTAACTAGCACACTTTCGTAGGCAACACGATTGCACTGAGCACGTGCAACAAGCCTTTAAAGCTCTAGGTGTCCCTAGTAGGAGGAGTGTTGTCTCCTGAGGGTTTTCAGCGGATTGCACCCACAAAATCCAATAATAAAAGAAAGATCATGAATATTACATTTAAAGAAAAGAATTTGTAAAAGAAAAGCTTTGAAAATTAGGGTTTCCAACTAAGCTAGCTTTTCGGTTGTCATGAGCCCTATCTTAATGGTCATGAAAAGATGTCAGAAATCACGTCCTCCCTCAATAAAACATCGTCTTATTCTTCATTCCTATCTTTCTTCCAAACATCGATCATATAACCCTGCGTGTGTGTAAAGACATCCCTACACCTGGAGATTTAAATTCAAGCTATCATACTCTTGCCCATCAGCCTCAGTACTTTTTAATTAATGAATATTTAGATGAGATTGCTCACACACTTTCATACGACCGTTAATACTTCTTGAGGTACTAACCGACCGATTACTCATGTGCTTGCTTACTTGGTGTATTTTCCCCGTCTTGCACCACCTCAGGCATAGCAGTGACTCCCAGACCAGTTGGCCTTAGGGCACTAGGTGAAGAGGCACCCTCGCTATATATTTTTTATTTCCCTCGGTGATAACAAAACCAGTGTCCATTTTTCTCACCACTTTATATTTTTTTTCATTTTCATTTTTTTCTTTTTATTTCCTTCATACTTTTGGCTTTAAGACAAGAGCATTTCAAGGTATCCTCTACTATCCCAGGCTTCAAGACGTGTGTAAGTGCGAATAGCAGGGTATCAACGTTCAAAATGTTTGGCTTCCAGAATAGAAACTATTTTTCAGACTTATTTTTATCCTCAGATTAGTGACGTCTTTCATCTTACTAACCCTTGGGACAACGGCTCATAACTACTTATTACTAGTTCGTATAAGAAAACTTCTAATTTTCTTGGTTTTCTTAAATTTTTCTAATCTCATGGATGTAATTTTTCACTATCTAAACTTTCATTATCTTAATTATGTACAAAAAATATTTTTATCTTTTGAAATTTTTTAAATTTTTATCGGTTTTCAAAAATGTGTTGTGCTTATGCAAAGTATGATGCAAATGATGCGAAAATAAGCACAAACCTCCCCCAAACTTCTTTTCAACAGTGTCCTCACTGTTGCCTTCCGCTAAATCTCGAAAAACCTGTAAGCTTGGGAGGAATTTATTAGTGGGGGCAAAATATTTAAGTGAAGATCCTCCCCCAAACTTATTTTTGGCTCATCATTTTGTAAAACTTTTCTTTTCAAGAGCCAGAACAAAGTGTACCCCCCCAAACTTGAGTTATGCAATGTTAATCTTTTGAAAATCATATGAGGGGGTTAAAAATTAGTGGTCGATGCCAAGCTTTGCAAAGACCGAATGTTAACACCAACCATTCAAAAAATTTATCAATGCAGTGCTCTGGTTGGTGGAAGAAGAAGCGTGGAAAGGGTAAGTGGTGGAATAGAATATGTGTGCGTCTCATTTTGGAGAGACGATGCAGTGTATGTGATGGATTACTCGCATTCTTCTTACAGTTCTGAAGAGGGGGTAGAGGTTCAATTTCATTGGTTGGGATATGATTCATCTCAACACCCGTGCTTTTCAGAAATGCGAGTTCATCAGCGAAGATCTCCTCAAAAGTTTCATCTATACCCCGAAGAATAATGTCATCACAAAGTGCGGGATGATCTTCAGACTCTAAAAGCAGTTCATAATCCGTGTTCATTGTTGACCCGGACATCTCGGTGGAAGAGTCCGTATGTATATGATACATAGTTGGGTCAAACAACAACGTATGAAAAGAGTCAAGATCAGTATTATGAGGGTCATTAAATTCGCTGCTATGAATATCTTCTTGGGCATTTGTTTCTTCCTCTTTCTAGTGCATAAGTCTTTAAGAACTTTCGCATATGCGGGGACTTGTTGGATAGCATCTAGAAGAGGGATGTTGATGTTAACCTGTTTAAACATCTCAGTGATCTTCTCCATATGTGGACTTGGTGTGTTAGCCCTTAACCGATTAGGATAAGGTGCTTTAGCAATAAGCGCTGGGTCCATCATAGGAGAAGGAAGTGTGTGTGGAACCGATCCCAAAATAGAAGTGGGGATCGTCCGTGGAGGAGTAAAAGAGGTGGGCTGTAGTGGCGAGCATTTTGGGAAACGAAGAATAGGCTCGGAAGAAGGTGGTAGGGTAGAAGAACTGGGGTCAGAACTGTTGGAGATAGTGCCCTCAGAGTCAATTATTGGATCACAGGCACGTGATTGCAATGATTGAGGGAGGACCTATCCCGGTAGGACAGTCTTACTCGAGATGATAGTATGCTATCTGGTTTACCTTTATCATCGTGTACTGCTTTAGGTGACATGATATGTCGCTATTGCACGTTGATAGAGCCCCTAGGATTCTTGCTTGACTGCCAGCAGTATGAGGGCGATCATATAAGTGAGAGCTGGAGTCTATTAGCACATCCTTAAAAGGTCCCTAGTCGTAGGAGTTTCGAGACAGGGCATCGATTCTCCAGAGTAGACTAGTGTATACAGTCGAGACCCCGACGAGGGGCGGTGGCCGGTCTCACAAGCCACTGGTGTCAGTTGGATCACCTAAGATGTATACAGGTGCTCATTGGGTTATGAGTACACCGGACAGGACTCGCCGGGAACATGCTAGTTGGTCTTATACCTGACGTCAGATAGCAGTTCCCAGGTGACATGTGTACAGGTTAGTTCATCGACCTGGGGATCGTCATTTGTCTCGTGTGAGTTCCCACTGTACTTTGATTACTACCCTACCACGGCTCAAAGGAGTCGTGCAAACAGGTTTTAGTTGGGTACAGTCCCGAGCCACATGGAGGCAGTGAGCGGATCTTCGGGGGTTTCGTCTCTCCCGGTATTGGGGGTGAGGTCGCGCTGTGTCTAGGAGAGCCATTACACGAAGACCTTGGCCAAGGCAAGGAGATTTACTGGTAGGTATTCCAGTAGTATCTCAGGGTGTTCTGGCTACACTCCGACACGACTTGTACCGCTTTTGGGGGTCTGACTTTTACCAACCCCCTAGGCCCGCCATGCGATACTCATAGATGAACGGACCGGACTGTACGGATATTGTCACTGACAGGCTCAGTTGGGTGTCGGGGTGAGCTTCCTCATCGACGTCCCTTTTAGTCAATAGCTGGTGGCCCGTCACGTATTGGCTTATACCTCTGACGTGCTAGTGGTTAAATCCACAGCCATAGTATTGACGAGTCTTTAGAGTCCACCACACTTTCAGTTACTCAAGCTTTCGGGCGAAACGCTGTAGAGGCCGTATGGAGATATGGCAGGGTCCGATCAGATACGTGCGGTATTGCACGGATCAGGATCGGACAAGTTTTGTACTAGTAGCCGTATAGGTATATGGCAGGGTTCGATCAGATACGTGCGGTATTGCACGGATCAGGATCGAACGGATATTACTAGCCGGCTTTGGTTTAAGCCGGTCCTAGTTTAGTACAGTGTAGATTCTGTCTCATTGCATTTGTATCCGGACGGAATACAGATGCGGGTGTGTATGCACAGTATGGGGTTTTCCTGTAATTTATTACGGGACCAGTTTTCTGGAGTTGCCAGTTTGCATTCCGTTCCGGCCGGTTTTCCTTTGTTCTTTCCCGGCCGGACTTTTCCGATGGAGGGGGTTATTTGCAATTGTGCAAATAACATTTGTGGAGGGGGTTTCTTGTAAAAGATTGATTATGATAGCTTTCATTTCTTTTCAACCATGCTTTTGTTTTATGAGATTTGATTGTGATAAAGTGAGGGTATGGGTTTAAAAAGGTGAAGCATGGTTGTATGTTTCTTTGTCCCTTGGATGTGGTCACCTCTTTCATCTCCTACCATCACCTCCCTTCATGCTATATATCTTTTCCTCCACCCTTCTTCTCTCTTGATGAAAAATGGTTGAAAAAGATATGAGAGAAAAGAAAGAACACTTGAGAGAAAGAAAAGAATGAGAGAGAGTTCATCTTGTTTGTGAGGAATTCTACATCTCCTTCTTCTTCTTGTTTTGGAAAAATGAAAGCACCATTTTTCCTAACCCCATTCCTCCATCCAAAGGCAACAAACCCCAAAGAGACAAAGCACTACACTTCCTACAGCACATCTTGGGCATGTCGAGTTGCCGGCTTCATGCCCGAGTTGCCTCGGTATAGAGGCGGGAGCCCGTAAAAGCTACAGGCGATGTGGTGCCCTTTCCGACGAGGAGGAGACGGACGGAGATCCCGCGAGGAGATCGGAGTGGAGATTGAGACCGGAGGACTTGGATCAGTCGGTATATCTCTAACCCGTATTCTAGTTAGCTTAGACTTGTTAATGGTCACGATCCGGAGTTTAGTGCGCGGTGGTACCGGTTTGCAAAGTCCGCAAAATTTAAGTTATTCACCGTTTCCGCATTCCGGCGTCGGATTGACGGCCGGGGCGCCGCCGTGCACTTACAGTGGTATCAGAGCCTCGCCATTAACTTCGTCTAGCTTTTGTGTAATGTGTTTTACGTTTCCGATCGAACAAAATCCCGAAAACACGTATTTCATGCACATCAGTTTCTGTCGAATTTTTTTTGAGTCCAAAAATTTTTCAGGTTGTCTCAGAATGATGTGCAGGGAAATCTAAGCACACTGTAAAAATTTGGTACCACGATCCCACCATTCCGCCGCGGAAGCGCGGCCTAACCCCTGCTTAGGCCGCGCTTCCGCCGCGGAAATAACTGTTCACCCCCCCAAATTTGTGCAGTGTGTTCCTGAATGTGAAATGTGGTTTCTGGAATATTAAAATTGGGCCCAGGTTTTCTGTGGTTGCTACAGTTTTGTTTGGGGGGCCCACTTGTTAAGGTTTGATCAATCGGAAAAATTTTAAACACATTTTTCACAGTATTTACATTATATCTGCGACCGTGAATGTCACTCGATCGGTAAATCCGGTCTAACTGCTATAGCCCGGTTAGACGGATTTGCGAACGTGATTTTCACGTTGATGTTCTATGTTTATGCTGTGATGTTGCGGATCGGTCGTGAGGATAGCCTGGATGCAATGCTAGTACTGTATTGTTGTATTATGTACATTTGATTTTGCGGGGCGAGCGTCCGACATGTGGACTGCCGTCACTGCCTGATTGTATTATTCTTTTGGGGCACGACCTGGTTGCGGTCGATGTACCCGGTGTATGTATATTTTACATTCTGTACTAGGATTACCCCGCGGTGGGGTGCACGGATGGCCGGGTTCTAGAGGGCAACAAGCCCGCATCTCATGGCATTGGGACGGAGGGGGCTTCACTCTAGGATTGGCGGGCTATTCGCCGCACTCGTAGGGGGTACAGGTTGACCCAGGAGGGGTGCCCAAGTTACCGGATTCCGTGAAGTGCTGGGTGGTCCATTCACGGCGCTGAAGGGGGCTGCCTCGCTTCAGGTTTTGGCGGGTGACTTGCCGCGCCCGTAGGGGTCTAGGATTTCATTGCACAGGCTATCCACACGACCAGGGGAACGTCGGGTTTCAGCGGCTCTGTGAAACCCGGGGATCCCAGATATCTGTATTGTTCTGTGATGCTGTACATTTCTGTGATGTTGCATTTCTTTTCACGCCTTGAGCGAAATATAATATATTGGTATATATATTAGTAGATGTTGTATATGTTTTTCATCCGCGCTAGTCCAGTCCCCACTCTGTCGTTAGTAAGCTAACCTAACGAGTGATGACGGGACCCAGTGGCGAATGCGGATGGCATATACGTACGTCAGTATATTTTCGTTCTTTATTGGTGTGATCAATTGATGGGACTGCGTTGATTCGGATCAATGCAAGTTAAACAAACCTATTCTGATGTTGTTGGAACACTTTTCAAAAAGCTGTTGTTGCAAGGACGTTCACTTTTGTTTTGCATTGTGGTATTCATTTGGAATATCCTGCTCCTCAGTCGACGAGGCAAGGGCCGAGATCCCTTTACCGGGAGTGACCCCTTGGACAGAAGTTTGCGTCAGGGCATTAACTTCACTATAGCCGATTACTTTTGCTTTGCATCGTGGTATTCAGTTGGAATATCCTGCACCCCATTCTACGGGGAAAGAGCCGAGATCCCTTCACCGGGAGTGACCTCTTTAGTAAAGGTTTTCGTCACTATATTTTCTAAAAAGCTATCCGTTCCTTCAACGAGATCAAGTTCATTACGTTAAAGGTTTTCGCCAGAAACCATTCGTAGCCCTCCGTCGTTTCATATGGGTAGTCAATAGTATTCAAGCTGTGTTTGTTGGCCTTAGTCAAGGCACAGTGTTTGGTAGCTATTGGATATTCATATGCTGCATAGGTAGATGCGTTGGTTTGGGACAGTCGTATAGCCTTGTTGGCCCTAGTCAAGGACTTGTACGGGTGGGTTCAAATCAACCTGGACAATGACGGGTAGAACTTGACGTGTGACTTATGATTTGTTGGCCTTAGTCAAGGTCATAAGAGCATGGGGCAGAAATCACATCGGGAGTTTCAAAAGTACTGAAACTTGCCAGATATGCGCATACCTTCTGGAGTGTGATACCGTGAGCGGATTCCGTCATGTTATCATGCGATGAGAGTTGGATCCCGATTCCCACTGATGAGTTAGTTTACTCCTCGGATGACCCCGACTAATTCTTCTTTCAGGTTTGGAGGAGAATTTGAGGTACAGTGGGAGGTTTCCAGATTAGATAAATTGGTAACCATTCTGATCTAGGATAGAGTGCACGCTGAGTGTTTCTTTTCTCTCTCTCTCTGGCAGCGACCATTGACCTGACCCTAAGACTACGACTCAGAGACCAAGTTGACCGAACCTACTTAACACTGGCTTTTGGATTGTCAGAGTTGCAGACCTCATTGCCACTCCTACTTTTACCCTTTTCTCCAGGACACCCCGTATTACTGCGAACGTCCACTTCCATTGGACAAAACCATCGTATGGTTAGATACGAACTCGAAGGAATTTATTCGAGGATGGTTTCCGGTTCTGGAGAAAACGGATAGGACTATTCAGTTGTCTTTTCTTTTCACCCTCTCTCAGGTTGCGAGTACTCCTTGGTTTAGGAGTAGTACACCCATTGTGCAAATTGGATAGTCTTCTTCCAAACCATAGGCTGGTGCCGACCGGTAGGGAATGAAGAAAACCAGTTAGCCTAAACGGTGTGCAGAAGGTATTAAGATTAAGACAAAGCAAGGGATTAGTAAGAGGGCAAAGTAAATTGCGACTGCTATTCACGACCAAACCAAGTATTTCTTCGCCAATCCTAAATCACCTTTATATTTCTCCAGGACACTCCGTATCACTACGAAGATCCCATTTTATTGGATAATCCATCGTATGGTTATATAAGAACTCGAAAGGAACTTGTTCCAGTTCGGGGATGGATCTTGGTTCAGGAGAAATAGGAATAAAGTACATTCAGGTGTCTTTTATCTTCACCTTCTCTCGCGATGCGAGTGTTCCTAGGATTAGGACAGTACACCCTTTATGCTTTTTGGATAGTCTTCTTCCAAACCATAGGCTGGTGCCGAACGGTAGGGAAGGAAGAAAACCAATTGGCCTAAAGGGGTGTGCAGAAGGTAATGACTAAAGACATATAAAGGGATTTGGAGAGGTGGCAAAGAATTATAAGGTTATAGTTGTGAATCTGGATAATGGTAGAGGCATTACTAGGAATACCAGGATACCCCAACGAAACATTTCAATGTTTCAGTTTCACTGTGTACTGTTAATGGAAAACTGATTTCCCGATTAGACACTTACTCCAGGGTATGTATTTACCAGGTATGATTCTCACATCTGTATGGTTTTATAGATGATGAGTGGGAGTAAGTTATTGGGAATTGGGTGATCATCCTCATTATATCGGGATTCGTTGTAATCGGTGATATTTGAGGAGATCACCTGGGCTGTTTGCCGGTCGGCAAATATTTGGTTTTGAATATCCGCTGTTATGCACCAATTTCAAATTGATATATCTGTACGTCTATTTTCATAGAGTGAGATATACCTTTCTGAAATTATGTCTACGACATTTACCTATATCAGTGGATGGTTAGGTAAGGAGCATTAAACAGCGGTGTAATTCTTCTTAACCATAAGTACAGTTTTCAACCTACGACACACAGTGAAGAGTTGTTAGACTCAAGGGACTTATACAGAGTATTGTATGTTGTCCAGGGTCCATCAGGACAGAGGGGTTGGTCCTTGTACTATATTCGGTTTACTTATGACTTCTCTAGTTTTTAGACAAGTGTTTCGTGGAAACACAGGGTCCGAATTTGGAGAAGTTATTGGTATTTGAATAGAGTAGAGAGCCAGGTATAGCAAGTATCGGGATTCTTCAAAGAGATCGAAGATGTAGATACTTGTGTATGGTATTCAGTTGATAGTAATGATTAAGAGATCTTGCTTCTCTTTCAGGTTACTCATAATTGGAAGTATTCCTAAGTTGAGTAACGCTGATCGGCCTCTCTCCATTTAGTTGACATGCACTGGAGATAGTTGCATGATTTGTATCTGGTTCAATTAAATCAGTGCCTCTGGTTCTATATTGGATATAGAACAGTTCATATCTTAACGTTGTTAAGGTACGGGGAGTTGTCTGGCTTATGATTAAAACCAGACTCTGGATAACTCAAGGCACGTTTCTGTAATGGCTGTTTGTGGGTTGACCCAGGCTATGACGAGGGTTGATTTTCTACCATCTAGCAGATCAATAGAAATATTGTTCAAGACTCGCCACAGTTTTATTAAAAATGGATATTTTCAAAAACAGTAGTGGGAGTATGGTAGAACTGGAAGTGATTCCAGAACCGCAAACGATTACTGAAGATTTGATAAGGAACCTAAAGATTCAATCTGATTTGACATTCCATTGGCCACTCCGCAGATAAGGTGGGTAACTTCAGGCACCTGAGAGGTACTCCGGTAGCCTCAAGGACGGTGACAGGGAAGTTCTTGTTTACCCACAATTACCATTGCTGTTGTTCCAGGCTGCGAGACCCGGCGGGAGGATGAGTATAGCGTCGTTCTGAACTCGCTTCAGAAGTGTACGTGTATATGACTCTGCCAGAGGGTTGTCGTAGTCAGTGGGAGCAGCGGAAGCATTGGTGGACAAGTAGCTTATGTCTATTTATAGACTAAAGCAGATGTAGCGGAGATTGATCATCTATTTCTGATGTGACAGTCATGGGTTTGACTTCATCAGAATAGGGGATGGATCTGTTGAGAAGGTAGTAGGGTGTGATATCCTGGTATTTGGATGACATACACAGAATAGGAAAGGAAACTCCTATACTACGATCGGTTATACTTTGGTCGTCACACAGTGGTTTCTCCACAAAGGAAATGGATTTTACATCTGACATACTGGTTACTAGATCTATGGTTTTAGATCTAGATTTGGGTGGTTTCCTAATCTGGGTACCTTGACAGCATTCTATGAGTATTTAGAATGGACGACTCCTGGCACGGTAGTGTACCTGCAAGTAATGGAGTCGCCCTCTCTAAAGGTGTCTTTTAGACTAAAATAGAGAGGGATGTGCATAATTGGCAGATCACTTGCTTAGGCAATTGAGTCAATCATGAGATGTCAAGTACCACACCAGATGTTGTTCTTGCACTAGATGCAATAAGTTGACATTGATCCAATCCTGGAGAAACAGTCGGAAGCAGTTTTAGAACATAAGTGGCTGTTCTAGGGATATGATAACGAAAGCCCCATTCGAGAAGCAGTTATCATTCCAGGCTTCCAAGGTGACCTGGACGACAAGGAGGTCGTCAGAGTTATAGTTTTCCCCTCTGACGAGGGGCAGTATTTTGGACAGATGGTCCAAGGTGATACTGAGGGAGGCATGGCGCAGGATACTGATTAAGTTCAGTTGACGATACAGTCTAAGAAGTTTGGATTTGGAGTTCATTTATGAGCTCGGTCCCATCAGACATCCAGACATTCTAAGACAGGTATTGCTCATTTCGGGAGATGGTTTTCTCCGCGAACTTGAGATATAGAGAGAAATAGAAAGAAACACCAGAGCGGATCCACTCACTGAGGCTATTCCTCGAACGCAATAGTTTCGCAAGCGGATTTTGTGAGACTGACTAGTAGAGGAGTTGGGTGTTCGGTATCACACGGGCTGTGAGTATGCGACATCGCAATAATTAGCCTTGAGTGCAAGTGGGAGATTGTTGGAGATAGTGCCCTCAGAGTCAATTATTGGATCACAGGCACGTGATTGCAATGATTGAGGGAGGACCTATCCCGGTAGGACAGTCTTACTCGAGATGATAGTATGCTATCTGGTTTACCTTTATCATCGTGTACTGCTTTAGGTGACATGACATGTCGCTATTGCACGTTGATAGAGCCCCTAGGATTCTTGCTTGACTGCCAGCAGTATGAGGGCGATCATATAAGTGAGAGCTGGAGTCTATTAGCACATCCTTAAAAGGTCCCTAGTCGTAGGAGTTTCGAGACAGGGCATCGATTCTCCAGAGTAGACTAGTGTATACAGTCGAGACCCCGACGAGGGGCGGTGGCCGGTCTCACAAGCCACTGGTGTCAGTTGGATCACCTAAGATGTATACAGGTGCTCATTGGGTTATGAGTACACCGGACAGGACTCGCCGGGAACATGCTAGTTGGTCTTATACCTGACGTCAGATAGCAGTTCCCAGGTGACATGTGTACAGGTTAGTTCATCGACCTGGGGATCGTCATTTGTCTCGTGTGAGTTCCCACTGTACTTTGATTACTACCCTACCACGGCTCAAAGGAGTCGTGCAAAAAGGTTTTAGTTGGGTACAGTCCCGAGCCACATGGAGGCAGTGAGCGGATCTTCGGGGGTTTCGTCTCTCCCGGTATTGGGGGTGAGGTCGCGCTGTGTCTAGGAGAGCCATTACACGAAGACCTTGGCCAAGGCAAGGAGATTTACTGGTAGGTATTCCAGTAGTATCTCAGGGTGTTCTGGGCTACACTCCGACACGACTTGTACCGCTTTTGGGGGTCTGACTTTTACCAACCCCCTAGGCCCGCCATGCGATACTCATAGATGAACGGACCGGACTGTACGGATATTGTCACTGACAGGCTCAGTTTGGTGTCGGGGTGAGCTTCCTCATCGACGTCCCTTTTAGTCAATAGCTGGTGGCCCGTCACGTATTGGCTTATACCTCTGACGTGCTAGTGGTTAAATCCACAGCCATAGTATTGACGAGTCTTTAGAGTCCACCACACTTTCAGTTACTCAAGCTTTCGGGCGAAACGCTGTAGAGGCCGTATGGAGATATGGCAGGGTCCGATCAGATACGTGCGGTATTGCACGGATCAGGATCGGACAAGTTTTGTACTAGTAGCCGTATAGGTATATGGCAGGGTTCGATCAGATACGTGCGGTATTGCACGGATCAGGATCGAACGGATATTACTAGCCGGCTTTGGTTTAAGCCGGTCCTAGTTTAGTACAGTGTAGATTCTGTCTCATTGCATTTGTATCCGGACGGAATACAGATGCGGGTGTGTATGCACAGTATGGGGTTTTCCTGTAATTTATTACGGGACCAGTTTTCTGGAGTTGCCAGTTTGCATTCCGTTCCGGCCGGTTTTCCTTTGTTCTTTCCCGGCCGGACTTTTCCGATGGAGGGGGTTATTTGCAATTGTGCAAATAACATTTGTGGAGGGGGTTTCTTGTAAAAGATTGATTATGATAGCTTTCATTTCTTTTCAACCATGCTTTTGTTTTATGAGATTTGATTGTGATAAAGTGAGGGTATGGGTTTAAAAAGGTGAAGCATGGTTGTATGTTTCTTTGTCCCTTGGATGTGGTCACCTCTTTCATCTCCTACCATCACCTCCCTTCATGCTATATATCTTTTCCTCCACCCTTCTTCTCTCTTGATGAAAAATGGTTGAAAAAGATATGAGAGAAAAGAAAGAACACTTGAGAGAAAGAAAAGAATGAGAGAGAGTTCATCTTGTTTGTGAGGAATTCTACATCTCCTTCTTCTTCTTGTTTTGGAAAAATGAAAGCACCATTTTTCCTAACCCCATTCCTCCATCCAAAGGCAACAAACCCCAAAGAGACAAAGCACTACACTTCCTACAGCACATCTTGGGCATGTCGAGTTGCCGGCTTCATGCCCGAGTTGCCTCGGTATAGAGGCGGGAGCCCGTAAAAGCTACAGGCGATGTGGTGCCCTTTCCGACGAGGAGGAGACGGACGGAGATCCCGCGAGGAGATCGGAGTGGAGATTGAGACCGGAGGACTTGGATCAGTCGGTATATCTCTAACCCGTATTCTAGTTAGCTTAGACTTGTTAATGGTCACGATCCGGAGTTTAGTGCGCGGTGGTACCGGTTTGCAAAGTCCGCAAAATTTAAGTTATTCACCGTTTCCGCATTCCGGCGTCGGATTGACGGCCGGGGCGCCGCCGTGCACTTACAAGAACTAGAAGTGTGTGTGTGAGGAAAGGTCTCAGCCGGGGTGTTGATATGATTTTCAGTATCATCAACTTCTTCCCCAACATGATTGTCAAGCACTCTTCCAGATCTCAACGTGGTGATTGCATTCACATGATGTGAATAACCAGGATTGGGTAAGGGTTGAGCTGGAAGTTTCCCTTTCTCTCTTGCACTCATTTCGGCTTTTAATCGTGCAATTTCTTCTTCCATCGATTTAATACTCTCGTTTTGGGACGCAGAGTTTTTCTCAATTTTATCGACAGAAGATTTCATTTCAGCCGAAACTTGCATGATATTTGTTAAGACCAAATTCATGTATTGTGCAAAAGAAGAGGATTCATCAGTTCCGGTCAACTGTAAAGGACTAGACAGTGCAGGTGTGTTGACCTAATTTTGAAAATTATGTGCTTGAAAGGGGTGCTGACTTAATTGAAGTTGTGGTTGCTGTTGTGGTGGAGGGACCCTTTGGAAATTGTTTTGGTTTGGAACCATGTTTTGTGATTGTGATTGGTTCCAAGCAAAATTAGGGTGATTCCTCCAACCCTGATTATATGTGGAAGAAAATGGATCGTTTCTCGGTCTTTGAAATGCGGCATTGGTATGCTCACGACCTTGAAACGGACATTCTTCCGTCAAGTGAGACGGATCAGAACAGCAGCCACATAAAGTTTTGGAAAGTGACATTTTATTAAGGGAGGCGGCTAAAAATTTGTTTTCCATAGTCTCGAGTTTCTTATGTATAGCTGAAATGTCAGCTCTAACTCCTATGGAAACATCTGATTGGTTATTGCCACTCCTAAATGATGGACTTTCCCACTATAAAGACTTTTCAGCGAACTCTTCTAAATATCGCCAAGCTTCCCCATCATCCTTAGACATGAAGGTGCCTTGACACATGTTTTCAAGACTCTGTTTAGTGTTAGGGTTACTGCCCACATATATGATTCGGCAAAGCTCCCATCTCGGGATGCCGTGATGAGGACATTGAACCAATAGATTCTTGAAACGTTCAAAGCATTTGGAGAATGGTTCAGCAGGGAGCTGGGAAAATTGATTCAGTTTGCTACGGATTCGAGCTGTCTTTTGTATTGGGTAAAATTTCTTAAGGAATGCCGCGACGAATTCTTCCCAATTCGTAATAGAGTGTGCGGTAGTGTTATATAGCCACTTCTCGGCTATATCGCACAAGGTAAATGGAAGAAGTCGTAGACGCATCGCATCCACTGAAAGTTGTGACGTACCCATCATTGCGCATACGTTTTCAAATTTGGTAATGAAAACGTAAGCGTCCTCAGTCTCGAGTCCGTGGAATTTGGGTAAAAGGTTGATGTACTGGGGCTTAATCTCAAAGTTATCCCCATTGGCTGGTGGTGTGGATAGGCAGGTCGAAAGAGGACTTCGAATAGGGTAGCATCTCTCCTGGAGAGAGATGCGGGGTGGATTCTGCGCACCAACGGACGGTGGCAGATTAGGGTTAAAGAAGTTTGATGGATTCGGATCCATCGGTGTGGGTGTGGTAGTGGGTAAAGGAAAGGTAAATGGAGAAATATCGACTTTAGAGTCGATAAAGGGTACGCGGTCTAAACGGGCACTAGAATCCCGTGTCCAGCCTATCTTGTACTAAAAAGGGTTAGTACAAGTGGCAGCGTTGGCTTTATAATTAGGGGTAAATGAATGAGGTGTTTGCTTTGAAAAAGGGACGGATTTTTTGAAAAAAAATGATGCGACACAATCAAATGCAGCACACAAACCCTAGAATCTAGTGGTCACCTAGGTCCGGCTCTAGACCGCTCCTAACTGCCAAAAGACAAGTCGCAGGATAGAATCCTCCACTGCCTCTTTGTTCCCCTGTGGCCGGATAAGTGCCAGGTAAGTGGGAAGGTACTCCACTATGTAAGTAGTAGGCCTAATTAATAACCACTAGCCTTAGACACACTCGCCTTAGGCACCACAAGAAAACGCGGATAAGCAATGAATTACCCACGGCCTTATTCTGTCCTAATTGAGCGCGACAGTCCTTAGAGTCATCTCTAGATTTCTTTTAGTTAAGGTGGGTCAATGCAGATGCAAGTTTGGCGGTTTTCGAGGCCTAGGAAGGGTAATGAAATCCCCACCTAATTTGGATTTGGTCGTGCCCCTTAATATCCGTATTTAGAAAGCAAACAACCAAGAAACAAAATCACGCACAAATTTACTTTTGCAATTTGCGAGCTGCTATTCTTTGCAAAGAATCCTGCAGAAAAGTATTAGTTGGAGCTAAAAAGAGGAGAGAGAAGAAGTCAAGAAAGCACCTGAAGCAAAAAGTTTTCAGAGATCCCCCCAAGCTGCCGCGTTTCCGCCGCAATTGGGCCTTTATGCCGCGCTTCCGCAGTCTCGTGATGAGATCACTCCACCAAAATTTTCCAGGGAGCTTCTGTAGACTCCCTCAGCTCTCTGGTATTTTCCAAAAAATTTTACCAATTTCCAGCAAGCTCCAGATTTCCTTGCAATGAACCACAACAAATTGTTTAGGGTTTGCACGAATTTTGATCTCAAAAATCACAATGAAATAAATCTTTCAATTCAAACTTTGATATAAAACGAATTAGCGCGCGATCCCCGGCAACGGCGCCATTTGATTCATCTAAAATTCAAGACTGTGTAGTGTGTATCAAATCAAATAGTCCCCGGCAACGACGCCATTTGATTGATCTTTTCTTTGTGTGTGTTTAGAAAATGAATAGAATCACAATCAAAGAATTATATTTGATCGCAATCAATTACGGTGTCGATTGTAGATCGTAAGCGAGTGCGGATCGTCCACAGGGATTGTGCGATTCGTTTCTGTATTTGCTTTGTTTGAATCGAAAAGTTAATCGAAAAGAAAAGAAAACATGATTCAAGATTTTATCGATTGATTCAGGTGTCACTAGTTTAATCAAGAATCAAGAAACTGATAAACAATCGAGAATGGGGTTTCGATAATATTTCCAATCAAATGTCAAGAATCTAAATGAGGCTCGTAGGAATCGATCGGATCTATAGACGTGATGTAATCTCAAGATATCGTGTTCTTGTCCTTCGAAGAATTGATACTAGATCGATGATGATCGACGAGAGTTAGGGCTTTCTCGTGAAACTAGGGTTTCATCATTTTACCCTTGTTCTTTCGTCGATATCATTCACATTCTAGTCTCTCGCAATTTCAAGAAACGATCGTAACTCCCCAATTTCGAGCGATATCATTCAAGAAAGCATCGTAACGAAATGGGTTGTCGGTTCTTGAACTTGCTAGGGTTTACAAAACTTGTAAGAATCAAGAATAGTTTTTAGATATATTACATCATCATTCTATTGATCGTCTCGGCTCCTTGACGAGCGGAGTATTACTCAAACATCACAACAAGAATTACAACTAGAAATTTAGATTGAATCATGATGCAAGAATTTAAAGAAAACAAGATAAAAGAATTTCACCTTTTATTTATATCAACAATTTGATTACAGTCGCTCAAGAACTACAAGAGGAAGAACTAAATTGTCGATTTGGCGTCGCTCGGCTCCGTGAGTCGCGGATCGTTTGGACCACTTGCTCTGTTGAAGATCGGCTCGGCTCATAAAAGGTTGCAAGGCTTCTTGCTTGATGGGTACTCGGGATCTTGGCTTTTGGATGGAATTAGGGTTAGGGTTTCACACAAGCCCTGTCACTAGACTTGTGGAAGAAGAAGATGAAGAAAGAGAGTGAATGGGTCTATTGATTTCAATGAATGAATCTAATGAATTCAATAATGGGGATTCTTTTACAAGTGAGTCTAGGGTCTTATTTATAGAACACCCAAACCCTAGGTCTAGGTTTGAATTTACAATTCCCTCCAAAAGTTTGTTGAGGTGTTTCTAGAAAGAGTTTGTTAGGAGTTAGCTTAGGGTTTAAGCTGGGATTAATTAAGCTTAGAAAACCCTAGTTTGCTGATCTGGCAGAAACCTCTGGAGTCTTCTGGAACTTGAAGTACATGAGCTGAATGTGGGCCCTGAATGAAGAATTTTGGTGCAAATTTGGGAAACTGAATCCTTGGACCCACCGCGGATCCGCGGCGCAAGCAGGCTCCTTCCGCGGATCCGCGGCTCTTTATGGGGCTTGGGCCTTGGGCTCTCTGGTGTGGTCTTGTAATTCTATTTGGAGCTTTATCTGATATATTGATTTATATTTTTCCTTTTGGATTTATACCAGAACTGATATCATTGAGTTGGCGTAATGTTTGATCGGTACCATGTACATTTTGGCCTTTCTTCTGGATTTTCCTGCACAGATCTCAAAACAAGTGTTGCGCAAATGTAGGGATGATGCGATGTCATGAAATGCAGTCAATTTCCTTTATAGTGTTGGTTTTAGAGTCTAATACATGTAATCTGATATTTTGCGACAGTTTTGCTAATATGTAAAATATGAATGCCGAACACTTCTATATGGATGCAAATGATGAGAAAATTGCCTGCTAAAATATACAATATTTTCGACTAATCACCACGCATCGACGATTTGTTCGACCAGCTTCAGGGGGCAGGATACTTTTCGTGGATCGATTTGCGATCGGGCTACCATCAGCTGCGGGTTCGACAGGAGGACATTCCTAGGACAGCCTTCCGCATACGTTACGGCCATTATGAGTTTTTGGTGATGTCGTTCGGACTCACCAACGCACCAGCAGCATTTATGGATTTGATGAACCGTATTTTTCGGCCGTATCTTGATCTGTTCATTATAGTGTTTATTGACGATATCTTGGTGTATTCTCGGAGTAGAGAAGAGCACGAGCAGCACCTGCGGATTACGCTGCAGACCTTAAGGGAGCATCAGCTTTTCGCCAAATTCTCCAAGTGTGCCTTCTGGCTAGACAGCGTAGACTTCATGGGGCACGTGATTACACGAGATGGTATATGTGTCGACCCGAGGAAGATCAATGCAGTTCGGAGTTGGCCTAGACCCACGTCAGTGACGGAGATTCGCAGCTTTCTAGGGCTGGCAAGCTATTACAGGCGATTCGTGCAGGACTTCTCTCGCATTGCTACACCTTTGACCGGGTTGACCCGGAAGGGAGTTCGCTTCGATTGGACGGAGGAGTGTGAGCACAGATTCCAGCGGCTACGGGCTCTACTGACTACGACACCAGTGTTATCATTGCCTTCAGGATCAGGCGGATTTGTGGTCTACTGTGATGTTTCACGAGTGGGGCTAGGGTGCGTTTTGATGCAGCATGACAGGGTGATCGCGTATGCTTCGCGGCAATTAAAGAAACATGAACAGAATTACCCCACTCATGATCTGGAGATGGCTGCGGTGGTCTTTGCACTCAAAATCTGGCGACATTATCTTTATGGAGAGTCGTGCCAGATATTCACTGACCAGAAGAGCTTAAAATACATATTTCAGCAGCGAGACCTGAACCTTAGACAGCGCCGATGGATGGAGTTAGTGAAGGACTACGATTGTGAGATCTTGTATCACCCGGGCAGGGCGAATGTAGTGGCGGATGCTTTGAGCAGGAAGCCCGGGGGTAGTCTATCCTGTTTGAGCGCAGTGTAGAGGCAGTCGTCGGCGGATTGGCAGATCTTATGCAACAGCCGGGTATAGTTCGAGTTTACGCCGATCGGAGGACAGATTACGCATGTTCGTGCACGCCCACAGTTGCTTGACCGTATATATGAGGCCCAGCACAGTGATGACCGCTGTTCAGAGATCAGGACACAGATGGGACAGGGTAGATTTTCCGAGTTCGTGATCGATGATCAGGGGATACTACAATTTGGAGCTAGACTGTGCATACCAAATGCTGAGGGATTGCGGCGCGAGATTCTTGAGGAGGCACATCGGTCGGTATATAGTGTTCATCCCGGTTCCACCAAGATGTACCACGATATGAGAGATGTTTACTGGTGGGACGGTATGAAGAAGGATATTGCAGATTTTGTTTCGAGATGCCTGACTTGTCAGCAAGTCAAGGCTGAGCACCAGAGGCCCGCGGGAGAGCTACAGCCGTTACCCATTCCGGAGTGGAAATGGGAACAGATATCTATGGATTTCATTATGGGTCTACCCAGGACTAGTCGAGGGTATGATTCCATCTGGGTGATCGTGGATCGTTTGACGAAAGCCGCTCACTTCCTACCGGTGAAGACGACTATCGGATTTGCTCAGTATGCCCAGATTTACATTGATGAGATTGTACGACTGCACGGAGTTCCGACATGCATCGTGTCCGATAGAGGCACCCAGTTTACCAGCCGCTATAGCAGAGGCTTCAGGAGGCTTTGGGCACTCGCTTGAGTTTCAGCACAGCATTCCATCCGCAGACCGAAGGGCAGTCAGAGCGGACCATTCAGACTCTCGAGGACATGCTCAGAGCATGCGTTTTAGACTTCGGAGGTAGCTGGGATCATCATTTGCCCTTAGTAGTGTTCTCCTACAACAACAGCTACCAGGAGACCATTCAGATGGCACCGTTTGAGGCTCTTTATGGGGGGAGATGCAGATCGCCCACCTGTTGGACGGAGCTCAGTGAGAGCAGTATCTTAGGACCGCAGATTATGGAGGAGACGACCGCGAAGATCCAGTTGATTCGCGATAGGATGAGAGCAGCCCAGAGTAGGCAGAGGTCTTATGCGGACCGTCGTCGGCGCAGACTTGAGTTTTCTGTTGGTGATCATGTTTTCTTGAGGGTCTCCCCAATGAAAGGCGTGATGTGGTTTGGGAAGAAGGGGAAGCTTAGACCCATATACATGGGCCCCTTCGAGATCCTTGAGCGTATTGGTGCGGTTGCGTATCGATTAGCCCTTCCGCCCAGTTTTCCAGACGTGCACCCCGTATTTCACGTTTCGATGCTCCGCAGATATCTTCATGATCCTTCGCATGCGATTCAGCACCCGACGGTCCAGCTTGAGCGCGACCTTTCCTATGCAGAGCAGCCGGTGATGATCTTGGATCGACAAGTGAAGAAATTGAGGTCGAAGGAGATACCGTCCGTCAAAGTGCTTTGGCGTGGCCAGAGCGGCGAGGAAGTCACTTGGGAGACCGAGAGCGAGATGAGGAGGAGGTATCCCCATCTTTTTGAAGGTGCGTATAGTTAGATTTTTAAATTCGGGGACCGAATTTCTTTAAGGGGGGTAGATTGTAACACTTTGAATTTCCGTTTGAATGTCTTTCGTGATAATTAGTGATCGTACGTGTTATTATATATATGTGTTCCTAGGATTATTAGTTATTTAGTAGTGTTAGCATCATTTTCCTTGTGTAGTGTACACTTGCACACTTAGACATTTTTGAGACTTAGGGTTTTGGTAGCATGTTAACCATTTTTCTTGTGTTGCATGGTTGTTATTTTCCCCACCATTTTAACCTAAGCAAAACCCCATTTTATAATTCAAATCCTAATAAACAAATGAGCATGGTGTTTGGTAGAAAAAAATTGACTTTTGACCCATTTCTTTCTCTTCCCTCTCTCTCTTCTCCTCACTTCAGAAATTCTGGAAAATCCAGCAGAAAAACCTTGGTTTTCCTTCATCCTTTCCTCTCTTTTTCACTTCTCCTTGATTCCAAAACAAATCCTACATAAAAACAACACATTTTCATCACAAAACCTTAGGAAAAGTGAGCTTTTTGAGGTGTTTGAAGCAAATCTGCACACTAGAAGGAGAAGCTGGAACTTTTGGTGTTCTACAAGATTCTTAGAAGGTATTAACTCATATTAGCACTCCTTTTCCTTAAACTTGTAGTACTCTTTAGTAAAAATCTCATTTTTGTGCATTTTTGGTGATATTTAAGGATATTTGTGATTCACATGTTAGATTAGGGTTTTTTTAGTTGTGTTAGCTCTATTATGTGTTATTAGAGCTATCTTAGGCCAAGTTTTGTTTCAGTTTGCACAAAAATACCCTAAAGTTTGATTTTAGTGCAAAAGTGTGGATTTTAACTAGAAATAAGGCCCTGTAGGATCTGCTGCTACCCGGGACATTTCAGAGTAAAACTAGATGTTACTGTAGCATGTATGGGGGGTATAGAGTGCACACACAAAACCTGGGAGCCCAATTCCCTACCCAGGCCGCCGAAATGTGCATTCTGGCCACAATTTGCAGCCAGATGGGGGTGCTTTGGTTTGGGGTTTGGGGTGTGGGTGTCTGCTGCTATGTGGGTTGTTTTGGTATATATAGTTTTACAATATATTTTCTGTATCAAAATCTGGAGGTGATTACCTATTTTCCCGTATTTTTAGTCTTCGCGACACGCGTGATACGTGTTTGTGGGTTCTGGGTTTCTGCGTATCGTGACGCGTCGGAGTGGTTTCAGGCGCGTAACCACACGTTTTAGCGTATCGTGCACACGCGCGCTTGGTTCGCGACACGAGTTACTAGCTCGGCTTTAATGTCGCGTTTGTGTGACTTCAAGCTTACGTGTGATATATTGTGTAATTCTAGGTTCGCAGGCGAGTACGGCGGACGCCGGGCAGAAGGGGAAACAAGTTGTTGGCTATACCTAGCGAGAGACTACGGTGAGTAGATTTAACATCTACGGGGATATCGCCCGCATGGCGTTCTACGTCAGGGCTGATAGGACTTTATAGTTTACTTTGTATACATTGACTATTCATGGCTACTATTTAGTGCATGCTACATTCCCTACTATATAGATATAAACTAGAATTGATAGAACACCGCACCATTACTAACGGTCCATGTTGCACGAGCACTATCCTGCATGTTACACACACCGTTTGTAATTGCCATGATACTCACACTGTAGAATTTACATCAGATCATCATATTGTAGCTCATCTATATGTGACTTGACATGCTATTTATACTTGATGCCTATACCACATCGGATCATTATATTGTAGCTCATCTATATGTGACTTGACATGCTATTTATACTTGATGCCTATGTCACATCGGATCATTATATTGTAGCTCATCTATATGTGACTTGACATGCTATTTATACTTGATGCCTATATCACATCAGATCATTATATTGTAGCTCATCTATATGTGACTTGACATGCTATTTATACTTGATGCCTATAGCACATCGGATCATCATATTGTAGCTCATCTATATGTGACTTGACATGCTATTTATACTTGATGCCTATACCACATCGGATCATCATATTGTAGCTCATCTATAAGTGACTTGACATGCTATTTATACTTGATGCCTATACCACATCGGATCATTATATTGTAGCTCATCTATATGTGACTTGACATGCTATTTATACTTGATGCCTATATCACATCGGATCATCATATTGTAGCTCATCTATATGTGACTTGATATGCTATTTATACTTGATGCCTATATCACATCGGATCATTATATTGTAGCTCATCTATATATGACTTGACATGCTATTTATACTTGATGCCTATATCACATCGGATCATTATATTGTAGCTCATCTATATGTGACTTGACATGCTATTCATATTTGACGCACATATCATATCGGATCATTGACTTGCGTTTTGGTTTAGATTACATGTGATTTCTGGATTTGGGAACCGTGGCTATTACAAATATGTAATCATTTAAAAACCCGGTTCCCTTGATATGATATTTCGGTGCGTCCACCATGTGTTTTCTCGGTACTAGAGTGATACATGTGAACCCAAATCGAGGAGCTGGTTGAGGCCGATTACGGGTACATGGTGGACCCGGTATGGTACCCCGGGGCGAGAATGGTTTCACTGTGTAGTAGACGGTAAGCCTGGCAGAGGGACTACTACCTACCGGTGATTGGTTGGACCTGACAGTTATCCGGAGGATACTGATCAGAGTCGATAGATGGATGTGGGGTGATCCGTACTGTTGGGGCCGAGGGTCGATACCGCAGACGGAGCCCGTGGGCTGACCCGGACTGACGGGGCCTGATGGATGAGGATTTGCGTGTCGATGCTAGACATTAGTATTTATAATATTTGGGTGCCGATGTTGGGCACTCGGGATTCTCAGAGATGTACAGGATTTGAAGGCCGATGAGAGTGCCGGCGCCTGAGCTATTTGGGGGATCTGGGTGCATTGATGGACACCGATTATATATTCCACGTTGACATTCCGTGTAGATATTATATGGCCCCTGCTCAGCATTTACTATTGTACCTCATCCTGTAGTTACATTACCTGATAGAGCACTTGCATGACTGTTGCACATACTGCTTATCACATATTGATATCATCTGTTGGCAAATGTTAGAGTAGCGCAGTACGTGCATGCTCGCGATTACCTTTATATGTTATCTCTATTCACGAGTTGGCAACTCACCCCCGTTGTGCCACAGTATTTGCAGGTTGCCCTTCGGAGTAGTCGCGGCAGGCTGCGGTTGCATCTTTTGACACAGATACCCCCATTGTTGGTGTACTAACTCTTTTGCTGATAGGTGGGTTTTGTGCGGTATCTGTTTATCTTTCAGTTATGTACATTCTTGTATCTAGTATTCTCCATCTACCATGTATGTATTTGACTTAGAGACAGTGTGAGGACGATGATGTATTATATTGTATTCTGGTGTCGATCTCGTTGTGAGCCGACTGTACTTGCGGTTTATCCTATCTGTGATGTTCCCACTTGTGGATCTTGATCTTCGATACGGCGTCGTATATTACTATCTTGGTGATTGTTTACTTAGATTTCTTATCATGTTAGTAAGTGCTTTCTTTTAAAAACTTATAACACTCTTTACTTTCACAGGTTTGGCTTCTGGGTTTTCGGTTCACTTGGTCACGTTACGCCTGTAGACGTTACGTGGTTAAGTGCCGGTCACGGGCCAAACCTTGGTTCGTGACAGTTATTTTAGTCGGGTTTACCCTAATTGGAAATTTTGTGTTAGTGTACACTTTCACACTTAGCCATTTTTGACTTAGGTTAATGTGTTAGCCATTTCTTTTCTTATATGGTTCTTTATTCCCACCATTTAATCAAGCCCAAAAACCCTTTTCTTTTTTTAAATTTTAAATTAGAATATGAAGCATGGGGGTTAGGTAAGAAATTGACTTTTGTGACCATTTTTCTCTCTCTCTTTTTCTCTTCCTCTCTTCTGATCTCCAGCAGAATTTCCAGCAGCAACAACACCATATTTTCTTCATCTTTTCATTTCCCCTTGAAGCCAAACAAAACCCAACACAAAACAACACTTTTCCTTCACAAAACCATGGGAAAAAGGGGCTTTTTGAGGTGTTTGGGTGCAAATCTGCATACTTAAGGAGGGAGCTGGAACTTTTGGTGTTTCATAAGGTCTTTAGAAGGTATTAGCTCATAGTTAACACTCTTTCTCCATATCTTGTAGTATCTTAGCTAAAAATAATGTTTATGTGCATTATTAGTGATATTGAAGGATATTTGTGAAGTATATGTTAGATTGGTGTTCTCATAGTCTAGTTAACTCCTTTAAGTGTTATTAGTGCTATATAAACCAGGTTTTGCTTCAGGTTTGCACAAAAATCCCATAATGTACCTTTTTGGTGTAAAAATATGATTTTTAACTAGAAATAGGGCTCTGTAGGATCTGATGCTTCCCGAGTTGTTTCAGAATAAAATTGGTTTTACTATAGCTTGTATAGGGGGTATAGAGTGCACAAACAAAACCTGGGAGCCCAATTCCCAAGGCAGGCCGCCGGAATATTCATTCTGGCCGCAATTTGCGGCCAGATGGGTGAGTTGGGGGTTGGGGTTTGGACCACTGGTGTCTGCTGCTATGTGGAGTATTTTGGTATATATATTTTCATAATATCTGTTCTGTATCAAAATATGGGGTTGAATACCCTATTTCCCGTATTTTTACTCTTTCGCGACACTCGTGATACGTTTATGTGGGTTTGGGGTTTCTGCGTATCGCGACGCGTCGGAGTGATATCAGGCGCGTAATCACACGTTTTAGCGTATCGCGCATGCTTGATTCTAATTCTCGGTTCGTGTAAGTAAATCAAATGATCCCCGGCAACGGCGCCATTTCATTGATTCAAATTCTTGTTGTGTTTTTAAGAAAATGTATAGAATCACAATCAAAGAATTATTTGACCGGAATCAACTACGGTGTCAGATGTAGATCGTTAGTGAGTGCGGATCGTCCACAGGGATTGTGCGATTCGTTTGTATGTTTGATTTATTTGAATTGAAAAGTTAATAGAAAAGAAAAGAAAACATGATTCAAGATTTTTATCGATGGGTTTCAAGTGTCACTATTCTAATCAAGAATCAAGAAAATGATAAACAATCGAGAATCGAGTTTTGATAGAATTCCAATCACTTTAGGGTTTCAAGATTTGAAGTAAAGCTCGTAGGAATCGAGTAAATTGTAGATGTGATGAAGATTCAAGATTACGATTTCTTATCTAGTAACAAATTGATGCTAAATCGATGTCGAATTCATCGAGGATCAAAGATCTTGCAAGGAATTAGGGTTCCTCATCCTATCCTTTGTCCTTTCGATGAATAACATTCACTAGATAGCTTCTTGAAGGTCAAATGATCAATTGTCGATCTCTAGATCATGCGAAAGGAATCAAGAACACATTCGCATCGATCTAGATCATTGATCAATCGATTTTCAAGAATTTACAATTGTTTTAAGACTTAAGAAAACGTTTAACAATTCATCAACATCATCATTTTACAATTGTTTCGATTCCTCCACGAGCGGAGTTTTATCCAAACATCATCACAAAGTACATATTCAAGAATCTAAATGAATCATAATGCTTGAATTGAAATGTAAACAAGTTAAAGAATCTTCACCTTTATTACAACAACAAGTAGTTACAACTCTCGAGATTTACAAGAGGTAGGAACTTCGCTCGTTGAATCTTGCATCGCTCGGCTTCTTGAGTCTTGGATCGCTTCGATCTCGTGCTCCGTTGAATACCGGCTTTGCTTCTAAAGGTTGCTTGAAGACTTTCTTTGCTTGAACTCTATGGATCTTGAATTGGGTATTTCTAGATTGGATCAGGGTTAGGGTTTGGAGGTGGAAAGAATTGGGTAGATGAAGAACTAGGGCTTAGCCAACAATGAGTTGTCTAAGATCTATGATCTAAGATGATATGATAATGGATCTATCTAGATGTCATTACAAGTGAGCCTAGGGGTCTATTTATAGGTTTCCAAAACCCTAGGTCTAGGTTTTGAATTTGCAATTCCCTCCAAATGTTTGTTGTAAGTTAGTTAGGAGCTTAGCTTAGGCTTTAAGCTAGGATTGTTTAGCTTTAGAAACCCTAGTTTGCTGAACTGGCAGAATCTTCTGGAGACTTCTGGAACTTGCATAGGTTTTTTGAGGTGTGGGACCTGAGGTAAGAGTAATGCACTGAATTTGAGGTGATGATGTGGCTAAGTAGCCGCGGATCCGCGGTGCTTGCCGGCTCCTGCCGCGGTTCCGCGGCTCTGTTGGAGCCTCATGGCTTCAAGCTTGCAGTGTTGCTTCCTTCTATCTTTGGGATTATTCTCTGAATTCTTTTTAGATTAATACCAGATTCAAAATCCTTGAGTTGGCGTATTCTTTAGCAGTCTTTGTTTCGTAAATTGACCATTTTTCTGGATTTTCCTGCAGAGACATCGAAACACAAGTTGCGATATATAGGAATGATGCCATGCTATGAAATGCCGTCAATTTCCCTATTAGTGCCGGTTTTAGATTCTAACACATGCAATTTGATATTTAACGACTGATTTGCTAATATGTGCGATATGAATGCCGAACACTTCTAGATGTGTGCAATTGATAGGGAAATTGCCGGTTAAAAGATGCAGTATTTTCGACTGATCAAATTCCCCCAAACTTATTTTCGATCGTCTCGAGCGAACTTTTTATTAAAAAGAGAAGGAGAAAATAAAGAAAGAGAAAAACTAACTAGCATACTTTCGTAGGCAACACGATTGCACTGAGCACGTGCAACAAGCCTTTAAACCTCTAGGTGTCCCTAGTAGGAGGAGTGTTGTCTCCTGAGGGTTTTCAGCGGATTGCACCCACAAAATCCAATAATAAAAGGAAGATCATGAATATTACATTTAAAGAAAAGAATTGTAAAAGAAAAGCCTTGAAAATTAGGGTTTCCAACTAAGCTAGCTTTTCGGTTGTCATGAGCCCTATCTTAATAGTCATGAAAAGATGTTAGAAATCACGTTCTCCCTCAATAAAACATCGTCTTATTCTTCATTCCTATCTTTCTTCCAAACATCGATCATATAACCCTGTGTGTGTGTAAAGACATCCCTACACCCGGAGAATTCAATTCAAGCTATCATACTCTTGCCCATCAGCCTCAGTACTTTTTAATTAATGAATATTTAGATGAGATTTCTCACACACTTTCATGCGACCGTTAATACTTCTTGAGGTACTAACCGACCGATTACTCATTTGCTTGCTTACTTGGTGTATTTTCCTCGTCTTGCACCACCTAAGGCTTAGCAGTGACTCCCAGACCAGTTGGCCTTAGGGCACTGGGTGAAGAGGCACCCTCGCTATATTTTTTTTATTGCTGCCTTGGCGATAACAAAACCAGTGTTCATTTTTCTCACCACTCTATATTTTCTTCATTTTTTTTATTTCCTTCATACTTTTGGCTTTAAGACAAGAGCATTTCAAGGTATCCTCTACTATCCCAGGCTTTAAGACGTGTGTAAGTGCGAATAGCAGGGCATCAACGTTCAAAATGTTTGGCTACCAGAATAGAAACTATTTTTCAGACTTATTTTTATCCTCAGATTAGTGACGTCTTTCATCTTACTAACCCTTAGGACAACGGCTCATAACTACTTATTACTAGTTCGTATAAGAAAACTTCTAATTTTCTTGGTTTTCTTAAATTTTTCTAATCTCATGGATGCAATTTTTCACTATCTAAACTTTCATTATCTTATTTATGTACAAAAAATGTTAAAATATTTTTATATTTTGAAAATTTTAAATTTTTATAGATTTTGATTTTTTTTAAATTTTTATAAGTTTTTAAAGAAATGTTTTGTGCTTATGGAAATGATATGCAAATGATGCAAAAATAAGCACAAACCTTCTCCAAACTTGTTTTCAACAGTGTCGTCACTGTTGCCAACAGCTATATCTACAAAACCTGTAAGCCTGGGAGGAATTTATTAGTGGGGGCAAAATATATAAGTGAAGAACTTCCCCCAAACTTACTCTTTTCACTCAACTCCAGTCAAAAGATGATGCAATGATATGCAGGACATGAAGGTGAGACGGAGGAATTTTAATCCAAATAAATTGGCTCCTGTAAGAACAGGAGCTCCTCCGTGGGGTCAGTGGAAAAATACGGCTTTAGTCTATGTCCATTCACTTTAAAAGATGTGTCGTTTTTAACATTTTCTACTTCTACTGCCCCGTGCGGGTATACAGACCGCACAACAAAAGGTCCCTTCCACCGAGATCGAAGCTTACCCGCGTGAAGGTGTAGTCGTGAATCATAAAGAAGGACTTGTTGACCAGGTGAAAATGTTTTCCTCAAAATATTTTTATCGTGAAAAACCATGGTCCTATTCTTTATGATTACAGCGTTATCATAAGCTTCATCGCGGAGTTCGCTTAGCTCATTTATTTGCAGCTTCCGAAAGTTGCAAGCAAAGTTTAGATCAAAATTTATTTCCTTAATAGCCCACAATGCTTTATGCTCAATCTCGACGGGTAAGTGACATGCCTTCCCAAATACTATCCTATATGGAGACATCCCTAGGTCGGTTTTAAATGCAGTTCGGAATGCCCAAAGAGCATTCGTCAGTTTGGTTGACCAGTCTTTTTCTATTCTTAGCAACAGTCTTCTTCAGGATTAGTTTGATCTGTCTGTTTGAGATCTCAGCCTGCCCGCTCGTTTGGTGGTGATAGGGTGTAGAAAGTCGGTGGTTGATTGAGTATTTCCGCATCAAAGTCTCAAAAGACCTGTTGCAGAAATGTGTCCCATTATCGCTAATAATAGCGCGTGGGTGTCCAAATCGTGAAAAGATATTCTCTTTCAAGAACTTAATGACAACTTTCCTGTCATTAGTGCGACATGGAATGGTTTCAACCCACTTTGAGACATAATCAACTGCCAGCAGTATGTACAAATTTCCAAAGGAGTTGGGAAAGGGACCCATAAAATCAATGCCCCAAACATCGAATATTTCAACAACCAAGATGGGTTGCTGAGGCATTTCATTTTTCTGGAAAATTCTACCCGTGTACTGACATTGTGTACAAGTTTTGCAATAGTCAAATGCGTCCTTGAATAAGGTCGGCCAATAAAAACCACATTGCAAAACATTTTACGCCGTCTTTTTAGGACCGAAGTGACCCCCACAGGCCTGATCATGACAAAAAGAAAGAACACTCTTGAACTCTTCTTTCGGGACACACCGGTGAATGATCTGATCAGGACAATACTTAAACAAATATGGATCGTCCCAGTAAAAGTGTTTTACTTAGGATAGAAAATGGTATTTGTCCTGTTTTGACCAATCGCTGGGTATAAGTCCCGTGACAAGATAGTTCACTATATCCCTGAACCAAGGTTCATTAGATACGCTCAAAAGTTGTTCGCAGGAAACGAATCATTGATCGGTAGGGTGACAGGGGAAGAAGAGATGCGTGAAAGATGGTCGGCTACTACGTTTTCACATCCTTTCTTATCTTTGATAACAAGATCAAATTCTTGTAACAGAAGGATCCAACGTATTAGTCGACCTTTTGCATCTTTCTTCGCCAGAAGATGTTTTAAGGCGGAATGGTCAGTGTACACAACTATAGGTGAGCCAATTAAGTAAGGCCTGAATTTTTCTAATTCAAATACAACCTCTAAAAGTTCCTTTTCGGTGGTTGTATAATTGATTTGTGCATCATTCAAGGTCTTACTTGCATAGTATATCACGTGTGGCATCTTTTCGATGTGCTGTCCTAAGACTGCACCTACTGCAAAATCGGATGCATCACACATCAGCTCAAAGGGGTAGTCCCAATTTGGAGATGATAGAACGGGGGCTGAAGTGAGTGAGTGTTTAAGTGAGTCGAAAGCTGTCTCATAGTCCGAGTCAAAATGGAAGGTCGTATCCTTGGCCAGGAGAAGAGTTAAAGGTCTAGCAATTTTTCTAAAATCCTTAATGAATCTCCTATAAAAGCCTGCATGGCCAAGGAAAGATCGAATATCTTTGACGCTTTTGGGGTGAGGGAGGTTTTGAATGACATCTATCTTAGCTCTGTCAACCTCAATGCCTTTCTGTGAAATAACATGTCCAAGTACAATTCCTTCTTGGACCATGAAATGGCATTTTCCCAGTTAAAAGTTAAGTTCTTCTCTTTGCAACGAGTAAGAACTGCGTCAAGATTCGCTAGGCAATCAGAAAAAGAGTCTCCAAAAATCGAGAAATCGTCCATAAAGATCTCCAGAAAATTCTCTACCATATCAGAGAATATCCCCATCATACACCGATGAAAGGTAGCGGGAGCATTGCATAACCCAAAGGGCATGCGACTGTAAGCAAAGGTACAAAAAGGATAAGTAAAAGTGGTTTTATCTTGATCCTTTTTGGCGATGGGGACCTGATTATAGCCTGAATATCCGTCCATAAAACAATAATACTCTCGTCCTGCTAAGCGTTCCAGCATTTGATCAATGAATGGTAGAGGAAAGTCGTCTTTCCTCGTGGCAGCATTGAGTTTTCTATAATCAATACATACACGCCACCCAGTTTGGGCGCGTGTCTCAATCAACTCATTCGCCTCATTGGTTATAACAGTGATGTCGATTTTCGTAGGAACGACATGTATAGGACTCACCCATTGGCTATCGGAGATAGGGTATATAATACCATTATCTAGGCATTTGACGATCTATTTCATCACTTCTTCCTTCATGACGGGATTCAACCGTCTCTGTGGTTCTCGGGTTGGTCTGGCATCATCCATCACATGTATATGATGTTCAACAATCAAGGGACTAATCCCTTTGATGTCCGCCATAGTCCAACCAAACGCCTCTTTGTTAGATCTCAATACCGATAAAAGTGCATTCTCTTGCTCTAATGCTAGAGAAGCGGATATGATAACCGGTAAAGACTCCTTCTCACCTAAATAAGCATATTTAAGATGAGAAGGTAAAATTTTGAGATCTAATTCAGGCGGAGAAATGATAGAAGGAGGGATCATCGAGTGATTTTTGGATTTACAAAGAAGCTCAGAGCCTGTGAAAGCTACAGACTCGGGTGGAGAAAAGTCAGGAGTGCAGGACTCAAGTGTAGGAAAAGTGTCCTCACTAAGATCTTGTGTAAAGTCAAACAGAGATGTGGTAATATCGTCGAGATCAGTAAAGCAAAGTTCCTCAGCTCAGCAACTATCAGGAGCGATCTCGTGGACAGAGCACACATCTAGAATATGAGCAGAGGGTTCTGATGGCTGACTTCCACCTTTGTAGATGTTTAGTTCAATGGTCATATTTCCAAATGATAAGTTCATTGAACCATTTTTACAGTTTATAACAGCGTTGGAAGTGGCAAGGAAAGGACGACCCAGAATCACCGGAATTTGGTCCCGGGGGTTTGCTACAGGCTGTGTGTCGAGCACAATGAAGTCTACAGGGAATACAAATTCCCCGACCTTTATCAACACATCCTCTAGTTCACCCCTTGGTTTGGTGATTGAACGGTCTGCCATTTGGAGAGTGCAGTGAGCAGGTTTCAACTCTCTAATCCCTAATTGCTCATATACAGAATATGGAAGTAGGTTAACACTTGCGCCAAGATCTAAAAGAGCACGATTTATGTTTTTACCCCCAATAGAAATCGATATTGTAGGACATCCTGGGTCCTTTCGTTTCTTTAGTAGCTGGGGAATAAAAGCAGTGCTAATATTATTAGACATAAAAACCTTCTTTGGCACTTGAGTCTTCCTTTTCCTAGTGCACAAGTCCTTAAGAATTTTCGTATAAGCGGGGACTTATTGAATCAAATCTAGGAGAGGGATGTTGATGTTAACCTGTTTGAACATTTCCATAATTTTCTCCATATGAGGACTCGTTATGTTACCCCTTAACCGATTCGGGTAAGGAGCTTTCGCAATAAGCGTCGGGTCCATCATAGGAGAAGGAAGAGGGAGGAGACGAGATCCCAAAAAAGGTGTGGGGACCGTCTGTGGAGAACTATAAGGGTTGGGTTGAGGTGTCGAGCCTAGTGGGAAATGGAGAATAGGCCCGCGAGAAGGCGGTGGGGTAGAAGAACAAGGATCAGAAGTAGAAGTGTGTGTGTGAGGAAAGGTCTCAGCCGGGGTGTTATTGATAGGATTTTCAATATCATCAATTCCTTCCCCGACATGATTGTTCAGCACTCTTCCCGATCTCAACGGTGTGACGGCATTTACATTGTAATGCCCAGGATTCTGTAGGGGTTGAGAAGGAAGTTTCCCTTTTTCTCTCGCACTCATTTCGGCTTTAAGTCGTGCTATTTCAGCTTCTATCGATCTGATACTCTCAGCTTGGGACGCTGAGTTTTTCTTTATCTCACTGACGGAAGTTCTGACCTCAGCCGAAACCTCTATAAAATTTGACAAAAGTGATTTCATGGTTTGAGTGAATTGAGAGAGTTCGTCAGAACCGGTCAACTGCATAGGATTAGACTGTGCAGGAGTGTTGATCTGGTTTTGGAAATTTTGTGACTGGTAGGGGTGCTGAGTGAGTTGAAGTGGTTGCTGTTGTGGTGAAAGAGCCCTTTGAAAATTATTTTGGCTTGGAACTGTGTTTTGAGATTGTTGTTGGTTCCAGGCAAAATTCGGGTGATTCCTCCAACCTTGATTGTACGTGGAAGAATATGGATCGTTTCTAGGTCTTTGAAATGCGGCATTAGTATGCTCGTGACCTTGAAACGCAGAGTTTAATGGACATTCTTCCGTTAAATGAGACGGATCAGAACAGCAGCCACATACAGTTTTGGAGAGCGACATTGGGTTTAGGGAGGCTGCAGAAAAGTTGTGTTCCATAGCGTCGAGCTTTATTTGCATTACTGCCATCTCAGCTCGAACACCTATGGACACATCTATTTGGTGTACGCCACACCTATTCAATGGTTGGGTTCCACTCTCCCACTGTAGTGATTTATCAGCGAACTCTTCTAAAAATTTCCAAGCTTCCCCATCATCCTTAGTCATAAAGGTACCTTGACACATGTTTTCAAGGTTCTGTTTAGTGTTTGGGTTAATGCCCTCATATATGATTCGGCAAAGATCCCATCTCGGGATGCCGTGATGTGGAAATTGAACCAATAGATCCTTGAAACGTTCAAAGCATTTAGAGAATGGTTTAGTAGGGAGCTGGGCAAATTGATTCAGTTCGCTACGGATTCAAGCTGTCTTTTGCATTGGGTAAAATTTCTTAAGGAATGCTGCTATGAATTCTTCCCAATTCGTAATAGAGTGTGCGGTAGTGTTATATAGCCACTTCTCGGCTATATCGCACAAAGTAAATGGAAGAAGTCGTAGACGCATAGCATCCATAGAAAGTTGTGATGTACCCATCATTGCGCATACGTTTTCAAATTTGGTAATGAAAACGTAAGCGTCCTCAGTCTCGAGTCTGTGGAATTTGGGTAAAAGGTTGATGTATTGGGTTTTAATTTCAAAATTATCCCCGTTGGCTGGTGGAATGGATAAGCAAGTCGAAAGAGGACCTCGCAATGGATAGCACCTCTCTTGGAGAGAGATGCGGGGTGGATTCTGCGCACCAACGGACGGCGGCAGATTAGGGTTAAAGAAGTTCGATGGAGGTGGATCCATCGATGTGGGTGTGGTAGTGGGTAAAGAAGAAGTAAATGGAGAAATACCGACTTCGGAGTCGATAAAGGGTACGCGGACTAAACGGGCACTAGAATCCCGTGTCCAGCCTATCTTGCACTAAAAAGGGTTAGTACAAGTAGCAGCGTTGACTTATAATTAGGGGTAATGAATGAATGAATGCGGTGTTTGTTTTTGAAAAGTGGACGGATTTTTGAAAAAATGATGCAACACAACAAATGCAACACACAAAACTCTAATTCTAGGGGTCGCCTAGGTCAGATCTCTAGACCTCTCCTAACTGCCAGAAGACAAGACGCAGGATAAATCCTCCACTGCCTCTTTGTCTCTCCTGTGGCCAGGTAAGTGCCAGGTAAGTGGGAGGTTCTCCACTACGTAAGTAGTGGGCCTAATTAAGTAACCACTAGCCTTCGACACACTAGTCTAGACACCACAAGAGAAACGCGGATAAGCAATGAATTACCCACGGCCTTCTTCTGTCCTAAGTGAGCGCGACGGTCCTTAGAGTCATCTCTAGATCTTTTTTAGTTAATTGGGGTAAATGCGGATGCAAGTTTTGCGGTTTTCGGGGCTTAGGAAGGGTAATGAACTCCCCACCTAATCTGGATTTGGTCTTTGCCCCTTAATGTCCGTATTAGTTATGCAAACAACCACAAGAATCAAAACAAGCACAATTTAATTTTGCTATTTGCGTGCTGCGATTATTTTGCAAAGAAACCTGAACAAAATGTTAATTGGAGCAGACAGAGGAGGAGATAAGAAAGTAAAAAGCTTACTGTGAAATTTTTGTACCGACGGAGCTTCACCAAGGCGCGGAACCGTGGCAAATAGAGGCTTGGACCGCGGGTGCGTGGTCGTAGGTACTGATCACTGTACCAAAATTCAACAGCATCTTGCTGTTAACTTCTTCTGCTCTGTGGAAATTTCCAAAAAATTTCTTCAATTGCACAGCAGCTCCAGATTTCCTTACAATGAACCACAACAAATCGTTTAGTGTTTTGTGCAAATTTTGATTACAAAATTACAATGGAATAAATCTTTCAATTCAAATTTCAATATAAAACGAATTAGCGCGCGATCCCCGGCAACGGCGCCATCTGATTGATTCTAATTCTCGGTTCATGTAAGTAAATCAAATGATCCCCGGCAACGGCGCCATTTGATTGATTCAAATTCTTGTTGTGTGTTTAAGAAAATGTATAGAATCACAATCAAAGAATTATTTGACCGCAATCAACTACGGTGTTAGATGTGGATCGTTAGCGAGTGCGGATCGTCCACAGGGATTATGCGATTCGTTTGTATGTTTGATTTGTTTGAATTGAAAAGTTAATAGAAAAGAAAAGAAAACATGATTCTAGATTTTTATCGATGGGTTTCAAGTGTCACTATTTTAATCAAGAATCAAGAAAATGATAAACAATCGAGAATCGAGTTTTGATAGAATTCCAATCACTTTAGGGTTTTAAGATTTGAAGTAAAGCTCGTAGGAATCGAGTAAATTGTAGATGTGATGAAGATTCAAGATTACGATTTCTTATCTAGTAACAAATTGATGCTAAATCGATGTCGAATTCATCGAGGATCAAGGATCTTGCGAGGAATTAGGGTTCCTCATCCTATCCTTTGTCCTTTCGATGAATAACATTCCCTAGATAGCTTCTTGAAGGTCGAATGATCAATTGTCGGTCTCTAGATCATGCGAAAGGAATCAAGAACACATTCGCATCGATCTAGATCATTGATCAATCGATTTTCAAGAATTTACAATTTTTTTAAGACTTAAGAAAACGTTTAACAATTCATCAACATCATCATTTTACAATTGTTTCGATTCCTCCACGAGCGGAGTTTTATCCAAACATCATCACAAAGTACATATTCAAGAATCTAAATGAATCATAATGCTTGAATTGAAATGTAAAAAAGTTAAAGAATCTTCACCTTTATTACAACAAAAAGTAGTTACAACTCTCGAGATTTACAAGAGGTAGGAACTTCGCTCGTTGAATCTTGCATCGCTCGGCTTCTTGTGTCTTGGATCGTTTCGATCTCGTGCTCCGTTGAATACCGGATTTGCTTCTAAAGGTTGCTTGAAGACTTGCTTTGCTTGAACTCCATGGATCTTGAATTGGGTATTTCTAGATTGGATTAGGGTTAGGGTTTGGAGGTGGAAAGAATTGGGTAGATGAAGAACTAGGGCTTAGCCAACAATGAGCTGTCTAAGATCTATGATCTAAGATGATATGATAATGGATCTATCTAGATGTCATTACAAGTGAGCCTAGGGGTCTATTTATAGGTTTCCCAAACCCTAGGTCTAGGTTTTGAATTTGCAATTCCCTCCAAAATTTTGTTGTAAGTTAGTTAGGAGCTTAGCTTAGGCTTTAAGCTAGGATTGTTTAGCTTTAGAAACCCTAGTTTGCTGAACTGGAAGAAGTTTCTGGAGTCTTCTGGAACTTGCATAGGTTTTCTGAGGTGTAGGACCTGAGGTAAGAGTAATGCACTGAATTTGAGGTGATGATGTGGCTAAGTAGCGCAGATCCGCGGCGCAAGCCGGCTCTTGCCGCGGTTCCGCGGCTCTGTTGGAGCCTCATGGCTTCAAGCTTGCAGTGTTGCTTCCTTCTATCTTTGGGATTATTCTCTGATATGTTTATTCTCTGAATTCTTTTTAGATCGATACCAGATTCAAAATCCTTGAGTTGGCGTATTATTTAGCAGTCTTTGTTTTGTAAATTGACCATTCTTCTGGATTTTCCTGCATAGACTTCGAAACACAAGTTGCGATATATAGGAATGATGCCATGCTATGAAATGCCGTCAATTTCCTTATTAGTGCCGGTTTTAGATTCTAACACATGCAATCTGATATTTAACAACTGATTTGCTAATATGTGCGATATGAATGCCGAACACTTCTAGATGAGTGCAATTGATAGGGAAATTGCCGGTTAAAAGTTGCAGTATTTTCGACTGATCAGCGCACATGCGGGCTTGGTTTGCGGCACGGGTTTCTAGTTGACTTTAAATGTCTTGTTTGTATGGTTTTGAGCTTATGTGTGATATTCTGTGGAATTCTAGGTTCGCAGGCAAGTGCGACGGACGCTGCAAAGAAGGGGAAGCAAATCGTCGGCTATACCCAGCGAGTGACTACGGTGAGTAGATTTAACAACTACGGGGAAATCGCCCGCATGGCGTTATGCGTCAGGGCTGATAGGACCTTGTAGCAGCATATTACATTTACCTATATTGACTGTTCATGGCTACTATTTTGTGCATACCACATTCCCTGCTATAGGTATATAAACTAGAATTGATAGAACACCGCACCATTACTGATGGTTCATGTTGCACGAGCACTATCCTGCAAGTTACACACACACCGTTAGTAATTGCCATGACACTCATACTGTAGAATTTCCATGATCATTATGCTGTAGCTCATCTTTTATGTGACTAAACATGATATTCATACTTGATGCATATATCACATTGCCTTGACTTGCATATTGATTCGGATTACATGATATACATACTCGATGCATATATCACCTTGCCTTAACTTGCATATTGATTCGGATTACATGATATTCATACTTGATGCATATATCACATTGCCTTGACTTGCATATTGATTCGGATTACATGATATTCATACTTGATGCATATATCACCTTGCCTTGCCTTGCATATTGATTCGGATTACATGATATTCATACTTGATGCATATATCACATTGCTTTGACTTGCATATTGATTCGGATTACATGATATTCATACTTGATGCACATATCACCTTGCTTTGACTTGCATATTGATTCGAATTACATGATATTCATACTTGATGCATATATCACATTGCTTTGACTTGCATATTGATTCGGATTACATGATATTCATACTTGATGCATATATCACCTTGCTTTGACTTGCATATTGATTCGGATTACATGATATTCATACTTGATGCATATATCACATTGCTTTGACTTGCATATTGATTCGGATTACATGATATTCATACTTGATGCATATATCACCTTGCTTTGACTTGCATATTGATTCGGATTACATGATATTCATACTTGATGCATATATCATATTGTATATTCATACCAGTGCACACATACATTGATATCTTCATACTTGCTTTGATTACGCATTGAGATATGTTGTTTCCATGTTAATTCTGGATTTGGGAAACCGTGGATATTTCCAAACGAGAATAGTTAATTATCTAAAAACCCGGTTTCCCTTGATATGATATTTCGGTGCATACACCATGTGTTTTCTCGGTGCTAGAGTGATATATGTGAACCCGAATCGAGGAGTTGGATGAGGCCGATTACGGGAACATGGTGGACCCGTTATGGTACACCGGGGCGAGAACGGTTTCGCTGTATTTTAGACGGTGAGCCTGGCAGAGGGACTACTACCTACCGGTGATTGGTTGGACCTGGCTGTTATCCGGAGGATACTGACCAGAGTCGATAGATGGATGCGGGATGATCCGTACTGCCGGGGCCGAGGGCCGATACCACAGACGGAGCCTGTGGGCTGACCCGGACAGACGGGGCCCGATGGATGAAGATTTGCGTGTCGATGCTGGATACGAGTACTTATGATATTTGGGTACCGATGTTGGGCACTCGTGATTCTCAGATATGTACAGGATTGGAGGGCCGATGAGAGTGCCGGCACCTGAGCTATTTGGGGGATCTGGGTGCATTGATGGACACCGAGTATATATTCCATGTTGACATTCCGTATAGATGTTATATTTCCCATGCTCAGCGTTCATTATTGTATCTCATCCTGTAGTTATATTACCTGATAGAGCACTTGCATGATTATTGCACATACTGCTTATCACGCATTGATATCATCTGCTGGCATATGATAGAGTAGCGCAGTACGTGCATGCTCGCGATTACCTTTATATGTTATTTCTATTCACGAGTTGGAAACTCACCCCCGTTGTGCCACAGTGTTTACAGGTTGTCCCTCGGAGTAGTCGCGGCAGGCTGCCTTTTTGCATCTTTTAGCTACAGATACCACTACAGTTGGCACGAGAGCTATTTTGCGATTAGGTGGGTTGTGGTATCTGGTTACTTTTATTGTACAAACTTTTGTATCTAGTATTCTCCATCTACCATATATGTACTGGACTTAGAGACAGTGTGAGGACGATGATGTATATTTTTGTATTCTGGTGTCGAGCTCGTGGGAGCCGACTGTATATATTTATGCAGTTTATTATGCTGTGATGTTTAGTTATTGCTCATTCTTCGCTACGGCGTCGTATATTACTCTTGTGTTGTTGTTTTCCGCCGTTAGGCGTGATTGCTCCCGTTTGGGAATGCTTTATTTCATTATATATCATTTCACTTATATCCTGTTTTATACCCGATTTTCGGGGTTACTTTTACAAAGGAAATGCTGCCAAAATTATTATAAGGATAACTTAACTTTAAAAAGAACTTTATTGAACTATTTAAGGTTTTCTAAATGTTTAATTGAATGTTTTCAACACTCACAACTTTTTAATGGTTTTGATTTCTGGGTTCAGGTTAATTAGTCGCGTTACGCCTGTAGACGTTGTGTGGTTAAGTGCCGGTCACGAGTCGAAATATTAGGGTCGTGACAACTGACTAGGATGGCGTGCTCGTTGCACAGGAGCAAATGGATCCGCCTTCGATAGATCACCTCGCTAGGCTTGTGGCAGATATGCGGGACATGCGCCAGACGATGAGTTCATTGGTAGAGGCCGCTCAAGCGCAGCGACAGGAGGTTGTCACCCATGTTACCCAGTTGTTTCTTGCGATCAGTACACAGCATAGTGTTACCTACACAGCACCAGTGGATGCAGCCCCAGTTGACGAGGCACGTCTTCCAGAGACTTTTGGAGTTCCGGAACAGTGGAGGACTCATACCGGTGTACCAGCCCAGAGACAGAGGCATAGTCGTCGAGACAGTTTTCGTGACCGTCGCGGGAGTAGCAGAGGCTTAGGACGAGGACAGTCGTTTAGCTCTCATTTCGAGGAAGGTCGACAGCCATGGAGAGGATGCTATCGGTGCGGGGACCATCATCACCACATCAGGCGTTGTTCCCTAACACCGCGTCAAGGTCGTTTTCAGAGAGGTCGTGGACGCGGAGGGTTCTTTCAGAGGGGTCAGGTTGGTAGAGGAGGAGTTCAGCCAGTTGCGGGTAGGGGGCAGACACGAGAGTTTGCTTCTACTCATCGGGACGCGCGGGCGTCCAATGCAGAGTTTTCATGTTTTCTTAATTTGTATGTTCTTTTGATGCACTTGTTTGTTTTACACACTTTGTACCGTGGTTAGGCCGTGAGTCGTGTTAGCTTGATCAGCCGTTTGTTGTGTTAACTTCTATCAGCGATTCTTTTGTTGCGCGACACGTATTTCGGTCGTGTGCCAATCGGATAGGAGATAGAGATTCGTCCGTCGTTGTGATCCTTCTAGAGATGTTGGATTTGACATTCTCCTGGCATGGACTGGTTAGCTACGTGCTAAGTGTCTGTGGACTGCCGCGAGAAAACAGCCAGGTTTTGTTTTCCCGACGAGTCAGTTCTTGTTGTGTAGGGGGACAGTGGCGTCGCCTCTTACAGCTCGAATTCAGCCTTTTTCTCTAGTCGGCTTTTGAGGAGAGGATGCCGAGGATTCTTGGCGTTGATTCGTGATACCGGACCCACAGTGGGTTTGTTGGACCGGGTTCCTATCGTACGAGAGTTTTCCGACGTTGTTCCAGATGAGCCGGCGGAGCTTAGGGAGCTTAAGGATCAGCTGCAGAGTTGTTTGTTGGGGGGCTTATGAGTCTGAGTGTTTCGCTTTGGGGAGGTCCTATTTCTGTTCGTCAAGGAGAAGGATGGCAGTTGAGGTTGTGTATTGATTGATCGTCAATTGAACCGGCTTACGGTGCAGATAGGTATCCTTTACCTCGCATTGACGATTTCTTCGATCAGCTCCCGAGTGCGAGACTTTTTCTAAGTTTGTTTGGGATCAGGTCCTCATTGTTGCTGGTTTGGAGTGATGACATTCCGAAGACTGCCTTGTGCGTGCTATAGGCTTTGTGTGTTTTGGTGGAGTCATTGGACTCACCAATGCCCTAGAAGCATTTGTGGATATGATGAACAAGATTTTTTCAGGCCATTTCTCGACCAGTTTATTATTGTGTCATTGATGACATTCTGGTCTATTCAAATGTGTCGTGAGGGACAGGAGTAGCACTTGAGGATTTGTTTTGCAGACATTGGGAGAGTGCCAGCTGTTTGCTAGGTTCTCGGAGTGTTCCTTCAGGCTTGATTGTGTTGACTCCTAGGTCTTGTAGTTACGGGAGACGGTTTTCGTATGGCTCCGAGGAAGATCGAGGCCGTACAGCTTAAGCCCAGACTTGTGTGCAGGACGGAGGTCCACAGATTTTGGGCTTAGCAGGTTTTTACTGCCGTTTCGTGCAGGATTGCTAGTGTATCGCTGCACCATTGACTGGACTGACCGGAAAGGAGGTTCTTTTTTTTGGACTGAGGCATGCATGCGGAGTTTTCAGCAGTTGAAGACTTGGTTGACAACTGCATCAGTTCTTTCTTTGCTTTCTGGTTCGGGCGACTTTGTTGTTTAACTGTGATGTTTCGCGAGTGGGGCTCGATGGTGTCTGATCTGACACTATAGAGTTATCGCTTATACTTCCCTACAGTTGGAGGAAATACGAGCAGGATATCCCACTCCTGATCTAGAGATGGCCGCGGTGGTCGTGCGTCGGAGATCGGAGACACTACTTGTTCAGAGAGTCGTGTCAGATTTTCACGGATCACCAGAGCTTAATGTACATCTTCCTGCAGCGGGTTTTGATTGTTGAGATAGTGTTCTGCAGATTTACAGTTCTTGTGCGATTATTGAGTACAGCTTAAGTTCGCCTCTATTGAGGGGACAGCTTGCTCATGTCCGTGCCCGACCACTTTTCCTTAATCGCTTTCGTGAGGCACTGCCCGCCAATGCTCGTTCGTCAGAGATTCTTGAGAATACTCGGCTGGGTAATGATTTGGAGTCCTTGATTTGTGACCAGATGTGCTACGTTTAGGGACGCGTTTGTGTGTACCTGTTGCTGATAGGCAGAGACGCAAAATCCTTAAACAGGTACATTAGTTAGCTTTCGGTGTTCATTCAAGTTCTACCAATTTGTAGCGTGACTTGTGAAATAGTTACGGGTGGACATGGCTGAAGAGTGATGTTTCGGATTTCGTTTCAAGGTGTCTATCTTGTTATGAGTTTTGGTTGAGCATCTGAGACCGGCTGGAGAGTTGCAACCTTTAACCGTTCCATAGTGGGAATAGGAGTAGATCTCCATGAATTTCGTTGTGGTGTCTACCCCGGTCTAGACAGTGTGTGACTCCATTTGGGTGTTTGTTGTCCGGTTATACTTGGTTTGCTCAGTTGTTCTTTGTTAAGTTGTGCGTTGCACGGAGTTCCTTCTTATGTTGTATCCAATGATGGCACCCTGTTCACTTGCCGTCTTGGGCAGGAACTTCAGGAAACCTTAGGTACTGGTTGAGCCGTAGCTCCGCTTTTCCATCGGCAGGATGATGGTTTTGTGAGAGCGGGCTATACTGACTCTGGAGGATATGCTTGTGCGTACGTACTAATTGTTGTCGGCAGTTGGGATCGTCACTTGCCATTATTAGGATTCTCCTTTGATAGCAGTTATCAGGAGACATTCCAATTGGCAACCCTTAAGTTTTGTTGTTAGGTCGTGTCGATCGCCATTCTGTTTTTCTGACTCTGCGAGATTAGGATTTTTGGACCCCAGCTAGTCTAGGGACTTCGGAGATGATCCAGTTGGTTTAGGTCAGAATGAGAACAACCTAGTGCGGACAGAGGTCTTATGCCGACCGTGGCAGTCGCAGACTTGAGTTCGCAGTGGGGGATCATGTATTCCTACGGATTTTCCGACGAATGACGTGTTGAGTTTTAGGAAGCTTATCCCAGGATTATAGGTCCTTTTGAGATCCTTAAAGCGAGTTAGTTCCGTTGCCTATAATTTGGCACTTCCGCCCAGATTATTGAGTATTCACCCCGTATTTCTTATGTCGATACTTTATAATTACCTTCATGACCTTTCTCACATGTTTTCGGCACCAGACCATTTAGCTTGAACGCGATCTTTTTGTTCACCGGCAGCCAATTGTGTTAATGGCTCAGCAGATGGCGAAACATCGGTCAAGGGTCTTGCCATCTATGGAGGGTTTTATTGGATGTAGCCATATAGTGAGGTGATCACTTGGGAGGCTGCGAGCAAGATATGAGAGTTTTGTAATCTTCTCTTTGAAGGAACGCTTAGTGAGAATTTTAAATTCGGGGACGAATTTTTATAAGGGAGGAGATTGTAACGCCTTAGATTTCGGTTAGTGTTAGTTTAAATGTTAATACGGGTTTACTGAAAAAAGTTCACCAATTCGGGTTCCTCACATTTTATAACATTTAATTAATAATTTATTTTTATTTGTTATGGACATGCACGCACGTGTGCACGTTAATGTGAGGGTTTGTTTGTGTAATATTGATCTTAGCAACCTTGACACTTAACCATTTATCTAATCTTTGCTTTATCCTAATCCTTGTTTTAATCTAATCCTAACCCAAATCGTAGATATTTTGAGTGAGAAGAGGAGATATTTGTTTTGGAAGTGATGAGGTGTTTGTGAAAGCATTAATGGTGTTTTAATGCATGGTGCACTCACCCCTTAACATCACCTCCCTCTCTCTTTATCATTCACTCTCTCTCTTTTTCTCTATCTCTTTTCATTTCCCGCATTCCTCTCTCATTTAAACTGAACATTGAGTTTCCATCACACAACCATATCAAATCCTCCACAAATCTCACCAAAATCACATCTTTTTCTTGGGTTTGCCTCTTGGATGCCTTGGAGCTTGCAAAGCTTGGATCTTTGAGTTCTTTTGGTTAGGTAATGATCTCTTTCTGTTCTTTATATAGTTTTTGTGTTGTGTAGACTTTTAGTTTTAGTTTAGAATGTTTAAAGTTAAGTTTTTGTGCAAATATCGTATTTTTAGTGTCAATATGTGACATCTGTGATCTGCTGTGACCCGGAGAGTTTACTAGAAAACCAAAAAAAATAGTTGTGTTGTACCTGAGACCATAGGACATCACCTGGAGCACGGACCCCTAGAGCTCGGACTCGGCCGGCGAATTGAAGGGAAATTCCGGCGACGTCGGTTTTTGAGTGGAGATAGGGTTTGGGTTTTTCTGCGTAGGTGTCTGCAGTGGTTTAGGTGCATTTGTTCTTGTTTGGTTGTTGAGTTTTCTCAGTATGCAAAATCTGGGATCACCAAGGTAGTTTCTTGTGTTTCGTTTAAGCGCGATACGTTATACGACATGGATCGTGCACTTTATGTGGTTTTGCTCTTGGGTTGGTTTTGTCGTGTCGCTACGCACGTTAGCCACAATACGAACACTTGAGAGTATGTTTAGTGTTGTTGCGTCGGTTAAATGTAGTTTCTACGTGTTTTGGGTCTATTGCTAATATACACTTGTTTTATTGTTTTAATGTTATAGGTTCGCAGGCGGGGACTTCGGACGCTGCTACGAAGGAAAAACAGGTTGTAGGCTTCACTTAGCCAGGAGCGTTGGTGAGTAGATTTAACATCTACAGGGGAATCGCCCGCATGGCGTTATGCGTCTGGGCTAGAGTTGCTAATATTGTCGCATATTCTATTTCATTTATAGAGTTTCACATACACCCTACAGGTTAGTTAATTGTTGTGCTTGGACTAGTATCCTTAGGACACTGTACTATTATTGATGGCTCATGTTGCACGAGCACTGATTATATGCCACACACACCGTCAATAATTGCCATGACACGCACAACCCACATATAGATATGATATTGTTTGGTTAGAGACATTGAGACATTGATTTATATTTCTTTATGCATATGAACTATAGCATACTTGTATACCTACATGCTTACACATATGCCTTGACATGCTTACATGCTAGTTACATGTATACCTATAGGGTATTGTACCATTAGCGATAGGTACATACACACATAATGACATAGCTACATGTATACCTTGCATACATACTTCACTTATATCTGGAGGGTATATTACATCATTACTGATAGGTAGATATTTATATCTTGCTATACCTTTATGTTTACACATATATCAGTTATAGCTGCAGGTTTATCTTTACTTGATGTTATTTAGAGTTGGAGAAATTAGGAACCACATGATATATTATATTAACTTGTTGCAGTTAATTAGCGGCTTTTCCTTTATATGCTCGCATTTCAGTTTTATGTTGCGTATATTATATTCATGGATTTTCGCATTGAGATATAGATTTTTCATGATGTTTTCTGGATTTGGGGATCGTGGTAGTTTCATGAAATTATGCATTATTTGAAAAAAAAAATCCCGGTTTCCCTTGATATAATATTTCAGCACCCACCATGAGTTTTATCGGTTCTTAAATATATACCCCATGCGAGGAAAGGAGGGTTCCGTGTGCGGGTACATGGTGGGGGCCGGAGGTACCCCGGGGAAAGAATCTCAGTGAGGAGATGAGTTAGTGGGGGAACCATACCTACCGGTGACATTACCAATGACTCGGCGGTTATCGTGGGGATACCGACGGGAGTCATGTACGTATGGATACTTCGAGTGGCGAGTGTCAGAGCTAGGCACTCAAGATTTTGGTATAGCGTATGATACGTATCTATCAGGGGCCAGTCGTGGTGACAGCACCTGATAGATCAGCATTTCTATGTCGATACTTGACACATTGTTTTCATGATATTTTTACTCCTAAGTATATATAACAGCGGAATGGGACGCTGTTATATATGCATATATATATATATAAATTAGTGGAATGTGACGCTAATATATATGTATACATATCAATTCATATACTTCATCATAATTATTCATGCAAATATACTTACTTAGGATATTAGAGATTTACTTGATATTGGATTTGGGCTATAGGAGATTTATTTGAGATAGGATACATGATATATTGAGATTGCTGATTTTGTACATTCAGAATATATGAGATTTATTTGATATTGTACATTAAGGATTTATGAGATTTATATGATATGAGAGCCAATTTGGGGGCTGATTTGAGGAATTGGGATTTAGATTGTATTCATGGATTTTTGGTCCTACCACGATGTCAGAATTCCGTGGAAATGACATGTTTCATTCCATACTCCACCTTTGTTGTTTATGCACTGCTTCATGTATTAGTTGTACCTGATAGAGTACCTTTCATGACTGTTTGTCATGACCCGAAGGAACGGAACGTGACCAGCACATAAATTACGAGGCGTCTAGAGACGCAACGTAATCTAAGGAAGCCGAAGCCCAGAAATCTAAACCATTTAAAAGAAGAAGTAAAGGAAAACATGTTTAAAAGCAACAAAAAATTTCGGCAGAGTCTCCTTTGTAAAAACTGGCCCCAAACGGGTACAAATAAGAATATATACATAAGCAACAATAAAAAGGCATCCCCAAGCGTGAGCTAGCTCTACGCCAAAAGGCGGAAACAACCACACAATGCACTATGATATACAACGCCGAAGGGCGAGGCTCAAAACTCAAAAGAAAATCAATTCCACCAAAAACCATAATAATACAAGCGCGACTCTAAGGTCGAAATGAAAACAACTGGTCTTCTAAATCTATCAAGTAATACAAGTCTGGTTGATGGAGCTTACTAAATACAAATGAAATAATAAAACTATAATTGCGGTCCTGATACAAGTGAACCAACCTACCAAGCAAATCACCCTGAATGAAATGATTTGCCAGCAAGCTGCCAAGGAAACCTGCCAAGGAAACCTGTACATCGAAACCTGTAAGAAAAATTTGGCACAACGGGGGTGATTTGCCAACTCATGAGTAGAAGATATCTGCGAGCAGAAATCTCATGCACGACGCTCTCCTAGGTCATAATAATATACTTAATATATCACTAGTCATCTAGTAGTGGTAGGGTAATAATCTATGCGTAAGTGCAATGCTCAGTGCTCGTGTCAGTGCCTCAAGTAGTAACATGTCATGTGTATGAGTATGCATGCACCATGTATGTTAAACAATCAACCATGAAATCTTGATATATCTGTATAAGAAATCTTTAACTTTTATCATAGTAAAATTTGTATGGTAATCTGAAACATCATCAATGAAATCCATGGAAATCCGTGTCAAGCATCGACACAAAACATGTAAATCTCAAAGTCATCAATACCTCATAGTCTCAATATCTCATAGTCTCAATATCTCGGGCTCCGTCAGTCCGGATCGGCCCATATCATCAAATCTCACGACAACGGTCGATATCCTCCGGATATCCGCCGCGCCAGACATCACCAGTAGGTAGTCTTCCCCTGCCAAGCTCATCGTCTACAACTCGATCTTCTTGCCCCGGGGTACCATACCGGGCCCACCATGTACCCGAGACGGTTCATCCACTCCTCGAATCGGGTCTCGAAATTCAACAGAAAACATGAAATCTCATGGTGGACGACACATACATCACGATAGAACCGCAACTTGTATTTTAAAAAGAGAGGGAGAGAGAGAGAGAGAAGTTTTTATATATATTCTTGCGGTTTTCTCCAAAGTCCAGAAATCTTATAGAAATCCAAAATCCTAAAATCATGAGTAAGTTATAATGAGTATCGGCATAAGCCCCACAATACTGCATGATAATATGAAAATGTGAATGCATGAAGTGTCTAAGTAATAAATGCAATGTCTAAACTAGCACATGAGAGTAATCACGCAATATTATATTGGACTAGCATTTAGCTGATTATATCAATAAAAGATAATATGTTCTAAAGTGTACGTGACATGGCAATTACCGATGATGATGTGTGTGAGCCGGCAAATAAGTGTACGTGGAACATGCGCATCATCGGTAATGGTGCCGGTGTCCTAATAGGCAGAGCTTCATATTAGCTAAAGAACATATGTATGAATATGCGATGCGATGAACACAACATGAATATAATGGTGAAAAAGTAGTAACACACAACTAGAAAAAACATATTAATTACGAGTCATACAGTTATTGTTTGAAAAATCACGATTCGTTAGTTTTGAAAATAAGTATAACTAGAGCCTAAACTAATATCTACCTAACCAGCTAATGGACTAACAAAAGAAACTAGTCGAAAGGTAAGAAGAATCCTCCTAAAGTCTAAGTCGATATCTCTAGTAGTCGGCGATCTAGCCTTAATTGTGTCACGTACATGGTACGACTTCCTCGAGTCAAGAGTGTGGATCAATCATCACATCTATGCCTCGTACAGTAAAATCCATCGTACGGCATCCCAAAATCGGGGTACGGGTCAACTATCACATCTATACATCATCGTTCGTATAGTATCATCATCCAACAATATGATCAAGGGTACTGTACTATAATCGCATACATCCCAATATCATCAAAAATATATCATCGTCTGTGTAAATATACATCGTCAAATGATCCACTAAAATATCATGTCATATATCATATCGTGATTAAGTCACATATTACAATCCGGGTTCTATTCTAGAGTCTCGTACATTCCAATGCCATCAACACATATTATCGTTTATATAAATATATTTTATATAATCTCATTACCCAACGATCCGTTATTATCATAACACATCACATGTCTTAACTCGATCATATATCCAATAAATCATGGCATCGGGCCTAGTCATATCGACTCATCCCCATGTATCATTTAACCTCCTCATATCACATGTATATGTTCTATACGCGCGCGCGCGCGCGCGCGCGCGCACACACACACACATATATACCTACACACATTCCTCTATATACACACACACACACACATATACACCAAGTCAAGTTTAGGTGTGTGCGTGTGTGTGTGTGTCTACATGAAACCTACGAATTCCCTCCAAGGCAGTCATCATCTGGTTAAGTCTTTCTAAATCAGTCTAGTCCAACCTAAAGTCTTCAATAGGACCCTACTCGCCGAGAATCAAAGGTCACGTCCGAATTCCTAATAACAGTACGTAATATCCTTATTCTACGTTTGCGGGGGTGCTATACGCCATCCACCCGACTTCCCCCGTAGATATACATCTACTCACCTAGTCCTTGTCTGTCGAAGTCGATGCCGCCGTCATCTTCTTCATCTTCCGAATTCCACGTGAGGGGTACCTATACGCAAACATATATAAAATCGTAAACCGAAATCGCGGATAAAACCCAAAACGGCGCATGAAACGCGCATAGGTTAAAACCTATGACCCGCTCATGCAAAAGAACCAAATATCCCTCGATATCGGCGTACAAATGCCGATTGATCGAGATAAAACACAAACGTACAAATCGTAGTTCCAAAACTCACTAATTATAATATAAATAGTTTTTAAATCATCAAAACCTTAAAATTAATCAAATCGTTTTATTTCGTAAAATCCTAGAAAGCACTAAATTTTTGTTTTAATTCGAAACTTGATGTTTTAATAAAACTAAAGGCCATAATATTCACTAAATATCATAACTATGTCATACAAATCATTACTATATTTTTATCATACTAATTTTTATAAATCCAAAAATTCTAGTTTGCAAATTTATCCAATTTTAACACTTTTAAAGCAAAATTTCACAAATCATCAACTAAACTAAGTTTTGCATGATCTAAATTGCTAAACAACAAACTAAAATGTTAATAATGTCATGAAAACCATAATTAGATTTTAATCTCAGTTATTTAATCAATTTCTAAAACCTAGTTTGCAAAATAGCATGATTATCACAATTTTAACTAACAAATTAGCAACTAGTAACTAGATTAGGTTTTGCATTCCACTAACATGTTAATCCACTCATTAAAATCACGAGTAATTGATAAAAAATCTCACTAGAATTTTATCTCACCTATTTATATCTTTTACAAAAACCTAGTTAGCAAAATTAAGCAATTTGGACAGATTAATTGTAACAATTTACAATTTAGCTTCTATATTAGGTTTAGCATTACCTAACATGTTAAACTACACATTGCATTCTTAACGACGAAGTAAAAACCCTAACTTGATTTAAAATGCCTTTCTTGAATTTTCAAGTTAGCAATTAGAACCCTAATTAAATACCGAACTTCATTAAATTGAAGTAATTAAACATCAAGTGACAATTGGTTTAAGATTATACCTCAAAAACATGAGATCAAACATGCAACTTGATCTCCAAAACGCTAACATTGCTCCAAGATCCATGCTAGATATTCCAGAGAATAATGGGTAAAGATTGTATTTGGATTTTGAGATTTTATTTTGGATTTTTGATGGATTTTTGGAAGTGTTTTGAGTTGGAATGAAGTGGGGAATTTTTGAGGCAGCAAGGGAGGGAGGCTCGGCCAGTTATTTTTGGGAGTAGGGAGAGAGAGAAATGAGTGGATGAGTGTGTAGAAATTTCCATATTAAACACATCTTTTAAGTCTTTTCAATAATTTATTTATTTTCCTTTTTCTAATTACCAATTCTATGATTTTCTAGAACCCTCATGACAACTCCAATTCATATCAAAGTAACAAGTTACATTTTGTTTTAGTGTGTCATGGTGCACCATTTTGTAATTAACCCATTTCTAATTTGTAATTTACACCAATTTAATGTATAATTAAAAGCTTATGTAAATATTGAAAATTAATTAATCACGGAAAATATTTTAGTAGACTAATAATTTATAAGTGACCAAATAAGTACCAAATACTAGTAATTACATAGTTAAAATATTCGTATTTAAATCTGTATTGAAAAATAATTATAGTTGGGTTTTACGGAAAATACGGTTTATTTTACCGATTATCAGAAAATTCACCTAAAAGATTTTTTTTTTAAACGTTACAATCTACCCCCCCTTAAAGAAATTCGGTCCCTGAATTGAAATTAAAACTCCCCCCAAATACTCAAACATTTAGCAAAACACTCAAATCGTCGTGGTTCCGAAATCATCAATACATAACTAAAAATCAACTCCGTCAAGCATAACGCAATCATCGGAGTTATGGTGAAAATACCATGTCAAAGTCCAATACGAAAACCAACATGAAATACATCAAAACTATAACTTGTATATAGTGCGCATCGTAGTAAAATCGTCCAAATATCTGAATAGAGAAGCATGCAAAAACACCTAGGTACTGATCTCAGGACAGTCCTGCTCGATTATCAAACCAAATATTAAATATCATAAAAACATACTGCTCAAAATGAAATCAATCTCAAATACAGTATACGAGGTACCACGTGCGTCCAGTACGCACGAAAATCGAAATCAAATACAGATGCCATGAATACGCACAGAAACAAAATTGAGTGCAATGGGTGTGCACCAAAAACATCTGTCAAGTGCAACGGGAGTGCACGACAATAATATTAGGCGCATCTAATCTGCACAAAACCCCGATTTAGTGCATCTGGTGTGCACAAAATCGCATCAAGTGCGCCAAGTGTGCGCAAGAATCACAATCAAGTGCACATGGTGCACGAAAACATATACCGAATATCAAAATCGAAATCACAGTACGAAAAATGCAAGAAAACTATGTCGAAGCATACGTCAAAATCATATGCAACCCATATGCACAAAATCAAATCAATATCTCAAAATGTATAAAACCAAATCGAGTGCACTGGGTATGCATAAAACAACATCAATACCACTGATATATGAAACACGAATAGAGTGTAATGAATGTACACCTAGGAAATACCAATCATAGAACAAAATCCTCAAAATACCAAAATCCAAACAACGGAAATATGAAATTCAAATCACCAAATCGCAATCGTAAACACTATTGTCAATGTGTGCCTTTTCTAATGTCGACTGATTCAGACTCGTCTCCTCATAGCTGCGCTGACTTCGCTACAAACGGCTATGCTCAAATCTAGAGTCTCCCGAGTAATGTATCCCATCACATGATTTCCGGACTACGTTAAACTTTTAGATCGATTCATCAAAAGCCCATAATTCCTCGAGAGCTCAACACTCAAGTATAGTTTAAAAATATCCAGTACATGCCCCAGCATCTGCGGACCAGCCGTAGAAGGGCAAACCCAAGCCTCACTAATGGTACCGCGGAACTGCCGTAAACCCTAAGGTTCAAAGGCGTTCTCATGGTCATTATGTCGATTTAGGGTTTCATTCTTCTAGAGGGTCCATAGAAATACCTGCATGTTCCTCCGAATACCTTAAACTTAGGAAAATGGGTTTCTGACATTCGTTCGAACCTTTTAATTTCGTCTGGACGACATGTGAATACCCTTCGTCTGCACACTAAACAATGCTTCAATCCTTAAGAATAGACGATACCCTAACGGTCATCGCATTCGAGCCGCAGCTCCCTTTTCCCGTACGACCGTGGTAATAGAAACCACCATCCGACATCGACGAGGATAGATCAAAGGAAGGAATAGAATACGATGCAAAGAAATGTACATCCTAAGGTTTCTTAAGAAGAGTAGCTTATCGTAAGTATGCCGTGGATCATACCTACGGTACGTCACTCTACCTAAGTCACCTACTCCATCAACCAAGGTCAACCTAGACTTAGACAAGGGTTAAACCTAGCGCTCCGATACCAACTTTGTCATGACCCGAAGGTACGGAACATGACCGGCACTTAAATTACGAGGCGTCTAGAGGCGCAACGTAATCTAAGTAAGCCGAAGCCCAGAAATCTAAACCATTTAAAAAAAGAAGTAAAGGAAAACATGTTTAAGAGCAACATCAAATTTCTCAAAAATTTCGGCAGAGTCTCCTTTGTAAAAACTGGCCCAAAACGGGTACAAATAAGAATATATACATAAGCAACAATAAAAAAGCATCCCCAAGCGGGAGCTAGCTCTACGCCAAAAGGCGGAAACAACCACACAATGCACTATGATATACAACGCCGAAGGGCGAAGCTCAAAACTCAAAAGAAAATCAAATCCACCAAAAACCCTAATAATACAAGCGCGACTCTAAGGTCGAAATGAAAACAACTGGTCTTCTAAATCTATCAAGTAATACAATTCTGGTTGATGGAGCTTACTAGATACAAATGAAATAATAAAAGTACAACGGCGGTCCTGATACAAGTGAACCAACCTACCAAGCAAATCATCCTGAATGAAATGATGTGCCCGCAAGCTGCCAAGGAAACCTGTACATCGAAACCTGTAAGAAAAATTTGGCACAACGGGAGTGATTTGCCAACTCTTGAGTAGAAGAAATCTGCGAGTAGAAATCGCATGCACGACGCTCTCCTAGGTCATAATAATATACTTAATATATCACTAGTCATCTAGTAGTGGCAGGGTAATAATCTATGCGTAAGTAAAATGCTCAATGGTCGTGTCAGTGCCTCAAGTAGTAACATGTCATGTGTATCAGTATGCATGCACCATGAATGTAAAACAATTAACCATGAAATCTGGATATATCTGTATAAGAAATCTTTAACTTTTATCATAGTAAAATTTGTATGGTAATCTGAAACATCATCAATGAAATCCATGGAAATCCGTGTCAAGTATCAACATAAAACATGTAAATCTCAAAGTTATCAATACCTCATAGTCTCAATATCTCATAGTCTCAATATCTCGGGCTCCGTCAGTCCGGATCGGCCCATATCATCAAATCTCACGACAACGGTCGGTATCCTCCGGATATCCGCCGCGCCAGACATCACCAGTAGGTAGTCTTCCCCTGCCAGGTTCATCATCTAGAACTCGATCTTCTTGCCCCGGGGTACCATACTGGGCCCACCATGTACCCGAGACGGTTCATCCACTCCTCAAATCGGGTCTCGAAATCCAACAGAAAACATGAAATCTCATGGTGGACGACACATACATCACGAGAAAACCGCAACTTGTATTTTAAAAAAAGAGGGAGAGAGAGAGAAGTTTTTATATATATTCTTGCAGTTTTCCCCAAAGTCCAGAAATCTCATAGAAATCCAAATTCCCAAAATCATGAGTAAGTAATAATGAGTATCGGTATAAGCCCCACAATACTGCATGATAATATGAAAATGTGAATTCATGAAGTGTCTAAGTAATAAATGCAATGTCTAAACAAGCACATGAGAGTAATCATACAATATTATATTGGACTAGTATTTAGCTGATTATACCAATAAAAGATAATATGTTCTAAAGTGTACGTGACATGGCAATTACCGATGATGATGATGTGTGTGAGCCGGCAAATAAGTATACGTGGAACATGCGAATCATCGGTAATGGTGCTGGTGTCCTAACGGGCAGAGCTTCATATTAGCTAAAGAACATATGTATGAATATGCGATGCGATGAACACAACATGAATATAATGGTGAAAATGTAGTAACGTACAACTAGAAAATACATACTAATTACGAGTCATACAGTTGTTGTTTGAAAAAGCATGATCCGTTAGTTTTGAAAATAAGTATGACTCGAGCCTAAACTAATATCTACCTAACCATCTAAGGGACTAACAAAAGAAACTAGTCGAAAGGTAAGAAGAATCCTCCGTAAGTCTGAGTCGATATCTCTAGTAGTCGGCGATCCAGCATCAATAGCGTCATGTACATGGTACGACTTCCTCGAGTCAAGAGTGCGGATCAATCATGACATCTATATATCGTACAGTAAAATCCATCCTACGGCATCCCAAAATAGGGGTACGGGTCAACTATCACATATATACATCATCATTCGTATAGTATCATCATCCAACAATATCATGATCAAGGGTACTATACTATAATCGCATAATCCCAATATCATCAAACATATATCATTTTCTGTGTAAATATACATCGTAAAATGATCCACTAAAATATCATGTCATATATCATATCGTGATTAAGTCACATATTACAATACGGGTTCTATTCTAGAGTCTCGTACATTCCAATGCCATCAACACATATTATAGTTTATATAAATATATTATATATAATCTCATTACCCAACGATCCGCTACTATCATAACACATCTCATGTCATAACTCAATCATATATCCAATAAATCATGGCATCAAGTCTAGTCATATCGACTCATCCCCATGTATCATATAACCTCCTCATATCACATGTATATGTTATATATATATATATATATATATATATATATATATATATACCTACACACATTCCTATACACACACAAACACACACACACACACACACACACATATACACCAAGTCATGTTTAGGTGTGTGCGTGTGTGTGTCTACAATAAACCTACGAATTCCCTCCAAGGCAGTCATCCTCTAGTTAAGTCTTTCCAAATCAGTCTAGTCCAACCTAAAGTCTTCAATAGGACCCTACACGCCAAGAATCTAAGGTCACGTCCGAATTCCTAATAACAGTACGCAATATCCTTATTCTACGTTTGCGGGGGTGCTATACGCCATCCACCCGACTTCCCCCGTAGATATACATCTATTCACCTGGTCCTTGTCTGCCGAAGTCGATGCCGCCATCCTCTTCTTCATCGTCCGAAGTCCACGTGAGGGGTACCTATACGCAAACAAATATAATATTGTAAACTGAAATCGCGGATAAAACCTAAAACGGCGCATGAAACGCGCATAGGTTAAAACATATGACCCGCTCTTGCAAAGGAACCAAATATCCCTCGATATCGGCGAACAAACGCCGATTGATCGAGATAAAACACAAACGTACAAATCGTAGTTCCAAAACTCACTAATTATAATATAAATAGGGTTTAAATCATCAAAATCTTAAAATTAATCAAATCGTTTTATTTCGTAAAAATCTAGAAAGCACTAAATTTTCGTTTTAATTCGAAACTTGATGTTTTAAAAAAACTAATGGCTATAATATTCACTAAATATCATAACTATGTCATACAAATCATTACTATATTTTTATCAAACTAATTTGTATAAATCCAAAAATTCTAGTTTGCAAATTTATCCAATTTTAACTGCTTTAAAGCAAAATTTCACAAATCATCAACTAAACTAAGTTTTGCATGATCTAAGTTGTTGAAAAACACACTAAAATGTTAATAATATCATGAAAACCATAATTATATTTTTATCTCGATTATTTAATCAATTTCTAAAACCTAGTTTGCAAAATAGCATGATTATCACAATTTTAACTAACAAATTAGCAACTAGTAACTAGATTAGGTTTTGCATTCCACTAACATATTAATCCACTCATTAAAACCATGAGTAATTCATAAAAATTCTCACTAGAATTTTATCTCACCTATATATATCTTTTACAAAAACCTAGTTAGCAAAATTAAGTAATTTGGACAAATTAATTGTAACAATTTACAATTTAGGTTCTATATTAGGTTTAGCATTACCTAACATGTTAAACTATACATTGCATACTTAATGATGAAGTAAAAACTCTAACATGATTTAAAAACCCTTTCTTGAATTTTCAAGTTAGTAATTAGAATCCTAATTAAGTACCGAAATTCATTAAATTGAAGTAATTAAACATTAAGTGACAATTGGTTTAAGATTATACCTCAAAAACATGGATCAAACATGCAACTTGATCTCCAAAATGCTAACTTTGCTCCAAGGTCCATGCTAGATAGGCCAAAGAATAATGGGTAAAGATTGGATTTGGATTTTGAGGTTTTATTTTGGATTTTTGATGGAGTTTTGGAAGTGTTTTGAGTTGGAATGAGGTGGGGAATTTTTAGGGAAGCAAGGGGGGAGGCTCGGCCAGGTATTTTTGGGAGTGGGGAGAGAGAGAAATGGGTGGATGAGTGTGCAGAAATTTCCATATTAAACACATCTTTTAAGTCTTTTCAATAATTTCATTATTTTCCTTTTTCTAATAACTCATTCTATGATTTTCTAGAACCCTCATGACAACTCCAATTCATATCAATGTAACATGTTACATTTTGTTTTAGTGTGTCATGGTGCACCAGTTTGTAATTAACTCATTTCTAATTTGTAATTTACACCAATTTGATGTATAATTAAAAACTTATGTAAATATTTAAAATTAATTAATTACGGAAAATATTTTAGTAGACTAATAATTTTTAAGTGACCAAATAAATACCAAATACTAGTAATTACAAAGTTAAAATAGGCGTATTTAAATCTATATTGAAAAATAATTATAGTTGGGTTTTACGGAAAATACGGTTTATTTTACCGATTATCAGAAAATTCACCTAAAGGATTTTATTTATTTATTTATTTATTTTTGAAACGTTACACTGTTGCATTTACATACCTTTATTTATATACATTGCTTCATGTGTTAGTTGTACCTGCTAGCGTACCTTTCATGACTGCTGCATATATACATATTCATATCATTATTGCATGATTATTGCATACCGATTGTCATAATATTGCTTCATGTATTGTAGTAACCGTTAGTGTACCTTTCATGACTATTGCATTCATATGACCTTTTACTGCTATTAGCTTGCATATATTAGATTCGCGTTGTACGTGCATATTTGCGATTACCTGCATATGTTATTTACTATTCACGAGTTGCCAACTCACCCCCGTTGTGCCACAGTTTGTTTTGCAGGTTGTTCCCCAGAGTAGTCGAGACAGGCTATTCATCTATTTAATCATCTTTTGCTGCGGATACCGCATCGGCACACGGTGTGCGGTTTTTCTTTTGGTGGGTTTTGTGTTTATTTGTTGTTGTTTTGTATATTCATTGAATCCATCTACTCTCCATCTACTACTTTCATATTGACTTAGAGACTTATTGTTAGGACGATACTGTATACTATTTTGTGACTTGGAGGTCTTTTATGCAGTTTTATTTATATCGTCTTTTATTTCTTCGCTACGGCGTCGTATATCTGTTGTGGTGGTTGTTTTCCTCCTTTAGGCGTGTTTTTGCTCCCGTTTGGGGATGCTTTACTTATATTTATGTTGTACCCATTTTTGGTGCTCATTTTTACAAAGTAGGTGCTGCCAAAATTTTAAAGGGGATATAGTTGGACTTTTTAAAGAATTTTGGTTGAGATTTCAAAGGTTTTGAAAATGCTATTATTTCTTACTATTTTTGATGGTTTATATTGCTGGGTTTTCGGCTTACTTAAATTACGTTACGCCTGTAGACGTTGCGTAGTTGAAGGGCCGTTACGTGCCAATTTCGGGTCGTGACACCATCGGTGAGTGTATGTTATCCACTAACCCTTGTAGAGAGTTAACCATGGCTATGTGTCATGGTTGGGTTAAAAAATATCTTAAGCAAAACAAAAAGGGAAGAATTTGTCAATGGTTATCAACAAGCTTCATGAAGCTTCCACCATGACTCATTTCCACAATTTGAATTACTTAAGAATTTAAACCCAAACATTACATGTAGCATGGTATAATTCTCATACATCCTTGTTGCATGTATAACCTAGCATGTCACAATATTATATATCACATATATAATATTTATGTAACAATTGAAAACAATACAATAAACATATATCACATATATGTTAAATGTATCATAAGTGAGAATAATAAATAGTTAAGTGAGCATATATTAGTTAATGTAATTTAATATATCAAATATATAATTATACATTAAATTATCGAATCAACACTTGATCCGATTATCCGGCTATATCACATATAACCGACTAATATATATTTTGTATCATTTCATTGAATCAACACTTGATCCGATGACCCGGCTATATCGCATATAACCGGCCGATATCACATATCGTGAGAATAGAATACGGTATCACATATCGTATTAATCTCGGTCCCACACATATCGCATATGTGCTCCTACTCCATTTCGCCTGAGCCAGGAAACCTCTGTGTAGGACTCTAAACACTCATCGTTACGCCGGCAGTAGGTGATGATCATATCAAACACCTACAAGCTGCAAGCGGTCAGCTAAACGTAACAGCCACCCGGGTTTTGAGCGATCAAAAGATCAACAAGTAAGCCTGTACACACTCCTGTGAATCTAGTCAGTAACACTCCCGTACAGTCCGGTCTCTTTGTCTGATATGTCGCATATCAAATCTAGGGGTGGTAAACGTCAGACCCCAGTAACCGATAAGTCGTGCCGATGTGAGGCTCATAATGGGTCAATAAAATACTAATAACACTTACCAGTAGATCTCCATATCATCCCTGGCCAGAGACTTCCAGTTATAGCCAATCGAGCACAGCACAACATCAACCCCCAATACCGGGAGAAACGAAACCCCTCCTATCGCTCATTGCCTCCTTGTGATTCGGGACTGTACCCAAAAGCCACCGTTTTTCACGTTCTCATGAACGTGGTAAGGTTGAAATCAAAGCACAATGGGAATCACACAAGACTCTATGACGATCTCGGGTCTACAGACTAACCTGTACCAGTGTCACCAGAGAACTGCTATCTGGCGATAGGTATAACACCATCTAGGAGTTCTCGGCGAGTCCGTTCAGTGTACCCAGTCTTGACTGAGCACCCGTATACCATCATTGATGTCAAACACCAATGGATGTGGGATCATCCATCGCCCATCATATGGGTCAAGATGCGTATACGCTAGTCTACTCTGGAGTATCGAAGCCCTGTCTCGATACACCCTCGACTAGGAACAATTATAGGATGTACTAGTAGACTACCCTGGCCCCACTAGTATGATCTACATCATAGTCCTAGTAGTCAAGTACATATCCTAAGGGCTTTATCAACATGTGAGTGCAAGACAGTAACCCAATACAGGTCAACATGTTAAGACAAAGAGCAACCAGATAGCATACTATCATATCGAGCAAGAAAGTCCTCTCTATATATGTCAAAGCATCCACTATAATATACATCGTATGTACAATAATGGCCTCTAGGGCATACACATAACTAATAAAGACTTCGTGCAAGCTCGTTCCTTTCACCTTGTGAAGCCATGCTAGAGCCCGGAAGATCACTACTTGGAGTGAAGGGACTACTACATGGAGCAATTGAAGTGAAGGACCGCTCTTCAAAGGTTTTATTCTTAGTTCACTTAGTTGTAAAGTAGTTTACAATATGTTTCGTATGATTCTCTAGTTAAACATCCTAGGTTAGAGTTCTTTAGCATGACAAAATTTTGAAAATGGTATGGACGATGCCTCCCGAAACCTTGCTGTCGTGCATAGGAACCCTACAGTGGTATCATAGGCTAGCTAGAGAATTAGACGGATTGTGTAGGATTACGAAACCGAAACAACTCCGAAACTTGAAACAAGATTACCTAGTTTCTGTCGATTTTAAAACGTGCTCTAAATTTTTTTTAAACAACTGCAGAATGTTGTATGATATGCAACATGAACACAGAACAAAATTCAACCCCAGAGCTCGGAATTTGGACGGCCACAGAGCCCAGAAAACCAGACTGCTCAGATTTTGATTGGTTTTCAGGGTTGAAATTTGCACTGTGTTCCAGTCTCTGGGTTTTGGTATTTCAGGTGTTGTTTGTTTTTGCTAATTTTTCATGTGATGTTATCTTTCTGCAAAGGCAACTCGGAGTGTTTCGTAGTCATAATTCTAATAGTTTTTCGGGGTTTTTTAGACGGTGTTAAAAAGTTCGAACGGATATCAATAACCTACTTTTTCCCTTGCTGGAAATTTTCCAAGTGTTGGATTTTTCCTTAGTTTAAAACTTTCAGAAAATCATGCAAGCAATTCTGTGGACCAAACGAAGAGAGTGCATGCTGATGCATCATCTTCGGGTGTGTTCATTATACAGAACTGTTTCTCAATATCCTTTACGTCCTGGGTATATGATACCGGATCAGGATCCCATATATGTAATCTGTTACATGGGCTACAGATAGGTAAAGAACTGAGAACGGGTGATAAGTTTCATGAGGCAGAAAACGGGGCATAAGTTGCAGCCAAGTCTGTCGGTCACTGTCACCCTGTATTACAAATACATTGATTCTGAACGAATGTTATTAGATACCGAACCTGATATACAAAATCTTATCAGTCTCTTTATTAGTAAAGAAAGGATATAATTTTGTATTGTTGGATAATGTTTTGAACATTTCCTATATCAAAAGTTGATCGGTTCAGGCACGTTATCTAAAAGCATTGATGTTCTAAATCAAACTACAGTTCTTAGTATATAGAACACACACAAGAGGAAGAGTTCAGAAATGGACGGATCCTTCTTGAGGTATTGTAGACTAGGTCATATCAATGCGACCCGACTAGCTGGAGTTACATATAGATGCATATTTAAATTAGTTTGAATTTACATCTTGTGAAACTCGCCAGTCATGTCACAAAGATAAGATGACCATAGCTCTGTTTATTGGAAATAGAGAAAGAGTTAGTGAACTCTTGGGATGATACATGTTGATGTATGTAGGTCCCCTGTCTACATATGCCAAGACCGGTTCTTTATACTTCATTACATTCTCTGATAATCTCTCGAGATTCAGATCTATGTTCTTGTAGAAACACAAGTCCGAACCTTTTGAGATATTCATAGAATATAAGTTAGAAGTAGAGAACCAAAATACGGGTAAAAGTATTATGTCCTTTGATGTGATCAAGGAGGAGAATACTTGAGCACGGAACTCCTGGACTATTTTAAGAAGAATGAGATTCTCTCTCAGTATTACTCTTCTGAATACACCACAGCACAACGGTGTATCAGGGCGGAGCAATAACACCCTATATGATATGGTGTGCTCTATGATGAGTATTACTGAGTTACCTATTTCCTTTAGGGAGTTACGCACTTATGAAGTTGCATACCTATTGAATAGGGTTCCGATCAAATCAGTTGCCTACCACTTCATATGTGATATGGAAAGGGAAGAGCCCATATCTTAAGTTAGTTAAGATTTGGGGTTGTCCGGCCTATGTCTGAAAAGCAAAATCCGGACAAGCTCGAGGCAAGATCTGTTATGTACAACTGGAAATATTCCAGCTATACAAACTGCAGCTGATGATTTGATAGAACCAAAGTATTCAGTAGATTCCAACGAACCTCAGCCTCTCCGCCGATCTAGTAAGGTTTCTCACCCACCTGAGAGTTGCTTCGGTTTCTCGATGACAGTGGGAGCGAGGATTGCATCATGAGATGATGACCCAACTAGTTTCGAGCTGGCCATCAAGAGTGGGACTCTGTAAGAATGGCTGGATGCTTAGCGATCTGAGATGGAATCCTTATACACCAACAAAGTATGGACTTTAGTTGCTATATCTCAAGGGTTAAATCCCCATCAGGAGCAAGTATATCTTGAGAAGATTACTTGGTGTACATGGAAAGGTTGAGACTTTCAAAGATAGACTTGTTAAAGGTTTGCATCATTGACCAGGTATGGATTATGTTGAAACCTTTTCTAAGGATCTATGCTTAAGTCCATCCATATACTACTTGCCACGGCTACATACCATGACTACGACATCTGGCGGTTGGGTGCCATGACTGCTTTTCTAAATGATGTTTTAGAAGAGTGCGTCTATAAGTACACAGCCAGAAGGCCTCGTAGACAGTGGGAGCAGCGGAAACGTGTGCAAGATGTTTTATGTGATAAAGCAGGCATCGCGGAGTTGGAACGTCTGTTTTGATGTGTTAGTCAAAGAGTTTGACATCATCAAAATGGTAGATGGACCTTATATATACAAAAAGGTAGTAGGGAGTATGGTGGTGATCCTCGTAGAGTACGTGGATGACATACTCTTGATAGGGAAGGAGTTTCCTATTCTACGCTCGGTCAATCTCCGCTTATCACAATGATTCTCCACAAAAGATCAAAGTGATACCTACTAAATCCTGGATTTTGGATCTATGAGATAGATCTAATTGGATATTAGGACACTCACTAGCTGTAGTGAGATGGTATCAATTGATCCTGGGGAGAATCACTGGAAGGGTTCCAGGGTGATAAAGACGACTGAATGTCAGTCGCAGGCATTGTCTTTACCCTTAGTAAAGGGACGGTATGTTGGAAGAGTTCCAAGCAAGATACCGTGACATACTAGACGATAAAGGCTGGATACATCGCTACTTAAGATGCTACCAAAGAGGCAGTCTGGATGTATACATGTTCATGAGATGAACTTAGTTCCTTCCATTGTGTGACAATGGAGTTGTGGCTTATGCCAAGGAACGCCCGTCCCATCAGTGATCCAGACATAATCTAAGGCAGTATCACCTGATCATGGAGATGGCTGATCTCCAAGGTGATCGAGGTTAGGAGAGTAGACTAAGAGGACAACACAGCGGATCCACTCACAAAGGCCTATTCCCAGAGAGAGACTTTTATGGGATGGTTGAGTATGAGATACTTCAACCACTGCTACAGATGGCCCTAGTGCAAGTGGGAGATTGTTAGTTATATGTATGCCCTAGAGGCCATTACTGTACATAGGATGTATATTGTAGTGGATGCTGGGACATATATAGGGAGGACTTTCTTGCTCGACATGATAGTATGCTATCTGGTTGCTCTTTACCTTAACGTGTATACTGGATGTCTCTCTGTTACATGTTGGTAAAGCCCTTAGGATGTGTACTTGACTACCTGGACTATGATGCAGATCATACTAGTGGGGACATGGTAGTCCATAAGTACATCCTTCAAGGTCCCTAGTCGTGGGTGTATCGAGACGGGGCATCGATATACCAGAGTAGACTAGCGTATACCTTCTCGACCCATACAGATGGGTGATGGATGATCCCATATCCATTGGTGTTTGACATCAGAGATGATATACGGGTGCTCAGTACAGACTGGGTACACTGGACGGACTCGCCGAGAACTCCCAGATGGTATTATACCTCACGTCAGATGGCAGTTCTCTGGTGACACTGGTACAGGTTAGTCTGTAGACCCGAGATCGTCATAGAGTCTTGTGTGATTCCCACTGTGCTTTGATTTCCATCTTACCACGTCCAAGAGGGCGTGCAAAACGGTGGTTTTTGGGTACAGTCCCGAATCACATGGAGGCAGTGAGCGATAGGAGGGGATTCGTCTCTCCCGGTATAGGGAGTTGATGTTGCGCTGTGTTCGATTGGCTATAACCGGAAATCCCTGTCCAGGGTTGCTGAGATTTACTGGTAAGTGTTACCAATAGTTTCTCGAACTGTTATAGACCTCATATCGACACGACTTATCGAGCTATTGGGGTCTGACGTTTACCACCCCTAGGCGAGATATGCGACATATCAGACGAACGGACCGGACTGTACGGTAAGTGTTACTGGTTGGATTCACAGGAGTGTGAGCGGGCTTTCTTGTCGATCTTCTGATCGCTCAATACCCGGGTGGCCGTTACGTTTAGCAGACCGCTTGCGGCTTGTGGGTGTTTGATATGATCATCACCTGCTGCCGGCGTATTGACGAGTCTTTAGAGTCCTACACAGAGGTTTCCTGGCTCAAGCGAAACGAAATAGGAGCGCATATGAGATATGTGCGGGACCGAGAATAATGCGTGTATGAGATACCGTATTCTATTCTCGCGATGAATGTATCGATTGGTTGTATGCGATATAACCTAGTTATCGAATCAAGTATTGCTTTGATAAGCCGATACATTGGATACTAGTCGGTTATATGCGACATGACCGGATCGTTAAATCAAGTGTTGATTTAATGATTTAATGTATAATTATATATTTGATATATTACTTTGCATTAACTAGTATTGGTTCACTTTAAATGGATTTTCTCACTTAGATGTACAAGTTGTATATGTGATATACTTTTTGTACAAATGATTGTATCATGTTTGATGATACATGTTTACTTGGTTAAGTGTAAAGAATTAAACCATGGTTAAATTAATGATTAGGGTTTTGTTTATCCATTACTTATTTATTCATTTATTTATCTATTAATTCTTTTTGGAAAAATTATAAGCATAAAGAAAAATGGTGGCTTTCTTTGGATGCATGTTGAAGCTTCATGAAGCTTTGACTAAGTCACCATTTTGTCTCATGCTTAACCCTAACCATTCCACTTAACCCTAGTCTATTCTCTACACTTGACCATGGTTGAATTATGATAAGTATTGTTTTTATTTTCTTTTTGAAAATAACTTATCATAATATTATCTTCATCTTCTTCTTCTTCACATGAAGAAAACCTTGCTTCATCAATGGTGACTTGATGTAAAGAGTGAGAAATCCAATTCTAAAGTGAACCCACTTCCTATTTCTTCATCCTCTACCACTTGCCAAGTAGTAAAGAGTGTTTCCTTCACAAGTTTTCATGACTTGGTGAAGTTGGAGCTTGATCTAGTGATGCCTCGACGTAGATCATCTTCGGCATCGACGTCGACGACCTAGCCCGCCCATTTCTCCGATGAAGCCGACGCTAGAGCCCGGGATTGGATTTGGACAGCGAGGAGACTTCATTGCGGAGCTATGGAGGTGGTGGACCGGATCTACAAAGGTTGTATTTTCGTTCTTTTAGTTAAGTTGTTAACTAGTTGCATCTTTCGCCTAAAATTCTAGTTAACGATCCGTATTAGAGTTTCTCGGCACTTGTAAAATAAGAAATTGGCATGGTTGATGCCTTGTGAGACCTCATTAGCGTGCCTAGGAACCCTACAAGGAACTCATATAGTTAGGCATGGAATCCGAAGTATGTGATATTTCGGGTTTATGATGTCAAAGGAGATTTTGGATTCCAAATGTTGTAGTTTGACATTTTATTTTCTGCGACCGTAAGTTTAATATGTGGTGTATCGCAGGTTTTGTTGCTATATGAAAATGATAATTGGGATACGCATATTTACTTACATTGATGACATGTGATGTTATGTGTTGCTGTGATATGTTATATTGGATCGTCGCGTTTTGAATAGCCTCGGGTTTTATTTGAGACGAGAGTTTTTATTTCATTCATGTAAAATTCATTATATGTAATATTGTTTTATTGGGGCACTTCCGGGTTGAGGATGATGTCACCATTGTTGTATATTATTTACTTTTCAGTATTAGGATAGACCCAAGGAGGGGAGCATAAGTAACCGGGTTCTAGAGTCCAGTGGGAGACCAACTCGAGGAGTCGAGTCCCGATCTCCTAACTCTAGAATTGGTAGGGTTGCTTGCTTCTCTCGTAAGGGTCTTGGGATGTGGGTTTGGCTATTCATCACGACCATGGAATCCGTGTTTTATACATGCTCAAAATAAAACACGGACCTCCTAATATATCCAATATTTCATATGTTATCTTCTGCTGCTGATATTCTGTGATGTTATCACTTTATATGCTTGAGACGATTGCTTTATTATTATATATATGATATATAATAAACGCTGCCTATGTTTTATACCCGCGCTAGTCCCGCCCCGCTATGCCGTTAGTTAAGTAACCTAACGGTGCATAACGGAAAACTATAGCAAATGCGGATGGTATAAACGTACGTTGTATTTTCATTTCTTCTGTGATGCTTAGGAAGCATAAATGATGTGACTTCATTAATGAGATTAATGAAATAAAAGAAACCTAAAAGATGTTGTAGAATCATATTTTCAAAAAGGGCAGCTCTAGTTTTTGCTTTGCACAGTGGTATTCCTTGTAGAATATCCAACACTTTATTCGATAAGGAAAGAGCCGAGATCCCTTCACCTGGAGTGACCTCTTTAGCAAAACTAGCAGATGCTACAACTCACTCGGTTTTGTTTTTGATTGCTTTTTCTAGTGCTTGCTTTGCATAGCGGTATTTATGAAATATCCTGCACCTTATTCGATAAGGAAAGAGCCGAGATCTCTTTACCGAGAGTGACCGCTTTAGCGAAACTAGTAAAGGCCTCAAAAACACTACTTTTCAAAAATCACTCGATTCTACAACGATATCAAGTTCAATACGCAAAAAGTTTTCTGAAAAACCTGTCGTAGCCTTCCGTCATTTCAGATAAGTACCACTTAGTATTCGTGCTACATTTGTTGACCTGCATCAAGGCATAGTGTGCGGTAGCTTGCTTATCAGCGAAAGCATGAGATGCGATTGGAGTAGGGTAGTCGTGGGACTTTGTTGACCTGCGTCAACGGTCGTACGGGTGGGTTTAATTCAATCAAGAAATGTACAGGTTGAACTTGACTAGCGGACTATAGTTTGTTAACCTGCGTCAAGGTTATAGGACGCTAAGGGCAAAATATTATCGGGAATTTCAAGTGTTGAAATTTACAATGAGATTGCATACCTTCTATGAGATAGTTGGATCCCGATACCCACTGCGAGTAAGAGTTACTCCCGGGAGACTTTTACACATGACAATTAGCCGATCAAGTAGGTGACTAGAAAGGTGTTAACGGGGCTATGCCTCTGGGAAAACGAGATTTATTTTAATTAGGTCTGTGCGAAAGCACGGGGAACCTCCCTCAAAGTACCAACACTGGCCTGGCTGAAAGATTGGCGAAATTATAAGGTGTAATTAATCCCGACTAGTCTTACCTTTTAGGGTTTGAAGGAAGATTTGATAAAACCAGTGGGGGCCATCCTGATTAGATAAAATAATAACCAATCTGATCTTGCAAGAGCATACGCTAAAGTGTTTTTTTCACTCTCTCTGCAAGTAGCGAGCATGTCAGGCCTTAATCAAGATAATAATATGGATGTATTGACTAAACCCGCTTGTTATACTGAGCAGGGGAACGTTGGTTCCGTTCTTTCTTATAATTGTTATAAGGTTGAGCAGGAAATAGGGGAATATCCGGATTCTCACTCCACCCAAACGAAGAATAAGCATGTTGATGCATCTTCTTCGGGTGTGTTTGTTATCGAGAACTGTTTCTCAGTTCACTCTATGTCCTGGGTATTAGATAACGGATCAGGATCCCACATATATAATATGTTGCATGGACTAAGGAAAGGTAGAGAACCGGGAGAGGGTGATCATTCCGTAAGAGTAGGGAATGGGGCAAATGTTGTAGCCAAACCAGTTGGCGAATATCACCTTGTAATACCAAATGGTAATACATTGATTCTGAACGAATGCTATTACATTCCGACCCTGATATGCAACCTTATATTAGTTTCTTTATTAAGTAAAGAAGGATATAATTTTGTAGTACAAGATAATTTTATGAACATCTTCCTGAATCAAAAGTTGATTAGATCAGGCTCGTTAAATAATGACATATACGTTTTAAATCAAACCACAGTTCTTAATTTACAAAATACACACAAGAGGAAGAGTTCAGAAATGAACGAATCCTTCTTGTGGCATTGTAGACTAGGTCATATCAATGCGACATGACTAGCTAAGTTACATAAGGATGGATATTTGAATTTGTTCGAATTTTCATCTTATGACACTTGCCAGTCATGTCTCAAAAGCAAAATGACCAAAACTCCGTTTACAGGACACAGAGAAAGAGCTAGTGAGCTCTTGGAACTGATACATAGTGATGTATGTGGTCCTATGTCTACACATGCCGGGAATGATTCTTCGTACTTCATTACATTCACTGACGATCTCTCAAGATACGGACATGTGTTCCTGATGAAACATAAGTCTGAAGCTTTTCAGAAATTCAAGGAATATAAATCCGAAGTCGAGAACCAAACGGGTAAAAGTATTAAAATCCTTTGATCTGATCGAGGAGGTGAATACTTGAGCACGGAGTTCCTGGACTTTCTAAAAGAGAATAGGATTCTCTCTCAGCTTACTCCTCCGTATACACCAAAGCACAACGGCGTGTCGGAGCAGAGAAACCGCACCCTATTGGATATGGTGCGCTCTATGATGAGTATTGTTGAGTTGCCTATTTCCTTTTGGGTACATGCACTGGAAACAGCTGCGGACCTATTGAATATGGTTCCTACCAAATCACTGCCTATCACTCCATATGTGATATGGAAGGGGAAGAGACCATGCCTTAATTATGTTAAGATATGGGGTTGTCCGGCCTATGTCCAAAGTCACAATCCGGACAAACTGGAGACAAGGTCTGTTCTGTGTAAGTTTGTAGGATATCCCAAGCATTCGCGGGGGCATATCTTCTACCACTCTGAGGAACAAAAGTTGTTTGTTGCTCAACATGCCACCTTTTTAGAAAAGGAATTTCTTGCAAAAGAAATTAGTGGACATGAGGTAGAACTGGAACAGGTTCCAGCAGCACAAACTACAACAGAAGATTTGGTTGAACCTGAGAATTCGATAGCTCCCAACGAACCTCAGCCTCTCCGCCGATCTGGTAGGGTTCCTCATCCACCTGAAAGATACTACGGTTTTCTCATTGATGGTGGGAGCGGGGATTGCATCATGGAAGATGATGACCCGACTAGCTTCGAGCAGGCCATCATGAGTGGAGACTCTGTGAAATGGCTGGATGTAATGCGATCTGAGATGGAATCCATGTACACCAACAAAGTATAGACTTTGGAAGTTGCTCCTGAAGGGGTAAAACCCATTGGGAGCAAATGAATCTTTATGAAGAAACTTGGTGTAGATGGAAAAGTTGAGACTTTCAAAGCTAGACTTGTTGCAAAAGGTTTTCGTCAACGACCAGCTTTGGATTATGACGAAACCTTTTCTCCAGTGGCTATGCTTAAGTCCATCCGGATCCTACTTGCCATTGCTGCATATCATGACTACGAAATCTGGCAAATGGATGTTAGGACCGCCTTTCTAAATGGTGATTTAGAGGAGAGCGTATACATGACTCAGCCAGAAGGCTTCGTAGACAAAGGGAGCAGCGGAAAGGTGTGCAAGCTGCTTAAATCCATTTACGGGTTAAAACAGGCATCGCGGAATTGGAATATCTGTTTTGATGTCATTGTCAAAGAGTTTGACTTCGTCAAAAATGTAGATGAACCTTGTATATACAAGAAGGTGGCAGAGAGTAAGGTTTTCTTCCTCGTATTGTACGTGGATGACATACTCTTGATAGGAAATGATATTCCTATGCTGCAATCGGTCAAGCTCTTCTTATCATAAAGATTCTCAATGAAAGATCTAGGTGATGCCTCCTACATCTTGGGGATTAAGATCTATAGAAATAGATCTAAACGGATACTGGGATTGTCCCAGTCCAGGTACATTGACACCATACTAAAGAGGTTTAGTATGGAAGAATCCAAGCGTGGGTTTTTACCCACGATCTCACGACTCACTCTCTCCAAAAAGATGTCTCCCAAGACAGATTTGAAGAGAGCTCGCATGCAAGGGATACCCTATGCTTCGGCAGTAGACTCTATCATGTACGCGATGCTATGTACCAGACCCGATGTAGGATACTCACTAAGTGTAGTGAGTAGGGATCAAGAAGATCCAGAAGAGTGTCACTGGACAGCTGTGAAGAGCATTCTCAAGTACTTGAGAAGGATTAAAGAGATGCTCTTGGTGTATGGTAACGGAGAACTCCAAATGGACTCCTTTACCGATTCGAGCTTCCAGAGTGATAAGGACGACTCTAATTCGGTCTTGGGATTTGCCATTACCCTTAATGGAGGGCCGGTTTGTTGGAAGAGTTCCAAACAGGAAACCCTGGCAGACTCGACGATGGAGGCTGAATACATCACTTCCAACGATGCTACCAAAGAGGTTGTCTGGATGAAGAAGTTCATAACTGAACTTGGAGTTGTTCCATCCATTGAGTATCCAATACCTTTGTATTGTGATAACAATGGAGCGGTGGCTATGGCGAAGAAACCCAGGTCCTATCAGCGATCCAGGCATATTCTGAGGCGGTATCACCAGATCCGGGAGATAGTTGATCGCCGGGAGATCGAGGTCAGGAGAGTTGACATGAAGAACAACACAACGGATCCACTCACGAAGGACATTCCCCAGATACAACTTGAGAGACTTTTCGGGATGTTGGGTATGCGATACTACAACAGCTCGCCCTAGTGCAAGTGGGAGATTGTTAGTTGTATGTATGCTCTAGAGGCCATTATTGTACATATGATGTATATTATAGTGGATGCTTCTACATATATAGAGAGGACTTTCTTGTCGACATGATAGTATGCTATCTGGTTGCTCTTTATCTTAACATGTATACTTGTCTCTTGATACTGTCTTGTGGTTACATGTTGGTAAAGCCCTTAGGATGTGTACTTGACTACCAGGATTATGCTGCAGATCATACTAGTGAGGCCATGGTAGTCCATAAGTTCATCCTTTAATGTTCCTAGTCGAGGGTGTATCGAGACAGGGCATCGATATGCCAGAGTAGACTAGCGTATACGCTTCTCGACCCATGAGATGGGCGATGGATGATCCCATATCCATTGGTGTTTGACATCAGAGATGGTATACGGGTGCTCAGTGGAGACTGGGTACACTGGAAGGACTCGCCGAGAACTCCTAGATGGTATTATACCTGACGTCAGATAGCAGTTCTCTGGTGACACTGGTACAAGTTAGTCAGTAGACTCGAGATCGTCATAGAGTCTTGTGTGATTCCTACTGTTCTTTGATTTCCACCTTACCACGCTCAAGAGGACGTGAAAAACGGTGGTTTTTGGGTACAGTCCCGAGTCACATTGTAATCTCCCAGGTATTATCCGGTATACCCATATATACAAGATAAGCATGGGGACCCACTGTAAAACAATGGGGAATCTTCGAAATACATTCCGAAAGAGGACAGATCTGTACTATAAATGAAATGATACCGCTCTTCAATACAGAGGCGCCTTTTAAGTGAACTGGCACTACAGGAGTTTGAGAACTCTGTAGTTAAGTGTGCTCAGGCCATGGAAGTCCTGGGATGGGTGACCTCCTGGGAAGTGGCCCCTGGTTGGGTCCAGTTCACCCCGAAGGATAAAACCGTGCGGCTTCGTCCAGAGCGAACAATACTCTTTGTATTGGGGGTGGGTCGTGACAGAATGGTATCAGAGCTGGTTCCTCAATATTAGGTCTGTGGTTCGAGGACGAACCATTGTTCTAAGTGGGGGAGAATGTAATAACTCAGGTATTATCCGGTATACCCATATATACCAGATAAGCATGGGGACCCACTGTAAAATAATGGGGAATCTTCGGAATACATTCCGAAAGAGGACAGATCTGTACTATAAATGGAATGATACCGCTCTTCAATACAGAGCCGCTTTTTAAGTGAACTGGCACTACAGGACTTTGAGAACTCTGTAGTTATGCGTGCTAGGGCCAGGGAAGTCCTGGGATGGGTGACCTCCTGGGAAGTGGCCCCTGGTCGGGTCCTGTTCACCCCGAAGGACAAAACCGTGCGGCTTCGGCCATAGCGGACAATACTCTCTGTATTGGGGGTGGGTTAATATAGCTTAAACTCTTGTTTAATTCATTTATTATAATTTTAAAGAAGTTCAAGTTAGTGTTTAATCTTGATGAATGGGTTAAAGGTTAATTGAAGATTATGAAAACTTAACCTACTTGTTAAATTTGTTAATTAATATTTTTCTAATTATCTAATTAGCTTAATTACAAACTAGACTTTTACTAAATCCTAATTAAATGAGATTAAATTTCTAGGAAGGGTTTGTATGGTTTAATCTTGCTAATTAGTGATATTTGTAAATTCTAGTTTGGTAAAAAGTTGTAGTTTGGTGCTAAAATGATATAAATTGCTTACTAGGTTTCGGTGAATTTTAGGCGTGGGTTTCTTTTGACGTTACGAAATTAATTATATTGATTCCACGCTATATCTTATGTTGTGAATGCGCGATCGGTACGATCAGGGTCTAGGCTTAGTAGTTGTGTCGCTTTGCGTTCCTAGTTCGGGTCATGCCGATGTCGTTCGTGTCTTTGTGTAGCTTTTGCTCTTGAGTTGGTTTTGTAGTGTCGCTACGCGCGTTAGCCACTTGACGAACACTTGAGAGTATGTTTGGAGTTGGTGCGTCGGTCAAACGTAGTTGGTACGTGTTATTGGTCGATTGCTACTGTATATTTGTTATATTGTTATATGCTTTCAGGATCGCAGGCGGGGACTTCGGGCGCTGCGAACAGGGGAAAGCGAGTAGTTGGCTTTACATAGCCAGGAACGTTGGTGAGTAGATTTAACATCTACAGGGGGATCGCCCGCAAGGCGTTATGCGTCTGGGCTAGATCAAATGACATGACTATTAGTTAGAAGTATACGGATATTGATTGTGCATGTATACCTTTGTTGCTTATCTCATTTCCTTGTGTATGGACTTAGTATTAATGAGACACAACACCATTATTGAAGGTTCATGTTTCACGAGCACTAATTGTATGCTACACACACCATCAATAATTACCATGACACGCAGAACACCTATACATATATGATATTGTATTGATTAGGGACATTGAGACATGATCCTTATTTTCCTTGGCGCATATGATAGTAACATACCTGTATACCTACATGCTTACACATATGGCTTGCTATGCATAAATACTTACATGTACACTCATATATTTGGCTAGTTACATGTACACCATGCATGCATACTTACATGTATACTCACTTACCAAGTTAGGGCTACACATACCTATGTATTACTCTTTTTTCATTGACGGGGGGCCATTGATTCTTATGCGTTGGCGCATATGATAATAGTATACTTTGACATGCTTACATGGTAGTTACCTATATACCTATATGGTATTGTAACATTAGTGATATGTATATATACATAAGAGAGATAGCTACATGTACATCTCGCATACCTACTTACACTTATACCTGGAGGATATTACATCATTATTGATAGGTAGATACCCATATCTTGCTATGCCAACATGGTTATGCATACCTGGCTATAGCTACATATTCACCCTTATTTGATGTTTTATGGACTGTTAGTTATATGTATTCCCTAGAGGCCATTACTGTACATACGATGAATATTGTAGTGGATGCTTGGACAATATAGGGAGGACTTTCTTGCTCGACATGATAGTATGCTATCTGGTTACACTTTACCTTAACGTGTATACTGATTGTCTCTCTGTTACATGTTGGTAAAGCCCTTAGGATGTGTACTTGACTACCTGGACTATGATGCGGATCATACTAGTAGGGACATGGTAGTCCATAAGTACATCCTTCAAGGTCCCTAGTCGTGGGTGTATCGAGATAGGGCATCGATGCACCAGAGTAGACTAGCGTATACGCATCTTGACCCATATGATGGGCGATGGATGAACCCATATCCATTGGTGTTTGACATCAAGGATGGTGTACGGGTGCTCAGTGGAGACTGGGTACACTGGACGGACTCGCCGAGAACTCCTAGATGGTATTATACCTCACGTCAGATGGCAGTTCTCCGGTGACACTGGTACAGAGTAGTCTGTTGACCCGAGATCGTCATAGAGTCTTGTGTGATTCCCACTGTGCTTTGATTTCCACCTTACCACGTCTAAGAGGGCTTGCAAAACGGTGGCTTTTGGGTACAGTCCCGAATCACATGGAGGCAATGAGCGATATGAGGGCATTCGTCTCTCCCGGTATAGGGAGTTGATGTTGTGCTGTGTTCGATTGGCTATAACCGGAAATCCCTTGCCAGGGTTGCTGAGATTTACTGGTAAGTGTTACCAGTAGTTTCTCGAAATGTTATAGACCTAATATCGACACGACTTATCGAGCTACTGGGGTTTGACGTTTACCACCCTTAGGCGAGATATGCGACATATCAGACGACGAGACCGGACTGTACGGTAGTGTTACTGATTGGATTCACAGGAGAACTAGCGGGCTTGCTTGTTGATCTTCTGATCTATCAATTCCCGGGTGGCCGTTACGTTTAGCACACCGCTTGCGGCTTGTGGGTGTTTGATATGATCATCACCTACTGCCGGCGTATTGACGAGTCTTTAGAGTCCTACACAGGGGTTTCCTGGCTCAAGCGAAACGGAGTAGGAGCACATATGTGATATGTGCGGGACTGAGATTAATAGAATATGAGATACCGTATTCTATTCTCGCGATTCGTGATATTGATCGGTTGTATGTGATATAACCGGGTTATCGGATCAAGTGTTGATTCGATAAGTTGTTACATTTGATATTAGTCGGTTATAACCGGATTATTAAATCAATAGTTGATTTAATAATTTAATGCATAATTATATATTTGATATATTACATTGCATTAACAAGTATTAGCTCACTTATGATTTATTTTCTCACTAGTATGTGCACATTGTTTATATATGATATATGCAAGTGTACATATTTGTATCATGCTTGATGATACACACAAGATGAGTGTATGAGACTCATACCAAGATTACGGTAAAGATTAGGGTTATTGGTTTATCTTAAGATTTAACAAAAGGGTTTAACTTAGTCAAAGTAATCAAGCTTGAAGAAGCTTGGAGAAGCTTTGACAAAATCCACTCTTTTGTCATTTCTTTTGATATTCTTTAACCTAACCTTTAACCTAAAGCCTTGGTTAATTCTCTACATGAGTTAAGCATGAGGGCTTAACTCAACCATGGTGCCATTTATTTATTGGATAAGTTTTCATTTGGATGGATAATTCTTTCTTCTTCTTCTTCATCATCAAGCTCCATCCAAAAGCTTACTAGCTCCAATGGTGCCATGAGCAAAAGAGTGAGAAAATCAATTCTAAACTGAGCCCACTTCCTACTTCTTCATCCTCTACCACTTGCCATGTAGTAGAGTGTGTTCTCTTCACAAAGTTTATGACCTAGTGAAGGAATAGCTTGAGTTTGTGTCTCCCCGACGTAGATCATCTTCGGCCTCGAAGTCAACGTAGCAAGCACGTTCGTTCTTCTCGTGGAGCTTCAAAAGAGTCTGGAGTTCACGATCGCAGCGATGGGGACGTCTACACGGAGCTAATGAAGTGGAGGACCGGATCTACAAAGGTTGTAATCCCTTTCACTATTAGTAAAGTTGTTTGCTAGCTTTTAGTTTCGCTTATCCTGTAGTTAACGATCTTCATTAGGGTTTCTCGGCACATAAATTTTTGAATTTGGCATGGTTGATGCCTTGTGGAACCTCATGAGTGTGCCTAGGAACCCTACAGTGGTATCAGAGCCTAGCTAGAGCTTTAGGAGATGTGTAGACGAAGTTAGAAACCCGATCGAACCCCGAAACCCTAATCGCAACCCCTCTCTGTACATTTTCTGAAATTGTGGATTTTTGTGATTTAAAAATGCTCAGAAAATAGAGCAGGAAATTCTAAGGCAAACTGCAGAAAATGACAAGGTAAAGCTACAGTACCGCCGCGGAACCGCGGCCGTACCCTACTTTTGGCGGCGGTTCCGCGGCCGTATGTGATGATCTTGCGCTTTGTTTTCTACAGTAATGCCCGTAGCTGTTTCCTCTGTTTTCTGGGAATTTTTAATCTATGCTCAACAGTTGAGTTTTCTGGGTTGTATTGGGGACTCGTTGATTCGATCGGATATTCTAACCTCGTTTATGGTTTTCCGGGTAAATTTAGAACATGTTAAAAAGTTCGACCGGATATAAATACCCACTTTTTCCCCTGCCGGGAAATTTCCAAGTGTTGGATTATTCCGTAGTTTAAGAATGTTCTAAGTAGTGCAAGTAACTCGATGGACCCTCTAGAAGACAACAAACCTTAACTCGATTATGTGACCGTCTTGAACTGCCCTTTGAACCTTAGAGTTTGGGGCAGTACGGCGTGCCACAAGTGAGGCGTTGGCTTGACCCTTCTACGGCTGGACCGTTGGTACTGTGGCATGAAGTGGATGTTTTAAACTTATTTCATGTGTTGAGCTTTTCGGGAAAACTTGGGTGTTTGATTGTTCGATCGAAAAGTTTAACATTGTCTATTTATCTGGAATGTGATACAATATTTGGAATCCACAAGTAGTTATGAGATAACTGATTTGAATGCTATAAATCTAGCAGTTTAGTCTCACTTGATCGGTTGCCACGGGATTTTGATGTGATCAAAAGTCCGTCGCAATCACGTAGCGTACGCGGATACTCGCTGGTAAACTTAATAGACAGCCACGCCACATAGCCCCGACCAAGTGACTGTAGGAAAACCCCGTAGCCAAAAGCATCCGTTTGGGTGTTCGCGGCAGCGGTGTTCCGCCTTAGTGCACTTCGTCGACGGTATCGGGGGTGCGGCCGTCTACTAAAGTTTACGATGAGCATTCGTTCGGGATGTCGGGAATCTTGTTGAATTGCCTGACTTGATATTGAAAAGAGTTTTCGATAATGAGACTAAAATGCGGGGTTTATAAATGTTAGGCATGCGATGTCTAAGGAATTCATTTGGTTAGGCATATGATGTCTAAGAAGGTTGCGGATTCCAACTGTTGTAGTTTTACACTTTCTTTTCTGTGACCGTAAGTGTAATATGTGATATCGCCGGTTTCGTTGCTATATGTCAACGACAATTGGGATACGCATGTTTACTTACGTTGATGACATGTGATGTTATGTGTTGCTGGATATGTTATATTGGATCGTCGCGTTTGAATAGCCGGGGGTTTTATGTGAGATGAGAGTTTTTCATTTTCATTCATGTAAATAATTTGTATGTAATATTCTTTTATTGGGGCACTTCCGGGATGAGGTTGATATCACCACTTGTATATTATTTACTTTTCCGCATTAGGTAGACCCAAGGCGGGGAGCACAAGTAACCGGGTTCTAGGGTCCAGTGGGAGACCATCTCGAGGAGTCGAGACCGGGTCTCCTAACCCTAGAATTGGCAATGTTGCTTGCTGCTCTCGTAGGGGTCAAGGGATGTGGGTTTGTCTATTCATCGCGACCGTGGAATCCGTGTTTTATACTGGCTCGTATTGAAAACACGGACGTCCTAGTATATCCAATGTTTCATATGTTTCTTCTGCTGCGATATCTGTGATGTGATCATTTGATATGTTGTGATAGATACTGTATATAGTATATATGATATATTATATAGACGTTACTTATGTTTTACACCCGCGCTAGCCCTGCCCCGCTCTGCCGTTAGTTACCTAACCTAACGGTGCACGAGGGGACATCGAGGCGAATGCTGATGGCATAAGTGTATGTCGTATTTATCTGTGATGTTTAGGTGACTTAAATGATGGGAATTCATTAATGTGATTAATGAAAGAAAAAGAAACCTAAAAGATGTTGTGGAATCGAATTTTCAAAAACTGGTGGCTACGGTTCTTGCTTTGCATCGCGGTGTTCCTTGTAGAACATCATGCACCTTATTCGATAAGGAAAGAGCCGAGATCCCTTCACCGGGAGTGACCCCTTTAGCAATAACTGGAAGATGCTACAACCCTCGGTTTGTATTTTGATTGCTTTTGGAGTTTTTGCTTTGCATAGTGTTATATATGATATATCCTGCACCTTATTCGATGAGGAAAGGGCCGACGATCCCTTCACCGGGAGTGACCCCTTTAGCAAAACTAGAAAAGCCTAAAAAACACTCCATTTTAAAATCATTTGATTCTACAACGATATCAAGTTCATTACGCAAAGGGTTTTCATAAAACATCTGTCGTAGCCATCCGTCATTTCTGATAAGTCCTACTTAGTATTCGTGCTACGTTTGTTGGCCTGCGTCAAGGCGTAGTGTGCGGTAGCTAACTAGTATTTATCTGTTTATGCATATGATGCAGATTGGATTAGGGTAGTCGTGCGACTTTGTTGGCCTGCGTCAAGGGTCGTTCGGGTGGGTTTAATTCAATCAAGAAATGACGGGTTGAACTTGACTAGCGCACTGTGGTTTGTTGGCCTGCGTCAAGGTCATGGGACGCTAGGGGAAAAATTATCGGGAATTTCAAGTGTTGAAATTTGCAATGAGATTGCAAACCTTCTATGAGATAGTTGGATCCCGATACCCGCTGCGAGTAAGAGTTACTCCTGGGAGAGTTTTACACATTACAATTAGCCGATCAAGTAGGTGTCTAGAAAGGTGTTAACGGGGTTACGCCTCTGGGAAAACGAGGTTTACATTAATTAGGTTCGTGCGATTGCACGGGGGACCTCCCTCAAAGTACCGACACTGGCCTGGCTGAAAGATTGGCGAACTTGTAGCGTGAAATTAATCCCGGCTAGTCTTTCCTTTTAGGGTTTGAAGGAAAATTTGATAAAAACAGTGGGAGCCATCCTGATTAGATAAAATAATAACCAATCTGATCTTGCAAGAGTATACGCTGAGTGTTTTCTTCTCTCTCTCTCCAGGTAGCGACCATATCACGCCTTAATCAAGATAATAAAACGGATATATTGACCGAACCCGCTTGTTATACTGAGCTGGGGAACGTTGGTCCCGCTCCAACTTATAATTGTTATAAGACAGAGCAGGAAATTGGGGAATTCCAGATTTCCCGTGCCGCCCAAACGAAGAAAGTGCATGCTGATGCATCTTCTCCGGGTGTGTTAATTACAGAGAACTGTTTCTCAGTATCCTTTACGTCCTGGGTATGAGATACCGGATCAGGATCCCACATATGTAATATGTTACATGGGCTACAGAAAGATAGAGAACTGAGAACGGGTGATAAGTTTCATGAGACAGAAAACGGCGCAAGCGTTGCAGCCAAGTCTGTTGGTCACTATCACCCTGTATTACAAGAATACATTGATTCTGAACAAATGTTATTAGATACCGAACCTGATATACAACATCATATCAGTCTCTTTATTAGTAAAGAAAGGATATAATTTTGTATTGTTGGATAATGTTTTGAACATTTCCTATATCAAGAGTTGATCGGTTCAGGCACGTTATCTAAAAGCATTGACGTTCTAAATCAAACTACAGTTCTTAGTATACAGAACACACACAAGAGGAAGAGTTCAGAAATGAACGAATCCTTCTTGAGGCATTGTAGACTAGGTCATATCAATGCGACCCGACTAGCTGAAGTTATATATAGATGCATATTTAAATTAGTTTGAATTTAAATCTTGTGAAACTTGCCGGTCATGTCAAAGAGATAAGATGACCACAGCTCCGTTTATTGGAAACAGAGAAAGAGTTAGTGAACTCTTGGGATTGATACATGCTGATGTATGAAGATCCCCTGTCTACACATGCCAAGACCGGTTCTTTGTACTTCATTACATTCTCTGATGATCTCTCAAGATTCAGACATATGTTCCTGTTGAAACACAAGTCCGAACCTTTTGAGATATTTACAGAATATAAGTTACAAGTAGAGAACCAAAACGGGTATAAGTATTATGTCCTTTGATGTGATCAAGGAGGAGAATACTTGAGCACGGAATTCCTGGATTATTCTAAAGGAGAATGAGATTCTCTCTCAGCATTACTCCTCCGTATACACCATAGCACGATGGTATATCGGGGCGGAGCAATTGCACCCTATGTGATATGGTGTGCTCTATGATGAGTACTATTGAGTTTCCTATTTTCCTTTTGGGAGTTATGCACTTGAGAAGCTGCATACCTATTGAATAGGGTTCAAATCAAATCAGTTGCCTACCACTTCATATGTGATATGGAAAGGGAAGAGCCCATATCTTAAGTTGGTTAAGATTTGGGGTTGTCCGGACTATGTCTAAAAGCAAAATCCGGACAAGCTCGAGGCAAGGTCTGTTATGTAGAACTGGAAAGGTTCCAGCTATACAAACTGCAGCCGATAATTTGGTAGAACCAAAGGATTCAATAGTAACCAACGAACCTCAGCCTCTCCGCCGATCTAGCAGGGTTCCTCACCCACTTGAGAGATACTTCGGTTTCTCTATGACAGTGGGAGCGAGGATTGCATCATAAGATGATGACCCAACTAGTTTCGGGCTGGCCATCAGGAGTGAGACTCTGTAAGAATGGCTGGATGCTTATCGATCTGAGATGGAATCCTTATACACCAACAAAGTATGGACTTTAGTTGCTTTATCTGAAGGGTTAAATCCCCATCAGGAGCAAGTATATCTTGAGAAGATTACTTGGTGTACATGGAAAAGTTGAGACTTTCAAAGCTAGACTTGTTAAAGCTTTGCATCAGTAACCAGGTATGGATTATGATGAAACCTTTTCTAAGTAGTTATGCTTAAGTCCATCCAGATCGTACTTGCCACGGCTACATACCATGACTACGATATCTGGCGGTTGGGTGTCATGACTGCTTTTCTAAATGATGATTTGGAAGAGAGCGTATATAAGTACACAACCAGAGGGCTTCGTAGACAGTGGGAGCAGCAGAAACGTGAGAAAGATGTTTTATGTGATAAAGCAGGCATCGCGGAGTTGGAACATCTGTTTTGATGTGGTAATCAAAGAGTTTGACTTCATCAAAATGGTAGATGAACCTTGTATATACAAAAAGGTAGTAGGGAGTATGGTGGTGATCCTCGTAAAGTATGTGGATGACATACTCTTGATAGGGAAGGAGTTTCCTATGCTACGCTCGGTTAATCTCCGCTTATCACAAGGATTCTCCATATAGGATCAAAATGATACCTCCTAAATTCTGGGTTTTGGATCTATGAGATAGATCTAATTGGATGTTAGGATACTCACTAGTTGTAGTGAGAAGGTATCAATGGATCCTGGGGAGAATCACTGGAAAGGTTCCAGAGTGATAAGGACGACTGAAAGTCAGTCGCAGGCATTGTCTTTACCCTCAGTGGAGGGACGGTATGTTGGAAGAGTTCCAAGCTAGATACCGTGACATACTAGATGATTAAAGGCAAGATACATCGTTACCAAGGATGCTACCAAAGAGGCGGTCTGGATATATATAAGTTCATGAGATGAACTGCGTTCCTACCATTGTATGACAATGGAGTTGTGGCTTTTGCCAAGGAACCCCCCCCGTCCCATCAGAAATCCAGATATAATTCTTAGGCAGTATCACCTGATCATGGAGATGGATGATCTCTAGGGAGATCGAGATTAGGAGAGCATACACAGAGGACAACAACGCGGATCCACTCACAAAGGCCTTTTCCCCAGTAGAGTCTTTTATGGGATGGTTGAGTATAAGATACTTCAACCACAGCTAGTTATTGGGTATGTGATACAACAACAGATGGCCCTAGTGCAAGTGGGAGATTGTTAGTTATATGTATGCCCTAGAGGCCATTACTGTACATACGATGTATATTGTAGTGGATGCTTGGACATATATAGGGAGGACTTTCTTGCTTGACATGATAGTTTGCTGTCTGGTTACACTTTATCTTAACGTGTATACTGATTGTCTCTCTGTTACATGTTGGTAAAGCCCTTAGGATGTGTACTTGACTACCTGGACTATGATGCGGATCATACTAGTGGGGACATGGTAGTCTATAAGTACATCCTTCAAGGTCCCTAGTCGTGGGTGTATCGAGATAGGGAATCGATGCACCAGAGTGGACTACCGTATACGCATCTTTACCCATATGATGGGCGATGGATGATCCCATATCCATCGGTGTTTGACATCAAGGATGGTGTACGGGTGCTCAGTGGAGACTGGGTACACTAGACGGACTCGCCGAGAACTCCCAGATGGTATTATACCTCGCGTCAGATGGCAGTTCTCCGGTGACACTGGTACAGAGTAGTCTGTTGACCCGAGATCGTCATAGAGTCTTGTGTGATTCCCTCTGTGCTTTGATTTCCACCTTACCATGTACAATAGGGCATGCAAAACGGTGGCTTTTGGGTACAGTCCCGAATCACATGGAGGCAATGAGCGATAGGAGGGGATTCGTCTCTCCCGGTATAGGGAGTTGATGTTGTACTGTGTTCGATTGGCTATAACCGGAAATCCCTGGCCAGGGTTGCTGAGATTTACTGGTAAGTGTTACCAGTAGTTTCTTGAACTGTTATAGACCTCATATCGACACGACTTATCGAGCTACTGGGGTCTGACGTTTACCACCCCTAGGCGAGATATGCGACATATCAAACGACGAGACCGGACTGTACGGTAGTGTTACTGATTGGATTCACAGGAGAACTAGTGGGCTTGCTTGTTGATCTTTTGATCGCTCAATACCCGGGTGGCCGTTACGTTTAGCACACCGCTTGCGGCTTGTGGGTGTTTGATATGATCATCACCTACTGCCGACGTATTGACGAGTCTTTAGAGTCCTACACAGGGGTTTCCTGGCTCAAGCGAAACGGAGTAGGAGCACATATGTGATATGTGCGGGACAGAGATTAATAGGATATGAGATACCGTATTCTATTCTCGCGATTCGTGACATTGATCGGTTGTATGTGATATAGCCGGGTTATCGGATCAAGTGTTGATTCGATAAGTTGTTACATTTGATATTAGTCGGTTATAGCCGGATTATTAAATCAAGAGTTGATTTAATAATTTAATGCATAATTATATATTTGATATATTACATTGCATTAACTAGTATTAGCTCACTTATAATTTATTTTCTCACTAGTATGTGCACATTGTTTATATATGATATATGCAAGTGTACATGTTTGTATCATGCTTGATGATACACACAAGATGGGTGTATGAGACTCATACCAAGATTAGGGTAAAGATTAGGGTTATTGGTTTATCTTAAGATTTAACAAAAGGGTTTAACTTAGTCAAAGTAATCAAGCTTGAAGAAGCTTGGAGAAGCTTTGACAAAGTCCACTCTTTTGTCATTTCTTTTGATATTCTTTAACCTAACCTTTAACCTAAAGCCTTGGTTAATTCTCTACATGAGTTAAGCATGAGGGCTTAACTCAACCATGGTGCCATTTATTTATTGGATAAGTTTTCATTTGGATCGATAATTCTTTCTTCTTCTTCTTCATCATCAAGCTCCATCCAAAATCTTACTAGCTCCAATGGTGCCATGAGCAAAAGATTGAGAAAATCAATTCTAAAGTGAGCCCACTTCCTACTTCTTCATCCTCTACCACTTGCCATGTAGTAGAGTATGTTCTCTTCACAAAGTTTATGACCTAGTGAAGGAATAGCTTGAGTTTGTGTCTCCCCGACGTAGATCATCTTCGGCCTCGAAGTCAACGTAGCAAGCACGTTCGTTCTTCTCGTGGAGCTTCAAAAGAGTCCGGAGTTCACGATCGCAGCGATGGGGACGTCTACACGGAGCTAATGAAGTGGAAGACCGGATCTACAAAGGTTGTAATCCCTTTCACTATTAGTAAAGTTGTTTGCTAGCTTTTAGTTTCGCCTATCCTGTAGTTAGCGATCTTCATTAGGGTTTCTCGGCACATAAATTTTTGAATTTGGCATGGTTGATGCCTTGTGGAACCTCATGAGTGTGCCTAGGAACCCTACATGGACTTGGAGAAATTAGGAACCGCATGATATATATATATTAACTTGTTGCAGTTAAATAACGGTTTGTCCTTTATATGCTCACATTTCTGTTTCTTTTTGCATATATTACATTCATGGATTTCATATGATGTTCTCTGATATATTTACTCCTAAGTATATAAAACAGTCGAATGGGACGCTGTTATATATATATATATATATATATATATATATATATATATATATATATATATATTAGTGGAATGGGACGCTGATATATATGTATTGATTCTTGCAGTTATACTTATTCATTTCTTGATGTTTTCTGGATTTGAGGACCGTGGTAGTTTCATGAAATTATGCATTATTTGAAAAACCCGGTTTCTCTTGATATGATATTTCTGCGTCCACCATGAGATTTCTCGGTTCTGAGATTGTGATATATACCTGACGCGAGGAGTGCAGTGGGCCGTGTGCGGGTACAAGGTGGAGCCCGGTATGGTTCCCCTCGGCACGATGTTCGCAGATGATAGGCGATGAGCCTGGAAGGTGGGCAAGTACCAACCGGTGATAGTATTTATACTCGGCGGTTATCGTGGGGATACCGACCGGAGTCATGTACGTATGGATACGTCGAATTTTGAGTGTCAGAGGTAGGAACTCGAGTTTTCGGGATAGCGCATGATACGTACATATCAGGGGGCCAGTCGTAGTGACAGCGCCTGATAGACCAGTATTTATGTGTCGATGCTAGACACTTGTTTCATCATGTTTTTGGGTGTCGTTGTTGGACACTCACATTATATGAAACTTAATCGATACTGGATATTGGACATATGAGGTTTACTTGATATTGTACATTCAGGATATATGAGACTTACAGGGTATGAGAGCCAATTTGGGGGCTGATTTGGGAAAATTTGAGATTTAGATCGTCTTGATGGATTTTGGTCCTGTCACGAGATCAGGATTCCGTGAGAATGACATTTTTTATTCCATACTCCTCATTTATTGTATATGCATTGCTTCATGTATTAGTAGAACCTGATAGAGTACCTTATGTGACTGTTGCATACATATTGCAATTTATTGCTTCATGTATTAGTAGTACCTGATAGAGTACCTTACATGATTGTTGCATACATATTGGTTTTTATTGCTATCCGCTTGCATGTATTAGATTCGCACTGTACGTGCATACTTGCGATTACCTGCATATATTATTTACTATTCACGAGTTGTCAACTCACCCCTGTTGTGCCATAATGTTTTGCAGGTAGTCCCTCAGGGCAGTCGCGACAGGCTTTTCATCTTTCGTATCATCTTTTGCAGCGGATACCGCTACGGCTGACTGTGTACAGTTTTGCTATAGGTGGGTTTTACGGTTATCCGATGTTATGTATTGTATATTCATTGTATCTTGTTCTCTCCATCTACCACTTTCCTGTGTATGACTTAGAGACATGATATGAGGACGATATTGTATATTTTGGTGACTTGGATGTCTTTTATGCAGTTTTACTTATATCGTCTTTTATTTCTTCGCTACGGCGTCGTATATCTATTGTGGTGGTTGTTTTCCGCCTTTAGGCATGGATTTGCTCCCGTTGGGGATGCTTTACTTATATTTATATTGTACCCATTTTTGGGGTTGGTTTTTACAAAGGAGGTGCTGCTGAAATTTTTAAGAAAGTAAAGTTTGACTTTAAAGAATTTGGTTTGAGATTTCAAAGGTTTTGAAAATACTATTATCATTTACTATTTTTGATGGCTTAGTTTGCTAGGTTTTCGGCTTACTTAAATTGCGTTACGCTTGTAGACGTTGCGTAGTTTAAGGGCCATCATGTGCCAATTTCGGGTCGTGACAAAGTTGGTATTAGAGCGCTAGGTTTTACCTTTCGGAGTGTAGGATGATCTTGGTATGATGGAGTTGGTAGCTTAACCAGAGTAACATAGTATGTGTATGTCCGCGGCATACTCACGGCACGGTACTCCGCCTAAAGTGACCTAAGTACTAATTGCTTGAAATTCCTTTCATAATGATACATATCTTTGTGATTCGATTTCCCTGTTCTTATCGAATCCTTTTATATTTATAGCTTTTGCCGCCGATGACTATGGGGACTCAGAGTGATGCAGTGAGTGCCGAGGTAAGAGTTGACTCGTGTGGGACGAGGATTGACCAGGATGGCACGCTCGTTGCATAGGAGCAGATAGATCCGCCTTCGATAGATCGTATCGCTAGGCTTGAGGCAGATATGCATGATTTGCGCCAGATGGTGAGGTCTTTTGTTGAGGCCAGTAGAGCGCAGTGACAGGAGGTTGCCACCCCTGTTACCTAGTTGTTCCTTGCAGTCAGTACACTGCATTTCGTCACTTACATAGCACTATTGAATGCATCCCTAGTTGACGAGGCACGTCTTCCAGAGACTTTGGGAGTTCCGGAGCAGAGGTGGGCTCGTGCAGGTGTACCAGCCCAGAGACAGAGGTTCAGTCGCCGTGATAGGTTTCGGACACGTCACGGGAGTAGCGGAGGCTTAGGATATGGTCAGTCTTTTAGCTCGTATTCCCAGGAGGGTCAGCAGCCATGGAGAGGATGCTATCGGTGCAGGGGCCTTCATTACTTCATCAGGAGTTGTTCCCTAACACTGCGTCAGGGTCATATTCTGAGAGGTCATGGACGCGGAGGGTTCGTTCAGAGGGGACAGGTTGGTAGAGGAGGAGGACAGCCAGTCGCGGGTAGGGGGCAGACACGAGAGTTTGCTTCTACTCATCGGGACGTGTAGGCGTCCGATGCGGAGTTTTCAGGTATTCTTAAATTCGTATGTTCTTTTGTTTCGTAAGGTTGTTTTGTTCGGGTTCTATGCACTCGTTTGTTTTACACCCTTTGTGCCATGGTTGGGCCGAAAGTTATGTATGCTAAATCAGCCGTTGTTGTGTTAATTTCTGTCAGCGATTCTTGTGTTGCGCGATACGTATTTCGGTCGTGTGCCAATCGGTTAGGAGATAGAGATTCGTCCGTCGTTTTGATCCTTCTTAAGATGTTGGATTTGACGTTCTCCTGTGCACGGACTGGTTAGCTGCGTGCTAGGCGTCTGTGGACTGCCATAAGAAAACAGTCAGGTTTTATTTTCCCGGCGAGTCAGTTCCTGTTGTGCGGGAGGACTGTGGTGCCGCCCCTCATAGCTTGAATTCTGCCTTTTTCGCTAGTCGGCTTTTGAAGAGAGGATGTCGAGGATTCTTGGCTTTCATTCGGGATTTTGGAGCCATAGTGGGTTTGTTAAACCGGGTTCCTATCGTGCGTGAGTTTCCGACTTTGTTCCAGATGAGCCGGCGGAGCTTAGGGAGCTTAAGGATCAGCTACAGAGTTGTTGGTTGGGGGATATATATGTCCAATTGTTTCGCTTTGGATAGCTCCTATTCTGTTCGTCAGGGAGAAAGACGGCAGTTTGAGGTTGTGTGTTTATTGATCGTCAATTGAACCGAGTTACGGTGCGGATAGGTGTCCTTTACCTCGCATTGACGATTTGTTCGACTTGCTCCAGAGTGCGAGACATTTTCTAAGTTTGTTTGGAATCAGGTCATCATTGGTTGCGGATTCGGATTGATGACATTCTGAAGACTGCTTTTATGCATGCTATGGGCAGTATGTGTTTTGGTGGTGTCGTTGGACTCAATAATGCCCTAGAAGCAATCGTGGATGTGATGAACCAGATTTCTTCAGGCCGTTCCTCGACCAGTTTATTGTTGTGTTAGTGATGACATTCTGATCTTCTCCAATGTGTCGTGAAGAACTTGAGCAGCACTTGAGGATTTGCTTTGCAGACCTTGGGAGAGCCCCAGCTGTTTGCTAAATTCTCGGAGTGTTCCTACAGGGTTGATTGTGTTGACTTCCTAAGGTCATGTGGTTACAGGAGACGGTTTTCGTACGGACCCGAGGAATATCGAGGCCGTACAGCTATGGCCCAGACTTGTAGTAGGGACAGAAATCCACAACCTTTTTGGCTTAGCAGGTTTTTACCGCCGTTTCGTGCAGGACTGCTTGTGTAGCGCTGCACCGTTGACTGGGTTGACCAGGAAGGGAGTTCCTTTTCTTTGGACTGAGTCATGCGTGCGGAGTTTTGGGCAGTTGAAGACTCGGTTGACAACTGCACCAGTTTTTTCTTTGCTTCTGGATCGGGCGACTTTGTTGTTTACTATGATGTTTCACGAGTGGGGCTCGATTTTCCGTTGATGAGGCATTTTAGAGTTATCGCTTTTTCTTCCCGACAGTTGGAGGAAGTACGAGCAGGATATCCCACTCATGATCTGGAGATGGCCGCGGTGGTCGTGCGTTGAAGATTTAGGACACTACTTGTGTGGAGAGTCGTGTTAGATTTTCACGGACCACCAGAGCTTAGTGTACATCTTCCTGCAGAGGGTTTTGATTGTTGAGACAACGCCGTTGGATGGAGCTTGTGAAGGATTGTGATTGTGAGATCCTTTGTTTCCCATGGCAAGGCGATTGTAGCAGCTGATGCTTTGAGTCATAGGCCCGGGGGTAGGTTGTTCCAGTTGTGCTCAGTTTAGAGACAGTCTTCTGCAGAGTTACAGTTCTTGTGCGATCGTGGAGTATAGCTTAAGTTCGCCTCTACTGAGGGGACAACTTGCTTATGTCCGCGCCCGTCCACTTTTACTTAATCGTTTTCGTTAGGCACGCCCGCCGATGCTCGTTGTCTGAGATTCTTGAGCATGTTCGGCCGGGTAAAGATTCAGAGTCCTTGATTTGTGACCAGGGTGTGCTACGTTTAGGGACGCGTTTGTGTGTACCTGATACTGATGGGTAGAGAAGCAAAATTCTAGAGCAGGTACATCAGTCAGCTTTCTGTGTTCATCCAAGTTCCACCAAGATGTGACGTGACTTATGAGATATTCACGGGTGGGAAGAGATGAAGAGCGAGGTTTCAGATTTCGTTTCGAGGTTCTTGTCTTCTTGCGAGCTAAGATTGAGCATCTGAGACCGGCTGGAGAGTTGCAATCTTTAACCGTTCCGTAGTGGGAATGGGAGCAGATCTCCACGAATTTCATTGCGGTGTCTACCCAGGTCTAGACAGGGTGTGACTCCATTTGGGTGTTGTTGTCCGGTTATGCTCAGTTTGCTCGGTTGTTCTTTGTTAAGGTTGTGTGTTTGCATGGAGTTCCTTCATGTGTTGTATCCAATAGAGTCACCCAGTTGGCTAGCCGTCTTTAGCAGAAGCTTCAGGAAGCCTTGGGTACTGGTTGAGCTTTAGCTCCGCTTTTCCATCTGTGGTACGATGGTTTGTGAGAGTAGACTATACAGACTCTGGAGGATATGCTTGTGCATATGGCAGTTGGGATCGTCACTTGCCATTGATAGGGTTCTCCTTCTATAGCTGTTTTTAGGAGACATTCCAATTGGCAAACCTTTAGGCCTTGTGTGGTTGGTTGTGTCGATCGTCAGTCTGTTTTACTGACTCTGCGAGAGTTGGATTTTTGGACCCCAGCTAATCATGAGACTACGGAGAAGATCCAGTTGATTCAGGTCAGGATGAGAGCAGCCCAGTGCAGACAGAAGTCTTATGCCGACCGTAGATGTCACAGACTTGAGTTCGTTGTGGGAGATCATGTATTCCTACGGATTTTTCCGATGAAATGGCATGTTGAGTTTTGGGAAGCTTGGTCCCGGAATTGTTGGGCCTTTGAGATCCCCGAGAGAGTTAGTTCTGTTGCCTATAATATGGCATTTCCGCCCATATTTTTGAGTACTCACCCCATATTCTTTATGTCGATACTTCGCAAATACCTTCATAACCTTTCTCACATGATTCAGCACCAGACTATTCTTTTGTACGCGATCTTTCGTTCACCAGCAGCCAATAGTTATTGTGGATCGGCAGGTGGAGAGACTTCGGTCAAGGGTCTTGCTATATGTGAAGGTTCTTTAGCGTAGCTGTATACTGAGGTGATCAGTTGAGAGGCTGCTAGCAAGATTTAGGAGTTTTTGTACTCATCTCTTTGAAGGTACGCTTAGTGAGAATTTTAAATTTGGGGACCAAATTTCTTTAAGGGAGGGAGATTGTAACGTTTTAGAAATCGTTATGCGAAATTTTTCCGTTTTAGGGTAAAATAGTATGTGTTTTCCGTTTTAACCCGATTGTGATCAAACTTCTGTGTAAACTTCACGGCACCTAGTTTAGCTATAATGAAGCTAGTGCGCAGGCTTTGGGGGTCAATTGGAAGTTTTGGTTCACATAGAATTTTTCCCTAATTAAATATTATTTTAATGCTTTATTTGTGCACTCTATTAGTGGTAATTACATTTTGGGTTAATTACTTCTAATTTGATTCATTGCTAATCTAATCACTAGATATATTTGTTAATCCATCCATCCAAATATCTAGATATTTTGTGAATTTAAAATGAAAATTTAGAGAAAATGAAAAGAAAGAAAAGGTGGCAATTTGTATTTAATGAAGCAATAATGGTTTTGTGCTAGATTTTTCCTCACTTTTTGCACAAAACCCCCTCCCCCACTCATTTGACCGAGCCCCCAAAGTCTGCCCTCATCTTTTCCCTTGCTCATTTCTTCATCTTATAGCCTTCAAAATTCTTCAAAAATCCCAAAATAAATCCACAAATTCATAAATAAAACTTAACACATCATTTTCTTTCACTAATCTATCATGGATCTTCAAGAAAATCTTGATCTTTGGAGGCAAAAGTTAATGAAACTAGTTACTAGATTTTGTTCTTGAGAGGTATAATTTCAAACCTAATCCTTATTTGTTATGCTAAAATCATTAAGTTAGCTAATTAATTGGTTAATATAGCTTTAAACTCTTGTTTAATTCATTTATTATAATTTTAAAGAAGTTCAAGTTAGTGTTTAATCTTGATGAATGGGTTAAAGGTTAATTGAAGATTATGAAAATTTAACATACTTGCTAGATTTGTTAATTGATATTTTCCTAATTATCTAATTAGCATAATTACAAACTAGACTTTTACTAAATCCTAATTAAGTGAGATTAAAATTCTAGTAAGGGTTTGTATGGTTTAATCTTGTTAATTAGTGATGTTTGTAAATTCTAGTTTGGTAAAAAGTTCTATTTTGGTGCTAAAATGATATATATTGCTTACTAGGTTTCGGTGAATTTTAGGCGTGGGTTTCTTTTAACGTTACGACATTAATTATATTGATTCCACGCTATATCTTGTGTTGTGAATGCACGATCGGTACGATCAGGGTCTAGACTTTGTAGTTATGTCGCTTTGAGTTCCGAGTTAGGGTCGTGCCGATGCCGTTCATGTCTTTGTGTAGCTTTTGCTTTTGAGTTGGTTTCGTAGTGTCGCTACGCGCGTTAGCCACTTGACGAACACTTGAGAGTATGTTTGGAGTAGATGCGTCGGTCAAACGTAGTTGGTACGTGTTATTGGTCGATTTCTAATATATACTTGTTATATTGATATATGCTTTCAGGATCGCAGGCGGGGACTTCGGGCGCTGCGAACAGGGGAAAGCGAGTAGTTGGCTTTACTTACCCAGGAACGTTGGTGAGTAGATTTAACATCTACAGAGGGATCGCCCGCATGGCGTTATGCGTCTGGGCTAGATCAAATGACATGACTATTAGTTAGAAGTATACGGATATTGATTGTGCATGTATACCTTTGTTGCTTATCTCATTTTCTTATGTTTGGACTTAGTATTAATGAGACACAACACCATTATTGACGGTTCATGTTTCATGAGCACTAATTGTATGCTACTCACACGCCATCAATAATTGCCATGACACGCACAACACCTATACATATGTGATATTGTATTGATTAGGGACATTGAGACACGATCCTTATTTTCCTTGGCGCATATGATATAGCATACCTGTATACCTACATGCTTACATATATGCCTTTCTATACACACATACTTACATGTATACTCATATACCTGGCTAGTTACATGTACACCATGCGTACATACATACATGTATACTCACTTACCTAGTTGGGGCTACACATACCTATATGGTACTGTTTTTTCATTGACGTGGGGTCATTGATTCTTATGCGTTGGCGCATATGATAGTAGTATACCTTGACATGCTTACATGCTAGTTACCTATATACCTATATGGTCTTGTACCATTAGTGATTGGTATATACACATAGGAGACATAGCTACATGTACATCTCGCATACAGAATTACACTTATACTTGGAGGGTATTACATCATTATTGATAGGTAGATACACATATCATGCTATGCCAACATGGTTACGCTTACCTGGCTATAGCTACATGTTCACCCTTATTTGATATTGTATGGACTTGGAGAAATTAGGAACCGCATGATACATATTAACTTGTTACAGTTAAATAGCGGTTTTTCCTTTATATGTTCATATTACTGTTTCATGTTGCATATATTACATTCATGGATTTCATACGATGTTCTCTGATTTTTTTACTCCTAAGTATATATAACAGCGGAATGGGACGCTGCTTTATATATATATATATATATATATATATATATATATTAGTGGAATGGGACTCTAATATATATGTATTGATTCTTGCAGTTATACTTATTCATTACTTTATGTTTTTTGGATTTGAGGACCGTGGTAGTTTTATGAAATTATGCATTATTTGAAAAACCCGGTTTCTCTTGATATGATATTTCTTCGTCCACCTTGAGATTTCTCGGTTCTGTGATTGTGATATATACCCGACGCAAGGAGTGCAGTGGGCCGTGTGCGGTTACATGGCGGAGCCCGGTATGGTTCCCCTCGGCAAGATGTTCGCAGATGATAGGCGATGGGCCTGGAAGGTGGGCAAGTACCTACCGGTGATAGTATTTAGATTCAGCTGTTATCATGGGGATACCGATCGGAGTCATGTACGTATGGATACGTCGAATTTCGAGTGTCAGAGCTAGGCACTCAAATTTTCGGGATAGCGTATGATACGTACCTATCAGGGGGCCAGTCGTAGTGACAGCACCTGATAGACCAGTATTTATGTGTTGATACTAGACACTTGTTTCATGATGTTTTTGGGTGTCGATGTTGGACACTCATTTTATATGAAACTTACTCGATACTGGATATTGGATATATGAGGTTTACTTGATATTGTATATTCAGGATATATAAGACTTACAGGATATGAGGCCAATTTGGAGGCTGGTTTAAGAAAATTTGGGATTTAGATTGTCTTGATGGACTTTGGTCCTGTCACGAGGTCAGGATTCCGTGAGAATGACATGTTTTATTCCATACTCCTCATTTATTGTATATGCATTGCTTCATGTATTAGTAGTACCTGATAGAGTACCTTACGTGACTGTTGCATACATATTGCCATTTATTGCTTCATGTATTAGTAGTACCTGATAGAGTACCTTACAAGATTGTTGCATACATATTGGCTTTTATTTCTATCCGCTTGCATGTATTAGATTCGCGCTGTACGTGCATACTTGGGATTACCTGGATATGTTATTTACTATTCACGAGTTGGAACCTCACCCCCGTTGTGCCACAGTGTTTTGCAGGTAGTCCCTCAGGGCAGCCGCGGCAGGCTTTTCATCTTTCGTATCATCTTTTGCAGCGGATACCACTACGGTTGATTGTGTACAGTTTTGCTATAGGTGGGTTTTACGGTTATCCGATGTTGCGTATTGTATATTCGTTGTATCATGTACTCTCCATCTACCACTTTCGTGTGTATGACTTAGAGACTTGATGTGAGGACGATATTGTATATTTTGGTGACTTGGATGTCTTTTATGCAGTTTTACTTATATCGTCTTTTATTTCTTCGCTACGGCGTCGTATGTCTGTTGTGGTGGTTTTTTTCCACCTTTGGGCGTGGATTTGCTCCCGTTGGGTATGCTTTACTTATATTTATGTTGTACCCATTTTTGGGGTTGGTTTTTACAAAGGAGGTGCTGCCAAATTTTTTAAGAAAGTAAAGTTGTACTTTAAAGAATTTGGTTTGAGATTTCAAAGGTTTTGAAAATGCTATTATCACTTACTATTTTTGATGGTTTAGATTGCTGGTTTTTCATCTTACTTAAATTGCGTTACGCCTGTAAACGTTGCGTAGTTTAAGGGACGCCACGTACCAATTTCGGGTCGTGACACACATAGAAGCAATGAGCGATAAGAGGGGATTTTGTCTCTCCCGGTATTGGGGGTAGATGTCGTGCTGTGCTCGATTGGCTATAATTGGAAGTCTCTGGCCAGGGCTGATTTAGAGATTTACTGGTAAGTGTTATCAGTAGTTTCTCGACCCGTTATAAGCCTTATATCGACATGACTTATCGAGTTATTAGGGTCTGACGTTTACCACCCCTAGACTGGATATGCGACATCTCAGACGAAGCGACCGGACTTTACGGTAGTGTTACTGACAGGCTTTACAGGAGCTAGAGCGGGCTTGCTTGTTGACTTTCTGATCGCTCAATACCCGGGTAGCCGTTACTTCTAGCTAGTACCGCTGACGGCTTGTGGGTGCTTGATGTGATCATCACCTGCTGCCGGCGTATTGACGAGTCTTTAGAGTCCTACAAAGAGGTTTCACTAGATCAGGCAAAATCTAGTAGGAGCACATATGTGATATGTGCAGGACCGAGAATAATGCGTGTATGTGATACCGTATTCTATTCTCGCGATTCATTCGTATCGGTCGGTTATATGTGATATAGCCGGGTTATCGAATCAAGTGTTGATTCGATAAGTTGATACAAATTATATTAGTCGGTTGTATGTAATATAGCAGGATTATTAAATCAAGAGTTGATTTGATAATTTAATGTATAATTGTATATGTGATATACTAGATTACATTAACTAATATTAGCTCACTTAAACATTTCTTTTTCTCACTTGTGTGCATGTAATATATATGTGATATATATTAATGTACATTTTTTGTGTCATGCTTGATGATACACACTACATGGGTGTATGAGACTTACACCATACTAATTATAATTTAGGGTTTAAATATTTAAAGTAAATCCAAATTGGTGGGTAATTAGTCACATGCATGAAGCTTGTAGAAGCTTGTGGATGCATTGACTTAGTCCACTAATTTTGTTTTACTTAATATATTTATTAACCTAACTATTATAACTTAGCCATGGTTATGTCTCTACATGAGTTAATATATGATACAAACTCACTCTTGGTTGCCATTCACTCTCTATCCATTATCATCTTCTTCTTCCTCGAGCTTAAGAGAGAGCTCACTAGGTTTTGTGAGAAAGCTTAAAAAGACTTAGAAAATTAATTCTAAAGTGAGCAAAAATCCTACTTCATCATCCTCTACTAGATTAGCACTTTAGTATAGGGTGTTAGCTTCACTAATCTCTTATTAGTGAAGTAGTAGCTTGGGTTAGTGTCTCCTTGACGTAGATCATCTTCGGCCTCGAAGAATTCGCGCAAGCTCATTCCTTTCACCTTGTGAAGCCATGCTAGAGTCCGGAAGATCACTGCTTGGAGCGAAGGGACTACTACACGGAGCTATTGAAGTGAACGACCGGTCTACAAAGGTTGTATTCCTAGTTCACTTAGTTGTAAAGTAGTTTACAATATGTTTCGTATGATTCTCTAGTTAAACATCCTAGGTTAGAGTTCTTTAGCATGACAAAATTTTGAAAATGGCATGGATGATGCCTCCCGAAACCCTGTTGTCGTGCATAGGAACCCTACAAACTCCACAAGATGTAGGTGATCTTCCCACGTTCCTCCGATGTCTAGAACACACGTTCTTAGCATTTCTTCAAGGATCTGAATCGTCCGCTCAGACTGACCATCTGTTAGTGGATGATAAGATGTGCTAAAGTTCAGACTTGTTCCCAAGCTAGCTTGCAGACTCTACCAAAATTGGGATCGAAATCTGGTGTCACGATCGGAGACAATGCAAACCGGTACTCCATATAATCTCACGATCTCCTGCATGAGTTCATGGGTATCAGAAATAGTACACTATGAAGAGTTAAATCTTACTTAGATCCAAACTTACCTCCATGTACTTCTATTCTAGTTTCTCAGAAGATTGGCCAACTCGAAATGGGATGAAGTGAGCCAACTTTGTAAGTCAATCGACAATAACCTATACCGCATCATTACCCTTCATGCTCCGAGGAAGTGCAGTCACGAAGTCCATGGTGATGTGTTCCACTTCCATTCTGGAATAGGTAACGGTTGAAGTAACTCAGCAGTCCTGTGATGTTCAGCTTTCACTTGCTGACACACCAAACATTTTACGATGCTTCAGGCTACTTCACGCTTCATTCCATACCACCGGTAATGTTGCCATAGATCTTTGTACATCTTTGCACCACCAGGGTGAACTGATTAGGGAGAGCTGTGAGCTTCTTTCATCAATTCTTCCAGAACGGGACCTTGTGGTACACACAATCTGCTTCTGTATCTCAAAGATCCGTCTTCGTGAATGATGAAGTCTGTTCGAAGTCTAATTTCTACTGGTTCTCTGATATTTTACAACTTGGTATCACTTACTTGAGCTTCTTTGATCTGATTGACAATTGTAGACTGAACTTGTAAGTTCATCAAACTTGAAGCGTTACCTGGCATGACCACTTCTATCTCGACCTGATGCAAATCTTGCTGTAGCTTCCACTATACGGTGAGATTCATTGATAGTGGTTGGAGACTAAGTGCATCGGGTACTACATTCACCTTCCCTGGATGATATTGTAGGTTGATGTCGAAGTCCGCCATAAGTTCTAACCATCTTCTCTGCCGCATATTCAATTTCTTCTGAGTAAAAACACACTTCAGACTTTTGTGGTCTGTGTATATATGTACCCGTTCTCCAAGAAGATAATGGCGCCAAATCTTGAGTGCAAAGATAACGGCTGCAAACTCCAGATCATGTATCGGATAGTTGCGCTCATGAACCTTCAGCTGTCTTGATGCATATGCTACAACTTTACCGTGCTGATGTAGAACACATCCTAATCCCTTACCGGATACATCGCAATGCACTACGAAACCTCCAGATTGGTCCGTATTACGAGGATAAGCGCTGATGTCAATCTTGACTTGAGTTCTACAAAAGCATGTTCGCATGCTTCTGACTACACGAATTCTTCATCTTTACATGTGAGCTTGGTCAGGGGTGTTGCAATCATCGAAAATCCTTCAATAAATCTTTGGTAGTATCCTACTAATCCCAAGAAACTTCAAATGTCCTTCACTGTCTTCGGTGTCGGCCATTTGCTTATTGTTGATACGTTAGCTGGATCTACAAAGATTCCATCGCCTGATACAATATGTCCGAGAAGACTGACTTGATCTACCCAAAACTCGCACTTGCTGTACTTGGCATAGAGTTGATGCTGTCACAATGTTTCCAGGACAATTTCTAAATGCTCGGCATGCTCTTTCCGACTCTTTGAATACACCAGTATATCGTCGATGAAGATGACAACAAACTTGTCTAGGTACTCTTGGAAAACTTGATTCATTAGGTTCATGAATATTGCTGGTGCGTTGGTCACTCCAAATGGCATCACAAGATATTCGTAATGTCCATAACGAGTTCTGAATGTTGTTTTCGGAATATCTAATTCTTTGACCTTCACCTATTGATAACCCGAACGAAGTTCTAACTTAGAGCAAACGCAAGATCCACTTAGCTGATCGAAAAGATTGTCAATGCGTGGAAGTGGATACTTGTTCTGTATAGTCACATAGTTCAGAGCTCTCTAATCAATGTACATTGGGTATGAACCTTCTGTTCATATCAGATTTTTGCATTTTTATATTGCCCATTCTTGATCACATTGCATATAGGTAGGTACTCTTGATCAGTGTTTGCGAAATAATTGCAGGTTACAGGTTCTCAGCTCTAAGCAGTGAAATTCATGAAAAAGCACAACAAATTTAGGACTTCCGCCAACCACAGATAAATACGGGTCTTCGCGCACTATCCGTATAATGCCGCCTACCAGTTCAAGGGACAAAATGGCAAATCATTGGTCATTTCAATGCACAAAGCACAAGTGCAGGACAAGATCCAAGACTTCAATGCGGAGCTCAAGAAAATCAAGGTAAAAAGTCAACATCAATTCACCATTTTGATCTGCTGAAAATCTGGAAGAAAAATGAAGAGTTTCTGAGAAACCAAGTATACCAAACAGAAGAGAACAACAACATTAAGAAACCCAGAAAAAATGAGAAGGCAAATCCACCAAATGGCAACGGAACCGCGGCCAAAATGGCATATATGCCGCGGAACCGCGGCCGCGTCTGAACAGTGTCGGCCGCATCATAACAGCGTTGACTCGGCTCTTTTGGGGTAGTTTTGTAATCTCATGATTGGATCAGAATGTATACCTAGGGTTTCACTCTCCTGCCTATAAATAGCAGAGCTCAAAACCAAATTAAGGTGTGCCTTTCTTTATTTAGATTTTAGGATTAATTCTGTAGTTCTTCTTCTTTGTTATCTTTCTCCATGAAAAACATTGTAGTGAGTTAATGAGTGATGATTAATAAAAAATAAAAAAAAGAGTTCTTTTTATCATGCATGTTTATTTATTTATTGTTGCAATTTTTCATTTGCTAATCTAGTCGTATTATTTTATTGTTGTTTTTCTTTTGTTTTTCTTCTTCTATTTTTCTTTATCTTTTACAACCATGATACTTGAGTAAGATCCTTGCCAAGGTGAGTTCTCAAATAGCAAGTTGTAACTTTCTTAACCTCATCTCTTTCTACCTTCCTTCTTGTTTTCTTTCTTTTTTTAATCCTTTTAATGGATGAGTAATTTCTCACTTGTTAGGGCAAGAGAAGGATAGTTTGAGAGAAAGAAATATCTCTCACTCTTTTCTTTGCCTAACACCTTAATTCAAACTCAACAACAATCCGCTCACTACGGCACCCTATCCTACATGATAGCGGTGATTCCCTAGTTAGATCGGTTGTGGTTGAATTAACCGGCGGTTAAGGCTAAGAGCCAAGAACGGACGGAAAAGGACCAAAAGGAAGAAACTAAGCATGGAAAGCCTAGCTTATACTTGCAAGTTCCTTCCTAGTCATGCTAATCACCGTTGTTGCCGATTACCGTAACACCGATATTAAGAATGGCAATGAAAGGAGTGAGAAATTCCTAACTCAAATTAACCTAATCCTAACCTCAACAAGATCTTTTATTATCATTTATTTCATTAGTTGATCTTAAAACAAATCTTGACATATTTGGATTTAACTCGTTAAAACATAAAGAAAAAGATTCCATCTCCCTGTAGATCGACCCGTACTCAACCGGTTAGCTAACAAGTGAAATCGTCTTGATTGCGGTAATTAAAATTATGCACGCAGAAACATACTCAATCAAATGGAGCCGTTGTCGGGGTGACGGTAGTTTATTTCTTTGTGTAATTTCGGGTTAATTTAAAAAAAAAATCAAAAAAAAATCATCTTGTTATTTTTGATTAGTTTTTGTGCAAGTGTGCAGGATAGGAAGAAGGTCAAGTTCAGTGCCAAAGTCGAGGAGAGTTCGACCCATCTCTCGCGGCTATACCGCGGCGGATCAAGACGGAACCATGGTTTTGCTGTAAAATTCTGGAGCACATTCAGTGAGCAAATCAAGATTCATGGGATCTAAACTGGAAGAGGAGAACCAAATTAGCACAGAGAAGAAAATTGAAATTCCAAACCCACTGTTCAGCCGCGGAACTGCGGCAGAAGCAATAGTTTGAACGCGGAACCGTAGTCAAACTGTGACGTCAGTGACCCTAAATTCTCTGTGAGTATCTCATTCCTCTTCTCCACTTCTCTGAAAACCACTGAACTATTCTTTCTGCAGCATTCTTTGCACAAACTCTCTTCCCCTCTCTAATAAAATTGTTTTTGTGTAGGATTCTTTACGCCACAGCCAAATATAATTTTTGCAAGTGTTTAAAATTTTTGGTTGTTACGATTTTGCATAAATAATACGGACTTTAAGGTGCTATAACACTAATTCAAATTGGGTGGGGATTTCATCACCCTTCCTAAGACCCCAAAAATCACTGAAAGCATACGCATTACCCTTGAGCTTAATTAAAAAAATATCTAGACTCAGCCAACTAAGGACTGTCGTGCTCAATAGGACAGAGGAAGGTTATGGGCATTCAATCGTTTATCTAAACTTGACTTTGTGGTGTCTAGGTTAGACAAGTGGGAAAGGTAATTTTAAAAGGCCCGTCTCACGGTGATTCGTGAGCGGAATCCTCCTTTCTTCATTTGTGCTTACCTGGCCACAATTGGCAGTGAAGAGTCGATTTGAGGGTTATCTCACAACTTATCACTTTGGAATAGTTAGGAGCAGTCTACTGGACTTTGAAGACCATAGCTCTAGGTATGATTGTGCATGTTTTAACTGTGTTTGTTTGAAGTTGTGCCGTAAGTCCGTACACATTTTTGCAAAAATCTTTCTAAAAAAACAACAAAACAAAAACTTTTATAAAAACTTGCCCTTTGACGCCAGAATCCCATTTCACTCACCTTTCATCCGCATTTCTTCATTGACGTTTTCTTACCCTCACATTCTACGCTTTGACTATACTAAACTAGTTTAGTGCATGTCCGGTTGGACTCGGGATACTAGTGCCTGCTTAGTCCGCGTTTCGTTAGTCGCTACCGATTACGCGATCGACTCCGACGTCGAAACTCCCTCCACACCTCTTTCATCCTTACCTTTGCCGGCCAACTCCGATCTTGACCGGAATTCTGTTCATACATCCTCTCCTTCACCTTCACCATCATCATCACCAAATTCTTCTTCTGAGATGTCAGGATTTCCTCCTAACCTCACTTTACGTCCCCTGGGACTGATTCCACCTCATCTGGGTGTGAATAACCCGCAACCACCTCCTTTTGAAGTGCCACAGCAAATCGCGCTCCATGATCGTCTCTATCCTACCCGCTCTGCACTTCCTACCTGTCTTTCACTTCCGCCGGCCAATGGGGATAATTTCGAAATTAAGCCCCACTTCATCAACATGTTGCCTAAATTTCACGAGCTGGAATCTGAAGATGCCTACATCTTCATCAACAAGTTCCAGAACGTCTGTGCAATGATGAAGACAACCCAACTGTCCGACGATACTATATGGCTGCGAGTCATCCCTTTCACTCTGTGTGACCTTACTGAGAAGTGGCTGTATAGTACCGCATCGCATTCCATAAACAGTTGGGATGAGTTTGTAAAAGCTTTTCTTAAAAAGTTCTACCCAAATCACAAGACCCCGAGAGTACGAAACGAAATTAACCAATTTTCTCAACTTCCTGCCGAACCTTTTTGGAAGTACTTTGATCGATACAAAGACCTTCTTGTTCAGTGCCCTTATCACGGTATTGAGAGATGACAACTTTGCCAAATCTTATATGAAGGCCTGAATCCAGCAACTAAGCAGTTGCTGGAAACTTTTTTTCAAGTCCACTTCCTATCCAAATCTGACGAGGAAGCTTGGCAATTTTTCGACGATGTCGCGGAACAAAGACTTCAGTGGGAAAGCACCAGACTGAACACTTCATCCACTTCTTCTACTTCTTCCGGTCTCTCTAAGGCAGGCGTTCATCAACTTGATATCTCAATTGCAATGAAGGCCGAAATGGCAGCGATCACGAAAAAACTGGAAGCAATTGAGAGCAGATTTTCATCTCCTGCTCCTGTTCTTCCCCATCACACCATCTGCGCTTGTTGTTCAGACCCATCACATTTGACCGAAGAGTGTCCTTACAACCCACCTACTCAAGGACAGGATCAGGTCAATGCTACATTTCAGTAAAGACCAAGAAATGATCCATACTCTTCCACTTACAATCCTGCTTGGAGGAACCACCCCAATTTCGCCTAAAATCAGAACCGGCAACAATTCCAAGGCCACAACAACTTCAAGAGGCCTCCTCCTCCTCAACAACAAGCTCAGCAACAAACTCAACATCAATATCAGCAGCCCTTCCAACCCCAACCTTTTCAAAATCCGACGAACAATTTTGCACCCAACAATTCTTTTCCTCAAAAAAATTTTGTTCCGCCAAACAACGATAAGGTTTTCTCGTTAGAAAGAAGTCTGGAGGCATTTGTAAAGCAATCGACTCAATCCACCGCCAACATCCAGTCTTCCATTCAGTCTTTGGTGCAACACACTGCTGCATATGGGCAAAGCATCAAAACCATCGAAGCGCAGATTGCACAACTCAATGCGGTTTTAAGTGAGCGAGAGAAAGGGAAGCTTCCATCTCAACCACTCCCAAATCCTGGTCACCCACATAATATACATATTGCTCTTGAACAACAGAACCATAATGTGAGTGTCGTGACTACGTTGAGATCTGGAAGGCTGCTGCACAACAATGTTGGCACAGATGATGACACCCCGGCTGCTGCTTCTTCTTCTTCTTCGTCTTCTGAGCCTGTTCTCCATTCTTCAAAAGGCTCCTCTTCTTCTGCTGCTCCGAATGAACCCACATCTCACTCCACGAAAACACCAGCACTAGGATCCGTTCCAACTCTACAATCTCCTCCATAAGTATTGGACTCAACCAATTTTAAAAACGTTCCATTTACAAACCGGTTGAGATCCAATAAACAAAATCCATAAATGGAGAAGATTCTGGAGTTTTTTAAATAGGTTAACATTAACATTCCCCTCTTGGATGCAATCCAACAACTCCTTTCCTACGCAAAATTCTTGAAGGACTTGTGCACTAAGAAGAGGAAATCTCAGGTACCCAAAACGGTTTTCTTAGCTATTGCCGTGAGTGATGCTCTTACCCAATCTTTACCTCAAAAATGAAAGGACCTTGGATGTTCTACGATTTCCATAACCATTGGGGATAAGAACATAAACCGCGCACTTTTGGATCTTGGTGCCAGTGTTAACCTGCTTCCTTATTCGGTATATAAGCAACTAGGTGTAAGAGAGCTGAATCCCACACACTGTACTCTCCAATTGGCCGACTGATCTATCACCCATCCTAGGGGTGAGCTAGAGGATGTGTTAATGAAGGTAGGGGACTTCATATTCCCCGTTGATTTCATTGTTTTAGACACACAACCTGTAGCTAACCCCCGGAATCAAATTCCGGTGATACTCGGTCACCCATTCCTTGCAACCTCAAATGCTGTGATCAATTGTCGAAATGGTTCGATGAACCTATCTTTTGGAAATATGACAATTGAACTCAACATTTTTAGGTTGGGGAATCAGCCCTTCGAACTTAATGCTCATATACTAGACGTTTGTTCAATCCAGGAGATCGTACCTGAGGACTGTGAGTTCGAGAAATTCTTGTTCGATCACAGCAATCTTGACGCCACTAGTGCGTTCCTCCTTGAACCTGATACTGTTTTATCTCCCGACAGTGATTATGAGTGTTTCACTTTCTCGAACGATCTTGGCTTATCGCCACCCGAGCTTGAATCCTTTGAATTTTTGGATGAGTTAGCTGAACCATCCAACTCGGTCGCGTACACTCGTTTTGAGCCTCTGTTAGAATCCTTCGAGTTCGAGACATTTTTGCCGATCTTACCTTCAATCGTTTCACCTCAAGCGCTCGAACTTAAGCTATTACTTTCTCACCTCTAGTATGCTTACTTAGGTTAGAACGAGACCTTCCCTATTATCATCTCGGCTTCTCTAGCATCAGAGCAAGAGAAATCCCTTCTGACGGTCTTGCAGAGCAATCGGCAAGCTTTTGGCTGGACTGTTAGGTCCATGTTACCCACCCCGGTTCTTTCGGGGAGGCGGAATAGGTAAAAATCAAAATTTTCCTCAGTAGGAAACATACCATCCATGAAGGATCTTTGCTAAACAAAAACTAACAAATAAACTACAAGTTTTAGCTACTATGTAGAATGGTTATACCTAGGTCTTGAAATCCTTCTCTTCTTTTTGTGGTTCTCCTCCTTGCTTGCTCCTTGTAGTGGTTTGAACGGCTCCTCCTCGTCGTCTCCTCTTTGGCGTAGATGGATCCACCCGAGGGCCTCGAACTTGAGCTCCTATCTCAACCTAGAGATAACTAAGGCGCTTGGTTTGCTAAACCTAGAACCTTAGAATGAGTAGAGAAGAGTTATGGTGGTTTTGTCTCAAAAGTTTATGTTTTCCAACTCATGGAACACTTAAACTTTTGAGAGGAAGAGGGAGAGCTTTCTTTCAAGAGAGAGAAAGAATATGATAGAATGAGCTCTCATCTTGCAACCATGCTCACAAAAGTAAGAATAATGGTGATAATAATAATAATTAAGCATTGTGATGGTTAGTTTCAATGACCATTATCATTTCATGCATTTAATGCATTTTGCAAAGAACAAGAAACATCATTGAAATGAAATGATGATGGTCAACAAGTCCACAATGGTCAACCGGTCTACAAAGTCAACAAGTCAACAAAAGTCAAACGTTCAACTACCCTAACCATAGCACAATTATCCTTAATTAATATTATTAACCATATTCCTCATTCTCATTAGGGTTTGGAAAAAGTCAACGGTCAACCAAAGTCAAACGGTCAACAACCCTAATGAGAATCCTCTGCCTCTGCCTCTGTCAACTATGCATACACACCCGCATCCGTGTTCCGAGTAACACGAATACACTGAGAAAAAAACAATCCCAAAACAAATACTAGGATCTGGCTTAAACCAAAGCCCGCTAGTAATAACTGCCCGGACACCAAACGTGCACAAGTGCGCGGATGTGAACGAACCCCGTCGCAAAACCATGCGACCTCTACTCTGTTTTGCCCAAAGTCGAGTAACCCTCTGTGTGGGACTCTAAAGGCTCAACACTACGCTGGCAGTGGGTTTAACTACAGGACGCAAGCGGTACTAGCTATACGTAACGATACCCAGGTAGATGCCGACAAGAAGACTGATGAGGTGAACCATCCGAACTCCTACTAAGCCTGAATGTGACAATCTCCGTACAGTCCGGTCTGTTCGTCTAAGAGTATCGCATGGTGGGCCTAGGGGCGGTTGTAAGTCCACGTTACCTCTCCCGGTACTTACGGGCTTGCGGAAATGATGAAAAATGATTTTTCAAAAGGTGGTAACATGAACTCAAAAACGGATCTTTGTTAAACATCTTTCTAACTAACCTAACAAGAGTTTTACCTACTCGGTTAGGGGTTATACCTTAACTTGAACTCCTTCTCTTAGTCTCCTTGCGGTGGTCGGATCGGCCTCACCTCGTCATTTCTTTGTGCCGAAGATGGATCCACCTGAAAGCTTCTACCTTTGGCTTCACTTCAAACTAGAAGAAACTAGAACACTTGGTTTGCTAAACCTTGTGAACTAGGATGAGTAGAGGAGTGTGTTTGGTTTTATCTCAATGGTTCTTGCTTCTCAACACATGAGACAAATGAACCATGAACTTGAAAGAGATCAAGAGGAAGAGGGAGAGCTCAAGAAAGAGAGAGAAAGGAAATGAAAGAATAAGCAAGACTTTTGCCATACTAGCTCTCATAATCCAAAATCATGATAACAAGTAATAATAATTGAGTATTATGTGATGGTTGTTATCATGTCAAATGGCAATATCATTTCTTGCATTAAATGCAATTTGTAAAAAAAACCAGCAAGCTCAAGTCAATGCCAAGAAATGATAGCCATTGTCATGATGGTGGTCAACAAGTCAACAACCCTAGTCAACCGGTCAACTAAGTCAACAAGTCAACAAAGTCAACCATCTACAACCATGTCACAATAATACTTAATTAATATTATTGTTAATCATATTTCTTATTCTCATTAGGGTTTAGCAAAAAGTCAATACTCAACAGTCAACAGTCAACAACCCCAATGAGAATCCTCTGCCTCTGTCTCTCTGTCAACTGTGCATACACACCCGCATCCGCGTTCCGAGGAACACGAATACATACGAGATAAAACCAATCCCAAAACGTACACTAGGATCTGACTTAAACCAAAGCCCGCTAGTGTTTACTGTCCGGACACTAAACGTGCACAAGTGCACGGATGTGACCGAACCCTGTCGCAAAACCATTCGACCTCTACTCTTTTGCCTGAATGAGAATAGCTTTCTGTGTGGGACTCTAAAGACTCGACACTACGCTGGCAGTGGGTTTAACCACAGACCGCAAGCAGTACTAGCTGTACGTAACGGTCCCCAGGTAGATGCCGACAAGAAGACTGACGAGGTGAAACCCATCTGAACTCCTACTGAGCCTGAATGTGACAATCTGCGTACAGTCTGGTCTGTTCGTCTGAGAATATCGCATGGCGGGCCTAGGGGACGGTAAACGTCAGTCCCCTAATAGCGGTACAAGTCATGTCGGAGTGTAGCCCAGAACACCCTGAGATAACACTGGAAACTTACCAGTTTATCTCGTTTGCCCTGGCCAGGGACTTTGTGTAATGGCTCTCCTAGACACAGAGCGATATCAACCCCCAATACCGGGAGAGACGAATCCTGTCTAACCGTCACTGCCTCCAAGTGCTTCGGGACTGCACCCAACTACTACCTGTTTGCATGACTCCTTTGAGCCGTGGTAGGGTAGTAATCTAAGTACAGTGGGAACACACTTGAGGCGAAGTGACAGTGTCAAGTCAGCGGACTAAGCTGTACTCATGTCACCTAGGAACTGATAACTGACGATAGGTATAGTACCAACTAACAGTTCCCAACGAGTCCTGTCCAGTGTACTCGTAACCTAACGAGCACCCGCATACTATCTCAAGTACGACGTACTGACGGCTGTAGGACAGACCGTCTCCACTGTTGGGATGAGAAGCGTATACGCTAGTCAACTCCGGAGTATCGATGCCCTGTCTCGATAGTCCTACGACTAGGGACCTGCATAAGGATGTGCTTGTGGATTACCCAGCCCCCACGAGTGTGACTTCCATCACAACGCTGGTAATCAAGCAAAGATCCTAAGGGCTCCACTAATGTGTATAAGTGATATACTAAAATAAACACATGTACACATTAAAGTAGAAACAAACCAAGTAGCATACTACTATTTTGAGCAAGATTGTCAATACAAGGTGAATATCCCAAGCTTCCATTAAGTAATATACAAACTAGTATGATACAGTAATGGCCTCTAGGGCATATACACTAACAATCTCCCACTTGCACTAAGGCCATGTACTGGCTTATCGAAGACCTATCATCTCGATCAGCCGCTCGTACTGAGTCTGGGGTAAGGCCTTCATGAGTGGATCAGTGATTGAAAGAATTAAAGTTAACCGCAATCAAGACGGTGTCGCTATGCAGCTAGCCGGTTGAGCACGGGTCGATCCACAGGGAGATGGTTGTATGTCCTTTCGAGTTTTAGACAAGTCAATAAAAAATGAGTATATGTTTGTTCAATCTAACCTATGTGTATTATTTGCAAGTATAAAGTTGTTAAGAAAAAGATACGAGATTATAAGCTAAAGAAATCCGTACTCAAAACCTTTGAGCCGAGTCTTGACCAATTGAAGCTAGAGCAATCGGCAACAACGTGGATTAGAGGATTTAAGCGCGGTATTCATGGAATACGGCTTATTTACCCTTGTCCTTCCGTTCTTGTCTCTTGCTTTCGCCTCCGACCAAACCGAACGCAACCGGTCGTGGTTAGGAATCACCGTTACCTTGTTAGGGTAGGGTGCCTAACGGAGCGCTTGCGTATCGTTTGGGCGGAGTTCAATGGAAAATACGGGAAAAGGAAATGGGCAAAGAAACGTTAACTTATAATATCGTATTTCTTCTTAACAATAATAATTACAACCATTCACAAAACAAATCAAAAAGAGCAAAAGAAAAGAACAAAGAAAAGAAAAGATTACAAGTAATTAAGTGCATGAATATAAATTGCAAGAAAGTAAAGCAAGGTAATAAAAAGCAAGTAATAAATAAGCAATAAAAAGAACAAGAAAGTAATTACAAGAACATAGAACTCAAGACAAGCATGGGATAAATAGCCAACCCTTAAACTTGCAAGCTCAATCAAGAGGTTGCAAGATCAAGAGAAGGGTAAAGAACGCATGTGAAATGAAGCACTAATTCCATAAGAAAATACGACCCTTGAGATCAATAACAAACTCTTAACCTTTCAAGCTCAATGAAGAGGTTGAAAGATCAAGAGAAAGCAAGAATCTCAAGGGGAAGTTAAACAAAAGAGAATGATACAAAAGCCCTCATCTTCATTGATCATCCACTCAAAAAGCTCTCACTACAATTTTCATGGAGAAAAGATGAAGAAAAAGAAGAAAAAGACTAAATCCTAACAAAAAGAAGAACAAAGAATGAACACAAAAAATTGGACCCTTGGCTTAGCTCAGTTCTGGAGTATTTATAGGCAGGTAACAGAAATTCTAGGGCAACATTCTGGACCCATGTGAAAAGACCCAACTACCCATGAAAAATGACACACTGAAGGCCCAGTACGGCCGCGGAACCGCGGCCTATACCCCCTATTGGCCGCGGTTCCGCCGCACTATAGGTGAGTTGGGTCATGTGATTTTGGGACATTTCCTGGTTTGATGTTTTCTCGTGTTTGCCAACTTTATACTGTACAAAATCTTCCAGAATATCTCCAGATTTCCTTGTCCAAGATTGCACTCTTCTCTTTACTTTTGACTTTATCTCTCTCGAGCTCCGCGCACCCATTGATTCTTGTGCAGCCCCCTCTCGTGCTCTGTGCTTGTCCCAGACACGAATGACCACTGTCATATGTCTTGTCTCAGGAACTGGTACTCAGCACCGGACGGATATGGATGACCGGAACCCGGCTTTTATCTGCTGTCAACAGATGTTCTGTATTTAGCGTAACTGTGGAGATTTTGTCTTGATTTGCAATATTTGTACTGGAAACCTGTACTTTGTAAATATGTAACAAACACGGATTAAAAGCACCTACCTATAAACACAAGAGCATAAGAATGGGCGGTATAAAATGCAGTATTCTGTTATGAACAAATACCCTCAAACTTAACTTTTGCTCGTCCCGAGCAAAACCAATTATTCAAAAAATTAAAATCCTAACCGCACTTTCGCAGGGAACGCGATTGCACTGAGCGCGTGCAACAAGCCGTTAAACCTCTAGGTGTCCCTAGTAGGAGGAGTGTTGTCTCCTGAGGGTTTTCAGCGGATTACACCTACAAAATCCCGTCAAGCTAGTGTCATAAGTTAACATTGATTCTACTCCTATAGTTTAGTATTTACGTTAGAAACTCTATCATCCTAAGTTAGAAATATTCAACCCTTATTTTTCACACCTCCTATCTATTTAACCTTAGGTCCTATACGTTCCAAAAAAGTTTAGAAAGATGCTGGTTCTCCTGAGTTTTCCTTCTAAAGTGAGGCCTCAAATCAGGGATTTTTATCAACTTTACAGAAGACATAAGTCTTATCCTTCATTTCTATCTTTTATTCAAACATCGATTGTATACCCCTACGTGTGTGTATGTTTGCACCCCTACACTCAAGAATTCAATTCAAGCTATAATACCCTTTCCCTAATACCTAATACTACTTCTTTTCATTAAGGATGGACGGATTTGCTCACACACCTTTTATGGTTCTATTAATGCTTCTTGAGGCACTAACGACCGATTACTGAATGTGTGAACATTAAAGCGTAAATAGCAGTTTCCAGGTCTTGACTTTATTTTATTTTTTCTTTTTCTTTTTTCTTTTTTCAAGACCGGATATCTTTTTCAATATGCTCTTTTGGTGTTTAGCTTTAAATACCGTTTTTTCTTTCATACTAGGCTTTCAGGCAAGAGTATTTCTAGGTATCCTCTACTATCCCAAGTTTCAAGGTGCGTGAATGTGCAGTTTGTAGGGTATATACTTTCTAAATTTGAACTCAAGAGAAGAAACTATTTTTCAGACTTATCCTTCAGTAGAGCATCAATACTTTCCCTTCATCCTGACTTAACTAAAGAACTGAACTCAAGATTACTTATTTCTCAAAAAAAACTGTAAGGACGTATACTTACCAAGTTTAAACAGAATGAGGGTTATTTTTAGGGTTTTCAATTCCTAAGCCTAGAATTTAGTTATTTCTATCATATCAACTAATCTTTCGGAATAAAGATCTAAGTTACCCTATTAGCTAACTTGACGACAAAGTTTTTATATTTTTGGAAAATTTTCGATTTTTGTGGGTTTTTAATAAGGTATGCAAATGCAAAATATACAAATGAATGCGAAGGAAGAAAGCTTACCGAGCACACCCCCAAACTTAAACTTAACAGTGCCCTCACTGTCAGGCTATACCAAGAGGGTCAAAATTGTTGGCGCTCCCCATAAAAACAAATTATATACAAAACAAAAAGGAAAACAAAAAATATATACAAAAAAAGTGTCCCCCCCAAACTTAAGTAAAACAGTGTTTCCACTGTTAAGCGTTGAAGTTCAGGATTAGGGGGGAAAGAACAGTATCAAGCTATACAAGGCCTTACACAGGCCAAAAATGAGCACCAACCATTCAAAGATCTTATCGTGATAAAGCAGTGGCTGGTGAAAAAATGCGGAGAGGTAAGAAATGGAGACTACGCGAGACCGTATGGAGATAGAAGCGGGATACGGTCTCGGTATATCAGAAGAAAAATGGCGGAAGGGAAAAAGAAGTGGAGTACGAACTTGAGGGTGCAAATGGAGTGAATAGATTAGCACAATTTGTGATGAGCGATGTGTAAACAGCGATTGTGCTAATCTATTATCCCGTCGAGAGATTGGGTCAAATCCCTCAAGATTCGTAAGAAACCATGGGTACGCCGAACTCGGTAAACCAGACATACGAAATGAAAGTGAGACGGTTTCTTGCAAGGTCGGAACGATGGAAAGAATGGAGGGAAGTGATCGAGAAGGGGTATCGGTTAAAGGTTCAGGAGGATGTACACAGTCAATGACAGGGACAGGATGAATAGGAAAATCCGACTCATCAATTAAAACTGGTTCATCCTCAAAACTATCCTCAATATTCTCCTCAAAATTTAGCACATCCATGCACTTCTCTTCAAAATCCAGACGCATATGGGGTTCGGAAAAAACATTTAATGACTCGGGATGATGATTTGAAGAGAAAAACTCTGCCAAATCTATGGGTTCATCATCCAAAATATTCCCAGCGTCGATATCCTCAATCAAGTGAAAATCAATATTCTCAAACACCTCAACAAAAGCATGGATTTCAATCGATTCAGGTTCTAGAGTGGAGGTGTAGAGGTCAAAAGGATTGGGATTGGTTTCACTTGGAAGGGACCCTTCACAATCAGGTAAATCAAACACTATAAAGTCGCACAACTCATTAATCATTCTATCTTCAATTGATAAAGCATGTGGGACACTCGATAGACTTTCAAAACAAGAGTTGTGGGATTCAACTTGGGACGGGTAGGTTTGATTTGGAAGGGGGTACATCTCACTCTCCCCACTCAAATTCACCGCCTGTCCTACCGCCTCTTCATACATTGGAAAATTTGGAGCTAGTTGAAAACTAGCTACCGGGTCTCTAGGTTGTATGAGGGAGGCCATGGACGCATTCAAATCCATCATCTGTTGGCTTGACGCTACCCTAAAGTCTTCCAAGGATTGTTCTAGACTAGATATTGGTTGTGAAGGGGTTTCAGTAAAAGATTCAAAGTTGTTTGGATACTGAAAACTCCCAAAAGGCGGTTCTGATGCAATGTCTAGGGAAGGTGCAAAAGTAGGGTAGGATTGGTAGGAATTGAATGGCTGGACAGGAGCAGGATCAACATCTGGATAGGAAGGTGAATGGAATTGTTGATCCCAAGAATTTGAAGTGGTGAAAGGAGTGAAAGATCGGCTACGGGATTGTTCAATACGTTCTGCAATAGACATAGGTCTTGGAGCTGCAACATGACTCGAAGAAGGGGTATCAACGTAAGAAGGGGTGAATGTTTGAAACGGTTGATACGAAGTGGATTACGGGGTCCAGTTGTTCGTCCTAGACGCGTCTATCCGATCTCTCAAAGAAATTTTGGGCATGGAGGGGTCGTTCGAAGTTCGACCAAAACAAGAACCGTAGGAAGTTATGTCTGGTTGTGGGTACCAAAGTTCGGCAAGAGTTTTGCGAGGTGGAGTACCCATGATATGAAGAGAGAAAGAGAGAAAGGCAGAGAAAAGGAAAGAAAAAGAATGTGATATTTTTTTTATTTTTTTATTTTTAGTTATTAAAAGAATGAAATATACACAAAAAAAATATGGACAAAAACAATCACGACACAAAAATACCACACACCTAATCGTTCTAGGGTTCACCTAGGTCAACTAGACCTGCTCCAGAACTTGATTGTCGAAGTAAAACTGTGTCGAGAAACGGGCTCAAGATACACTGATCACGAGGCCAGGTAAGTGCAGAGATAAGGGGAGGTTTTCCAACGCTTTCGCGAAGTTCCTTAATTAAATAACCCTTTCTCTTTTGGCGGTTTCGCCGTTAACACTTTCCTAGACACCCCGTAAACAATATACCGTTAAGCGAGGTTCTAAACACAGTTAACTTCTCCTAGTGAGCGCGAAGTCCTTAAGGCTTAAAGTCTAATTTCTTTTAAAATTTGTGCGGGTAAACGTTATGCTCAAGTTCGTGATTTGTGGGCCACGGAAAAGGTGATGAAATCCTTTACCGTATGTTGTGGGGTTCGCTTGCCCTTAAGTCCGTATTAATGTATGCAATGCGCAATTCAATAAAAATTCTATAAAGAATCAAACAATCGTTTTTTATTTTAAGCACGGCACTGCAAAAAATACGGGTTAGTCAATTTTTAGCGTTTGCTAGCGAACTTGCAAAGAATCCTGCAAAGAATAGTATATTGGATGCGTCGGATTTGAGAAGAAGGTGTTAGGAAAGTACGTACCGTTAAGATTTTGGGTTAGGAAACCCCCGTTGAATCAAATCCGGTAAGCTTGAAAGGTTCGCTTGCGCGGGTTAAACTACCCGGATCTTTGGCACTGTACTTCGTAATCACCTTTGCCTTGAATGCACACTTTGCTCCCCACAGTCGCAGTTTGCAAATACACAAAAATCTGCACACTTGCCCACAAAAATTATCAAAAAAAACAAAAAGATTTTTTATTTTTTTTATTTTAAATATATAAAAAAAGAATATTAACCCGAATAACAAGAAAGAAAATACGCTACCGTCTCCCCGGCAACGGCGCCATTTGATTGAAAGAATTAAAGTTAACCGCAATCAAGACGGTGTCGCTATGCAGCTAGCCGGTTGAGCATGGGTCGATCCACAGGGAGATGGTTGTATGTCCTTTCGAGTTTTAGACGAGTCAATAAAGAATGAGTATATGTTTGTTCAATCTAACCTATGTGTATTATTTGCAAGTATAAAGTTGTTAAGAAAAAGATACGAGATTATAAGCTAAAGAAATCCGTACTCAAAACCTTTGAGCCGAGTCTTGACCAATTGAAGCTAGAGCAATCGGCAACAACGTGGATTAGGGGATTTAAGCACGGTATTCGTGGAATACGGCTTATTTACCCTTGTCCTTCCGTTCTTGTCTCTTGCTTTCGCCTCCGACCAAACCGAACGCAACCGGTCGCGGTTAGGAATCACCGTTACCTTGTTAGGGTAGGGTGCCTAACGGAGCGCTTGCGTATCGTTTGGGCGGAGTTCAATGGAAAATACGGGAAAAGGAAATGGGCAAAGAAACGTTAACTTATAATATCGTATTTCTTCTTAACAATAATAATTACAACCATTCACAAAACAAATCAAAAAGAGCAAAAGAAAAGAACAAAGAAAAGAAAAGATTACAAGTAATTAAGTGCATGAATATAAATTGCAAGAAAGTAAAGCAAGGTAATAAAAAGCAAGTAATAAATAAGCAATAAAAAGAACAAGAAAGTAATTACAAGAACATAGAACTCAAGACAAGCATGGGATCAATAGCCAACCCTTAAACTTGCAAGCTCAATCAAGAGGTTGTAAGATCAAGAGAAGGGTAAAGAACGCATGTGAAATGAAGCACTAATTCCATAAGAAAATACGACCCTTGAGATCAATAACAAACTCTTAACCTTTCAAGCTCAATGAAGAGGTTGAAAGATCAAGAGAAAGCAAGAATCTCAAGGGGAAGTTAAACAAAAGAGAATGATACAAAAGCCCTCATCTTCATTGATCTTCCACTCAAAAAGCTCTCACTATAATTTTCATGGAGAAAAGAAGAAGAAGAAGAAGAAGAAAAAGACTAAATCCTAACAAAAAGAAGAACAAAGAATGAACACAAAAAATTGGACCCTTGGCTTAGCTCAGTTCTAGAGTATTTATAGGCAGGTAACAGAAATTCTAGGGCAACATTCTGGACCCATGTGAAAAGACCCAACTACCCATGAAAAATGACACACTGAAGGCCCAGTACGGCCGCGGAACCGCGGCCTATACCCCCTATTGGCCGCGGTTCCGCCGCACTATAGGTGAGTTGGGTCATGGGATTTTGGGACATTTCCTGGTTTGATGTTTCCTCGTGTTTGCCAACTTTATACTGTACAAAATCTTCCAGAATATCTCCAGATTTCCTTGTCCAAGATTGCACTCTTCTCTTTACTTTTGACTTTATCTCTCTCGAGCTCCGCGCACCCATTGATTCTTGTGCAGCCCCCTCTCGTGCTCTGTGCTTGTCCCAGACACGAATGACCACTGTCATATGTCTTGTCTCAGGAACTGGTACTCAGCACCGGACGGATATGGATGACCGGAACCCGGCTTTTATCTGCTGTCAACAGATGTTCTGTATTTGGCGTAACTGTGGAGATTTTGCCTTGATTTGCAATATTTGTACTGGAAACCTGTACTTTGTAAATATGTAACAAACACGGATTAAAAGCAACTACCTATAAACACACGAGCATAAGAATGGGCGGTATAAAATGCAGTATTCTGTTATGAACAATCAGCAGCGTTATCTTCCATAGCAACTCTCCGAACCTCGATCTCCTGGCGACCCACGATCTCCCTGATCAGGTGATACCGCCTCAAGATGTGTCTGGACTTCTGATGGGACCTGGGTTCCTTCGCTAATGCTATAGCCCCGTTGTTGTCGCAATACAGAGGTATTGGATCAACAATGGACGGAACCACCTGAAGTTCAGTTAAGAACTTCCTTATCCAGACTGCTTCTTTTGCGGCATCTGCAGTAGCGATATATTCTGCTTCCATCGTCGAGTCAGCAACGGTTTCCTGTTTAGAACTCTTCCAACACACCGCCCCTCCATTGAGGGTAAAGACATAACCCGACATGGACTTGGAATCATCCTTGTCACTCTGGAAGCTGGAGTCAGCAAAGGCCTCGATCTGGAGGTCTTTTCCACTATACACAAAGAACATCTCCTTAGTCCTTCTCAGGTACTTGAGAATGTTCTTTACCGCTATCCAGTGTTTCTCCCCAGGATTTGATTGATACCGGCTAACCACACTCAGTGCATAAGCTACATCTGGTCTGGTACACAACATTGCATTCATTATAGAGCCTACCGCAGAAGCGTAGGGTATAATAGACATGCGATCCCTTTCCAAATCAGTCTTGGGAGACATCTCCTTGGAGAGGGTGATCCCGTGACAAGCCGGTAGATTACCGCGCTTGGAATCTTCCATATTGAATCTTCTCAGTATGGTGTCGATGCACCTGGACTGTGAAAGTCCTAATATCCTCTTGGATCTGTCATGATAGATCCGGATCCCCAGAATGTAAGAGGCATCACCCAGGTCTTTCATGGAGAAGCTGTGTGACAAGAATCCCTTGACAGATTGTAGCATAGGAATGTCATTTCCTATCAAAAGAATTTCATCCACGTATAATACGAGGAATACGACAGTCTTTGCTACAAATGTACTATAGATGCATGGTTCATCTGGATTTTTGATAAAGCCAATTTCTTTGACCGTTTTATCAAAACAGATGTTCCAACTCCGCGATGCCTGCTTTAGTCCATAGATGGACTTAAGCAACTTGCTCACCTTTCCGCTGCTCCCACTCTGAATGAAACCCTCTGGCTGGTCCATATAGACACACTCCTCTAAATTTCCATTCAGAAACACGGTCTTTACGTCCATCTGCCAAATCTCATAATCGTGGAAGGCAGCAATGGCAAGAAGGATCCGAATGGATTTCAGCATAGCCACTGGAGAAAATGTTTCGTCATAGTCCAAACCAGGTCTTTGATGAAAACCCTTTGCAACAAGTATAGCTTTATAGGTCTCAACCTGTCCATCTACACCAATCTTCCTTTTGAAGATCCACTTGCATCCTACTGGTTTTACCCCATCTGGAGCAACGTCCAACATCCATACTTTGTTGGTGTACATAGACTCCATTTCGTTCCGCATTGCATCCAGCCATTTTACCGAGTCAACGCTCTGAATGGCCTGCTGGAAGCTAGTCGGCTCATCACTATCAATGATGCAATCCTCTTTATCCCCGTCTATGAGAAAACCGTAGTATCTCTCGGACGGATGAGACTGCCTACTACTCCTGCGGAGCGGCGCAGGAATGTCATGATCTTTTGAACCCTCTGGTTCTACTAAGCTTTCAGTAATAGCTCGTGGTTCTGGAATTTCTTCCAGTTCTATTGCGCTCCCACTTATCTGATTTTCCAAAAACTCAGTTTCCAAGAAGTGGGCATGACGAGAAACAAAAATCTTTTGTTTCTCTTCGCAATAGAAGAAATATCCCTTAGAGTTCTTTGGATATCCCATAAACTTGCACTGTACGGAGGGTGCCTCGAGTTTGTCCGCATGCTGCTTTTTGACAAAAGCTGGACATCCTCATGTCTTAATGTGCTTAAGATAGGGTTTCTTCCCACACCACATATGATACGGTGTGGTAGGCACAGTCTTAGTTGGAACTCGGTTCAAAAGGTATGCAGCTGATTCTAGTGCATATCCCCAGAATGATTGCGGTAACTCAGCGTAACTCATCATGGACCGTACCATATCCAATAGTGTTCGGTTCCGTCTTTCCGATACACCGTTATGTTGCGAAGTGTATGGAGGAGTAAGCTGAGAGAGAATTCCATTCTCTTTTAAGTAATCCAGGAACTCGGCATTTAAGTATTCACGACCTCGATCAGATTTCAGTGTCTTGATACTTTTTCCTGTTTGTTTTTCTACTTCATTCTTATATTCTTGGAATTTTCCAAAGGCTTCGGATTTATGTTTCATTAAGAAGACATATCCGTACCTTGAAAAGTCATCCGTAAAAGTAATGAAGTAAGAATAACCGCTTCACGTATGTGTAGACATTGGACCGCACACGTCGCTGTGTACGAGTCCCAAGAGCTTGCTCGCTCTTACTCCGTGTCCAGTGAACGGAGTCTTTATCATCTTTCCTTTGAGACATGATTGATAAGTGGCATACGATTGATATTCGAACGGATCCAAATATCCTTCTGTATGTAATTTCGTCATTCATCTCTCATTGATGTGACCCAGTCTACAATGCCATAAGAAAGCCTGGTTTGTTTCCGGAGACTTTCTTTTGTGTGTATTCTGGACATTGAAAATCTGTGGTTGGTTTAATACGTATATACCATTGCTTAATGTACCTGACCCAATCAGAACTTGATTAAGGTGAATGTTTACAACATTGCTTACAAATGTAAATTCATAACCTTCTTTAGATAATAAAGATACAGAAATGATATTACAAGTTGCATTGGGTACAAAATAGCAATTACGCAAAACCAAAACGTGTCCATCTGACAACCCCAGGTGATAGTCCTGTTAGGTTTACCTAGCACCTTATGAAGGGTTTGGAAGCATCACATGTACCAAAGATTAAATTTTTAGGGTGCTAAGTGAACACACAAAGAATCATTCCTAGAAAATTAGGGTTGCAAAAACAACACATCATGACAAGTAGGAAAAGCTAGGGTTTTGAGAGTACAACCTTTGTAGCTCCCTACGCTAGACTCCTCGGCTACTTGGGGTTTGGAAAAGGTCCGCTTGAACTCCTCTAGGTCCACGATGATCCACCCGGAGTCCGCTTTGTCCAAGCTTACAACTTCACAAGATCAAGAAAGAAAATGGAAGCTAACACTCTCCACTAATGGGCAAGACTAGGGTAGAATGGTGTTGTGGTTCTTTTTCTCACTTCAAAATCCTATCTTGTTAAGTATTTTGCTCACTTGAGAGATCTAGAGAGCAAAAGAGCAAAGAAGAAGAAGATGATGGCTTTTTTTTTTTGAAGAAGAGAAAATGATAAATCACTAAATGAAAAAATAGAAAATATATGTATATATATTTTTCACTCTTCATCTCAAACCTTGGTTATATTATATGGATATTATTTCACTTGAGTTAAAACATAAAAGAAAAGATTAACACATGGTTAAAAGGTAGGTGAGCATGGTTAGTTGAAGAAGAGTGTAGAAACCATGTATTAATCTTTATCTTTTGTTTTAAAACAAATGCAAATATACGTATATATCCATATATATAAACATAAGGTGTGATTCTCATATTGCCATCATTTTCTATGTATATACAACCATGAAGGATGACGTATGTATGTATGTGTGCATGCACATCCATATGTGCATGAACAAGAAAGAATGCATACATGCATGCATGCATCCAAAAATACAAGAAAGGATTTCTAGTGAGAAACTAATGGTTAAATGATAAATCAACACTTGATTTAGCAATCCGGCCATATCACATACGATCCAACCAAAAGCAAGCCGCCCGATTAATATACGGTATCTTATACGCGCATTTTAGCCGGGTCCATGCGCATATCGCATACGCGCACCACAACGTTTCGCCTGGACAAGGTAACTCCTTTGTGGGACTCTAAGACTCGTCAATGCACCGGCAGTGGGTGATGATCATATCAAGCACCCCCAAGCCGTAAGCGGTCAGCTAAACGTAATGGCCACCTGGGTATTGAGCGATCAGAAGAAAACAAGCGAACCTGCTACAACTCCCGTCGAGCCAACCGGCACCACTACCGTGCAGTCCGGTCTCTTCGTCAGATATGCTGCATATCGAGCCTAGGGATGGTAAACATCAGACCCCAATAACCGATAAGTCGTGCCGATGTGAGGCCCATAACGGGTCAAGAAACTACTGGTAACTCTTACCAGTAAATCTCTAAAACAGCCCTGGCCAGGGACTTCCCTGTTACGGGCAATCGAGCACAGCGCAACATCAACACCCAATACAGGGAGAGACGAAACCCCTCCTATCGCTCATTGCCTCAATGTGACTCGGGACTGTACCCAAAAACCACCGTTTTGAATGCCCTCGTGGACGTGGTAAGGTGGAAATCAAAGCAAAGTGGGAATCACATAAGACTCTATGACGATCTCGGGTCTACAGACTAACCTGCACAAGTGTCACCTGAGAACTTCTATCCGACGATAGATATAATTCCATATAGGAGTTCTCGGCGAGTCCGTCCAGTGTACCAAGTCACCACTGAGCACCCGTATACGATCTTGATGTCAAACATCGATGAATGTGGGAACATCCATCGCCCATCATATGGGTCTAGTATCATATACGGTAGTCTACTCTGGTATATCGATGCCCCATCACGATACACCCACGACTAGGGACATTCCAGGATATGCTTATAAACTACAGATGTCCCACCAGTATGATGTCTATCATAATCACTATAGTCAAGCCAATATCCTCAGGGCTTTATCAACATGTGTGAATGAATAAAAGCATGATCAAATCAACATGTCAGATAAAAAAGAACCAGATAGCATACTATCATATCGAGCAAGAAAGTCATCTCTATATATGTCCAAGCATCCAATATAATATAAATCATCTGTACAATACTGGCCTCTAGGGCATACATACAACTAACAATCTCCCACTTGCACTAGGGCCAGCTGCTGTAGTATCGCATACCGTGCATCCTGAAGAGTCTCTCAAACTTTATCTGGGGAATGGCCTTCGTGAGTGGATCTGCTGTGTTATTCTTCGTGTCAACCCTCCTGACCTCGATCTCCCGGCGATCAACTATCTCCCGGATCAGGTGATACCGCCTCAGAATATGCCTGGATCGCTGATGGGACCTGGGTTCCTTGGCCAAAGCCACCACTCCATTGTATTGGATGCTCAATGGATGGAACCACTCCAAGTTCAGTAATGAACTTCCTGATCCAGACAGCCTCTTTGGCAGCATCGTTGGCAGCGATGTATTCAGCCTCCATCGTCGAGTCTGCCACGGTTTCCTGCTTGGAACTCTTCCAGCTAACCGCCCCTCCGTAAAGGGTAAAGACAAATCCCGACTGCGACTTAGAGTCGTCCTTATCACTCTGGAAGCTTGAATCGGTAAAGGACTGCACTTGGAGTTCTCCGTTACCATACACCAAGAGCATCTCCTTAGTCCTTCGTAAGTACTTGAGAATGCTCTTCACAGCTGTCCAGTGACTCTTTCTAGGATCAGCTTGATACCTACTCACTACACTTAGTGAGTATGCTACATCGGGTCTGGTACATAGCATCGCGTACATGATAGAGCCTACAGCCGAAGCATAGGGCATCCCTTGCATGCGAGCTCTCTCCAAATCAGTCTTGGGAGACATCTCTTTTGAGAGAGTGACTCCAGAGATCATGGGTAAATTCCCACGCTTGGATTCTTCCATTCTAAACCTCTTTATTATGGTGTTAATGTACCTGGACTGGGACAATCCCAATATCCTTTTAGATCTATCTCTATAGATCCTGATTCCCAATATGCAGGAGGCATCACCTAGATCTTTCATTGAGAATCTTTGTGATAAGAAGAGCTTGACCGAGTGCAGCATTGGAATGTCATTTCCTATCAAGAGTATGTCGTCCATGTACAATACGAGGAAGACAACCTTACTCTCTGCCACCATCTTGTAGATACAAGATTCATCTACGTTTTTGACGAAATCAAACTCTTTGATAACGACGTCAAAGCAGATGTTCCAGCTCCGCGATGCTTGCTTTAATCCATAAATGGATTTAAGCAACTTGCAAGTCTTCCTGCTGCTCCCACTATCTACGAAGCCTTCTTGCTGAGTCATGTACACGCACTCTTCTAAATCACCGTTTAGAAAGGCGGTCTTAACATCCATTTGCCAGATTTCGTAGTCATGATATGCAGCGATGGCAAGCATGATCCGGATGGATTTAAGCATAGCCACTGGAGAAAAGGTCTCATCATAGTCCACACCTGGTCTTTGACGAAAACCCTTTGCAACAAGTCTAGCTTTGAAAGTCTCCACTTTCCCATCTACACCAAGTTTTTTCTTGAAGATCCACTTGCTCCCAATGGGTTTTACCCTTTCAGGAGCATCTCCCAAAGTCCATACTTTGTTGGTGTACATGGATTCCATCTCGGACCGCATTGCATCCAGCCATTTCACTGAGTCCTCACTCGTGATGGCCTGTTTGAAGCTAGTTGGGTCATCATCCTCCATGATGTGATCCTCGCTCCTACCATCCATGAGAAAACCGTAGTATCTCTCAGGTGGGCGAGGAACCCTACTAGATCGGCGGAGTGCTGGGGTTCATTGGGAACTGCTGAATCCTCTGGTTCCACTAAATCTTCAGTTTGAGTTTGTGTAGCCGGAATTTCATCTAGTTCTACCTCGTTGCCACTAATTTCTTTTGTAAGAAATTCCTTTTCTAAAAAGGTGGCATGTTCAGAAACAAACACTTTTTGTTCCTCAGTATGGTAGAAAAGATATCCATGTGAATGTTTGGGATATCCCACAAACTTGCATAGAACTGACCGTGCCTCGAGTTTGTCCGGATTTTGCCTCTTGACATAGGCCGGACAACCCCATATCTTAACTCGTTTAAGACATGGTCTCTTCCCACTCCATATCTCATATGGTGTGGTAGGTACAGATTTAGATGGAACTTGATTCAATAGGTATGCTGCTATTTCCAGCGCATATCCCCAGAAGGAAATAGGTAATTCAGCTGTGCTCATCATAGAGCGCACCATATCTAATAGGGTGCGGTTCCTCCGTTCTGATACACCGTTGTACTGTGGTGTATAGGGAGGAGTCAGCTGAGAGAGAATCCCATTCTCTTTTTGGAAGTCCAGGAATTCAATACTCAAGTATTCACCTCCTCGATCAGATCGTAGGATTTTAATACTTTTTCCGGTTTGGTTCTCGACTTCTTGTTTATATTCTCTAAATTTCTCAAAAGCTTCTGATTTGTGTTTCATCAGGAACACATACCCGAACCTAGAGAGATCGTCAGTGAATGTAATGAAGTACGCAGAACCATCCCTGGCATGTGTAGACATGGGACCGCATACAACGCTATGCACCAGTCCTAAGAGTTCCGTAACTCTTTCTCCGTGTCCCGTAAACGGAGTTTTGGTCATCTTGCCTTTGAGACATGACTGGCAAGTGTCATAAGATGAATATTCAAACGAATTCAAATATCCATCCTTATGCAACATAGCTAGTCGTGTCACATTGATGTGACCTAGTCTACAATGCCACAAGAAGGATTCATTCAGTTCTGAACTCTTCCTCTTGTGTGTGTTTGTTGTGCTCAGAACTGTTGATTGATTTAGAACATAAATGCCATTGCACAACGTGCCTGATCCAACCAACTTTTGGTTACGGAAAATGTTCATAACATTATCCTGTAATACAAAATTATATCCCACTTTACTCAATAAAGAAACCGATATAATGTTGCATATCAGGTTCAGTATGTAATAGCATTCGTTCAGAATCAATGTATTACCAGTTGGTAATACAAGGTGATAGTCCCCGACGGTTTTAGCTGCAACAATTGCACCATTTCCAACTCTTATGTCTTTATCACCTTCTCTAAGATTTCTACCTTTCTTAAGCCCATGTAACTGATTACATATATGGGATCCTGACCCGGTATCCAATACCCAGGACGTAGAGGAAATGGAGAAACAGTTCTCTGTAACGAACATACCCGAAGAAAATGCATCATCGTGTACTTTCTTCATTCGGGTGGCATGGGAATCCTGGTATTCCCCTATGTCCTGTTCAGTCCTATAACTCTTATAAGAAAGAACGGAACCAACGTTCCCCAGCACAGTATAACATGCGGGTTCGGTCAATACATCCATATTATTATCTTGATTAAGGCATGACATGGTCGCTACCTGGAGAGAGAGAGAAGAAAACACTTTAGCGTATGCTCTTGCAAGATCAGATTGGTTATTATCTTATCTAATCAGGATGGCTCCCACTGTTTTTATCAAATCTTTCTTCAAACCCTAAAAGGAAAGACTAGCCGGGATTAATTACACCATACAACTTCGCCAATCTTTCAGCCAGGCCAGTGTCGGTACTTTGAGGGAGGTTCCCCGTGCTTTCGCACGGACCTAATTAAAGTAAACCTCGTTTTCCCAGAGGCGTAACCCCGTTGACACCTTTCTAGACACCTACTTGATCGGCTAATTTTCCTGTGTATAACTCTCCCAGGAGTAACAATTACTCGTAGTGGGTATCGGGATCCAACTATCTCATAGAAGGCATGCAATCTCATTGCAAATTTCAACACTTGAAATACCGATAATATTTTGCCCCTAACCCCTATAACCTTGACAAAGGCCAAAAATCATAGGATGCTAGTCAAGTTCAACCCGTCATTTCTTGATTGAATCAAACCCAGCCGCACGACCCTTGACAAAGGCCAACAAGGTCGTACGACTACCCTAAAACAATCTGCATCATATGCATAAGCAGATAAGTACTATTTAGCTACCGCACACTACGCCTTGACAAAGGCCAACAAACGTAGAACGAATACTAAACAGTTCTTATCTGAAATGACGGAGGGCTACGACAGGTTTTTCTGAAAACCCATTGCGTAATGAACTTGATATCGTTGTAGAATCGAGTGAATTTTGAAATGGAGTGATTTTGAGGCTTTCATTAGTTTTGCTAAAGAGGTCTGTCACGACCCGAAAGTACGGAACATGACCGGCACTTAGACTACGAACGTCTTGAGGCGTACGTAATCTAAGTAAACCGAAACCCCAGAAATCCAAACCAAGAAAAGTAGTAGAGTGAAGGAAAACCAATTTAAAACAAGTAGTTTTAATAGCATAAGCCGAATTATGCGGTTTAAAAAAACATCAAATATTTCCCGAAAGTTTCGGCAGAGTCTCCTTTGTAAATACTGGCTCCCAAACGGGATACAACATGAATAGTATACGAAATCAATAAAAAGGCATCCCCAAGCAGGAGCCAGCTCTTCGTCAATCGACGGTCACAACCACACAAGCAATATAATATACAACTCCCACGGCGAGGATCAAAACTCAAAAGGAAACTCAAAACCACCAGAAATATAACGAGCGACTCTAAGGTCGAAAGAATAAACAACACTGGTCTCAATCTCAATAAATACATGTTTGGTTGATGGAACTTCTAGATACAACAGAATAATGATATACAAGATATATAATGGGGGTACGATATAAGTAAACCCACCTACTAGCAAATCACCCGAACGAAACTATGCGTGCAAAGCCATAAAGAAACATGTACGGCAAAACCTGCAAGAAACTGGGGTACAACGGGGGTGAGTTGCCAACTCGTGAATAGAAAAAAAACATCTACGAATAAAAATCTCATGTATGACGCAATCCTAGGTCATACGATCATAATATATAATCCTCCAATAACATGCAGCCTATAACAAGGCTATGGTAAATATCTAACCCGAGTGTAATCTCATGTGCCTGTGTCAGTGCCTCAGGTAGCAATATATCATATGAATGAGGTATGAATGCACGGAACAGAATGCATGTACTGACGAAAACTTCTTTCATAAATCAGTGAGATTTCTGTATTTTTAAAGTGAGGTACCATAAATGAAATCAGCATAAAACAGTGCCCAGCATCGACACAAAACAAGTGTCCAAATATCTCGATATCTCTGTATCACAATCTCTGTACCTCAATATCTCAAAATCAATATCTAGGGTGCCGTCAATCCAGACCGGCCCCTACCATCCATCTCAAGACCATGACGGTATCGTCCGAATATCCGACGCGTCGGTAATATCACCGGTCGGTAGTGCTCCCCTGCCACGCTCAACGTCAACAACACATTCCTCTTGCCCCGGGTACCGCACCGGGCCCACCATGTACCCGAAACGGTTCATCCATCTCCTCGAATCGGGTCTCGAAATCCATCAGCAAACTCATGGTGGATGACTCATACATCATAGGAAAACCGCAACTTTTTTATTTAAAAAGAAATAAAGCAGTTTAAATATGTTTTGCGGTTTTCCTCCAAATCCATAAAATATCATGGGAATCCGAATCATCAATAGCATGTAAAACCATGAATATAAGCATGAGAATCCATGAATACGGCATAACAATGAATAACAGTATGCATGAAGTAGCAGGTAATAACTACAATGTCTAAACTATTAGTTAACATGCTATGTCAAGCAATAATATTTTCTAAGGTGTACGTGACATGGCAATTACCGATGAAGATGTGTGTGAGCCGGCAAGTAAGTGTACGCGGTACATACGCATTATCGGTAATGGTGCTGGTGTCCTAACAGCATGATATCAATAATGGAGTATGAAACATAATATAAGCATGCGATGCGAAGCGAACCACAATAAGGAGCGGGAGCTGAAAACTAGACGCAACTATAACTAATCTGCATTAATCTAATATAAGTCCTACAAATGGTGCCTTTTGAAATAACACGAATCATGGGGTTTTGAAAATAGGGGCTACGGTGTTTTTATGAAAAGATACGATCTTTGAAATATCCGTAGGATCCCTTGACCTGTCTTTTAAAATACCCACGACCCGCTAGTTTGAAATAGGTGGGAGTCTAATCTAATCTAACAACTACACTAAACTATACGGCTGAACTAACAAGCTAAGCTACAGGTAAGGAAACCGCCTAACATCTGAGTCGATACATATACATACCTGTATATATATTAGTCGGTGATCCCGCCTCAATAATATCATATCCGATATTATATCTATAATCAGACATCCCAAGTCTAGAGTGTGGATCAATCATCAAAATATACCTCGTACGTAAATCCGTCGTACGGCATCCCAAATCTGGGTACGGGTCAATATGACATTCATCATACTATTCATCTGATATCCTCTTTATCAAATATCATGATCGGGGTACTGATCTACGTCTAGTACAATATTGATACCATCTATGTATGCATGCATGTATAAGAATCACTACGTCAAAAGACCCGCTAAAACATCATGTCGTATCTCAATACGAACCAAAACACATCACGGATCTTCTGGCCTCAAGCCCAATATCATCGACTCATCTCAAATCCCAATTACTATCCTCAAATCCAGTATATAAACACAGTCCCATACCCATGTGTAAATATACACATCAATATATAATCCCATGTACACACATATGAAAGAAGAATGTATGCAAATATGGGTGTGTGTGTATGTGTGGTGCAACCACTACTCTAGGGTTTCGCAACACTAAACCAATCCAATCACACCAAGGATCCATCTCTACCATCAATAATCTCAAACAATATATAAACAATATATATATGTGTACATACGTATTCGTATACATCACCTAGAACTGCGGGGGTGCTATACGCCATCCACCCGACTTCTCCCCGTAGATATAAATCTACTCACCTGGTCCTCGCTTGCCGGTGCCGACGCCGTCACGCGCTTGCTTGTCGTCTCGAAGTCCACATGGGGTACCTACATATCATAACGCACCGTATCGCATTAAAATCCGACTCATGACCAAAACGACGCACGAATCCCACATAGGTCAAAACCTATGGTTGCTTTCGCAAATCGACCCAAAAACCCTCGACGTCGGCGTACTAACGCCAAACCATCGAGAAAACTCCCAACACACTCATTTGCACATTCACGAACACTAATTTTAATATAAAATAGGTTAAAATTCACAAAAACCTCAATTTCACTTAAAAAGTCATTTTTCCGAAAATCTAGCAAGCACAATTCGCCGTTTTTGTACAAAACATGATGTTTTAACAATTCTAATGACCAAGATGATAACTTAATATCTTAATTATGCCATAGAAACCATTACGTAAATTTTAAACCCACAATTTAATTCGATTTCAAAAACCTAGTTTGCAATATTAACCAATTTTAACAATTTTATAGCAAAATGCACAAACTACAATCTAGCTTGGATTTTCATGAACTAAAGTATTAAAATACACTTAATAATGTTAATGAAGTCCTGAAAAAACCTAATTATATTTTTCTCATAATCAAATTCATGGTTTACAAAAACTTAGCTAGTAATATAGCTTAAATATTACAATTCCAAACTAACAATTTGCAACTAGAAATTTGATTAGGTTTTCATTTCACAATATGAAGAACTACAATTGCAACCATAATTACATACACAAAAACCTAACTTGAATTTCATAAACCCTTACTAAGTTTTTCCAAACATACAATTAAACCCAAATTAATAACTAATAATGCTTGATTTAAGGTATTCAAACAACAATTTAACAAAAGGTCTTGATTTATACCTCACAAGATCAAGGATCTAACATGCAATTTCTATCCTCCAAAAGTAGCTTCCATGCTCCTAGATCCATGTAAGTTTGGCTAAAGAGAAATGGGTAGGAGTTGGATTTGGATTTTAGGATTTATTTGATGGATTTTGAGGCAATTTTTGAAGCAAAAGAGATGGAAAATGGGGGGAAAAGATGGGGCTGTTGTAGCAGAATTTCGGCTGTGGAGGGAGTGGGGAGAAGTGTGGGGGAGTTTTGGAAAAGAATCCAAGTCAAAGCCCCTCCCAAATTACCATAATACCTCCACCTACTTTACTATATATAAAAACCTTATTTTAACCCATTTCTCACATGATTTAAGGTCAAAAAGAGGGAAATAAAATTCTTGGGCTGCTACAATAGTGTGGGGCCGGCCAAGGGGAGTGAGGGTGAGTGTGAGAGACTTTACAAAAAAATTCTATGCAAAAAGACCCCCCACAATCCCATATTTGCAAGTTTTAGTTCAAAATAACTATATTTTTGTTTTCCATATAATAAATCAATTAAAACTTGAAATAAAATACTAAAAAATTATATTACAACTAGATTTTAATTAACATGATTTTAAAGATTAAAATTAGCCCATTTAAATTTGTATTTATCGCTAATTTAATGTATTTTCTTACCGGCTTAAAATAATATTAAAATAATTAATTTCGGAAAATTTTTCAGAAAATTTGAAATTTCAGCAGTGGCTCAATAAACACCAAATACTAGCAATTACATAGCTAGAATATGTATATTTAATTTTATAATAAAGATATTTGCATTTTGACTTTTTACAGAAAACCCCCTTATTTTACCGTTTTTTCGAAATTTCACCGAAACGATTTTCAAAACGTTACAAGGTCACTCCCGGTGAAAAGATCTCGGCTCTTTCCTCATCGACTAAGGTGCAGGACATATCATATATATCACTATGCAAAGCAAAACTCCAAAAGCAATCAAAAGTCAAACCGAGTGTTGTAGCAACTGCCAGTTTTGCTAAAGAGGTCACTCCCGGTGAAGAGATCTCGGCTCTTTCCCCATCGAATAAGGTGCAGGGTATATCATATATACCGCTATGCAAAGCAAAACTGTAGCTACCCTTTTTGAAAAAATTTAATTCTACATCTTTTAGGTTTCTTTTCTTTCATTAATCACATTAATGAAGTCCCATCATTTAAGTCACCTAAACATCACAGATAAATACGACATACACTTATGCCATCCGTATTCGCCTCGATGTCCCCTCGTGCACCGTTAGGTTAGGTAACTAACGACAGAGCAGGGCAGGGCTAGTGCGGGTGTAAAACATAAGTAACGTCTATATAATATATCATATATACTATATACTGTATCCATCACAACATATCAGATGATCACATCACAGATATCGCAGCAGAAACATAGATATAATGTGGGATATACTAGGACGTCCGTATTTAGTATTTAGCCAACAATAGAAAATACGGATTCCACAATCGCGATGAATAGCCAAGCCCACACCCCTAGACCCCTACGAGAGCGGCAAGCGACCCTACCAATCCTGGAGTTTAGGAGACCCGGTCACGACTCCTCGAGATGGCCTCCTATAGAACCCCAGAACCCGGTCACTTGTGCTCCCCTCCTTGGGTCTATCCTAATGCGGAAAAGTAAATAATATACAGCACTGGTGGCAGCAACCTCAACCCGGAAGTGCCCAAAATAAAAGAATATTAAATTACATTTGAATTTTACATGAAAGAAAAATAAAAGTCTCATCACACATAAAAAACCCCGGTGTTTCCTGATTTAAAATCAGGAAAGCTTCTGGGAAAAGCTTCAAAAAGGGGCCACGTGCTTACACGTGACCAGCAGTCACGTGTTGACACGTGACATATAAAGCAGCGGAAAAGGCCCTTTGGTTCCCTGAATCAAGTCAAGGAAAAGATTCCCTGATCAAGTCAAGGAAAAGGTCCACTAATCAAGTCAAGAAAGAGAATGACAGAAGAGGTCACGTGTTGGCACGTGACGCTCGAAGCAGCAGACCAGTCCTTCAGTCGAATAAAAAAGAAGGAGGCTCCTAACAGGGGTCACGTGTTCACACGTGACCAATGGTCACGTGTTAACACGTGATGGCTGAAACAGCAACCAGAAGATAGCGCAGAAAGAAAGAGCACTCTTCATTCTGGAGGGGTCATGTGTCCACACGTGATCATGGGTCACGTGGTCACACGTGACCGGCTTTCAAAACTCATGTTGACGACAGAATTAAATTCTGGAAGAGGTTTAAATCTTTCCGAAGGAAAGTAACTGTCTGGGGCCAATCAAATTAAAGATTCAGAGATGATTAAAGATCATCTATTTATGGAAAATCTCGGGTTTGGAAAGATTTCCCCCTTAAATCTAACCAAAATAACAAAAGAGAATCCCTGGATTTGAAATCCAATGGTGAATGAAATTCACCTAATAATCCAAAGGTCCAGAATGAACAATGGATGCAAATCAAATATCCCATGAAAGATTTACCAAAACTAATTGATTCAGCTGCTTCTCCTATAAATAGGAGCCAAGAGACACAAAGAGGGATATACATAGAGAAAGACATACATACGCAGAAGAGAAGAAAAGGAGAGAGCTTTGATACTTCGAGGAATTGAGAGCTTCTGCAAAAGAAAACTCTAGGTAAGGAAGGGAAGGCTTCTTGAAAGAAGTAGAATTCGGTTCTCAACAGAGTTTAACTCTAATATATAAAACAGAAGAATATATTTCTTCTCTCTTTGATAGAGGATCTGCAAAGTGCACATCTCCCCTTTAGGTTGAGAATTTAATTCTCAATGGGTTGAGATCCTGTCATGCAGATCCAAAACATAGAGAGGGAATGCAAGCATGAGAATTTAATTCTCGCAGAACTATAGGAACTTAATTCCGTTAAGATAAAATTTGGGCTTGACCCTGTATCATGGGAATTTAATTCCTTTAGAACAAAGAGAAATAGGGTTTAACCCTAATTAAGAATATAGTTCTGTGGAAACAGCAGGAATTTAATTCCCTTAATTATAATTCTTTTAAATGGGAAGTATAATTCCTTGAAAGCTTTTATTAAGGGTTTAACCCCTTCAGTTCTTCACATATACGAGGAATTTAATTCCTACAGAAAATTCAGAGTTCAACTCTATTTCAGAATATAAATCTTCGAAAGAAAGTAGGAATTTAATTCCTCTGAAATTTAAAGCTCGAGGAATTTAATTCCTGAAAAAAGATCAACAGGTCCTCTAAAAACGACATACATAGAGGCAGGGTCACGTGCCACCACGTGACCCCCCCAAGAGATCTATAGAAAACCCTTTGAGGCAGTCCCTCACGTGACCCACGTGACCCTTAACAAAAGCTCTAACAAATGAGCATATGAATGCCCGTCACGTGCTGACACGTGATGCTCTGAAAGATGCAGTAATCTCAGCAGAATCATTAAAGGGGAGGCACTCTCACGTGTTGCCACGTGAAATCTCTTGCATTAGTGTTTAACACTAAATTGGAACCCTCGAATCCAGTTACTGAAACAACTGTTGGGCCTTAGTGTTCAACACTAATCAAAAACTTTACTTGCAGTGTTCAATATTGACTACCTTAGTGTTTAACACTAATTTGAGGGCTCCGTTGCCAGTACTTGACACCAATCTGTTTTAGTGTTTAACACTAATTTGAAAGCCTTGTTGCTGGTGTTTAACACCAACTATTCTTTTAGTGTTAAACACTAACTTGTCAACCCTATTCCCAGTGTTCAACACTGATTGCTCTGAAGTGTTTAGAACTAGGCTTTGGCCCAATTGGCTAAAGGGATAGAGGCAAAGCCTTTCCCTCAATGGACCAACAAAAAGTCAATATTCCAGACCTGACTGGACTTAGCCCAAGCTGGCCATAAGTCCTCAATTTGTGATTAACTGAGCCGATGGGCTCATAACATAATTGATCAGTCTTGACCCAAATTGGGCCAGGGACTATTTAATCCACCCCGGTTCTAGGGTACATATCTTCACTCCTTTGATACTTGGCATTGTAATCCCTCAATGTCCTCAAAGAGGTGACGGGTCCTGATGACCACTCATGATATGGACTGTGGGGTCCTTAAACCCATGCCTAACGCAAAATTCCTGGTTACGTGGAACGCGGATAACGTCACTCTTTGACCCTGTGGAAAACGTCCAGAGCGGATCCTGGTCCTTGCGGAACACGGCAGTGAACCCGTGTGAAGCATCCAGAGCGGAGCCTGGTCCTCGCCTAGCGCGGCAGTGAACCCGTGTGAAGCATCCAGAGCACATACCGGACTGTGGAGTCCTTAAACCCATGGACTATGACGTCCTTAACCATGACCGCAATGTCCTTAAACTACCCATTGACCGAGATGTCTTAAAACTACCCATGGACCGCAATGTCCTTAAACTACCCATTGACCGAGATGTCTTAAAACTACCCATGGACCGCAATGTCCTTAAACTACCCAGTGACCGAGATGTCTTAAAACTACCCATGGACCGCAATGTCCTTAAACTACCCATTGACCGAGATGTCTTAAAACTACCCATGGACCGCAATGTCCTTAAAACTACCCATGGACCGCAATGTCCTTAAACTACCCATGGACCGCAATGTCCTTAAACTAGAACCATAGAGCCTCCATATGCTCTTTTGTCGGATCTAAACGGTCCTGTTTAAGTTGATCTTAGCCTCAAAGATGGCTAACGCATCCTTAAAACCTCCAAGCAGACTGGACTATGAATCCCTCTAATTAACTCTGGCTCGAGGGTACATCTCTGAACCCCTCTGACACCCGTCGTTGTAATCCTTCAACATCATCAGAGAGGTGATGGGTCCCGACGGCCACACATACGATGGACCACTATGTCCTTAAACTGGAACAATGAAGTCCAAACGCTCCTTTGTCGGATCTAAACGATCCCGTTAAGTTGATCTTAGTCTCAAACTAGACTAACGTATCCTTAACAAATGTTTGAGTTGATCTTAGCCTCAAGTATGGCTAACGTGTCCTCAAACCAAACCCCCAAACCCAAATCTAAGATAACACGGATTTGGACTAGTCCACGCCCTACGGGCGACGACATAACTCGGTCTCCGTAAACGATCCACGGGCAATAAAACATAAAACAAAAACACACGACACGAAGTGACCATCTGGACAAGGAGAAAGTTGTTACCGCGATGCGGTAGCGTAATTAACTGCAGGGGCTTGCGCCTGAAGGGAAGAGCGTCCCTACAATCAAAAACCCCTCAAACGAGGGGGAATCTGACGAAGTCTGCTACATCGGACGCATCCATCTAAACCTCCGATACATGGCGCCATGGATCAACTTGGCATCTTCGGAGAGGTGGACGGATAGCACCTATTGGCATCTGCCCCGAACCTCAGGCGAGACGGCCCGACGTCCCGCGTGTCCGTTCGGAGGGGAATAGATTCTGGCACGCCCGGTAGGACCTTTTCCTCTTTCCACTCCACACTTCGTGTGTCGTGATTCGCGAACCAATCACGGTTCTCCAATGATTGCCCTTGGGTTTCAAGATACTAAGAATTGGCGTCTTGCCTATTGCAGAAAACAAAGGATCGATGGCTGCTACTTCCGCGAATTCCATCAACTGCTCAAACTGCAATTGCGACCAACGCTCTACCTCGCCAGGAGGTATAACCTATGGACCCCAAGCTGCATCGTTGTTCACAATGCCGGTGGACCAAGTGACTCAAGCCACTACCGGATTGTTCTTTGGGACTATGCTCCCCCCATCAAGCTTCGTGGCGCCGGTGCTGAGAAAGGAAACTCTCAGGAAGTCGGTCTTTGATCGTCTTACCCCTGCCGCGGCTCCTCTCAACGAGTCGCCCAACGTCAACGCCTCGGTCTTCTCTAGATTGGGCCAGAAATCTTGCGAACTCATCATGGGGCCTACAATCTCAGAGAAGGCTGCTTCTAAGAAAGCGGCCGCTCCTGCCTCCGAAATCGCCAAGGCGGTTTCCCCGGTCAAGAAATCGATCTTCACAAGATTAACAGCTTCGACTCCCGCTCCCGCTGCACAAAGGACATCGGTCTTTGACAGGCTAATACCAACAGCGAGCCCCCACCCACACAAGGGGCAAGACGAAACCATTCTTATAGCTGACTCTACGCCGTCTACTCGACGCGCTCGACGTCGTCATTGGCGCCGAATAAGGAAGGCTGGGGGCAACTCCCCCTCTGGATTGACTCCACCAGCCCCGGTGGTAGAAGTTAATGCTGCTGTTCCAACTGGGAACAGCTTCGAAATGCTAAATAAGGTGCGAAGGAATTCCCCTACTGCAGTGCTAAAGAGGTCTCCTCCCCCATCAGGAAAGGTTGTGGAAATAAAATCAGACCAGCCCCGATCTCCTCAACGGCTGTCTTCCAAAATCTATAAGGTTTGGCGGCAGGCCCGAGATTCAATCATCGATCCAAACTTCTCCCGCCAGCACAAGAAGCTGAAAATCCAACCGAAGGCTGGTCACCAGGCTAAACCCCAAAAGGCTGTCTGGACGCCCTCCTCAACGGCCCCCTCAACCTCCATGGCTCATAAAAGGAGGAAGCCAGAGAAGATCCCTCAACATGCAACGACGGCTAAAAGCAATGAGCCCAGACACCCTAAGTCTGGGGGCGCGATGGTACACACTGTTTATATGGCTTCTGGAAAGGAGGAAAGCCGCACTTCTACGGGCCACCGACCGCTGACCCGATCCGTGACGAAAGCCCAGGAACAACAACAAAAGTTGCAGGAAATGATGAGTGCTATGGCCGCACTGACCGGGCCAAAAGAAAGCCCAGAAACGTCCTCAGATGCGCGCCGGGAGGAGGAAACCGACGCTGAGTTCCTTCGCTGGACATTGGAGAAAAAGGACAAAGAGGCTGCTGAACAAGCGGCTAATATACAGCGTATGGGCCTTCTCTTCCAAGATATGATAGGAATGATGATCCAACAGGACCTACCCGCTGAAGATCCCCCAATCGTTCTGGAAGACGACCGAGGAGAAACGTCAAATCCACCACCAGCCCTCTCTATGGCCAGGGAGGAGACGATCTCTAAAGCTGACTTGGCCGACTACATAGCCCAGCAAATCCGGGTCCATCATGCGACTGAGGCAGCTGGTCAAGTCGTGAAAACGGGGCGGCCGTATCCAAGCTGGTACGATCAAATCAAATACCCGCAAGGCTATACGATACCGAAATTCCATGTGTATAAGGGGACCGGCAATCCTCATCAACACGTCGCCCAGTTCCGGGCCCTCTGCGGTAACACCGGCGGTGACGATAAACTGTTGCTCCGCCAGTTCGTGGGCAGCTTATCAGAAACAGCGTTCAAATGGTATTCGGAACTCCCGAACGATTCTATCAAAACGTTCGCTGAAATGGAATTGTTATTCACTCAGCGATTCGCGAGTGCCAGTGAACGCACTCCAATAACTGCATTGATTAACGCCAGGGTAAAACCAGGCGAAACCTGGGTCCAGTTTGCTATACGCTGGCGGAATTTGTGGTCGAGATGCGAGCAACGCATTGAGGAGGCACCCGCAGTGGGCATGTTCGTGGGAACCCTAGACCCCCACGCAACTATCTCCCAGTTTATAATGTTTTTTAAGCCAACCACATTCCAGGCTTTAATCGACAAGTTGGCTCAGATGGACCAGATGGGTCATAGGCCACCTCCCCCGAAGTCGGAACCTCGGAATGACAAGGGTAAAGGAAGGGCAACCTTTGTCGTGAATGCCCAACATCAACCTAACGCCCCGAAATCGGCAGATCAATTGGAAGAAAGACGCCGATATTATAACGAAAAGATGAAGCGTCCCTACTCGTTCCCACGAGACAAGACGAAACGGTTATTTGAGCTGGCAATACGCAACAGACTTATAAACCTACCAAATCCAAGGCGACCGCCACAACCCACCGAGGTGAATAACCCTAACTATTGCCCTTACCATCAAACGGTAAGTCATCCGATTGAAGATTGCTTCGTCTTCAAAGGATGGATTGAAGATCAATACCTCCAGGGGAAGTTTGTACTGTCCGAAAAGTGGAAGGTGAACCCACCACAACCGCATACTCCTAAGAAAGCAGATACACCGGGGGCAACCTGCTCCTTTATTGAAGAAGCTCCATGGGAGGTCGTACTATCAACTAAAACCAAAAGGATGCTGAGAGACCTTCATGCGTGCCCTGCAATCGAATGGAAGGACCCTCTTGAACCTCAAATTGTCGAAGGGATGTTGAAGCCCCGCCCAACTATGAAGACTCATGATAAAGATCCAAATACTCATGCCCAGCCGTCAAAAGCTTCGAAGAAAAAGAAGAAGAAATCCAAGAAGCCCGCGAAGCTTGGAGACGAGCGCACGAAACTGCAAAAGCAGATCGACGCGCTGGAAGAATACAATCAAAAGGCGCGAACCCCTGTCACACTGCAAGAGTTCCTCAACCACATCTTTCAAGAGAGGGATGATGGAGAGAGCTCGTCAGATGAATCCGAAGGGTATGTGGCAAGTTGCAACGTGATCTCCCACTCGTTTACCGATGATGAGAAAACTCCTAGCACTAAGAAGCTGGAGACGGGGCCCGAACCAGAGCGTGCGAGGCTGACAACTGATATGATCAATGCCTTCCTAGACGAGATTCGTCTAAAAAGTAAAGCGGATCAGGAGCGTGAGATGGCAGCATCAGAAGTAACCAAATGCGGGCGACTGAACGAAAGAGTTGAGCTACCCCTGCCAGAGCGAAAGGCATCCGAAATGGACAAGAAGATATTCAAGACAAGGAAAAGGTTCACCAAAGCCATGTCAATGGGAATGAAGCTACCACCTTCGGAAGGAAATAGGCACGATGGGGCGGAGAGGCACCCTGACTATTGCGCATATCATCGGAAAATCTCACACCTCACAGAGGAGTGCGACGCCTTTAAGATATGGTGGCAAGGATATGTTGCTCGTCGGCAACATTGTAAGCGCATGAAACGCAAGATCCGTCGGGAGCAAAGAAGCACTGTCGACGGACTCAACAGAATTACTGGCAACTGTTATATGGCTCATGCCGAGGGGTCACAAGTTCTCACCTTTGGGAGCGACTCTGATGAAGAAGTGACTCTGGGCCCTCTCTTTGAAGAATCCGTGTTAGGGAAAGATGAGGAATCGGAAGCCTGCGAAAACATTCAACTGCGCAATCGCACACTCCCAGAAAAGAATCTCGGGCCCGTAAGCAAAAAAGATAAGGGAAAGGAAAAGGTCATTGAAGATATCGCTTTAGATGACCAAGTCACGAAAGAACTAACTACCAGAGACCCTCCTAGGAGGAGTAAAGTGGACTATAACATCCTCGCGCATCTAAGGAAGCTACCTTCTCAGCTTAGCATTCTCGACGCCCTCCTATTATCAAAAGAAGCGCGGGACTCACTAATTAAGGCATTACAAGAACCTGAGCAATTCCAAGCCTTTCTCGCCACTGAAAGGATGAAGGATGAACTGGAGGAAGTGCATACAGCCGATATCACTTTCGGTGATGAAGACCTCCTTCTCGGGACGTGCGACCATAACCGTCCCCTATATGTCTCCGGATACTGCCATGATATCAAGATAGGCAAGATCCTGGTGGATAATGGATCCTCCGTCAATCTCCTTAATGTTCGGGTGTTGAAGGAAATCTGCATGAGTGTGCAACATCTCGCTCGTGACAAAATTACTATCTCCGGTTTCGATTCACAATCGTCACGGACTCTCGGATCTGTAATACTAACATTACGCTTCGGACTTCTCGTCACGGACATCAAATTCCATGTCATCGACGCCAAGACCTGCTACAACGCCTTGCTCGGTCGTCCTTGGCTACACGAATACAACATCGTCCCTTCTACACAACATCAGTGTATGAAGTACTTTAAGGATGGTTTCGAGTATACCGTAACAGGTGAGTTGAACCCATTTTCCGTGAACGAAGTCCGCAAATACGAAGATGCGAAATACTTTTTGCCAGACTTCGAAGATACAGAAAGGTGTCGCAACTCGGAGAACAAAGCCGCCGCCACCATCCCTGTTTTCGGAAGCGATACCGAAGAAGAGGAAGAGATAGTTTATACAGGGCCATCTCAACGCAATAACCGGGAGATGCCCGCCCCCATACTGGTCTTCGGAAGTGATTCAGAAGATGAGGTCAATGCCGTATTCTCCAATCGGCTCTCAATGCAAGCACCCCTTGGCGATGGCCATAGTTTGCAAATCACCATGGTACCGCGAGAACACTACAAGGATCTCGACACGCTTCAAGCTCACAGTGTGCAGGACCTGCAAACGTTTTACGTCCCTCCCAGGCGTAGGGGTGAGAAGGTGATCCTATTCTACCGATCCTCAGAGTCGAAAATAGAGAAAGAGATCTGGCATGGCGCAGATGCTACATGCGACAGACTCCAACCCATCCGTCTGCCCAGATACTATACGAACGGATTAAAGAAGCTATTGAAGAGCCAAGGAGTACCCTTAAAACAAACTGTTCGACAGGCTCGGTTCTACAACAGGATTTGGGATGTCCCTGGAACCCAACGCAAATTGCCCAACGGGAAAATGCAGACACTTGGGCTTGGATACGCGAGAACCGGAAAACGAGAGCGGGCCCACAGCAGCTACGCTATATATACCTTTGATGAAGAAGAGGACGCCCTGTCAGGAGATGCCGACCCCTCTTCAAAACCAGACCCTGCGATTGAGACGTCGAGTCCGTCATTTGAAGAACGAATGGACAAGCCTATCAGGAAAGTGGGTCAGAAAGGTCGGGAAGACCACAACCGTGAAATGGCCATCTACGAGAAGGCCAGGACGCAACGTCTATTTCAACAGGCTGCAAAAGGCAAAGGTGCTCGTCCTTATCAACCCGTCATACGAAAGGCCCGATGCGGAGACGGGAGTAAGTCAAGGAGCGGAGAGAGGAGCCGACAACCAGGACACCGGATTAGAGGGTTACGGGTACTGCGCGGCTCGGATTCGTCCCTCAAGGAAAAGAGGAGCCGAGCTTACTCCTTCCCCCGAGACAAGACAGAGAAGTTACTCAAGCTCGCTTTAAAACATCAAATGATCGTGCTTCCAAAGTCTAGACACCCTGAGCAAACCAACAAGGCTTCTCGTTCGAGCTACTGCTCTTATCACCAAGCCACAGGACATCTTATCGAAGACTGCTTCACCTTCAAGAATTGGGTCAAGGACCAGTACCGACGGGGCAGATTCGCTTTATCCAACAGCTGGAGGGTAACGCCGCCCCGAAAGCACGAGCCCAAGGCCGCAAGAGCAGAACCGGATCCACCTCAGTCCCGGGAGCGGATTCACACCTGTTATACGATTACGATATTAAAAGAAGAGCCCGAGAACATAGATGACCTTCCCCGGTGCTTTGAAAACAGCGATAATGAGGTGATCTCAGAATTTCCGCCCGCTCCGAAAGAACTGGAAGACGGTATACATACTACTGCAGATAACCTCAGGAAGATTGAGTTGGGATCGGCGGATGACCCGCGACCGACATTCGTCAGCGAACTACTCTCTGAAGAAAAGGTGGCCGCGTTAAAAAACGTGCTACTACGGCATAAAGACTGCTTCGCGTGGAACTACTCCGAGATGCCAGGATTAGATCCGGAGATTGCTGTGCATAAATTAGCAATATCCCCAGATATCAAGCCAGTCAAGCAGGCACCAAGAAGGATGCGACACGAGCTGGAGATGAGCATCAACGCCGAAGTCAAAAAGCTGATCGATTCTGGATTTATCCAAGAAGTCCAATATCCAGACTGGATCGCCAATATCGTCCCAGTAATGAAGAAGAATGGGACGGTACGCATATGCGTGGATTTCAGGGATCTCAATAAAGCCTGTCCAAAGGATGATTTCCCAGTACCGGTAACCGAGCTAATGATAGATAACACGTCCACTCACGAGGTTTTCTCCTTTATGGACGGTTCGTCAGGATACAATCAGATAAAGATGCATCCCGAAGACCAGAAGTGCACCGCTTTTCGAACCCCTTTGGGTATATTCTGCTACAGGGTCATGCCCTTTGGTCTAAAGAACGCCGGCGCTACCTATCAAAGGGCCATGACAAAGATCTTCGACGACCTCATACATGACATCGTCGAGTGCTATATCGATGACCTCGTAGTAAAGAGTATGTCATACGAAGATCACTTAAAGCATCTGGAGACTGTATTTCAACGCCTCCGGCAATATAACTTGAAAATGAATCCCCTCAAATGCGCATTTGGAGTCTCCTCGGGCAAATTCCTAGGATTCATCATTCGGCACCGAGGTATTGAAATAGATCCGTCAAAAATTAAAGCGATCATGGAGATGCCTCCGCCAAGAACCCTCAAACAGTTGCGGTCCCTCCAAGGGAAACTCGCGTACATCCGGCGATTTATCGCCAACCTTTCCGGAAAGTGCCGTCCTTACAGTCACCTGATGAAGAAGGGAACCCCATTCGTCTGGGATCAGAAATGCCAAGGTGCATTAGACGAGATCAAGCAGTACCTGCAGAATCCGCCAGTATTGGCTGCGCCGGTCAAGGGAAAACCTCTCATTCTTTATACAACCGCCCTCGAAGGTTCCTTAGGCGCATTATGGGCACAAGTGAACGATCAGGGCAAAGAGAGAGCACTCTACTACTTAAGTCGAGTTCTACTGGGGGCAGAAAACAACTACTCTCCCATTGAAAAACATTGCTTGGCGTTAATCTTCGCGATAACAAAGCTCAGGCACTATGCGTTGGCACACGAAGTCTGCCTCATCTCGAAGGTGGACCCTCTTAAATATCTGATGTCAAAAGCCATATTGACGGGACGACTCGCTAAATGGGCCTTGCTCTTGATGGAATTCTCGATAACATATCAACCTCTCAAGGCAGTGAAAGGCCAGGCTATTGCTGACTTCCTCGCTGAGCACCCGATACCGGCCGACTCTCCTCTGAACTGTGATTTGCCGGACGAGCATGCATTTGATGCGATTGGCAGCGGTAGCACGCGATGGGAACTCTATTTCGATGGAGCGTCCTCCGTAAAGAAACAGAAACAGGGTATCCCAATGATCAAATCGGGGATAGGCCTCATCTTTGCAACTCCACAAGGAGGGATAATGCGCTTCGCTTTCTCCTTAACAGAGCCGAGGACAAGCAATGAAGCTGAATACGAAGCTCTGATAGCGGGCCTCGAAATCGCCATCGACTTGGGAATTGAAGACCTCCTTATATATGGGGATTCTCAGCTGGTCGTTAGCCAAGTTAATGGTGACTACCAAACGTGCAAGCCGGAGTTGGTGAGATACGGAGAAAAGGTGCAACAACTGTTGACCCAGATTCCATCTTTTACTTTGGAAAATATACCGCGCGTGGAGAACAGCAAAGCAGACGCGCTGGCCAAACTTGCTAAAGAACTGGCTGACGAGAACCTCGATGATGTCAGAATCATGGTACAAAGCCGTCGAGTGCTCACCCCGGCAGAACTATCTCCGGAACTACATAGAGTGGGAGCGACTGAGCAGACGACCCTACAAATAAAAGAGAAGGCCGAGGACTGGAGGGAAGTCTTCATAGACTACTTTAAGTCCCGCCGAATGCCCAAAGAAGCGTCCGCAAGACATCAGCTCGTGAAACGAGCTCTATCTTTCGCTTTCGTCAACGATACTCTATACAAAAGATCACTTGATTCTCTATGGCTGAGATGATTAGGGCCTGACGAAGCAGAAAAAGTCGTTCAGAAAGTTCATGACGGACTTTGCGGTTCTCAACAAGCAGGCCCAAAGATGAAGTTAAAAATTAAACGGATGGGTTACTACTGGCCCACAATGATCCAGGACTGCCTCGAGTACGCGAAGCAATGCCACTCGTGCCAGATTCATGGAGACTTTATCCACCAACATCCAAATCCACTACACCCAACGATGGCCTGCTGGCCATTCGAAATGTGGGGAACTGACATAGTCGGCCCCATTGAGCCGGCATCATCTCGGGGACATCGTTTTATCCTGGCGACTACCGATTACTTCTCCAAATGGGCAGAAGCAATACCATTGAGGGAAGTGAAGACGGAGAATATCCTCCATTTCTTCAAGACGCACGTTATCTATCGGTTTGGAACCCCACGGCGGATTATCTCCGATAACGGGCCAGCCTACAGAAGCCATAAGATTAGCCGCTTCGCGCAACAGCACAATATAGACTGGAGGTATTCTTCAGTTTACAACCCACGAGCCAACGGTCTGGCCGAGGCCTTCAATAAGACCTTGACGAAGATCATAAAAAAGACCGTTTCCCGGAATAAGAGAGACTGACACGAAAGGCTGCAGGAAGCCCTTTGGGCTTATCGAACTACATTCAAGACGGCCACGAACACAACGCCGTACACATTGGTATTTGGGACGGAAGCAGTACTCCCCCTCGAGATAGAGTTACCCTCTCTACGAGTGGCAGTCCACCACGAACTAACGGACGAAGAAAATGCTCACCTTCGGCTTGAGGAGCTTGATGCCCTCGACGAAACCCGGCTCATAGCGCAACAACATCTAGAAGTCTATAAAGCAAAGATGACGCGCTCCTACGAAAGATTGACCAGGCCAAGGGCATTCCGCCAAGGCGAACTCGTGCTAGTGGTCAAAAGACCTATGATCCCAAATCGTGCCAAGCGGGGGAAATTCGAGCCAAACTATGAAGGCCCGTACATCATAGACCAGGTCTACCAGGGTGGAGCCTATCTACTCGTGGACATGCACGGTGAAAGGCCTTTCAGGCCAATAAACGGTCGCTTCTTGAAGAAATACTATGCTTAGTGAGCCACAGCCTGGGTCAACGGTAGATGACGATGACTATGTCCGCTCGCTATCTTCCTAGGCTCAGACTCTACAAGTAGTAGCTGGCCTTCCCATATCAACAGACCGAAACGTCTTTAAACTAACGACGGACCGAAACGTCCTTATACTATCAACAGACCGAAACGTCTTTAAACTAACGATGGACCGAAATGTCCTTAAACTAACAACGGACCGAAACGTCCTTAAACTAGCGACGGACCGAAACGTCCTTAAACTAGCGACGGACCGAAACGTCCCTAAAACTACTACCGCAGCATCCTTAGGCTGACGAGATATAAAAAAAAAAAGGGAGAAAAGGAAGAAAAATAAAAAAAATGAAATGATAAAAAAAAAGAAGAAAAAAACGGTATGTCCATAAAGCAAAATGGGCACGGATGAAAACCCGAAGGGCTCCGTGAGTAAAAACAGCAGGACTACCGGCGAGTGTTTGTAAAAACCCGAAAGGGCGCAACCTCGTTAAAAGGCACTTATAGGGTCCTCTCGACCTTGTAAGGAGAAATCACCTGCGTGAGATCCTTACGACTCACAAAGGAGCAACACACTTAGGGATCCTCACGATTCCTAAGGAGAAAATACACTTACGAGATCCTCACGACTCGTAAGGAGAATTCTCTTATGAGACCCTCACGGCTCATGAGACTTGAAAGTATTAAGTTACAGAAACCTAAACCCGTTCTTAAGCAAATCCCCCACAACCTTCGATATTGCCCTACAAGCGGCTCGTACTGACCCTTGTATACAATCCACGGGTGCAAACAAACGTTTCCCTAACAAAGTCCCACCCGTGACTGGGGATATATCCATATGGTGAGCAGCCCTTATAGGTCCTCTCGACCCATAAGGAGAAAGCCCTCTTGTAGGATCCTTACGACTTACAGAGGAGCGCACACTTAGGAATCCTCACGATCCCTAAGGAGAAAAAAATACACCTGCAAGATCCTCACGACTTGTAGGGAGAAACACCTTTGTGAGACCCCTACGGCTCATGAAGTCAAAGCCTTGGTCGACAGGACCCTTAACCCTGTTTGCTGAGCCACCTTTGTTTATCATCGATAAAGGCAGATGATGATTTGCTCCTGGCAACATCCCAGTTGTAGCGATGCTGATGCTGAAACCGGTATCTAAAAATCCAAGCTTGCAGCGAAAAAGCTAGCAAGCCACACATGCATACGAAATAGCCGAAATGATGGGGCGACTTGCAATAAAAAGCAGCAAGTAAAAGTGTATGCATGACAAAATAGCCGAAATGATGGGGCGACTCGCAATAAAAAACAGCGAGTGAAGATGAAAAAATAGCCGAAATGATTGGGCACCGCGAAAAAATAGCCGAAATGATGGGGCAATCGCGACCTTCGCGATATAAAAGCTGAAATGATAGAGCATCGCGGAAAAAGAAATAAAATAAAAGTGAAATCCTCGCCCTACAGGTGATGTTACATCTAACCCTGTATACAATCCAGGGGTGCAATCAAAGAAGGGATCATACTCCTCCCCTGAGTTTCATCATAAGGAGAACCCAAACCTCGGCGGTTCACAGGTAGCCTAGTGATCACCACCGCGGCATTCGTCTCGATACAGAGGACGCAATGCCAGTAAACAAAGCGAAGACCAAATTCCTAGCTCCAACGTTTTGACGACACAACATCATGCGAAACGGAATAGCGGCAACCCCAAGTTCCATGGCTCGACGATACATATCACCAAGAGTCAAACCTCCATCCCATAAAATGCGGATATAATCAACAAACTTCCTGGTTACGCGGAACGCGGATAATGTCACTCTTTGACCCCGTGGAAAGCATCCAGAGCGGAGCCTAGTCCTCGCCGAGCACGGCCGTGAACCCGTGTGAAGCATCTAGTGCAAACTTCCTGGTTACGTGGAAAGCGGATAATGTCACTCTTTGACCCCGTGGAAAACGTCCAGAGCGGAGCCTAGTCCTCGCCGAGCACGGCAGTGAACCCGTGTGAAGCATCTAGTGCAGACTTCCTGGTTACGTGGAAAGCGGATAATGTCACTCTTTGACCCCGTGGGAAACGTCCAGAGCGGATCCTGGTCCTCGCAGAACACGGCAGTGAACCCGTGCGAAGCATCCAGAGCGGAGCCTAGTCCTCGCCGAGCACGGCAGTGAACCCGTGTGAAGCATCTAGTGCATACTTCCTGGTTACGTGGAAAGCGGATAATGTCACTCTTTGACCCCGTGGAAAACGTCCAGAGCAGATCCTGGTCCTCACAGAACACGGCAGTGAACCCGTGCGAAGCATCGAGAGCGGAGCCTAGTCCTCGCCGAGCACGGCAGTGAACCCGTGTGAAGCATCTAGTGCAAACTTCCTGGTTACGTGGAAAGCGGATAATGTCACTCTTTGACCCCGTGGAAAACGTCCAGAGCGGATCCTGGTCCTCGCAGAACACGGCAGTGAACCCGTGCGAAGCATCCAGAGTGGAGCCTAGTCCTCGCCGAGCACGGCAGTGAACCCGTTTGAAGCATCTAGTGCAAACTTCCTGGTTACATGGAAAGCGGATAATGTCACTCTTTGACCCCGTAGAAGACGTCCAGAGCGGATCCTGGTCCTCGCAGAGCACGGCAGTGAACCCGTGTGAAGCATCCAGAGCGGAGCCTAGTCCTCGCCGAGCACGGCAGTGAACCCGTGTGAAGCATCTAGTGCAAAATTCCTGGTTACGTGGAACGTGGATGACGTCACTCTTTTACCCCGCGGAAAACGCCCAGAGCGGAGCCTGGTCCTCGCCAAGCACGGCAGTGAACCCGTGTGAAGCATCCAGAGCAAACACCGGACTGTGGAGTCCTTAAAATCCTCGGACTATGACGTCCTTAACCTCGACCGTGATGTCTTAAAACTAACGATCAACCACCCCGATTCCCTACGGATACCGCCTTGGTTTAAGGGTACATCTCTTCACTCCTTTGATACCTGGCGTTGTAATTCCTCAATGTTTTCAAAGAGGTGAAGGGTCCCTGCAACCAAACATCGGACTGTGGAGTCCTTAAATCCACGGACTATGAGGTCCTTAACCTTGACCGCGATGTCTTAAAACTAACATCGGACTGTGGAGTCCCTAAATCCACGGACTATGAGGTCCTTAACCTTGACCGTGATGTCTTAAAACTAACATCAGACTGTGGAGTCCTTAAATCCACGGACTATGAGGTCCTTAACCTTGACCGCGACGTCTTTAAACTACAATACCTGGAGAAACTCCTAACCCCGTAAAACATGGATAAGGGTGACCACATTCAACACTTGCAGGTCCTCACGACCGGTAAGGAAAAAAAAATCTCTCCTGTGAGACCCTTACGACTCTCAAGGGAAAACCCGCTTAAGAATCCTCACGATTCTTAAGAAGAACTTACACCTATAGGATCCTCTCGACCTGTAGGGAGAAAAACTCTTTATGAGACCCTCGTGGCTCATAAAATGTAAAAGTCTCAGGAAGCAGATCTTAACCCTGAATCCTGAGCCATCGCTGTCCTGCAAGGAGATCAAGATAGAATATCCGCAGAATGCATTCAACAAAAAGGGGACACATCATTGAGAAGAAAAATCGTATCTTTTATTCATAAACCAAAAAGGATACAAGGTACAATTCATGAAACCAAAAAAAGATACTCTCATCCATGAGTACGTACAAAAAAGAAAAAAAAAAGATACAAGTCCTCAAGCCGGTGGCCGGTGTAGTAATTTTAGCAGCTCATCGTTTTGTTGTTGAGACACGGCTTCATGATGCAAGATCTCCAGAAGACGAGCCTCCGCCTGAGCTTGCTGAGACTGATACGAAGTAAGCCGAGCCTCGAGCTCTTTTTCAGTGGCCTTATGAGCCTCAACCCTCTCACGAGTGAACGTAGCAGCTTTATCGAGAGCCACCACCTCTTTGATGGACTCCTGAAGCACCCGCCAGAGTTCATACGCTTTATTGGCCTTGGCTGTGAGGCTGGCCTGAAGCTCGCTTAATGCCTTGGAGGCTAGCTCCCTCTCCGAGAACTTGCGGCTGAGTCTCTTCTCGCACGACGTCATGTTGGCCGCATGTCGTGCTATCAGCCCCCGTAACTCTGCCTTTGCAGCCACAGCCTCCGAGGAAAGGTGAAAACACTCGAGAGCGTACAAACAGGCCTCCACCTTCCTACAGAACTCCACCCAGACCCGCACCACCTCCTCGCGGTGATAGGTGGCGAGAAAAGGAAGGGAGCCGTTAGCTTCAGCAGCAAACGCCTCGGCTGTAGTCGCACTACCAGCGCGAAGCTCCTCGACGAAAGAAGATAGGGAGACAAGGCTCAATTGGGCCAAGCGTTCTGAAGCCCGCAAAGCATAGGGGCCGGGCGGCATCACAATGCGCGATTCCAAAGCCATGGAGACTGGCAGGGCTGCTCAAATTTGGCAAATGTTAGTAAAACTCTTAAACGCAGAACAAACGGAACTATAATAAAACGTCACTCACCGACAGTCATGCAAGTAGGAGCTGAGGGTTCCCCTGGCCCTTCAACGACCTCGACCTCATCGTCGGCCTCCAAAACTATAAGAGACATCAACGTCATTTCGCAAAAATAGTAACAATGTTGCGGTAGAAAATGATGATGAATGATACTAACCTTGCCCAGAGGAAAGGACAATACGCTGAGGAGGGATCGCCCGCGGAGCTGCCATCTCCAATAAACGCTAAAATGATTGACGAGGCGACAGATCCGCGATCGTAGCCGCCAAGCCGCGCAATTCTGGGAAAGATAAGAGAGTTCAGACTATGAAGGGGTTGCTAAATTAAAACGCAGGAAGATACCTTCAACACTCCTCCCATTCTGAGCCGGGGGGATAGCGGCTTTAGCATTCTCTGCCGTGGCGTCAGGCTCCAACAAAGGGAGAGGAGTCCCGACTACTTCGCTTCCGGCCCTCGAGCCGACCTCAGCAAGAACCATTGGGGCGGCAGCTTCCAAGGGAACCTCCCCCAAAGGGGCAAGCACTCCCTGTTCAAGAACCGCCGCTGGAGGTTCTATCGTGAGAAGAGCAGCCTCATCAGCCCCCTCCGCATCCAGCAAGGCTTCATTAAGAGCTTCGGCGGGCTTTAGCTTTAATAGGCCCGTAGGGAGCTCCCCCAACGTCGAAGGTTCTGCACGATTCAAATAGGAATAATGATACATATGCACCAGCATAAATAATCGGAAAGATTACAGAAGAAGCACAACATACCTACACGCAAAGAAGCCCTCAACATGGCTTCTTCAAGCCTCTTCTCCTTCTCAAGGAGATAAGCTCGCCGAGGTTCAAGGGTAGACTCATGACCGCCGGTCCATAAAGAAAGTGCATCAGCTGCATCTTCTGAAGAGACCTGCTTCAAAGCCCTTTCCCCCCATTCCTCCAAAGGGCCGATAAATCGCCGCCGAATCCACGAAGGGTCTTCGTAAAAAATTACAGCGGGATAAGACTTCTTCGGAACCTTGGCATTTTGGGACGGGTCTTTCGAACGCCGTAAGGCCTCAGCCAGTTGTGCAGCCTCCTCGTCAGCCGAACTCAGGAAGAGAAGCCCAGTGTCTGACTCTTGCAAGGCCAAGGGTTCGTCTTCAAGGATAGGCTCAGATTCCACCACAGAATCAAGCGGGGTAGTAGCCACTTTCCTCCGTCGTTTAGACCCAGAGCCGGTCGCTGAAGATGACCGCTTCCTCCCTCGCGAAGCCTTAGGGCGACGCTGGCCCACATCGCCTTCAACGCCCTCGTCCCTGTTACTCTCAATCGGTGCCACAACCAAGGACGACGTCGACGTCGTCGACGCCGCGGGAGGCGGTGCCGCCACCGGCAGAGGTGCTACCACTGGAGCCCGTCTACCTCGCGATCGGGAACCCAAGGGCATACCAGCGGTCGGAGTAAGGTCTACCCCTGACTCCCCCGGAATAAGGGCAGCGCCAATCTCCCTCAAAGGGAAGCGGACTGGAACCCTCGGTCGCAACTCAACTCTCCAGACCTGAGGAGGGGCGTCATGACCAAGAAGAACCCTTCTTTCTTCAGCAATAATTGGGGTGACCCGATGAAGATACCAGCCTGTAAATGCACCCACGCATCGAGGGAGGTACTCGGCTTCAGGGACCATGAAATGAGAGCCGGTGTTCAGCCTCATGAAATGATGAGCGGCATCACGAACAGCATCGAGCGAAGGAATTGGAGCGATCATAAAGGCCTCAAAAGGAACACCCTGGTCGTATCCGAGCTGCCGAGCAAATCGATGAGGATTGTACCGCATAAAAAGAGCTGCACTATCCTGGCGAAACACCAAGTAGCCCGGTCTAATTGAATACAAGTGTGTGGCCTCTCGGGGCTTCAGAGAAGGCGCGTTGTCCTTTGACTGGTCCCAAAGTTGCTGAACAGGACCCAAAGGAGAAGACAGAACCCGATCGTTAAAAGCTAACCTGCCGGCGGTGGCGTGAGGGGAAATCAGCACCCGAATAGCCCCAAATTGAGTTGGATCGGCAGCAGAAGCACCTACCAGTCGCATAAGTCGCGGGAAGGTATAGGCATCGTAAAAAGCGGGCCTCTGATGCATGGCAAAAGACCCCAGCACATGCATTTCGATCCACGACGTGAAGTAATGAAGCGAAAAGTTCACTACGTCCACGCCAGGCGTAGAGGTATTAGCCGCAGTGCCCAATCCATTATAAAGGGTGCGCCAGGGCCGGGATGCCAATGGCCAACCGCGTCCCCTCAGCAATACGATGTGCCGGGTAGATGACCGAGGCTCTCATGAAGCGGCGATGCATGGGGATAACGAACCAACTGAGCCAGACGCTAATAAACCCCACAAAGAACGTCTCCTCGTCCATGCCTGGGGCAGCAATGGATTCAAAAGAGATCGGCGATATAATAGGGATGTAATACTGAGGTAGATCTGATTCGTTGGTCGGCAACCTTTTTGGACCAAACCCAAAGGGGTCCCCAATGTTGGCAAACTTCGGGGCTGTCTTCGGTAAGGCGTCCTCACGAATGAAACGAGCAATGAAGCTCTTGAAAGTAACGCCTTGCTCCTCAGACTCGGTGAATAATCGATTAAAAATGCCTAGGGCCCTAATTAAACTAGGGCGCTTGTGTCGAACAGCATTCTCAGCAGATAAGCCGAAAACTGGGGTGGGCTCGGGTTCAAAAACGTACTCGTCAGGGGGCAGCAACCCCTCATACATATTACCCCTTATCGGCAACCCCGAGATATCATAAAATTCGGCTAAAGAAATCGAAACCTCGCGATCTCCCAGAAGAAAAGTATTAGTGGGAAGATTCCACTGGTTCAAAAACGCCTTGACCCACCAGGCATACGGGGACTTGTAATGGAATAGCGACGCGTATACGGCCTGATAAAGCCCGACTTTCTGCAATCGCGCCCGATGGGCAGAAAGGATGTAGCGAGCCCAGAGAAGATAGCCCGTAGGATGCCTAGGAGTGAGCCCTATCTTATAAATTTGCCCCCACGGATGGGCCTCACCCTGGCAGATGCGCCGTCCCAAGATGTCTATAGCCGGGATCGGATGGTTCGGAATGCCGGTCGTTGAAGGCTCCAGCCTCCCCGTTGGAGTCCAGTTGGGCATTTCCACACAAAAGCTGTCCTTGGAGGATCCATCGGTAAAAATGGGAAAGTAGGCTCCGTTGGCACCGCGCAAAGAAAACTCCTGCGACCTTGAATAATCTGACTATACCAAGATCCCCATTGAAGAAGGTTGGTACAGTTCGGGTCATGCGCCCGAATCATTGCCATCGCTTCCTCATCAGATGGTGACTGAGGAAAAGCAGCCTCCGAGCGAGAAAAGGGAAAGCGTGGAACAGAAGCCATCGCACCTGAAACCCCAATAAAGGAAGACCGTTAGAAGAAAAGTCAGCAATGTACATTCATGCATGAACATGAAGACTAGTTAAAGAAAGCAACAGCAGGGTTTCTTGGGACCATTGACCACAAAACATATGGGCCCCACAGAATCCGGATGACGGCTCATTAATAATAAGGCCAAAACGTTACTATAAAACAAAGGGAATGTCCTCATTTAATAAAAGATGGTAACCATGCATATTTCCCTCAACAAGATCCGTCTAGGGCTCTACAACGAACCCAACAAAATCAAGGGAATTAAATTCCCACAGGAGACATCATTGCAAAATCCCCATCGCATTAATTGCAGAAGAACAGCCTCGAGCCAAGAGACCCCAAGGAGCCTCTGTGTGAAGAAATCGAGTTCTTCGTTGGAATTAAATTCCTTATTAGGAAAAGGGAATTAAATTCCCAAAAACATTTTTGAGGGAATTAAATTCCATAGAGTTGAAACGCCGTCATCATCTCCCCAAGGATCATCTAAACCTTAAAAAGATCTGCAGTTTGAAGATTAAGCAGTTTTATGTTCTTATGGAAAAATATGAAGAAAAAAGGGTAAAACCCCTTGTTTTGGATTTAAAATCCAGAGAAATGTGAAGGTCCATCGTTGTCCAAGAACATTACCTGAGGAAAAAGGATCCTTTTCGAACAGAGTTAAACTCTGCAGACTATTTCAAGACAGAGAACTAAGCTCTGGAAGCGAGAATTAAATTCTCAAAGAAGAAGTTCTCTGAAGAAGAGGATGAACAAAATGAAGGCTCCTATGAAGGGACAAAGGTATTTATAGAAGGTGATAGAAACGCTTCATCTCCCCAGATCCCTAAAGGAATCCAACGGTCGCGAGAGATGACAACGTTGCACTCACGTGCTGACACGTGAGAACAACGCTGTGGGGGCATTTGTTTCCTGATTTAAAATCAGGAAAGCTTCTGGGAAAAGCTTCAAAAAGGGGCCACGTGCTTACACGTGACCAGCAGTCACGTGTTGACACGTGACATATAAAGCAGCGGAAAAGGCCCTTTGGTTCCCTGAATCAAGTCAAGGAAAAGATTCCCTGATCAAGTCAAGGAAAAGATCCACTAATCAAGTCAAGAAAGAGAACGACAGAAGAGGTCACGTGTTGGCACGTGACGCTCGAAGCAGCAGACCAGTCCTTCAGTCGAATAAAAAAGAAGGAGGCTCCTAACAGGGGTCACGTGTACACACGTGACCAATGGTCACGTGTTAACACGTGATGGCTGAAACAGCAACCAGAAGACAGCGCAGAAAGAAAGAGCACTCTTCATTCCGGAGGGGTCACGTGTCCACACGTGATCATGGGTCACGTGGTCACACGTGACCGGCTTTCAAAACTCATGTTGACGACAGAATTAAATTCTGGAGGAGGTTTAAATCTTTCCGAAGGAAAGTAACTGTCTGGGGCCAATCAAATTAAAGATTCAGAGATGATTAAAGATCATCTATTTATGGAAAATCTCGGGTTTGGAAAGATTTCCCCCTTAAATCTAACCAAAATAACAAAAGAGAATCCCTGGATATGAAATCTAATGGTGAATGAAATTCACCTAATAATCCAAAGGTCCAGAATGAACAATGGATGCAAATCAAATATCCCATGAAAGATTTACCAAAACTAATTGATTCAGCTGCTTCTCCTATAAATAGGAGCCAAGAGACACAAAGAGGGATATACATAGAGAAAGACATACATACGCAGAAGAGAAGAAAAGGAGAGAGCTTTGATACTTCGAGGAATTGAGAGCTTCTGCAAAAGAAAAATCTAGGTAAGGAAGGGAAGGCTTCTTGAAAGAAGTAGAATTCGGTTCTCAACAGAGTTTAACTCTAATATATAAAACAGAAGAATATATTTCTTCTCTCTTTGATAGAGGATCTGCAAAGTGCACATCTCCCCTTTAGGTTGAGAATTTAATTCTCAATGGGTTGAGATCCTGTCATGCAGATCCAAAACATAGAGAGGGAATGCAAGCATGAGAATTTAATTCTCGCAGAACTATAGGAACTTAATTCCTTTAAGATAAAATTAGGGCTTGACCCTGTATCATGGGAATTTAATTCCTTTAGAACAAAGAGAAATAGGGTTTAACCCTAATTAAGAATATAGTTCTGTGGAAACAGCAGGAATTTAATTCCCTTAATTATAATTCTTTAAAATGGGAAGTATAATTCCTTGAAAGCTTTTATTAAGGGTTTAACCCTCTTCAGTTCTTCACATATACGAGGAATTTAATTCCTACAGAAAATTCAGAGTTCAACTCTATTTCAGAATATAAATCTTCGAAAGGAAGTAGGAATTTAATTCCTCTGAAATCTAAAGCTCGAGGAATTTAATTCCTGAAAAAAGATCAACAGGTCCTCTAAAAATGACATACATAGAGGCAGGGTCACCACGTGACCCCCCCAAGAGATCTATAGAAAACCCTTTGAGGCAGTCCCTCACGTGACCCACATGACCCTTAACAAAAGCTCTAACAAATGAGCATATGAATGCCCGTCACGTGCTAACACGTGATGCTCTGAAAGATGCAGTAATCTCAGCAGAATCATTAAAGGGGAGGCACTCTCACGTGTTGCCACGTGACCTCTCTTGCCTTAGTGTTTAACACTAAATTGGAACCCTCGAATCCAGTTACTGAAACAACTGTTGGGCCTTAGTGTTCAACACTAATCAAAAACTTTACTTGCAGTGTTCAATATTGACTACCTTAGTGTTTAACACTAATTTGAGGGCTCCGTTGCCAGTACTTGACACCAATCTATTTTAGTGTTTAACACTAATTTGAAAGCCTTGTTGCTGGTGTTTAACACCAACTATTCTTTTAGTGTTAAACACTAACTTGTCAACCCTATTCCCAGTGTTCAACACTGATTGCTCTGAAGTGTTTAACACTAGGCTTTGGCCCAATTGGCTAAAGGGATAGAGGCAAAGCCTCTCCCTCAATGGACCAACAAAAAGTCAATATTCCAGACCTGACTGGACTTAGTCCAAGCTGGCCATAAGTCCTCAATTTGTGATTAACTAAACCGATGGGCTCATAACATAATTGATCAGTCTTGACCCAAATTGGGCCAGGGACTATTTAATCCACCCCGGTTCTAGGGTACATCTCTTCACTCCTTTGATACTTGGCATTGTAATCCCTCAATGTCCTCAAAGAGGTGACGGGTCCTGATGACCACTCATGATATGGACTGTGGGGTCCTTAAACCCATGCCTAACGCAAAATTCCTGGTTACGTGGAACGCGGATAACGTCACTCTTTGACCCCGTGGAAAACGTCCAGAGCGGATCCTGGTCCTTGCGGAACACGGCAGTGAACCCGTGTGAAGTATCCAGAGCGGAGCCTGGTCCTCGCCTAGCGCGGCAGTGAACCCGTGTGAAGCATCCAGAGCACATACCGGACTGTGGAGTCCTTAAACCCATGGACTAAGATGTCCTTAACCTGGACCGCAATGTCCTTAAACTACCCATTGACCGAGATGTCTTAAAACTACCCATGGACCGCAATGTCCTTAAACTACCCATTGACCGAGATGTCTTAAAACTACCCATGGACCGCAATGTCCTTAAACTACCCATTGACCGAGATGTCTTAAAACTACCCGTGGACCGCAATGTCCTTAAACTACCCATTGACCGAGATGTCTTAAAACTACCCATGGACCGCAATGTCCTTAAAACTACCCATGGACCGCAATGTCCTTAAACTACCCATGGACCGCAATGTCCTTAAACTAGAACCATAGAGCCTCCATATGCTCTTTTGTCGGATCTAAACGGTCCTGTTTAAGTTGATCTTAGCCTCAAAGATGGCTAACGCATCCTTAAAACCTCCAAGCAGACTGGACTATGAATCCCCCTAATTAACTCTGGCTCGAGGGTACATCTCTGAACCCCTCTGACACCCGTCGTTGTAATTCTTCAACGTCGTCAGAGAGGTGATGGGTCCCGACGGCCACACATACGATGGACCACTATGTCCTTAAACTGGAACAATGAAGTCCAAACGCTCCTTTGTCGGATCTAAACGATCCCGTTAAGTTGATCTTAGTCTCAAACTAGACTAACGTATCCTTAACAAATGTTTGAGTTGATCTTAGCCTCAAGTATGGCTAACGTGTCCTCAAACCAAACCCCTAAACCCAAATCTAAGATAACACGGATTTGGACTAGTCCACGCCCTACGGGCGACGACATAACTCGGTCTCCGTAAACGATCCACGGGCAATAAAACATAAAACAAAAACACACGACACGAAGTGACCATCTGGAGAAGGAGAAAGTTGTTACCGCGATGCGGTAGCGTAATTAACTGCAGGGGCTTGCGCCTGCAGGGAAGAGCGTCCCCACAATCAAAAACCCCTCAAACGAGGGGGAATCTGACGAAGTCTGCTACATCGGACGCATCCGTCTAAACCTCCGATACATGGCGCCATGGATCAACTTGGCATCTTCGGAGAGGTGGACGGATATCACCTATTGGCATCTGCCCCGAACCTCAGGCGAGACGGCCCGACGTCCCGCGTGTCCGTTCGGAAGGGAACACCCGGCTATTCAATCGCGACAATCCTGCACATCATATCTCAGCAACACATAATATCATATATCATCAACGTAAGTAAGTATGTGTACCCCGATTGTCGTTGATGTATAGCAACGAAACCGGCGATATCGACATACTACACTTACGGTCACAGAAAAGAAAGTGTAAAACTACAATATTTGGAATCTGTATTCTCTTTAGACATCGTAAATGCGAAATATCACATACTTCGTATTTCATGCCTAACTATATGAATTCCATATATTGTATCACATTCCAGATAAATAGACAGTATTAAAGTTTTCGATCGAATGATCAAATACCCAAAATTCCCTAAAGCTCAACACTTGAGCGAAGTTCAATAGTCCCGGAGTGTGCCACAGTAGTAGTGGTCCAGCCGTAGAAGGGTCAAGCCAACGCCTCACATGTGGCACGCCGTACTGCCTCAAACCCTAAGGTTCAAAAGTCAGTTCATGACGGTCACATAATCGAGTTAAGGTTTGTTGTCTTCTAGAGGGTCCACCACTTAACTTGCATGTATTTGCGAAAGATTTAAACCCCGTGAAAAAGTGAGTTAATGATACTCGTTCGAACATTTTAATACTTTCTAAGTTACCCGGAAAAAGGCACGAAATTAAAATTCCGATCGAATCATAGAATCCAAAACAATCTCCAGAACATACAGCACTAAATTCAGATTAAAAATACCCAAAAAATATACAAGCAGAAAAAATAATTACTGTACAAAAACGGCATAATAATTCATCCGTACGGCCATGGAACCGCGGCCCAAGCAGGCTCTGGCCGCAGTTCCGCGGTGGAATGTACTGTTCATGGCATCGTTTTTTACATTTGTGCTTAAATTTCCCTGCTTAATTTTTTAAGGATTTTTAATACTGAAATATAACAGTTTTGAAAAAATGTCCAGAGAGTGCTAAAAACCGTATTTTTCGGTTCGATCGGAGTTTCAACTTCGTTAAAGTGTCGCCTAAAGTTCTAGGTTGGCTCTGATACCAATGTTAGGTGTACCTAGCACCTTATGAAGGGTTTGGAAGCATCACATGTACCAAAGATTAAATTTTTAGGGTGCTAAGTGAACACACAAAGAATCATTCGTAGAAAATTAGGGTTGCAAAAACAACACATCATGAAAAGTAGGAAAAGCTAGGGTTTTGAGAGTACAACCTTTGTAGCTCCCTACGCTAGACTCCTCGGCTACTTGGGGTTTGGAAAAGGTCCGCTTGAACGCCTCTAGGTCCACGATGATCCACCCGGAGTCCGCTTTGTCCAAGCTTGCAACTTCACAAGATCAAGAAAGAAAATGGAAGCTAACACTCTCCACTAATGGGCAAGAGTAGGGTAGAATGGTGTTGTGGTTCTTTTTCTCACTTCAAAATCCTATCTTGTTGAGTATTTTGCTCACTTGAGAGATCTAGAGAGCAAAAGAGCAAGGAAGAAGAAGATGATGGCTTTTTTTTTTGAAGAAGAGAAAATGATAAATCACTAAATGAAAAAATAGAAAATATATGTATATATATTTTTCACTCTTCATCTCAAACCATGGTTACATTATATGGATATTATTTCACTTGAGTTAAAACATAAAAGAAATGATTAACACATGGTTAAAAGGTAGGTGAGCATGGTTAGTTGAAGAAGAGTGTAGAAACCATGTATTAATCTTTATCTTTTATTTTAAAACAAATGCAAATATATGTATATATCCATATATATAAACATAAGGTGTGATTCTCATATTGCCATCATTTTCTATGTATATACAACCAAGAAGGATGACGTATGTATGTATGTATGCATGCACATCCATATGTACATGAACAAGAAAGAATGCATACATGCATGCATGCATCCAAAAATACAAGAAAGGATTTCTAGTGAGAAACTAATGGTTAAATGATAAATCAACACTTGATTTAGTAATCCGGCCATATCACATACGACCCAACCAAAAGTGAGCCGCTCGATTAATATACGGTATCTTATACGCGCATTTTAGCCGGGTCCATACGCATATCGCATACGCGCACCACAACGTTTCGCCTGGACAAGGTAACTCCTTTGTGGGACTCTAAGACTCGTCAATACGCCGGCAGTGGGTGATGATCATATCAAGCACCCCCATTCCTCAAGCGGTCAGCTAAACATAACGGCCACCCGGGTATTGAGCGATCAGAAGAAAACAAGCGAACCTGCTACAACTCCCGTCGAGCCAACCGGCAACACTACCGTGCAGTCCGGTCACTTCGTCAGATATGCTGCATATCGAGCCTAGGGATGGTAAACGTCAGACCCTAATAACCGATAAGTCGTGCCGATGTGAGGCCCATAACGGGTCGAGAAACTACTGGTAACTCTTACCAGTAAATCTCTAAAACGGCCCTAGCCAGGGACTTCCCTGTTACGGCCAATCGAGCACAGCGCAACATCAACCCCCAATACTGGGAGAGACGAAACCCCTCCTATCGCTCATTTCCTCCATGTGACTCGGGACTGTACCCAAAAACCACCGTTTTGCATGCCCTCATGGACGTGGTAAGGTGGAAATCAAAGCACAGTGGGAATCACATAAGACTCTATGACGATCTCGGGTCTACATACTAACCTGCACCAGTGTCACCTGAGAACTGCTATCCGACGATAGATATAATTCCATATAGGAGTTCTCGGCGAGTCCGTCCAGTGTACCCAGTCACCACTGAGCACCCGTATACGATCTTGATGTCAAACATCGATGAATGTGGGAACATCCATCGCCCATCATATGGGTCTAGTATCATATACGCTTGTCTACTCTGGTATATCGATGCCCCATCTCGATACACCCACGACTAGGGACATTCCAGGATATGCTTATAAACTACAGATGTCCCACTAGTATGATCTCTATCATAATCACTGTAGTCAAGCCAATATCCTCAGGGCTTTATCAACATGTGTGAATGAATAAAAGAATGATCAAATCAACATGTCAGATAAAGAAGAACCAGATAGCATACTATCATATCGAGCAAGAAAGTCATCTCTATATATGTCCAAGCATCCAATATAATATACATCATCTGTACAATTCTGGCCTCTAGGGCATACATACAACTAAGAAGTCCCCCACGGACTCAGCATCCATGCCAGCTCCGTTTGCAACTCTGAGGGTCATATCACCTGCCTTCAAAACCCTACACCTTCTCAGTGCCTGTAAAGAATTACAGATATGAGATCCTGATCCGGTATCCAATACCCAGGATGTAGAGTTTATTGATAGACAGTTTTCTATAACATACACACCTGAAGCTGAAGCCGCAACTTGCTTCAGATCCTGGGTTCTGGCCTTCCAAGCCCTGCAATCCTTTTTCCAGTGTCCACTCTTGTGACAGTAAAAGCATTCTTCCTTTCCCACAAGATTTCCCGCTACCTTTGTTTCCTTTGTCTTTCCCTTCGTATCCACATTACTAACACCGCCCCTTGGTTTGGCGGGGGCTTTCTTCTTCTTTCCCTTGGCTTTCGCCTTGGACCTAGAAGAGGAAGATCCTCCTGCAAACAAAGTGGATGTTTCCCTACCTTTCTGTAGGGTTCCCTCTGCACTCCTCAGCATGTTGAGGAGTTCTGAAAGTTCAACTTCTTTTTCTTGCAAGTTGAAGTTCAGGATAAACTGGGCGTAAGTGGAAGGAAGGGACTGGAGAATCAAGTCCGTGTAGAGCTCTTTCTCTACCGTGGTCCCTAGGTCCGTGAGCTCCTCAATGAAGCCAATCATCTTAAGCACGTGTTCCGCTACCGATGATCCGACGACCAATCTCGCCGAAAACAGCTTTTTCGAGACTTCGTATCTGGCGATACGAGATTGCTCTCCATACAGTTCTTTTGTATGGAGAAATATGGATTCAAGATCCATATTCTCGTGCCTACTCTGATGTTCATTGTCCATAGAGGCAAGCACGAGGCACTTGTCCTTCGCGCAATCGATTTCCCAGGTCTTACGGATTTCCCTATCCGCGACGCTGGTTTGGGGACCTGGGACAGGGGGAGCTTTGGTGGTAAGGAGATACCCCAACTTGTCATAAGTGATTGCCATTTTGACATTCCTGAGCTAATCTTTGTAGTTTGGCCCTATCAGTATGTTTTTATCTAGTAGTAACTTAAGTCCAGTCATGATGTTTGGTCGCTGCAATTAGGAGAGAGAGAAGAAACACTTTAGCATGATGTTCTTGCAAGTTTAGAGTGGTTTTTAATTTGTCTAAACAGGATGGCTCCCACTGTTTCTCGAATCCCTCCTCAAACCAAAAAAGAAGAATTAATCAGGATCAATCTCACCGTACAATACTTGCTTAACCGTTCAGCTAGGCTATTGTCGGTACTTCGAGGGAGGTTTTCCAACGCTTTCGCAAAGTTCCTTAATTAAATAACCTCTTTTCCCTGTGGGCGTAGCCCCGCTAATACCTTTCTAGACACCTACTTGGTTTATAGCATTGATCGTTAAGTGAGAAATTTCCCGAGGAGTAGCATATACTCACAGTAGGATCGGGATCCAAATATCATTGCGTGACAAAACTGAAGGAATCCTACCAGAATCATCACACTCCAAATGGTATGCAGCGCTAGCAAGTTTCAGTTCTTTTGAAACTCCCGATGTAGATTTTTGCCCCATGCTCTTATGACCTTGACTTTGTCCAACAAATCATAAGTCACATGTCAAGTTCTACCCGTCATTCTCCAGGTTAATTTGAACCCACCCGCACCTACCCTTGACTTTGGCCAACAAGGCAGTACGACTGTCCCAAACCAACACATCTATCTATGCTGCACATGAATACCCAATAACTACCAATCACTATGCCTTGACTTTGGCCAACAAACATAGCTTGAATACTATAGACTATCCATGTGAAACGACGGAGGGCTACGAATGGTTTTGGCGAAACCGTGAACGTAGTGAACTTGATATAATCGATGGAACGAGATAGCTTTTCAAAGGAGTAGCTTAAGCTCCGCGTTTAAAAGTTATTTTTTGAAAAAAACCCGAGTGGTTTTGAAAGTGTTCCAACGACTCAACTTTGGTTTATTTTCTTGCATTAATTTAATGTGTCCCATCATTTAATCCTACCATTGCAGGAAACAACGAAAATATGACGTACGCTTATTCAATCCGCATTCGCCACAGGGCCCCGTCATTACCCGTTAGGTTACTTAACTAATGACAGAGCGGGGGTTGGACTAGCTCGGATGCAAAACATAAGCAACGCCTAAATAGATATCATATATAGATATACACATTCGTCACATGCAATGATAGCCATTCCAGATCACAGACGAATACATTGGATATACTAGGAATCCGCAATCCGTACGAGCCTGTAACGAAAAGCGGATTACACGGTCGCGATGAATAGCCAAGACCACACCCTAGACCCCTACGGGTGCGGCAAACTACCCGCCAAGTACCCGAGGCGAAGCAACCTCCCTCAACACCGTGAGTAGGCCACTCAGCACTTCGAGATACCCGGTAGTTTGTGCACCCCACCTTGGGTCTATCCTAGGAGCAAAAACAGTAAAAGAAATTATACAATGACGGCTACAACCCCATCCCGGTTGTGCGGCCATATAAATAATATTACATCAATCACAAATTTACATGAATTGAAAGAAAAAGAAAACTCTCATCTCACAACCCCCCGGCTATTCATCCGCGACAATCCAATGAATTCATATACACATACCTGTTAGTGTATATGCCCTAGAGGCCATTACTGTATCATACTAGTTTGTATATTACTTAATGGAAGCTTGGGATATTCACCTTGTATAAACAATCTTGCTCAATATAGTAGTATGCTACTTGGTTTGTTTCTACTTCAATGTGTATATGTGTTTATTTTAGTATATCACATATACACATTAGTGGAGCCCTTAGGATCTTTGCTTGATTACCAGTGTTGTGATGGCAGTCACACTAGTGGGGGCTGGGTAATCTATAAGCACATCCTTATGCAGGTCCCTAGTCGCAGGACTATTGAGACAGGGCATCGATGCTCCGGAGTAGACTAGCGTATGCGCTTCTCATCCCAGTGTGGGAGATGGTCTGTCCCACAGCCATCAGTACGTCGTACTGGAGATAGTATGCGGGTGCTCCTTGGGTTACGAGTACACTGGACAGGACTCGTCGGGAACCGTTGGTTGGTACTATACCTATCGTCAGTTATCAGTTCCCAGGTGACATGAGTACAGCTTAGTCCGCTGACTTGACACTGTCACTTCGCCTCGAGTGTGTTCCCACTGTACTTAGATTACTACCCTACCACGGCTCAAAGGAGTCGTGCAAATAGGTAGTAGTTGGGTGCAGTCCCGAAGCACTTGGAGGCAGTGACGGTTAGACAGGATTCGTCTCTCCCGGTATTGGGGGTTGACATTGCGCTGTGTCTAGGAGAGCCATTACACGAGTAGTCCCTGGCCAGGGAAAGCGAGATATACTGGTAGGTTTCCAGTGTTATCTCAGGGTGTTCTGGGCTTCACTCCGACACGACTTGTACCGCTATTGGGGGACTGACGTTTACCGCCCCCTAGGCCCGCCATGCGATGTATCAGACGAACAGACCGGACTGTATGGAGACTGTCACAGTCAGACTCAGTAGGAGTTCAGATGGGTTTCACCTCGTCAGTCTTCTTGTCGGCATCTACCTGGGGACCGTTACGCACAGCTAGTGCCGCTTGCGGTCTGTGGTTAAACCCACTGCCAGCGTAGTGTCGAGTCTTTAGAGTCCCACACAGAAAGATATTCGCCTTTAGGAAAAAGAGTAGAGGTCGCATGGTTTTGCGACAGGGTTCGGTAACATCCGTGCACTTGTGCACGTACAGTGTCCGGACAGTTAACACTAGCGGGCTTTGGTTTAAGCCAGATCCTAGTGTACGTTTTGGGATTGGTTTTTTCTAGTATGTATTCGTGTTCCTCGGAACGCGGATGCGGGTGTGTATGCACAGTTGACGGAGAGACAGAGGCAGAGGATTCTCATTAGGGTTGTTGACTGTTGACTGTTGACTGTTGACTTTTTGCTCAACCCTAATGAGAATATGATATATGATTAACATTAATATTAATTAAGTATTATAGTGACATGGTTGTTGAGGGGTTGACTTTGTTGACTTGTTTACTTTGTTGACCGGTTGACTAGGTTGGACTAGTTGACCATCATCATGACAATAGCTATCATTTCATGGCAAAGGCTTTTGCTTGTTTGTTTATCTTGTGCAAAATGAGTGCATGAAATGATATGGCTATTGTAGCTTAAACCATCACTAATACTTGATTGCTATTATTGGTTATGATGGCTTTGGATTATGAGAGCCAAGAGAGAAAAGTCTTGCTCATTCTATCATTCTCATTCTCTCTCTTGGCTTGAGCTCTCACCCTCTTCTTCTTGCTCTCCCTTTCTCTCTAGTCTTTGGTTCATTTGTCTCATGAGTTGAGAAGCAAGAACCATAGAGAAATATCCCAACACATTCTCCTCTACTCACTCTAGTTCATAAGGTTTAGCAAACCGAGTGAACTAGTTTCTTCAAAGCTCGAAGAAGAAGCCAAAGGTAGAAGCTTTCGGGTGGATCGATCTTCGGCGCAAGGAGACGACGGAGTGAAGCCAATCCGTACACCATCGAGAGTCAAAGACGAAGGAGTTCAAGAAAGAAATATATAACCCCCTAACCGAGTAGTTAACAACTCCTAATTAGGTTGTTAGGTAGATAGTTTAACAAAGATCCGGTTTGAGTCCATGTTACCTCCTCTAGAAAATCGTTTTTCGTCATTTCCGCAAGCCCGTAAGTACCGGGAGCGGTAGCATGGACTTACAGTGGTATCAGAGCCTAGTTAAACTCTATCTAACATGTTAGCATAGTAGCTAGAAATTCGATCGGAGAAAAAGTCCCGAAATGAACCCGGAATTCATGCTTGCTGTCGAATTTTTCCTCTGTTCCAAGAATGATAAATCATACTTTAAAATTCGGCTCAGGGTTTTTATAGCAAACTGCAAAAATTTCATCCACTGATCCGATCAAAGCGCCGCGGAAACGCGGCGGGAGCGTGCTCCCGCCGTGGTTCCGCGGCCGAGTTGACTCGGCCGTGGGAAATTTTGGTTGCAGTTTGTTCAGTGGGGTATTTTGGGAATTTTGGTATATGTTTTTTCAGCCCAGATTTTCCAGAAAGAAAATTTTGTTTTTGGGGCTTTAAAAACCGTATTTTGATTGAGTTTCTAAAGACTTAAGCTGACGGGTTTTTATCTGTGATGTGATATTTGTATTGAACGTCTGCTAATCGCTATATGTCGATTAGTGGGGGTTATACAAATCTATGATCTGTAATGTTATTGGTTTGTGTATATGAATTCATTGGATTGTCGAGGGTGAATAGCCGGGGGTTGTGAGACGAGAGTTTTCTGTTCTTTCAATTCATGTAAATTTGTAAATTGATGTAATAATTATTTGTATGGCCGCACAACCGGGTCGGGGTTGTAGCCGTCATTGTATAATTTCTTTTTACTGTTTTTGCTCCTAGGATAGACCCATGGAGGGGGTGCACAAACTACCGGGTATCCCGAAGTGCCGAGTGGCCTACTCACGGAGTTGAGGGAGGTTGGTTCGCTTCGGGTACTTGGCGGGTAGTTTGCCGCACCCGTAGGGGTCTTGGGTGGGGTATTGGCTATTCACCGCGACCGTGTAATCTGCTTTTCGTTACAGGCTCGTACGAATTGCGGGTTCCTAGTATATCCAATGTGTTCATCTGTGATCTGAAATGGCTATCATTGCAATATATCTATATATGATATTATTTAGGCGTTGCTTATGTTTTACAGCCGCTCTAGCCCAGCCCCCGCTCTGTCGTTAGTTAAGTAACCTAACGGGTAATGACGGGGCCCCGTGGCGAATGCGAATGGCATAAGCGTACGTCATATTTTGGTTGTTTTCTGCAATGGTAGGATTAAATGATGGGACGCATTAAAAGAACAAATGCAAGAAAAATACACATTAAAAGAACTAATGCAAAGAAAAATAAACCAAGTAAAAGTCGTTGGAACACTTTCAAAAACCACTCGGTTTCTTTTCAAAATAACTTTTAAATGCGGAGCTTGAGCCACTCCTTTTAAAAGCTATCTCGTTCCATCGATCATATCAAGTTCACTACGTTCACGGTTTTGCCAAAACCATTCGTAGCCCTCCGTCGTTTCACATGAATAGTCAATAGTATTCAAGCTATGTATGTTGGCCAAAGTCAAGGCATAGTGATTGGTAGCTATTGGGTATTCATGTGTAGCATAGATAGATGCGTTGGTTTGGGACAGTCGTACTGCCATTTTAGCCAAAGTCAAGGGTAGGTACGGGTGGGTCCAAATTAACCTGGAGAATGACGGGTAGAACTTGACATGTGACTTATGATATTTTGGCCAAAGTCAAGGTCATAAGAGCATGGGGCAAAAATCCACATCGGGAATTTCAAAAGAACTGAAACTTGCTAGTGTTGCATACCATTTGGAGTGTGATCATTCTGGTAGGATTCCTTCAGTTTCGTCATGCGATGATATTTGGATCCCGATCCTACTGTGAGTATATGCTACTCCTCGGGAAATTTCTCACTTAATAATCAGTGCTATAAACCAAGTAGGTGTCTAGAAAGGTGTTAGCGGGGCTACGCCCCCAGGGAAAAGAGGTTCTTAAATTAAGGAACTTCGCGAAAGCGTTGGAAAACCTCCCTCGAAGTACCGACACCAGCCTGGCCGAACGGTTAAGCAAGAATTGTACGGTGAGATTGATCCTGACTAGTTTTTCCTTTTTGGTTTGAGGAGGGATTCGAGAGACAGTGGGAGCCATCCTGTTTAGACAAACTAAAAACCATTCTAAACTTGCAAGAGCGTCATGCTGAGTGTTTCTTCTCTCTCCTAATTGCAGCGACCAATCGACATGACTGGACTTAAGTTACTTCTAGATAAAAACATACTGACAGGGCCAAACTACAAAGATTGGCTCAGGTATGTCAAAATAGCAATCACTTACGATAAGCTGGGGTATCTTCTTACCACCAAAGCTCCCCCTGTCCCAGGTCCCACCTCCAGCGTCGCGGATAAGGAAATCCGTAAGACTTGGGAGATTGTTTGCGCGAAGGCCAGGTGCCTCGTGCTTGCCTCTATGGACAACGAACATCAGAGGAGGCACGAGAATATGGACCTTGAATCCATATTTCTCCATACAAAAGAACTGTATGGAGAGCAGTCTCGTATTGCAAAATACGAAGTGTCGAAGAAGTTATTTTCGGCAAGGTTGGCCTTCGGATCATCGGTAGCGGAACACGTGCTTAAGATGATTGGCTACATAGAAGATCTCACGGACCTTGGGACCACGTTGGAGAATGAGCTCTATACGGACTTGATTCTCCAGTCCCTTCCTTCCACTTACGCCCAGTTTATCCTGAACTTCAACTTACAAGAAAAGGAAGTTGAACTTTCAGAACTCCTCAACATGCTGAGGAGCGCAGAGGGCGCCCTACAGAAAGGTAGGGAAACATCCACATTGTTTGTAGGAGGATCTTCCTCTTCTAGGTCCAAGGCGAAAGCCAAGGGAAAGAAGAAGAAAGCCCCCGCCAAACCAAGGGGCGGTGTTAGTAAAGTGGATACGAAGGGAAAGGCAAAGGCAACAAAGAAAGCGGGGCAGCTTGTGGATAAAGAAGAATGCTTCTATTGTCATAAGAAGGGACACTGGAAGAATGATTGCAGGGCTTGGAAGGCCATAACACAGGATCTGAAGCAGGTTGCGGCTTCAGCTTCAGGTGTGTATGTTATTGATAACCGTCTTTCAATAAACACTACTTCCTGGGTATTGGATACCGGATCAGGATCTCATATCTGTAATTCTTTGCAGGCGTTGAGAAACCGTAGGTTTTTGAAGGCAGGTGACATGACCCTCAAAGTTGCAAACGGAGCTAGCATGGATGATAAGGCCGTGGGGGACTATCACCTGGGAATGTCAGATGGACATGTTTTGGTTTTGCGTAATTTCTTTTTTGTACCCAACGCAACTTGTAATATCATTTCTGTATCTTTGGTTTCTAAAGAAGGTTATGAATTTGCTTTTGTAAGCAATGTTGTAAACATTCACCTTAATCAAGTTATGATTGGGTCAGGTACATTGAGCAATGGTATATACGTATTAAACCAACCACAAATTTTCAATGTCCAGAATACACACAAAAGAAAGTCTCCGGAAATAAATCAGACTTTCTTATGGCATTGTAGACTGGGTCACATCAATGAGAGAAGGTTGACGAAGTTACATACAGAAGGATATTTGAATCCGTTCGAATATCAATCGTATGCCACTTGTCAATCCTGTCTCAATGCAAAGATGACAAAGACTCCGTTCACTGGACACGGAGTAAGAGCGAGCGAGCTATTGGGACTCGTACACAGCGACGTGTGCGGTCCAATGTCTACACATGCGCGAAGCGGTTATTCTTACTTCATTACTTTTACGGATGACTTTTCGAGGTACGGTTATGTCTTCTTAATGAAACATTAGTCCGAAGCCTTCGGAAAATTCCAGGAATATAAGAATGAAGTAGAAAAAAAAACTGGCAAAAGTATCAAGATTCTAAGATCGGATCGAGGTGGTGAATACTTGAGTGCCGAGTTCCTAGACTATTTAAAAGAGAACGGAATTCTCTCTCAGCTTACTCCTCCATACACTCCGCAACATAACGGTGTATCGGAGAGACGGAACCGAACCCTATTGGATATGGTACGGTCCATGATGAGTAACGCTGAGTTACCGTGATCATTCTGGGGGTATGCACTAGAATCGGCTGCATACCTTTTGAACCGAGTTCCCACTAAGACTGTGCCTACGACACCATATTAGATGTGGTGTAGGAAGAGACCCTATCTTAATCACATTAAGACATGGGGAAGTCCAGCTTTTGTCAAAAAGCAGCATGCGGACAAGCTCGAGGCACGCTCAGTACAGTGCAAGTTCGTGGGATATCTAAAGAACTCCAAGAGATATTTCATCTACTGCGAAGAGGAACAAAATGTTTTTGTTTCTCGTCATGCCCATTTTCTAGAACACCAGTTCTTAGAAAAGGAAATAAGTAGGAGCGCAGTAGAACTGGAAGAAATTCCAGAACCACGAGCTATTACTGAAAGCTTAGTAGAACCAGAGGGTTCAAAAGAAAATGACATTCCTACGCCGCTCCGCAGGAGTAGTAGGCAATCTCATCCGCCCGAGAGATACTACGGTTTTCTCATAGACGGGGATAGAGAGGATTGCATCATAGATTATGATGAGCCGACTAGCTTCCAGCAAGCCATTCAGAGCGTTGACTCAGTAAAATGGCTGGATGCAATGCGGACCGAAATGGAGTCCATGTACACCAACAAAGTATGGACGTTGGACGTTGCTCCAGATGGGGTAAAACCTGTAGGATGCAAGTGGATCTTCAAAAGGAAGATTGGTGTAGATGGACAGGTTGAGACCTATTAAGCTAGACTGGTTGCAAAGGGTTTTCGTCAAAGACCTGGTTTGGACTATGACGAGTCCTTTTCTCCAGTAGCTATGCTGAAATCCATTCGGATCCTTCTTGCCATTGCTGCCTTCCACGATTATGAGATTTGGCAGATGGACGTAAAGACCGCTTTTCTAAATGGAAATTTAGAGGAGTGTGTTTATATGGACCAGCCAGAGGGTTTCATTCAGAGTGGGAGCAGCGGAAAGGTGTGCAAGTTGCTTAAGTCCATCTATGGACTAAAGCAGGCATCGCGGAGTTGGAACATCTGTTTTGATGAGACGTTCAAGGAATTTGGCTTTATCAAAAATCCAGATGAACCATGCATCTATAGTAGATTTGTAGCGAGAACTGTAGTATTCCTCGTTTTATACGTGGATGACATTCTCTTAATAGGAAATGACATTCCTATGCTACAATCTGTCAAGGGGTTCTTGTCACACAGGTTCTCCATGAAAGACCTGGGTTTTACCTCATACATTCTGGGGATCCGGATCTATCGTGACAGATCCAAGAGGATATTATGACTTTCACAGTCCAGGTACATCGACACCATACTGAAAAGATTCAGTATGGAAGATTCCAAGCGCGGTAATCTACCGGCTTGTCACGGGATCACCCTCTCCAAAGAGATGTCTCCCAAGACTGATTTGGGAAGGGATCGCATGTGTAAGTCCGCGAGGACGCCCCGGCCGTCGATCCGACGCCGGAAACGGGGAAACAAAAACTTTACAAAACTTGCAACCGGCACCACCGCGCACTTTTCACCCGGATCGGGCCATTAACCTAGCTAACTAGCAAACTAGAAAAGAGTAGAGAAGTTATACCAAGCGATCCGTGTCCTTCGGTCTTCATCTCCACTCCGATCTCTCGCGGAATCTCCGTCCATCATCGTCTCGTCGGAAAGGGCACCACGTAGCCGGAATCTTTTACGGGCTCCCGCCTCTTGACCGAGGCAACTCGGGCGCGAAGTTGGCTAGCTGACGCGTCCAAGGGATGATATAGAATAATGTAGAAAGCTTGTCTCTTTTGGGGTTCTTGAAGTTGCCATGGATGGAAGGATTTGAGGAGGAGAAAGAATGAAAGAAAGAAGCTTGGAATCTTTAGCAAGCAAAGAAGTATATAATGAGATGAATCAAATCCCTCACTCAAATGAGCACTCTCATCCTCTCCTCACAAAGTGGCCGGCCCTCTCATTTCATGGTGGAGATTGGAGAGAGAAAAAGGCAAGTGTGTTAAAAAAAACAAGTGTAGAAAAAATGGTGTGTATATTAAAAGGAATATTTTTCACAACCATTTTCCAAACTCATCAAATCAAAGCACCATCAAATGAAAACCAATGGAATGGACCAAAAGGGAATCTCATGATTATGAAGCCACATATATTCATGAAACCCCTCAACAAATAAGTTAATTGCAAACCTGCAATTAACCCCCTCCATCAGAAACTCTGGCCGTCAAGGAATAAAAGAAAACCGGCCGGAACGGAATGCAAACTGGCAACTTCAGAAAACTGATCCCGTAATAAATTACAGGAAAACCCCGCTACTGCAAATAGATGCCCGCATTTGTATTCCTACTGAACACAAATGCAAAGAGACAAAACTACATTATCTAATACTAGGATCCGGCTTAAGCCAAAGCCGGCTAGTAAAAACCGTCCGATCACGATCCGTGCAATACCGCACGTATCTGATCGAACCCTGCCATATCTCCATACGGCCTCTACAGCCTTTCGCCCGAAACCTGAGTAACTGAGTGTGGTGGACTCTAAAGACTCGTCAATACTATGGCTGTGGATTTAACCACTAGCACGTCAGAGGTATAAGCCAATACGTAACGGGCTAGCAGGTATTGACTGAAAGGGACGTCGATGAGCGAACTCATCCTGACACCCTACTGAGCCTGTCAGTGACAATATCCGTACAGTCCGGTCCGTTCGTCTATGAGCATCGCATGGCGGGCCTAGGGGGTTGGTAAAAGTCAGACCCCCAAAAGCGGTACAAGTCGTGTCGGAGTGCAGCCCAGAACACCCTGAGATACTACTGGAATACCTACCAGCAAATCTCCTGCCTTGGCCAAGGACTTTTCATGTTCTGGCTCTCCTCGACACAGCGCGACCTCACCCCCAATACCGGGAGAGACGAACCCCTGCAGATCCGCTCACTGCCTCCATGTGGCTCGGGACTGTACCCAACTAAAACCTGTTTGCACGACTCCTTTGAGCCGTGGTAGGGTAGTAATCAAAGCACAGTGGGAACTCAAACAAGACAAATGACGATCCCAGGTCGATGAACTAACCTGTACACATGTCACCAGGTAACTGCTATCTGACGTCTGGTATAAACCCAACTAGCAGGTTCCCGGCGAGTCCTGTCCGGTGTACTCATAACCCAATGAGCACCTGTATACATCTTAGGTGAACCAACTGACACCAGTGGCTTGTGAGACCGGCCACCGCCTCTCGTCGGGGTCTCGACTGTATACACTAGTCTACTCTGGAGAATCGATGCCCTGTCTCGAAACTCCCATGACTAGGGACCTTTTAAGGATATGCTTATAGACCCCAGCTCCCACTTATATGATCGCCCTCATACTGCTGGAAGTCAAGCAAGAATCCCAGGGGCTCTATCAACGTATAATAGCGACTCGTAAGTTCACCTAAAGCAGTACACGATGATAAAGATAAACCAGATAACATACTATCATCTTGAGTAAGACTGTCCTACTGGGACAGGTCCTCCCTCAATCATTGCAATCACGTGCCTGTGATCCAATAATTGACTCTGAGGGCACTATCTCCAACAATCTCCCACTTGCACTCACGGCTAATTATTGCGATGTCGCATACTCACAGCCCGTGTGATACCGAACACCCAACTCCTCTACTAGTCAGTCTCACAAAACTCGTTTGCGAAACCAATGCGTTCGAGGAATAGCCTCAGTGAGTGGATCCGCTCTGGTGTTTCCTTCTATGTCTCTCTTTATCTCAAGTTCGCGGAGAAAGCCATCTCTCGAAATGAGCAATACCTGTCTTAGAATGTGTCTGGATGTCTGATGGGACCTAGCTCATAAATGAACTCCAAATCCAAACTTCTTAGACTGTATCGTCAACTGAACTTAATCAGTATCCTGCGCCATGCCCTCCCTCAGTATCCACCTGGACCACCTGTCCAAAACACTGCCCCTCGTCAGAAGGAAAACTATAACTCTGACAGCCACTCTGCCATCCAGGTCACCTTGGAAGCCTGGAATGATAACTGTCTCCCGAAGGAGAAAGCTGTTATCATATCCCTAGAACATCCACTTATGTTCTAAAGCTGCTTCCGATTGTTTCTCCAGGATTGGATGAATATCAACTTATTGCATCTACTGCAAGAACAACATCTGGTGTGGTACTTGACATCTCATGATTGACTCAATTGCCTAAGCAAGTGATCTGCCAATCATGCACATCCCTCTCCCCTTTAGTCTGTAAGACACCTTTAGAGAGGGTGACTCCAATACCGGCAGGTACACCACCATGCCAGGAGTCGTCCATTCTAAATACTCTTGGAATGCTGTCTAAGTACCCTGATTGGGAAACCACCGAAATCTAGATCTAAAACCATAGATCTAGTTACCAGAATGTCTGATGTAAGATCCAAGTCCTATGAGGAGAAACTACTGTGTGACGACTAAAGTATAACCGATCATAGTATAGAAATATCACTTCCTACTCCGTGTATGTCATCAAATACCAGGACATTACACCCTACTACCTTCTCAACAGATCCATCCCCTATTCTGATGAAATCAAAACTATGACTGTCACATCAGAAATAGATGATCTATCTCCGCTATATCTGCTTTAGTCTATAAATAGACATAAGCCTGATGTCCACCAATGCTTCCGCTGCTCCCACTGACTACGACAACCCTCTGGCAGAGTCATATAGACGTGTACTTCTAAAACTAGTTTAGAACGACGCTATACTCATTCTCCTGCCGGGTCTCACAGTCTGGAACAACAGCAATGGCAAGTCTGGGTAAACAAGAACCTCTCTGCCACCGTCCTTGAGTATACCGAAGTACCTCTCGGGTGCCTGAGGTTACCCACCTTATATGCCGAGTGGCCAATGGAATGTCAAACCAGATTGAATCTTTAGGTTCTTATCAAATCTTCAGTAATCGTTTGCGGTTCTGGAATCACTTCCAGTTCTACCATACTCCCACAACTGTTTTCTGAAAAAATCCATTTTATTAAAACTGTGGCGAGTCAAGAACAATATCACTATTGATCTTCCAGATGGTAGAATATCAACCCTCTGCATAGCCCGGGTCAACCCACAAACAGCCATTACAGAAACGTGCCTTGAGTTATCCGGAGTCTGGTTTTAAGCATAAGCCGGACAACTCCCCGTATCTTAACAATGTCAAGATATGAACTCTTCTATATCCAATATAGAAACAGAGGCACTGATTTAATTGAACCAGATTCAAATCATGCAGCTGTCTCCAGTGCATGTCAACTGAATGGAAGGAGGCCGATCAGCGTTACTCAACTTAGGATTGCTTCCAATTATGAGTAACCTGAAAGAGAAGCAAGTTCTCTTAACCACTACTATCAACTGAATACCATGTACAAGTATCTAAATCTTCGATCACTTTGAAGAATCCCGATGCTTGCAACACCTGGTTCACTACTTTATTCTTATACCTATAACTTCTCAAAACTTCGACCCTGTGTTTCTACGAAACACCTGTCTAAGAACTAGAGAAGTCATAAGTAAACAGAATACAGTACGAGGACCAACCCCTCTGTCCTCATGGACACTGAACAATATACAATACTCTGTATAAGTCCCCTGAGTCGAATGACTCATTCACTGTGTGTCGTAGGTTGAAAACTGTACTTTTGGTTAAGAAGAATTACACCGCTGTTCAATGCTCCTTACCTAACCATCCACTGGTATTGGTAAATGTCATAGACATAATTTCAAAAAGGTATGTCTCACTCTATAAAAATAGACGTACAGATATATCAATTTGAAATTGGTGCACAACAACGGATATTCAAAACCAAATATTTGCCGACCGGCAAACAACCCAGGTGACTTCCTCAAATATCACCAATTACAACGAATCCCGATATAATGAGGATGATCACCTAAATCCCAATAACTTACTCCCACTCATCATCTGTAAAACCATACAGATGTGAGAATCCTACCTGGTAAATACATACCCTGGAGCAAGTGTCTAATTGGGAAATCAGTTTTCTTTTAACAGTACACAGTGAAACTGAAACATTGAAATGTTTCGATGGGGTATCCTGGTATTCCTAGTAATGCCTCTTCCATTATCCAGATTCACAACTGTAACCGTATAATTCTTTGCCGCTTCTCTAAATCCCTTTATATGTCTTTAGTCATTACCTTCTGTACACCCCTTTAGGCCAAATGGTTTTCTTCCTTCCCTACCGTTCGGCACCAGCCTATGGTTTGGAAGAAGACTATCCAATAAGCATAATGGGTGTACTGTCCTAATCCTAGGAGCACTCGCAATGCGAGAGAAGGTGAAGATAAAAGACACCTGAATGTACTTTATTCCTATTTCTCCTGAACCAGGATCCATCCCCGAACTGGAACAAGTTCCTTTCGAGTTCGTATATAACCATACGATGGATTATCCAATAAACTTGGGATCTTCGTAGTGACACAGAGTGTCCTGGAGAAATACAAAGGTGATTTGGGATCGGCGAAGAAATACTTGGTTAGGTCGTGAATAGCTGTCGCAATTTACTTTGCCCTCTTACTAATCCCTTACTTTGTCTGAACTTAATACCTTCTGTACACCGTTTAGGCTAATTGGTTTACTTCATTCCCTACCGGTCGGCACCAGCGTATGGTTTGGAAGAAGACTATCCAATTTGCGTAATAGGTGTACTACTCCTAAACCAAGGAGTACTCGCAACCTGAGAGAAGGTGAAAAGAAAAGACAACTGAATAGTCCTATCCGTTTTCTCCAGAACCAGAAACCATCCTCGAAGTCCTTCGAGTTCGTATATAACCATACGATGGTTTTGTCCATTGGAAGTGGACGTTCGTAGTAATACGGGGTGTCCCGGAGAAAAGGGTAAAAGTAGGAGTGGCAATGAGGTTTGCAACTCTGACAATCCAAAAGCCAGTGTTAAGTAGGTTCGGTCAACTTGGTGACTGAGTCATATTATAGGGTCGGGTCAATGGTCGCTGCCAAAGAGAGAGAGAAAAGAAACACTCAGCGTGCACTCTAACCTAGATCAGAATGGTTATCACTTTATCTAATCTGGAAACCTCCCACTGTAACTCAAATTCTTCTCCAAACCTCAAAGAAGAATTAGCCGGGATCACCCGAGGAGTAAACCAACTCATCAGTGGGAATCGGGATCCAACCATCATCGCATGATAACGAGACGGAATCCGCTCACGCTATCACACTCCAGAAGGTATGCGCATATCTGGCAAGTTTCAGTTCTTTTGAAACTCCCGATGTGGATTTTTACCCCATGCTCTTATGACCTTGACTAAGGCCAACAAATCATAAGTCACATGTCAAGTTCTACCCGTCATTGTCCAGGTTGATTTGAACCCACCCGTACAAGCCCTTGACTAGGGCCAACAAGGCTATACGACTGTCCCAAACCAACGCATCTATCTATGCAGCATATGAATACCCAACAGCTACCAAACACTGTGCCTTGACTATGGCCAACAAACACAGCTTGAATACTATTGACTACCCATATGAAACGACGGAGGGCTACGAATGGATTCTGGCGAAAACCTTTAACGTAGTGAACTTGATATCGTTGAAGGAACTGATAGCTTTATAAAAATATAGTGACGAAAACCTTTGCTAAAGAGGTCACTCCCGGTGAAGGGATCTCGGCTCTTTCCCCGTAGAATGAGGTGCAGGATATTCCAACTGAATACCACGATGCAAAGCAAAAGTAATCGGCTATAGTGAAGTTATTACTCTGACGCAAACTTCTGTCCAAGGGGTCACTCCCGGTGAAGGGATCTCGGCTCTTTCCCCATAGAATGAGGTGCAGGATATTCCAACTGAATACCACGATGCAAAGCAAAAGTAATCGGCTATAGTGAAGTTATTGCCCTGACGCAAACTTCTGTCCAAGGGGTCACTCCCGGTGAAGGGATCTCGGCCCTTGCCTCGTCGACTGAGGAGAACGATATTCCAACTGAATACCACGATGCAAAACAAAAGAGAACGCCCTTGCAATAACAGCTTTTTGAAAAAGTGTTCCAACAACATCAGAATAGGTTTGTTTATCTTGCATTGATCCAAATCAACGCAATCCCATCAATTGATCACACCACAAAGAATGAAAATATACTGATGTACGTATATGCCATCCGCATTCGCCACTGGGTCCCGTCATCACCCGTTAGGTTAGCTAACTAACGACAGAGCGGGGACTGGACTAGCGCGGATGAAAAACATATACAACATCTACTAGTATATATACAATATATAATTTTCGCTCAAGGCGTGAAAAAAATGCAGCAACACAGAAATGTATAGCAACACAGATCAATACAGATATCTGGGATCCCCGGGTTTCATAGAGCTGCTGCTAAAACCCGACGTTCCCCTGGTCGTGTGGATAGCCTGCGTAATGAAATCCTAGACCCCTACGGGCGTGGCAAGTTACCCGCCAAAACCTGAAGCGAGACAGCCCCTTTCAGCAACGTGAATGGACCACCCAACACTTCACGGAATCCGGTAACTTAGGCACCCCTCCTGGGTCAACCTGTACCCCCTACGAGTGCGGCGAATAGCCCGCCAATTCTAGAGTGAAGCCCCCTCCGTCTCAACGCCATGAGATGCGGGCTTGTTGCCCTCTAGAACCCGGCTGTCCGTGCACCCCTCCGCGGGGTAATCCTAGTACAGAAAGTAAAATATACATACAACGGGTACATCGACCACAACCAGGTCGTGCCCCAAAATAATAATACAATCAGGCAGTGACGGCAGTCCACATGTCGGACGCTCGCCCCGCAATATCAAATGTACATAAAAAACAAATCTGTACTAACATTGCATTCAGGCTATCCCCCACGACCGATCCGCAATATCACAGCACAAACCAAAACATCAACGTGAATGTCACGTTCGCAAATCCGTCTAAAAGGGCTATAGCCGATAGACTGGATTTACCGATCAAGTGACATTCACGGTCGCAGATATAATGTAAATACTGTGAACTAGCATGTTTAAAATATCCGATCGAACAAATTTAACAAAGTGGGCCCCAAGCAGTACAGTAGCACTTACAGAAATTCTGTGCCCAAAAAGAATATCCCAAAACCCCTATTTCCAAGTCTAAAGCCTTCTGGAAAAATCTGCCACGATGAACAGTTAAAAGCGCGGCAGAACCGCGGCCCAAGCATGGGTTTGGCCGCGGTTCCGCGGCGGTATAGTACGATCTCGAGACAAAATTTTACCAGAATTCTTATCTTTTCATGCACAGTGTTCTGCAACAACCTGAAAAAATTTTCGAGCAGAAAAAATTTCAACAAAAAACACAATGCATAGAAAATACGGTTTTTGGGGATTTTAGTTCGATCGAGTTCTAAACATACTAGAGCAAGCTAGGCAGGGTTAATGGCGTGTCTCTGATACCAATGAAAGACTGCGGGGGCGCCCCGGCCGTCGATCCGACGCCGGAAACGCGGAAACAAAAACTTTGCAAAACTTGCAACCGGCACCACCGCGCACTTTTCACCCGGATCGGGCCATTAACCTAGCTAACTAGCAAATTAGAAAAGAGTAGAGAAGTTATACCAAGCGATCCGTGTCCTTCGGTCTTCATCTCCACTCCGATCTCTCGCGGAATCTCCGTCCATCATCGTCTCGTCGGAAAGGGCACCACGTAGCCGGAATCTTTTACGGGCTCCCGCCTCTTGACCGAGGCAACTCGGGCGCGAAGTTGGCTAGCCGACGCGTCCAAGGGATGCTATAGAATAATGTAGAAAGCTTGTCTCTTTTGGGGTTCTTGAAGTTGCCATGGATGGAAGGATGTGAGGAGGAGAAAGAATGAAAGAAAGAAGCTTGGAATCTTTAGCAAGCAAAGAAGTATATAATGAGATGAATCAAATCCCTCACTCAAATGAGCACTCTCATCCTCTCCTCACAAAGTGGCCGGCCCTCTCATTTCATGGTGGAGATTGGAGAGAGAAAAAGGCAAGTGTGTTAAAAAAACAAGTGTAGAAAAAATGGTGTGTATATTAAAAGGAATATTTTTCACAACCATTTTCCAAACTCATCAAATCAAAGCACCATCAAATGAAACGCAATGGAATGGACCAAAAGGGAATCTCATGATTATGAAGCCACATATATTCATGAAACCCCTCAACAAATAAGTTAATTGCAAACCTGCAATTAACCCCCTCCATCAGAAAGTCCGGCCGTGAAGGAATAAAAGAAAACCGGCCGGAACGGAATGCAAACTGGCAACTTCAGAAAACTGATCCCGTAATAAATTACAGGAAAACCCCGCTACTGCAAATACATGCCCGCATTTGTATTCCTACTGAACACAAATGCAAAGAGACAAAACTACACTATCTAATACTAGGATTCGGCTTAAGCCAAAGCCGGCTAGTAAAAACCGTCCGATCACGATCCGTGCAATACCGCACGTATCTGATCGAACCCTGCCATATCTCCATACGGCCTCTACAGCGTTTCGCCCGAAACCTGAGTAACCGAGTGTGGTGGACTCTAAAGACTCGTCAATACTATGGCTGTGGATTTAACCACTAGCACGTCAAAGGTATAAGCCAATACGTAACGGGCTACCAGGTATTGACTGAAAGGGACGTCGATGAGCGAACTCATCCTGACACCCTACTGAGCCTGTCAGTGACAATATCCGTACAGTCCGGTCCGTACGTCTATGAGCATCGCATGGCGGGCCTAGGGGGTTGGTAAAAGTCAAACCCCCAAAAGCGGTACAAGTCGTGTCGGAGTGCAGCCCAGAACACCCTGAGATACTACTGGAATATCTACCAGCAAATCTCCTGCCTTGGTCAAGGACTTTTCATGTTCTGGCTCTCCTCGACACAGCACGACCTCACCCCCAATACCGGGAGAGACGAACCCCTGCAGATCCGCTCACTGCCTCCATGTGGCTCGGGACTGTACCCAACTAAAACCTGTTTGCACGACTCCTTTGAGCCGTGGTAGGGTAGTAATCAAAGCACAGTGGGAACTCACACGAGACAAATGACGATCCCAGGTCGATGAACTAACCTGTACACATGTCACCAGGGAACTGCTATCTGACGTCTGGTATAAACCCAACTAGCAGGTTCCCGGCGAGTCCTGTCCGGTGTACTCATAACCCAATGAGCACCTGTATACATCTTAGGTGAACCAACTGACACCAGTGGCTTGTGAGACCGGCCACCGCCCCTCGTCGGGGTCTCGACTGTATACACTAGTCTACTCTGGAGAATCGATGCCCTGTCTCGAAACTCCCACGACTAGGGACCTTTTAAGGATATGCTTATAGACCCCAGCTCCCACTTATATGATCGCCCTCATACTGCTGGAAGTCAAGCAAGAATCCCAGGGGCTCTATCAACGTATAATACCGACTCGTAAGGTCACCTAAAGCAGTACACGATGATAAAGATAAACCAGATAGCATACTATCATCTTGAGTAAGACTGTCCTACTGGGACAGGTCCTCCCTCAATCATTGCAATCACGTGCCTGTGATCCAATAATTGACTCTGAGGGCACTATCTCCAACAGCATGTCTATTATACCCTACGCTTCTGCGGTAGGCTCTATAATGTATGCGATGTTGTGTACCAGACCAGATGTAGCTTATGCACTGAGTGTGGTAAGCCGGTATCAGTCAAACCCTGGGGAGAAACATTGGATAGCAGTAAAGAACATTCTCAAGTACCTGAGAAGGACTAAGGAGATGTTCTTGGTGTATGGCGGAAAAGACCTCCAGATCGAGGCCTTTGCTGACTCCAGCTTCCAGAGTGACAAGGATGATTCCAAGTCCATGTCGGGTTTTGTCTTTACCCTCAATGGAGGGGCGGTGTGTTGGAAGAGTTCCAAACAGGAAACCGTTGCAGACTCGACGATGGAAGCGGAATATATCGCTGCTGCAGATGCTGCAAAAAAAGCTGTCTGGGTAAGGAAGTTCTTAACTGAACTTCAGGTGGTTCCGTCCATTGTTGATCCAATACCTCTGTATTGCGACAACAACGGGGCTATAGCTTTTGCAAAGGAACCAAGGTCCCATCAGAAGTCCAGACACATCTTAAGGCGGTATCACCTGATCAGGGAGATCGTGGGTAGCCAGGAGATCGAGGTTCGGAGAGTTTCTACAGAAGACAACACTGCTGATCCACTCACAAAGGCCTTGCCCCAGACTCAGTTCGAGCGGCTGATCGAGATGATAGGTCTTCGATACGCCAGTACATGGCCTTAGTGCAAGTGGGAGATTGTAAGTGTATATTCCCTAGAGGCCATTACTGTATCATACTAATTTGTATATTACTTAATGGAAGCTTGGGATATTCACCTTGTATAAACAATCTTGCTCAATATAGTAGTATGCTACTTGGTTTGTTTGTACTTCAATGTGTACATGTGTTTATTTTAGTATATCACCTATACACATTAGTGGAGCCCTTAGGATCTTTGCTTGATTACCAGCGTTGTGATGGCAGTCATACTAGTGGGGGCTGGGTAATCTATAAGCACATCCTTATGCAGGTCCCTAGTCGCAGGACTATCGAGACAGGGCATCGATACTCAGGAGTAGACTAGCGTATGCGCTTCTCATCCTAGTGTGGGAGATGGTCTGTCCCACAGCCATCAGTAAGTCGTACTGGAGATAGTATGCGGGTGCTCGTTGGGTTACGAGTATACTGGACAGGACTCGTCGGGAACCTTTGGTTGGTACTATACCTATCGTCAGTTATCAGTTCCCAGGTGACATGAGTACAGCTTAGTCCGCTGACTTGACACTGTCACTTCGCCTCGAGTGTGTTCCCACTGTACTTAGATTACTACCCTACCACGGCTTAAAGGAGTCGTGCAAACATGTAGTAGTTGGGTGCAGTCCCGAAGCACTTGGAGGCAGTGACGGTTAGACAGGATTCGTCTCTCTCGGTATTGGGGGTTGATATCGCGCTGTGTCTAGGAGAGCCATTACACGAGTAGTCCTTGGCCAGGGCAAGCAAGATATACTGGTAGGTTTCCAGTGTTATCTCAGGGTGTTCTGGGCTTCACTCCGACACGACTTGTACCGCTATTGGGGGACTGACGTTTACCGTCCCCTAGGCCCGCCATGCGATGTATCAGACGAACAGACCGGACTGTATGGAGACTGTCACAGTCAGACTCAGTAGGAGTTCAGATAGGTTTCACCTCGTCAGTCTTCTTGTCGGCATCTACCTGGGGACCGTTACGCACAGCTAGTGCCGCTTGCGGTCTGTGGTTAAACCCACTGCCAGCGTAGTGTCGAGTCTTTAGAGTCCCACACAGAAAGCTATTCGCCTTTAGGCCAAAGAGTAGAGGTCGCATGGTTTTGCGACAGGTCGCATGGTTTTACGACAAGGTTCGGTGACATCCGTGCACTTGTGCACGTACAGTGTCCGGACAGTTAACACTAGCGGGATTTGGTTTAAGCCAGATCCTAGTGTACGTTTTGGGATTGGATTTTTCTAGTATGTATTCGTGTTCCTCGGAACGCGGATGCGGGTGTGTATGCACAGTTGACGGAGAGACAGAGGCAGAGGATTCTCATTAGGGTTGTTGACTGTTGACTGTTGACTGTAAACTTTTTGCTCAACCCTAATGAGAATATGGTATATGATTGACATTAACATTAATTAAGTATTATAGTGACATGGTTGTTGAGGGGTTGACTTTGTTGACTTGTTGACTTTGTTGACCGGTTGACTAGGTTGGACTAGTTGACCATCATCATGACAATAGCTATCATTTCATGGCAAAGACTTTTACTTGCTTGTTTATCTTGTGCAAAATGAGTGCATGAAATGATATGGCTATTGTAGCTTAAACCATCACTAATACTTGATTGCTATTATTGGTTATGATGGCTTTAGATTATGAGAGCCAAGAGAGAAAAGTCTTGCTCATTCTATCATTCTCATTCTCTCTCTTGGCTTGAGCTCTCACCCTCTTCCTCTTGCTCTCCCTTTCTCTCTAGTCTATGGTTCATTTGTCTCATGAGTTGAGAAGCAAGAACCATAGTGAAAAATCCCAACACACTCTCCTCTACTCACTCTAGTTCATAAGGTTTAGCAAACCGAGTGAACTAGTTTCTTCAAAGCTCGAAGAAGAAGCCAAAGGTAGAAGCTTTCGGGTGGATCGATCTTCGGCGCAAGGAGACGACGGAGTGAAGCCAATCCGTACACCATCGAGAGTCAAAGACGAAGGAGTTCAAGAAAGAAAGGTATAACCCCCTAACCGAGTAATTAACAACTCCTAGTTAGGTTGTTAGGTAGATAGTTTAACAAAGATCCTGTTTGAGTCCATGTTACCTCCTGTAGAAAATCGTTTTTCGTTATTTCCGCAAGCCCGTAAGTACCGGGAGCGGTAGCATGGACTTACAATACCATCAACATTACAGATCAAAAATATGTATAACCCCCACTAATCGACGTATAGCGATTAGCAGACGTTCAATACATATATCACATCACAGATATAACCCCGTTAGCTTAAGTCTTTAGAAGTTCGATCAAAATACGGATTTTTAAGCCCCAAAAACAAATTTTGCTTTCTGGAAAATCTGGGCAGAAAAAACATATCCCAAAAATCCCAAAACAGCCCTAGAAAAACACTGCAGGAAACTTGTTCCACGACCGAGTCAACTCGGCCGCGGAACCGCGGCGGGAGCATGCTCCCGCCGCGTTTCCGCGGCGCTTTGACCGAGTCGGTGGACCAAATTTCTTGGGTGTATTTAAAAAAGCCTGAGTCGATTTTTGGTGCAAGATTTATTATTTTTTGAACAGAATACAGAATCGACAGAAACTTGATTTTTCGGGCGTGTTTCGTGACTTTTTCTCCGATCGAACTTCTAGTTACTTTGCTAACATGTTAGATAGTGTTTAACTAGGCTCAGATACCACAGTAAGTCCACGTTACCTCTCCCGGTACTTACGGGCTTGCGAAAATGATAAAAAACGATTTTTCAAGAGGTGGTAACATGGACTCAAAAACGGATCTTTGTTAAACATCTTTCTAACAAACCTATCAAGAGTTTTACCTACTCTGTTAGGGGTTATACCTTAACTTGAACTCCTTCTCTTGGTCTCCTTGCGGTGGTCGGATCGGCCTCACCTCATCGTTTCTTTGTGCCGAAGATGGATCCACCTGAAAGCTTCTACCTTTGGCTTCACTTCAAACTAGAAGAAACTAGAACACTTGGTTTGCTAAACCTTGTGAACTAGGATGAGTAGAGGAGTGTGTTGGGTTTTATCTCAATGGTTCTTGCTTCTCAACACATGAGATAAGTGAACCATGAACTTGAAAGAGAGCAAGAGGAAGAGGGAGAGCTCAAGCAAGAGAGCGAAAGGAAATGAAAGAATGAGCAAGACTTTTGCCATACTAGCTCTCATAATCCAAAATCATGATAACAAGTAATAATAATTGAGTATTATGTGATGGTTGTTATCATGTCAAATGGCAATATCATTTCTTGCATTAAATGCAATTTGTAAACAAAACAAGCAAGCTCAAGTCAATGCCAAGAAATGATAGCCATTGTCATGATGGTGGTCAACAAGTCAACAACCCTAGTCAACCGGTCAACTAAGTCAACAAGTCAACAAAGTCAACCATCTACAACCATGTCATAATAATACTTAATTACTATTATTGTTAATCATATTTCTTATTCTCATTAGGGTTTAGCAAAAAGTCAACACTCAACAGTCAACAGTCAACAACCCCAATGAGAATCCTATGCCTCTGTCTCTCTGTCAACTGTGCATACACACCCGCATCCGCGTTCCGAGGAACATGAATACATACGAGATAAAACAAATCCCAAAACGTACACTAGGATCTGGCTTAAACCAAAGCCCGCTAGTGTTTACTGTCCGGACACTAAACGTGCACAAGTGCACGGATGTGACCGAACCCTGCCGCAAAACCATGCGACCTCTACTCTTTTGCCTGAAGGAGAATTGGTTTCTGTGTGGGACTCTAAAGACTCGACACTACCCTGGCAGTTGGTTTAACCACAGACCGCAAGCGGCACTAGCTGTGCGTAACGGTCCCCAGGTAGATGCCGACAAGAAGACTGACGAGGTGAAACCCATCTGAACTCCTACTGAGCCTGAATGTGACAATCTGCGTACAGTCCGGTCTGTTCGTCTGAGAATATCGCATGGCGGGCCTAGGAGGGCGGTAAACGTCAGTCCCCTAATAGTGGTACAAGTCTTGTCCGAGTGTAGCCCAGAACACCCTGAGATAACACTGGAAACCTACCAGTATATCTCGCTTGCCCTGGCCAGGGACTTTGTGTAATGGCTCTCCTAGACACAGCGCGATATCAACCCCCAATACCGGGAGAGACGAATCCTGTCTAACCGTCACTGCCTCAAAGTGCTTCGGGACTGCACCCAACTACTACCTGTTTGCTCGACTCCTTTGAGCCGTGGTAGGGTAGTAATCTAAGTACAGTGGGAACACACTTGAGGCGAAGTGACAGAGTCAAGTCAGCGGACTAAGCTGTACTCATGTCACCTGGGAACTGATAACTGACGAGTCCTAACCAGTGTACTCGTAACCTAACGAGCACCCGCATACTATCTCAAGTACGACGTACTGAAGGCTGTGGGACAGACCGTCTCCCTTGCTGGGATGAGAAGCATATACGCTAGTCTACTCCGGAGTATTGATGCACTTTCTCGATAGTCCTACGACTAGGGACCTGCATAAGGATGTGCTTGTGGATTACCCAGCCCCCACGAGTGTTACTGCCATCACAACGCTGGTAATCAAGCAAAGATCATAAGGGCTCCACTAATGTGTATAGGTGATATACTAAAATAAACACATGTACACACTAAAGCAGAAACAAACCAAGTAGCATACTACTATTTTGAGCAAGATTGTCAATACAAGGTGAATATCCCAAGCTTCCATTAAGTAATAAACAAACTAGTATGATACAGTAATGGCCTCTAGGGCATATACACTAACAGCGGTAAACGTCAGTCCCCTAATAGCGGTACAAGTCGTGTCGAAGTGTAGCCCAAAACACCCTGAGAATCTACTAGAAAACCTACCAGTAATTCTCGCTTGCCCTGGCGAGGGACGACAATGTGTAATGGCTCTCCTAGACACAACGCGATATCAACTCCCAATACCGGGAGAGACGAATCCTGTCTAACCGTCACTGCCTCCAAGCGCTTCGGGACTGCACCCAACTAATACCTGTTTGCACAACTCAGTAGAGCCGTGGTAGGGTAGTAATCTAAGAACAGTGGGAAAACACTCGAGGCGAAGTGATAGTGTCAAGTCAGCGGACTAAGCTGTACTCATGTCACCTGGAAACTGTTAACTGACGATAGGTATAATACCAACCAACAGTCCTTGACGAGTCCTGTCCAGAGTACTCGTAACCTATCGAGCACTTGCATACTATCTCCAGTACGACGTACTGATGGCTGTGGGACATACCATCCCCCCTGCTGGGAAGAGAAGCGCATGCACCAGTCTACTCTGGAGTATCGATGCCCTGTCTCGATAATCCTACGACTAGGGACCAAAATAAGGATGTGCTTATAGACTACCCAGCCCCCACTAGTGTGATCTTCATCACAACACCGGTAGTCAAGAAAAGATCCTAAGGGCTCCATAAATATGTTTTTAGCGATATGTTAAAAGAAACATATACACATATTAAGATAGAAACAAATCAAGTAGCATACTACTATATCGAGTAAGAATATCGTAAACCCGTATATATATCCCAAGCCTCCAAAATGTATTATACAAACTAGTACTATACAATAATGGCCTCTAGGGCATACATATTCAACAATCTCCCACTTGCACTAAAGGCCAGTAATTGGTTGTCACGACCCGAAAGTACAGAACATGACCGACACTTAGGCTACGAACGTCTCAAGCCGAACGTGCTCTAAGTAAGCCGAGCACAGAAATCCAAACCAAGAAAAGTAGTAGAGTGTAGGAAAAACAGTATGTAGATCAACCAGTTTGCAACATAATATACAACGCTTAAAGGCGAGGATCACAACAGAAAAGGAAACTCAACAGCATAGAATCCAGAGAAATATAACGTGCGACTCTAAGGTCGAAAGAATAATCAACACTGGTCTCTATCTCAAATAAGTACATGTTTGGTTGATGGAACTTCTAGATACAACTGGAATATAATATACAATGTATAATGATGGGTATGATACAAATAAACCCACCTACTAGCAAGTCACCCGAAAGAAGCAGTGCCGCAAGCCGTACTGAAACCTGTACGGCAAAACCTGTAAGAACTGGGGCACAACGGGGGTGAGTTGCCAACTCGTGAATAGAAAAACATCTACGAACAGAAAATCGCATGTATGACGCAATCCTAGGTCATACGATCAACATATATAAACCTCAAATGAATAAGTCTGAAGCAGCTAAGGTGGCAATGTAACATCTATACATGTATGTAGTGCCAAGTACTCGTGCCAATGCCTCAGGTAATAACATGTCATAAATATGAGGTATGTCTGCATGAAGTACTGTGATGAAGTATCTAAACTGATATCAATACACGTATATTAGAGTCCCATTCCACTAATATTAGTGTAAGGGTATATATAGCAGGGTCATCACCCACTGTTATATATACAAATGAGGTATGATCGCTATAATCAATATGAAAAAATGCCAGCTATAACATGAATCTAGTAGTATGTGGATATCCTCCAACTAGGTAATCAATATCTGTAAATCGGTGGATCCCGTCCACGTGTCACCCAATGACAACAAGCATCATGCATGTAAATATCGTAAAGCATATGCATGGAAATATGAGGATATAATCAAATCATGGAACCTGAGTGCCTAGCATCGACACTCGAAAACATCATGAACAACCGTGCCTAGCATCGACACGTAAATCGTCATGTATCTCAGGCGCCGCACACCCTGCTCGGCCCTCATATCCATCTCATGACTCCAGTCGGTATCCCCCGGATAACCGACGGGTCCTAAATACTATCACTGGTAGATAGTACTCCCCTGCCGGGCTCACCGTCTAGCATATACGAGTCTTCTTGCCCCGGGGTACCTCACCGGGTCCACCATGTACCCGCAATCGGTGCCTACCGCTCCTCGAATCGGGTATACCCACGCATGCTCTCTGGAACCGAGAAAACTCATGGTGGACGTACTGAAATATCATATCAAGGGTGACCGGATTTTTAAAACAATTACATATTTTCTTTTGAAATATCCACGGTCCCCAAATCCAGAAATATCATGGAAACAACATATCTCAATGCGTATAATCAAACATGATGTATGCGACAGGTAAAGAAAGGTAAGCATATCAGTAAGTCACACAACATGGAATAGTAATGTGCGCATGTCGAGGGAAACCGCTCTTTTTAAATGAATCAGTTTTAAAGAATGTCTTGCGGTTCCCAAATCTCTAATCAAGCCAGAGTCATCTAGGTATGTGTACAGGTATAGTGTACAATATGCCATGCAAGAATCACATCATGAATGCAACAGTACTACAGTGTAGTGGCATGGCAATTATCGATGATGAAATGTATGAGCCGGCAAATAGTGTACGTGGAACATACGCATCATCGATAATGGTGCTGGTGTCCTAACAGCATGATGGTAATATCTCAATAAACATAAGTAATGCGATGCAAATAATATGAACATGCGGAATCAAATAATCAACGCAATAGTGAAGAATCTACATCACTATGTAAGTGTCATGCAGTTTTTACCTTTTTGAAATAAGACGAATCGGTTTTTTTTTTGTAAAATAAGGGCTACAGTGTTTTTAAGAAAAGATGCCCCTTTTGAAATTATCTGTAGAATCCCGTTTTGCCTGCCTTTAAAATACTCCCGATTCGTTAGTTTTGAAATAGGTATGACTCGGTCTAGTCTAACATCTACTATACTAACTACTGATCTAACTATCAAGTCAATCGGGAGGGGTATGGAAACCACCTAAAACCGAGTCGATACATATAAAAATAAATATAGTAGTCGATGATCCCGCATCAACAGTATCGCATACGATACCGTAAATCATCTGACACCCTCAAGTCATGAGTGCGGATCAATCATCAATATAAAGCTCGTACGGTAAATCGTCGTACGGCATCCCAATAGCTGGGTGAGGGTCAATATCACAATCATCACATCAATTATCTGGTATCCTTGTCATCATATCATATAATCTGGGGTACTGATCTAAGTCTTGTACGAATCGATACCATCTAAATAAGTATGAATGCGTGTACGAAAGACACGCCCAAAGGCCCGCTAAAAATCAAATATCGTATCCCAAATACGAATCACATCACATCACCGATATCATGGCACTATGCCCAAACTCATCGACTCACATCCAATGTCCTCCAATATCCTCATCATCACAGTATGAACATAGCAAATAAGCACGTGTGTGCGTGTAGGTGTAAACCTATTCTAGGGTTCGCGACTAGGAACCACACTAGTTACTTCTAACCCTAGTCTATGCATAGTACACCTAACACATCCTAAAGAACCAAGTCACACATAAGCTATCATATATAAGTACAGTATATAAGGTATACTAGACATCAGACTGCGGGGGTGCTATACGCCATCCACCCGACTTCTCCCCGTAGATATAAATCTACTCACCTTCTTATGTGTGTCGGTGCCGATGTCGCCATTTGCATCTCCAACGCTTCGACGCCACGTGGGGGTACCTACAAGGATATCACACGCTAAAACACATAAAAACCATGTCGGAAGCCAAAATGGTGCATGCTACGCCTATAGGTAAAAACCTGTGGCCTTGCGTGCAAACACAGCCAATAACCCTCTGCCGTTGGCGTTCAAATGCCACCCGACAGAAACGAATCATCGAATACCAAAATCCATACGAAAACAAGTCGTAAATCATGCGCCAAGTCAAGAAAATCAACCCAGATTCTACCCTGGTTGGAACCAGACAAAACTAGACATACCCAGGGTCAAGTTTACAGGTAAAAGAGCCGTGCACGCAAAACGAGGGGGTTCCCTACTGCTCTTGCCGCAAATTGCGGCCAGAAGGGATTTATCTGCGGCCAGGAAGTGGGTCCAGGGGCTGGGGCTTTAGGTGTTGGCTTCTATCTACCTGCACATCTTACTGCCAAGTCAATTTTATTTTAGGAGGCCCCGGGTTGTAGCAGATTCCAGAAAGGCTTAAAAAGTCGACAAAATGCTAACCGACACTAAATCGAACAATCTGGTATTTTTGCTGGAATTTGGGGAATTTCTGGGGTGAACTGGTCTAAAACACACCTAATAAGGTTACCCTATCGATCAAAACCTTCACTTGGTCACATCTCACTCCAAATTACTAAAACTAGCACTAGATCGCAAATATAACACTAAATTTCAGCCTATTACCCATAACTTGCAAGAAAGGAGTTGGGTTATGAGATTATACCTCAAGGGAAGTCCTAGGTTGTAGGAAAAGAAGGAGGAGGGAGGAGGAAGGGTTGTTGCTGCTGCTGTGCTCCTGTAGCAGCTGCTGGTGTAGCTGTTCTGCTGGTGTTTGCTTGGTGCAGCTGATGCTGATGCTGTTTTTCTCTTGTGCTGTTGCTGTTGTCTTTTGCTGCTGCTACTAGCAATTCTCTTCCTTTCATTTCAGCTGAGCAGCAGCTACTGCTGTTGTTGTTTTGTTGTTGGGGTTGTGGTTGAGTGGGAGAGTGGAGGGTGTAAGTTTAAGGGGGATATGAGTGTGAAAAGAGAGGGTGATTGACATGTAAAAGTTTTGAGGTGAAATGGGATTAACCCCCATCATTCCCTCTCTCCAAAGCTAACAAGACACAAAGCCATCATGGCTCTCTTCTCTCCCTCCCTCTCACCTGCCTACTAGTCAACCCCTACCTAATCCAATGTAAACAAACCACACCCTTGATTAACCCCAATTAGCTTAACCAAAGGGTTAACCCTTCATGGTTGGCCAAACATGGTTAACCCACCATGCTCATCTGAACATGGTAACCCTAGACTTAACCCAAGTTAACATGCACAAGTGTGTGCAGTCCAGAATAAATTCCAATAAAATATTCATAAAACCAGATAAAATATTTAAAAGCCGTTTTGGAAAACATTCACCAAAAACCCTACATTAAACACAATTACCACTAAATAACATATTTTAGAATTTCCATAATTTTTCTTCAGAATTTTCCCCATTTATCGGTATTTAATTATACCGAAATATTAAAATATTCAATAAAATAATATTAAATTATAAAAATTCCCAAAAATAATATTATATTTTTCTGAAATGTTACATTGGTGTGCCGCATACCCAACGTCTGCACTAAGGCCAGCTGCTGGCGTACAGCATACCCAATAGCTCAAAAAGTCGCACGAACTGTGTTTGAGGGAGGGCCTTTGTGAATGGATCAGCCGTGTTGTCTTTTGTGTCCACTCTCCGTACCTCGATCTCCTGGAGATCATTGATCTCCCTGATCAGGTGATACCGCCTTAAGATGTGTCTGGATTTTCTGATGGGACCTTGGTTCCTTCGCTAAAGCTATAGCCCCATTGTTATCGCAATACAAAGGTATTGGGTCAACAATGGACGGAACCACCGAAAGTTCACTATTGAACTTCTTTATCCAGACCACCACTTTTGCGGCATTGCTAGCAGCAATGTATTCAGCCTCCATCGTCGAGTCTGCGACGGTATCCTGTTTGGAACTCCTCCAACACACCGCCCCTCCGTTGAGGGTAAACACAAAACCCGAGAGAGACTTGCTGTCATCTTTGTCACTCTGGAAGCTTGAATCGGTAAAGGACTCGACCCTGAGGTCTCCATTACCGTAAACCAGGAACATCTGCTTAGTCTTTCTCAGGTACTTGAGAATGTTCTTCACTGCCGTCCAGTGGTCCTCACCTGGGTCTGACTGATACCAGCTCACCACGCTCAGCGCGAAGCTACATCTGGTCTTGTACATAGCATCGCATACATTATAGATCCTACCGCCGAAGCGTAGGGTATAGTGCTCATGTGAACCCTCTCCTCGTCAGTCTTAGGAGACATCTTCTTGGAGAGGGTGATTCCGTGCAATGCGGGAATGTTACCGCGCTTGGAATCTTCCATACTAAATCTCTTTAGTACGGTCTCTATGTACCTGGACTGCGAAAGTCCCAGTAGTCTCTTGGATCTATCTCTGTAGATCTTAATCCCTAGAATGTACGAGGCATCACGCAGGTCCTTCATGAAGAACCGTTGTGACAAGAATAGCTTGACCGATTGTAGCAAATGAATGTCATTTCCTATCAAAAGAATGTCGTCCACGTACAAGACTAAGAACACGACAGTTCGTCCAACAAGCTTCTTATAGACATAAGGTTCATCTTCGTTCTTGATGAAATCAAATTCCTTGATTGCCTCATCAAAACAGATGTTCCAGCTCCGTGATGCCTGCTTTAATCCATAAATGGATTTAAGCAACTTGCACACCTTCCCTCTGCTCCCACTGTCTACGAAACCTTCTGGCTGATCCATGTAAACTTACTCTTCCAAAGAGCCGTTTAGAAAAGCCGTTTTAATGTCCATCTGCCAGATTTCATAGTCATGGAAGGCAGCAATGGCAAGTAGGATCCGAATGGATTTGAGCATAGCCACTGGAGAAAAAGTTTCGTCATAGTCCACACCAGGTCTTTGACGAAAACCTTTTGCAACGAGTCCAGCCTTATAGGTTTCCACCTGCCCATCTACACCAAGTTTCCTTTTGTAGATCCATTTGCATCCAACGGGTTTTACCCCAGGTGGAGCAATATCCAAGGTCCACACTTTATTGGTGTACATGGACTCTATTTCGGATTGCATAGCTTCCAGCCACTTATCAGAGTCCCTACTGATAATGGCCTGCTTGAAACTGGTAGGGTCATCTTCTTCCAAGATGCAATCCTCTCGATCCCCGTCTATGAGAAAATTGTAGTATCTCTCGGGCGGATGAGAAATCCTACCAGATCTGCGGAGTTGCTGAGGTTCGTTGGGTGTAACTGAATCTAGCGATTCCTCCAAATCTTTAGTTAAAGTTTGTGTTTCTGGAATTTCATCCAGTTCTACCGTGCTGCCACTAATATTTTTAACAAGAAATTCTTTTTCCAAAAATGTGGCATTCCTGGAAACAATTATCTTCTGTTTCTCTGCATGGTAGATTAGATACCAACTAGAATCTTTTGGGTATCCCACAAACTTACATAAAACTGCCTGTGCCTCAAGTTTGTCTGGGTTCTGCTTTTTGACATAAGCTGGGCAACCCCAAATCTTAATATGTTTAAGATACAAACTCTTACCACTCCATATTTCATACGGAGTCTTGGGCACGGATTTGGATGGAACTTGATTCAATAGATGTGCTGCTGTTTGAAGTGCATATCCCTAGAATGAAAGAGGCAAGTCAGCACTACTCATCATGGAGAGAACCATATCCAATAGGGTACGATTCCTCCGTTCCGATACACCGTTGTGCTGTGGTGTATAAGGAGGAGTAAGCTGAGAGAGAATACCATTCTCTTTCAAGTAATCTAGGAATTCCTTGCTTAAGTACTCCCCTCCCCTATCCGATCGGAGGATCTTGATACTTTTGCCAGTCTGGTTCTCTACTTCGTTTCTGAATTCCTTGAATTTCTCATAAGCTTCAGATTTGTGTTTCATCAGATACACATATCCGAACCTAGAGAGATCGTCAGTGAATGTGATGAAGTACGAGAACCCACCCCTTGCATGTATGATATTGGACCATATACATCACTGTGTATGAGTCCCAAGAGCTCTGCTGCCCTTTCTCCATGTCCAGTGAACGGAGATTTGGTCATCTTTCCTTTGAGACAAGACTGACAAGTTTCATAAGATGAAAACTCGAACGTATCCAAGAGTCCATCTTTATGCAACTTACATAGTCTTTTCTCTCCGATATGACCAAGTCTACAATGCCATAAGTAGGATTCGTTCGTATCTGAACTCCTCCTCTTGCGTGTGTTTTGTACATTGAGAACTGTATTCTAATTTAGAACGTAGATACCATTACACAGTGTACCTTCTGCAACAAGTACCTTATAAAGGTAAATGTTCATGACATTTCTATCAAGAACAAAGTTATATCCATCTTTATTGAGTAAAGAAACCAATATGATGTTGCAAACCATGGAAGGTACATAGTAGCATTCGTTCAAAATCATAGTATTGCCATTTGGCAACACTAGGTGATATTCACCGACGGCTGCAGCATTAACTTGTGCTCCGTTCGCTACCCTGAGTGATATATCACCAGGTACAACTCTCCTACTTTTTCTCAGTCCCTGCAATAGATTACAGATATGAGATCCTGATCCGGTATCAAGTACCCAGGAGGTTGGGCTGACCGTAAAGCATTTCTCAATTACAAGAACACCTGAAGTAGATGCAAAACTATGCTTCTTCTTCAACTGGGTATCCTTGGAATCCATACAATCATCTTTCCCTTGCTCATACTTCTGACTGTTGTCATAAGTTAGAGCCGAACCAACGTTCCCCAGCCCCGAATAAGAATTTGGATTGGTCAAGCGATACATTTTGTTATCTTGATTAGGGCATGAAATGGTTGCTACCTGGAGAGAGAAAAGAAACACTCAACGTGCGCTCTTGCATGATTAGATTGGTTTATTGATTTATCTAACCAGGATGGCTCCCACCGTTTCCTCAAATTCTTCTTCAAACCCTAAAAGAAGAACTAATCAGGATTAATCGCACGTCACAATACTTGCTTAACCTTTCAGCCAGGCTAGTGTTGGTATTTCGAGGGAGGTTTTCCAACGCTTTCGCGAAGTTCCTTAATTAAATAACCTCTTTTCCCTGGAGGCGTAGCCCCGCTAACACCGTTCTAGACACCTACTTGGTTTATAGCATTGATTGTTAAGTGAAATAATCTCCCGAGAGTAATCTAACTCATCAGTGGGATCGGGATCCAACTATCATTGTGAGATGACCTAGATGGAATCAACTCTAGTCACCACACTCCAGAAGGTATGCTAAATCTGCAAGTTTCAATTTCTTTAGAAACTCCCGATGTGGATTTTTGCCCCTAGGACCCAAGTAACCTTGACACAGTCAACAAATCAAAGAGTCCTACTCAAGTTCAACCCGTCATTATCTTGATTGCATTAAACCCACCCGCATAACCCTTGACACAGTCAACAAGGTTACACGACTGTCCTAACCAATCACATTGTATCCAGCAGATAAGCAATACTCAGCTACCGTTCACTGTGCCTTGACACAGTCAACAAACGCAACACGAATACTAAGTATAACTTATAAGAAATGACGGAGGGCTACGGCTGGGTTTTTGGTGAAAAACCCGTTAACGTAATGAACTTGATATTGTTGAAGGAACCTGATAACCTTTTTAAAATTATAGTGACGATAACTTTTGCTAAAGAGGTCACTCCCTGTGAAGGGATATCGGCTCTTTCCTCGTCGAATGATGTGCAGGATATTACAAACTGAATACCTCGATGCAAAGCAAGAATAATCGACTATAGTGAAGTTATTACCCTGACGCAAACTTTTTTCCAAGGGGTCACTCCTGATGAAGGGATCTCGGCCCTTGCCTCGTCGAATGAGGTGCTGGACGTTCATAACCGAATACCTCTGTGCAAAACAAAAGAGAACATCCTTACAATAACAGCTTTTTGAAAATTGTTCCAACAACGTCTTTTAGGTTTGTTTTTTCTTTGCATTAATATAATGCGTCCCATCAATTAATCCTACCATTGCAGAAAACAACGAAAATATGACGTACGCTTATGCCATCCGCATTCGCCACGGGGCCCCGTTATTACCCGTTAGGTTACTTAACTAACGACAGAGCGGGGGCTGGACTAGCGCGGATGCAAAACATAAGCAACGCCTACTAGATATCATATATAGATATATACATTCGTCAAATGCAATGATAGCCATTTCAGATCACAGATGAACACATTGGATATGCTAGGAATCCACGTTTCGTTCGAGCCTGCAACGAAAGACGGATTACACGGTCGCGATGAATAGCCAAACCCTACCCTAGACCCCTACGGGTGCGGCAAACTACCCGCCAAATACCCGAAGTGAAGCAGCCTCCCCCAATAACATGAGTAGGACACTCAGCACTTCAACGTACCCGGTAGTTTGTGCACCCCACCTTGGGTCTATCCCAGGAGCAAAAACAGTAAAAGAAATAATATACAATGGCGGCTACAACCTCATCCCGGATGTGCGGCCCTAAAAATAATATTACATCAAATGAAAGATAAAGAAACTCTCATCTCATAAAACCCTGGCTATGCATCCGCGACAATCCAACAAGTTCATATACACAATCCAACAACATTACAGATCACAGATATACACAACCCCCACTAATCGACGTATAGAGATTAGCCGACGTTCAGTGCATATATCACATTACAGATATAACCAAATAGCTAAAGTTTATAGAACATCGATCAAAATACCAGTTTGTAACTACCCCAAACATAACATTGTTCTCTGGAAAATCTGGGCAGAAACAAAACATCTTTAAAATCCCAAAATACCAAACAGAGAAAACTGCAAGAAATCGGAGTCGCGGCCGAGTCTACTCGGCCGCGGATTCGTGGCGAAATGCATGGTTTCGCCGCGGTTCCGCGATGAGTTGGCCGAGTCGTGGGCTCAAATTTCTTGCCTGTTCCTATAAAACCCTGCACCGATTTTTAAGGCATGTGGAATAATATTTAGAGCAGTTTTAAAAATCGGCAGAAAGTATGGTTTTTGACATGTTTTCAGGATTTTTTCCGGATCGAAGTTCTAAACACTTTGCTAACAGTTAGTTGTTGTTTAGCTAGTCTATGATACCACTGTTAGGTCCACGTTACCCACCCCGGTTCTTTCGGGGATGTGGAATAGGTAAAAATCAAAATTTTCCTCACTAGGTAACATGGACCATCCATGAAGGATCTTTGCTAAACAAAAACTAACAAATAAACTATAAGTTTTAGCTACTATGTAGAATGGTTATACCTAGGTCTTGAACTCCTTCTCTTCTTTTTGTGGTTCTCCTCCTTGCTTGCTCCTTGTAGTGGTTTGAACGGCTCCTCCTCGTCGTCTCCTCTTTGCCATAGATGGATCCACCCGAGGGCCTCGAACTTGAGCTCCTATCTCAACCTAGAGATAACTAAGGTGCTTGGTTTGCTAATCCTAGAACCTTAGAATGAGTAGAGAAGAGTTATGGTGGTTTTGTCTCAAAAGTTTATGATTTCCAACTCATGGAACACTTAAACTTTTGAGAGGAAGATGGAGAGCTTTCTTTCAAGAGAGAGAAAGAATATGATAGAATGAGCTCTCATCTTTCAACCATGCTCACAAAAGTAAGAATAATGATGATAATAATAATAATTAAGAATTGTGATGGTTAGTTTCAATGACCATTATCATTTCATGCATTTAATGCATTTTGCAAAGAACAAGAAGCATCATTGAAATGAAATGATGATGGTCAACAAGTCCACAATGGTCGACCTGTCAACAAAGTCAACAAGTCAACAAAATTCAAACGTTCAACTACCCTAACCATAGCACAATTATCCTTAATTAATATTATTAACCATATTCCTTATTCTCATTAGGGTTTGGAAAACGTAAACGGTCAACAAGTCAACCAAAGTCAAACGGTCAACAACCCTAATGAGAATCCTCTGCCTCTGCCTCTGTCAACTATGCATACACACCCGCATCCGTGTTTCGAGGAACACGAATACACTGAGACAAAACCAATCCCAAAACAAATACTAGGATCTGGCTTAAACCACAGCCCGCTAGTAATAACTGCCCGGACACCAAACGTGCACAAGTGCGCGGATGTGAACGAACCCCGTCGCAAAACCATGCGACCTTTACTCTATTTTACCCAAAGGCGAGTAACCCTCTGTGTGGGACTCTAAAGGCTTGACACTACGCTGGCAGTGGGTTTAACCACAGGCCGCAAGCGGTACTAGCTGTACGTAAAGATTTCCAGGTAGATGCCGACAAGAAGACTGATGAGGTGAACCATCCGAACTCCTACTAAGCCTGAATGTGACAATCTCCGTACAGTCCGGTCTGTTCGTCTAAGAGTATCGCATGGCGGGCCTAGGGGGCGGTAAACGTCAGTCCCCTAATAGCGGTACAAGTCGTGTCGGAGTGTAGCCCAAAACACCCTGAGAATCTACTAGAAAACCTACCAGTAATTCTCGCTTGCCCTGGCGAGGGACGACAATGTGTAATGGCTCTCATAGACACAGCGCGATATCAACTCCCAATACCGGGAGAGACGAATCCTGTCTAACCGTCACTGCCTCCAAGCGCTTCGGGATTGCACCCAACTAATACATGTTTGCATGACTCAGTAGAGCCGTGGTAGGGTAGTAATCTAAGAACAGTGGGAACACACTCGAGGCGAAGTAACAGTGTCAAGTCAGCGGACTAAGCTGTACTCATGTCACCTGAGAACTGTTAACTGACGATAGGTATAATACCAACCAACAGTCCTCGACGAGTCCTGTCGAGTATACTCGTAACCTATCGAGCACCTGCATACTATCTCCAGTACGACGTACTGATGGCTGTGGGACAGACCATCTCCCCTGCTGGGAAGAGAAGCGCATGCACCAGTCTACTCTGGAGTATCGATGCCCTATCTCGATAATCCTACGACTAGGGACCAAAATAAGGATGTGCTTATAGATTAGCCAGCCCCCACTAGTGTGATCGCCATCACAACGCTGGTAGTCAAGCAAAGATCCTAAGGGCTCCATCAATATGTTTTTAGCGATATGTTAAAAGAAACATATACACATATTAAGATAGAAACATATCAAGTAGCATACTACTATATCGAGCAAGACTGTCGTAAACTCGTATATATATCCCAAGCCTCCAAAATGTATTATACAAACTAGTACTATACAATAATGGCCTCTAGGACATACATATTCAACAAGGACTATGGTGGACATCAAGGGGATTAGTCCCCTGATCGTTGAACATCACATTCATATGATGGATGTTGCCAAACCAGCCAGGGATCCACAGAGGCGACTCAATCCAGTCATGAAGGATGCTGTGAAAAAAGAGATCGTCAAATGTCTTGATAGTGGTATTATTTACCCTATCTCTGATAGCCAGTGGGTCAGTCTGATACATGTTGTCCACAAAAAGTCGGACATAACGGTCATCACCAATCAGGCAAACGAGTTAATCCCTACTCGCACCCAAATAGGGTGGCGAGTATGCATTGATTATAGAAAACTCAACGCCGCAACACGGAAAAACCACTTTCCGCTACCATTTATTAACCAAATGCTCGAACGATTGGCTAGACATGAGTACTACTGCTTTCTGGATGGCTACTCCGGCTATAACCAGATTCCCATCGTCAAAAAAGACCAGGACAAAACCACGTTCACCTGTCCTTTCGGCATGTTTGCCTATCGCCGCATGCCCTTTGGGTTATGCAATGCAACCGCTACCTTCCAGCAGTGTATGATGGGAATTTTCTCAAACATGGAGGAGAAATTCTTGGAGATATTCATGGATAATTTCTCCATTTTCGGCGATTCCTTTGACGAGTGTTTGCAGCATCTCGACGCTGTCCTTACCCGGTGTAAAGATAAAAGCCTCACTTTGAAATGGGAGAAGTGCCACTTCATGGTACGCGAAGGTATTGTCTTAGGACATATCATCTCGCAAAATGGCATTGAGGTTGATAAAGCTAAGATTGAGGTCATTTCCAATCTTCCTCCTCCCAGATGCGTCAGAGAAATTCGAGCTTTCCTTGGCCACGCCGGTTTCTAAAGACGGTTTATCAAGGATTTTAGCAAGATTGCTAGACCCCTGACTCTTCTGCTGTCCAAGGACACCACATTCGATTTCAACTCGAGCTGTGTAACTGCATTCGAATCACTAAAAAGCTCACTCACTTCTGCTCCCGTACTTTCTTCTCTTGACTGCACGTATCTCTTTGAGATTATGTGCGATGCATCCAACTTTGCCATTGGTGCGGTCCTAGGATAGCATATTGATAAAATGCCACACGTAATCTACTATGCTAGCCAAACCCTGAACGATGCCCAGCTGAATTACACAACAACCGAGAAGGAATTCTTGGCTGTTGTGTTTGCATTAGAAAAATTCAGGCTTTACTTGATCGGCTCTCCAGTCATTGTCTATAGAGACAATTCGGCTCTACGCCATCTTTTTACGAAGAAGGACGCAAAATCTCGGCTGATACGTTGGATCCTCTTACTCCAAGAGTTTGACCTTGTCATCAAAGATAAAAGAGGATGTGAAAACGTAGTGGCCGACCATCTTTCACGACTTCCTTCTTCGCCGACGCTTCCACTTCCAATAAGCGACATTTTTCCGGATGAACAACTCTTGATAGTATCATGCGAACCCTTGGTTCGCAGATATTGTGAACTATTTGGCAACAGGATTACTACCAAACGAGTGGTCAAGTCAGGACAGACTTCGATTCTTATCCCAAGAAAAATACTTTTACTGGGACGAACCCTATCTGTTCAAATACTGTCCCGACCAGATTATTCGTCGGTGTGTGCCTGATAATGAGTTCAAGAGTGTGCTGTCATTTTGCCAAGATCAAGCATTTGGCGGGCATTTTGGCCCAAGAAAGACAGCCGAGAAGATCTTGTATTGTGGCTTTTACTGGCCATAACTCTTCGAAGACGCTAATGATTACTGCAAGACTTGCTCCCGATGCTAACACATGGGCCGGATATCCAGGAGAAACAAGATGCCTCTCCAACCAATCTTGGTTGTCGAGATTTTCAATGTTTGGGGGATTGATTTCATGGGGCCATTTCCCAGTTCTTTTGGGAACCTGTATATTCTTCTAGCTGTAGATTATGTCTCTAAATGAGTCGAGGTCGTGCCCAGCCGTACTAACGACAACAAGGTTGTCGTTAGATTCCTTAAGGAAAACATCTTTCCCGGTTTGGACATCCCCGCGCGATCATTAGTGACAATGGAACACATTTCTGTAATAGGACTTTCGAGGCCTTGATACGGAAATACTCCATTAATCATAACATATCTATGACCTATCACCCCTAAACATGTGGGCAAGCCGAAGTGTCTAATCGGCAAATCAAACAGATATTGGAGAAAACAGTTTCCAAGAACCGTAAGGATTGGTCTTTAAAACTCACTGATGCCCTTTGGGCATTTCGAACTGCTTATAAGACTGATCTTGGCATGTCTCCTTATCGGCTTGTTTACGGAAAGGCTTGCCACCTTCCAGTGGAAATCGATCATCGCGCATTTTGGGCGATCAAGGAGTGGAATCTATCTCTTGATAATGCGAGCAGCCATCGGAAGCTGCAGATCAATGAACTAAACGAGCTTCGAGATGAAGCTTACGAAAACGCGGTTGTCGTTAAGAACCGAACGAAGGTGTTTCATGATAAACACCTTACACGCAAAACCTTCACACCTGGTCAACAGGTACTTCTTTACGACACCCGACTACATTTCCATCCCAGGAAGCTCAGATCTCGCTGGAAAGGACCATATTTTGTGCGGACTGCATATCCGCACGGTGCGGTGGATTTGGAAAATCCAGAGGACGGTTCACTATTCAATGTGAACGGACACAGGTTAAAACCGTTCTTCACCGCTGACCCATCGTTGGAGCTCCTGATGTTGCAGGAGCCGGTTTACATCGACTGATCATCCTCCGCTTACCACCAAATTTCGGTTATCCAGCCATAAACAGTGGAAACACTGATTCAAATAAGTTTGGGGGTATGTATATACCATTTTCCCACTTGTAATTATAGAATAAAATAACTATAAAAACAAAAAAAATAAAAAAATTCATATTTTCGTGGGGTGTTTTCGTAAATATTCAGTTCTATTAAATAAATAAATAATAATACAAATTTTTCTTTTCAAAATAAATTCCACTTTTTAAAGGGGGCTTTTGTACATATAACCAAACATCCCCTATAAAAACACCCCGAACCCTCTTCAGCATTCCCCGCGCAAGGAGCAGTGAGGACACTGCTATCAGCAAGTTTGGGGGTGAGAGTTGATTGTAAATAGTTATCTTTGCATTGCATCTGCATGTTTTTATTTCTTTGTACATATTTGTTTTTCTTTGTATATTTAATTCCGTATCTTATTTTTCTGCATTGCAACTTAAAAAAAATTGAAAAATTGAAAAATTGAAATTTTTTAAAAAATTAAAAAAATTGAAAATTTCAATATTGGGCATATTTGACTCAATGGTTGACTAGTTAGGAAAAACTAGATCCTAAACTTAGTAAATTAAAAACCCTAAAAATAACCATTCTTAAAATTTAACAATAGAAAATATACGTCATTGCTGTTTATTTAGAAATAAGCAAATTTTGAGTTCAGTTCTTAGGCTAAGTCGAAATAAGGGAAGAGTATTGAAAGCTCTATTAGAAGTATAAGTCTAAAAAATAATTCTGAACCTTAAGTCCAAATTCTGAAAATATATACCCTACTATACGCACTTACACACATCTTGAAACTTGGGATAGTAGAGAATACCTTGAAATGCTCTTGTCTAAAAGCCTTAGTATGAAGGAAAATAAAATAAAAGTATAAGTGGTGAAGAAAGAAAAGAAAAAAATGAACACTGGTTTTGTAATTGCTTAAGGCAGTATATGTTAGTTATATGTATGCCCTAGAGACCATTACTGTACATATGATGTATATTGTAATAGGTGCTTGGACATATATAGGGAGGACTTTCTTGCTTGACATGATAGCACGCTATCTGGTTGTACTTTATCTTAACATGTACTCTGATTGTCTCTATGTTACATGTTGATAAAGCCCTTAGGATATGTACTCGACTACTAGGACTACGATGAGATCATACTAGTGGGGCCACGGTAGTCGACGAGTACATCCTATAACTATTCCTAGTCGAGGGTTTTTCGAGACAGGGCATCGATACACCAGAGTAGACTAGCGTATACGCATCTTGTCCCATATGATGGGCGATGGATGATCCCATATCCATCGGTGTTTGACATCAAGGATGGTGTACGGGTGCTCAGTAGAGACTGGGTACACTGGACGGACACGCCAAGAACTCCCAGATGGTATTGTACCTCACGTCAGATGGCAGTTCTCCGGTGACACTGGTACAGAGTAGTCTGTTGACCCGAGATCGTCATAGAGTCTTGTGTGATTCCTACTGTGCTTTGATTTCCATCATACCATGTCCAAGAGGGCGTGCAAAAAGGTGGCTTTTGGGTACAGTCCTGAATCATACTGAGGCAATGAGCGATAGGAGGGGATTCGTCTCTCCCGGTATAGGGAGTTGATGTTATGTTGTGTTCGATTGGCTATAACCGGAAATCCCTGGCCAGGGTTGCTAAGATTTACTGTTAAGTGTTATCAGTAGTTTCTCGAACTGTTATAGACCTCATATCGACACGACTTATCGAGCTACTGGGGTCTGACGTTTACCTCCCCTAGGCGAGATATGCGACATATCAGACGACGAGACCGGACTGTACGGGAGTGTTACTGATTGGATTCACAGAAGAATGTACAGGCTTGCTTGTTGATCTTCTGAGCGCTCAATACCTGGGTAGCTGTTACGTTTAGCTGACAGCTTGGAGCTTGTGGGTGTTTGATATGATCATCACCTACTGCCGGCGTATTGACGATTCTTTAGAGTCCTACACAGAGGTTTCTTGACTCAGGCAAAACGGAGTAGGAGCACATATGTGATATGTGCGGGACCGAGGATAATGCGGTATGTGATACCGTATTGGATTCTCGCGATATGAGATATCGGCCGGGTATATGTGATATAGTCGGGTCGTATTAGTCGGTTATATGCGATATAGCCGGATTGTCGGATCAAGTGTTGATTCGATAATTTAATATATTATAGTATATATGGTATATTAAATTACATTAACTAATATTAGCTCACTAAAAGATTCTTTTTCTCACTCGGGTAATACATTGATATATGTTAATTGTATTATTTTATTTTGTTACAATAAATATTATATATGTGATATATAATATTGTAACATGATATGATAACTAATGCAACATGTTTAGTAGAGATTAAACAAGATTAGGGTTTGATCTGGGTTAATGCTTTCTAGATGTTTCTAGAAGGTTTTCTTTTGTTTTTGCAAAGATATTTTCAAGTGACTCATTCTTAACCTAACCCAAACCCTAGCCTTGGTTAATTCTATACAAAGGTTTAGTCAACCATGGTTGCATTATTCATCATTATCTTCTTTGCATTATTCATCACAAAAGGATTATGATATTCTTCTTCTTCTTCCTTCTTCTTTCTTTCATGGAAAAAGCTTTCTAGTTTTTTTCCAAGTGATGAAAATGAGTGAGAATAAGAAAATAAAAGAGAGAGAAAATCCTACTTCATCATTCTCATCTATCCTTGCCCTTTAAATGAGAGTGTTCACTTCATTTAGTGAGTGTTAGCTTGTGTTAATGAAACTTCAAGGTAGATCATCTTTGTATCGAAGATCGGAAGCAAGACTGCATATTTCTCTTCGTGAAGTCTCTCGAGATTCCGGAACACGATGATCGCAGCGAAGGGACCTCAACACGGAGTTTAAGAAGTGAAGGATCGGATCTACAACGGTTTTAATCCCTCTCACATAGTGTTAAAGTGTTTAACATGCTTGTTTTTGCATAAACTCTAGTTTAAAGATCCGTACTTCACAGTAATTCTTAGTTTTTCCTGCTTGTTTTTCTGAGTATTTTTAATGCTGAAAAAATCATATTTTTATATAATGTACAGAGAGGGATATAAACCGGGTATTCGGAGTTCGATCGGACTTTAAACTTCGCCTAAAGCTCTAGCTTGGCTCTGATACCACTGGACCATTGGTACTGTGGCATGTGATGGATGTTTTTAAACTAATTTCAAGTGTTGAAAACTATTTGGGAAAACTTGGATGTTTGATTATTCGATCGGAAAGTTTAACATTGTCTATCTATCTGGAATGTGATACAATATTTGGAATCCACAAAAAGTTATGAGATAACTGATTTGAATATTATAAACATAGCAGTTTAGTCTCAGATGATCGGTTGCCACAGAATTTTGATGTGATCAAAAGTCCGTCGCAATCACGTAGCGTACGCGGATACTCACTGGGTAAACTTAATAGACAACCACGCCCCAAAGCCCCGACCAAGTGACTGTAGGAGAACCCCGTCGCCAAAAGCATCTGTTCGGGTGCTTGCGGCAGCGGTGTTCCGCCTTAGTGCACTTCGTCGATGGCATCGGGGGTGCGGCCGTCTACTAAAGTTTGCGACGAGCATTCGATCAGGATATCGGGAATCTTGTTGAATTGCCCGACTAAATATTAAAAAGAGTTTTCGATAATGAGACTAAAATGCGGGATTTATAATTGTTAGGGATGAGATGTCTAAGGAATTCATTTGGTTAGGCATGCGATGTCTAAGAAGGTTGTGGATTCCAACTGTTGTAGTTTTACACTTTCTTTTCTGTGACCGTAAGCGTAGTATGTGGTGTATTGCCGGCTTCGTTGCTATACATCAACGACAATCGGGATACGCATACTTGCTTACATTGATGATATGAGATATTATGTGTTGCTGTGATATGTTATATTGGATCGTCGCGTTCTGAATAGCCGGGGGTTTTATGTGAGATGAGAGTTTTTCTTTTTCATTAATGTAAAATTCATTTGTATGTAATATTCTTTTATTGGGCCACTTCCGGGCTGAGGATGATGTCACCATTGTATATTATTTACTTTTCCACATTAGGTAGACCCAAGGCGGGGAGCATAAGTAACCAGGTTCTAGGGTACAGTGGGAGACCATCTCGAGGAGTCGAGACCGGGTCTCCTAACCCTAGAATTGGCAGTGTTACTTTCCGCTCTCGTAGGGGTCTAGGGATGTGGGTTTGGCTATTCATCGCGACCGTGGAATCCGTGTTTTATACAGGCTCGTATTAAAACACGGACGTCCTAGTATATCCAATATTTCATATATGTTCTTCTGCTGCAATGTTCTGTGATGAGATCATATTACTGCCTAAGACGAATGTTTATATTATATATATGAGATATATGTTATATTGGAGATTTCGTTTCAAATGAGATGCTTGTGAAGCATAATAAAATGGGACTTCATTAATGAGATTAATGAAATAAAAGAAACCTAAAGATGTTGTAGAAACTTGTTTAAAAACTGGTAGCTCTAGTTCTTGCTTTGCATAGCGGTGTTCCTTGTAGAACATCCAGCACCTTATTCGATAAGGAAAGAGCCGAGATCTCTTCACCGGGAGTGACCTCTTTAGTGAAACTAGCAGATGCTACAAACTCGGTTTGTCTTTTGATTGCTTCTATAGTTCTTGCTTTCCATAGTGATATTTGTGAAATATCCTGCACCTTATTCGATGAGGAAAGGGCCGACGATCCCTTCACCGGGAGTGACCCCTTTAGCAAAACTAGAAAAGCCTAAAAAACACTCAATTTAAAAATCACTCGATTCTACAACGATATCAAGTTCATTACGCAAAGGGTTTTCTTAAAACCTGTCGTAGCCCTCCGTCATTTCAGATAAGTACTAGTTAGTATTCATGCTGCGGTAGTTTGGTCTCCGTCAAGGCATAGTGTACGGTAGCTAACTAATGCTTATCTGCTAGCATATGATACGTTTGGATTAGGGTATTCGTACTGCGTAGTTTGGCCTCCGTCAAGGGTCGTGCGGATGGGTTTAATTCAATCAGGAAATGACGGGTTGAACTTGACTAGCGGACTATGGGTAGTTTGGCCTCCGTCAAGGTCATAGGACGCTAGGGGTAAAATATTATCGGGTATTTCGAGTGTTGAAATTTGCAATGAGATTGCATACCTTCTATGAGATAGTTGGATCCCGATACCCGTTGCGAGTAAGAGTTACTCCTGGGAGAGTTTTACACATTACAATTAGCCGATCAAGTAGGTGTCTAGAAAGGTGTTAATGGGGTTACGCCCCTGGAAAAACGAGGTTTACTTTAATTTGGTTCGTGCGAGAGCACGGGGGACCTCCCTCAAAGTACCGGCACTGGCCTGGCTGAAAGATTGGCGAACTTGTAGCATGTAATTAATCCCGGCTAGTCTTTCCTTTTAGGGTTTGAAGGAAGATTTGATTAAAACAGTGGGAGACATCCTGATTAGATATATTAGATAACCAATCTAATCTTGCAAGAGCATACGCTGAGTGTTTTCTTCTCTCTCTCTCTCCTGGTAGAGACCATATCATGCCTTAATCAAGATAATAATACGGATGTATTGACCAAACCCGCTTGTTGTACTGAGCTGGGGAACGTTGATCCCACTCCAACTTATAAATGTTATAAGACAGAGCAGGAAATTGGGGAATACAAGATTTCCCGTGCCGCCCAAACGAAGAAAGTGCATGTTGATGCATCATCTTCGGATGTGTTCATTACAGAGAACTGTTTCTCGGTATCCTTTACGTCCTGGGTATGAGATACCGGATCAGGATCCCGCATATGTAATCTGTTACATGGGCTACAGAAAAGTAGAGAACTGAGAACGGGTGATAAGTTTCATGAGATAGAAAACGGTGCAAGTGTTGCAGCCAAGTCTGTTGGTCACTATCACCCTATATTACCATAATACATTGATTCTGAACGAATGTTATTAGATACCGAACCTGATATACAACATCATATCAGTCTCTTTATTAGTAAAGAAAGGATATAATTTTGTATTGTTGGATAATGTTTTGAACATTTCCTATATCAAGAGTTGATCGGTTCAAGCACGTTATCTAAAAGCATTGACGTTCTAAATCAAACTACAGTTCTTAGTATGCAGAACACACTCAAGAGGAAGAGTTCAGAAATGAACGAATCCTTCTTGAGGCATTGTAGACTAGGTCATATCAATGCGACCCGACTAGCTGAAGTTACACATAGTTGCATATTTAAATTAGTTTAAATTTACATCTTGTAAAACTTGCAAGTCATGTCACAAAGATAAGATGACCACAGCTCTGTTTATTGGAAACAGAGAAAGAATTACTGAACGCTTGGGATTGATACATGCTGATGTATAAAGGTCCCCTGTCTACACATGCTAAGACCGGTTCTTTGTACTTCATTACATTCTCTGATGATCTCTCAAGATTCAGACATATGGTCCTGTTGAAACATAAGTCCGAAGCTTTTGAGATATTCACAGAATATAAGTTAGAAGTAGAGAACCAAAATACGGGTATAAGTATTATGTCCTTTGATGAGATCAAGGAGGAGAATACTTGAGCACGGAATTCCAGGACTATTCTAAAGGAGAATGAGATTCCCTCTCAGCATTACTCCTCCATATACACCACAGCACGTCGGTGTATCGGGGCGGAGCAATCACACCCTATATGATATGGTGCACTCTATGATAAGTACTACTGAGTTTCCTATTTCCTTTTGGGAGTTATGCACTTGAGAAGCTGCATACCTATTGAATAGGGTTCCAATCAAATCAGTTGCCTACCAATTCATATATGATATGGAAAGGGAAGAGCCCATATCTTAAGTATGTAAAGATTTGGTGTTGTCCAGCCTATGTCTAAAAGCATAATCCGGACAAGCTCGAGGCAAAGTCAGATCTGTGGAAGTTTGTTGGATATCCCAAGCATTCACAGGGGAATATCTTCTACCTAACCGAGCAACAAAAGATGTTTTGTTTCTCAGCATCCCACCATTATGAAAGGGAATTTCTTGTGAAGAAATTATTGGTCATGGGGTAGAACTGGAAGGAGTTCCAGCTATATAAACTACAGCAGATGATTTGGAAGAACCAAAGGATTCAATAGTTTCCAACGAACCTCAGCCTCTCTGCCGATCTACTAAGGTTCCTCACCCACCTGAGAGATACTTCGGTTTCTCTATGACTGTGGGAGCGAGGATTGCATCATGAGATGATGACCCAACTAGTTTCGAGCTGGCCATCAGGAGTGGGACTTTATAAGAATGGCTGGATGCTTAGCGATCTGAGATGGAATCCTTATACACCAACAAAGTATGGACTTTGGTTGCTTTATCTGAAGGGTTAAATCCCCATCAGGAGCGAGTATATCTCGAGAAGATTACTTGGTGTACATGGAAAAGTTGAGACTTTCAAAGCTATGCTTAAGTCCATCAAGATCCTACTTGCCACAGCTACATACCATGACTACGATATCTGGTGGTTGGGTGTCATGACTGCTTTTCTAAATATTGATTTGGAAGAGAGCATCTATAAGTACACAGCCAGAGGGCTTCGAGACAGTGGGAGCAGCGGAAACGTGTGCAAGATGTTTTATATGATAAAGAAGGCATCGCGGAGTTGGAACATCTGTTTTGATGTGGTAGTCAAAGAGTTTGACTTCATCAAAATGGTAGATGAACCTTGTATATACAAAAAGGTAGTAGGGAGTATGGTGGTGATCCTCGTAGAGTACGTGGATGACATACTCTTGATAGGGAAGGAGTTTCTTATGCTACGCTCGGTCAATCTCCGCTTATCACAAGGATTCTCCATATAGGATCAAAGATGATACCTCCTAAATCCTGGGTTTTGGATCTATGAGATAGATCTAATTGGATGTTAGGATACTCACCAGTTGTAGTGAGATGGTATCAATCGATCCTGGGGAGAATCACCGGAAAGGTTCCTGGGTGATCAGGACGACTGAATGTCAGTCGCAGGCATTGTCTTTACCCTCAGTGGAGGGACGATATGTTGGAAGAGTTCCAAGCTAGATACCGTGACTTACTAGACGATTAAAGGCAAGATACTTCGTTACCAAGGAAGCTACCAAAGAGGCAGTCTGGATATTTATAGGTTCATGAGATGAACTTCATTCCTACCATTATGAGACAATGGAGTTGTGGCTTTTGCCAAGGAACCCCCCGTCCCATCTGAAATCAAGATATAATTCTTTGGCAGCATCACCTGATCATGGAGATGGTTGATCTCCAGGGAGATCGAGATTAGGAGAGTAGACATAGAGGACAACAGCGCGGATCCACTCACAAAGGCCTTTTTCCCAGCAGAGACTTTTATGGGATGGTTGAGTATGAGATACTTCAACAACAGCTAATTGTTAGGTATGCGATACCACAACAGATGGCCCTAGTGCAAGTGGGAGATTGTTAGTTATATGTATGCCCTAGAGGCCATTACTGTACATATGATGTATATTGTAATGGATGCTTGGACATATACAGGGAGGACTTTCTTGCTCGACATGATAGTACGCTATCTGGTTGTACTTTATCTTAACATGTACTCTGATTGTCTCTATGTTACATGTTGATAAAGCCCTTAGGATATGTACTCGACTACTGGGACTATGATGAGGTCATACTAGTGGGGCCACGGTAGTCGACGAGTACATCCTATAACTGTTCCTAGTCGAGGGTGTATCGAGACAGGACATCGATATACCAGACTAGACTAGCGTATACGCATCTTGTGTCACGACCCAAAGTTTGGCCCGTGACCGGCACTTAACCACGTAACGTCTACAGGCGTAACGTGACTAAGGGAACCGGAAACCCAGAAAACAAACCAGTGAAAGTATAGAGTGTAATAAGAATTAAATGAAAACACCAACTAACATGATAAGAAATCTAAGTAAACAATCCCAAGATAACAATATACGACGCCGTAGCGAAGCTCAAGATCCACAAGTGGGAACATCACAGATAGCATAAAAACTGTATAAGAAAAGTCGGCTCACAACGAGCACGACACCAGAACACAAATAAGGTACAACATCGTCCTCACACTGTCTCTAAGTCAAATACATACATGGTAGATGGAGAATACTAGATACAACAATGTACATACAGAAAGATAAACAGATACCACAAAAACCCACCTATCAGCAAAAGAGCTAGTATACCAACTATGGGGGTATCTGTGTCAAAAGATGCAACCGCAGCCTGCCGCGACTACTCCGAAGGGCAACCTGCAAACACTGTGGCACAACGGGGGTGAGTTGCCAACTCGTGAATAGAGATAACATATAAAGGTAATCGCGAGCATGCACGTACTACGCTACTCTATCATATGCCAACAGATGATATCAATATGTGATACGCAGTATGAGCAATAATCATGCAAGTTCTCTATCAGGTATTGTACTACTGGGTGAGGTACAAATGCTCTATCAGGTAATGTAACTACAGGATGAGGTACAATAATAAATGCTGAGCATGGGGAAATATAGTATCTACACGGAATGTCAACGTGGGATAAATGTATATCGGTGTCCATCAATGCACCCAGATCCCCCAAATAGCTCAGGCGCCGGCACCCTCATCGGCCCTCGAATCCTGTACACCCTCTGAGAGTCCCGAGTGCCCAACATCGGCACCCAAATATCATAAATACTCGTGTCCAGCATCGACACGCAAATTCTCATCCATCGGGCCCCGTCAGTCCGGGTCACCCACATCCATCTATAGACTCTGATCAGTATACTCCGGATAACTGTCAGGTCTAACCAATCACCGGTAGGTAGTGGTCCCTCTGCCAGGCTCACCGTCTACTGCACAGCGAAACCGTTCTCGCCCCGGGGTACCATACCGGGTCCACCATGTACCCGTAATCGGCCTCAACCGCCTCCTCGATTCGGGTTTCCATATATCACTCTAGCACCGAGAAAACACATGGTGGATGCACCGAAATATCATATCAAGGGAACCAGGTTTTTAAATGATTACATATTTGAAATAGCCACGGTTCCCAAATCCAGAAATCACATATAATCCAAACAAATACAAGTCAATGATCTGATATGATATGTGCGTCAAATGTAAATATCCGGTCAAGTTACATATAGATAAGTTACAAGACAATAATCCGATGTGACATATGCATCAGGTATGAATATCAAATCATGTCACATATAATGTGCTACAATGCAATGATCCGATGTGATATGTGTAGCAGGTATGAACATCAAGTCATGTCATATATAATAAACTACAGTATGATGATCCGATGTGATATAGGCATCAAGTATGAATATATGGTCATGTCACAATAGATGAACTACAATGCTATGATCCGATGTGATATAGGCATCAAGTATGAATATATGGTCATGTCACAAATAGATGAACTACAATGCTATGATCCGATGTGATATAGGCATCAAGTATGAATATATGGTCATGTCACAAATAGATGAACTACAATGCTATGATCCGATGTGATATAGGCATCAAGTATGAATATATGGTCATGTCACAAATAGATGAAGTACAATGCTATGTCCGATGTGATATAGGCATCAAGTATGAATATATGGTCATGTCACAAATAGATGAACTACAATGCTATGATCCGATGTGATATAGGCATCAAGTATGAATATATGGTCATGTCACAAATAGATGAACTACAATGCTATGATCCGATGTGATATAAGTGTGTCGAAGGTATGCAATGCACTAGCTAGTAACCATGAACATGCAATATATATATGGAACACTATAAGGTCCTATCTGCCCTGACGTAGAACGCCATGCGGGCGATATCCCCGTAGATGTGAAATCTACTCACCGTAGTCTCTCGCTAGTTGTAGCCAACAACCTGCTTCCCTTTCTTCACTGCGTCCGCCGTACTCGCCTGCGAACCTAGAATTACACAATATATCATATGTAAGCTCGAAATCACACAAACGCGACATTAAAACCCAACAAGTAACTCGTGTCGCGAACCAAGCGTGCGTGTGCGCGATACGCTAAAACGTGTGGTTACGCGTCTGAAATCACTCCGACGCGTCGCGATACGTAGAAACCCAAAACCCACACACACGTAACACGCCTGTCGCGAAAGGTTGAAAATACGGGAAAATAGGTATTCTACCCCAGATTTTGATACAGGAAAGATATTGAAAATATATATATACCAAAATAACCTACATATAAGCAGAGACCCACACCCCCAAACCCCAACACAAATCTCCCCAGTCTGGCCGCAATTTGCGGCCAGAATGCCATTTTTGGCGGCCAGACTTGGGAATTGGGTCCCCAGGTTTGGTCGGTGCACTTCATACCATACATACATGCTAAATCAATCACTAGATTTGTTCTGAAAAGCCTCGGATAGCAGCAGATTCTTACAGTGTCTAAAATCAGTTCAAAACACACATTTTGCACAAAAATGGAACTTTATAGTATTTTGATGAAATCTGAAACAAACCTAGGTCTAATCACTCACCAATAACTTGTTAATAAGCTAATCAAGCCACTACAACATAAGTTTTAACATGATACACTAAACCCCCTCCAAAAGCACTAAAATGGCACAAAAAGTGATATTTCTAAACTAAACATGCAAGTTATGGAAATTGGGTGCTAGGATTAAGATTTATACCTTAAATTGACCTTAGAGACACCAAAGTTTTCAGCTTTTCCCTCAGTTGTGCAGGTTTGCCCAAGAACACCTCAAAAACCTCAAGTTTTCATGGTTTATCGAAGGAAAAAGTATTGATTTGGGTAGGGTTTTGCTTGGGAATCAAAGGGAAGTGAAAAGGAGAAGAAAAATGAAGAGAATGGGGGTTTATTTGCTGGAATTTCTGCAAAGAATTCAGATGGGGGAAAGAGAGAGAGAGAAGAGAAGAAAAGGGTCAAAAAGTCCACCCTTCACCTAACCACCATACCTATTTGTTTATTTGGATTTGAATTTATTAAAAGGGTTAAGATATGAATAAAATCAATGGTTTATGCAAGGGTTAAATGATGGGGAAAAATTTAAACTTGCAACCATGCACCAAGAATGGTTAACAAGTTACAAAAAGTCTAAGTATGCAAGGTGTACACAAGCACAAGACCTATCCCAAAATGCACACACTACCCATAACAACTATAAATCCTACGCACACACAAACATAAAAACATGCACGACTTCTAATTATCACCAACACCAAACAAACGGGAAAATCAAAGTGTTACAATCTACCCCCCTTAAAGAAATTCGGTCCCCGAATTTAAAAATCTAACCCATACGCACCTTCAAAAAGATGGGGATACCTCTTCCTCATCTCGCTCTCGGTCTCCCAAGTGACCTCCTCCCTGCTCTGTCCACGCCAAAGTACCTTGACGGACGGTATCTCCTTCGACCTCAATTTCTTCACTTGTTGATCCAAGATCATCACTGGCTGCTCTGCATAGGAAAGATCGCGCTCAAGCTGGATCATCGGGTGCTGAATCGCATGAGAAGGATCATGAAGATAGCGGCGGAGCATCGAAACGTGAAATACGGGGTGCACGTCTGGAAAACTGGGCGGAAGGGCTAATCGATACGCAACTGTACCAATACGCTCAAGGATCTCGAAGGGGCCTACGTATCTGGGACTAAGCTTCCCCTTCCTTCCAAACCTCATCACGCCCTTCATTGGGGAGACCCTCAAGAAAACATGATCACCAACAGAAAACTCAAGTCTGCGTCGACGACGGTCCGCATAAGATTTCTGCCTACTCTGGGCTTCTCTCATCCTATCGCGAATCAACTGGATCTTCGCTGTCGTCTCCTCAACGATCTGTGGCCCTAAAATACTGCTCTCACTGAGCTCTGTCCAACAAGTAGGCGACCTGCATTTCCTCCCATAAAGAGCCTCAAACGGTGCCATCTGAATGGTCTCCTGGTAGCTGTTGTTGTAGGAGAACTCTACTAAGGGCAAATGATGATCCCAGCTACCTCCGAAGTCTAAAACGCATGCTCTGAGCATGTCCTCGAGAGTCTGAATAGTCCGCTCTGACTGTCCGTCGGTCTGCGGATGGAATGCTGTGCTGAAACTCAAGCGAGTGCCCAGAGCCTCCTGAAGCCTCTGCCATAGTCGGCTGGTAAACTGGGTGCCTCTATCGGACACGATGCATGTCGGAACTCCGTGCAGTCGCACAATCTGATCAATGTAAACCTGGGCATACTGAGTAAATCCGAAAGTCGTCTTCACCGGTAGGAAGTGAGCCGCTTTCGTCAAACGATCCACGATCACCCAGATGGAGTCATACCCTCGACTAGTCCTGGGTAGACCCACAATGAAGTCCATAGATATCTGTTCTCATTTCCACTCCGGAATGGGTAATGGCTGTAGCTCTCCCGCGGGCCTCTGGTGCTCAGCCTTGACTTGCTGACAAGTCAGGCATCTCGACACAAAATCTGCAATATCCCTCTTCATACCGTCCCACCAGTAAACATCTCTCAGATCGTGGTACATCTTGGTGGAACCGGGATGAACACTATATACCGATCGATGTGCATCCTCAAGAATCTCGCGCCGCAATCCCTCAGCATCCGGTACGCACAGTCTAGCCCCAAATCGTAGTGTCCCCTGATCGTCGATCACGAACTCGGAAAATCTGCCCTGTCCCATCTGTGTCCTGATCTCTGAACAGCGGTCATCACTGTGCTGTGCCTCGTATATACGGTCAAGCAACTGTGGGCGTGCACGAACATGCGCCATCTGTCCCCCGATCGGCGTAAACTCAAACTGTACCCGGCTGTCGCATAAGATCTGCCAATCTGCCGACGACTGCCTCTGCACTGCGCTCACACAAGATAGACTACCCCCGGGCCTCCTGCTCAACGCATCTGCCACTACATTCGCCTTGCCCGGATGATATAAGATCTCACAATCGTAGTCCTTCACTAACTCCATCCATCGGCGCTGTCTAAGGTTCAGGTCTCGCTGCTGAAATATATATTTTAAGCTCTTGTGGTCGGTGAATATCTGGCACGACTCTCCATACAGATAATGTCGCCAGATCTTGAGTGCAAAGACCACCGCAGCCATCTCCAGATCATGAGTTGGGTAATTCTGTTCATGTTTCTTTAATTGCCGTGAAGCATATGCAATCACCCTGTCGTGCTGCATCAAAACGCATCCCAGCCCCACTCGTGAAGCATCGCAGTAGACCGCAAATCCGCCTGATCCTGAAGGCAAAGATAGCACTGGTGTCGTGGTCAGTAGAGCCCGTAACCGCTGGAAACTGTGCTCACACTCCTCTGTCCAAATGAAGCGAACTCCCTTCCGGGTCAACCCGGTCAACGGTGTAGCAATGCGAGAGAAGTCCTGCACAAATCGCCTGTAATAACCTGCCAGCCCTAGAAAGCTACGAACCTCCGTCACTGACGTGGGTCTAGGCCAACTCCGAACTGCCTCTATCTTTCTCGGGTCGACACATATACCATCTCGTGTAATCACGTGCCCCAAGAAGTCTACGCTGTCTAGCCAGAAGGCACACTTGGAGAATTTGGCGAAAAGCTGATGCTCCCTCAAGGTCTGTAGTGAAATCCGCAGGTGCTGCTCGTGCTCCTCTCTACTCCGAGAATACACCAAGATATCGTCAATAAACACTATAATGAACAGGTCAAGATACGGCCGGAAAATACGGTTCATCATGTCCATAAATGCTGCTGGCGCGTTGGTGAGTCCGAACGACATCACCAAAAACTCATAATGGCCGTAACGTGTTCGGAAAGCCGTCCTAGGAATGTCCTCCTGTCGTACCCGCAGCTGATGGTAGCCTGATCGCAAATCGATCCTCGAAAAGTATCCTGCCCCCTGAAGCTGGTCGAACAAATCGTCGATGCGTGGCAAAGGATATCGATTTCGCACTGTCACCTTGTTCAGCTGGCGGTAGTCAATACACAAACGCATGCTGCCGTCCTTCTTCTTGACGAACAAGACTGGAGCACCCCAAGGAGAAACACTGGGTCGAATAAGTCCTTTATCCAGCAAGTCCTGCAACTGACCCTTCAACTCTCTAAGTTCCGCCGGGGCCATCCGATAAGGCGGTACTGAAATAGGCCCCGTGCCAGGAACCAAATCAATGCAGAAAGAAATATCACGCTCGGGCGGTAGCCCAGGAAGCTCGTCAGGGAACACATCAGGGAACTCGCTAACCACCGGAACCTGATCCAGAGGAACCTCTGTAGCTCTAGTATCGCAAACATATGCGAGAAATCCCTGACATCCCTTCCGCAAAAGCTGTCCAGCGCGAACAGAAGAAATCACACAGTGAGGGGTAGCACTACGGTCCCCCAACACAACAACAACCGGCTCGCCGGGAAAACAAAATCGAACTGTCTTCTCGCGGCAGTCAACAGAAGCATAGCACGTGGCTAACCAATCCATGCCCAACAGAACGTCGAAGTCCAACATCTCAAGAAGGATCAAGTCGACCGGCAACTCTCTCTCGCCAATACGGACGGTACAGGATCGGAACACGTGCCTAGCAACAAACGACTCTCCCACAGGAGTAGTCACAACAAGCGGCTGGCCAAGCAAACCGGACTCTCTACCCAAACTCGGCACAAAGTGTGTGGATACGTACGAGTGCGTGGATCCGGGATCAAACAACACGTGTGCATCAACCGAACATACAGAAAGGATACCTGAGACCACCGCATTGGACGCCTGTGCGTCCTGATGCGTCAAAGCAAAAACCCGTGCCTGTCCTCCTCCTGCAACTGACTGTCCCCTGCCGGCCGCTGGCTGTCCTCTACCTCGGCCACCTCGTCCTCTATGAACAAATCCTCCACGACCACGACCTCTCCGTGCATGCGTCTGATGCGGAGTAACAGCAGGTACTATCGGCAACGCCGTCTGGGGTGGTGAAGGTGGTAATGTAACATGCGGTGCTGCCGCCCCACTCCGGGGTACCTCGGGACAATCTCGCACACGATGATAAGAACTCCCGCAATGGTAACATCCTGATGACGGTCTCTGGCCCTCCTGGGTATAGGAGCTAAACAATCGGCCTCGTCTCGAATCTCTGCCACCTGCAAGGTGCCTGTCACGACGCTGGAATGGCCGTCTCTGCACTGACGTATCTGCACGAACTCTCTTCGGCCCTGGAACTGCCGAAGTCTCAGCAAGGCGCTCCTCTACTAATAATGCCGCATCAACTGCTGCTGAGTAAGTCTCGTAATGCTGCGCGCTGATAGCAAGGAATAGTGGTGTAAGCAAACCTCGAACAAATCTCTTAACTCGCAACTCCTCAGTAGCCACTAGGTACGGGGCATAAATAGCTAGCTCTGTGAACAGCACGTCGTACTCCGCTACTGACATCCCTGGTGTCTGGCGCAAGGACTCAAATCTGCGTGCTCGGGCATCCCTAACACTCTGAGGAAGAAAACGGGCAAGGAATAGCGCTACAAACTCGGTCCAGGTCATAGGAGGAAGACCCGCTGCTCTGCCCTTCTCAACTGAATCACACCACTTCTGTGCAAGACCCTCTAGGCGAAAGCTCGCTAACTCGACCCATCTCGCTTCCGCGCATCTAAGTGAACGACATATACGGGCCATCTTATCAAGGAAGGACTGGGGGTCCTCGGCTGTGTCGGTGCCTGTGAAAGCCGGAGGCTTTAGCCTCATGAAGTCTGACAGCGATACCGTAATCACCTCTGTGACTGCAGGGGCAACTGGCTGTGTGGTAGGTACCATCGCGGTCGCTGGAACAGGTGGAGCTACCTCTGGTCGCTGTGCTTGAAGCGTCTCAACTAGCGATCCTATCATGTCACGCATCTCCGGCATGCTAGATCCTACCGTCTGGCGCATCTCCTGCACACCAGCCCCTAGCGTGGCGATCTGATCTGTCAAAGGAGGAACAGTCTGCTCAGGTACAACGGGTGCACTGCCCAGATCGGTCCTCGTCTCGGACGAGTCAACTCGAATCTCGGCCCTCGCGGCCGCTCTCTGAGCCCTCGTAGTCTTTGGCGGCATATTGGCTGAAAGGAACAATAGGATTCGATAAGGATACGGAAATCGAATCACGAGAATGTATATACTCAAGAAGGAAATTTATATAAACAAGTCCTAAGGTCGCGTAGGCGGTGTACCGTGTCGTGAGTATGCCGCGGAACATACACACGCTACGCTACCCTGCCGCAGCTACCTACTCCATCATACCAGGGTCATCCTACACTCCGAAAGGTAAAACCTACGCTCTGATACCAACTTTGTCACGACCCAAAGTTTGGCCCGTGACCGGCACTTAACCACGTAACGTCTACAGGCGTAACGTGACTAAGGGAACCGGAAACCCAGAAAACAAACCAGTGAAAGTATAGAGTGTAATAAGAATTAAATGAAAACACCAACTAACATGATAAGAAATCTAAGTAAACAATCCCAAGATAACAATATACGACGCCGTAGCGAAGCTCAAGATCCACAAGTGGGAACATCATAGATAGCATAAAAACTGTATAAGAAAAGTCGGCTCACAACGAGCACGACACCAGAACACAAATAAGGTACAACATCGTCCTCACACTGTCTCTAAGTCAAATACATACATGGTAGATGGAGAATACTAGATACAACAATGTACATACAGAAAGATAAACAGATACCACACAAACCCACCTATCAGCAAAAGAGCTAGTACACCAACTATGGGGGTATCTGTGTCAAAAGATGCAACCGCAGCCTGCCGCGACTACTCCGAAGGGCAACCTGCAAACACTGTGGCACAACGGGGGTGAGTTGCCAACTCGTGAATAGAGATAACATATAAAGGTAATCGCGAGCATGCACGTACTACGCTACTCTATCATATGCCAACAGATGATATCAATATGTGATACGCAGTATGAGCAATAATCATGCAAGTTCTCTATCAGGTACTGTACTACTGGGTGAGGTACAAATGCTCTATCAGTTAATGTAACTACAGGATGAGGTACAATAATAAATGCTGAGCATGGGGAAATATAGTATCTACACGGAATGTCAACATGGGATAAATGTATATCGGTGTCCATCAATGCACCCAGATCCCCCAAATAGCTCAGGCGCCGGCACCCTCATCGGCCCTCGAATCCTGTACACCCTCTGAGAGTCCCGAGTGCCCAACATCGGCACCCAAATATCATAAATACTCGTGTCCAGCATCGACACGCAAATTCTCATCCATCGGGCCCCGTCAGTCCGGGTCACCCACATCCATCTATAGACTCTGATCAGTATACTCCGGATAACTGTCAGGTCTAACCAATCACCGGTAGGTAGTGGTCCCTCTGCCAGGCTCACCGTCTACTGCACAGCGAAACCGTTCTCGCCCCGGGGTACCATACCGGGTCCACCATGTACCCGTAATCGGCCTCAACCGCCTCCTCGATTCGGGTTTCCATATATCACTCTAGCACCGAGAAAACACATGGTGGACGCACCGAAATATCATATCAAGGGAACCGGGTTTTTAAATGATTACATATTTGAAATAGCCACGGTTCCCAAATCCAGAAATCACATATAATCCAAACAAATACAAGTCAATGATCCGATATGATATGTGCGTCAAATGTAAATATCCGGTCAAGTTACATATAGATAAGTTACAAGACAATAATCCGATGTGACATATGCATCAGGTATGAATATCAAATCATGTCACATATAATGTGCTACAATGCAATGATCCGATGTGATATGTGTAGCAGGTATGAACATCAAGTCATGTCATATATAATAAACTACAGTATGATGATCCGATGTGATATAGGCATCAAGTATGAATATATGGTCATGTCACAATAGATGAACTACAATGCTATGATCCGATGTGATATAGGCATCAAGTATGAATATATGGTCATGTCACAAATAGATGAACTACAATGCTATGATCCGATGTGATATAGGCATCAAGTATGAATATATGGTCATGTCACAAATAGATGAACTACAATGCTATGATCCGATGTGATATAGGCTTCAAGTATGAATATATGGTCATGTCACAAATAGATGAACTACAATGCTATGATCCGATGTGATATAGGCATCAAGTATTAATATATGGTCATGTCACAAATAGATGAACTACAATGCTATGATCCGATGTGATATAGGCATCAAGTATGAATATATGGTCATGTCACAAATAGATGAACTACAATGCTGTCACGACCCGCAGGGTACGGAACGTGACTGGCACTTAAGTTCACGAAACGTCTAAAGGCGTCCGTAAAATAAGTAAGCCAAAGCCCAGAAAACAAAACCAATGAAGCAAAAGAGTGAAGAAAACCCAATCAATTGAAAGCGAGTTATCAAATAAGTCATGTAAAACACTTTTTAAAAACAATACAAATTTTCCCGAAAATTTCGGCAGAGTCTCCTTTGTAAATACTGGCCCCCAAAAATGGGTACGACAAAATATATATACATGAATCCAACAAAATAGGGCATCCCCAAGCGGGAGCTAGCTCTTCGCCATACGGCGGTCACAAATCCCACGCAATGTAAATGACAACAAGCATAATAAAGCATAATAAAGCATAAGGAAGCATGAAAAAGTAATATGTCGGCTCAAGTGAGCTCGACCCCAAAATACAGCATAAAATCCACAACCTCACAGTCTCATCTCTAGGTCAATATACAAATATCTGGTAGAACAGTAGATGGAGTACACTAGATACAAGAATATACAAGAATATACAAGGTGGTACAAAATTTAACATAACCCACCTATGAGCAACTCTCGAGCTCAGGCAAAAGAGGCAAAAGACAAGTGCGCCCGCCGCTACTGAACTGACGGAGCGGACCTGCAAAAGACTGTGGCACAACGGGGGTGAGTTGCCAACTCGTGAGTAATAAATAACATCTACAAAGGCTATCGTATGCATGCACACAAGCATCCTAGCATCTAAAATACAGGTATGACTGGATGCACTAGCAGGTATGTATATAGCATCAGTGTACTGGTATGCATGCAACATGAATATCTGAGGTCTCAATAGGTATATATATAAGAAATATTTTATCTTCTTTTGTTTTTGAAACTCTTTTAGAATGCCAGCATAATGTCAATGAATCGACCAAAAATCGGTGTCCAGCAACGACACCCAAAAGCTGTCTCAAATCTCATAATCCATGTCATAGTGTCTCTGGCCTCAGCCATCCGGCTGACCCATCTCAGTATCAATATATCATCCTCTCGCGGCCCCGGTCGGTATCCTCTGGATATCCGCCGTGCCCAATGAAATCACCGGTAGGTAATCCGTCCCCTGCCAGGCTCATCGTCAACACCACGTCTTCTTGCCCCGGGGTACCTTACCGGGTCCACCATGTACCCGAAACGGTTCATCCAACTCCTCGAAACGGGTCTCCAAAAACCACAGCAAACTCATGGTGGACGACACTTACATCACTAGAAAACCGCAATTTACATGTTTTAAAAATATCATAAGTTTGGAAATTTTGCGGCTTTCCCCCGAAATCCAGCAATATCATAAAATCTCACGAAAATCCTCATAAGTGCATATATCAATGATAATGAATGCGTATGATATCAATAATCAAGTTACGATGTGTGATTAATGTATTAAGCATGAACAATTAATATGATGAAGTACATGCACATGAATAGCAATCCTAGGGTTTCATTTTAAGGAAATAGCACAATTTAAGTACCAATTAATAAAAGGTTTAAATTAAAGGTTATCTAGTGTGGTGGCATGGCAATTACCAGGGTGTGTGTGTAAACATGAATAGTGCTCGTGCTGCATATAAAAACCTGGTAATGGTGCATGTGTCCTACAATTGAGTTTGCGTATATGGGTATAACCTATCGATCTAATTGCAGCAATTATCATGCCCGTATTATTATTCTAATGTCACAAGTGATTATCCAATTTACTATTTTCCAGTTTACTAAATCTATCGGGCGACTTGCGCCATCCAGACGATCGTCCCCCGTAGATGTTAAATCTACTCACCGGGATCCCTGGCTAGCTGTGTCCAATCACTGCCTTTCCCTTTCGCGCCGCGTCTGACGTCTCCGCGACCGAACCTGGAATTTACATCAATACCAAACATAAGGTTACGCATCAAGAACGACGCAAAACCCCAACGAAACTACTAAAGTTCGCTAACTGGGTACAACGTGCACAAAGTGCGCGGACACACGCGAAAATCGCAAAAACTGCCAAAAACGCCGATTTTGGGTCACCCGGCAAAACTAAAACCCGACTACCCAAAAACCGCACTCACGCATCCTAAAAGTCGTAGGACAAGCCAACAAGATCATCAAGATGCCACAATTAACTCATCACAATATTTTAGTAAAAACTAGTAAGCACTAATTTGCAATTTAGTGCAAACATCGACAATTAGCGACAAAGTTAACACAATCCAACACAACAATCCAAACTAACTCACTAGATAGCCACTACACTAATTTTAAACCCTTAACTATGCTTAAAAACATATTTTCCACAACCAACCCTTCTCTTGATTTTTATAAATAGCAAACATAACTCAAATTATATAAGAAATCCTTACTTTAACACTATAATTTAGCCTAATAAGCAAATTAACCACTTAGCTTAAGGTTAGCAAAACACTAAATAGCAAATTAGGTTTAATCAACTCACTAAACATGTTTCAAATACCATTTCCATACAAAACCTCTTCTTGAAAACCTTAAAACAACAACTTTACAACAAAAAAATCCACTTCTAAAATTACCTAAATTAGTATAATTAAAGACTACATAATAAGGTAACCATATAGATTAGTTTACTAACAACTAGATTAACAAAATAACAACTTAATTAAATTATCATGGTTCAAAACCTAGTTCATTTTTCAAACAAAATCTAAGGAAACTAGATTAACTACACTAAATTAACACTAACCCATAACACATAAGCACTTAAACAAGAAATTTAACAAGATGGAATTTATACCTCTTGATCAATAGATCAAGCAAGAAAGTTTCCTCCAAAAATGCCTCCTTTCCACATGATTTCAACCATATTAAGCTTGAGAAGAGGTAGCATAAGGATTTTGTGTTGAAAAAGAGAAGGATTTATGGATATTTGTTGAATTTTCTTGTAAATTTTGAAGAAAATTGAACAAAAATGAAAAGGAAAAAGATGAAGAAGGGGAGGGTTCAGTTTCGGCCAGGTTGGAGGTAAGGTGGGGGGTGTGGGCAAGTGAGGAAAAGTCTTGGTCAAGTTTCTAAAGTCAAAAGTATAATACATTAACCATTTTATTAAAATAAATACCATAAACTATCCATTAACTCAAGAAACAACTCAAGAAAGAGAGAGGTCAGAATTTTCTGGTCTTGGCCAAGGCTTGGGCTGTTCTTGGGCTGAGGGAAAAGATAGAGGGGTTTTACAAAAGAAATTTTATGCAAAAAGGCCCCCTACAACTCAAAAATTGCAAGTTTTAGCCCAAAATTCAATAATTTCGTTTCAATTTATAAAAATTGGTTAAAAATCAAAATAAATTACTAAAAATTCATGTTATCACTAGAATATAATTATCATAATTTTAGAGATTAAAATTAGCCCGGAAAAATTTGTATTTATTGCTTATTTAATGTATTTTCTTACCGGCTTAAATAATATTAAAAAAATGAAAAATAGGGAAAAATTTTTAAATGACCAAAATTTCATAATTAACTCATTAGTCACTAAAAACAAGTAATTATCTATCCACTTTAAGTATAATTAGCCCTAAACTGCAAAATATCGAGAAAGACGGTTTTCGGAAAAATACCGAATTTTCACCGAATTTCAGGAAAACACCAAAACGACTTTTCAAGACGCTACAATCTTCCCCCCTTAAAGAAATTCGGTCCCCGAATTTAAGAATATAGCTACGCGTACCTTCAAAGAGATGGGGATATTTCTTCCTCATCTCGCCCTCGGTCTCCCAGGTAACCTCCTCGCTGCTCGGGCTACGCCAAAGGACCTTGACGGTTGGTATAACCTTCGACCTCAACTTCTTCACCTGCCGATCCAGGATGGCCACCGGCTGCTCTGCAAAGGAAAGGTCGCGCTCTAGCTGGACTGTCGGGTGCTGAATCGCATGCGAAGGGTCGTGAAGGTACTTGCGGAGCATCGAAACATGAAAAACGGGGTGAACATCGGGAAAGCTGGGTGGAAGAGCCAAACGATATGCAACAGCGCCGACACGCTCGAGGATCTCGAAAGGACCTACGAATCTAGGGCTAAGCTTCCCCTTTCGCCCAAAACGCATCACGCCCTTCATCGGTGAGACCTTCAGAAAAACATGGTCGCCAACTGCGAACTCTAATCTGCGACGGCGCCTGTCTGCATACGATTTCTGCCTGCTCTGAGCCGCTCTCATCCGGTCTCGGATCATCTGTATCTTCGCTGTCGTCTCCTCAACAAGCTGCGGCCCCAAAATACTGCTCTCGCTGAGCTCTGTCCAACAAACGGGCGATCTGCATCTCCTCCCATACAATGCCTCGAAAGGTGCCATCTGTATAGTATCCTGGAAGCTGTTGTTGTAGGAGAACTCCACTAGAGGTAAATGACGATCCCAGCTACCACCAAAGTCTAAAACGCACGCTCTGAGCATGTCCTCGAGGGTCTGAATGGTCCGCTCTGACTGTCCGTCTGTCTGCGGATGAAACGCTGTGCTGAAGCTCAAACGAGTGCCCAAAGCCTCCTGAAGTCTCTGCCAAAGTCGGCTGGTGAACTGAGTGCCTCGATCTGACACGATACAAGTCGGTACGCCATGTAGTCGCACGATCTCGTCAATATAGAGCTGAGCATACTGAGCGAAGCTGAAAGTCGTCTTCACTGGAAGGAAGTGAGCCGCTTTCGTCAATCTGTCCACGATCACCCAGATGGAGTCGTACCCTCGACTGGTCCTGGGTAGACCCACAACGAAGTCCATCGAAATCTGCTCCCATTTCCACTCTGGAATGGGTAACGGCTGTAGCTCTCCTGCGGGCCTCTGGTGCTCGGCCTTGACTTGCTGACAAGTCAGGCATCTCGAAACGAACTCCGCAATGTCCCTCTTCATCCCGTCCCACCAGTAGGTCTCTCTCATATCCTGGTACATCTTGGTGGAACCGGGGTGGACACTATACACTGATCGGTGTGCCTCCACGAGAATGTCGCGCCGTAATCCATCAGCATCTGGTACGCACAGTCTAGATCCATATCGTAAAATCCCCTGATCGTCAACCATGAACTCGGAAAATCTGCCCTGTCCCATCTGTGCCATGATCTCTGAGCAACGGTCGTCACTACGCTGTGCCTCATATATACGGTCAAGCAACTGTGGGCGTGCACGAACATGCGCGAGCTGTCCCCCTGTCTGAGTGAACTCGAACTCAACTCGGCTGTCGCATAACGTCTGCCAATCTGCTGACGACTGCCTCTGCACTGCGCGCAAAGAGGATAGACTACCCCCGGGCCTCCTACTCAACGCATCTGCCACCACATTCGCCTTGCCGGGGTGATATAAGATCTCGCAGTCGTAGTCTTTCACCAACTCCATCCAACGACGCTGTCTGAGGTTCAGGTCTCGCTGCTGAAATATGTACTTTAAGCTCTTGTGATCGGTGAATATCTGACATGACTCGCCGTAAAGGTAATGTCGCCAAATCTTCAGTGCAAAGACCACTGCAGCCATCTCCAAATCATGAGTGGGGTAGTTCTGTTCATGCTTCTTCAACTGCCGAGAAGCATAAGCGATCACCCGGCCATGCTGCATCAAAACGCATCCTAATCCCACTCGCGAAGCATCACAGTAGACAACAAATCCGCCAGATCCCGAAGGTAAAGATAATACCGGCGCCGTAGTCAAACATGTCCGCAGCTGCTGAAAACTGCGCTCGCACTCCTCTGTCCAAACGAAAGGAACTCCCTTCCGGGTCAAACTGGTCAACGGTGCAGCTATACGGGAGAAGTCCTGAACAAAACGCCTGTAGTAGCCCGCCAAGCCTAGAAAACTACGGATCTCAGTAACCGATGTAGGTCGGGGCCACTGCTGAACAGCCTCAATCTTCTTCGGGTCCACACAAATGCCGTCTCTTGTAACCACGTGACCCAAGAATCCGACGCTGTCCAGCCAGAATGCACACTTGGAGAACTTCGCGAACAGCTGGTGCTCCCTCAGAGTCTGTAACGTAATCCGCAAGTGCTGCTCGTGCTCCTCTCTGCTCCGGGAGTACACCAAGATATCGTCGATAAACACGATGATGAACAAGTCAAGATACGGCCTGAATGTACGGTTCATCAAATCCATAAATGCTGCTGGGGCGTTGGTGAGTCCGAACGACATCACCAAAAACTCGTAGTGGCCATAGCGTGTACGGAAAGCTGTCCTCGGTATATCCTCCTGTCGGACTCGCAGCTGATGGTATCCTGATCGCAAGTCGATCCTCGAAAAATACCCCGCACCCTGAAGCTGGTCGAACAAATCATCAATGCGCGGCAACGGATATCTGTTCCGAATGGTAACTTTGTTCAGCTGGCGGTAGTCGATACACAAGCGCAAACTTCCATCCTTCTTCTTGACAAACAGGACCGGAGCACCCCACGGAGAAACACTCGGTCGAATAAGCCCCTTATCTAACAAATCCTGCAACTGATCCTTCAGCTCTCGAAGCTCTGCAGGGGCCATCCGATAAGGCGGTATAGAAATAGGCCCCGAACCGGGAATCAAATCAATGCAGAACTCAACATCGCGCTCGGGCGGTAGTCCAGGTAGCTCATCAGGGAAAACATCAGGGAACTCACAAACTACCGGGACCCGGTCCAACGGAACCTCTGTAGCTCGAGTATCACAAACAAACGCTAAGAATCCCTGACATCCCTTCCGCAAGAGCTGACCAGCGCGAAGAGAAGAAATTAAGCTGGGAAGGGCGACACTGCGGTCTCCCTGAATAACAAGGACTGGCTCTCCCGGAAAGCTAAATCTGACTGCCTTCTCACGGCAGTCCACCGAAGCATAACAAGTGGCTAGCCAATCCATGCCCAGAAGCACATCAAAGTCCAACATATCGAGGAGTATCAAATCAACTGATGAATCCCTCTCCCCGATACGAACGGAACACAAACGAAATACAAACCGAGCGACAAACGACTCGCCTACCGGAGTAACAACAACAAGCGGCTGGTCTAACGACGACGACTCACGGCCCAACATCGGTGCAAAGTGTGTAGAGACGTACGAATGTGTAGAACCTGGGTCGAATAATACCCGTGCGTCGAAAGAACAAACTGGCAAGGTACCTGTCACGACGGCATTGGATGCCTGCGCATCCTGCGGTGTCAAAGCAAAAACTCGGGCCTGTCCTCCACCGGTAGCGGGCTGACCTCGACCTCGGCCTCTGCCTCCTCGTCCTCTCTGAACAGGACCGCCGCGTCCACGGCCTCTCGGTGCACCTAACTGGCGTGGAGCATCGCCTGGGGTAGGAAGTAGGGCTCTCTGAGGAGGGGGTGGTGATGGTGGTAGGGTCACGTGCGGAACTGCCGCTGCTCCCTGTCGTCTCACTGGGCAGTCTCTGACAAGATGGTGCAAACTCCCGCACCCAAAACATCCTGGCGACGGCTGTTGCCCCTGGGAATAAGAACCATATAACTGTCCCCGTCCAAATCCTCTGCCTGGCCTATCTCTCGGACAGAATCTGGCGCGCTGCCTCTGAGGTGGTACATCTGTGCGCATCCTCTTCGGCCCAGAAACGGCCGAAGTCTGTGATATGCGTGCCTCCATCCGCAATGCCGTATCCCTAGCAGCTGAATAAGTGTCGTAGCGCTGGGCGCCAATGGCAAGATATAGCTGGGCATCAAGTCCCTGTACGAACCTCTTCACCATCTTCTCCTCGGTATCCACCAAATACTGAGCATATCGGGACAACTGTGTAAACTGGATGTCATACTCAGACACCGTCATCCCAGGTGTCTTGACTAAGGCCTCGAAGCTGCGAGCTCTGGCGTCACGAACGCTCTCTGGAAGGAAACGGGCTAGAAAGACCGCTGTAAACTCGGCCCAAGTCATAGGCGGTAGATCTGCAGCTCGACCTCTCAAGACTGACTCCCACCATGTCTGCGCGAGACCCTCTAGCCGGAAACTGGCAAGCTCTACCCATCGATCATCCGAACATCTCAGCGAACGGCAGATCCTGGCTAAACTATCAAGGAACGTCTGTGGGTCCTCCGCTGCCTCGGTGCCGGTGAATACTGGAGGTCTCAGCCTCATGAAGTCCTGTAGTGAAACCGGAATGGCCACGGTGGTGGTAGTAGGAGCAGGTATCATGGTCGTCTGTGATGTAGTAGGTACGTCATCCGGCCTCGGTGTACGACTGGCTGCAACTAGGGATCCTACTATCTGACGCAGCTCCTGCATGCCTCCCATCATCTGTCGCAACTCCTCCATACCGGTCTCGAGCCTATCCATACGGCCTGGGGAAGGTGGATCGGTCTGTCCCAGCGGCGTAGGCATACCACCCTGCTCAGTCCTAGTCTCGGACGAGCCAGCTCGAATCTCGTCTCTGGCGGCAGCCCTCTGTGCCCTCGTAGCCTTCGGCGGCATAGTGGCTGTTACAGGAAAACGGATAGTAAGAACAGTGCAATAGGATCATAGGATACACGGAATTGAAGAAGGAATTTTTCAAGCAAGTATATCCTAAAGTCACTTAGGCGGAGTACCGTATCGTAAGTATGCCGCGGACATACGCACGCTACGTTACCCTGCTTAAGTCACTTACTCCATCTACCAAGGGTCATCCTACACTCACAAAGGTGAAACCTATCGCTCTGATACCAACTTTGTCACGACCCGCAGGGTACGGAACGTGACTGGCACTTAAGTTCACGAAACGTCTAAAGGCGTCCGTAAAATAAGTAAGCCAAAGCCCAGAAAACAAAACCAATGAAGCAAAAGAGTGAAGAAAACCCAATCAATTGAAAGCGAGTTATCAAATAAGTCATGTAAAACACTTTTTAAAAACAATACAAATTTTCCCGAAAATTTCGGCAGAGTCTCCTTTGTAAATACTGGCCCCCAAAAATGGGTACGACAAAATATATATACATGAATCCAACAAAATAGGGCATCCCCAAGCGGGAGCTAGCTCTTCGCCATACGGCGGTCACAAATCCCACGCAATGTAAATGACAACAAGCATAATAAAGCATAATAAAGCATAAGGAAGCATGAAAAAGTAATATGTCGGCTCAAGTGAGCTCGACCCCAAAATACAGCATAAAATCCACAACCTCACAGTCTCATCTCTAGGTCAATATACAAATATCTGGTAGAACAGTAGATGGAGTACACTAGATACAAGAATATACAAGAATATACAAGGTGGTACAAAATTTAACATAACCCACCTATGAGCAACTCTCGAGCTCAGGCAAAAGAGGCAAAAGACAAGTGCGCCCGCCGCTACTGAACTGACGGAGCGGACCTGCAAAAGACTGTGGCACAACGGGGGTGAGTTGCCAACTCGTGAGTAATAAATAACATCTACAAAGGCTATCGTATGCATGCACACAAGCATCCTAGCATCTAAAATACAGGTATGACTGGATGCACTAGCAGGTATGTATATAGCATCAGTGTACTGGTATGCATGCAACATGAATATCTGAGGTCTCAATAGGTATATATATAAGAAATATTTTATCTTCTTTTGTTTTTGAAACTCTTTTAGAATGCCAGCATAATGTCAATGAATCGACCAAAAATCGGTGTCCAGCAACGACACCCAAAAGCTGTCTCAAATCTCATAATCCATGTCATAGTGTCTCTGGCCTCAGCCATCCGGCTGACCCATCTCAGTATCAATATATCATCCTCTCGCGGCCCCGGTCGGTATCCTCTGGATATCCGCCGTGCCCAATGAAATCACCGGTAGGTAATCCGTCCCCTGCCAGGCTCATCGTCAACACCACGTCTTCTTGCCCCGGGGTACCTTACCGGGTCCACCATGTACCCGAAACGGTTCATCCAACTCCTCGAAACGGGTCTCCAAAAACCACAGCAAACTCATGGTGGACGACACTTACATCACTAGAAAACCGCAATTTACATGTTTTAAAAATATCATAAGTTTGGAAATTTTGCGGCTTTCCCCCGAAATCCAGCAATATCATAAAATCTCACGAAAATCCTCATAAGTGCATATATCAATGATAATGAATGCGTATGATATCAATAATCAAGTTACGATGTGTGATTAATGTATTAAGCATGAACAATTAATATGATGAAGTACATGCACATGAATAGCAATCCTAGGGTTTCATTTTAAGGAAATAGCACAATTTAAGTACCAATTAATAAAAGGTTTAAATTAAAGGTTATCTAGTGTGGTGGCATGGCAATTACCAGGGTGTGTGTGTAAACATGAATAGTGCTCGTGCTGCATATAAAAACCTGGTAATGGTGCATGTGTCCTACAATTGAGTTTGCGTATATGGGTATAACCTATCGATCTAATTGCAGCAATTATCATGCCCGTATTATTATTCTAATGTCACAAGTGATTATCCAATTTACTATTTTCCAGTTTACTAAATCTATCGGGCGACTTGCGCCATCCAGACGATCGTCCCCCGTAGATGTTAAATCTACTCACCGGGATCCCTGGCTAGCTGTGTCCAATCACTGCCTTTCCCTTTCGCGCCGCGTCTGACGTCTCCGCGACCGAACCTGGAATTTACATCAATACCAAACATAAGGTTACGCATCAAGAACGACGCAAAACCCCAACGAAACTACTAAAGTTCGCTAACTGGGTACAACGTGCACAAAGTGCGCGGACACACGCGAAAATCGCAAAAACTGCCAAAAACGCCGATTTTGGGTCACCCGGCAAAACTAAAACCCGACTACCCAAAAACCGCACTCACGCATCCTAAAAGTCGTAGGACAAGCCAACAAGATCATCAAGATGCCACAATTAACTCATCACAATATTTTAGTAAAAACTAGTAAGCACTAATTTGCAATTTAGTGCAAACATCGACAATTAGCGACAAAGTTAACACAATCCAACACAACAATCCAAACTAACTCACTAGATAGCCACTACACTAATTTTAAACCCTTAACTATGCTTAAAAACATATTTTCCACAACCAACCCTTCTCTTGATTTTTATAAATAGCAAACATAACTCAAATTATATAAGAAATCCTTACTTTAACACTATAATTTAGCCTAATAAGCAAATTAACCACTTAGCTTAAGGTTAGCAAAACACTAAATAGCAAATTAGGTTTAATCAACTCACTAAACATGTTTCAAATACCATTTCCATACAAAACCTCTTCTTGAAAACCTTAAAACAACAACTTTACAACAAAAAAATCCACTTCTAAAATTACCTAAATTAGTATAATTAAAGACTACATAATAAGGTAACCATATAGATTAGTTTACTAACAACTAGATTAACAAAATAACAACTTAATTAAATTATCATGGTTCAAAACCTAGTTCATTTTTCAAACAAAATCTAAGGAAACTAGATTAACTACACTAAATTAACACTAACCCATAACACATAAGCACTTAAACAAGAAATTTAACAAGATGGAATTTATACCTCTTGATCAATAGATCAAGCAAGAAAGTTTCCTCCAAAAATGCCTCCTTTCCACATGATTTCAACCATATTAAGCTTGAGAAGAGGTAGCATAAGGATTTTGTGTTGAAAAAGAGAAGGATTTATGGATATTTGTTGAATTTTCTTGTAAATTTTGAAGAAAATTGAACAAAAATGAAAAGGAAAAAGATGAAGAAGGGGAGGGTTCAGTTTCGGCCAGGTTGGAGGTAAGGTGGGGGGTGTGGGCAAGTGAGGAAAAGTCTTGGTCAAGTTTCTAAAGTCAAAAGTATAATACATTAACCATTTTATTAAAATAAATACCATAAACTATCCATTAACTCAAGAAACAACTCAAGAAAGAGAGAGGTCAGAATTTTCTGGTCTTGGCCAAGGCTTGGGCTGTTCTTGGGCTGAGGGAAAAGATAGAGGGGTTTTACAAAAGAAATTTTATGCAAAAAGGCCCCCTACAACTCAAAAATTGCAAGTTTTAGCCCAAAATTCAATAATTTCGTTTCAATTTATAAAAATTGGTTAAAAATCAAAATAAATTACTAAAAATTCATGTTATCACTAGAATATAATTATCATAATTTTAGAGATTAAAATTAGCCCGGAAAAATTTGTATTTATTGCTTATTTAATGTATTTTCTTACCGGCTTAAATAATATTAAAAAAATGAAAAATAGGGAAAAATTTTTAAATGACCAAAATTTCATAATTAACTCATTAGTCACTAAAAACAAGTAATTATCTATCCACTTTAAGTATAATTAGCCCTAAACTGCAAAATATCGAGAAAGACGGTTTTCGGAAAAATACCGAATTTTCACCGAATTTCAGGAAAACACCAAAACGACTTTTCAAGACGCTACAAATGCTATGATCCGATGTGATATAGGCATCAAGTATGAATATATGGTCATGTCACAAATAGATGAACTACAATGCTATGATCCGATGTGATATAAGTGTGTAGAAGGTATGCAATGCACTAGCTAGTAACCATGAACATGCAATATATATATGGAACACTATAAGGTCCTATCTGCCCTGACGTAGAACGCCATGCGGGCGATATCCCCGTAGATGTGAAATCTACTCACCGTAGTCTCTCGCTAGGTGTAGCCAACAACCTGCTTCCCTTTCTTCACTGCGTCCGCCGTACTCGCCTGCGAACCTATAATTACACAATATATCATATGTAAGCTCGAAATCACACAAACGCGACATTAAAACCCGACAAGTAACTCGTGTCGCGAACCAAGCGTGCGTGTGCGCGATACGCTAAAACGTGTGGTTACGCGTCTGAAATCACTCTGACGCGTCGCGATACGCAGAAACCCAAAACCCACACACACGTAACACGCGTGTCGCGAAAGGTTGAAAATACGGGAAAATAGGTATTCTACCCCAGATTTTGATACAGGAAAGATATTGAAAATATATATATACCAAAATAACCTACATATAAGCAGAGACCCACACCCCCAAACCCCAACCCAAATCTCCCCAGTCTGGCCGCAATTTGCGGCCAGAATGCCATTTTTGGCGGCCAGACTTAGGAATTGGGTCCCCAGGTTTGGTCGGTGCACTTCATACCATACATACATGCTAAATCAATCACTAGATTTGTTCTGAAAAGCCTCGGATAGCAGCAGATTCTTACAGTGTCTAAAATCAGTTCAAAACACACATTTTGCACAAAAATGGAACTTTATGGTATTTTGATGAAATCTGAAACAAACCTAGGTCTAATCACTCACCAATAACTTGTTAATAAGCTAATCAAGCCACTACAACATAAGTTTTAACATGATACACTAAACCCCCTCCAAAAGCACTAAAATGGCACAAAAAGTGATATTTCTAAACTAAACATGCAAGTTATGGAAATTGGGTGCTAGGATTAAGATTTATACCTTAAATTGACCTTAGAGACACCAAAGTTTTCAGCTTTTCCCTCAGTTGTGCAGGTTTGCCCAAGAACACCTCAAAAAAACCTCAAGTTTTCATGGTTTATCGAAGGAAAAAGTATTGATTTGGGTAGGGTTTTGCTTGGGAATCAAAGGGAAGTGAAAAGGAGAAGAAAAATGAAGAGAATGGGGGTTTATTTGCTGGAATTTCTGCAGAGAATTCAGATGGGGGAAAGAGAGAGAGAGAAGAGAAGAAAAGGGTCAAAAAGTCCACCCTTCACCTAACCACCATACCTATTTGTTTATTTGGATTTGAATTTATTAAAAGGGTTAAGATATGAATAAAATCAATGGTTTATGCAAGGGTTAAATGATGGGGAAAAATTTAAACTTGCAACCATGCACCAAGAATGGTTAACAAGTTACAAAAAGTCTAAGTATGCAAGGTGTACACAAGCACAAGACCTATCCCAAAATGCACACACTACCCATAACAACTATAAATCCTACGCACACACAAACATAAAAACATGCACGACTTCTAATTATCACCAACACCAAACAAACGGGAAAATCAAAGTGTTACATCTTGACCCATATGATGGGAGATGGATGATCCCATATCCATCGATGTTTGACATCAAGGATGGTGTACGGGTGCTCAGTAGTGACTGGGTACACTGGACGGACTCGCCGAGAACTCCCAGATGGTATTGTACCTCACGTCAGATGGCAGTTCTCCATTGACACGGGTACAGAGTAGTCTGTTGACCCGAGATCGTCATAGAGTCTTGTGTGATTCCCACTGTGCTTTGATTTCCATCATACCATGTCCAAGAGGGCATGCAAAAAGGTGGCTTTTGGGTACAGTCCCGAATCACACTGAGGCAATGAGCGATAGGAGGGGATTCGTCTCTCCCGGTATAGGGAGTTGATGTTATGCTGTGTTCGATTGGCTATAACCGGAAATACCTGGCTAGGGTTGCTGAGATTTACTGGTAAGTGTTATCAGTAGTTTCTCGAACTGTTATAGACCTCATATCGACACGACTTATCGAGCTACTGGGGTCTGACGTTTACCTCCCCTAGGCTTGATATACGACATATCAGACGACGAGACCGGACTGTACGGGAGTGTTACTGATTGGATTCACAGGAGAATGTACAGGCTTGCTTGTTGATCTTCTGAGCGCTCAATACCTGGGTAGCTGTTATGTTTAGCTGACAGCTTGCAGCTTGTGGGTGTTTGATATGATCATCACCTACTGCCGGCGTATTGACGATTCTTTAGAGTCCTACACAGAGGTTTCTTGACTCAGGCAAAACGGAGTAGGAGCACATATGTGATATGTGCGGGACCGAGGATAATGCGGTATGTGATACCGTATTGGATTCCCGCGATATGAGATATCGGCCGGGTATATGTGATATATCCGGGTCATCGTATTAGTCGGTTATATGCGATATAGCCGGATTGTCGGATCAAGTGTTGATTCGATAATTTAATGTATTATAGTATATATGGTATATTAAATTACATTAACTAATATTAGCTCACTAAAAGATTCTTTTTCTCACTCGGGTAATACATTGATATATGTTAATTGTATTATTTTATTTTGTTACAATAAATATTATATATGTGATATATAATATTGTAACATGATATGATAACTAATGCAACATGTTTAGTAGAGATTAAACAAGATTAGGGTTTGATCTGGGTTAATGCTTTCTAGATGTTTCTAGAAGGTTTTCTTTTGTTTTTGCAAAGATATTTTCAAGTGGCTCATTCTTAACCTAACCCAAACCCTAGCCTTGGTTAATTCTCTACAAAGGTTTAGTCAACCATGGTTGCATTATTCATCATTATCTTCTTAGCATTATTCATCACAAAAAGATTATGATATTCTTCTTCTTCTTCCTTCTTCTTTCTTTCATGGAAAAAGCTTTCTAGTTTTTTTCCAAGTGATGAAAATGAGTGAGAATAAGAAAATAAAAGAGAGAAAAAATCCTACTTCATCATTCTCATCTATCCTTGCCCTTTAGATGAGAGTGTTCACTTCATTTGGTGAGTGTTAGCTTGTGTTAATGAAACTTCAAGGTAGATCATCTTTGTGTCGAAGATCGGAAGCAAGACTGCATTTTTCTCTTCGTGAAGCCTCTCGAGAGTCCGGAACACGATGATCGCAGCGAAGGGACCTCAACACAGAGCTTAAGAAGTGAAGGACCGGATCTACAAAGGTTGTAATCCCTCTCACTTAGTGTTAAATTGTTTAACATGCTTGTTTTCGCATAAACTCTAGTTTAAAGATCCGGTTTTGGGTTGTTCGGCACGGCTAAAATTTTAATCGGGCATGGTTGATGCCTCGTAGACCCTTGTGCATGTGCCTCGCAACCCTACTGTATAATGTGTGTGTGTGTGTGTGTGTGTGTGTGTGTGTGTGTGTATATAGCGAGGGTGCTTTATCACCTAGTGCCTTAGACCAACTGGTTTGGGAGTCACTGCTAAGCCTTAGGTGTTGCAAGACGAGGAATTACACCTAAATGTGCAAGAAAATTTTGTAATCGGTCGTTTAGTACCTCATGAAGTATTAATGGTCGCATGAAGGATGTGTGACCAATTTCATCTAGAATTCACCAAATAAAAATTATTTTGAAAGATGGACAAGTGTATGATAGCTTGAATTGAATTTTCAAGTGTTGGGGTGATAATTACACACACGTAGGGGTATATGATTGGAGTTTGGAGGAGAGATAGGATTAAAAGATAGGGCTTATAGCTTCAGTAGAGATGATAAAAATTCCTGAGTTAAGACCACACCTTAGAAGGAAAACTCAGGAGATGCTGAAAGCTTTATAAACTGGCAAAACGTATATGATCTTAAGTTAAATAAAAAGGAAGTGTGAAAAATACGGGTTGATGATTTCTAAGTTGAAGATGATAGAATTTCTTGCTAGGATACTGAATTGAAGAATTAGAGTCAACGACCAAATTGATCGGATTTTATGGGTAGTATCCGCTGAAAACCCTCAGGAGACAACACTTCTCTTACTAGGGACACCTAGAGGTTTAACGGCTTGTTGCACGAGCTCAGTGTAATCACGTTCCTTGCGAAAGTGAGGTTAGGACTTTTTGAATAAATTGTCTTTGCTCGGGACGAGCAAACGATCAGTTTGGGGGTATTTGTTCATATCAGATTTTTGCATTTTTATGCTGCTCATTCTTGATCACATTGCATATAGGTAGGTACTCTTGATCCGTGTTTGCTAAATAATTGCAGGTTATAGGTTCTCAGCTCTAAGAAGTGAAATTCATGAAAAAGCGCTACAAATTTAGGACTTCCGCCAACCACAGATAAATACGGGTCTCCGCGCACTATCCATATAATGACACCTACCAGTTCGAGGGACAAAATGGAAAATCATTGGTCATTTCAATGCACAAAGCACAAGGGCAGCACAAGATCCAAGACTTCTATACGGAGCTCAAGAAAATAAAGGCAAAAAGTCCACATCAATTCACCCTTTTGATTTGCTGAAAATATAGAAGAAAAATGAAGAGTTTTTTAGAAACCAAGTATACCAAACAGAAGAGAACAACAACATGAAGAAACACAGAAAAAACGAGAAGGCAAATGCACCAAATGGCAGCGGGACCGCGTCCAAAATGGCATATATGCGGAGGAACCGCGGCCGCGATTGAACAGTGTCGGCCGCATCATAACAGCGTTGAGTAGGCTCTTTTGGGGTAGTTTTGTAATCTCATGATTGAATCAGAATGTATACCTAGGGTTTCACTCTCCTGCCTATAAATAGCAGAGCTCAAAGCCAAATTAGGGTGTGCCTTTCTTTATTTAGATTTTAGGATTAATTCTGTAGTTCTTCTTCTTTGTTATCTTTCTCCATGAAAAAATTATAGTGAGTTAATGAGTATTGATTAATAAAAAATAAAAAATAGAGTTCTTTTTATCTTGCATGTTTATTTATTTATTGTTGCAATTTTTCATTTGCTAATCTAATCGTATTATTTTATTGTTGTTTTTCTTTTGTTTTTCTTCTTCTATTTTTCTTTATCTTTTACAACCATGATGCTTGAGTAAGATCCTTGCCAAGGTGAGGTCTCAAATAGCTAGTTATAACTTTCTTAACCTCATCTCTTTCTACCTTCCTTCTTGTTTTCTTTCTTTTTTATCTTTTTAATGGGTGAGTAATTTCTCACTTGTTAGGGCAAGAGAAGGAAAGTTTGAGAGAAGGAAATCTCTCTCACTCTTTTTTTTGCCCAACACCTTAATTCGGACTCCCTTTAATTGAACCACAATCCGATCACTACGGCACCATATCCTACATGATAGCGCTGATTCCCTAGTTAGACCGGTTGTGGTTGAATTAACCGGAGGTTAGGGCTAAGAGCCAAGAACGGACGGACACGGACCAAAAGGAAGAAACTAAGCATGGAAAGCCTAGCTTATACTTGCATGTTCCTTCCTAGTCGTGTTAATCCCCGTTGTTGCCGATTACCGTAACACCGATATTAAGAATGGCAATGAAAGGAGTGAGAAATTCCTAACTCAAACTAACCTAATCCTAACCCTAACAAGATCTTTTATCATTCTTTATTTCATTAGTTGATCTTAAAACAAATCTCGACATATTTGGATTTAACTCGTTAAAACATAAAGAAAAATATTCCATCTCCATATGGATCGACCCGTACTCAACCGGCTAGCTACCAAGAAAAATCGTCTTGATTGCGGTAATTAAAATTATGCACGCAGAAACATACTCAATTACCTTCCTTCTTCTTCACCAGCAAAACTGGAGATCCCCAACTTGATGTGCTGGGACGAATCCATCCTTTCTGTAGAAGTTCGTCCAATTGAGTACGGATATCCTTCAAACCATCAGGACTTAATTGATATGGTGCTTTGATCACCGGTTGTGCACCAGGTACTAAATTGAAGGGTTGCTAGGCACGCGCACAAGGGTCTACGAGGCATCAACCATGCCCGATTAAAAATTTAGCCGTGCCGAACAACCCGAATACGGAACTTTAAACTAGAGATTAGGCGAAAACAAGCATGCTAAACATTTTAACACTAAGTGAGAGGGATTACAACCTTTGTAGATCCGGTCCTTCATTTCATATGCTCCGTGTTGTGGTCCCTTCGCTGCGATCATCGGGATCCGGACTCTCGAGAGGTTCCACGAAGAGAAAGACGCAACCTTTGCTTCCAATCTTCGATACTAAGATGATCTACCTTGAAGTTTCTTTAACACAAGCTAACAGTCATGAAATGATGTGAACACCCTCATCTAAATGGCAAGGGAAGATGAGGATGATGAAGTAGGATTTTTGCTCTCTTTATTTATCTTTTTCTCATATTTATCCATCACAAAATCAAAGCAAGAAACCATTTCAAGCAAAGAAGAAGAAGGAAGAAGATGATGAACAATAATGATAATTCTTTTGTGATGAATAGGAAAATAATAATATGATAGATTTATGCAACCATGGTCAAGTGAGCCTTTGTAGAGAATTAACTAAGGTTAAAGGTTTGGTTAGGGTTAAGGAAATATCTAGCATAATATCTTAACAAAGACAAAGAAAGAAAACTTCTAGAAAGCCTTAACCCTAATCAAACCCTAACCATGTTTAATCTCTACTAAACAAGTTGCATTATTTATCATATCATGTTACAATATTATATATCACATATATAATATTTATTGTAACCAAATAAAATAATACATTTAACATATATCGCATATATATCAATGTATTACCCGAGTGAGAAAAAGAATCTTTTAGTGAGAAAATATTAGTTAATGTCTTTTAATATATCATATATATTATTATACATTAAATTATCGAATCAACACTTGATCCGACAATCCGGCTATATCGCATATAACCGACTAATATTAATCCGTACCGATTCATCGAATCAACACTTGATCCGATGACCCGGCTGATATCAAATATCGCGAGAATAGAATACGGTATCTCATATCGTATTATCCTCGGTCCCGCACATATCACATATGTGCCCCTACTCCGTTTTGCCTGAATCAAGAAACCTCTGTGTAGGACTCTAAAGAATCGTCAATACGCCGGCAGTAGGTGATGATCATATCAAACACCCACAAGCTGCAAGCGGTCAGCTAAACGTAACAGCTACCCAGGTATTGAGCGCTCAGAAGATCAACAGGCAAGCCTGTAACTTCTCCTGTGAATCCAAACAGTAACACTCCCGTACAGTCCGGTCTCGTCGTCTTATATGTCGCATATCTCGCCTAGGGGTGGTAAACGTCAGACCCCAGTAGCTTGATAAATCGTGTCGATATGAGGTCTATAACAGTTCGAGAAACTACTGATAACACTTACCAGTAAATCTCAGCAACCCTGGCCAGGGATTTCCGGTTATAGCCAATCGAACACAGCACAACATCAACTCCCTATACCGGGAGAGACGAATCCCCTCCTATCGCTCATTGCCTACATGTGATTCGGGACTGTACCCAAAAGCCACCTTTTTGCACGCCCTCTTGGACGTGGTATGATGGAAATCAAAGCACAGTGGGAATCACACAAGACTCTATGACGATCTCGGGTCAACAGACTACTCTGTACCAGTGTCACCGGAGAACTGCCATCTGACGTATGGTATAATACCATCTGGGAGTTCGCGGCGAGTCCATCCAGTGTACCCAGTCTCCACTGAGCACCCATACACCATCCTTGATGTCAAACACCGATGGATATGGGATCATCCATCGCCCATCATATGGGTCAAGATGCGTATACGCTAGTCTACTCTGGTGTATCGATGCCCTGTCTCGATACACCCTCGACTAGGAACAGTTATAGGATGTACTCGTCGACTACCGTCGCCCCACTAGTATGATCTCATCATAGTCCCAGCAGTCGAGTACAAATCCTAAGGGCTTTATCAACATGTAATATAGAGACAATCAGAGTACATGTTAAGATAAAGTACAACCAGATAGCATACTATCATGTCGAGCAAGAAAGTCCTCCCTATATATGTCCTAGCATCCACTACAATATACATCGTATGTACAGTAATGGCCTCTAGGGCATACATATAACTAACAATCTCCCACTTGCACTAGGGTCATCTGTTATTGTATCGCATACCCAACAATTAGCTACGGTTGAAGTATCTCATACTCAACCATCCCATAAAAGTCTCTACTGGGAAAAAAGGCCTTCGTGAGTGGATCCGCGCTGTTGTCCTCTGTGTCTACTCTCCTAACCTCGATCTCCCTGGAGATCAACCATCTCCATGATCAGGTGATACTGCTTAAGAATTATATCTGGATTCCTGATGGGACGGTAGTTTCTTGGCTAAAGCCACAACTCCATTGTCACACAATGGTAGGAACGAAGTTCATCTTATGAACTTATATATATCCAGACTGCCTCTTTTGTAGCATCCTTGGTAACGATGTATCTTGCCTTTAATCGTCTAGTATGTCACGATATATAGCTTGGAACTCTTCCAACATACCGTCCCTCCACTGAGGGTATGGACAAGCCTGCGACTGACATTCAGTCGTCCTTATCAGCCTGGAACCTTTCCAGTGATTCTCCCCAGGATCGATTGATACCATCTCACTACAACTAGTGAGTATCCTAACATCCAATTAGATCTATCTCATAGATCCAAAAACCCAGGATATAGGAGCTATCACTTTGATCCTATATGGAGAATCCTTGTGATAAGCGGAGATTAACCGAGCGTAGCATAGGAAACTCCTTCCCTATCAAGAGTATGTCATCCACGTACTCTACGAGGATCACCACCATACTCCCTACTACCTTTTTGTATATACATGGTTCATCTACCATTTTGATGAAGTCAAACTCTTTGACTACCACATCAAAACAGATGTTCCAACTCCGCGATGCCTGTTTTATCATATAAAACATCTTGCACACGTTTCCGCTGCTCCCACTGTCTACGAAGCCCTCTGGCTGTGTACTTATAGACGCTCTCTTCTAAAACATCATTTAGAAAAGAAGTCATGACACCCAACCACCAGATATCGTAGTCATGGTATGTAGCCATGGCAAGTAGGATCTGGATGGACTTAAGCATAGCTCCTTAGAAAAGGTTTCATCATAATCCATACCTGGTCTATGATGCAAACCTTTAACAAGTCTAGCTTTGAAAGTCTCAACTTTTCCATGTACACCAAGTAATCTTCTCAAGATATACTTGCTCCTGATGGGGATTTAACCCTTCAGATAAAGCAACCAAAGTCCATACTTTGTTGGTGTATAAGGATTCCATCTCAGATCGATAAGCATCCAGCCATTCTTACAGAGTCCCACTCCTGATGGCCAGCTCGAAACTAGTTGGGTCATCATCTCATGATGCAATCCTCGCTCCCACTGTCATAGAGAAACCGAAGTATCTCTCAGGTGGGTGAGGAACCCTACTAGATCGGCGGAGTGGCTGAGGTTCGTTGGAAACTATTGAATCCTTTGGTTCTACCAAATCATCAGCTGTTTTTGTATAGCTGGAACATTTCCAGTTCTACATAACAGACCTTGCCTTGAGCTTGTCCGGATTTTGCTTTTAGACATAAGACGGACAACCCCAAATCTTAACAAACTTAAGATATAGGCTCTTCCCTTTCCATATCACATATGAAGTGGTAGGCAACTGATTTGATTTGAACCCTATTCAATAGGTATGCAGCTTCTCAAGTGCATAACTCCCCAAAAGGAAATAGGAAACTCAGTAGTACTCATCATAGAGCACACCATATCAAATAGGGTGCTATTGCTCCGCCCCGATATACCATCGTGCTATGGTGTATACGGAGGAGTAATGCCGAGAGAGAATCTCATTCTCCTTTAGAATAGTCCAGGAATTCCGTGCTCAAGTATTCTCCTCCTTGATCTCATCAAAGGACATAATACTTATACCCGTATTTTGGTTCTCTACTTCTAACTTATATTCTGTGAATATCTCAAAAGCTTCAGACTTGTGTTTCAGCAGGAACATATGTCTGAATCTTGAGAGATTATCAGAGAATGTAATGAAGTAAAAAGAACCGGTCTTGGCATGTGTAGACAGGGGACCTTTCATACATCAGCATGTATCAATCCCAAAAGTTCACTAACTCTTTCTCTGTTTCCAACAAACAGAGCTGTGGTCATCTTATCTTTGTGACATGACCGGCAAGTTTCATAAGATGTAAATTCAAACTAATTTAAATATGCATCTTTATGTAACTTCAGCCAGTCGGGTCGCATTGATATGACCTAGTCTACAATGCCTCAAGAAGGATTCATTCATTTCTGAACTCTTCCTCTTGTGTGTGTTCTGTATACTAAGAACTGTAGTTTGATTTAGAACGTCAATGCTTTTAGATAACGTGCCTGAACCGATCAATTCTTGATATAGGAAATGTTCAAAACATTATCCAACAATACAAAATTATATCCTTTCTTTACTAATAAAGAGACTGATATGATTTTGTATATCAGGTTCGGTATCTAATAACATTTGTTCAGAATCAATGTATTCAGGTAATACAGGGTGATAGTGACCAACAGACTTGGCTGCAACACTTGCACCGTTTTCTGTCTCATGAAACTTATCACCCGTTCTCAGTTCTTTACCTATCTGTAGCCCATGTAACAAATTACATATACGGGATCCTGATCCGGTATCACATACCCAGGACGTAAAGGATACTGAGAAACAGTTCTGTGTAATGAACACACCCGAAGATGATGCATCAACATGCACTTTCTTCGTTTGGGCGGCATGGGAAATCTGGTATTCCCCAATTTCCTGCTCTGTCTTATAACAATTATAAGTTGGAGCGGGACCAACGTTCCCCAGCTCAGTATAACAAGCGGGTTCGGTCAATATATCCGTTTTATTATCTTGATTAAGGCGTGATATGGTCGCTACCTGGAGAGAGAGAGAGAAGAAAACAGTCAGCGTATGCTCTTGCAAGATTAGATTGGTTATCTATTATATTTAATCAGGATGTCTCCCACTGTTTTAATCAAATCTTCCTTCAAACCCTAAAAGGAAAGACTAGCCGGGATTAATTACACGCTACAAGTTCGCCAATCTTTCAGCCAGGCCAGTGTCGGTACTTTGAGGGAGGTCCACCGTGCTTTCGCACGAACCTAATCAATGTAAACCTCATTTTCCCAGAGGCGTAACCCCGTTAACACCTTTCTAGACACCTACTTGATCGGCTAATTGTAATGTGTAAAACTCTCCCAGGAGTATCTCTTACTCGCAGCGGGTATCGGGATCCAACTATCTCATAGAAGGTATGCAATCTCATTGCAAATTTCAACACTTGAAATTCCCAATAATATTTTTCCCCAAGCGATCTATGACCTTGACAAGGTCAACAAACCATAGACCGCAAGTCAAGTTCCACCCGTCATTTCCTGATTGAATTAAACCCACCCGCACGACCCTTGACAAGGTCAACAAAGTCGCACGACTACCCTAATCCAATCGCATCATATGCTTATGCAGATAAGCATAAATAGCTACCGCACACTACGCCTTGACAAGGTCAACAAACGCAGCACGAATACTATGAAGTACTTATCTGAAATGACGGAGGGCTACGACGGGTTTTTCAGAAAACCCTTTGCGTAATGAACTTGATATCGTTGTAGAATCGAGTGATTTTAAATGGAGTGTTTTTTAGGCTTTTCTAGTTTTGCTAAATGGGTCACTCCCGGTGAAGGGATCGTCGGCCCTTTCCTCATCGAATAAGGTGCAGGATATATCATATATACCGCTGTGCAAAGCAAGAACTATAGAAGCAATCAAAAGACAAACCGAGTTTGTAGCATCTGCCAGTTATTGCTAAAGGAGTCACTCCCGGTGAAGGGATCTCGGTCCTTTCCTTATCGAATAAGGTGCTGGATGTTCTACAAGGAACACCACTATGCAAAGTAAGAACTAGAGCTACCAGTTTTTAAACAAGTTTCTACAACATTTTAGGTTTCTTTTATTTCATTAATCACATTAATGAAGTCCCATTTTATTATGCTTCACAAGCATCTCTTTTGAAACGAAATTTGCAATAGAACATATATCTCATATATATAAAATATAAACATTCGTCTCAGGCAGTAATATGATCTCATCGCAGAACATTGCAGCAGAAGAAACATATATGAAATATTGGATATACTAGGACGTCCGTGTTTTCAATACGAGCATGTATAAAACACGGATTCCACGGTCGCGATGAATAGCCAAACCCACATCCCTAGACCCCTACGAGAGTGGCAAGTAACACTGCCAATTCTAGGGTTAGGAGACCCGGTCTCGACTCCTCGAGACGGTCTCCCACTGGACCCTAGAACCCGGTTACTTGTGCTCCCCGCCTTGGGTCTACCTAATGCGGAAAAGTAAATAATATACAACGGTGACATCTTCCGTTACCTGGAAGTGCCCCAATAAAAGAATATTACATACAAATGAATTTTACATGAATGAAAAAGAAAAAAATCTCATCTCACATAAAACCCCCGGCTATTCAAAAGCGACGATCCAATACAACATATCACAGCAACACATAATATCACATATCATCAACGTAAGCAAGTATGCGTATCCCGATTGTCGTTGATGTATAGCAACGAAGCCGGCGATACACCACATACTACGCTTACGGTCACATAAAAGAAAATGTAAAACTACAACAGTTGGAATCCGCAATCTCCTTAGACATCGCATGCTTAACCAAATGAATTCCTTAGACATCATATGCCTAACAATTATAAACCCCGCATTTTAGTCTCATTATCGAAAACTCTTTTCAATATCAAGTCGGGCAATTCAACAAGATTCCCGACGTCCTGATCGAATGCTCGTCGCAAACTTTAGTAGACGGCCGCACCCCCGATACCGTCGACGAAGTGCACCAAGGCGGAACACCGCTACCGGGAGCACCCGAACGGATGCTTTCGGCGACGGGGTTCTTCTACAGTCACATGGTCGGGGCTATGGAGTGAGGCTGTTTATTAAGTTTACCCGGCGAGTAATCGCGTACTCTACGTGATTGCGACGGAGTTTTGATCACATCAAAATTCTGTAGCAACCGATCAACTGAGACTAAACTGCTATGTTTATAATATTCAAATTAGTTATCTCATAACTACCTGTGGATTCCAAATATTGTATCACATTCCAGATAAATAGGAAAAAGTTAAACTTTCCGATCGAATCATCAAGCACCCAAGATTTCCCCAATATATTTCAACACTTGAAATCAGTTTAAAAACGTCCATCACATGCTACAGTACCAATGGTCCAGCCGTAGAAGGGTCAAGCCAACGCCTCACATGTGGCACGCCGTACTGCCCCAAACCCTAAGGTTCAAAAGGCAGTTCAAGACGGTCACATAATCGAGTTAAGTTTTGTTGTCTTCTAGAGGGTCCACCGAGTTACTTGCATGACTTAGAACATTCTTAAACATGAGAAAAATCCAACTTTTGAAAAATTTTCCGACTGGGGAAAAAGTGAGTTATTGATATCCGTTCGAACTTTTTAACAGTTTCTAAAAGTTATCCGGAAAGCCACATAGACAAAATCTGATACTCCGATCGAAACACCGAATCCCCAAAACAACCCCAGAAAACTCAACTGTAGAATAGACATTAAAAATTCCCAGAGAACTCAGCACTGAATAAATGAAGTTATTGTGCAAAAATGGGTTGGTAACGTCATCATTGCGCCGCGGAAACGCAGCAGAAGGCATGCTTCTGCCGCGGTTCCGCCGCGCTTTGCACTGTTCATTGAATAATTTTTGCATCGTAATTCTTAGAATTCCCTGCTGAATTTTTTAAGCATTTTTAATATTGAAAAATCCACAATTTTCAAAAAAGGACAGAGAGCAATTTGGATTCGGAGTTTCGGGTTCGATCGGACTTCAAACTCCGTCTAGACTTCGCCTAAAGCTCTAGCTTGGCTCTGATACCACTGAAGGGTTGCTAGGCACGCGCACAAGGGTCTACGAGGCATCAACCATGCCCGATTAAAAATTTAGCCGTGCCAAACAACCCGAATACGGAACTTTAAACTAGAGATTAGGCGAAAACAAGCATGCTAAACATTTTAACACTAAGTGAGAGGGATTACAACCTTTGTAGATCCGGTCCTTCACTTCATATGCTCCGTGTTATGGTCCCTTCGCTGCGATCATCGGGATCCGGACTCTCGAGAGGTTCCACGAAGTGAAAGACGCAACCTTTGCTTCCGATCTTCGATACTAAGATGATCTACCTTGAAGTTTCTTTAACACAAGCTAACACTCATGAAATGATGTGAACACCCTCATCTAAATGGCAAGGGAAGATGAGGATGATGAAGTAGGATTTTTGCTCTCTTTATTTATCTTTTTCTCATATTTATCCATCACAAAATCAAAGCAAGAAACCATTTCAAGCAAAGAAGAAGAAGGAAGAAGATGATGAACAATAATGATAATTCTTCTGTGATGAATAGGAAAATAATAATATGATAGATTTATGCAACCATGGTCAAGTGAACCTTTGTAGAGAATTAACTAAGGTTAAAGGTTTGGTTAGGGTTAAGGAAATATCTAGCATAATATCTTAACAAAGACAAAGAAAGAAAACTTCTAGAAAGCCTTAACCCTAATCAAACCCTAACCATGTTTAATCTCTACTAAACAAGTTGCATTATTTATCATATCATGTTACAATATTATATATCACATATATAATATTTATTGTAACCAAATAAAATAATACATTTAACATATATCGCATATATATCAATGTATTACCCGAGTGAGAAAAAGAATCTTTTAGTGAGCAAATATTAGTTAATATCTTTTAATATATCATATATCTTATTATACATTAAATTATCGAATCAACACTTGATCCGACAATCCGGCTATATCGCATATAACCGACTAATATTAATCCGTAACGATTCATCGAATCAACACTTGATCCGATGACCCGGCCGATATCAAATATCGCGAGAATAGAATATGGTATCTCATATCGTATTATCCTCGGTCCCGCACATATCACATATGTGCCCCTACTCCGTTTTGCCTGAGTCAAGAAACCTCTGTGTAGGACTCTAAAGAATCGTCAATACGCCGGCAGTAGGTGATGATCATATCAAACACCCACAAGCTGCAAGCGGTCAGCTAAACGTAACAGCTACCCAGGTATTGAGTGCTCAGAAGATCAACAAGGAAGCCTGTAACTTCTCCTGTGAATCCAAACAGTAACACTCCCGTACAGTCCGGTCTCGTCGTCTGATATGTCGCATATCTCGCCTAGGGGTGGTAAACGTCAGACCCCAGTAGCTTGATAAATCGTGTCGATATGAAGTCTATAACAGTTCGAGAAACTACTGATAACACTTACCAGTAAATCTCAGCAACCCTGGCCAGGAATTTCCGGTTATAGCCAATCGAACACAGCACAACATCAACTCCCTATACCGGGAGAGACGAATCCCCTCCTATCGCTCATTGCCTACATGTGATTCGGGACTATACCCAAAAGCCACCTTTTTGCACGCCCTCTTGGACGTGGTATGATGGAAATCAAAGCACAGTGGAAATCACACAAGACTCTATGAGGATCTCGGGTCAACAGACTACTCTGTACCAGTGTCACCGGAGAACTGCCATCTGACGTATGGTATAATACCATCTGGGAGTTCTCGGCGAGTCCATCCAGTGTACCCAGTCTCCACTGAGCACCCGTACACCATCCTTGATGTCAAACACCGATGGATATGGGATCATCCATCGCCCATCATATGGGTCAAGATGCGTATACGCTAGTCTACTCTGGTGTATCGATGCCCTGTCTCGATACACCCTCGACTTGGAACAGTTATAGGATGTACTCGTCGACTACCGTGGCCCCACTCGTATGATCTCATCATAGTCCCAGCAGTCGAGTACAAATCCTAAGGGCTTTATCAACATGTAATATAGAGACAATCAGAGTACATCTTAAGATAAAGTACAACCAGATAGCATACTATCATGTCGAGCAAGAAAGTCCTCCCTATATATGTCCTAGCATCCACTACAATATACATCGTATGTACAGTAATGGCCTCTAGGGCATACATATAACTAACATAAATCAATTCCAAATTCAAGAGCTTGATCGGGAGGCAAACCCGATATGTCTTGAGGAAATGCGTCGTCGAACTCTCGAACTAGCTCTGGCTTGTCTTCTTCCGCCTGATGAGTTGCGATCACTGCCTTCCTTGGTTTAGCCTTGTAGGTGCTACGTTCCAGTGTAGGGTCTCCAATTTTGAAATAAAAGACCGGATGGTCTGGAATCTCGAACACTACCCTCCTTTGAAGATAGACGATGGTAGCGTAGAATGTTCCTAGCCAATCCATACACAAAACTACATCGAAGTTCGGTATGTCCAGCACCTTGAAGTAAGTATAGAATTCTCTGCTACAGACGTCTACTGGACACAGGTCATATACCATTGTTTCCATTAGAACGTTGTTCCCCAAACTTACATTCTAGCTGGATACGTGAAGTTTGACTGGAATCGCACGAGTTCGGACGAATCGTTGCGACATAAAGCAATGAGATGCTCCAGTATCGATGAGTTCTAGTGCAGGAAGTGAGGCTACTAAGATCGTACCTATGTTATGTTGGATAGGTTTAGGTATAGAAAAAAGTTATATAGATATCCACAAGGATTGAAAGAAAGCTTGAAAGAAAAGAGTTACCAGTGATGACTTGGCCAGTGGCTTCAGCTTCTTCTACAGTCATTGTGAAAGCCCGTCGCCTCTGTACATTCCTTCTTGCTGAAGGAGCATTCCTATGTCTGTTCCTCTGTCCTTATTGTATGTTCTTTTATGCTTGATGGAACTGACAGGGAGGAGGTGCAGTAGGTCCACGAGGAGGTGGGGTTGGAAGAGCAAGATGTAGTGCAGGTGCCTGGATTGTTGGCCGCTGTGGATAGGAGATCGCTGGTCTGTATGGTGGATTCGGGTTGAGTCTACGAGGACATGCACCGATATCGTGAGTAGATGAACCGCAGACTAAGCACAGGACGTTTGCACGCCTGTAGTCTTTCACCAAATGTCCATTCTTCCTATAGTAGGTGAAAAAGTCTGGACTAGGCTGGTTAAAAGTTACTCCCGGTATTCTTGGTGCAAACGGTAGCCTGGAAGAGGCTCCTCCTGCCATCTGATTGGCTGGGCGCTTCATACCTGCAGATTGCGGTCTGCCCTTCTTCTTCACTACTGCCTCATATCTTCGGGCATCTTTAAGAGCCAAATCGTGGGTTGGGAAATCCCCTATAGCTAATGCAACTTGGATCTCCGGGTCCAACCCCTGCTGAAATCGTCTGGCCCTGATCTCAGCAGTCGGTATAAGATGTGCCGCGTACGGTCTTGTGTTAGCTGTGTAGTAAGCGACATAGAAAATCGAATATCTGAAATGTATCTTACCTACTCAACATAGTGAACTCGGCATCATACTCATCTACAGATTTGCTCTACATAGAGCCTTGTTGAAAGTGGATGAATTGTTACTCCATATCAAAGCGGGCAGTCTCTGGAAAGTACTTCGTGTCGAACATGACGCGAAATTTCTTCCATTTGATCGGCTGAATAAGGCGGCTTTTTATCGCCTTCCACCATACTACGGCTTTATCAGTAAGTTGCAGCTTCGCAACCCTCACCCAAGCAATGTCTGGTACTTGTGCTGCCGCCAGATCGTCCTCAATAGATTTAGCCCAATCTTCATCTTCCAAAGGGCTCTCTTTTCCAGAAAAATGCTTCGGATGCAGTGCCCGAAATTATTTCACTCTAGGTGCTTCCGCTTCTGGGCGGTTCATTAGTATGGTAGTCTGTTGTTGCTGTCCTTCCAGTAGGCTCTTAATTGCTTCGAGCAGTATCGTTTGCTCGTTGATCGGAGCTACAACGGTTGGTGTAAGTGGATGAGGTAGTGGTGTGATGTTGACGTTTGTACTCGTGTTGTTGGGAGAATCCATAACCTTGAATGAAAAATAGGTTAGGATAGATTCAAGAAATAGGAAATGTAAAAAATGTTTTAGTTGCTGATTCTTGTGATATATATTGCTTAGGTTTCTATGCATAACTGACCCTGCATGTTTATGTAGGTTTCCACGTAGAGTTGACCTACATGGGCAACCAAAAAAATCTGTCACGCCCCGCTTCTCGGTGTATGTAAAGGGTTACCTAGCATGGCAGCAAGGTTTCGGGAGGCATCATTCCTGCCGTATTAAAAAAATTTCCGTTCTAGCCAACCCTAACCCTTGAATCGTATACTAGAAATCGACGGAATAACATATGTAAACACTTTACATCCTAAGTGAGCAAGTAATACAACCTTTGTAGACCGGTCCTTCACTTCAATAGCTACGTGTAGTAGTCCCTTCACTGCGATCATGAACTTCGGACTCTAAAGAGGCTCCCATGAAGAAACAAACATGCTTGCTTCGAAGTCTTCGAGGCCGAAGATGATCTACGTCGAGTAGACACTAACCCAAGCTATCTCTTCACTAATTGTGGAATTAGTGAAGCAAACACCCTATACTAAATGGCAAGTAGTAGAGGATGATGAAGTAGGATGTGGGCTCACTTTAGATTTCATTTTCTCACTCATTTTCTCACATCTCCATTGAAGCTAGCATGCTTTTTGGAAGAAGAAGAAGATAACTCTCATGATAATTATCAAGTGAATGAAAAATAAATCATGTGGTTAGAAAATAAACCATGGTGAGTATATGCCATCCCTTAACCCTTGTAGAGAGTTAACTATGGCTAGCTATAATGGTTTAGTTTATAAATATCTTAAGCTAAACAAAAATGGAAGACTAAGTCAATGCAACTTTAAGCTTCTCAAAGCTTCTTGCCGTGACAAAATCCAACACATTTTTGAATAAATTTAAATAAATAAAACCCTAGATCAACCCTAGCATGGTGTATGTCATATATACACCCATGTCCATGTATCATCAAGCATGACACATAATAATGTACACTTGGATATATCATATATATACAATGTGCACAAAACTAGTGAGAAAAGAAATCATAAGTGACCTAATACTAGTTAATGTAAATTAATATATCAAATATATAATTATACATTAAATTTTTAAATCAACAATTTATTTAATAATCCGGCTATATCACATATAACCGACTAATATCATGTGTAACAACTTATCGAATCAACACTTGATCCGATAACCCGGCTATATCTCATATAACCGACCAATGTCACAAATCGCAAGAATAGAATACGGTATCTCATATCGTATCAATCTCGGTCCCACACATATCATATATCTGCTCCTACTCCGTTTCTCTTGAGCCAGGAAACCCCTGTGTAGTACTCTAAAGACTCGTCAATACGCCGGCAGTAGGTGATGATCATATCAAACACCCACAAGCCGCAAGCGGTCTGCTAAACGTAACGACCAACCGGGTATTGAGCGATCAGAAGATCAACAAGCAAGCCTGCTCGTACTCCTGCGAATCCAATCAGTAGCACTACCCTAGAGTCCGGTCTCTATGTTTGATATGTCGCATATCTCGTCTAGGGGTGGTAAACGTCAGACCCTAGTAACTTGATAAGTCGTGTCGATATGAGGCTTATAACGGGTTGAGAAACTACTGATAACACTTACCAGTATATCTCTGAAGCAGCCTTGGCCAGGGATTTCCTGTTATAGCCAATCGAGCACAACGCAACATCAACTCCCAATAACTGGAAAGACAAAACCCCTCCTATCGCTCATTGCCTCCATGTGATTCGGGACTGTACCCAAAAGCCACCATTTTGCACGTTCTCCTGAACGTGGTAAGGTGGAAATCAAAGTACAGTGGGAATCACAAAAGACTCTATGACGATCTCGGGTCTACAGACTTACCTGTACTAGTGTCACCAGAGAACCGCCATCTGACGTGAGGTATAATACCATCTGAGAGTTCTCGGCGAGTCCGTTCAGTGTACCCAGTCTCCACTGAGCACCCGCATACTGTCTCTGATGTCAAACACCAATGGATATGGGATCATCCTGTAAGTCTATGCCACGCACCCCACGAACTTGCGGGGAGGCGGAATATATGAAAAACGATTATCAAAGCTTCGTAACACGGACTTGAGCGTATGAATCGTATCTAAACCGTTACTAACAAACTGCGAGAGGTTTAACTACTCGGATTCGAAGTTATACCTCACGTTACTTATCTTTCGGGTTCCCATCGCTGTCCTCCACTCCTCGTAGGCTCCTTCGAACATCGGCACCTCAACGGTCTCCTCGAGTCAAAGACGATCCACCCGAGAGCTCCTACTCCAAGCTTGATCTCTAACTTGAGATAACTAGGTTTCTTTAGTTGCTAATCAAAGTGACCTAGGTGATATAGAGTGAGGTTATGGATTAACTAGTCAATCTAATCCTTGATCTCAACACATGAGAGGGGAGGATTAGGGTTTCAAGAATGAGAGAGCTTGAGGAGAGAGAAGGCGAGCATCAGAATCATATTGAAAAATGAACTCATTTGAATATATCAACCATAATAATTTATCAAATAAATAATTCAAATGATTAATCATCATGGTTGATTCATTCACCTTGTGTGATTCATCTCATGAGTCATTAGCTAATAAATGCATCATTTAACTCCATGGATGAATCACACAAATGAGTCATTAAGCAATAAATGCTTATGCCACCTTAACCCCCAAGTCACCATGCTTCTAGAAGCTTCCCGGAAAATTACGAGAACGCCCCTCCAATCCGTGAAAACAAGGAAATACTTTAGACTGTATAAATCCAATAACCCGATACTAGAATCTGGCTTAAACCAAAGCCGGCTAGTAAAAACTGTCCGAACGTCGTACATGCGTTTAAACTCGTATGCGTTCGAACCCTTGTCGAAAAACCATACGACCTCTTTATCGTTTCGCCTGGAGCAGGGAAACTCTCTGTGTGGGACTCTAAAGACTCGACACTACGATGGCAGTGGGTTTAACTACAGACCGCAAGCGGCACTAGCTGTACGTAACGGTCCCCAGGTAGATGTCGATAAGAAGGCCGATGAGGAAACCAACCGAACTCCTACTGAGCCTGTCCATGACAATATCCGCGCAGTCCGGTCTGTTCGTCTAAGAGTATCGCATGTATGGTCTAGGGAGGTGGAGAACGTCAGACCCTTATTAACCGTAAAAGTCGTGCCGGTATGACTCAAGACCATTCGAGAATCTACTGATCCATCCACCAGTAATTCTTCATCAGCCCTGGCCAGGGACTTATGGTAATGACCCCTCCATATGGCTCGGGACTGTACCCAACTAAAACCTGTTTGCACGACTCCTTTGAGCCGTGGTAGGGTAGTAATCAAAGCACAGTGGGAACTCACACGAGACAAATGACGACCTTAAGTCAACAGACTATCTGCACACATGTTACCTGAGAACTGCTATCTGACGTTAGGTATAATACCATCCAGTCAGTTCTCCTGCGAGTCCTGTCCGGTGTACCCGTAACACAACGAGCACCTGTATACTATCTCCAGTACGACGTACTGATGGCTGTGGGACAGACCATCTCCTTAACTGGGATGAGAAGCGTACACACTAGTCTACTCTGGAGTATCGATGAGCTGTCTCGATAATCCTACGACTAGGGACAAGTTTAGGATGTTGCTTATAGACTACCCAGCCCCCACTAGTGTGATTGCCATCACAACGCTGGTAATCAAGCAAAGATCCTAAGGGCTCTACTAATATGTATAAGTGATACGTTACAAGAAACATATGCACATATTAAAGTAAACACAAACCAAGTAGCATACTACTATTTTGAGCAAGACTGTCAATACAACTGTGAATATCCCAAGCTTCCATTAAGTAATATACATGCTAGTATGATACAATAATGGCCCCTAGGGCATATACACTAACAATCCCACTTGCACTAGGTCCATGAGCTGGCATATCGTAGACCTATCATCTCGAATAGCCTCTCGAACTGTGTCTGAGGAATGGCCTTTGTGAATGGATCAGCAATGTTATTATCCGTCTCTACTCTTTTCACCTCGATCTCCCGGCGATCTACGATCTCCTTGATCAGGTGATACCGCCCTAAGATGTGTCTGGACTTTTTACGGGACCTGGGTTCCTTCGCTAAAGCTATAGCGCCGTTGTTGTCACAATACAGAGGTATTGGATCAACACTGGTAGGAACCACCTGAAGTTCTGTGAGGAACTTCTTCATTCAGACAGCTTCTTTTGCGGCATCGCAAGCAGCTATGTACTCCGCTTCCATTGTTGAGTCAGCAACGGTCCCCTGCTTGGAACTTTTCCAACAGACCGCCCTTTCATTGAGGGTAAAGACATAACCCGACATGGACTTGGAGTCATCCTTGTCTCTCTGGAAGCCAGAGTCGGCAAAGGCCTCTATCTGGAGTTCTTTTCCGCCATGCACTAAGAACATCTCCTTAGTCCTCTTCAGGTACTTGAGAATGTTCTTTACGGCTATCCAGTGCTTCTCCCCTGGGTTTGCCTGATACCGGCTTACAACGCTCAATGCGTATGCTACATCTGGTCTGGTACATAACATCACATACATTATAGAGCCTACTACAGAATCATGGGGTATAATCGACATGCTTTCCCTTTCCAAATCAGTCTTGGGAGACATCTCTTTGGAGAGGGTGATTCCGTGACAAGCCGGTAGGTTACCGCACTTAGAATCTTCTATACTGAATCATTTCAATATGGTGTCTATGTAACTTGACTGTGAAAGTCCCAACATCCTTTTTGATCTATCACGATAGATCTGGATCCCCAGAATGTTGGTGGCATCACCCAGGTCCTTCATAGAGAATTTCTGTGACAAGAATCTTTTGACTGAATGTAACATAGAAATATCATTTCCTATTAGGAGAATGTCATCCACGTACAAGACGAGGAATACTACAGCTCTCCCTACAATCTTTCTGTATATACATGGTTCATCTGGATTTTTGATAAAGTCAAATTCTTTGACATCATCATCAAAACAGATGTTCCAACTCCGAGATGCCTGCTTTAGTCCATAAATGGACTTAAGCAACTTGCATACTTTACCGCTGCTCCCATTCTGAATGAATCCCTCTGGCTGATCCATATAAACACTCTCTTCTAAATTTCCATTTAGAAAGGCCGTCTTTACGTCCATCTGCCAGATCTCATAGTCGTGGAAGGCAGCAATAGCAAGAAGGACCCGAATGGATTTGAGCATAGCCACTGGAGAAAAGGTTTTGTCATAGTCCAAACCAGGTCTTTGACGGAAACCCTTTGCAACAAGTCTAGCTTTATAGGTTTCAACCTGTCCATCTACACCAATCTTCTTTCTGAAGATCCATTTGCATCCTACGGGTTTTACCCCATCTGGAGCAATGTCCAAAGTCCATACTTTGTTAGTGTACATGGACTCCATTTCGGTCCGCATTGCATCCAGCCATTTTACCGAGTCACCGCTCTGAATGGCTTTCTGGAAGCTAGTAGGGTCATCATTATCAATGATGCAATCTTCTCGATCCCCGTCTATGAGAAAACCGTAGTATCTCTCGGGCGGATGAGACTGCCTACTACTTCAGCGGATAGGCGTTGGTATGTCCCTTTCTTCTGAAACCTCTGGTTCTACCATACTTTCAGTAACAGCTTGTGGTTCTGGAATTTCTTCCAGTTCTACTGCGCTCCCATTCTTCTGATTTTCTAAAAATTCAGTTTCTAAGAAGTGGGCATGACGAGAAACAAAAACCTTTTGTTCCTCTGCGCAATAGAAATAATACCCTTTGGAGTTCTTTGGATATCCCACAAACTTACACTGTACTGAGCGTGCCTCAAGCTTGTCTGCATGCTGCCTTTTTACAAAAGCTGGACATCCCCATGTCTTCAGGTACTGAAGATAGGGTTTCTTCTGTAAATCCACGGTAGCGCCGCGGCCGTCTAACAGACGCCAAATGCGGAACAAAAACTTTTTACAACTGGCGCTATCGCGTACTATAACCCGGATCTGCCATTAAAGCTAAACTAACAAACTACAAAGTGGGTAGAAGAGTTATACCGAACGATCCGAGTCCTTCGGTCTTCAACCATCATCCCACGCTTTGTTGCGGCTGTTCCAATCTTCTTAATCTCCAGTCTTCTCATCCAGGTGGAACCACGTCGACGGATCTTTAAACGGGCTCCCGCCTCTGAACCGAGGCAACTCGATCATCAAGTTTGCTAAAAGAGATGACCAAGATTGATGTAGAGAATGAGTAGAACACTTTGTCTCGTTACGTCCAAAGCTATGGACGAACGGTTAATGAAGTTGCCTTTTTGGATCGGGTAGAAATGTGAAATGAGTATCTATCAAATTTCCATACACTAAAAGTATCATCTTTTTTCTCTCAAGCAACCATGTCTCATAAGAGGGGAGGGGCCGGCCTATTTGAAGAGGGTAGAGGTGAGTGTAGGAGGGGGGAGAGTGACCATAAGGTCAATGAAGAGGGTGAGTCACATAACACCTTGTATGAACACATTTAATGAAACAATGAATCACTAACCTTGTCATCTAAAACATTAAATGAATATTTAAAACACCAATGACTCACTAGCCTAGTCACCATCCTAGTTACGATCTAGAAGCTTCCACACTCATCTAAAGAAAAGATAAATCCGCATTTAACCGAATGTTAAATACGGATGATAGAAAACTGGAAACTGGCAACTTCCAAAAGTGATCCTGAAATGAATTTCAGGATAACCCCGTATCAGTATAAACATACCCGCATTTGTATTACGGCCGAATACAAATTCAACTGAGACAAAGAAATTATATCTACACAGCATAATACCCGGATCCGGCTTAAACCAAAGCCAACCAGTATTATCTTCCCGAAAAATGACACGTGCGAAAACGCACGTGCATTTTCCGAACCCTGCCATAAAACCATATGGCCTCTACAACGTTTCGCCCGAACTTGGGAAAGTGTCTGTGGGGGACTCTAATGACTCATCAACACACTGGCACTGGGTATAACCACTAGCACGTCAGAGGTACTGGATGTACGTAACGGTTTGCCTATGTATTGATTGGAAGGGAAGCTGACGAGCGAACTCATCCATAAACCCTACTGAGCCTAACAGTGACAATATACATACAGTCCGGTCCATTCGTCTATAAGTATCGCATATCGGCCTAAGGGCTGGTAACGTCAGACCCCCAATAGCGGTATAAGTCGTGTCAGAGAGTGGCCCAGAACACCCTGAGATACTACTGGAGTACCTACCAGTAAATCTCCTGCCTCGGCCGAGGGCTTTGTGTAATGGCTCTCATAGACACAGCGCGATCTCACCCCCAATACCGGGAGAGATGAATCCCCTGCCGATCCGCTCACTTGCCTCCAGGTGGCTTGGGACTGTACCCAAAAAAGACCTGTTTGCACGACTCCTTTGAGCCGTGGTAGGGTAGAAATCAAAGCACAGTGGGAACTCACACAAGACAAATGACGACCTCAGGTCGATGAACTAACCTGTACACATGTCACCAGGGAACTGCTATCTGACGATATGTATAATACCAAATAGCATGTTCCCGGCGAGTCCTGTCCGGTGTACTCATAACTTAATGAGCACCTGTATACATCTTAGGTGATCCTACTGACACCAGTGGCTTGTGAGACCGGCCACCGCCCCTCGTCGGGGTCTCGACTGTATACACTAGTGTACTCTGGAGTATCGATGCCCTGTCTCGAAACTCCCATGACTAGGGACACTTTAAGGATGTGCTTACAGACCCCAACTCCCACGTATATGATCGCCATCATACTGCTGGTAGTCAAGCAAGAATCCTATGGGCTCTATCAACATGCAATAGCGAATTAAAGAATGTATACGATGATAAAGACAAACCAGATAGCATACTATCATCTCGAGCAAGACTTTCATATCGGTATAGGTCCTGCCTCAATCATTGCAATCACGTACCTGCGATCCAATAATTGACTTTGAGGGCACTATCTCCAACATCTTCCCACTCCACATCTGATATGGTATGGCAGGCACAGTCTTGGTTGGAACTTTGTTCAAAAGATTTGCAGCTGATTCTAGCGCATAACCCCAGAAAGATCGCGGTAACTCAGCCTTATTCATCATGGAACAAACCATATCCAATAGGGTTCGATTCCTCCTTTCTGATACACCATTGTGTTGTGGTGTGTATGGAGGAGTAAGCTGAGAGAGAATTCCATTCTCTTTTAAGTAACCCAGGAACTCGGCACTTAAGTATTCACCACCTCAATCAGATCTCAGTGTCTTGATACTTTTGCCTTTTGGTTTTCCACTTCATTCTTCTATTTCTGGAATTTCTCAAAGGCCTCGGATTTATGTTTCATCAATAAGATATGTCCATACCTAGAGAAATCATCCGTAAAAGTAATGAAGTTGGAATAACCACCTCTCGCATGTGTAGACATTGGACCGCACACGTCACTGTGTATGAGTCCCAAGAGCTCGCTTGCTCTTACTCCATGTCCAGTAAATGGAGTCTTGGTCATCTTTCCTATGAGACAAGATTCACAAGTAGCATAAGATTGATATTCGAACGGATTCAAATATCCTTCTCTATGTAACTTAGTCAACATTCTCTCATTGATGTGACCTAGTCTACAATGCCATAAGAAAGCCTGATTTAATTCCGGAGACTTTGTTTTAAGTGTGTTCTGAACATTGAAAACCTGAGCTTGACTCAATACGTATATGCCGTTATCTAATGTACCGGACCCAATCAAAACTTGATTTAGGTGGATGTGAACTACATCTCTTACGAATATAAAATCATATCCCTCTCTAGAAAGTGAGAACACTGATATGATATTACAAGTCATACTAGGTACATACAGACAGTTACGTAGAATCAATATCTGCCCACTTGTCAAACCTAGGCGATATTCTCCCACAGATTCAGCGTCCACGCTCATTCCGTTTGCAACTCTGAGAGACAAATCACCTGCCTTCATAACTCTACGATTTCTCAAAGCATGTAATGAATTACAGATATGAGATCCTGCTCTGGTATCTAGTACCCAGGAAGTAGAGTTAATTGACAAACAGTTCTCAATTACAAACACACTTGAGGCTGAAGCCACAACATGCTTCGTATCCTGGCTACTGGCTTCCAAAGCCCTGTAATCTTTCTGCCTATGCCCAATCCCATAACAATAGGAACGTCCCTCTTTTACTATATCCAGTCCCGAAACTTTTGCCCTTCCCTTTCCTTCTACTTCCCTTGTTTCCTTCAGGGTAGAAGGTAGAGACTGTAGAATCAAGTCAGTATCTGACCCGTTCTCCAACGTGGTCTTCAGGTCCTTGAGCTTCTCAATATAGCTAGTCATTGTAAGGACGTTCTCCCCTACAGATGACCCGACAGCCAACCTCTCTTGAATTAATTCGTTCGAGGTCTCATATCTTGTGATATGAGATTTCTCTCCATATAAATCTTTATTATGGAGAAAGATGGAAACTAAGTCCATCTTCTCGTGCTGCCTCTGGTATACACCATCAACTGAAGCCAACACGAGGCACTTGGCTTTCGCTTTATCTTTTTCCCTTGTCTGACGGATATCCATATCCGTGACGGTGGAAACTGGACCTGGAATGGTGCGATCTTTAGTAGTATTAGGGTGGTTCAGCTTGTCATAGGCGATGGACATCTGGACAGACCTTTGCCAGTCATATAAGTCAGATTCAGTCAATTTGTTATCTAGATGTAACCTAGTCGTGGTCACAAGGTCGTTGTAATTAAGAGAGAGAGAAGAAAACACTTTTAGCATGATACTCTTGAATGTTTAGAGTGGTTTTTAATTTATCTAAACAGGATGGCTCCCGCTGTTTCTCGAATCCTTCCTCAAACTATAAAAGAAGAATTATCCAGGACTATTCTCACCCTACAATACTTGCTTAACCGTTCAGCCAGGCCAGTGTCGATACTTCGAGGGAGGTTTTCCAACGCTTTTGCGAAGTTCCTTAATTGAAGAACCTCTTTTTTCTGGGGGCGTAACCCCGCTGACACATTTCTAGGCACCTACTTGGTTTATAGCATTGATCGTTAAGTGACGAATCTCCTGATAAGTAGTATATACTCACAGTAGGATCGGGATCCAAATATCATCGTATGATAATGTTGAAGGAATCCTACCAACATTCATCAAACTTCAAATGGTATGCAACACTAGCAAGTTTCAGTTTCTTTAGAAACTCCCGATGTGGATTTTTGCCCCATGTTCTTATGACCTTGACGAAGGCCAACAAATCATAAGTCATATGTCAAGTTCTGCCCATCATTATCTTCTTAATTTGAACCCACCCGTACATACCCTTGACGAAGGCCAACAAGGTAATACTACTGTCCCAAACCAACACATATATCTATGCAACAAATGAATACCCCAGCAGCTACCAAACACTATGCCTTGACGAAGGCCAACAAACATAGTTTGAATACTACTGACCATTCATAAGAAATGACGGAGGGCTACGAATGGTTTTGGCAAAACTATGAACGTAGTGAACTTGATATAATCGAAGGAACCTGATAGCTTTTTAAAAGGAGTGGTTAAAGCTCCGCAATTAAAAATTCTGCTCCTTTTAAAATAACCGAGTGGTTTCTTTTAAATTTGTTCCAACGATTGAACTTTAGTTTATTTTCTTTGCATTATTATAATGCGTCCCATCATTTATCCTATCATTGTAGAAAACAACGAAAATACCACATCCTCTAATGCCATCCGCATTCGCCACGGGGTCCCGTCATCACCCGTTAGGTTACTTAACTATCGACAGAGCGGGGGCTGGGCTAGCGTGGGTGTAAAACATAAGTGGCGTCTAATAGCTATTATATATAGATATTGTACATTCGTCAGACGCAATAATAGGCATTCCAGATCACTGATGAACTTTATTGGATATACTAGTAATCCGCGTTTGCTTTGAGCCTGCAACAAAAGACGGATTACACAGTTGTGATGAATAGCCATTACCCCACCCTAGACCCCTACGGGTACGGCAAACTACCCGCCAAGTACCCGAAGTGAAGCGGTCTCCCTCAACAACGTGAGTAGGCCACTAAACACTTCAAAGTACCCGGTAGTTTGTGCACCCCACCTTGGGTCTATCATAGGAGCAAAAAACATTAAAAATGAAATAATACAACGGTGGCTACAACCGCAACCTGGATGCGCCCCGCAAAAGAATATTACATCATATTACAATTACATCGAATGAATGAATATAAAACACATCTCAAACCCCGGCTAATCATCACAACATTCCAATCAAGTCCATATACACAAACAGTAAACATTACAGAAATGTGCAACCCCCTGCCAACCGACATACTAGCAGTTAGGGGAGGTTTACGAACACATTAAACATTACAGATAAAAACCCAATTAGCAAATAACTTGGAACATCGACCGACTACCTTTTCCCTTGTCTACCCCAAAAGCAAACAAGCATAGAAGTAACCTGGGCAGAAACAGAATATACTGGAAAACAAAACACCAAAAAACATGAATAACAGAGCAAATCCGAGTCAACTCGGGGTTGACTCCGCGGCGGATCCACGGCCAAAAGAACCATTTGGCCACGGATCCGTGGCCGTCTTGTCGAGTTGAGTGCTCGTATTTTCCCAGTATTCTTATAATTCCCTGTTGTGAATTTTAAGGCATATCAAATATTTTTTTCGACACGTTTAAAATTAACAGAACCTGATAGGGTTCCGGGGTTTCGTTTTTGCGTTTTTCCGACGATCGAAGTTCTAATTAGTTGCTAACAAGCTAGTAATGGTTTAGTTGGCTCTGATACCACTGTAAGTCCATGCCACACACCCCATGAACTTGCGGGGAGGCGGAATATATGAAAAACGATTATCAAAGTTTCGTAACACGGACTTGAGCGTATTAATTGTATCTAAACCGTTACTAACAAACAACGAGAGGTTTAACTACTCGGATTCGAAGTTATACCTCACGTTACTTGTCCTTCGGGTCTTCATCGCTGTCCTCCACTCCTCGTAGGCTCCTTGGAACATTGGCACCTCAAAGGCCTCCTCGAGTCAAAGACGATCCACCCGAGAGCTCCTACTCCAAGTTTGATCTCTAACTTGAGATAACTAGGTTTCTTTAGTTGCTAATCAAAGTGACCTAGGTGATATAGAGTGAGGTTATAGATTAATTAGTCTATCTAATCCTTGATCTCAACACATGAGAGGGGAGGATTAGGGTTTCAAGAATGAGAGAGCTTGAGGAGAGAGAAGGTGAGCATCAGAATCATATTGAAAAATGAACTGATTTGAATATATCAACCATAATAATTTATCAAATAAATAATTCAAATGATTAATCATCATGGTTAATTCATTCACCTTGTGTGATTCATCTCATGAGTCATTAGCTAATAAATGCATCATTTAACTCCATGGATGAATCACACAAATGGGTCATTAAGCAATAAATGCTTATGCCACCTTAACCCCCAAGTCACCATGCTTCTAGAAGATTCCCGGAAAATTACGAGAACGCCCCTCCAATCCGTGAAAACACGGAAAAACTTTAGACTGTATAAATCCAATAACCCGATACTAGAATCTGGCTTAAACCAATGCCAGCTAGTAAAAACTGTCCGAACGTCGTACATGCGTTTAAACTCGTATGCGTTCGAACCCTTGTCGTAAAATCATACGACCTCTATATCGTTTCTCCTGGAGCAGAGAAACTCTCTATGTGGGACTTTAAAGACTCGACACTACGCTGGCAGTGGGTTTAACCACAGACCGCAAGCGGCACTAGCTGTACGTAACGGTCCCCAGGTAGATGTCGATAAGAAGGCCGATGAGGAAACCCATCCGAACTCCTACTGAGCCTGTCCGTGAAAATATCCGCGCAGTCCGGTCTGTTCGTCTATGAGTATCGCATGTATGGTTTAGGGAGGTGGAGAACGTCAGACCCCTAATAACCGTACAAGTCGTGCCGGTAAGGCTCAAGACCATTCGAGAATCTACTGATCAGTCTACCAGTAATTCTTCATCAGCCCTGGCCAGTGACTTATGGTAATGACCAACCGATTACAGTGCGATATCAACTCCCTATACCGGGAGAGACGAATCCCTAACAGTCGCTCACTGCCTCCATGTGGCTCGGGACTGTACCCAACTAAAACCTGTTTGCACGACTCCTTTGAGCCGTGGTAGGGTAGTAATCAAAGTACAGTGGGAACTCACACGAGAAAAATGACGACCTTAAGTCAACAGACTATCTGCACACATGTCACCTGAGAACTGCTATCTGACGTTAGGTATAATACCATCTAGTCAGTTCTCCTGCGAGTCCTATCCGGTGTACCCGTAACACAACGAGCACCTATATACTATCTCCAGTACGACGTACTGATGGCTGTGGGACAGACCATCTCCCTAACTGGGATGAGAAGCGTACACACTAGTCTACTCCGGAGTATCGATGCCCTGTCTCGATAATCCTACTACTAGGGACAAGTATAGGATGTTGCTTATAGACTACCCAGCCCCCACTAGTGTGACTGCCATCACAACGCTAGTAATCAAGCAAAGATCCTAAGGGCTCTACTACTATGTATAAGTGATACGTTACAAGAAACATATGCACATATTAAAGTAGACACAAACCAAGTAGCATACTACCATTTTTAGCAAGACTGTCAATACAACTGTGAATATCCCAAGCTTCCATTAAGTAATATACATACTAGTATGATACAATAATGGCCCCTAGGGCATATACACTAACACATCCATCGCCCATCTACATGGGTCGAGAAGCTATACGTTAGTCTACTCTGGTATATCGATGCCCTGTCTCGATACACCCATGACTAGGAACAGGTGAAGGATATACTTAGCGACTACATTGTCCCCACTAGTATGATCTGCATCATAGTTCTGGTAGTCAAGTACTCATCCTAAGGGATTTATCAACATGTAACATAGAGACAATCAGAGTACATGTTAAGATAAAGAGCAACCAGATAGCATACTATCATGTCGAGCAAGAAAGTCCTCCATATATATGTCCAAGAATCCACTACATTATACATCGTATGTACAGTAATGGCCTGTAGGGCATACATTTAACTAACAATCTCCCACTTGCACTAGGGCCATCTGTTGTAGTATCCCATACCCAACAATCAGCAGTGGTTGAAGTATCACATACTCAACCATCCCATAAAAATCTTTCTACGGAAATGGCCTTTGTGAGTGGATCCGCCGTGTCGTCCTCTGTATCTCCTCTCCTATCCTCGATCTCCCTGGAGATCATCCATCTCTATGATCAGGTGATACTGTCTAAGAATATGTCTGGATCACTGATGGGACGGGGGTTCCTAGGCCTAAGCCATAACTCCATTGTCACACAATGGTAGGAATGAAGTTCATCTCATGAACTTATATACATCTAGACTGCCTCTTTGGTAGCATCCTTGGTAGCAATGTATCCAGCCTTTATCGTCTAGTTTGTCATGGTTTCTAGCTTGGAACTCTTCCAACATACCGTCCCTCCACTGAGGGTAAATATAATGCCTGTCACTAACATTCAGTTGACCTTACCACCCTGGAAGCTATCCAGTGATTCTCCCCAGGATTGATTGATACCATCTCACTACACCTAGTGAGAATCCTAACATCCATTTAGATCTATCTCATAGATCTAAAACCCATGATTTAGGAGGTATCACCTTGATCCTATATGGAGAATCCTTGTGATAAGAGGAGATTGACCGTGTGTAGCATAAGAAACTCCTTTCCTCTCAAGGGTATGTCATCCACATACAATATGAAGATCACCACCATACTCCCTACTACCTTTTTGTATATACAAGGTTCATCTACCATTTTGATGAAGTCAAATGCATTGACTACCACATCAAAATCGATGTTCTAACTCCGCGATGCCTGCTTTAACCCATAAAGCAACCTGCACACGTTTCCCCTGCTCCCACTGTCTATGAAGCCCTCTGGCTATGTACTTATAGACGCTCTCTTCTAAATCACTATTTAGAAAAGCTGTCATGAGACCCCAAACGCTAGATATCTTAGTGATGGTATGTAGCAATGGCAAGTAGGATCCGGATGGACTTAAGCATAGGGACTAGAAAAGGTTTCATCATTATCCACACCAGGTTGATGACGAGAACCTTTTGCAACAAGTCTTAGATTTGAAAGTCTCAACTTTTCCATGTACACCAAGTAATCTTCTTAAGATATACTTGCTCCTGATGGGGATTTAACCCTTCAGATAAAGCAACCAAAGTCCATACTTTGTTGGTGTATATGGATTCCTTCTCAGATCGCTTAGCATCCAGCCATTCTCACAGAGCCCCCACTCCTGATGGCCTGCTCGAAACTAGTTGGGTCATCATCTTATGATGCAATTCTCGCTCCCACTGTCATAGAGAAAACCGAAGTATCTCTCAGGTGGGTGAGGAACCCTACCAGATCGATGGAGAGGCTGAGTTTCGTTGGGAGCTATTGAATCCACTAGTTCTACCAAATCATCAGCTGCAGTTTGTATAGCCGGAAACTCCTTCCAGTTCTACCTCATGACCACTAATTTCTTCACAAGAAAATCCTTTTCTAAAAAGGTGGCATGCCGAGAAATAAAGCACCTTTTGTTCCTCGGTGTGGTAGAAGGTATTCCCTTGCATATGCTTGTGATATCCAACAAACTTCCAAAGAACAGTCCTTGCCTCGAGCTTGTCCGGATTTTTCTTTTGATATTGTTAGTTATATGTATGCCCTAGAGGCCATTACTGTACATAGGATGTATATTGTAGTGGATGCTGGGACATATATAGGGAGGACTTTCTTGCTCGACATGATAGTATGCTATCTGGTCGCTCTTTACCTTAACGTGTACATAGATTGTATCTCTATTACATGTTGGTAAAGCCCTTAGGATGTGTACTTGACTACCTGGACTATGATGCGGATCATACTAGTGGGGACATGGTAGTCCATAAGTACATCCTTGAAAGTCCCTAGTCGTGGGTGTATCGAGATGGGGCATCGATATACCAGAGTAGACTAGCGTATACCTTCTCGACCCATACAGATGGGCGATGGATGATCTCATATCCATTGGTGTTTGACATCAGAGATGATATACGGGTGCTCAGTGGAGACTGGGTACACTGGACAGACTCGCCGAGAACTCCTAGATGGTATTATACCTTACGTCAGATTGCAGTTCTCAGGTGACACTGGTACAGAGTAGTCTGTTGACCCGAGATCGTCATAGAGTCTTGTGTGGTTCCCACTGTGCTTTGATTTCCATCTTACCACGTCCAAGAAGGCGTGCAAAACGGTGGTTTTTGGGTACAGTCCCGAATCACATGGAGGCAATGAGCGATAGGAGGGGAGTCGTCTCTCCCGGTATAGGGAGTTGATGTTGCGCTGTGTTCGATTGGCTATAACCGGAAATCCCTGGCCAGGGTTGCTGAGATTTACTGGTAAGTGTTACCAGTAGTTTCTCGAACTGTTATAGACCTCATATCGACACGACTTATCGAGCTATTGGGGTCTGACGTTTACCACCCCTAGGCGAGATATGCGACATATCAGACGACGAGACCGGACTGTACGGTAGTGTTACTGGTTGGATTCACTGGAGTGTGAGCGGGATTGCTCGTCGATCTTCTGATCGCTCAATACCCGGGTGGCCGTTACGTTTAGCAGACCGCTTGCGGCTTGTGGGTGTTTGATATGATCATCATCTGCTGCCGGCGTATTGACGAGTCTTTAGAGTCCTACACAGATGTTTCCTGGCTCAAGCGAAACGAAATAGGAGCGCATATGAGATATGTGCGGGACCAAGAATAATGCGTGTATGTGATACCGTATTCCTTTCTCGCGACGAATGTGTCGAATGGTTGTATGCGATATAACCTAGTTATCGAATCAAGGATTGATTCGATAAGCCGATACATTGTATACTAGTCGGTTGTGTGCGACATGACCGGATCATTGAATCAAGTGTTGATTTAATGTATAATTATATATTTGATATATTACTTTGCATTAACTAGTACTGGTTCACTTTAAATGGATTTTCTCACTTGAATTGTGCAAGTTGTATATGTGATATACTTTTGTGCACTTGATTGTATCATGTTTGATGATACATGTTTACTTGGTTAAGTGTAAAGAATCTAACCATGGTCCATTCTCTACACTAAACTAAGGTTAGTATTATGATAAGTATTCATTTTCCTTTTCATTTTAATAACTTATCATAATATTATCTTCATCTTCTTCTTCTTCTTCACAAGAAGAAAAGTTTGCTTCATCAATGGTGATTGATGAAAATGAGTGAGAAATCCAATTCTAAAGTCTACCCACTTCCTATTTCTTCATCCTCTACCTCTTGCCAAGTAGTAGAGTGTGTTTTCTTCACAAGTTTCTTGACTTGGTGAAGTGAGAGCTTGATCTAGTGATGCCTCGACGTAGATCATCTTCGGCACGAAGCCGACGACCTTACCCGCCCATTTCTCCGATGAAGCCGACGCAAGAGCCCGGATTTCGATTTGGACAGCGAGGAGAGTTCATTGCGGAGCTATGGAGGTGGAGGACCGGATCTACAAAGGTTGCATTTCCGTTCTCCTAGTTAAAGTAGTTAACTAGTTTGTTTTGTCGCCTAGAATTCTAGCCAACGATCCGTAGTCTAGGATTTCTCGGCACCGTAATTTTTGAAATTGGCATGGTTGATGCCTTGTGAGACCTTTTGAGAGTGCCTAGGAACCCTACAGATATATGCCGGACAACCGCAAATCTTAACTTACTTAAGAGATGGGCTCTTCCCATACTATATCACATATGGAGTGGTAGGCACCTGATTTGGTTGGAACCCTATTCAATAGGTATGCAGCTTCCCAAGTGCATAACCCACTAAAGGAAATAGGCTTCTCAGTAGTACTCATCATAGAGCGCACCTTATCACATATGGTGCGATTGCTCCGCCATGATATACCAACGTGTTGTGGTGTATACGGAGGAGTAATGCTGAAAGAGAATCCCATTCTCCTTTAGAATAGTCCAGGAATTTAATGCTCAAGTATTCTCCTCCCCGATCACATAAAAGGACATAATACTTATACACATTTTGGTTCTCTAATTCTATCTAATATTCTTTGAATTTCTTAAAAGCTTCAGACTTGTGTTTCAATATGAACACATGTGCGAATCTTGAGAGATTATCAGTTAATGCAAAGAATCAGTCTTGGCATGTGTAGACAGGGGACATACATACATCATCATGTATCAATCCTAAGAGTTCATCTAAGTCTTTCTCTGTTTATAATAAACGGAGCTATGGTCATCTTATCTTTGTGACATGACTAGAAAGTTACATAAGATGTAAATTCAAACTGATTTAAATGTGCGTTGGTCGCAACGCCTTTGGCGTGTCGGATGTTCAAAGTTATAAAGTTATAACCGCGATCAGGACGGTGTCGCTATGCAGCTAGCCGATTGAGCACGGGTCGATCCACAGGGAGATGGTTGTATGTCCGTTCGAGTTTTAGACAAGTCAATAAAGAATGTGTATATGTTTGTTCAGTTCTATCCTATGTGTTCATATTTATGTTCAAGTAAGCTTGTTAAGGTCAAGGTTGGTTAGTAAAGTTAGGATTAGTCTTGTACTTATCTTTTGCCATTCTTAAAACGATGTTGGGATAATCGAAAGTAGCGAGGATTAGGAGGACATAGGAATGGGATTTGTGAGTTTAAGCAAGCTTTCCAACGCTAAATCCATTCCTAGTGTCCCTTGTCCGTCCGCTAAATACGCTTATTTCCAACCCTCGGCCAAACACCCGCAACTATGTATCCAAATAAGTCATAACTACATGTCACGTTGTAGTGCGCTTAAAGGACTTCTCGAATTAGGTCGCGGCTACATGTCACGTATAGCGCGCCTAAGCGAGGGGGTTACGGTTGTTTTTTCGGGGTTCGTTTCAAGATGTTTGGCGAAGAGAAGCACAAGAGATTTCTCTGTCCCTCATACCACCTTCCTTAGCCTTAACAAGAGGGAAATTATTCACACATCATAAAAGAAAACAAAACAAAACAAGATGGAAGAAAAGAGGAAAATACAGTTTTACAAGTGAAGCAAGCTAACTCTTGGGTCCTCACCTTAGCAAGGAACTCCGTCGAGTATCATCGCTTGAAAATACGGATAAAAGAAGAAAAGAAAAGAGAACAAGAAAAGAAATAACAACAACTAGTTAACAACAAATAATAAAATTACAATACAAGAAATTAAATTACAATGCAATGAAATAAAAATACAAGATAAGAAAAACAACCCTCATCTTCATTTCTTCATCCACTCAAAAAACTCTCACTACAATTTTCATGGAGGAAAGAATGAAGAAGAAGGAGAAGCTAAACTAAATCCTACAAAAAGAGATGGGAGAAGAAGACACGAAGAAGCCCTTTGGCTTGCACAAAACTTGGCTATTTATAGACTGCGTGCTGAAACCCTAGGGCAACATTCTGGCCCCAAATGAAATGAAAAAGCTACCCCCAAAATTTGGTCAGATGATGACACAAAACCACAGCGGATCCGCCGCGGAAACCCACATTTGGCGGCGGTTTAGCCGCGCTTTTATGGAATTGCGGTCTCGAATTTTCTGGGTTTCCTTGTGTTGCCATCTTATGTTGTTCTACATGTACCAAATTACAAATTTCTTCCACAATTGTTTCAGATCTGCAACGGTCCAAAATGGCATCAAAAATAATACTTTTGACATTTTCTCCCTCGAGCTCCGCGCACCCATTGATTCTTGTGCTGCCCCCCTCGTGCTCTGTGCTTTTCCGAGACACGAATGACCACTGTCATATGTTTTGTCTCTGGAACTGGTACGCGGCACTGGATGGATACGGATGACTGGAACCCGGCTTTTATCTGCTGTCAACAGATGTTCTGTATTTTAGCGTAACAGTGGAGATTTTGTATCAATTGCGTTATTTTGGACTAGGAACCTGTAGCCTGTAAATATGTAGCAAACACGGATTAAAAGCACCTACCTATAAACAAACGAGTGTAAGAATGGGCGGTAATAAATGCAATATTCTGGTATGAACAAATACCCCCAAACATAACTTTTGCTCGTCCCGAGCAAAACCAATTATTCACAAAAAGTCCTAACCTCACTTTCGCAGGGAACGCGATTGCACTGAGCTCGTGCAACAAGCCGTTAAACCTCTAGGTGTCCCTAGCAGGAGGAGTGTTGTCTCCTGAGGATTTTCAGCGGATACTACCCACAAAATCCCGTCAAGCTAGTGTCATAAGTTAATGTCGATTCTACTCCTACAGTTCAGTATTTACGTTAGAAATTCTATCATCCTAAGTTAGAAATATCCAACCCTTATTTTTCACGCCTCCTATCTATTTAACCCTAGATCCTATACGTTCCAAAAAGTTTAGAAAGATGTTGGTATCTCCTGAGTTTTCCTTCTAAAGTGCGGTCTTAAATCAGGGATTTTTATCAACTTTACAGAAAACATAAGTCTTATCTTTTATCCAAACATCGATTGTATACCCCTACGTGTGTGTATATTTACACCCCTACACTCAAGAATTCAAATCAAGCTATAATACCCTTGCCCTAATACCTAATACTACTTCTTTTCATTAAGGATGGACGGATTTGCTCACACACCTTTCATGCGACTATTAATGCTTCTTGAGGCACTAACAGCCGATTACTGAATGTGTGAACTTAAAGCGTAAATAGCAGTTTCCAGGTCTTGACTTTATTCTATTTTTCTTTTTCTTTTTTTTCTTTTTCTTTTTCAAGACCGGATATATTTTCCAATAATGCTCTTTTGGTGTTTAGCTTTAAATACCGTTTTTTCTTTCATACTAGGTTTTCAGGTAAGAGTATTTCTAGGTATTCTCTACTATCCCAAGTTTCAAAGTGCGTGTAAGTGTAGTTTGTAGGGTATATATTTTCTAAATTTGAACTCAAGAAAAGAAACTATTTTTCAGACTTATCTTTCAGTAAAGCTTCAATACTTTCCCTTCATCTTGACTTAACTCAAGAACTGAACTCAAGATTACCTATTTCTCAAAAAAACTGTAAGGATGTATACTTACCAAGGTTAACCAGAATGAGGGTTATTTTTAGGGTTTTCAATTCCTAAGCCCAGAATTTAGTTATTTCTCACATATCAACTAAACTTTCGGAATAAAAATCTAAGTTACCTTATTAGCTAACTTGACGACAAAGTTTTTATATTTTTGCAAAAATTTTCGATTTTTGTGGGTTTTTAATAAAGTATGCAAATGCAGAATATACAAATGAATGCGAAGGAAGAAAGCTTACCGAGCACACCCCCAAACTTAAACTTGACGGTGCCCTCAAAATTGTCGGCGCTATACCAAACTTAAACTTAAAATTGTCAGGCTATACCAAGAGAGTCAAAATTGTCGGCGCTCTCCAAAAGAAAATTTTATACAAAATAAAATAAAAAAGAAAACCAAAAATATATACACAAAAAGGTTCCCCCCCAAACTTAAGTGAAACAGTGTTTCCACTGTTTAGCGTTGAAGTTCAGGATCGGGGGGAAATAACAGTATCAAGCTATACAAGGCCTTACACAGGCCAAAAGTGAGCACCAACCATTCAAAGATTTTATCGCTATAATGTCTAGGTTGGTGGAAGAAGGCGTAGAGAAAAGAGATGGAGAATACGCGAGACCATATGGAGATAGAAGTGGTATACGGTCTCGGTATATATGAAGAAGAATGGCGGAAGGGAGAAAGAAGTGGAATACGAACTTGAGGGTGGAAATGGAGCGAATAAATTAGCACAATTTGTGATGACCGATGTGTAAAAAGCGATTGTGCTAATCTATTAACCCGTCGAGAAATGGGGTCAAATCCCTCAAGATTCGTGAGAAACCATGGATATGCCGAACTTGGTAAACCAGACATAAGAAATGAAAATGATACGGTTTCTTGCAAGGTCGGAACGATGGAAAGGATGGAGGGAAGTGATTGAGGAATGGTATCGATTAAGGGTTCAGGAGGGTGTACACAGTCAATGACAGGGACAGGATGAATTAGGAAATCCGACTCATCAAGCAAAACTGATTCATCCTCAAAACTATCCTCAAAATTTTTCTCAAAATTCAGCACATCCATGCATTTATCCTCAAAATCTAGACGCATATGGAGTTCGGGAAAAACAGTTAATGACTCGGGATGATGAATTGGGGAGAGAAACTCAGCCAAATCTATGGGCTCATCATCCAAAATATTCCCAGCGTCAATATCCTCAATCAAGTGAAAATCTATATTCTCAGACACCTCAACAAAAGAATGGATATCAATCGATTCAGGTTCTAGAGTGGAGGTGTAGAGGTCAAAAGGTTTAGGATTGGTTTCACTTGGAAGGGGCCCTTCACAATCTGGTAAATCAAACACTACAAAGTCGCACAACTCATTAATCATTCTATTTTCAATCGGTGAATCGTTGGGAACACTAGATAGACATTCAAAACTGGAGTTGTGGGATTCAAATTGAAACGGGTAGGTCTGATTTGGAAGGGTGTACGGCTCACTCTCTCCGCTCAAATTCTCAATCTGTCCTACCGCCTCTTCATACATTGGAAAATTTGGAGCTAGTTGAAAACTAGCTAACGGGTCACTAGGTTGTATGAGGGCGGCTATGGACGCATTCAAATCCATCATCTGTTGGTACGATGCTACCCTAAAGTCTTCCAATGACTGTTCTAGACTAGACATGGGTTGTGAAGGGGTTTCAGTAAAGATTTAAAGTTGTTTGGATACTGAAAACTCCCAAATGGCAGTTCAGAAGCAATGTCTAGAGAAGGTGCAAAAGTCGGGTAGGACTGGTAGGAATTGAATGGATGGACAGGAGCAGGATCAACATTTGGATAAGACGGTGAATGGAATTATTGATCCCAAGAATCTGTAGTGGTGAAAGGAGTGAAAGATCGGCTACGGGATTGTTCAATATATTCAGCGATGGACAAAGGACGACTTGCAAAAGGGGTATCAACATAAGTGGGTGGGGGAGGTTGAAAAGGTTGATACAAAGTGGAATGCGGAGTGCAAGTTTTGTCCTAGACGCTTCTATGCGATCTTTCAGTGAAATTTTAGGCATGGAGGGGTCGTTCGAAATTCGACCAAAGAAAGAACCGTAGGAAGTTATGTCTGGTTGTGGGTACCAAAGTTCGGAAAGAGTTTTTCTAGGTAGGGTACCCATGATATGAAGAGAGAAAGAAAGAAAGGAAAAGAAAAGGAGGGGAAAAAGAATGTGGATTTTTTTTTAATTTTTATTAAAAGAAAAAAATATGTTTGTTTTTAGAGTTTTGAAATTGTTTGTTTTTTGAAAGAATATGGAATTATGGTACTAAAATTTACAAGCACAATCACAATCACAATATGCACAAACACACCTAGAGCTAGGGTCACCTAGGTCAGCTAGACAGCTCCTAACTGTTCCAAAGGGCTAGAAATAGGACCTCAAACCGCCTCTTCACCGCCAATTGCGGCCAGATAAGTGCCAGGTAAGTGGGAGGCTCCCCACTACGGAAGTAGTGGTCCTAATTAAGTAACCACTTTCCTTAGACACACTTGCCTAGACACCGCAAAGTCAGGTTAGGATAAACGGCCGATCCCAACAACTAGTCCTCTGTCCTATTGAGCGCGACGTCCTTAGGGCTGAGTCTAATACTTTTTTATTAGCTCAAGGTAATACGTATGCAATTAGTGATTTGTGGGGTCTTAGGAAGGGTGATGAAATCCCCACCCAATCTGAATTGGTGTTATAGCCCCTTAATGTCCGTATTAATATATGCAAAGTGGTAAAAAAACAAAATCTAAAATAAAAAATATTTATTTGGCGGCTGCGCAATCTGTGCAAAGAAACCTGCAGAAAATACAGTATAGTGGAATTCACAGAGAAGATAAAAGAAAAGAAAAAGGGGTGGAGAAAAAAATTGGGCACAGAGGCCTCAATGGGACCGCGGAACCGCTGCGCAAGGCACCTTTTGACCGCGGTTCCGCGGTCAAAATGTTGACTTGGGGATTTGTCTTTGGTCAACGAACTCCACTTCTTTTCTTCTACAAAATAAAAACCTCTGTTTTCTTTTTGGATTACTGTACTTGCTCCAAATTAGCCTGCACACTTGCACATAAAAATGATCAAAAATAACAAAAAGATTTTATTTTTTATTTATAAATATATACAAAAAGAATATTAACCCGAATAACAAGAAAGAAAATACGTTACCTTCTCCCCGGCAACGGCGCCATTTGGTCGCAACGCCTTTGGCGTGTCGGATGTTCAAAATTCTAAAGTTATAACCGCGATCAGGACGGTGTCGCTATGCAGCTAGCCGGTTGAGCACGGGTCGATCCATAGGGAGATGGTTGTATGTCCTTTCGAGTTTTAGACGAGTCAATAAAGAATGTGTATATGTTTGTTCAGTTCTATCCTAAGTGTTCGTATTTATGTTCAAGTAAGCTTGTTAAGGTCAAGTTTGGTTAGTAGAGTTAGGATTAGTCTTGTACTTATCTTTTGACATTCTTAAAACGATGTTGGGATAATCAAAAGTAGCGTGGATCAGGAGGGCATAGGAATGGGATTTGCAAGTTTAAGCAATCTTTCCAACACTAAATCCATTCATAGTGCCCCTTTTCCGTCCGCTAAATACGCTTATTTCCAACCCTCGGCCAAACACTCGCAACCATGTATCCAAATAAGTCACAACTACATGTCACGTTGTGGTGCGCTTAAAGGACTTCTCGACTTAGGTCGCGGCTACATGTCACGTATAGCGCGCCTAAGCAAGGGGGTTGCGGTTGTTTGGTCGGGGTTCGTTTCAAGATGTTTGGCGAAGAGAAGCACAAGGGATTTCTCCGTTCCTCATACCACCTTCCTTAGCCTTAACAAGAGGGAAATTATTCACACATCATAAAAGAAAAGAAAACAAAACAAGAAGGAAAAAAAGAGGAAAATACGGTTTTACAAGTGAAGCAAGCTAACTCTTGGGTCCTCACCTTAGCAAGGAACTCCGTCGAGTATCATCGCTTGAAAATACGGATAAAAGAAGAAAAGAAAAGAGAACAAGAAAAGAAATAACAACAACTAGTTAACAACAAATAATAAAATTACAATACAAGAAATTAAATTACAATGCAATGAAATAAAAATACTAGATAAGAAAAACAACCATCATCTTCATTTCATCATCCACTCAAAAAGCTCTCACTACAATTTTCATGGAGAAAAGAATGAAGCAGAAGGAGAAGCTAAACTAAATCCTACAAAAAGAGATGGGAGAAGAAGACATGAAGAAGCCCTTTGTCTTGCACAAAACTGGGCTATTTATAGGCTGCGTGCTGAAACCCTAGGGAAACATTCTGGCCCCAAATGAAATGACAAAGCTACCCACAAAATTTGGTCAGATGATGACACAAAACCGTGGCGGATCAGCCGCGGAAACCCACATTTGGCGGCGGTTCCGCCGCGCTTTTGTGTAATTGTGGTCTCGAAGTTTCTGCGTTTCCTTGTGTTGCCATCTTATGTTGTTCTACATGTACCAAATTGCAAATTTCTTCCACAATTGTTTCAAATCTGCAACGGTCCAAAATGGCATCAAAAATAATATTTTTGACCTTTTCTCCCTCGAGCTCCGCGCACCCATTGATTCTTGTGCTGCCCCCCTCGTGCTCTGTGCTTGTCCGAGACACGAATGACCATTGTTATATGTTTTTTCTCTGGAACTGGTACGTGGCACTGGACGGATACAGATGACTGGAACCCGGCTTTTATCTGCTGTCAACAGATGTTTTGTATTTTGGCGTAACAGTGGAGATTTTGTATCAATTGCGTTATTTTGGACTAGGAACCTGTAGCGTGTAAATATGTAGCAAACACGGATTAAAAGCACCTACCTATAAACAAACGAGTGTAAGAATGGACGGTAATAAATGCAATATTCTGGTATGAACATGCTTCTTTATGTAATTTCAGCTAGTCGGGTCGCATTGATATGACCTAGTCTACAATGCCTCAAGAAGGATTCGTTCATTTTTGAACTCTTCCGCTTTTGTGTGTTTTGTACGTTAAGAACTGTGGTTTGATTTAGAACGTATATGCTTTTAGATAACGTTCCTGAACAGATCAACTTTTGATATAGGAAATGTTCAAAACATTATCCAACAATACAAAATTATATCCTTCTTTACTAAATAAAGAGACTGATATGATGTTGTATATTCAGGTTCGATATCTAATAACATTCGTTCAGAATCAATATATTTTGTAATATAGGGTGATAACTGCCAACAAGCTTGGTTGCAACAATTGCACCGTTTCCAACTCTTGAAATTTATCACCCATTCTCATTTCTCTACCTTTCTGTAGCCCATGTAACCTATTACATATGTAGGATCCTTATCTGGTATCTCATACCTAGGACGTAAAGGAAACTGAGAAATAGTTCTCTGTAATGAACACACCCGAAGAAGATGCATCATCATGCACTTTCTTCGTTTGGGCGGCACGGGAATCCTGGTAATCCCCTATTTCCTGCTCGGTCTTATAACAATTATAAGTTGGAGTGGGACCAACGTTCCCCAGCTCAGTATAACAAGCAGGTTAGGTCAATACATCCGTATTATTATCTTGATTAAGGCGTGATATGGTCGCTACCTAGAGAGAGAGAGAGAAGAAAACACTCAGCGTATGCTCTTACAAGAATAGATAGATTATTAATATATCTAATCAGGATGGCTCCCACTGTTTTTGTCAAATCTTCCTTCAAACCCTAAAAGGAAATACTAGCCGGGATTAATTACACCCTACAAGTTCGTCAATCTTTCAGCCAGGCCAGTGCCGGTACTTTGGGGGAGGTTCCCAATGCTTTCATACGGACCTAATTAAAATAAATCTCGTTTTCCCAGAGGCATAACCCCGTTAACACCTTTCTAGACACCTAGTTGATCGGCTAATTGTGATGTGTAAAACTCTCCTAGGAGTAACTCTTACACGCAGTGGGTATCGGGATCTAACTATCTCATAGGAGGTATGCAATCTCATTGCAAATTTCAACACTTGAAATTCACGATAATATTTTACCCCTAGCGACTTATGACCTTAACATGGTCAACAAATCATAAGCGCTAGCCAAGTTCAACCCGTCATTTCCTGATTGAATTAAACCCACCCGCACGACCCTTAACATGGTCAACAAAGTCGTACAACTACCCTAATCCAATCACATCTCATGTTTTAGAAGATAAACACTAATTAGCTACCGCACACTACGCCTTAACATAGTCAACAAACATAGCATGAATACTAAGTAGTACTTATCTGAAATGACGGAGGGCTACGACAGGTTTTTAAGAAAACCTTTTGTGTAATGAACTTGATATCGTCGTAGAATCGAGTGATTTAAAATGGAGTGTTTTTTAGGCTTTTACTAGTTTTGCCAAAGAGGTCACTCCCGGTGAAGAGATCTCGGCTCTTTCCTTATCGAACAAGGTGCATGATATTTCACAAATACCACTATGCAAAGAAAAAACTATAAAAGCAATTAAAAGACAAACCGAGTTTGTAGTATCTGCTAGTTTCGTTAAAGAGGTCACTCCCGGTGAATGGATCTCGGCTCTTTCCTTATCGAATAAGGTGCTGAATATTCTACAAGGAATACAGCTATGCAGAGCAAGAACTAGAGCTACCTGTTTTTTGAGACAAGTTTCTACAACATCTTTAGGTTTCTTTTATTTCATTAATCTCATTAATGAAATCCCATCATTTTAAGTTACCTAAACATCACAGATAAATACAACGTACGCTTATGTCATCCGCATTCGCCTTGATGTCCCCTCGTGCACCGTTAGGTTAGGTAACTAATGGCAGAGCGGGACAAGGCTAGCGCGGTTGTAAAACATAAGCAACGTCTATATAATATATCACATATACTATATCCAGTATCTATCTCAACATATATATCAAATGATCACATCACAGATATCGCAGCAGAAAACAACATATGAAATATTGGATATACTAGGATTTCCGGGTTTTATTTAAGCCTGTATAAAACACGGATTTTACGGTCGCGATGAATAGCCAAACCTACATCCCTAGACCCTTACGAGAGCGGCAAGCAACCCTACCAATTCTAAAGTTAGGAGACCCGGTCTCGACTCCTCGAGATGGTCTCCCACTGGACCCTAGAACCCGGTTACTTGTGCTCCTTGCCTTGGGTCAATCCTAATGCGGAAAAGTAAATAATATACAATAGTGACATCATCCTCAACCCGGAAGTGCCCCAATAAAAGAATATTACATACAATGAATTTTATATTAATGAAAATGAAAAACTCTCATCTCACAAAAAACTCCCAGCTATTCAAAACACGACGATCCAATATAACATATCCCAGCAACACATAACATCGCATGTCATCAACGTAAGTAAATCTGCGTATCCCAATTGTCGTTGACGTATAGCAACGAAACCGGCGATACACCACATATTACATTTACGGTCGCAGAAAAGAAAGTGAAAAACTACAACAGTTGGAATCCGCAACCACCTTAGACATCACATGCCTAACCAAATGAATTCCTTAGACATCGCAAGCCTAACAATTATAAACCCCGCATTTTAGTCTCGATATCGAAAACACTTTTCAATATCTAGTCGGGCAATTCAACAAGATTCCCGATATCCTGATCGAATGCTCGTCGGAAACTTTAGTAGACGGCCGCACCCCCCGATATCGTCGACGAAGTGCACTAAGGCGGAACACCGCTGCCGCGAGCGCCCGAACGGATGCTTTTGGTGACGGGGTTCTCCTACAGTCACTTGGTCGGGGATATGGGGCGTGGCTATCTAATAATGTTACCTGGCGAGTATCCGCATACGCTACGTGATTGCGACGGACTTTTGGTCACATCAAAATCCCGTGGCAACCGATCAAATAAGACTAAACTGCTAGATTTATAAAATTCAAATTAGTTATCTAACTACATTTGTGGATTCCAAATATTGTATCCCATCATATGATACCCGAACGACGTTAAACTTTTCAATCGATTCATCAAATTCCCACAATTTCTCGACAGCTCAACACTTGAACACAGTTCAATAATACCTAGAAGATGCCACCGTACCTATGAACCAGCCGTAGAAGGGTCAAACCAACGCCTCACATGTGACAACACTGAATTACCACAAACCCTAGGGTTTAGTGGCGGTTCTGACGGTCACATAATCGAGTTAAGGTTTCGTTCTTCTAAAGTGTCCACTGAATCACTTGCATATTTTTCCGAATACGTTAAACTTGGAAAAGTGGGTTTTTGACATTTGATCGAACTTTCTAACATCGTCTAGACAACATGCGAATAACCCAAAATATTGTTAAAAATACGAATACGAAACACTCCGAATTGTTTATAGTGTAAGATTACATCACATGCAAAATTAGCAAAAACAAACAACACCTGATTCATCAAAACCAGGTCATTGGAACATACAAAAAATTTCAGGGGTGAGCTCGGATTTTGGCCGAGATGTGGGGGGTAGTGGCCGGCCAAAAAGTCTTCATTTTTCCTGAAATTTTCATGGTGTTCTTGATATATCTCATACATCATTCTGTACTTTTTAAAAAAAAAATTTGAACAACTTTTAAAATCGACATAAACTTCAATTTCCCGTTTCAAGTTTCGGAGTATTTTGGATTCGTAATCTTAACAAAATTCGTATAAATTTCTAGCATGGCTCTGATACCACTGAAGGGTTACCTAGCACGGCAGCAAGGTTTCGGGAGGCAACATTCATGCCATATTAAAAAAATTGTCGTTCTAGCTAACCCTAACCCAAGAATCGTATACTAGAAATCGACGGAATAACATATGTAAACACTTTACATCCTAAGTGAGCAAGGAATACTACTTTTGTAGACTGGTCCTTCACTTCAATAGCTCCGTGTTGTAGTCCCTTCACTACGATCGTGAACTCCGGACTCTAGAGAGGCTCCCATGAAGAAACGAACATGCTTACTTCGAAGTCTTCGAGGCCGAAGATGATCAACATAGAGGAGACACTAACACAAGCTATCTCTTCACTAATTGTGGAATTGATGAAGCAAACACCATATACTAAATGGCAAGTAGTAGAGGATGATGAAGTAGGAAGTGGGCTCACTTTAGATTTCATTTTCTCACTCATTTTCTCACATCTCCATTGAAGCTAGAAAGCTTTTTGGAAGAAGAAGAAGAAGATAACTCTCATGATAATTATCAAGTGAATGAAAAATAAATCATGAGGTTAGAAAATAAACCATGGTGAGTATATGCCATCCCTTAACCCTTGTATACAGTTAACCATGGCTAGCTATGATGGTTGAGTTTATAAATATCTTAAGCTAAACAAAAATAGAAGACTATGTCAATGCAACCTTAAGCTTCTCAAAGTTCTTGCCATGACAAAATTCAACCCATTTTTGAATAATTTTAAATAAATAAAACCCTAGATCAACCCTAGCGTGGTGTAAATTATACACACACCCATGTCCATGTATCATCAAGCATGACACATAATAATGTACACTTGCATATATCACATATATACAATGTGCACAAAACTAATGAGAAAAGAAATCATAAGTTATCTAATACTAGTTAATGTAAATTAATATATCAAATATATAATTATACATTAAATTATTAAACAACAATTGATTTAATAATCCGGCTATATAACATATAACCGACTAATATCATGTGTAACAACTTATCGAATCAACACTTGATCCGATAACCCGGCTATATCTCATATAACCGATCAATGTCACAAATCGAGAGAATAGAATACGGTATCTCATATCGTATCAATCTCGGTCCCGCATATATCACATATGTTCTCCTACTCCGTTTCGCTTGAGCCAGGAAACCCCTGTGTAGGACTCTAAAGACTCGTCAATACGCCGGCGGAAGGTGATGATCATATCAAACACCCACAAGCCACAAGCGGTCTGCTAAACATAACGGCCACCCGGGTATTGAGCGATCAGAAGATCAACAAGCAAGCCTGCTCGTACTCCTGCCAATCCAATCAGTAACACTACCGTACAGTCCGGTCTCTTCGTCTGATATGTCGCATATCTCGTCTAGGGGTGATAAACGTCAGACCCCAGTAACTCGATAAGTCGTGTCGATATAAGGCTCATAAAAGGTCGAGAAACCACTGATAACACTTACCAGTATATCTCTGAAGCAGCCCTGGCCAGGGACTTCCTTTTATAGCCAATCGAGCACAGCGCAACATCAACTCCCAACCGGGAGAGATGAAACCCCTCCTATCGCTCATTGCCTCCATGTGATTCGGGACTGTACCCAAAAGCCACCGTTTCGCACATTCTCTTGAATATGGTAAGGGGAAATCAAAGCACAGTGGGAATCACACAAGACTCTATGATGAGCTCGGGTCTACAGACTAACCTGTACCAGTGTCACTAGAGAACTTCCATCTGACGTAAGGTATTATACCATCTGGGAGTTCTCGGCGAGTCCGTTCAGTGTACCCAGTTTCCACTGAGCACCCGTATACTGTATCTGATGTCAAACACCAATGGATATGGGATCATCCATCACCCATCTACATGGGTCGCGAAGCTATACGCTAGTCTACTCTGGTATATCGATGCCCTGTCTCGATACACCCACGACTAGGAACAGGTAAAGAATGTACTTAGCGACTACTCTGTCCCCACTTGTATGATCTGCATCATAGTCCTGGTAGTCAAGTATTCATCCTAAGGATTTTATCAACTTGTAACATAGAGACAATCAGAGTACATGTTAAGATAAAGAGTAATAAGATAGCATACTATCATGTCGAGCAAGAAAGTCCTCCATATATATGTCCAAGTATAATACCTTAGAAATGCGGTTAGTGTTAAGTAAGCGTTAATGCGGGCTTTTGAGGAAAATTTTACCAAATCGGATTCCTCACATTTTATAGCATTGAATTAATATTTTATTATTATTTTTTATTCCTTGCACACACACATGCATGTTAATGTGAGGATTAGTTAGTGTTAATCTTGTTATGTGACCATGACAACCCTTAACCTAATCCTTACTTGGTTTAAACCTTAACCCTTAAAATTTTTTTGTGAGAAGATATTTCCAATTGTGTTTTGGATTGAGAGAGAGGTGGCTAGGTGAGTCATGGGGCATTAATGGTTGCATTAAAGGAGGTGAGGGAGAGTGTGAGGGTAAGGGTTAAGGTCACCCTACACCCACCTCTCATCATTTTTATCTCTCACTCTCTCTCATTCTCTCTCACTCTCAATTATTTCTCCTCTTCTCAAACCCCTAACTGAACCCTCACTACCCCATCTCAAATCCTTGCAAAACTTCACTAAAATTCCATTTAAACACTTCAAAAGTCTTGTTTTAGCCACTATGATGCCTTGGAGCTTGGAAAGATTTGATTTTTTGAGCAAGAGTAGTTAGGTAATGACCTCTAATTGATAATTAGGTATTTATTTTGTTGTGTTGCCTCAAAGTTATGGTTTAGAACACTAAAGGTTTAGTTTTGTGCAAATATCATATTTTTAGTGTCAACTTGAGATCTCTGTGATCTGCTGTAGAACCAGGTATTTGTTGGAAAAGTTCCCATCACAGTAACCTAGTTTAGTGAGCTAGAACCCACCATAAAAACCTAAGACCCATTCTCCAATTCGGGGCCACAGATTTAATGGTTCTGGCCGCAAATTGCGGCCAGAGTAGGGGCTTGAGGGTTGATTCTTGGTCGTGGGGTCTCCGGGGTTGTGTGTGGTCTTATGGAATGTGCAACTTTCACTAATTGTTGGTATATCAAAATCTGGGATCACTTTGCTATATTCTAGTGTTTTAAGTACGCGTGTTACGTGATCCGACACGGTTCGTGATCTTGTGTAGCTGCTACATTTGGGTTGGTTTTGGTGTGTCGCCACACACGTTAGCCGTTAGACGAACACTTGTGAGTCTGTTTGGAGTTGGTGCGTTGGTCAAACGTAGTGTGTACATGAGATTGATCGATTTCTTAGATTTTGCACTGGTTATGTTTTGTGTTAATAGGATCGCAGGAGGGGACTTCGGACGCTGCGAAGAATAGGAAGCGGGTGATTAGATTTACCTAGCTCACGATTGTCGGTGAGTAGATTAACATCTAAGGGGAAATCGCCCGTATGGCGTTATGCGTAGGGGCTGGATATGATATTATAGCTTCATGTTTATAGGCATATGAGTTGATTGCGCATGAGCTTCGTTGCATATCATTACTTGTCGTGCTTGGACTTATACCCTATGGACACTGCACGATTATTGACGGTTCATGTTTCACGAGCACTAATTGTATGCTACATACACACCGTCGGTAATTGACAAGATACGCACAACATATACATACAGGATATTGTATTGGTTAGGGACATTGAGACATTGATTCATATTCCATTGCGCATATGAAAGGTAGCATATCTGTATATCTACACGCTTACACATATGCCTTGCTATGCCTACATGTTATAGCTACACATATACCTTTAGGGTATTACATCTTTATTGACAGGTATAGACACATACCTTGCTATAGCTACCTATACCCCTAAGTGGTATTGTATTGTCATTTGATATTGAGACGTGGATTATTGTTCTATTGCGTTTATGAAATGCATCATACATACCTGCTTACATGTAGATACACATATCTTGCGATGGTTACATGTACACCTCATATGATGCTGCACTTGATTTCGGAGGATATGGAAACCGCATGATATATTTAATAGCTGTTGCATTTAAATAGCGGTTTTCCCGTAATATGCTCATAATTGTTGTTTTATGTTGCATACATAATTTTTCGTGGATTACGCATTGAGACATGGATTTCTTGTGATTTATGGTTTTGAGAACCGTGGGGGTATTTCAAGAATTTGTGTATTGTTTGAAAACCCGGTTTCCCTTGATATGATATTTCTGTGCGTCCACTATGAGTTTTTTCGGTTCTGAGACGAGAGAGATTTATATGGGCCGATCTGGACTGACGCAGCCCGAGAGGGATTTATATGGGCCGATCCGGACTGACGGAGCCCGAGAGTTATTTATATGGGCCGATCTGGACTAACGGAGCACGAGGGCCGATCCGGACTGACGGAGCCCGAGATATATGTGAGGGCCGATCCGGACTGACGGATCCCGATATATGTGTATTTTCGTGTCGATGCTGGACACGGTTTTCATGATGTTTCGAGTGTCGGTGTTTGACACTCAGGTTCCAAGATTTGATGTGTCGTTGATAGACACACGAGGTAGATATCCTTATACATACACACACACACACACAGGTATAGTTTTCATGATATTTTCGGGTGTCGATGTTGGACACTCCGGTTCCATAAGATTTTACAGGATATCAGGGCCAGTCGTGGTGACGGCGCTTGACCGATGAGTATTTATGTGTCGATGCTGGACACTAGTTTTCATGATGTTTTCGGGTGTCGATGTTGGACACTCACGGTCCATGAGACTTATAGGTTATGAGGGCCGATCGGAAGGCCGATTTGAGGAATTTGGTATTTAGATTGTCTTGATGGACACTGGTTCTGCAACAATGAGGATTCCGTGAGGCTGACATGTTTTATCCCATACTCCGCATTTAATTGATATGCATTTGTTTCATGTAGATGTAGTACCCCGGTGGTGTACTTTGATCATGATAGTTGCATATTCATATTTCCATACTTATGCTATCAGATTACATGTGATAGATTATTGATCAGTCGAAAATACTGCATTTTTAACACGTCAATTTCCCTATCATTTGCACTCATCTAGAAGTGTTCGGTATTCATATTGCACATATTAGCAAAACAGTCGTAAAATAACAGATTGCATGTGTTATACTTTAAAACCGGCACTTTAAGGGAAATTGTGTGTTTATCATGGCATCGCATCATTCTTGTGTAGCGCAACACTTGTTTCGAAGTCTGTGCAGGAAATTCCAGAAACTGAGCCAAAATTGTGAAAACAGTGCTGATAAAATACGCCAACTCAAAGGCTAGAGATCTGGCAGTGATCAAGAATTAATTACAAGATTCAGCATATCAGAGAATATTCCTGAAGTCAAAATAAAGCAGAACACAGAAATTCAAGTACTGATCCTCTTATTGGGCCGCGGATCCGCGGTCCGAACCCCATTGGCGCGGCGGATCCGCGGCCCTTTAGTGATGAAATAATCTCTGCTCAGTTCCAGTATTCTTATGTTATGGCATACACCTCATCAAGACATGTCAAATTCCAGATTACCCTCGAAGCTTCTGCCAGATCAGCAAGGATCATTAAATCAAGCTAATCTTGATTAAGCTAATCAATCTCCTAACAAACTAGTTCTAGAAGCTCCCTCCAACTAACCTCTTCTAGAAGCCTCTCCCTATAACAAACTTTTGGAGGGAAATTCAAATTTGAAATCCTAGATCTAGGGTTTTGAGGTCTATAAAAAGGATCCTAGATCTAGGGTTAAGGGCTAATCTCCAATTTCCCCATTTCCATCTACAAGTTGAGTGACACATCTTGTAGCCCTAATCCAAAATCCAAGCCAAATTCAAGATCCCGAGTACCATTCAAGCGAGAAGCCTTCAACCTTTTAGGAGCAAAGCCGATCTTCAATCGAGCAAGTGATCCAAGCCGATCCGCGACTCAAGGAGACGAGCGAAGCCAAATCGACGATCGAGTTCTTCCTCTTGTAGTTCTTGAGCGATTTGTAACGGAATTGTTGATAAATAAAAGGTGAAATTCTTTAATCTTGCTTTCTTTAAATTCTTGCATCATGATTCGATCTCAATTTGTGATTGTGGTTCTTGTTGTGATGTTTGAGTAAAACTCCGCTCGTAAAGGAGTCGAGACGATCAATCGAATGATGATGTAACAAATCTTAAAAGATTCTTAAGTCCTACGAGTTTTGTAAACCCTAGCAAATTGAAGAATCGACGACCTAGTTTCGTTGCGATGCTTTCTTGATTGTGATCGCTCGAAATTATGGATCCACGATCAATTCTTGAATTTACTAGAGGCTAGAATGTGAATGATATCGACGAAGGAACAAGGGATAGATGTTGAAACCCTAGTTTCTTAAGAAATCCCTAATTCTCGTCGATCATCATCGATCTAGTATCAATTCATCGAAGGATAAGAATACGTAATCGCTAGATTTCATCACATCTATAGATCCGATCGATTCCTACGAGCCTCACTTTAATTCTTGATATTTGGATTGGAAATCAACAATTGACATTTCTTGATTTTAATGTTTTCTTGTTATTAGATCTAGATTTTTCTAATTCTTGAAATTCAATTTACAAATCATGAATTGTTTCTTTTCTTTTCTTTAAAGTTTCAACTCATCTAAATCGAGACACGAATGATTACACTTTCCCTGTGGACGATCCACACTTACTAACGCGCTACATTCGACACCGTTATTGATTGCGGTCAAAATATTTTTGGTTGTGATTTCTTTACAATTTTCATACTACACAATCCGAAATCCATTCAATCAAATGGCGCCGTTGCCGGGGATCGCGCGCTAATTCGTTCTATATTGAAATTTGAATTGAAAGATTTATTCCATTATAATTTTTATATCAAAATTCGCGCAAACACTAATACGAGTTGTTGTGATTTGTTGCGAGGAAATCTGGAACTCGTGGAGCTGTGAAAAAAAAATTCTGAATATTCCAGAGAGCTAAGGGGAGCAACAGAAGCATTTTCCTAAAAATTTTTTGCAGAGAACTGTTCATTTGACCGCGATCTCGCGGCAGAAGCTTGCATCTGCGGCGGAACCGCCGCGTGCTGACGTCATCCCTGCACCAAAATTCCTTTGTAACTCTCTTACTTTCTTATCTCCCTCCTCATCTGCTCCAATTAACAATTTGCTGCATGTTTCTTTGCAAATAAATCGCAGCGCCGCAAAAGAAAAATAAATTGTGCGTGTTTTGATTGTTGGTTGTTTGCATATTAATACAGACATTAAGGGGAAAAGACCAAATCCAGATTAGGTGGGGAGTTCATTACCCTTCCTAAGCCCCAAAAATCACAAAATTTGCATCCGCATTTACCCTCATTAACTAAAAGAAATCTAGAGATGACACTAAGGACCGTCGCGCTCACTTAGGACAGAAGAAGGCCGTGGGTAATTCATTGCTTATCCGTGTTTCTTTTGTGGTGTCTAAGGCAAGTGTGCCGAAGGCTAGTGGTTACTTAATTAGGCCCACTACTTACGTAGTGGAGAACCTCCCACTTACCTGGAACTTACCTGGCCACAGGAGAGACAAAGAGGCAGTGGAGGATTTATCCTACGACTTGTCTTTTGGCAGTTAGGAGCGGTCTAGAGTTTTGACCTAGGTGACCCTTAGAATTAGGGTTTTGCTTGTTGCATATTTTGTGATTTGCATCATTTTTTCCAAAATCCGTATATTTTCAAAACAAACACCACTTCATTCTTTCCCCTAATTATAAGTCTACGCTGCCACTTGTACTAAACCCTTTTTAGTGCAAGATAGGCTGGACACGGGATTCTAGTGCCCGTTTAGTCCGCGTTCCCCCGATCGACCCAAAAGTCGGTATTACTACATTTACCTCTTCTTTACCCACCACCACACCTATATCGATGGACGATTCTCCATCGAATTTCTTTACCACTACTCTGCCGCCGTCCGTTGGTGTGCAGAATCCACCCCGCATCTCTCTCCAAGAGAGGTGCTATCCAACACGAGGTCCTCTTTCGACCTGTCTCTCCATTCCATCAGCCAACGGGAAAAATTTTGAAATTAAACCCCAATACATCAACCTTCTACCAAAATTTCACGGTCTCGAGTCTGAAGACGCATATGCCTTTATCACCAAATTTGAAAATGTATGAGTAATGATAGGTACCTCACATCATTCTATGGATGCTATGCGTCTACGTCTTCTCCCATTCACCTTGTGCGATATAGCCGAGAAGTGGCTGTATAACACAACCGCACATTCCATCTCAAACTGGGGAGAATTCGTCAAAGCATTCCTTAAGAAATTCTACCCACATCATAAGACAGCTCGAGTCCGTAGCGAAATAAATCAATTCACCCAGCTTCCAAATGAACCATTTTCAAAATGTCTTGAACGCTTCAAGGATCTGTTAGTCCAATGTCCACATCACGGAATCCCTGGATTGGAACTGTGTCGAATCATATATGAGGGCATTAATCCTAACACAAGACAGACCCTTGAATCCATGTGTCAAGGCAACTTCATGACTAAAGATGATGGGGAAGCCTGGAAATTCCTAGAAGATTTCGCTGAAAAATATTTACAGTGGGAAGGTGTGAGTCAATCGTCTAGGGATGGCAATAATATTTCCATAGGAGTTAGGGCTGAAATTTCAGCTATCAATAAGAAACTCGATGCTATGGAAAAAAAATTTTTAGCTGCCGCCCAAAATCAAATGTCACTCTCCAAAACTGTATGTGGATGCTGTTCTGATCCTTCTCATTTGACGGAAGAATGTCCACGAAATTCTCTATTTCAAGGTCACGAGCATACCAATGCCGCATTTCAAAGACCTAGAAATGATCCATTTTCTTCCACATATAATCAGGGTTGGAGTAATCACCCTAATTTTGCTTGGAACCAATAACAAACTCAAAACACGGTTCCAAATCAACACAATTTCCAAAGGGTCCCTCCACCACAACAGCAACCACTTCAAATGAGTCAGCACCCCTTCCAATCACAAAACTTCCAAAATCCGGCCAACACTTTTGCACCACATGAAAACTCTTTGCAATTGACCGGTACAGATAATACCTCTGCACTAGCACAAACCTTGGATACTTTCATGAAACAATCCATCCAAGGGACGAAAAGTTTGCAATCTTCCATCGAGAATGTGATGAAGATCATTGTATCTCAAAATGAGAATATCAAATCGACGGAAGCACAAATTGCACAACTAAAAGCCGAAATGAGTGCAAGAGAGAAAGGGAAACTTCCAGCTCAACCTTTACCCAATCCTGGCTATTCACATCATGTGAGTGCAATCACGTTGAGATCTGGAAGAGTGCTTGACAATCATGTTGGGGAAGAGATTGATGACACAGAAAAATCTATCGATGATACCCCGGCTGAGACCTTTCCTTCCACTTCTACTTCTAATTCTAACCCCAGTTCTTCTACCCCACCACCTTCCTGCGATCCTATTCTTCGTTTCCCACAAGGCTCGCCACCTCAACCCACCTCTTCTAGTTCTCCACGGACGATCCCCACTTCTATTTTGGGATCGGGTCCACACATACTTCCTTCTCCTATGATGGACCCAGCGCTTACTGCTAAAGCACCTTATCCTAATTGGTTAAGGGCTAACAAATCGAGTCCACATATGGAGAAGATTATGGACATGTTTAAGCAAGTTAACATCAACATCCCTCTCCTAGATGCCATCCAACAAGTTCCATCCTATACGAAAACTCTTAAGAACTTGTGCACTAGGAAGAGGAAGACTCAAGTGCCTAAGAAGATATTCATGACAAAGACTGTAGACACGGCTTTCCCCCAATAAGTACCACGGAAACGTAAGGACCCTGGCTGTCCTACTATTTCTATTTCTATTGGGGGAAAACACATCAACCGTGCTCTACTAGACCTTGGCGCTAGTGTTAACTTGCTTCCATACTCGGTTTATGAGCAACTAGGTATCGGAGTGCTAAAGCCCTCGAGCATAACTCTCCAAATGGCTGACCGATCAATCACCAAACCTAGGGGTGAACTGGAGGATGTGTTAATAAAAATCGGGGAATTCGTATTCCCTGTGGATTTTATTGTAATTGATACACAGCCTGTAGTGAACCCACGGAATCAAATTCCGGTGATTTTAGGTCGCCCCCTTTTAGCCACTTCCAACGCTATCATCAACTGCCGTAATGGTTCTATGACCCTATCCTTCGGGAATAGATCAATTGAGCTAAACATTTACAAGTTGGGAAGTGTACCCTCCGAACCTACTGCTCAGGTCTGTTCTGTCGACTTAATGGATGTCGACGGCAGCGAATTTGATGATCCTCATGATACCGATCTTGACTCTTTTCATACATTGTTGTTTGACCCAACTATGTATCATACATATACGGACTCTTCCACCGGGATGTCCGGGTCAACAACTAACACCGATTATGAACCGTTTCTGGAGTCTGAAGATCACCCCGTGCTTTGTGATGACATTATTCATCGGGGTATTGATGGAATTTTTGAGGAGATCTTTGCTGAAGAACTCACATTTTTGAATGACACGGGTGTTGAGATGAATCATCTCCCAATCAATGAAATTGAACATCCACCCCTTCTTCTGGACTGTAAAAAGAATGCGAGTAATCCATCACAATCACTGCATCGTCTCTCCAAAATGAGACGCACACACATTCTATTCCACCACTTACCCTTCCCCACTTCTTCTTGCACCAACCAGAGCACTGCATTGATAAAATTTTCGAATGGTTGGTGTTAACTTTCGGTCTTTACAAAGCTTGGCATCGACCAATGATTCTTGACCCCCTCATGTGATTTTCAAAGATTAACATTGCTTAACTCAAGTTTAAGGGGGGGTATAATAGGTCTCTTGAAAAGAAATTTTTTTACACAAAATGTGGAGCCAAAAATAAGTTTGGGGGAGGGTCTTCACTTAAATATTTTGCCCCCACTAATAAATTCCTCCCAAGCTTACAGGTTTTTCGAGATTTAGCGGATGGCAACAGTGAGGACACTGTTGAAAACAAGTTTGGGGGAGGTTTGTGCTTATTTTCGCATCATTTGCATCATACTTTGCATAAGCACAAAACATATTCAAAACCTATAAAAATTTTAAAAAATTCAAAAATAAAAACATTTTTGTACATAAATAAGATAATAAAAGATTAGATAGTGAAAAAAAAATTACATCCAAAAGATTAGAAAAATTTAAGAAAACCAAGAAAATTAGAAGTTTTCTTAAACGAACTAGTAATAAGTAGTTATGAGCCGTTGTCCCAAGGGTTAGTAAGATGAAGGAAGTCACTAATCTGAGGATAAAAATAAGTCTGAAAAATAGTTCATATTCTGGAAGCCAAACATTTTGAACGTTGATACCCTGCTATTCGCACTTACACAAGTCTTGAAGCTCGGGATAGTAGAGGATACCTTGAAATGCTCTTGTCTAAAAGCCAATGTATGAAGGAAAAAAAATAATGAAGAAAATATAAAATGGTGAAAAAAAATGGACATTGGTTTTCTTATCGCCAAGGCAGCAATAAAAAAATATAGCGAGGGTGCCTCTTCACCTAGTGCCCTAAGGCCAATTGGTCTGGGAGTCACTGCTAAGCCTTAGGTGGTGCAAGACGAGGAAAAACACCAAATAAGCAAGCACATGAGTAATCGGTCGGTTAGTACCTCAAGAAGTATTAACGGTCGCATGAAAGTGTGTGAGCAAATTCATTTAAATATTCATTAATTAAAAAGTACTGAGGTGGATGGACAAGAGTATGATAGCTTGAATTGAATTCTCCGGGTGTAGGGATGTTCTTTACACACACGTAGGGTTATATGATCGAAGTTTGGAAGAAAGATAGGAATGAAGAATAAAGACGATGTTTTATTGAGGGATGATGTGATTTCTTACATCTTTTCATGACTATTAAGATAGGGCTCATGACAACCGAAAAGCTAGCTTAGTTGGAAACCCTAACTTTCAAGGCATTTCTTTTACAATTCTTGTCTTTAAATGTAATATTCATGATCTTTCTTTTATTATTGGATTTTGTGGGTGCAATCCGCTGAAAACCCTCAGGAGACAACACTCCTCCTACTAGGGACACCTAGAGGTTTAAAGGCTTGTTGCACGTGCTCAGTGCAATCGTGTTGCCTACGAAAGTGTGCTAGTTAGTTTTTCTCTTTCTTTATTTTCTCATTCTCTTTTTAATAAAACAGTTCGCTCGAGATGACCGAAAATAAGTTTGGGGGAATTTGATCAATCGAAAATACTGCATTTTTAACACGTCAATTTCCCTATCATTTGAACTCATCTAGAAGTTTTCGGTATTCATATTGCACATATTAGCAAAACAATCGTAAAATAACAGATTTCATGTGTTATACTTTAAAACCACCACTTTAAGGGAAATTCTGTGTTTATCATGGCATCGCATCATTCTTGTGTAGCGCAACACTTGTTTCGAAGTCTGTGCAGGAAATTCCAGAAACCGAGCCAAAATTGTGAAAACAGTGCTGATAAAATACGCCAACTCAAAGGCTAGAGATCTGGCAGTGACCAAGAATTAATTACAAGATTCAGCATATCAGAGAATATTCCTGAAGTCAAAATAAAGCAGAACACAGAAATTCAAGTACTGATCCTCTTATTGGGCCGCGGATCCGCGGTCCGAACCCCATTGGCGCGGCGGATCTGCGGCCCTTTAGTGATGAAATAATCTCTACTCAGCTCCAGTATTCTTATGTTATGGCCTACACCTCATCAAGACATGTCAAATTCCAGATTACCCTCGAAGCTTCTGCCAGATCAGCAAGGATCATTAAATCAAGCTAATCTTGATTAAGCTAATCAATCTCCTAACAAACTAGTTCTAGAAACTCCCTCCGACTAACCTCTTCTAGAAGCCTCTCCCTATGACAAACTTTTGGAGGGAAATTCAAATTTGAAATCCTAGATCTAGGGTTTTGAGGTCTATAAAAAGGATCCTAGATCTAGGGTTAAGGGCTAATCTCCAATTCCCCCCATTTCCATCTATAAGTTGAGTGACACATCTTGTAGCCCTAATCCAAAATCCAAGCCAAATTCAAGATCCCGAATACCATTCAAGCGAGAAGCCTTCAACCTTTTAGGAGCGGAGCCGATCTTCAATCGAGCAAGTGATCCAAGCCGATCCGCGACTCAAGGAGACGAGCAAAGCCAAATTGACGATCGAGTTCTTCCTCTTGTAGTTCTTGAGCGATTTGTAACGGATTTGTTGATAAATAAAAGGTGAAATTCTTTAATCTTGCTTTCTTTAAAATCTTGCATCATGATTCGATCTCAATTTGTGATTGTGGTTCTTGTTGTGATGTTTGAGTAAAACTTCGCTCGTAAAGGAGACGAGACGATCAATAGAATGATGATGTAACAAATCTTAAAACGATTCTTAAGTCCTACGAGTTTTGTAAACCCTAGCAAATTGAAGAATCGACGACCTAGTTTCGTTGCGATGCTTTCTTGATTGTGATCGCTCGAAATTAGGGATCCACGATCGTTTCTTGAATTTACTAGAGGCTAGAATGTGAATGATATCGACGAAGGAACAAGGGATAGATGTTGAAACCCTAGTTTCACAAGAAATCCCTAATTCTCGTCGATCATCATCGATCTAGTATCAATTCATCGAAGGATAAGAATACGTAATCGCTAGATTTAATCACATCTATAGATCTGATCAATTCCTACGAGCCTCACTTCGATTCTTGATATTTGGATTGGAAATCATCAATTGACATTTCTTGATTTTAATGTTTTGTTGTTATTAGATCTAGATTTTTCTAATTCTTGAAATTCAATTTACAAATCATGAATTGTTTCTTTTCTTTTTTTTTTTCGAGTTTCAACTCATCTAAATCGAAACACGAACGATTACACTTTCCCTGTGGACGATCCGCACTTACTAACGTGCTACATTCGACACCGTTATTGATTGCGGTCAAAATATTTTTGGTTGTGATTTCTTTACAATTTTCATACTACACAATCCGAAATCCATTCAATCAATTATCGCTGTTAGTGCATACTTGCGATTACAGTATGATGTTATTTACTATTCACGAGTTGGCAACTCACCCCCCGTTGTGCATCAGTGTTTTGCAGGTCTGATCCTCAGAGTAGTCGCGGCAGGGCTCCATTTTTTCTCTACTTTTGCGGATACCTCTACGGTTGGCTGTGAGGCCATTTGCTATAGGTGGGTTGCAGTTATCCGATGATGTATATTGTATAACTTTTGTATCTAGTACTCTCCATCTACCACCTTCATTTATTGACTTAGAGACGAGTTGTGAGGATCGATGTTGTATATTCTTATGACTCTGGTTGTCGTGCTCGTGTGAGCTGGCCTTTATTGATGTGGCTTATCTCATTTCCTCGCTACGGCGTCGTATATCTGTTGTGGTTATTTCCGTCGTTGGGCGAGATTTGCTCCCGTTTGGGATTGCTTTACTTATATCTTATATTTGTACCTGTTTCGGGACTAGTTTTTACAAAGGAGGTGCTACCGAAATTTTTATAATAAAAAACTTAAGCTTTAAGTTTTGCGTTGAGATTTTAAAGGTGTTCTATCTTTTCCGTCTTGTAATAGTTTAGATTGCTGGGTTTTTCGGCTTACTTAAATTGTGTTACGCCTGTTGACGTTACGTAGTCTAAGTGCCGGTCATGTGCCTAAATTGGGTCATGACAAAGTTGGTATCATAGCGCTAGGTTTTACCTTTCGGAGTGTAGCATGACCTTGGTATGATGGAGTAGGTAGCTTAAGCAGAGTAACGTAGCGTGTGTATGTTCCGCGGCATACTTACGACACGGTACTCCGCCTAAGTGACCTTAGTGCTTATTGTTTGAAATTCTTTCCGTGATTATATACATCCTTGTGATTCAATTTCTGTATCCTTATCGAATCCTGTGTCAATTTCCAGCCTTTATGCCGCCAAAGACTACGTGGGCGCAGAGAGCAGCCAAAAGGGCCGAGGTCAGAGTCGACTCGTCTGAGACGAGGGCTGACCAAGGTCGTATACCAGTTGTGCAGGAGTAGATCGATCCACCTTCGACAGACCATATGGCTATGCTGGGGGCCGGTATGCAGGATCTGCGCCAGATGATGGGGTCATTAGTTGAGGCCATTCGAGCGCAGAGACAGGAGGTTGTTCCACCTATTGCGGGTACCGTGATGGTGCCTACTGTTCAGGCAGTTGTACCTACAGTTACAGAAGTGATCATCATATCACTGTCAGAGTTCATGAGGCTGAGGCCTCTGGTTTTCACGGGCATTGAAGCATCTGAGGATCCGCAGTCGTTTATCGACCGGATGGCCAAGATATGCCATTCGCTGAGATGCTCCGACGCGAGATGGGTAGATTGTTAGATATATGTATGCGCTAGAGGCCATTATATGTATAGTGGATGCTTGGACATGTATATATGAATATAGATGACTTTCTCGCTCAACATGATAGTATGCTATCTGGTTTACTTTATCTTGACATGTTGATTTGATCATGCTTTCATTCATTTGCACATGTTGATAAAGCCCTCAGGATATTTTCTTGACTACATTGACTATGATGTGGATCATACTAGTGGGGCATGTATAGTTTAAAAGCATATCCTTGAACTGTTCCTAGTCGTGGGTGTATCGAGACGGGGCATCGATATTCCAGAGTAGACTAGCGTATACTATTCTTGTCCCATATGATGGGCGATGGATGATCCCATATCCAACTGGTGAGGTGACACCAAAGATTGTATGCGGGTGCTCAGTGGAGACTGGGTACACTGAACGGACTTACAGAGAACTCCTATGTGGTATTATATCTATCGTCGGATAGCAGTTCTCAGGAGACACTGGTACAGGTTAGTCTGTAGACCCAAGATCGTCATAGAGTCTTGTGTGTCCTCCCACTGTACTTTGATATCCACCCTACCACGTCTCTACTGAGTCGTGCAAACAGGTAGACTTTGGGTACAGTCCCGAGGCATATGGAGGCGATGAACGATAGGAGGGGTTTCGTCTCTCCCGGTATTGGGAGTTGATGTTGTGCTATGCTCGATTGGCTATAACAGGAAGTCCCTGGCCAGGGCTGCTGAGATTTACTGATAAGCGTTATCAGTAGGTTTCTCGATCTGTTATGAGCCATACACCAGCATGACTTATTGAGTTATTGGGGTCGACGATTCCATCCCTAGACTTGATATGCATCATATCTGACGAGGAGACCGGACTGTACGGTAAGTGTTTCCAGTTGGCTCGACGGGAGTTTTGACAGCTTCGCTGGTTTTCTTCTGATCGTTCAATACCCGGGTGGCCGTTACGTTTAGCTGACCGCTTGCGGCTTGTGGGTGTTTGATATGATCATCACCTACTGCCGGCGTATTGACGAGTCTTAGAGTCCCACAATGAAGTTTCCTGGCTCAGGCGAATAGATGTGGTGTGCATATGAGATATGCGCGGGAACCCGATTAAATACGGATATGTGATAATGTATATTAATCGGGCATTTTCTATTGGTCGGGTCGTATGTGATATGACCGGTTTGCTAAATCAAGTGTTGATTTAACAAATGACTTTTAGACTAATTCTTTAATTAAACCCTTTTTCTATTTTTGTATGCATGCATGTATGCACATGATGATGTGCATGGACACATACATACATATATTGTATCATGGTTGTTGATACATATTTGGTGGCAATGCAAGACTCATATTGTAGTAATTATATATATATATATATATATATATATATTTATCATTTTGAGTTAATAGAAAGGATAATTTACTCATGGTTAATGTTTATCATCTTTGACTAAACTTTACCTAACTTTTATCCATGAGTTAATTCTCTTTTGGAAATTAACCCAATAAGTAAATATCTAGATAATTACTAACCATGGTTGAAGTGAGAAGGATATATTATTGATTATTCATTCTCATCTCAATTATTCATCATATCATTATCCTTTGAGCTCAAGCTTAGCCACCATCAACTTCTTCTTCCTCTCTTGATTTTTCTCTTGAGTGAGGTTGATAAAAAGATAGGGTTTTGATTATAGAATACAAACCACATCATCATACTACACACATCTAGCCCATTTGTGTAGGGTGTTTGCTCTACTTCATTCACAAATCAAGTAAAGCAAGGAGCTTTGGGCAAAGGGACTTCGGGTGGATCTTCGTGGACTAGGAAGGCTTCCATCGATCCTTTCCAAACCATCATAGTGCCAAGGAGTCACCAAGGGAGGTCTACAAAGGTTGTAATCTCTACCCTTTCTGATAGTTTTTCATTTGCATGTGATACTTAGTTGAAAAGAAACCCTAAATTTCTAGTTATGATTCTTGTCAAGTTCACTTAGCACCTTCAAAATTTGATTTTGGCATATGTGATGCTTCCAAAACCCTTGATGAGGTGCTAGGTAAACCCAACAATGGTATCAGAGCCAAGCTAGAGCTTTAGGCGATGCGTAGGCGAAGTTAAAAGTCCGATCGAACCGCGAAACACCTATTTAGACCCCTCTTTGGAAAATTTCTAAAAATTTGATTTTTTCCACATTAAAAATACTCAAAAAATCAAGCAGGTAATTGTATGGATTACTGTGAAATACGAGTCACTGTAGCCTTTAAGTCGCCGCGGAACCGCGGCCATACCATGCTTTTGGCGGCGGTTCCGCGGCCGTACTTGGGTGTCAGGGATAGTGATTTCTAGGGTTCATCCGTATGTATTACTACATGCTTCTGGGTATTTTTAATATTACTCAGGTGTTGAGTTTTCTGGAGATCTTTTGTATTCGTTGATTCGATCGGAAAGTTTACCATCGTTAAGTTTTTTAGATAATTTAAAACGTGTTAAAATGTTTGAACGAATATCATTAACTCACTTTTTCCCGTATTGGAAAACTTTCAAGTGGTGGATTTCACGAGTTTGAAACTTTCGGAAAATCATGCAATCGTATCTGTGGACCCTCTAGAAGAACGTAACCTTAACTCGATTATGCGACCGTCAAAACTGCCACCGAACCCTAGGGTTTGTGGTAGTTTAGCATTGCCACATGTGAGGCGCTGGTTTGACCCTTCTACGGCTGGATCATAGGGGCTGTGACATGTTCTGCAAATTTTTGAACTCGGCTCAAGTGTTGTGCTATTTGGGAAATCTTGGGTATTTGTTTATTCGATCGAAAAGTTTAGCATTGTCTATTTATCTGGAATGTGATACAATATGTGGAATTCATAAAATTAGGCATGAAATGCGAAGTATATGATATTTCGGATTTACGATGTCTAAAGTTATTGTGGATTCCAAATGTTGTAGTTTTTCGCTTTATTTTTTGCGACCCTAAGTGTAGTATGTGGTGTATCGCCAATTTTGTTGCTATACATCAACGACAATCGGGATACGCATACTTGCCTACGTTGATGATATGAGATATTATGTGTTGCTGAGACATGATGTGCAGGATTGTCGCGATTGAATAGCCGGGGGTTTTATGTGAGATGGGAGTTTTATTTTCGTTCATGTATAAATCAATTGTATGTAATATTCTTTTATTTGGGGCACTTCCGGGTTGAGGATGGTGTCACCATTATTGTATATTATTTACTTTTCCGCATTAGGATAGACCCAAGGAGGGGAGCATAAGTGACCGGGTTCTAGGGTTCAGTGGGAGGCCATCTCGAGGAGTCGAGACCGGGTCTCCTAAACTCTAGAATTGGCAGGATCACTTGCCGCTCTCGTAGGGGTCTAGAGGTGTTGGCTTGGCTATTCAACGCGACCGTGAAATCCGTATTTTTTATTGTTGGCTAAATACAAAATACGGACATCCTAGATTTTCCTTTATTTTCATATGTGCTTCTGCTGTTGATATTCTGTAATGTGATTACTTAGTATCTGAGACGAATGGATTATTATTATATATATGATATATAATAAACGTTGCTTATGTTTTACACCCGCACTAGTCCCGCTCCGCTATGCCGTTAGTTAAGTAACCTAACGGTGCATAACAGGACACTGTAGCGAATGCGGATGGCATAAGTGTACGTTTTATTTTCGTTTCTTTTCTATGATGGCTTAGGAACTTAAATGATGGGATTACATTAATGAGATTAATGTAAAGTAAAAGAAACCTAAAAGATGTTGTAGAATCATATTTGAAACCCACTCGGCCTTTTTATGAAAAATGCAAGTTTCAAAAGATGCGGAGCTTAAGCCACTCCTTTTCTAAACTGTTTTGATTCTACAACGAGATCAAGTTCAAAGTGTTAAAGGTTCTCATAAAAACCATCCGCAACCCTCCGTCATTTTAGGAAGCATAGTACTTAGTATTCGTGCTGCGTATTTTGATCATAGTCAAGGCATAGTGTACGGTAGCTAAGTGATGTCTTCCTACAAAGCATATGATGCGATCAGTTAGGACATTCATGTGATTATGTTGATCATAGTCAAGGGTCATATGGGTGGGTCTAGTTAATCTTGAAATGATGGGTAGAACTTGAATAGTGCTTATGATATTTTGAGCATAGCCAAGGTCATAAGTAACTAGAGGTAAAAACCATATCGGGAGTTTCAAGAGTTGAAATTTGCAACGAGATTGCATACCATCTATATGATAGTTGGATCCCGATCCCACTGTGAGTAAGTGTTGCTTCCAGGAGAATTTTGCACTTTACAATTAGCTAATCTAGTAGGTGTCTAGAAAGGTGTTAATGGGGTTTGACCTCTGGGAAAATGAGGTTTATTTTAATTAGGTCCGTGCGAAAGCACGGGAAACCTCCCTCAAAGTACCGACACTGGCCTGGTTGAGCGGTTAGCGAAACTGTAGAATGTAATTAATCCTGGCTAGTTTTCTTTTCAGTTTTTGAAAGAAAATTTGATTAAAGAATTGTGAGACATCGATTAGATAAGATAATAACCAATCTAATTCTTTGCAAGAGCATTTCGCTGAGTGTATTCTTTTCTCTCTTCTAATGGCAGATACCGATGACGGGACTTAAGCTTCTACTAGAGAAAAATAAACTGACAGGACCGAACTATAAAGAATGGTTGAGAAACTTGAACATTGCACTTACATATGATAAAGTATCATATGTCCTCACAACCAAAGCCCCACCCGTCCCAGGACCTGAATCATCTGTCTCGGATAGGGAGATCCGAAAAATATGGGATATTGAATGCAACACGGCCAAATGCCCCGCGCTTGCTTCTATGGACAATATCCATCAGAAGCAACTCGAGAATATGGATGTGCAATCCATCTTTCTTCACACAAAGGACTTGTATGAAGAGCAATCTCGTACTTTGAGATACGAGGCATCTCGAAAGTTGTTTCAGATGCGAATGGCCCCTGGTGCATCAGTGGGAGACCATGTTTTGAAGATGATTGGTCTTATAGAAGAACTTGAGGAACTGGGATGGACCATGGATAATGAGCAATATACGGATATTGTTCTACAGTCTCTCCCCCCTGCCTTTGCTCCGTTCATAGTGAATTTCAATATGAACAATTTTGAGAAATCATTGCATGAACTTCTCAATATGTTGAGAAGTGCAGAGAGCACGTTGAAAACAACGAGGACTCCCGCGCTGCTTTTGTAAGTCCATGTTGCTCACCCCGGTCCTTACGGGGAGGCGGAAACAGCGAAAAATAATTATTTAGCGCAAAGGCAACATGGACTAAAACCCGGATCTTTGCTAAACTAGAAACTAGCAAACTACAAGAGGTGTTAACTACTATGCCGTAGAAATTATACCTCACGACACCGGTCCTTCGGGTTATCATTCCGCTGTCCTACTCGTCCGTCCATGCTCCGAGGGTCGATCCGGACCTTGGTTACCTCCGCGGCCTTCTTGAGTCGAAGACGATCCACCAGAGAGATGTACACCGAACTCCACCTCGAGCCGAGGCAACTAGGGCAACAAGATCGCTAGTCTTGATGTCCTAGGTTGTGTATAAGAGATAGATGGAAGTGTTTGTCTATGTGGATTCTTTTTCTCTCAACACATGAGATCAAAAGAAGAAATCAAGAGGAGGAAGAAGGAGGAGCACTAGCAACCATGGAGCTTTTCTTTTCTTCTCACTTTCAAGAGAGAGAATAAGAATGAGAAAATTAATTATGTTATCTAAAGAAAATGAACCATCAAGCTAGTATGATACAGTAATGGCCTCTAGGGCATATACACTAAAAGCTTCCTGGGCCATCTTCCTCTTCAGTCCCAAAAGCCAAGGCCAAGGGAAAGAAGAAGAAGAAGTCCATCAAACCGAAAGGTGGAGTTAAAAAGGCAAAGGGGAAAGACAAATCCGGGGCTGGGGGAAGCAGGAAAGGAGAATGTTTTTACTGCCAAAAGTCAGGATATTGGAAACACAACTGTGCTGTGTATCTTGCTGATCTCAAGAAGAAGAAGCATGCTGATGCTTCCACTTCAGGTGTGTTTGTAACTGAAAACTGTTTTTCTTTAAACTCTGCACCTTGCGTATTAGATACCGGTTCTGGTTCTCACATCTGCAATTGTATGCAGGGGTTAAGAAACGGTAGAGTTTTGAAGACAGGTGACCATACTCTGCGGGTTGGAAATTGTAACGTTTTAAAAATCGTTTCGGTGAAATTTCGGAAAATCGGTAAAATAAGGGAGTTTTCTGTAAAAAGTCAAAATACAAATATCTTTATTATAAAATTAAATATATATATTATACCTATGAAATTACTTGTATTTGGTGTTTATTGAGCCACTGGTGAAATTTCAAATTTTCTGAAATTTTTTCTGAAATTAATTATTTTAATATTATTTTAAGCCGTCCCCAATACATTTAATTAGGGAAAATTACAAACTGGAATGAGTTGAAACAATTTTTTTTCACCATAACACATTAAACAAAATTTTAACATTATGTTTCTGAAACGAAATCGTTTGCCAAAACGGTTTAGAAATTATTGAAGAAAAAAGGCTTTTTTAGTGAATTTAGTGTTAATGAGAATTGGGATAATACATTTATCTTTTTCCTAAACCCACACACCCACACCTCACCCTCTCCCCCTCTCCCCATATGGCCGGCCCTACCTTGAACAGCCCTCCCTCTCTCTCTCTCTCTCCAATCACCTCCTTTTTGAATAGAAAGGAAAAGAAAATGAAAGAAGTAAGGTAGGCTTTGACTTTTTCAACACTTTCTCCACCTCACTCTCTCTCCTCCCTCACCCCCCTCCAATTTCTGGCCGAAACCCACATGCCCCAACAGCAGCCCCCCTTCCTTCTTCTTCTCTCTTTTCCATCAAAAAAATTGTCAAAAAAATCAAGTAAAACCTCACCGAAATCAAAATCCGACTCCTACCCATTTTCCCTCATCTTCTTTAGCATGGATCTTGGTGCAAGGATTTCAAATTGGAGGTCTAGATTTCAAGTTTGATTCATGGTTGTGAGGTATAACTTTTGACCCATCGTTCAATTGTTGGTTTAATTCCTTAATGAAGCTTATTAGGTGCTAATTTATGGTTTAATTGAAAGATGTGTGTTTGCAAGAGAAGGTTTAGATTAGGGTTTGTGAAAAATCTAGTTAGGGTTTTGTGTTGTGAGACTATGATTGTGGGGTGTATTTGCCATATCAAGGTTATTCTAAATCAAATTAAGTTGCTAGTTTGCATTTTTGTTGATTTAAATTGTGATAATTATATAAATTGTAAACTAGGTTTTTAAAATAATTATATTTTGGTGAGATAAAATAATAATTAAGGTTGAATGTCATTATAAATATTATATTGAGTGGTTTAATACTTATAGTTCATGAAAATCCAAGCTAAATTGTTGTTTGTGCATTTTTGCTATAAATTGTTAAAATTTGGGTATATTGTAAACTAGAATTTTGGGGTTAATGAAATTTATTAGAATTAAATTATGGAAATTGTTTTTATGACTTATTTAAGATATTTAATAAGTATAACTAGATTTGTTTAAACGTTGAGTTTTGTACTAAAACGGATAATTTTTGCTTGCTAGATTTTCGGAAAAATGGCTTTTAAGGTGAATTTGGGGTTTTTGTGAATTTTAACCTATTTTATATTATAATTAGTGTTCGTGAATGCACAAATGAGAGTGTTTGGATTTTTATCGATGGTTTGACGTTTGTACATCGATATCAAGAGTTAGTTTGGCTATTCTTGCCTGCGTAGGCGATAGGTTTTGACCTATGCGTGATACGCGTGCCGATTTGATTTTCGTATGCCGTTTCGATTTCGAATTTGGTTTTAATGCGATACGGTGCATTATGATATGTAGGTACCCCATGTAGACTTCGAGACGACAAACAAGCGCGTAGCGACGTCGGCACCGGCGAGCAAGGACCAGGTGAGTAGATTTATATCTGCGGGGAGAAGTCGGGTGGATGGTGTATAGCACCCCCGCAGTTCATGGTGATGTATTCGAATACGTATACACACGTATATTTTGATTATATATATTATGTTGATATGAAACTTGATGATAAAGGTAGATTCTAGGTGTACATGGATTAGTTTAGTGTTAGTTGCGAAACCCTAGAGTAGTTGTTACACCCACACACGCACGCACACACATGCATACATCTATGTTATTACCTGTGCGTATATGGGGAGATGTGTTTATGTGTTCACCTGGGTATGGGACTAGGTGTTCAGATACTGGATTTGCGGATGATACCAGGGATTGAGATGAGTCGATGAGATTTGATTTGAGGCCGTGAGATCAGTGATATGGCAGGGTTCGTATTTGAGATACGACATGACGTTGTAGCGGGTCCGTTGACGTAGTGTTTCACACACATGCATGCATAATTAGGCGGTATCAGTATTGTACTAGACGTAGATCAGTTCCCCGGATTCTGATCTTTGATAAAGAGGATACCAGATGAACAATGTGTTGAATGTGATATTGACCCGTACCCAGATTTGGGATGCCGTACGACCTATATATTGATGATTGATCCGCACTCTTGACTTGGGAATATCTGATTATAGATATAGTATCGGATTGATAGTATCGAGGCGGGATCACTGACTAATATATATTCATATATGTATCGACTCAGATGATAGGCGGTTTCCTTACCTTTAGTTCACCCGTATAGTTTTGTGTAGTTGTCAGACTAGATTAGATTTCTACCTATTTCAAAACTAACGGATCGTGGGTATTTTAAAAGACGGGTCAAGAGATCTACGGATATTTCAAAAGACGTATCCTTTCTTAAAACCACCGTAGCCCTTATTTTCAAAACCCCACGATTCGTGTTATTTCAAATGGCACCATTGTTTAGTATTTAGCTCCCGCTCATTATTGTTGTTCGCTCCGCATCGCATGCTTATATTATGATTCATATTCTATTTTTGATATCATGCTGTTAGGACACCAGCACCATTACCGATGATGCGTATGTACCACGTACACTTACTTGTCGGCTCACACACATCTTCATCGGTAATTGCCATGTCACGTACACTTTGAGAATATTATTGTTTGATTTAGCTTGTTAGCTAGTAGTTTGACATGATATTAGTGTACTTGCCTTATATGCCAGCTTAGATATTGTAGTTATTATTTATCACTTCTTGCATGCGGTTATTCATTGTTATTCCGCATTCATGGATTCTCATGCCTATATTCATGGTTTTACATGCTATTGATGATTTAAATTCGCATTTCCATGAGATTTTCTGGATTTGGGGGAAAACCGCAAAACTTATATAAGCTTCTTTTCTCTCTTTTTAAATAAAAAGTGTGGTTTTCCCATGATGTATAAGTCGTCCACCATGAGTTTGCTGATGTGTTTATGTGTTCACCTGGGTATGGGACCAGGTGTTCACATACTGGATTTGCGGATGATACTAGGGATTGTGATGAGACGATGAGATTTGATTTGAGGCCGTGAGATCGGTGGTATGGTAGGGTTCGTATTTGAGATACGACATGATGTTGTAGCGGGTCTGTTGACGTAGTGTTTCACACATGTGCATGCATACTTAGGCGGTATCAGTATTGTACTAGATGTAGATCAGTACCCCGGATTATGATCTTTGATAAAAAGGATACCAGATGAACAATGTGTTGAATGTGATATTGACCCCTACCCAGATTTGGGATGCCGTACGACGGATTTACGTACGAGCTATATATTGATGATTGATCTGCACTCTTGACTTGGGAATATCTGATTATAGATATGGTATCGAGGCGGGATCACCGACTAATATATATTCATATATGTATCGACTCAGATGCTAGGCGGTTTCCTTACCTTTAGTTCAGCCGTATAGTTTAGTGTAGTTGTCAGACTAGATTAGATATCTACCTATTTCAAAACTAACGGATCGTGGGTATTTTAAAAGACAGGTCAAGGGATCTACGGATATTTCAAAAGACGTATCCTTTCTTAAAACCACCGTAGCCCTTATTTTCAAAACCCCACGATTTTTGTTATTTCAAATGGCACCATTGTTTAGTATTTAGCTCCCGCTCATTATTGTTGTTCGCTCTGCATCGCATGCTTATATTATGATTCATATTCTATTGTTGATATCATGCTGTTAAAACACCAGCACCATTACCGATGATGCGTATGTACCACGTACACTTACTTGCCGGCTCACATACATCTTCATCGGTAATTGCCATGTCACGTACACTTAGAGAATATTTCTGCTTGATTTAGCTTGTTAGCTAGTAGTTTGACATGATATTAGTGTACTTGCCTTAAATACCAGCTTAGATATTGCAGTTATTACTTGTCACTTCATGTATACTGTTATTCATTGTTATTCCGCATTCATGGATTCTCATTCCTATATTCATGGTTTTACATGCTATTGATGATTTGGATTCGGATTTCCATGAGATTTTCTGGATTTGGGGGAAAACCGCAAAACTTATATAAGCTTCTTTTCTCTCTTTTTAAATAAAAAGTGCGGTTTTCCCATGATGTATAGGTCGTCCACCATGAGTTTGCTGATGGATTTCAAGACCTGAGTTCAAGGAGTGGAGGAACCGTTTCGGGTACATGGTGGACCCGGTGCGATACCCCGGGGCAAGAGGACCGTGTTGTTGATGTTGAGCCTGGCAGGGGAGCACTACCGACCGGTGATTTTACCCGACGCGTCGGATATCCGGAGGATACCGTCGTGGTCTTGAGATGGATGGTAGGGTCCGGTCTGGACTGACGGCGCCCTAGATATTGAGATTTCGAGATATTGAGGTACTGAGATTTGATGATTCAGGTCAGTCCGGGTAGCCGGAGCCTGAGATATTGAGATATGTGGATTTATGTTTTTGTGTCGATACTAGACACGGTTTATACTGATTTTCTTATGATACCTCATTTTTTAAAAATACAGAAATCTCACTGAGTTATGAAAGCAGTGTCTTCAGTACAGGTACTCTGTTTTCATGCATTCATACATCATCCATATGATATATTTCTATTTGAGGCACTGACACGAGCACTTGGTATTACAGTTGTTTAGAGGTATACCCTAGCCATTGTTATAGGCTGCTGGTTATATATTTGAGGATATATATTGATCGTATGACCTAAGATTGTGTCATACCTGCGATTCATGTTCGTAGATTTATTCTATTCACGAGTTGGCAACTCACCCCCGTTGTGCCCCAGTTTCTTGCAGGTTTTGCCGTACATGTTTCATTACGGTTTTGCTGGCACTGCTTCTTTTTGGGTGACTTGCTAGCAGGTGAGTTTATTTGTATTGTACCCACCATTATACCTTGTATAATATTATTCTGTTGTATCTAGAAGTTCCATCAACCAAACATGTATTTATTTTGAGATAGAGACCAGTGATGTTATTCTTTCGATCTTAGAGTCGCGCGTTGTATTTCTATGGATTTCTTGCTGTTTTGAGTTTTCTTTTGAGTTTTGATCCTCGCCCTTGGCGTTGTATATTATATTGCTTGTGTGGTTGTGACCGTCGATTGACGAAGAGCTAGCTCCCGCTTGGGGATGCCTTTTATTGATTTCGTATACTATTCATGTTGTATCCCGTTTGGGAGCCAGTATTTACAAAGGAGACTCTGCCGAAATTTTCAGGAAATATTTGATGTTTTTAAAACCGCATAATTCGGCTTATGCTATTAAAACTACTTGATTTTAAATTGGTTTTCCTTCACTCTACTACTTTTCTTGGTTTGGATTTCTGGATTTTCGGCTTACTTAGATTACGTACGCCTCGAGACGTTTCGTAGTTTAAGTGCCGGTCATGTTTCATACTTTCGGGACGTGACAAAGTTGGTATCAGAGCGTTAGGTTTTACCTTCGGAGCGTAGGATGACCCTTGGTTGAAGGAATAGGTGACTAAAGTAGAGTGACGTACCGTGGGTATGTTCCGCGGCATACTTACGATACGCTACTCCACTTAAGAAGCCTTAGGATGTACATTTCTTTGTTCAGTATTATATTCATTCCTGATCTAGCCTCATCGGTACCAGTTATGGTTTTGCTGCCACGATTACGGGCAGGGAGAGCTACGGCTAGAGTGGCGGTCAGCATGAGCTCGTTACGAACGAGGACTGACCAGGGCGTAATTCCGGTGACACACAATGTAGAGATGTGTCTTTTTATTGTGTTTTCGCGCCACGAGCGTTGGATAGATCGCTGTATGAGATTATTCGGGCGTGCAGATCGGCACCAGAGGATCGAGCCAATGATAGGGGCCAACCAGATTTTGATGACCGTTGATGTATTGCTTATTCATGATGATTGAGGCACGGTTCAGCGTGCAGACGAGTGAGCCAGTTGTTGCTGCGAGCGACGAGATATCACCCCAAATGTTGGAGCTATTGCGGTACGAGTTGTACTAAGAGATGATAGAAGGTCGCTAGTCACCCGGGGATGAATGACTAGGACATGTGGTTCGTTCGCTACCCCGATGCGAGGTCATCAGATAGATTGATTCCAGCTAGAGACGACTTCACACGGAGACGTAGAGAGTCGACAGAGACGATCGAATGTCGGAAACCTATTATTCCAGGTTTAAAGTATTCAGAAAGACATGCAGGCAATTCTATGGACCCTCTAGAAGAATGAAACCCTAACTCGACTTAATGACCGTGTGAAAGCCTTTGAACCTTAGGGTTTGCGGCAGTTCCGCGGCGCCATTAGTGAGGCTTGGGTTTGCCCTTCTACGGCTGGACCACCGAGGCTGTGGTATGTACTCGATACTATTAAACTGTGCCCAAGATGTTGAGCTCTTGGGGGATTATGAGGTTTTGACAATCGATCGGATGGTTCGACTTCATTCGGATGCCAGTGGTGAGATGCATTCTTGGGAGACTCCAGATACGAGGATAGCCGTAGGAGCTCAGTCCATGTAGCCACGACGAGACGAGTTCGAAGCAGTCGACATTAGAGAAAGTGGAGTATGAGGTTTGTACGAGATCTTGATGAGACGACGTTCCACTCTGCCGACATCAGAGATGTGATACACATGCCGAGGCATTGTACTGGGATGTACCTTCCAGAAGGAGTCGCGATGAGTATGCAGCCGTTCCGGAACAAGAAACAGATATAGTAAACGACGATGACTTCCGGACAGCTCGGCAGAGACGAGATTTGGGATAGACCTCGACAGGACTTTTCTGGAATAAATTACGAGAAGACTCGGACCCAGGAGTGGTCATGTTATGCACACCAGCAAGCCATATTTCAGGATCGTCGACGAGACATGCTATGATTGACCACGGCAGTTGGCCAGAGATTCTTGGAGGATGTGCTTGAGCGGGACTATTCCGCCATATTTGATTTCGGTATTTTGGGCGATCTATTCGCATGATTGATTTTGATGATTGAGTTTCCTGATATTTGTTTTCATGCGCCATGGTTGCACCTACTGAGTATTTACGATTTTTGCACAGTTGTCGCACTTGAGATAGTTTTCGTGCCTTGGTTTCTCATGTTTGTGATTATATGGATTTCAAACAGTTGAGTTGATTTGTGCGTATATACGCATACGATTTGGTTTTTACACTCGGTATAGTTCATATATGCTTGCAGTGCAGTGTTACGTGTGTTGTACATTTAGATGCACTGGACTTCGATTTCGATTGTGATGTTCGATATTTGTTTTGTGCACCTTGTGCACCTGATTGGATTTTGCGCATGTTCAGCGCTTGATATTGGATTTCATGATTTCATGCATGATGGATGCACCCTATTTGGATTTTCGCACATGTTGGGCGCATGTTTTGAGGTGCGATTTTGGTACACCCCAGATGAACTAAATCGAGATTCTTCGTACATGTCAGATGCACCTGATTTTGCTGTCAGGCACCCACGTTGCCTATGACAGATGCTTCGTGCATACCCGATGCACTTAGATCTTGTTTCTGTGCACTTGTATGACATGTATATAGATTTTGATTTCCGTGCGCACCAAACGCACGTAGTATTCATACGCGTATTTTGGGATTGATTAGTAATAGAGCGGTACGTTTTTATGATATTTGCTATGTGTTTTCGTACTGAGCAGGACTAGTCAGAGGACAGTACCTGAATGTATTTTGCATGCATTGATAGCTATCGAAGGGAATTCCAAAAGCGAGCTATAGTCTCAGTATTTATCTACGTGTCTGATATGACACGAAACGTTTAAAACAAGGAAACCCTTCTAAATTTTTTCCCAAAACGGCGGAACGTACATTTCAAACAAAAGGTATATATGTATATAGTTATTTTATTATGATAGACATCCGCCACTGTGCAGTGTTATGCGCATTGCACAACGACTTTAAGAGATTTGGCATGCATTTCCTTCGGATATTTAAATATATAGATTTGATATTTACGTGTATAGTTTCGAGTTATATCGTATTGGTTTTGTATTGGATTTGACATTTGTGTCTTTACCATGACTCCGATGATTGCGAGATGCTTGACGGAGTTTTGATTTTGAGTTATATGCTCATTTTTCATGCGCATGCGCTGCGCTACGATTTGTTTTATGTATTTATGATTTCGGAGCCCCGACGACTTGATGGTTTTGCTTAGATGTTTTACTATTTGGGGGGAGTTTTAATTTAAATTCGGGGACCGAATTTCTTTAAGGGGGGAAGATTGTAACGTTTTGAAAATCGTTTCGGTGAAATTTCGGAAAATCGGTAAAATAAGAGGGTTTTCTGTAAAAAGTCAAAATACAAATATCATTATTATAAAATTAAATATACATATTCTAGATATGAAATTGCTAGTATTTGATGTTTATTGAGACACTGGTAAAATTTCAAATTTTCTGAAATTTTTTCCGAAATTAATTATTTTAATATTATTTTAAGCTGTCCCTAATACATTTAATTAGGGAAAATTACAAACTGGAATGAGTTGAAACAAATTTTGTGCATCATAACACATTAAACCAAATTTTAATATATTGTTTCTGAAACAAAATCGTTTGCCAAAACGGTTTAGAAATTATTGAAGAAAAAAGGCTTTTTAGTGAATTTAGTGTTAATGGGAATTGGGGTAATACATTTATCTTTTTTCCTAACCCACACACCCACACCTCACCCTCACTCCCTCTCCCTATGTGGACGGACCCACCTTGAACAGTCCTCCCCCTCTCTCTCTCTCTCCAAGCACCTCCTTTTTGAATAGAAAAGAAAAGAAAATGAATGAAGTAAGGTAGACTTTGACTTTTTCAACACTTTCTCCACGTCACTCTCTCTCCTCCCTCACCCCCCTCCAATTTCTGGCCGAAACCCACATGCCCCAATAGAAGCCCCCCCTTCCTTCTTCTCCTCTCTTTTCCATCAAAAAAATTGTCAAAAAAATCAAGTAAAACCTCACCGAAATCAAAATCCGACTCCTACCCATTTTCCCTCATCTTCTTTAGCATGGATCTTGGTGCAAGGATTTCAAATTGGAGGTCTAGATTTCAAGTTTGATTCATGGTTGTGAGGTATAAATTTTGACCCATTGTTCAATTTTTGGTTTAATTCCTTAATGAAGCTTATTAGGTGCTAATTTATGGTTTAATTGAAAGATGTGGGTTTGCAAGAGAAGGTTTAGATTAGGGTTTGTGAAAAATCTAGTTAGGGTTTTGTGTTGTGAGACTATGGTTGTGGGGTGTATTTGCCATATCAAGGTTATGCTAAATCAAATTAAGTTGCTAGTTTGCATTTTTGTTGATTTAAATTGTGATAATTATATAAATTATAAACTAGGTTTTTAAAATAATTATATTTTGGTGAGATAAAATTCTAATTAAGGTTGCATGTTATTATAAATATTATATTGAGTGGTTTAATGCTTTTAGTTCATGAAAATCCAAGTTAAATTGTTGTTTGTGCATTTTTGCTTTAAATTGTTAAAATTTGGGTATATTGTAAACTAGAATTTTGGGGTTAATGAAATTTAATGGGATTAAATTATGGAAATTGTTTTTATGACTTATTTATGATATTTAATAAGTATTATGGGCGCTAGATTTATTTAAACGTCGAGTTTTGTACTAAAACGGGTAATTTTTGCTTGCTAGATTTTCGGAAAAATGGCTTTTAAGGTGAATTTGGGGTTTTTGTGAATTTTAACTTATTTTATATTATAATTATTGTTCATGAATGCGCAAATGAGAGTGTTTGGGTTTTTCTCGATGGTTTGACGTTTGTACATCGACATCGAGGGTTGGTTTGCCTATTCTTGCCTGCGTAGGCGATAGGTTTTGACCTATGCGTGATACGCTTGCCGATTTGATTTTCGTATGCCGTTTCGATTTCGAATTTGGTTTTAATGCGATACGGTGCGTTATGATATGTAGGTACCCTATGTGGACTTCGAGACGACAAACAAGCGCGTGGTGACGTCGGCACCGGCGAGCAAGGACTAGGTGAGTAGATTTATATCTACGGGGAGAAGTCGGGTGGATGGCGTATAGCACCCCTGCAGTTCGTGGTGATGTATACGAATACGTATACACACATATATTTTGATTATATATATTATGTTGATATGAAACTTGATGATAAAGGTAGATTCTAGGTGTTCATGGATTAGTTTAGTGTTAGTTGCGAAACCCTAGAGTAGTTGTTACACCCACACACCCACGCACACAAATGCATACATCTATGTTATTACCTGTGCGTATATAGGGAGATGTGTTTATGTGTTCACCTGGGTATGGGACTAGCTGTTCACATACTGGATTTGCGGATGATACCTGGGATTGAGATGAGTCGATGAGATTTGATTTGAGGCAGTGAGATCGGTGATATGGCAGGGTTCGTATTTGAGATACGACATGATGTTGCATCGGGTCCGTTGACGTAGTGTTTCACACACGTGCATGCATACTTAGGCGGTATCAGTATTGTACAAGACGTAGATCAGTACCCCGGATTATGATCTTTGATAAAGAGGATACCAGATGAACAATGTGATGAATGTGATATTGACCCGTACCCAGATTTGGGATGCCGTACGATGGATTTACGTACGAGCTATATATTGATGATTGATCCGCACTCTTGACTTGGGAATATCTGATTATAGATATGGTATCGGATTGATAGTATCGAGGCGGGATCACCGACTAATATATATTCATATATGTATCGACTCAGATGCTAGGCGGTTTCCTTACCTTTAGTTCAGCCGTATAGTTTTGTGTAGTTGTCAGACTAGATTAGATTTCTACCTATTTCAAAACTAACGGATCGTGGGTATTTTAAAAGACAGGTCAAGGGATTTACGGATATTTCAAAAGACGTATCCTTTCTTAAAACCACCGTAGCCCTTATTTTCAAAACCCCACGATTCGTGTTATTTCAAATGGCACCATTGTTTAGTATTTAGCTCCCGCTCATTATTGTTGTTCGCTCCACATCGTATGTTTATATTATGATTCATATTCTATTGTTGATATCATGCTGTTAGGACACCAGCACCATTACCGATGATGCGTATATACCACGTACACTTACTTGCCGGCTCACACACATCTTCATCTGTAATTGCCATGTCACGTACACTTAGAGAATATTAATGCTTGATTTATCTTGTTAGCTAGTAGTTTGACATGATATTAGTGTACTTGCCTTATATGCCAGCTTAGATATTGCAGTTATTACTTGTCACTTCATGCATACTGTTATTCATTGTTATGCCGCATTCATGGATTCCCATGCCTATATTCATGGTTTTACATGCTATTGATGATTTGGATTCGGATTTCCATGAGACTTTCTGGATTTGGGGGAAAACCGCAAAACTTATATAAGATTCTTTTCTCTCTTTTTAAATAAAAAGTGCGGTTTTCCCATGATGTATGAGTCGTCCACCATGAGTTTGCTGATGGATTTCGAGACCCGAGTTCGAGGAGTGGAGGAACCATTTCGGGTACATGGTGGACCCGGTGCGGTACCCCGGGGCAAGAGGATCGTGTTGTTGACGTTGAGCCTGGCAGGGGAGCACTACCGACCGGTGATTTTACCCGACGCGTTGGATATCCGGTGGATACCGTCGTGTTCTTGAGATGGATGGTAGGGGCCGGTCTGGACTGACGGCGCCCTAGATATTGAGATTTCGAGATATTGAGGTACTGAGATTTGATGATCCAGGTCAGTCCGGGTAGCCGGAGCCTGAGATATTAAGATCTGTGGATTTATTTTTTTGTGTCGATGCTAGACACGGTTTATACTGATTTCCTTATGATACCTCATTTTTTTAAAAATACAGAAATCTCACTGAGTTATGAAAGCAGTTTCTTCAGTACATGTACTCTGTTTTCATGCATTCATACATCATCCATATGATATATTTCTATCTGAGGCACTGACACGAGCACTTGGTATTACTGTTGTTTAGAGGTATACCCTAGCCATTGTTATAGGCTGCTGGTTATATATTTGAGGATATATATTGATCGTATGACTTAGGATTGCGTCATACCTGTGATTCCTGTTCGTAGATGTATTCTATTCACGAGTTGGCAACTCACCCCCGTTGTGCCCCAGTTTCTTGCAGGTTTTGCCGTACAGGTTTCAGTAGAGTTTTGCTGGCACTGCTTCTTTTCGGGTGACTTGCTAGCAGGTGGGTTTATTTGTATCGTACCCACCATTATACCTTGTATATTATTATTCTGTTGTATCTAGAAGTTCCATCAACCAAACATGTATTTATTTTGAGATATAGACCAGTGATGTTATTCTTTCGACCTTAGAGTCGCGCGTTGTATTTCTATGGATTTCTCGCTGTTTTGAGTTTCCTTTTGAGTTTTGATCCTCGCCCTTGGCGTTGTATATTATATTGCTTGTGTGATTGTGACCGTTGATTGACGAAGAGCTAGCTCCCGCTTGGGGATGCCTTTTATTGATTTCGTATACTATTCATGTTGTATCCCGTTTGGGAGCCAGTATTTACAAAGGAGACTCACTGCCGAAATTTTCAGGAAATATTTGATGTTTTTAAAACCGCATAATTCGGCTTATGCTATTAAAACTACTTGATTTTAAATTGGTTTACCTTCACTCTACTACTTTTCTTGGTTTGGATTTCTGGGTTTTCGGCTTACTTAGATTACGTACGCCTCGAGACGTTTCGTAGTTTAAGTGTCGGTCATGTTCCGTACTTTCGGGACGTGACAAAAATGGTTCCAATGTACATGCTGTATCCGTAGGAGAGTATCATCTTGGGTTGCCTTTGGGTTGTAATTTGGTTTTGAACCCGTGTTATTTTGTACCTAGTATGCTATGTAATATAATATCCGTTTCTTTGTTGGACAATGAATGATATCATTTTGTATTGCAAAATAATGTTATGAACATTAACATGAATCAAGAGTTGATTGGGTATGGTACACTAAATAACGGTATTTACGTCCTGAACCAACACACAGTTTTCAATATACAAAAAACTAATAGAAGAAAGTTTTCAGATATAAATGAAGCTTTTCTTTGGCATTGTAGACTTGGTCTTATTAATGGAACAAGACTAAACAAACTACTTAAAGATGGATATTTAAATCCTTTTGAATATAAATCTTATGCGACTTGTCAGTCTTGTATCAAAGGTAAAATGACCAAAACTCCGTTAACTGGACACGGAGAAAGAGCCGTGGAACTCTTAAGCCTCATACATAGTGATGTATGTGGACCAATGTCTATACATGCTAGAGGTGGTTTTTCATACTTCATTACTTTTACTGATGATTTCTCAAGATTCGGACATGTGTTTTTGATAAAGCACAAATCCGAAGCTTTCGAGAAATTCAAGGAGTACAAACTTGAAGTAGAAAAACAAACAGGCTTGAGCATCAAGAAACTTCGATCAGATCGAGGTGGAGAATATTTAAGTACAGAGTTTTTAGACTTCTTAAAAGAGAATGGGATTCTCTCTCAGCTCACTCCTCCTTACACACCACAGCATAATGGTGTGTCAGAACGGAGGAATCGTACCCTATTAGATATGGTACGATCCATGATGTGTGATGCTGAGTTACCACTTTCCTTTTGGGGGGCACGCATTAGAGACAGCGATGTATCTGTTAAACAGGGTTCCAATCAAGACCGTGTCTACCACTCCATATGAGATATGGAGTGGAAAGAGACGATCTCTTAAAAGAGTTAGGATTTGGGGTTGTCCAGCTTTTGTTAAAACGCAGAATCCAGACAAACTCGAGACACGATCGGTCATGTTTAAATTTGTAGGGTATCTAAAACATTCATATCGATATCTATTCTACCACAAGAAGGAACAAAAGGTGTTTGTTGCTCAGCATGCCACATTTTTGGAAAATGAAATCTTTACAGATAGTACTGATGGCAATGCGGTAGAACTAGAAGAGGTTCTAGAGACACAAATTACTCAGGACGAATTGGTTGAAACTGATGCTGCAGTAGAACTTCAAGAACCTCGGCCGCTCCAGAGATGTAGTAGAACTTCTCGCCTACCAGAGAGATACTATGGGTTTCTTATTGATGGTGATAGAGAAGATTTCATCATGGATGATGATGACCCTACTAGTTTTCAGCAAGCTATCACGAGTGGTGACTCAGTGAACTGGCTGAAAGCCATGTGATCTGAAATGGAGTCCATGTATACCAACAAAGTATGGACGTTGGACGTTGCGCCTCCTGGGATAAAACCCATTGGGTGCAAATGGATCTTTAAAAGAAAGATTGGTATAGATGGACAGGTAGAGACCTTTAAAGCAAGGCTAGTAGCGAAAGGTTTTCGTCAAAGACCAGGATTGGACTATGATGAAACTTTCTCTCCAGTAGCAATGCTTAAATCAATTGGGATCCTACTTGCTATTGCTGCTCACTATGATTATGAAATTTGGCAGATGGACGTTAAAACTGCATTTCTAAATGATGATTTAGAAGAATGCGTTTTTATGGATCATCCAGAGGGCTTCATTGATAGAGGGAGCAGCGGGAAAGCATGTAGATTGCTTAAATCCATTTATGGATTAAAGCAGGCCTCACGGAGCTGGAACATCTTCTTTGATGATACAATCAAAGTGTTTGATTTTATCAAAAATATAGATGAACCATGCATTTATAAGAAGATTGTAGGGAGTACTGTCACATTTATCGTATTGTACGTAGATGACATTCTCCGGATAGGAAATGATATTCCTATGCTACAATCGGTTAAACTATTCTTATCACAAAGGTTCTCCATGAAGGACCTGGGTGATGCCTCGTGCATTTTGGGCATAAGGATCTATAGAGATAGATCCAAGAGGTTATTGGGATTGTCCCAATCAAAGTACATAGACATCATCCTAAAAAGGTTTACTATGGAAGATTCTAAGCATGGTGCCTTGCCTGCTTGTCATGGAATCACTCTCTCTAAGGACTTCTGTCCGAAGACTGTTGAAGAGAGAGCTCGCATAAGCGTTATACCCTACGCTTCAGCCGTAGGATCTATAATGTATGCGATGTTATGTACTCACTCTGATGTAGCTTATGAACTAGCTGTAGTAAGCAAGTATCAATCCAACCCAGGGGAGAAACATTGGATAGCAGTGAAGAACATTCTTAAATACTTGCGAAGGACTAAAGAATTGTTCTTGGTGTATGGTAATGGGGATCTCCAGATGGAGGCCTTTACCGATTCCAGCTTCCAAAGTGATAAGGATGACAGCAAATCTATCTCAGGGTTTGTATTTACCGTCAATGGAGGGGTGGTTAGTTGGAAGAGTTCCAAACAGGATACCGTTGCAGACTCTACGATGGAAGCTGAGTATATTGCTGCAAATGATGCTGCCAAGGAAGCCGTCTTGATGAGGAAGTTCATCACGGAACTAGGTGTGGTTCCAACTATTGTTGATCCACTACCATTGTATTGTGATAATAATGGAGCTATGGCGTTAGCCAAAGAACCAAGGTCCAATCAGAAATCCAGACACATCATGAGGCGATATCATTTGATCCGGGAGATAGTAGATCGCCAGGAGATTGAGATTCGGAGAGTAGATACAAAGGATAACACAGCGGATCCACTCACCAAGGCCCTTCCACTGCCGGAGCATGAGCGACTTTTTGAGATGTTGGGTATGAGATACGCCAATAACTGGCCTTAGTGCAAGTGGGAGATTGTTAGATATATGTATGCCCTAGAGGCTATTATATGTATAGTGGATGCTTGGACATGTATATATGAATATAGATGACTTTCTCGCTCAACATGATAGTATGCTATCTGGTTTACTTCATCTTGACATGTTGATTTGATCATGCTTTTATTCATTTGCACATGTTGATAAAGCCCTCAGGATATTTGCTTGACTACTGTGACAATGATGAGGATCATACTACTGGGGCATGTGTAGTTTATAAGCATATCCTTGAACTGTTCCTAGTCGTGGGTGTATCGAGACGGGGCATCGATATTCCAGAGTAGACTAGCGTATACTATTCTTGTCCCATATGATGGGCGATGGAGGATCCTATATCCATCTGGTGAGGTGACACCAATGATTGTATGCGGGTGCTCAGTGGAGACTGGGTACACTAAACGGACTCACAGAGAACTCCTATGTGGTATTATATCTATGGTCGGATAGCAGTTCTCAGGTGACACTGGTACAGGTTAGTCTGTAGACCCAAGATCGTCATAGAGTCTTGTGTGTCCTCCCACTGTACTTTGATATCCACCCTACCACGGCTCTACTGAGTCGTGCAAACAGGTGGACTTTGGGTACAGTCTCAAGGCACATGGAGGCGATGAGCGATAGGAGGGGTTTCATCTCTCCCGGTATTGGGAGTTGATGTTGTGCTATGCTCGATTGGCTATAACAGGAAGTCCCTAGCCAGGGCAGCTGAGATTTACTGATAAGCGTTATCAGAAGTATCTCGATCTGTTATGAGCCATACACCAGCATGACTTATTGAGTTATTGGGGTCGACGATTCCATCCCTAGACTCGATATGCAACATATCTGACGAGGAGACCGGACTGTACGGTAAGTGTTGCCAGTTGGCTCGATGGGAGTTTTGACAGCTTCGCTGGTTTTCTTCTGATCGCTCAATACCCGGGTGGCCGTTACGTTTAGCTGACCGCTTGCGGCTTGTGGGTGTTTGATATGATCATCACCTACTGCCGGCATATTGATGAGTCTTAGAGTCCGACAATGAAGTTTCCTGGCTCAGGCGAAAAGATGTGGTGTGCATATGAGATGTGCGCGGGGACCCAATTAAATACGGATATGTGATACCGTATATTAATCGGGCATTTTCTATTGGTCGGGTCGTATGTGATATGACCGGTTTGCTAAATCAAGTGTTGATTTAACAAATGACTTTTAGATTAATTCTATAATTAAACCTTTTTCTATTTTTGTATGCATGCATGTATGCACATGATGATGTGCATGGACACATACATACATACATACATACATACATTCTATCATGGTTGTTGATACATATTTGGTGGCAATGCAAGACTCATATTGTAGTAATTATATATATATTTATCATTTTGAGTTAATAGAAAGGATAATTCACTCATGGTTAATGTTTATCATCTTTGACTAAAATTTACCTAACTTTTAACCATGAGTTAATTCTCTTTTGGAAATTAACTCAATAAGTAAATATCTAGATAATTACTAACCATGGTTGAAGTGAGAAGGATATATTATTGATTATTCATTCTCATCTCAATTATTCATCATATCATTATCCTTTGAGCTCAAGCTTAGCCACCATTAACTTCTTCTTCCTCTCTTGATTTTTCTCTTGAGTGAGGTTGATAAAAAGATAGGTGTAGGGTGTTTTTCGTCACCCCATTGAGATGGGAATACACGCGCGCTTGTCAGGCGTACTACAGATTCCCCCTGCCTAGGGTAGGCCGGGGTTTATTGATTGTGGGGATCCGAATCTCCGGCAGCCGCGGACTAAGCTGCCGTTAATTAGCCCTCGCCTTTGGGGCGAGGGAACCTCCGATTAACGGGTTAAACTGGTCATGCGAACTCAATGTACAGTGTATGTGTGTGTTGTTTTGGAAGGGGGTTTTGGATATATCGGGAGCCACGCAGAGTTTTTACGGGGGTCCCGCTACCCGGATAGCGGGCTGGGGGTCAAAGGGGCTAGCAGCCCCCTTGCGGGGTGCGGGGCAGCGCCCGTTAGAATTTTTTTTCTAACAGGGACAGTGTCGTGGAGTATGTGTGTGTGTGTACATATGTATACATATGTATATATATATATATATGTATATATATAAGGAAAAAAGGGAAGAAAAGGCATCCAAAGGATGCGTGGGGGCAGCACCTTGGGCTCTGTGCGCTCAGGCGCTAGAGTGCCACATGTCGGCACGTGGGCGCTTTGCGCTTGAGCGCAAGTGCGCCACATGTTGGCACCGGGGCGACTTGCGCTTGAGCGTAAGCACGCCACGTGTCGGCACGTGGGCGACTTGCGCTCGAACGTTGAGCGCTTGAGTGCAAGCGCGCAACGTGTCGGCACGCGGGCGCTCTGCGCTTAAGCGCTGGCGAGAAAAAGAGGCTTTTAGCCTAAAAAAAATTTCTCGGAAGAGAAATCAGAGAGGAGTTTGACTCCTGAGTGTGTTTTCTTTTTTTTCTTGGGTTTAGTGAAAGGGGTTCTTCTTCTTCCTCCTCTGTTAGCTGGATCTTGAAGATCAAGAGATGTGAGATCTCAAAATCTCTCCTTTTGGGGATCTAAAGACAGATCCAAGTTCCCCTTTGTGGGTTTGATGGTGAAAAACTATTTTGTTTTTTGAAAAGGAAGAGTAAGACTCTTGATTTAATTCAGAAGAAAGAAGAAGGTTTGAGACCTTCAGAAAAGGGAAAGAAATACAAACCCTAGGTTTTTGAGAGAATGAAAGTATTTCTTTTTTTATTCATCATGTTGTCTTTTATAGGCTTACATATTTGCGTATAGCCCCTTGGGCTTCACAAAAATGGCATTTTGCCTATCCCATGGCTCATGTGCCATTTCTTTTTTGCACATAAGCCATGGGCTTACAAAAATTTGGCTTTATACCCATTTTGCATACATTCATGTATAAAAAATTACTTAAAAATTATTTATTACATGATTTTGTTGTTGGCATAGGGAGGCTGGCCGCGGGCTCGACTTGGATATGGGCCCGCTTGACCTGGGCTTGGGCCCACCTGGCTTGGGGTTGACCTTGACCTTGACTCGGTCAACGGAGTGTAAATTTTTACCCCAACAAAGTGCCCACCATCAATAAATGCACACCGCACATTTGAGTTGTGTGCATGAAATTGATGGATCTTGAAGCTAAACTTCGAGGTGGAACATCATTCCGGTTGGCGAAGCATCATCCCGGGGAGCATGATTCCCGGGGATCGGAGCATCATTCTGATTCGCGGAGCATAATTCCGGGGTCGGAGTATCCCTCGGGGAGCATGATTCCAGGGGATCGGAGCATCATTCCGATGAGCGGAGCATGATTCCAGAGGATCGGAGCATCATTCCGATGAGCGGAGCATGATTCTAGGGTTCGGAGCATCATTCCGCAGAGCGAAGCATAATTCCAGGATTCGGAGCATCATTCCGAAGAACGGAGCATCATTCCAGGATTCGGAGCATCATTCCGAAGAGCGGAGCATGATTCCAGGGGATCGGAGCATCATTCCGATGAGCGGAGCATGATTCCAGGGATCAGAGCATCATTCCGAAGGGCGGAGCATGATTCCAGGGATCGGAGCATCATTCCGATGAGCGGAGCATCATTCCAATTTGCGGAGCATAATTCCAAGGATCGGATCATATTTCCGATGAACGGAGCATGATTCAAGGGGATCGGAGCATCATTCCGAAGGGCGGAGCATGATTCCAGGGATCGGAGCATCATTCCGATGTGTACCGTTTTGAAAATCGTTTCGGTGAAATTTCGGAAAATCGGTAAAATGAGGGGGTTTTCTGTAAAAAGTCAAAATACAAATATCTTATTATAAAAATTAAATATACATATTCTAGCTATGTAATTGCTATTATTTGGTGTTTATTGAGCCGCTGGTGAAATTTCAAATTTTCTGGAAAAAAAATATTATTTTATTATTATTTTAAGCCGTCACTAATACATATAATTAGGGAAAATTACAAATTGGAATGAGTTGAAACAAATTTTGTGCATCATAAAACATTAAATAAAAATTTATCATGTGGTTTTTGGAACGAAATCATTTGCCAAAATGGTTTAGAAATTATTGAAGAAAAAAGGCTTTTTTTTAGCGTAAATGGATGTTTGGGGTATTGTATTTATCATTTTTCATCACCCCACACCCGTACCCACACCTACACACACCCATTCACCTATCCCCTTGAAGAATTCAGCAGCCCCCTCTTTTGTCCCCACTTGGATTTTAAAGAAAAGAAATGAAAGAAAAGAAAAGAAAAAAGAGTAGAAAATGGTATAATTTGAGTTGACTTTGACTTGAACTAACTTTCCCCACCTCACTCTCTCTCCTCCCTCACCCAATCCCCCAAGATTTCTGGCCAAAACCTGAACCAAAACAGCCCCAAATACTTCATCTCATTTTTCCATCAAAATCCCCAAAATTTCTATCAAAAATCCACCCTTTTTCTCAAAAATTCAAAGCTAATTCTAAATCCAAGCTTTACCCATTATTCTTTAGCTATTCAAGCATGGACCTTGGAGCATGAAATCATTGTTGGAGGCTAAGATTTTTGCAAGTTTGATCTCAAGCTTGTGAGGTATAATCATAACCTTATGCTTAATTTGTTGTTAAATTACTTGAATCTAGCTATTAGGTGTTAAATTAGGGTTTTAAATTTCAAGTTTTGAAATTTAAAGAAAGGGTTTTGATTACTAAGTTAGGGTTTGTTGTGGAAATGAGTTGTGTTTGATTGTGTATGGTTTAGTGAGGTGGATTAATATATTTAGTTTTGTAGAAAACTAATCTAGTTGTTAATTACAAGTTGTTACTTGAAAAATGTCCAAATTAAGCTTTTTGTTGCAAACTAGTTTTTTTGATTTAATTCGAAATATGAGATTAAAAATATGGTTAGGGTTTTTATCATATTATTAACTTTATTAAGTGTAGTTTAACACTTTAGTTCATGGAAATCCAACCTAAATTGTAGTTTGTGCATTTTTGCTATGAAATTGTTAAAAAGGGTATTTTGTAAACTAGAATATTAGGGTTTTTGCAATTTAATGAGATTAAATTCCGGAAATTTATTTATACGACTTATTTAAGATATTTAATAAATATATTGGCCACTACATTCATTTAAACATCCTGTTTTGTACAAAAACGGCGAATTGTGCTTGCTAGATTTTCGGAAAAATGACTTTTTAAGCACAATTGAGGTTTTTGTGAGTTTTAACCTAGTTTATATTAAAATTAGTGTTCGTGAATGTGCAAATGAGTGTGATTGGATTTTTCTTGATGGTTTGACGTTTGTACATCGACATCGAGGGTTGGTTTGACTATTCTTGCATGCGTAGGCGATAGGTTTGGACCTATGCGTGATACGCGTGCCGATTTGATTTTCGTATGCCGTTTTGATTTCGAATTTAGTTTTAATGCGATATGGTGCGTTATGATATGTAGGTACCCCCATGTGGACTTCGAGACGACAAGCAAGCGCGTGGCGACGTCGGTACCGGCTAGCGAGGACCAGGTGAGTAGATTTATATCTACGGGGAGAAGTCGGGTGGATGGCGTATAGCACCCCCGCAGTCCGTGGTGATGTATACGGATGCGTATACACACCAACAATTTATGATATGTTGTTAGGATTTATTATTGATGATTTTAGATGGATATTGGTGTTGGATTGGTGCATGGTTACGAAACCTTAGGTAGTGGGTGCACTACACTTACACATACACACATATACATACTTGCATACATTCCTTATTTCATATGTGCGTGTATGGGAATATATTTATATGTTCACATGGGTATGGGACTATGTGTTCACATACGGATTTGAGGAGGATACTTGGGATTCAGCTGAGTCGATGAGATTTGTTTGTGGTTGTGATCTTGGTGATATGGCAAGATTCGTACTTAAGGTACGTCCTGGTGTTATAGTGGATCTTGCGGCGGCGATACGGGTGAATAGTGTTATAAATAAATGGTCGACATGTGATCGTGATATGAGGCATAATATGCTAGGATATTGATATTAGGCCGTATCGGGCGATGTATACCCCTTGATGATGATATGTGCTGACGATATCGGTTTGTACAAGATTGTCGATCAGTAGTCAGATCATGAGTATATTGAGGATATTAGTATTGTACTAGACATAGGTCAGTACCCTAGACTATGATCTTGGATAAAGAGGATACCAGAGGAATAGTGTGAGGAATATGATATTGACCCGTACCCAGATTTGGGGATGCCGTACGACGGATTTACGTACGAGCTATATCTTGATGATTGATCCGCACTCTTGACTTGGGATGTCTGATTATAGATATGGTATCGGATATGATATTATTGAGGCGGGATCACCGACTAATATATATACAGGTATGTATATGTATCGACTCAGATGTTAGGCGGTTTCCTTACCTGTAGTCTAGCTTATAGCGTAGCCCTTTAGTTTAGTTAGTTGTTAGATTAGATTCGATTCCTACCTATTTCAAAGCTTGATGATTGATCCGCACTCTTGACTTGGGATGTCTGATTATAGATATGGTATCGGATATGATATTATTGAGGCGGGATCACCGACTAATATATATACAGGTATGTATATGTATCGACTCAGATGTTAGGCGGTTTCCTTACCTGTAGTCTAGCTTATAGCGTAGCCCTTTAGTTTAGTTAGTTGTTAGATTAGATTCGATTCCTACCTATTTCAAAGCTTACGAATCGTGCGTATTTTTAAAGACAGCCTAAGGGATCCTACGGATATTTCAAAAAACGTATCTTTTCTTAAAAACACCGTAGCCCCTATTTTCAAAACCCCACGATTCGTGTTATTTCAAAAGGCACCATTGTAGGACTTATATTAGGTTAAAACAGATTAATTATCGTTGCGTCTGGTATTCAGCTCCCGCTCATTATTGTTGTTTGCTCCGCATCACATGCTTATATTATGCTTCATATTCTACTGTTGATATCTTGTGGTTAGGAAACCAGCACCATTACCGATGATGCGTATGTACCACGTACACTTACTTGCCGGCTCACACACATCTTCATCGGTAATTGCCATGTCACGTACACCTTAGAAAATATTATTGCTTGACATAGCCTGTTAGCTAATAGTTTAGACATGATATTAGTGTACTTGCCTTATATGTTAGTTTAGACATTATAGTTATTACCTGCTACCTCATGCATACTGTTATTCATTGTTATGCCGCATTCATGGATTCTCATGCATATATTCACTTTTTACGTGCTATTGAGGTTTTGGATTTGGATTTCCATGAGATTTTCTGGATTTGGGGAAAACCGCAAAACATATACAAACTTCTTCTTTCTCTTTTTAAATAAAAAGCGCGGTTTTTCCCATGATGTATGAGTCGTCCACCATGAGTTTGCTGATAAATTTGGAGACCCGATTCGAGGAGTTGGATGAACCGTTTCAGGTACATGGTGGACCCGGTAAGGTATCCCGGGGCAAGAAGCTCGTGGTGATGACGATGAGCCTGGCAGGGGGAGACTACCTACCGGTGATTTTACCCGACGCGTCGGATATCCGGAGGATACCGTCGTGGTCTTGAGATGGATGGTAGGGGCCGGTCTGGACTGACGGCGCCCTAGATATTGAGATTGAGACATTGAGATTTCGAGATATTGAGGTACTGAGATTTGATGATACAGGCCAGTCCGGATGGCCGGAGCCTGAGGTTTTGAGACATTGAGATTTATGTTTTGTGTCGATGCTAGACACTGTTGATGCTGATTTCATTTATGATACCTCATTTTAAAAATACAAAGGAAATCTCTCTAATTTATGAAAACAGTTTCTTCATTTACATGTATTCTGTTTTCATGCATTCATACCTCATTCATATGATATATTGCTACCTGAGGCACTGACACGGGCACAAGAGATCACACTCGGGTTAGATATTACCCTAGCCATTGTTATAGGCTGCATGTTATTCATATATTTGAGGATATATTATGATCATTGACCTAGGTTGCGTTATTCATGCGATTTTCTGTTCGTAGATCTTTTTCTACTCACGAGTTGGCAACTCACCCCCGTTGTGCCCCAGTTTCTTGTAGGTGTTGCCGTACGGATTTCATTACGGCTTTGCGGGCATGGTTTCTTTTCGGGTGACTTGCTAGTAGGTGGGTTTATTGTATCTTACCCATCATTATACCTTGTATATTATATTTTAGTTGTATCTAGAAGTTCCATCAACCAAACTTGTTTTTTTTTTTGAGATAGAGACCAGTAATGTTATTCTTTCGACCATAGAGTAGCATGTTTTATTTCTTGAGTTTCTTGCTGGTTGAGTTCCATTTCTGTTGTGATCCTCGCCTTTAGGCGTTGTATATTATGTTGCATACAGGTTGATTTGATATGGTTTTTCCTATTCTCTACTACTTCTCTTGGTTTGGATTTCTGGGTTTCGGCTTACTTAGCATACGTACTCCTTGAGACGTTCGTAGTCTAAGTGCCGGTCATGTTCCGTACTTTCGGGTCGTGACACGATGAGCGGAGCATCATTCCAATTTACGGAGCATAATTCCAAGGATCGGAGCATCATTCCGATGAGCGGAGCATCATTCCAGGGATCGGAGCATCATTCCGAAAGGCGGAGCATCATTCCAGGGATCGGAGCATTATTCCTATTTGCGGAGCATAATTCCAAGGATCGGAGCATCATTCCGATGAGCGGAGCATGATTCCAGGGGATCGGAGCATCATTCCGAAGGGCGGAGCATGATTCCATGGATCGGAGCATCATTCCGATGAGCACAGAATCATTCCAATTTGCGGAACATAATTCAAAGGATCGGAGAATCATTCCGATGAGCGGAGCATGATTCCAGGGGATCGGAGCATCATTCCGACGGGCGGAGCATGATTCCAGGGATCGGAGCATCATTCCGATGAGCGGGGCATCATTCCAATTTACGGAGCATAATTCCAAGGATCGGAGCATCATTCCAGGGATCGGAGCATCATTCCGAAGGGCGGAGCATGATTCCAGGGATCGGAGCATCATTCCGATGAGCGGAGCATCATTCCAATGAGCGGAGCATCATTCCAAGGATCGGAGCATCATTCCGATGAGCGGAGCATCATTCCAGGGATCGGAGCATCATTCCGAAGGGCGGAGCAAGATTCCAGGGATCGGAGCATCATTCCGAAGGGCGGAGCATGATTCCAGGGATCGGAGCATCATTCCGATGAGAGGAGCATCATTCCGATGAGAGGAGCATCATTCCAATTTGCGGAGCATCATTCCAATTTGCGGAGCATAATTCCAAGGATCGGAGCATCATTCCGATGAGCGGAGCATCATTCCAGGGTATCGGAGCATCATTCCGAAGGGCGGAGCATGATTCCAGGGATCGGAGCATCATTCCGATGAGCAGAGCATCATTCAAATTTGCGGAGCATCATTCCAAGGATCGGAGCATCATTCCGATGAGCGGAGCATCATTCCAGGGATCGGAGCATCATTCCGAAGGGCGGAACATGATTCCAGGGATCGGAGCATCATTCCGAGGGGCGGAGCATGATTCCAGGGATCGGAGCATAATTCCGATTTGCGAAGCATAATTCCAAGGATCGGAGCATCATTCCGATGAGCGGAGCATGATTCCAGGGGATCGGAGTATCATTCCGAAGGGCGGAGCATGATTCCATGGATCGGAGCATCATTCCGATGAGCGGAGCATCATTCCAATTTGCGGAACATAATTCCAAGGATCGGAGCATCATTCCGATGAGCGGACCATGATTCCAGGGGATCGGAGCATTATTCCGAAGGGCGGAGCATGATTCCAGGGATTGGAGCATCATTCCGATGAGCGGAGCATCATTCCAATTTGCGAAGCATAATTCCAAGGATCGGAGCATCATTCCGATGAGCGGAGCATCATTCCAGGGATCGGAGCATCATTTCGATGGGCGGAGCATGATTCCAGGGATTGGAGCATCATTCCGATGAGCGGAGCATCATTCCAATTTGCGGAGCATAATTCCATGGATCGGAGCATCATTCCGATGAGCGGCAGACATTCTGACCGAAGCATGATTTCGATGCAGAGGTAGATTCCTTGGCGAAGTATAATTCCGACAAGGAAGGCAAATATTCCGAGGCGAAGCATTGATTTCGACACGGGGTATATTCTAAGACTGATCATGATTCCGGCGCAGAGCTTGTTGGCTGACTTGATTCCGAGACGAAACATAATTTCGACAGGGAAGGCAGGTACACCGAGGCGATGCATCATTTCGACACGGGGTGCATTCTGAGACGAAGCATAATTCCGACGCAGAGCTTGCTGGTTGACTTGATTCCGAGGCGGAGCATAATTCCGATGAGGAGGTCGTTGGTTGATTCCGAGCCGAAGCATGATTTCGACACAGGGTAAATTCTGGGACAGAGCATGATTCCGCCGTAGAGGTTGTTGGTTTGATTTGATTTGGGTTGACATCAGCATCGCTACCCTGGAATATGGTACCGGGAGCGAAGCATCAATTGTCATGAGAGGATTTGGGAATTGGGTTTGGTTTGGCATCTGCATTGCTGCACTGGAATAATGCCAGGAGCAACTCATCATTTGCCCCGGGAGGGCTTGGAAATTGGTTTTTGCTTGGCATCAGTATCGCTACACTGGCATATGGTACCAGGAGCGAATCATCATTTGCGCTTGCTTATTAGGAAACGATGGCTTAGGAGACAGGTTTTAGGTCCCTATCACCTAAGACTTTTCAATTTTATGGGCCGTAAGGGTCCGTAAAAGCATTTTCTTCCTACGAGTCGAAAGGATCTCGTAGGTGTATTTTCTCCTTAGGAGTCGTGGGGACTCCTAAGTGTGTTGCTCCTTTGTGAGTCGTAAGGATCTCACGCGGGAATTTTCTCCTCACAAAGTCGAGAGGACTTTGCGTGTGCATTTCATCTCTCTTTTTTTTACGAGTTTACGCCCTTTCTGGTTTTCACAAACTCGCCGGCAGTCCTGCTGTTTTTACTCACGGAGCCCTTTCGGGTTTTCATCCGTGCCCATTTTGATTGTGGACATACCATTTATTTTATTTTATTATTTTTTTTCTTTATTTTTGGTAGGACTTTGAATGTGGTCTCACCGGTAGGACTTAGGAGAGATTGGGATCATTTTACGCCCGTGGATTATATACGGTTTTACAGGATGTATGATCCAGACCGTAGGGCCAGAATCGGGACTTTGTTGGCGTCTGCATCACTGCACTGGAATATGGTACCAGGAGTGACTCATCATTCACCGTTGGGGGTATAGGATTTGGAATTTGGTTGGCGTCTGCATCGCTGCACTGGAATATGGTACCAGGAGTGACTCATCATTCGTCGTTGGGGTATAGGATTTGGAATTTGGTTGGCGTCTGCATCGCTGCACTGGAATATGGTACCAGGAGTGACTCATCATTCGCCATTGGGGTAGGGGATATGGAATTTGGTTGGCGTCTGCATCGCTGCAATGGAATATGGTACCAGGAGCGACTCATCATTCGCCATTGGGGTATGGGATTTGGAATTTGGTTGGCGTCTGCATCGCTGCACTGGAATATGGTACCAGGAGCGACTCATCATTCGCCGTTGGGGTATGGGATTTGGAATTTGGTTGTCGTCTGCATCGCTGCACTGGAATATGGTACCAGGAGCGACTCATCATTCGCCGTTTGGGGTATGGGATTTGGAATTTGGTTGGCGTCTGCATCGCTGCATTGGAATATGGTACCAGGAGCGACTCATCATTCGCCATTGGGGTATGGGATTTGGAATTTGGTTGGCGTCTGCATCGCTGCACTGGAATATGGTACCAGGAGCGACTCATCATTCGCCGTTGGGGTATGGGATTTAGAATTTGGTTGCCGTCTGCATCGCTTCACTGGAATATGGTACCAGGAGCAACTCATCATTCGCCGTTTGGGTATGGGATTTGGTTGGCGTCTGCATCGCTGCATTGGAATATGGTACCAGGAGCGACTCATCATTCGCTGCTTGGGGATTGGGGAGCGATGGCTTAGGAGACAGGTTTAGATCCCTATCACCTAAGACTTTTCAATTTTATGGGCCGTGAGGGTCCCATAAAAGCATTTTCTCCCTATGAGTCGTAAGGATCCCGCAGATGTATTTTCTCCTTAAGAGCCGTGAGGACTCCTAAGTGTGTTTTTCCTTTATGAGTCATAAGGATCCCACAAAGGTTTGTTCTCCTCATGTATCGTGAGGACACATGAGTGGGTCTTCTCAATGGAGCATAATTCCAAAAGCGGAGACCAGCCGCTTAACTGGTGGTTGCGGTGGGGCATGGGTATGCTGAGAATTATTTGAGCCCGTGGATTGTATACGGCAGTCAATTTGGGGACTAGCCGTAGGGCCGAAAGAATTTTGGGAAACTGGATTTTTTTTTTGTTTTCGTTTTTGTTTTACCGCGATTGCTCCATCATTTCAGCTTTTCTTATCGCGAAGATCGCAATTGCCCTATCATTTCGGCAATTTATTCGCGGTTGCCCGATCATTTCGGCTTTATTCTCATTTTTATTTTCACTCGCTGATATTTATTTTGAGTTTCCCAATCATTCCGGCTTTATTTTTTTTCTTTTATTTACACATTTTTTGTTTATTCATATATTTCTTTTTACATTCCCAGTTTAACGACTTAGAGGTCGACTGTTCCCAGTTTAATGACGTAGTGGTCGACTGTTTTCAGAGAAAGGCAGATGTTTGAGAGAATCAGTTTCACGAAGAACTTCGGTCTCCGTTTGTATGAAATTGGCGGTCGCATCTTGACTGTTTACTAACACGCCTTTGGACAGTTCTATCTCTCCTGCCTTGTATTGCTTTTCGACCCAATCTTTGAAGACGAAGCAGTCCTCAATGGCATGACCTATCACTCTGTGATAGGGGCAGTATTTGGGGTCGTCGGTCCTATTCGCTTCCTGCGGTCTTTTTGACTCTGGCAGTTGTAGACCGTTCTTCATGGCGTCTTTGAATATTTTACGGATTTTGTCCCTTCTGAAGGAATAGACCTTATCCAGCTTCTCTTTCAGTGAAGATTCTCCTCCCTCTCCAAACATTGGCTTCCGAAGCTGGTTGGCGCTAGGCCCGCTCATCCCTTGCTTATTTCGGCTAGCCGAAGTGTTGAAAGATTCAGAATCATCGGAGTTTCCGCCTTCGCGATTGTCGTCCTTTCGGTTTCTCCAGGACCTATTGTTATTTTGAGAATCCGAGGAGGACACCTGTTTTGAGCGCTCCAGCATCTGGACTTTCCTGGTCATCTCTTGGAATGTTTTGAGACCCGCGGTGCATAAAAACGGGGCCATCCAATTGTTGAGATTTCCGATGAGGAGACTAACAGATTGGTCCTGCTCTATCGGCGGTTCACATTTGATGGAGAGAATGCGCCATCGGGTTATAAAATCTGTGCTGCTTTCGTTGTTCTTGGGCTTGGTCCTTACGAGTTCGGCAATGGTGATCTTATCGCTGACTCTCATGAACCTTTGTCGAAACAAAGATTCCATTAGGACGAAAGTAGTAACGGAGCCATCCGGTATGCTCGCGTACCAGTCGAAAGAAACATCGGTCAAGCTATTAACGAACTGGCGGAGGAGAAGCGCATCGTTTCCCCCAGTATTCCCGCATGAGGCTTTGAAGTGGGCGATGTGCTAATTCGCATTTCCCGTCCCATCGAATATTCCGAATTTGGGGATGACATAGCCGCTAGGAAATTCTACCAGATCATACTGAGCAGGATATGGTCTCCCACTACTGTTGATATCTTTTTGCGCTTCGGCTTCAGCCACCAATGTTTTGACTTTGCCGGCAACCAAATCCATGATTTGATCCTGAGTTAGCGGGCTACTGTCATCGGTAGCCAAGACATTTCCCGAGATAGGATGCGACTGATTTTCATGCGGTGCGCCCACTTTTGGATTTGAGGGAACGGGCGTCGGCTGTTTCGGGACATCGTTCCCCGGTTCATGAGAGCCTTGCGCCTGATTGGGCGGCTGAGGGGAAAGTTGGGCCGTGAGCTGCATCACGACATTCGTCAAGTCATCGATCTTTGAGTAGAGCTTGGCCATCTCATTGTCTTTGTTTCTGAGCTGCTTTCGGAGCTCTTGAAGCAGCTCTTGCTCCGCGGTCCTGGGGCGAAAAGTCGGCTCTTCTTCGCTTTCCGAGCCCGACTCCTCATGGACCGAAGGGTCTCTCTGCCTATCATCCTCATCGAGACGGTTTTCATCACCCAGCAGAGGCGGCTGCTCTTGGGAAGCGGCCACCACATTCAAGCCAGAATGGGTTTGAAATGTGGTAGCCCCGTCCTTGCCCTTGCTGCGCGTGCCCACCGTGTAGACAGTGTGGACCACATACCCAGCCATTTCCTCATCTTCGGCGGGGTAACCCTGTTCTTCGAACCTCATGAGGTTTAGTCTGGCAGGAGCCCTAGCCCTTTTGTTGGCTCTATATCTGAGCCTTTTCTCCCTCAGCTTCTCGATTTTGAAGGCTTGGCGGGCATCCGCTATCCGGGAAGCCATTGTGAGTTGATCATAGCGGAGCTTAGAGAAGACACCCGATCAAGCAGTGGTCAAGGGCACCGCTGGAGCTTGCTCGGGACGCATTGTAGCTTTGTTGGTGTTGATGGACTTGCCCCCAGCTGGGGCCATGGAGAATCGTTCGGAAACGGACTTGCGCTTGGGCTGAGGCGCCCTCGCGACCACCACATTTGGTCTCCTGCCTTTCGAGATCGGTTTGTCTGCCACCGGGGCTTGAAGATCTGGGATGGCGCCAACTGGCATGAACATAATAGAGCCAAATGGTAGCAGCGGCTCCTCCCATTGTCGCCCGAGACTGGCCGGAAGGACCGTCCTGGAGTCTATCTTCATCGTGTAGGAGACGGGAGCTGAGTTCATCATCGAAGACATCGCTGAAAAGTGATTGCTTAGAAAACCTGCAAGAAAGAGCATTATTTTAGTATAAATATAGATATGTATATTGATTGAGTTCGCATGAACGTTTAACCCGAAATATGGGAGGAGAGATTTGTCCCACCGGGCGTGCCAGAATCTGTAGGGTGTTTTTCGTCACCCCATTGAGATGGGAATACGCGCGCGCTTGTCAGGCGTACTACAGATTCCCCCTGCCTAGGGTAGGCCGGGGTTTATTGATTGTGGGGATCCGAATCTCCGGCAGCCGTGGACTAAGCTGCCATTAATTACCCCTCGCCTTTAGGGCGAGGGAACCTCCGATTAACGGGTTAAACTGGTCATGCGAACTCAATGTACAGTGTTCGTGTGTGTTGTTTTGGAAGGGGGTTTGGATATATCGGGAGCCACGCAGAGTTTTTACGGGGGTCCCGCTACCCGGATAGCGGGTTGGGGGTCAAGGGGGCTAGCAGCCCCCTTGCGGGGTACGGGGCAGCGCCCTGTTAGAATTTTTTTTCTAACAGGGACAGTGTCGTGGAGTATGTGTGTGTGTGTACATATGTATACATATGTATATATATATATATATATAAGGAAAAAAGGGAAGAAAAGGCATCCAAAGGATGTGTGGGGGCAGCACCTTAGGCGCTGTGCGCCCAGGTGCTGTGCGCTCAGGCGCTAGAGTGCCACGTGTCGGCACGTGGGCGCTCTGCGCTTGAGCGCAAGCGCGCCACGTGTCGGCACGTGGGTGCTTTGCGCTTCAGCGCCCTACGCTCGAGCGCAAGTGCGCCACGTGTCGGCACGGGGGCGACTTGCGCTTGAGCGTTGGGCGCTTGAGCGCAAGTGCGCCACATGTCGGCACGGGGGCGACTTGCGCCTGAGTGCTTGCGCTTGAGCGCAAGCGCGCCACATGTCGGCACCGGGGCGACTTGCGCTCGAGCACAAGTGCGCCACGTGTCGGCACCGGGGCGACTTGCGCTCGTGCGCAAGCGCGCCACGTGTCGGCACGTGGGCGACTTGCACTCGAACGTTGAGCGCTTGAGCGCAAGCGCGCCACGTGTCGGCATGCGGGTGCTCTGCGCTTAAGCGCCAGCGAGAAAAAGTGGCTTTTAGCCTAAAAAAATTTCTCGGAAGAGAAATCAGAGAGAAGTTGGACTCCTGAGTGTGTGTTTTTTTTTCTTGGGTTTAGTGAAAGGGGTTCTTCTTCTTCTTCCTCTGATAGCTAGATCTTGAAGATCAAGAGATGTGAGAACTTAAAATCTCTCCTTTTGGGGATCTAAAGACAGATCCAAGTTCCCTTTATGGGTTTTATGGTGAAAAACTATTTTGTTTTTTGAAAAGGAAGAATAAGACTCTTGATTTAATTCAGAAGAAAGAAGAAGGTTTGAGACCTACAGAAAAGGGAAAGAAATACAAACCCTAGGTTTTTGAGAGAATGAAAGTATTCCTTTTTTAATTCATCATGTTGCCTTTTATAGTCTTACATATTTGCATATAGCCCCTTGGGCTTCACAAAAATAGCATTTTTCCTATCCCATGGCTCATGTGCCATTTCATTTTTTCACATAAGCCATGGGCTTACAAAAATTTGGATTTATGCCCATTTTGCATACATTCATATATAAAAAATTACATAAAAATTATTTATTACATGATTTTGTTGTTGGCATGGGGAGGCTAGCCGCGGGCTCGACTTGGGCATGGGCCCGCTTGACCTAGGCTTGGGCCCACCTGGCTTGGGGTTTACCTTGACTTTGACTCGGTCAACGGGGTGTAGATTTTTACCCCAACAATAGGGCTTTGATTATAGAATACAAACCACATCATCATACTACACACATCTAGCCCATTTGTGTAGGGTATTTGCTCTACTTCATTCACAAATCAAGTAAAGCAAGGAGCTTTGGGCAAAGGGACTTCGGGTGGATCTTCGTGGACTAGGTAGGCTTCCATCGATCTGTTCCAAACCCTCATAGTGCCAAGGAGTCACCAAGGGAGGTCTACAAAGATTGTAATCTCTACCCTTAGTGATATTTTTTCATTTGCATGTGATGCTTAGTTGAAAAGAAACCCTAAATTTCTAGTTATGATTCTTGTCAAGTTCACATAGCACCTTCAAAATTTGATTTATGCATATGTGATTCTTCCAAACCCTTGATGAGGTGCTAGGTAAACCCAACATAGATTTCATGAGTTTTTGTCTGGAGGGCCTTGCCCAGAAGTGGTGCGAGTCGTTAGAGAAGGGAAGAGCCGCAGGTCTTTCTCCTATGACCTGGATTGAGTTCGTGACGGTGTTTCTTGCGTGTTTTCAGCCGCAGAGCATTAGGGATGCTCGAGCGCACGGTTTTGAGGCATTACGCCAGACTCAGGGTATGACGGTGGCCGAGTACGATGTGCAGTTCACCGAGCTATCTGTGTATGCTCCTTATCTGGTATACACAGAGGAGATGCTGGTAAAGAGGTTCGTTCGAGTCCTGCTTACCCAGTTGTTCCTCGCTATCAGCATACAGCATTGTGAAACGTATGAAGCGGCGGTGGACGCAACCCTTTTTGTTGAGGAGCGTCTTTCTGAGACGTCGGTTGTCCCGGAACCGAAGAGGGTTTGTACTGGTGTTTTAGTACAGAGACAGAGGTTTAGACGCCGCGACAGCGTTCGTTCAGGAACGGGGAGTAGCAGAGACGTGGGACGAGGCCAGTTGTTCAGAACTTATCCCCAGGAGGGTCAGCAGTCGACGTCTAGGTGCTTTAGGTGTGGCAGTCTACATCACATGGTTAGGGATTATACCGTGATACGTCAGAGAGAGGCAGTCGACCACAGATGACCTTACCACCTTCTCCACCTCAGAGAGCGTTGCTTCTTATGCCTGTTGGTGCTCCGCATCAGACTCATGTACAGAGAGGTCGGGGTCGCGGCGGTTTTGTTCCGAGGGGACAGGGTGGCAGAGGTGGAGGTCAGCCAGTCGCAGGTAGAGGGCAGGCTCGGGTGTTTTCCTTGACTCATCAGGATGCACAGGCGTCCAAAGCAGTGGTTTCAGGTACTCTTTCTGTATGTTCTTTTGAGGCATATGTTTTGTTTGATCCGAGATCTACGCATTCGTATGTTTCTACTTTCTTTGTGTCGAGGTTGGGCCGAGAGTCGTGTTTGCTAGATCAGCCGCTTGTGGTGATTACTCCTGTTGGCGATTCTTTTGTCGCGCGACATGTGTTTCTGTCGTGTGCCGTTTGTATTGGAGATAGAAATTCGTCCGTCGACTTGATCCTTCTAGATATGTTGGACTTCGACGTTCTCCTTGGCATGGACTGGTTAGCTTCTTGCTATGCATCCATGGACTGCCGTGAAAAGACAGTCAGTTTTAGTTTTCCGGGCGAGTCTGTTCGGGTTGTGCAGGGGGGCCGTGGTGCCGCCCCTCATAGATTGATTTTAGCCCTTTGCGCTAGTCGACTTTTGAGGAGGGGATGTCGGGGATTCTTGTATTTCATTTGTGATACTAGGACACAGTAGGGTCGTTGGACCGTGTTCCTATCATGCGAGAGTTTTCTGACATTTTTCTCGATGAGTTACCCGGTTTGCCGCCAGAGCGCGATATTGAGTTTTGCAATGATCGGATTCCTAGCACGGGCCTATTTCTATACCGCCTTACCGGATGGCTCTGGCTGAGCTTAGAGAGCTTAAAGATCAATTGCAAGAGTTACTTGATAAGGGACTTGGGTGTCCAAGTGTTTCGCCTTGGGGAGCTCCCGTGTTGTTCGTCAAGAAGGACGGTAGTTTGAGATTGTGTATTGATTATCGTCAATTGAACCGAGTTACTGTGCGGAATAGGTATCCTTTACCTCGCATTGACGATTTGTTTGATCAGCTTCAGGGTGCGAAACATTTTTCTATGATTGATTTGTGTTCGGGTTATCATCAGTTTGCGGGTTCGGAAAGATGACGTTCCGAAAACTGCTTTTCTTACATGCTACGGGCATTATGAGTTTCTGGTGATATCGTTCGGACTCACCAATGCCCCAAAAACGTTCATGGATCTGATGAACCGGATTTTCAGGCCATTCCTCGACCAGTTTATTATAGTGTTTATTGATGACATTCTGGTCTACTTTAGGAGTCGTGAGGAGCATGAGCAGCACTTGAGGATTGCTTTGCAAACATTGAGAGAGCACCGGCTATATGCTAAATTCTCAAAGTGCGTATTTTGGCTTGATAGAGTTGACTTCCTGGGTCATGTGGTGACTGTAGATGGTATACTTGTGGACCCAAGGAAGATCGAGGCTGTACAGCTTTGGGCCAGACCTGTCTCCGTGACTGAGGTCCGTAGCATTTTGGGTTTAGCTGGTTATTACCACCGCTTCGTGCGGGATTTTTCGAGTATCGCTCCACCGCAGACTAGATTGACCCGGAAGGGGGTTCCTTTTCTTTGGTTTGATGCGTGCGAGCAGAGTTTTCAGCAGTTGAAGACTCAGTTGACGACTGCACCGGTTCTGTCTTTGCCTTCTGGATCGGGTGGCTTTATTGTTTACTGCGATGCGTCTTTAGTGGGGCTCGGTTGCATACTGATGCAGCATGATAGAGTGATTGCTTATGCTTTAAGCAGCTGAAGAAGCACGAGAAGAATTACCTCACTCACGATCTTGAGATGGCTGCGGTGGTCTTTGCGTTGAAGATTTGGAGACACTACTTATACGGGGAGTCGTATCAGATTTTCACAGACCATAAGAGCTTGAAGTAAATCTCCCAGCAGTGGGACCTGAATCTGAGACAGCGTCGGTGGATGGATCTTGTGAAGGATTATGATTATGAGATCCTTTATCACCTGGACAAGGCGAATGCGGTAGCTGATGCTTTGAGTCATAGGCCTGGGGGTAGCTTGTCCCAGTTGAGCGCAGTTCAGAGACAGTCGTCTACAGATTGCCAAATCTTGTGCGATGGTAGAGTTCAGTTTGAGTTCACTTCCACTGGGGGACAGCTTGCTCATGTCTACGCCCATCCACTTCTACTTGATCGTATCCATGAGGCGCAGCCCAGTGATGTCCGTTTGTCTGAGATTCTTGAGCTTGTTTGGCAGGGTACTGATTCAGAGTTCTTGATTAATGACCAAGGTATGCTACGATACGGGACTTGCTTGAGTGTACCAGATATTGATGGGTTGAGATGCGAGATAATAGGGAATGCACATCAGTCAGCCTTTAGCGTTCATCCAGGTTCCACCAAGATGTACCGAGATTTGAGAGACATTTACTGGTGGGAAGGGATGAAGCGTGATGTGTCGTATTTTGTTTCGAGGTGCCTGACTTGTCAGCAAGTCAAGGCTGAGCATCAGAGACCGGCTGGTGAGTTGCAGCCTTTACCCGTTCCTCAGTGGAAATAGGAGCAGATTTCTATGGACTTTGTTGTGAGTCTACCCAGGACCAGTCGGGGGTATGACTCCATTTGGGTGATTGTTGACCAGTTGACGAAAGAGGCTCACTTCCTTCCAGTGAAGACCACTTTCGGTTATGCTCAATATGCTCAGTTGTATATAGATGAGATTGTGCGTTTGCACGGCGTTCCCACATGCATTGTATCCGACAGGGGCACCTAGTTTACTAGCCGTCTTTGGCAGAAGCTTCAGGAAGCTTTGGGTACCCGGTTGAGTTTTAGCACCGCTTTCCATCCGCAGACCGATTGTCAGTCAGAGCAGACGATACAGACTCTAGAGGATATGTTTCAGGCGTGCGTGCTTGATTTTGGTGGCAGTTAGGATCGTCACTTGCCGTTGATTGAGTTCTCTTACAACAACAGCTTCCAGAAGACTATTCAGATGGCACCATTTGAGGCTTTATATGGTAGGAAGTGTCGATCGACAGTCTTTTGGACCGAACACAGTAAGAGTAGGGTTTTGGGACCCCAGCTAGTTCTGGAGACTACGGAGAAGATCCAGCTCATTCAGGATAGGATGAGAGAAGCCCAGTGCGGACAGGATGACAGAAGCCGAGTGCAGACAGGATGAGAGAAGCCCAGTGCAGACAGAAGTCATATGCCGACCGTCGTCTTCGCTGACTTAAGTTCGCAGTGGGGGATCATGTATTCTTGCGGATTTCTCCGATGAAGGGCGTTATGAAATTTGGGAGAAAGGGGAAGCTCAGTCCCCGATTTGTAGGTCCTTTCAAGACCTTGAGTGAGTTGGTGTCGTTGCTTATCGTTTGGCGCTCCCACCTAGTTTTCCGGATGTTCACCCCGTGTTGCATGTGTCGATACTTTGTAGATACCTTCATGATCCTTCTCACATGATTCAGCACCAGACCGTTCAGCTTGAGCGCGGTCTTTCGTTCACCGAGCAGCCGGTAGTTATATTGGATCGATAGGTGAAAAAACTTCGGTCAAAGGTCTTGCCATCTATGAAGGTTCTTTGGCGTAGCCCGACTAGTGAGGAGATCATTTGGGAGGCCGAGAGCGAGATGCGGAAGAAATTTCCTCATCTCTTTGAAGGTACGCTTTGTTAGAATTTTTAAGTCGGGGACGAATTTTCTTTAAGGGAGGAGATTGTAACACCTTAGAAATGCGGTTAGTCTTAATTAAGCGTTAATGCGGGTTTTTGAGGAAAAGTTTACCAAATCGAGTTCCTCACATTTTATAGCAATTAATTAATATTTTATTATTATTTGTTATGGCTTGCACACACACGTGCATATTAATGTGAGGATTAGTTAGTTTTAATCTTGTTAAGTGACCCTGACAACCCTTAACCTAATCCTTACTTGGTTTAAACCTCAACCCTCAATATTTGTATGTGTGAAGATATTTCCAATTGTGTTTTGGATTGAGAGAGAAGTGGCTAGGTGAGTCATGGGGCATTAATTTAGGTGAGGGAGAGAGTGAGGGTAAGGGTTAAGCTCACCCTACACTCACCTCTCATCAATTTTATCTCTCACTCTCTCTCATTCTCTCTCACTCTCAATTATTTCTCATCTTCTCAAACCCCAAACTGAACCCTCACTACCCCATCTCAAATCCTTGCAAAACTTCACTAAAATTCCATTTAAACACTTCAAAAGTCTTGTTTTAGCCACTATGATGCATTGGAGCTTGGAAAGATTTGATTTTTTGAGCAAGAGTGGTTAGATAATGACCTCTAACTAATAATTAGGTATTTTTTTTGTTGCGTTGCCTCAAAGTTATGGTTTAGAATACTAAAGGTTTAGTTTTGTGCAAATATCATATTTTTAGTGTCAACTTAAGATCTCTGTGATCTGCTATAGAACCAGTTATTTATTGGAAAGTTCCCATCACAGTGACCTAATGTAGTGAGCTAGAACCCACCATAAAAACCTGAGACCCATTCTCCAATTCGGGTCGCAGATTTAATGGTTCTGGCCGCAAATTGTGGCCAGAGGAGGGGTTGGGGGTTAATACTTGGTCGTGGGATCTCAGGGGTTGTGTGTGGTCTCATGGAACGTGCAACTTTCACTAATTGTTGGTATATCAAAATCAGGGATCACTTTGCTATATTCTAATGTTTTGAGTACGCGTGTTACGTAATCCGACATGGTTTGTGATCTTGTGTAGCTGCTACACTTGGGTTGGTTTTGGTGTGTCGCCACACACGTTAGCCATTAGATGAACACTTGTGAGTCGGTTTGGAGTTGGTGCGTTGGTCAAACGTAGTTTATACGTGAGATTGATCGATTTTTGAGATTTTGCACTGGTTATTTTTTGTGTTAATAGGATCGCAGGAGGGGACTTCGAACGCTACGAAGAAAGGGAGGCGAGTGATTTGATTTACCTAGCTCACGATTGCCGGTGAGTAGATTAACATCTATGGGGAAATCGCCCGTATGGCGTTATGCGTCAGGGCTGGATATGATATTATAGCTGCATGTTTATACGAATATGAGTTGATTGCGCATGAGCTTCATTGCATATCATTACTTGTCATGCTTGGACTTGTACCCTTTGGACACTGCACTATTATTGACGGTTCATGTTTCATGAGCACTAATTGTATGCTACACACACACCGATACGCACAACATATACATACGGGATTTTGTATTCGTTAGGGACATTGAGACATTGATTCATATTCCATTGCGCATATGAAAGGTAGCATACCTGTATACCTACATGCTTACACAAATTCCTTGCTATGCCTACATGTTGTAGCTACACATATACCTTTAGGGTATTACATCTTTATTGACAGGTATAGACACATACCTTGCTATAGCTACCTATACCCCTAAGTGATATTGTATTGTCATTTGATATTAAGATGTGGATTATTGTGCTATTGCGTTTATGAAATGCATCATACATACCTGCTTACATGTAGATACACATATCTTGCTATGATTACATGTATACCTCATATGATGCCGCACTTGATTTCGGAGGAAATGGGAACCGCATGATATATTTAATAGTTGTTGCATTTAAATAGCGGTTTTCCCGTAATATGCTCATAATTGCTGCTTTATATTGCATACATCAGTTTTTCGTGGATTATGCATTGAGACATGGATTTCATGTGATTTATGGTTTTGAGAACCGTGGGGGTATTTCAAGAATTTGTTTATTGTTTGAAAACCCGGTTTCCCTTGATATGATATTTCAGTGCGTCCACCAAGAGTTTTCTCGGTTCTGAGACGAAAGAGATTTATATGAGCCGATCCGGACTGACGGAGCCCGAGAGGGATTTATATGGGCCGATCCGGACCGACGGAGCCCGAGATATATGTGTGGGCTGATCCGGACTGACGGAGCCCGAGATATATGTGAGGGCCGATCCGGACTAGCGGAGCCCGATATATGTGTATTTTTGTGTCGATGCTGGACACGGTTTTCATGATGTTTCGATTGTCGGTGTTTTGACACTCAGGTTCCATGATTTGATGTGTCGTTGATAGACTCACAAGGTAGATATCCTCATACATACATATACACACACACATGTATAGTTTTCTTGATGTTTTCGGGTGTCGATATTGGACACTCCGGTTCCGTGAGATTTTACAGGATATCAGGGCCAGTCGTGGTGATGACGCTTGACCGATGAGTATTTATGTGTCGATGATGGACACTAGTTTTCATGATGTCTTCGGGTGTCGATGTTGGACACTCAGGGTCCATCAGACTTACAGGTTATGAGGGCCGATCGGAGGTCCGATTTGAAAAATTTGGGATTTAGATTGTCTTGATGGACACCGGTCTTGCCACGATGAGGATTTCGTGAGGATGACATGTTTTATCCCATACTCCGCATTTATTTGATATGCATTTGTTTCATGTAGATGTAGTACCCAGGTGGTGTGCTTTGATCATGATAGTTACATATTCATATTGTCATACTTATGCTATCAGATTACATGTGATAGATTATCGCTGTTAGTGCATACTTGCGATTACAGTATGATGTTATTTACTATTCACGAGTTGGCAACTCACCCCCCATTGTGCCGCAGTGTTTTGCAGGTCGACCCTCAAAGTAGTTGCGGCAGGGCGCCTTTTTATCTCTACTTTTGCGGATACCGCTACAGTTGGCTGTGAGGCCGTTTGCTATAGGTGGGTTGCAGTTATCCGATGATGTACATTGTATATCTTTTGTATCTAGTACTCTCCATCTACCACCTTTATTTATTGACTTAGAGACGAGTTGTGAGGATCGATGTTGTATATTCTTATGACTCTGGTTGTCGTGCTCGTGTGAGCCGGCCTTTATTGTTGTGGCTTATCTCATTTCCTCGCTATGGCGTCGTATATCTGTTGTGGTTGTTTCCTCCGTTGGGCGAGATTTTCTCCCGTTTAGGAATGCTTTACTTATATCTTATGTTTGTACCCGTTTCGGGACTAGTTTTTACAAAGGAGGTGCTGCCGAAATTTTTATGAAAATAAATTTAAGCTTTAAGTTTTACGTTGAGATTTTAAAGGTGTTCTATTTTTCCGTCTTGTAATATTTTAGATTGTTGAGTTTTTCGGCTTACTTAAATTGCGTTACACCTTTTAACGTTACGTAGTCTAAGTGCTGGTCATGTGCCTAAATTGGGTCGTGACAAAGTTGGTATCAGAGCGCTCGGTTTTACCTTTCGGAGTGTAGCATGACCTTGGTATGATGGAGTAAGTAGCTTAAGCAGAGTAACGTAGCGTGTGTATGTTCCGCGGCATACTTACGACATGGAACTCTGCCTAAGTGACCTTAGTATTTATTATTTGAAATTCTTTCCGTGATTATATACATCCTTATTATTCAATTTCTGTATACTTATCGAATCCTGTGTCCATTTCTAGCCATTATGCCGCCAAAGACTACGAGGGTGCAGAGAGCGGCCGTGAGGGCCGAGGTCAGAGTTGACTCGTCTGAGACGAGGACTGACTAGGGCGGTACGCCTGTTGTGCAGGAGTAGATTGATCCACCTTCGACAGTCCATATGGCTATACTGGGGCCGGTATGCAGAATCTGCCCCAGATGATAGGGTCGTTAATTGAGGCCATTCGAGCGCAGAGACAGGAAGTTATTCGACCTGTTGCGGGTGCCGTGATGGTGCCTACTGTTCAGGCAGTTGTACCTGCAGTTACAGAGGTGATCACCGTATCACTGTCAGAGTTCATGAGGCTGAAGCCACCGGTTTTCACGGGCACTGATGCAGCTGAGGATCCGCAGTCGTTTATCGACCGGATGGCCAGGATATGCCGTTCGCTGAGTTGCTCCGACACGAGATGGGTAGAGTTCGTGAGTTTTTGTCTTAAGGGCCTTGCACAGAAGTTGTGCGAGTCGTTATAGAAGGGAAGAGCCGCAGGTCTTTCTCCTATGTCCTGGACTGAGTTCGTGACGGTGTTTCTTGCACGTTTTCTTCCGCAGAGCGTTAGGGATACTCGAGCGTGCAGTTTCGAGTCGTTACGCAAGACTCAGGGTATGACGGTAGTCGAGTACGATGTGCAGTTCACCGAGCATCTGTGTATGCTCCGTATCTGGTACACACGTAGGAGATGCGGGTAAAGAGGTTCGTTCAAGGCCTGCTTACCCAGTTGTTCCTCGCTATCAGCGTACAACATTATGACACGTATGCAGCAGCGATGGACGCAGCCCTTTTTGTTGAGGAGCGTCTTTCTGAGACGTCGGTTGTCCCGGAACCGAAGAGGGTTCGTACTGGTGTTTTAGAACAGAGAAATAGGTTTAGACGCCGTGAAAGCAATCGTTCAGGCACGGGGAGTAGCAGAGACGTGGGACGAGGCCAGTTGTTCGGCACTTATCCCCAGGAGGGTCAGCAGCCGACGTTTGGTGCTTTAGGTGTGGCAGTCTACATCACATGGTTAGGGATTGTACCGTGATATGTCAGAGAGTGGCAGCCGTACCACAGGTGACCTTACCACCTTCTCCACCTCAGAGAGCGTTGTCTCTTATACCTGTTGGTGCTCTGCGTCACACTCATGTATAGAGAGGTCAGGGTCACGGCGGTTTTGTTCCGAGGGGACGAGGTGGCAGAGGCGGAGGTCAGCCAGTTGCCAGTAGAGGGCAGGCTCTGGTGTTTGCCTTGACTCATCAAGACGCGCAGGCTTCCAATGCAGTGGTTTCAGGTACTCTTTCTGTATGTTCTTTTGAGGCACATGTTTTTTTTGATCCGGGATCTACGCATTCGTATGTTTCTACACACTTTGTGCCGAGGTTGGGCCGAGAGTCGTGTTTGCTAGATCAGCCGCTTGTGGTGATTACTCCTGTTGGTGATTCTTTTGTCGCACGACATGTGTTTCGGTCGTGTGCTGTTTGTATTGGAGATAGAGATTTGTCCGTCGACTTGATCCTTCTAGATATGTTGGACTTCAACGTTCTCCTTGGCATGGACTGGTTAGCTGCTTGCTATGCATCCATGGACTGCCGTGAAAAGACAGTCAGTTTTAGTTTTCCGGGAGAGTCTGTTCGGGTTGTGTAGGTGGACCGTGGTGCCGCCCCTCACAGTTTGATTTCATCCCTTTGCACTAGTCGACTTTTGAGGAGGGGATGTCAGGGATTCTTGGCTTTCATTTGTGATACTAGAGCCACAGTTACCTGGTTTGCCGCAAGAGCGCGATATTGAGTTTTGCATTGATCTGATTCCTAGAACGGGGCCTATTTCTATACCGCCTTACTGGATGGCTCCGGCGGAGCTTAGAGAGCTTAAAGATCAATTGCAAGAGTTGCTTGATAAGGGACTTGTGCGTCCGAGTGTTTCTCCTTGGGGAGCTCCTGTGCTGTTCGTCAAGAAGAAGGACGGCAATTTTAAGTTGTGTATTGATTATCTTCAATTGAACCAAGTTACGGTGCGGAATAGGTATCCTTTACCTCTCATTGACGATTTTTTTGATCAGCTCCAGGGCGCGAAACATTTTTCAAAGGTTGATTTACGTTCAGGTTATCATCAGTTGCGGGTTCGGAATGATGACGTTCCGAAGACTGCTTTTCGTACACGCTACGGGCATTATGTGTTTCTGGTGATGTCGTTCGGACTCTCCAATGCCCCAAAGCGTTAATGGATCTGATGAACCGGATTTTCAGGCCGTTTCTCGACCAGTTTATTATAGTGTTTATTGATGACATTCTGGTCTACTCTAGGAGTCGTGAGGAGCATGAGCAGCACTTAAGGATTGCTTTGCAGACATTGAGAGAGCACCAACTATATGTTAAATTCTCAAAGTGCGCATTTTGGCTTGATAGAGTTGACTTCCTGGGTCATGTGGTGACTGGAGATGGTATTCTTGTGGACCCGAGGAAGATCGAGGCTGTACAGCTTTGGGCCAGACCTGTATCCGTGACGGATGTCCGCAGCTTTTTGGGTTTAGCTGGTTATTGCCACCGCTTCGTGCAGGATTTTTTGAGTATCGCTGCATCGTTGACCGGACTGACCCGGAAGGGGGTTCCTTTCTTTGGACTGATCCGTGCGAGCAGAGTTTTCAGCAGTTGAATACTCGGTTGACGACTGCACCAGTTATGTCTTTGCCTTCTGGATCGGGTGGCTTTATTGTTTACTGCGATGCGTCTCGAGTGGGGCTCGGTTGCATACTGATGCAGCATGATTGAGTGATTGCTTATGCTTCTAGGCAGCTGAAGAAACACGAGCAGAATTACCCCACTCACGATCTTGAGATGGCCATGGTGGTTTTTACATTGAAGATTTGGACACTGCTTGTACATGGAGTCGTGTCAGATTTTCATAGACCATAAGAGCTTGAAGTACATCTTCCAGCTGCGGGACCTGAATCTGAGACAGCGTCGGTGGATGGAGCTTGTGAAGGATTATGATTGTGAGATCCTTTATCACCCGGGCAAGGCGAATGTGGTAGCTGATGCTTTGAATCATGGTCCCGGGGGTAGCTTGTCCCAGTTGAGCTCAGTTCAGAGATAGTCATCTACAGATTGGCATATCTTGTGCGACGGTAGAGTTCAGTTTGAGTTCACTTCTACTGGGGGACAGCTTGCTCTTGTCCGCGCCCGTCCACTTCTACTTGATCGTATCCATGAGGCGCAGCCTAGTGGTGCCCGTTTGTCTGAGATTCTTGAGCTTTTTCAGCAGGGTACAGATTCGGAGTTAGTGATTGATGACCAAGGTGTGCTACGATACGGGACTTGCTTGTGTATACTAGATATTGATGGGTTGAGACGCGAGATCCTAGGGCAGGCACATCAGTCAGCCTTTAGCGTTAATCCAGGTTCCACCAAGATTTACTGAGATTTGAGAGACGTTTACTGGTGGGAAGGGATGAAACGCGATGTGTCGGATTTTGTTTCGAGGTGCCTGACTTGTCAGCAAGTCAAGGATGAGCATCAGAGACCGGCAAGAGAGTTGCAGCCTTTACCCGTTCCAGAGTGGAATTGGGAGTAGATTTCCATGGACTTTGTTGTGGGTCTACCCAGGACTAGTCGGGGTATGACTCCTTTTGTGTGATTATTGAACGGTTGACGAAAGCGGCTCACTTCGTTCCAGTGAAGACCACTTTCGGTTATGCTCAGTATGCTCAGTTGTATATAGATGAGATTGTGCGTTTGCACGGAATTCCCACATGCATTGTATATGACAGGGGTACCCAGTTTACTAGCCGTCTTTGGCAGAAGCTTCAGGAAGCTTTGGGTACCCGGTTGAGTTCCGCTTTCCATCCGCAGACCGATGGTCAGTCAGAGCGGACGATACAGACTCTAGAGGATATTCTTCGGGCGTGCGTGCTTGATTTTGGTGGCAGTTAGGATCGTCACGTGCCGTTGATTGAGTTCTTCTACAACAACAGCTTTCAGGAGACTATTCAGATGGCACCTTTTAAGGCTTTATATGGTAGGAAGTGTCGATCGCCAGTCTGTTGGACCGAACTCAGTGAGAGTAGGGTTTTGGGACCCCAGCTAGTTCAGGAAACTACGGAGAAGATCCAGCAGATTCAAGACAGGATGAGAGCAGCCCAGTGCAGACAGAAGTCATATGCCGACCATCGTCGTCGCAGACTTGAGTTCGCAGTGGGGGATCATGTATTCCTGCGGATTTCTCTGGTGAAGGGCGTTATGAGATTTGGGAGAAAGGGGAAGCTCAGTCCCCGATTTGTAGGTCCTTTCGAGACCTTGAGCGAGTTGGTGCCGTTGCTTATCGTTTGGCGCTCCAGCCCAGTTTTCCGGATGTTCACCCCATGTTCCATGTGTCGATACTTCGTAGATACCTTCATGATCCTTCTTACATGATTCAGCACCAGACCGTTGAGCTTGAGCGCGATCTTTCGTTCACCGAGCAGCCGGTAGTTATATTGGATCGGCAGGTGAAGAAATTTCGGTCAAAGGTCATGCCATCTGTGAAGATTCCTTGGTGTATCCCGACTAGTGAGGAGATCACTTGGGAGGCCGAGAGCAAGATGCGGAAGAAATTCCCTCATCTCTTTGAAGGTACGCTTTGTTAGAATTTTTAATTCGGGGACGAATTTTCTTTAAGGGGGAGATTGTAACACCTTAGAAATGCGGTTAGTGTTAATTAAGCGTTAATGCGGGTTTTAGAGGAAAAGTTTACCAAATCAGGTTCCTCACATTTTATAGCAATTAATTAATATTTTTTTATTATTTGTTATGGCTTGCACACACACGTGCATGTTAATAAGAGAATTAGTTAGTGTTAATCTTGTTAAGTGACCATGAAAACCCTTAACCTAACCCTTAATATTTGTTGTGAGAATATATTTCCAATTGTGTTTTGGATTGAGAGAGAGGTGGCTAGATGAGTCATGGGACATTAATGGTTGCATTAATGGAGGTGAGGGAGAGAGTGAGGGTAAGGGTTAAGCTCACACTACACTCACCTCTCATCATTTTTATCTCTCACTCTCTCTCATTCTTTCTCACTCTCAATTATTTCTCATCTTCTCAAACCCCAAACTGAACTCTCACTACCCCATCTCAAATCCTTGCAAAAATTCACTAAAATTCGATTTAAACACTTCAAAAGTCTTGTTTTAGCCACTATGATGCCTTGGAGCTTGGAAAGATTTGATTTTTTGAGCGAGAAGTAAGTCCATGTCACGCACCCCACGAACTTGCGGGGAGGCGGAATATATGAAAAACGATTATCAAAGCTTCGTAACACGGACTTGAGCGCATGAATCGTATCTAAACCGTTACTAGCAAACTACGAGAGGTTTAACTACTCGTATTCGAAGTTATACCTCACGTTACTTGTCCTTCGGGACTTCATCGCTGTCCTCCACTCCTCGTAGACTCCTTGGAACATCGACACCTCAACGGCCTCCTCGAGTCAAAGACGATCCACCCGAGAGCTCCTACGCCAAGCTTGATCTCTAACTTGAGATAACTAGGTTGCTCAAAGTGCTAATCTAAGCTACCTAGGGGATATAGAGTGAGGTTATGGATGTATTAGTCTAGCTAACCCTTGATCTCAACACTTGAGAGGTTAGGGTTAGGGTTTCAAGAATGAGAGAGCTTGAGGAGAGAGAAGGTGATGATAAGAATCCTTTTGGATGAATGAAATCATTTGTGTATATATGAAACATATGATAATATTAAGTAAATAACAAACAATGAATTATCACCATGTTTCATTAATACACTAAGTGATTCATCACATGAGTCATATAAAACATTAAATGAATCATTAACTCAATGTATGAATCACTACATGACTCATTAATCCAATTAATGCATATGCCACCTTAACCCCCAAGTCACCATGCTTCTAGAAGCTTCCCGGAAAATTACGAGAACGCCCCTCCAATCCATGAAAACACGGAAAAACTTTAGACTGTATAAATCCAATAACCTGCTACTAGAATCTGGCTTAAACCAAAGCCGACTAGTAAAAACTGTCCGAACGTCGTACGTGTGTTTAAACACGTATGCGTCCGAACTCTTGTCGTAAAACCATACGACCTCTATATCGTTTCGCCTGGAGCAGGGAAACTCTCTGTGTAGGACTCTAAAGAATCGACACTATGCTGGCAGTGGGTTTAACCACAGACCGCAAGCGGCACTAGCTGTACGTAACGGTCCCCAGGTAGATGTCGATAAGAAGGCCGATGAGGAAACCCATCTGAACTCCTACTGAGCCTACTGTGACAATCTCCATACAGTCTGGTCTGTTCGTCTAAGACTATCGCATATCGAGCCTAGGGGGCGGCAAGCGTCAGTCCCCTGATAGCGGTATAAGTCGTGTCGGAGCGTAGCCCATTACACCCTGAGAAACTACTGGAACCTACCAGTAAATCTCGCTTGCCCTGGCTAGGGACTTTGCGTAATGGCTCTCTGACACAGCGCGATATCAACTCCCAATACCGGGAGAGACGAATCCTGTCTAACCGCCACTGCCTCCAAGTGCTCGGGACTGCACCCAACTGCTACGTGTTTGCACGACTCCTTTGAGCCGTGGTAGAGTAGCAATCTAAGAACAGTAGGACACACTCGAGGCGAAGTACCAGTGTCAAGTCTGCGGACTATGCTGTACTCATGTCACCTGGGAACTGTTAAGTGACGATTGGTATAATACCAACCAACAGTTCCCCTGCGAGTCCTGTCCGGTGTACCCGTAACCTAACGAGCACCTGTATACTATCTCCAGTACGACGTACTGATGGCTGTGGGACAGACCATCTTCCCAACTGGGATAAGAAGCGTACACACTAGTCTGCTCTGGAGTATCGATGCCCAGTCTCGATAATCCTATGACTAGGGACAAGTATAGGATGTTGCTTATAGACTACCCAGCCCCCACTAGTGTGTCTGCCTTCACAACGCTGGTAATTAAGCAAAGATCCTATGGGCTCTAATAATATGTATGAGTGACACGTTACAAGAAACATATGCACATATTAAAGTAGACACAACCCAAGTAGCATACTGCCATCTTTAGCAAGACTGTATATACAACTGTGAATATCCCAAGCTTCCATTAAGTAATATACATACAAGTATGATACAATAATGGCCCCTAGGGCATATACACTAACAATCTCCCACTTGCACTAGGGCCATGAGCTGGCATATCGTAGACCTATCATCTCGAATAGCCTCTCGAACTGCGTCTGAGGAATGACCTTTATGAATGGATCAACAATGTTATTCTCCATCTCTACTCTTTTCACCTCGATCTCCCGGCGATCTACGATCTCCCTGATCAGGTGATACTGCCTTAAGATGTGTCTGGATTTCTGATGGGACCTGGGTTCCTTCGCTAAAGCTATAGTGTCGTTGTTGTCACAATACAGAGGTATTGGATCAACACTGGTAGGAACTACCTGAAGTTCTGTGAGGAACTTCTTCATCCAGACAGCTTCTTTTACGGCATCACAAGCAGCTATGTACTCCGCTTCCATTGTTGAGTCAGCAACGGTCTCCTTCTTGGAACTCTTCCAACAGACCGCCCCTCCATTGAGGGTAAAGACATAACCCGACATGGATTTGGAGTCATCCTTGTCACTCTGGAAGCCGGAGTCGGTAAAGGCCTCCATCTGGTGGTCTTTTCCGCCATACACCAAGAACATCTCCTTAGTCCTCCTCAGGTACTTGAGAATGTTCTTTACGGCTATCCAGTGCTTCTCCCCTGGGTTTGCTTGATACCGGCTTACTACGCTCAAAGCGTATGCTACATCTGGTCTGGTACATAACATCGCATACATTATAGAGCCTACCGCAGAAGCGTAGGGTATAATCGACATGCGATCCCTTTCCAAATCAGTCTTGGGAGACATATCTTTGGAGAGGGTGATTCCGTGACAAGCCGGTAGGTTACAATGCTTAGAATCATCCATACTTAATCTCTACACTATGGTGTCTATGTACCTGGACTGTGAAAGTCCCAACATCCTTTTTGACCTATCACGATAGATCCGGATCCCCAGAATGTAGGTGGCATCATCCAGGTCTTTCATGGAGAATTTCTGTGATAAGAATCTTTCGACTGACTGTAACATAGGAATATCATTTCCTATTAGGAGAATGTCATCCACGTACAAGACGAGGAATATTACAGCTCTCTCTACAATCTTACTGTATATGCATGGTTCATCTGGATTTTTGATAAAGTCGAATTCTTTGACAGCATCATCAAAACAGATGTTCCAACTCCGCGATGCTTGCTTTAGTCCATAATTGGACTTAAGCAACTTGCATACTTTACCGCTGCTCCCACTTTGAATGAATCCCTCTGGCTGATCCATATAGACGCTCACTTCCAAATTACTATTTAGAAAAGCCGTCTTTACGTCCATCTGCCGGATTTCATAATCGTGGAATGCAGCAATAGCAAGAAGGACCCGAATGGATTTAAGCATAGCCACTGGAGAAAAGGTTTCATCATAGTCCAAACCAGGTCTTTGACGGAAACCCTTTGCAACAAGTCTAGCCTTATAGGTTTCAACCTGTCTATCTACACCAATCTTCTTTTTGAAGATCCATTTGCATCCTACGGGTTTTACCCCATCTGGAGCAATGTCCAAAGTCCATACTTTGTTAGTGTACATGGTCTCCATTTCAGTCCGCATTGCATCCAGCCATTTTACTGAGTCACCGCGCTGAATGGCTTGCTGGAAGCTAGTAGGCTCATCATAGTCAATAGTGCAATCCTCTCTATCCCCGTCTATGAGAAAACCGTAGTATCTCTCGGGCGGAAGAGACTACCTACTACTCTTGCGGAGTGGCGTTGGGATGTCCGTTTCTTCTGAAACCACTGGTTCTACCAAGCTTTCAGTAATAGCTTGTGGTTCTGGAATTTCTTCCAGTTCTATTGCGCTCCCACTTATCTGATTTTCTAAAAAATCAGTTTCCAAGAAGCGAGCATTATGAGAAAAAAATATCTTTTGTTCCTCTGCGTAATAGAAATAATATCCTTTGGAGTTCTTTGGATATCCCACAAACTTACAATGTACTAATCGTGCCTCGAGCTTGTCCGCATGCTGTTTCTTTACAAAAGCTGGACATACCCATATCTTAATATGCTTAAGATAGGGTTTCTTTCCACACCACATCTGATACGGTGAAGTAGGCACAATCTTAGTTGGAACTCGGTTCAAAAGGTATGCAGCTGATTCTAGTGCATATCCCAGAATGATAGTGGTAACTCATTTTTACTTACCATGGAACGAACCATATCCAATAAGGTTCGATTCCTTCTTTCCAATACACCGTTGTGTTGTAGTGTGTATGGAGGAGTAAGCTGAGAGATAATTCCATTCTCTTTTAAGTAACCTAGGAACTCGGCACTTAAGTATTCACCACCTCGATCAGATCTCGATGTCTTGATACTTTTGCATGTTTGGTTTTCCACTTCATTCTTGTATTCTTGGAATTTCTCAAAGGCCTCGGATTTATGTTTCATTAAGAAGACATATCCATACCTAGAGAAATCATCCGTAAAAGTAATGAAGTAGGAATAACCACCTCACGCTTGTGTAGACATTGGACAGCACACATCACTGTGTATGAGTCCCAAGAGCTCGCTCGCTCTTACTCCGTGTCCAGTAAACGGAGTCTTTGTCATCTTTCCCATGAGACAAGATTCACAAGTAGCATAAGATTGATATTCGAAACGGATTCAAATATCCTTCTCTATGTAACTTAGTTAATCGTGTTTCATTGATGTGACCTAGTCTACAATACCATAAGAAAGCCTGATTTATTTCTGGATATTGAAAACCTGAGCTTGACCTAATACGTATATACCGTTATCTAATATACCTGACCCAATCAGAACTTGATTTAGGTGGATGTTAACTACATCGCTTACGAATGTAAAATCATATCCCTCTCTCGAAAGTGAGGATACTGATATGATATTACAAGTCATACTAGGTATATATAAACAGTTACGTAAAATCAATATTTTCCCACTTGTCAAACCTAGGCGATATTCTCCTACGGATTCAGCGTTCACTGTCATTCCGTTTGCAACTTTGAGAGACCAATCACCTACCTTTATAACTCTACGGTTTCTCAAAGCATGTAATGAATTACAGATATGAGATCCTTCTCCGGTATCTAGTACCCAGGAAGTAGAGTTAATTGACATACAGTTCTCAATTACAAATACACTATAGGCCGAAGTCACAACATGCTTCGTATTCTGGCTACTGGCTTCCAAAGCCCTGCAATCATTCTGCCAATGCCCAATCCCATAACAATAGGAACGTCCCTCTTTTACTATATCCAGTCCCGAAACTATTGCCCTTCTCTTTCCTTCTACTTCCCTGGTTTCCTTCAGGGTAGGAGGAAGAGATTGTAGAATCAAGTCAGTATCTGACTCGTTTCCCAACGTGGTCTCCAGTTCCTTAAGCTTATCAATACAACTAGTCATTGTAAGGACGTTGTCCCCTACAAATGACCCGACAACCAACCTCGCTTGAATTAATTCGTTCGAGGTCTCATATCTTCTGATATGAGATTGCTCTCCATATAAACCTTTGTTATGGAGAAAGATGGAAACTGAGTCCATCTTCTCGTGCTGCTTCTGGTATACACCATCAACTGAAGCTAACACGAGGCACTTAGCTTTTGCTTTATCCTTTCCCCTTGTCTGATGGATATTCATATCCGTGACAGTGGAAACTGGACATGGGACGGCGGGATCTCGAGTAGTAATAGGGTGGTCCAGCATGTCATAGGCAATGGATATCTGGACAGACCTTTGCCAGTCATATAAGTCAGATTCAGTCAATTTGTTATCTAGATGTAACCTAGTCGTGGTCACAAGGTCGCTGCAATTAAGAGAGAGAAGAAAACACTTTTAGCATGATGCTCTTGCAAGTTTAGAGTGGTTTTTAATTTATCTAAACAGGATGGCTCCCACTGTTTCTCGAATCCTTCCTCAAACCATAAAAGAAGAATTAACTAGGACTATTCTCACCGTACAATACTTGCTTAACCTTTCAGCCAGGTCAGTGTCGATACTTCGAGGGAGGTTTTCCAACGCTTTCGCGAAGTTCCTTAATTAAAGAACCTCTTTTCTCTGGGGGCGTAACCCCGCTGACACCTTTCTAGGCACCTACTTGGTTTATAGCATTGATCGTTAAGTGACGAATCTCCTGATAAGTATTATATACTCACAGTAGGATCGGAATCCAAAATATCATCGTATGATAATGTTGAAGGAATCCTACCAACATTCATCAAACTCCAAAATGGTATGCAATACTAGCAAATTTCAGTTTCTTTAGAAATTCCCGATGTGGATTTTTGCCCCATGCTCTTATGACCTTGACTTTGGCCAAACAAATCATAAGTCACATGTTAAGTTCTACCCGTCATTTTCCAGGTTAATTTGAACCCATCCGTACATACCCTTGACTTTGGCCAAACAAGGTAGTACGACTATCCCAAACCAACGCATCTATCTATGCTACATATGAATATCCAACAGCTACCAAACACTGTGCCTTGACTTTGGCCAAACAAACACAGCTTTAATACTATTGACTATCAATATGAAATGACGGAGGGCTACGACTGGTTTTGGAAAAACCATGAACGTAGTGAACTTGATATAATCAAAGGAACCTGATACTTTTCAAAAGAAGTGGTTAAAGCTCCGCAATTAAAAATTCTGATCTTTTAAAATAACCGAGTGGTTTCTTTTAAATTTGTTCCAACGACTTAACTTTGGTTTATTTTCTTTGCATTATAATAATGCGTCCTATCATTTATCCTATCATTGCAGAAAACAACGAAAATACCACGTCCTCTTATGCCATCCGCATTCGCCACGGGGTCCCGTCATCACCCGTTAGGTTACTTAACTAACGACAGAGCGGGGGCTGGGCTAGCTGTAAGTCCATGCTATCTCTCCCAGTACTTTCGGGCATGCGGAATTTGATAAAAAACGATTTTTATAGAGGTGGTAACATGGACTTAAAACCCGGATCTTTGTTAAACATCTAACTAACAACCTAACTAGGAGTCGTTAACTACTCGGTTAGGGGTTTATACCTTACTTGTCTTGAACTCCTTCGTCTTCAAACTCCGATGGTGGTCCGGATCGGCTTCTTCCCGTTGTCTCCTTACGCCGAAGATAGATCCACCTGAAAGCTTCAACCTTTCGGCTCCTTCTTCGATCTTTGAAGAAACTAGTTCACTCGGTTTGCTAAACCTTGTGAACTAGAGTGAGTAGAGAAGAGTTTGTATGGGATTTTATCTATGGTTCTTGGTTCTCAACTCATGAGACAAGTGAACCATAGAGTCAAGAGAGGGAGAGCAAGAGGAGGAAGATGAGAGCTCAAGAACAAGAGAGAGAATGAGCATGAAAGAAAATGAGAGAAGACTTTTCTCATTTGGCTCTCATAATCCAAAACAATCATAACACATCATATCAATCAAGTATTATGTGATGGTTTAAGCAACCATAACCATATCATTTCATGCACTCCTTTTGCACAAAAGAGCAAGCAAGCAAAAGTCTTTGCCATGAAATGATAGCTATGGTTATCATGATGGTCAACTAGTCAAGCCTAGTCAACCGGTCAACAAAGTCAACAAGTCAACAAAAGTCAACAAAGTCAACAACTCAACAACCATGTCACCATAATACCTAATTAATATAATTGTTAATCACATATCATATTCTCATTAGGGTTGAGCAAAAAGTCAATAGTCAACTGTCAACGGTCAACAACCCTAATGAGAATCCTCTGCCTCTGTCTCTCCGTCAACTGTGCATACACACCCGCATCAGCGTTCCGAGGAATACGAATGCATACTGGATAAATCCAATCCCAAAAGGTACACTAGGATCTGGCTTAAACCAAAGCCCGCTAGTGTAAACTGTCCGGACACTGTACGTGCACAAGTGCACGGATGTGACCGAACCCTGTCGCAAAACCATGCGACCTGTCGCAAAACCATGCGACCTCTACTCTTTTGCCTAAAGGAGAATAGCTTTCTGTGTGGGACTCTAAAGACTCGACACTACGCTGGCAGTGGGTTTAACCACAGACCGCAAGCGGCACTAGCTGTGCGTAACGGTCCGCAGGTAGATGCCGACAAGAAGATTGACGAGGTGAAACCCATCTGAACTCCTACTGAGCCTGAATGTGACAATCTGCGTACAGTCCGGTCTGTTCGTCTGATACATCGCATGGAGGGCCTAGGGGGCGGTAAACGTCAGTCCCCCAATAGCGGTACAAGTCGTGTCGAAGTGAAGCCCAAAACACCCTGAGATAACACTGGAAGACTACCAGTATATCTCGATTGCCCTGGCCAGGGACTACTCGTGTAATGGATCTCCTAGACACAGCGCGATGTCAACCCCCAATACCGGGAGAGACGAATCCTGTCTAACCGTCACTGCCTCCAAGTGCTTCGGGACTGCACCCAACTACCACCTGTTTGCACGACTCCTTTGAGCCGTGGTAGGGTAGTAATCAAAGTACAGTAGGAACACACTCGAGGCGAAGTGACAGTGTCAAGTCAGCGGACTAAGCTGTACTCATGTCACCTGGGAACTGATAACTGACGATAGGCATAATACCAACTAGTCAGTTCCCGACGAGTCCTGTCCAGTGTACTCGTAACCCAACGAGCACCCGCATACTATCTCAAGTACGACGTACCGACGGCTGTGGGACAGACCGTCTCCCACACTGGGATGAGAAGCGCATGCTCTAGTCTACTCCGGAGTATCGATGCCCTGTCTCGATAGTCCTGCGACCTGGGACCTGCATAAGGATGTTCTTATGGATTACCCAGCCCCACTAGTGTGACTGCCATCACAACGCTGGTAATCAAGCAAAGATCCTAAGGGCTCCACTAATGTGTATAGGCGATATACTAAAATAAACACATGTACACATTAAAGTAGAAACAAACCAAGTAGCATACTACTATTTTGAGCAAGATTGTATATACAAGGTGAATATCCCAAGCTTCCATTAAGTAATATACAAACTAGTATGATACAGTAATGGCCTCTAGGGCATATACACTAACACTAGCACAGGTGTAAAACATAAGTGACGTCTAATAGCTATTATATATAGATATTGTACATTCGTCAAACGCAATAATAAGCATTCCAGATCACAGATGAACTTTATTGGATATACTAGCAATCCACATTTGCTTTGAGCCTGCAATAAAAGACGGATTACACAGTTGTGATGAATAGCCATTACCCCAACCCTAGACCCCTATGGGTACGGCAAACTACCCACCAAGTACCCAAAGTGAAGCGGTCTCCCTCAACAACGTGAGTAGGACACTAAACACTTCAACGTACCCGGTAGTTTGTGTACCCCGCCTTGGGTCTATCCTAGGAGAAAAAATAGTAAAAAGAAATAATACAACGGTGGCTACAACCGCAACCTGGATGCTCCCCGCAAAAGAATATTACATCATATTACATTTACATCGAATGAATGAATATTAAACCCATCTCCAACCCTGGCTAATCATCACAACACTCTAATCAAGTCCATATACACAAACAGGAAACATTATAGAAATGTGTAACCCCCTGCCAACTGACATACTAGCAGTTAGGGGAGGTTTACGAACACATTAAACATTATAGATAAAATCCCAATTTGCAAATAACTTAGAACATCGATCAACAACCTTTTCTCGTGTCTACCCCAAAAGCAAACCAGCACTGAAATAACCTGGGCAGAAACAGAACATACTGGAAAACAGAAAACCATAAAATATGAATTACAGAGGAAATCCGAGTCAACTCGGAGTTGACTCGGCGGCGGATCCGCGGCCAAAAGCACCATCTTGCCGCGGATCCGCGGCCATCTTGCCGAGTTAGGGTCTCGTATTTTCTCAGAATTCTTATATTTCCCTGCGTTGAATTTTAAGGCATATCAAATAATTTTTTAGACATGTTTAGAATTAACAGAACTGTTAGGGCAAGGTTTTTCGTTTTTCGCATTTTTCCGTCGATCGAACTTCTAATTAGTTGCTAACAAGCTAGTAATTGTTTAGTTGACTCTGATACCACTGTAAGTCCATGTCACGCATCCCACGAACTTGCGGGGAGGCGGAATATATGAAAAACGATTATCAAAGCTTCGTAACACGGACTTGAGCGCATGAATCGTATCTAAACCGTTACTAGCAAACTATGAGAGGTTTAACTACTCGGATTCGAAGTTATACCTCACGTTACTTGTCATTCGGGTCTTCATCGCTGTCCTCCACTCCTCGTAGGCTCCTTGGAACATCGGCACCTCAACGGCCTCCTCGAGTCAAAGACGATCCACCCGAGAGCTCCTACGCCAAGCTTGATCTCTAACTTGAGATAACTAGGTTGCTCAAAGTGCTAATCTAAGCTACCTAGGGGATATAGAGTGAGGTTATGGATGTATTAGTCTAGCTAACCCTTGATCTCAACACATGAGAGGTTAGGGTTAGGGTTTCAAGAATGAGAGAGCTTGAGGAGAGAGAAGGTGATGATAAGAATCCTTTTGGATGAATGAAATCATTTTTGTATATATGAAACATATGATAATATTAAGTAAATAACAAACAATGAATTATCACCATGTTGCTTTAATACACTAAGTGATTCATCACATGAGTCATATAAAACATTAAATGAATCATTAACTCATTGTATGAATCACTACATGACTCATTAATCCAATTAATGCATATACCACTTTAACCCCCAAGTCACCATGCTTGTAGAAGCTTCCCGGAAAATTACGAGAACGCCCATCCAATCCGTGAAAACACGGAAAAACTTTAGACTGTATAAATCCAATAACCTGATACTGGAATCAGGCTTAAACCAAAGCTGACTAGTAAAAACTGTCCGAACGTCGTACGTGCGTTTAAACACGTATGCGTCCGATCTCTTGTCGTAAAACCATACGACCTCAATATCGTTTCGCCTGGAGCAGGGAAACTCTCTGTGTGGGACTCTAAAGACTCGACACTATGCTGGCAGTGGGTTTAACTACAGACCACAAGCGGCACTAGCTGTACGTAACGGTCCCCAGGTAGATGTCGATAAGAAGGCCGATGAGGAAACCCATCCGAACTCCTACTAAGCCTGATGTGACAATCTCTGTAAAGTCCGGTCTATTCGTCTAAGACTATCGCATATCGAGCCTAGGGGGCGGCAAGCGTCAGTCCCCTAATAGCGGTATAAGTCGTGTCGGAGCGTAGCCCATTACACCCTGTGAAACTACTGGAACCTACAAGTAAATATCGCTTGCCCTGGACAGGGACTTTGCGTAATGGCTCTCTGACACAGCGCGATATCAACTCCCAATACCGGGAGAGACGAATCCTGTCTAACCGCCACTACCTCCAAGTGCTCGGGACTGCACCCAACTGCTACCTGTTTGCACGACTCCTTCGAGCCGTGGTAGGGTAGCAATCTAAGAACAGTGGGACAAACTCGAGGCGAAGTAGCAGTGTCAAGTCTGCGGACTATGTTATACTCATGTCACCTGGGAACTGTTAACTGACGATTGGTATAATACCAACCAACAGTTCCCCTGCGAGTCCTGTCCGGTGTACCCGTAACCTAACGAGCACCTGTATACTATCTCCAGTACGACGTACTGATGGCTGTGGGACAGACCATCTCCCCAACTGGGATAAGAAGCGTACACACTAGTCTACTCTGGAGTATCGATGCCCGGTCCCGATAATCCTACGACTAGGGCCAAGTATAGGATGTTGCTTATAGACTACCCAGCCCCCACTATTGTGACTGCCATCACAATGCTGGTAATCAAGCAAAGATCCTATGGGCTCTACTAATATGTATGAGTGATACGTTACAAGAAACATATGCACATATTAAAGTAGACACAAGCCAAGTAGCATACTACCATTTTTAGCAAGACTGTATATACAACTGTGAATATCCCAAGCTTCCATTAAGTAATATACAAACAAGTATTTATTTTGTTGTGTTGCCTCAAAGTTATGGCTTAGAACACTAAAGGTTTAGTTTTGTGCAAATATCGTAGTTTTAGGGTCAACTTGAGATCTCTGTGATCTGCTGTAGAACCAGGTATTTGTTGGAAAAGTTCCCATCACAGTGACCTAGTATAGTGAGCTAGAACCCACCATAAAAACCTGAGACCCAATCTCTAATTCGGGGCCGCAGATTTAATGGTTCTGGCCGCAAATTGCGGCCCGAGTAGGGGCTTGGGGGTTGATTCTTGGTCGTAGGGTCTCTGGGGTTGTGTGTGGTCTCGTGGAATGTGAAACTTTCACTAATTGTTGGTATATCAAAATCTGGGATCACTTTTCTATATTCTATTGTTTTGAGTATGCGTGTTACGTGATCCGACACGGTTCATGATCTTGTGTAGCTGCTACACTTGGGTTGGTTTTGGTGTGTCGCCACACGCGTTAGCCGTTAGACGAACACTTGTTAGTCGGTTTGGAGTTGGTGCGTTGGTCAAACGTAGTGTGTACGTGAGATTGATCGATTTCAGAGATTTAGCATTGGTTATGTTTTGTGTTAATAGGAACACAGGCGGGGACTTCGGACGCTGCGAAGAAAGGGAAGCGGGTGATTGGATTTACCTAGCTTACGATTGTCGGTGAGTTGATTAACATCTATGGGGAAATCGCCCGTATGGCGTTATACGTCAGGGCTGGATATGATATTATAGCTGCATGTTTATACGCATATGAGTTGATTGCGCATGAGCTTCATTGCATACCATTACTTGTCGTGCTTGGACTTGTACCCTTTGGACACTGCACTATTATTGACGGTTCATGTTTCACGAGCACTGATTGTATGCTATACACACACACCATCGGTAATTGACATGATATGCATAACATATACATACGGGATATTGTATTGGTTAGGGACATTGAGACATTGATTTATATTCCATTGCGTATATGAAAGGTAGCATACCTGTATACCTACATGCTTATATATATACCTTGCTATGCCTACATGTTTTAGCTACACATATACCTTTAGGGTATTAAATCTTTATTGACAGGTATAGACACATACCTTGCTATAGCTACCTATACCCCTAAGTGGTATTGTATTGTCATTTGATATTGAGATGTGGATTATTGTGCTATTGCGTTTATGAAATGCATCATACATACCTGCTTACATGTAGACACACATATCTTGCTATGATTACATGTACACCTCATATGATGCTGCACTTGATTTCGGAGGAAATGGGAACCACATGATATATTTAATAGCTGTTGCATTTAAATAGGGGTTTTCCCGTAATATGCTCATAATTGCTGCTTTATGTTGCATACATCAGTTTTTCGTGGATTACGCATTGAGACATGGATTTCATGTGATTTATGGTTTTGATAACCGTGGGGGTATTTCAAGAATTTGTGTGTTGTTTGAAAACCCGGTTTCCCTTGATATGATATTTCAGTGCGTCCACCATGAGTTTTCTCGGTTCTGAGATGAGAGAGATTTATATCGGCCGATCCGGAATGACGGAGCCCGAGAGGGATTTATATCGGCCGATCCAGATTGACGAAGCCCGAGGCCCGATCCGGACTGACGAAGCCCGATATATATGTAAGGGCCGATCCGGACTGACGGAGCCCAAGATATATGTGAGGGCCGATCCGGACTGATGGTGCCCGATATATGTGTATTTTCGTGTCAATGCTGGACATGGTTTTCATGATGTTTCGAGTGTCGGTGTTTGACACTCAGGTTCCATGATTTGATGTGTCGTTGATAGACACACGAGGTAGATATCCTCATACACACACACACATGTATAGTTTTCTTGATGTTTTCGGGTGTCGATGTTGGACACTCCGGTTCCATGAGATTTTACAGGATATCAGGGCCAGTCGTGGTGACGGTGCTTGACCGTTGAGTATTTATGTGTCGATGCTGGACACTAGTTTTCATGATTTCTTCGGGTGTCGATGTTGGACACTCAGGGTCCATGAGACTTACTGGTTTTGAGGGCCGATCGGAGGGCCGATTTGAGGAATTTGGGATTTAGATTATTTTGATGGACACTGGTCCTGCCACGATAAGGATTCCGTGAGGATGACATTTTTTATCCCATACTCCGCATTTATTTGATATGCATTTGTTTCATGTAGATGTAGTACCCTGGTGGTGTACTTTGATCATGATAGTAGCATATTCATATTGCCATACTTATGCTATCAGATTACATGTGATAGATTATCGCTGTTAGTGCATACTTGCGATTACAGTATGATGTTATTTACTATTCACGAGTTGGCAACTCAAACCCCTTTGTGCCGCAGTGTTTTGCAGGTCTGATCCTCAAAGTAGTCGCGGCAAGGCGCCTTTTTATCTCTACTTTTGCGGATACCCCTACGGTTGGCTGTGATGTCGTTTGCTATAGTTGGGTTGCGGCTATCCGATGATGTACATTGTATATCTTTTGTATCTAGTACTCTCCATCTACCACCTTCATGTATTGACTTAGAGACGAGTTTTGAGGATCGATGTTGTATATTCTTATGACTCTGATTGTCTTGCTCGTGTGAGCCGGCCTTTATTGATGTGGCTTATCTCATTTCCTCGCTTTGGCGTCATATATTTGTTGTGGTTGTTTCCACAGTTGGGCGAGATTTGCTCCCGTTTAGGAACGCTTTACTTATTTCTTATGCTTGTACCCGTTTCAGGGCTAGTTTTTACAAAGGAGATGCTGCCGAAATTTTTATGAAAACAAACTTAAGCTTTAAGTTTTGCGTTGAGATTTTAAAGGTGTTCTATCTTTTCCGTCTTGTAATGGTTTAGATTGCAGGATTTTTCGGCTTACTTAAATTGCGTTACGCCTGTTGACGTTACGTAGTCTAAGTGCTGGTCATGTACCTAAATTGGGTTGTGACACCAAGCATGCACTACAATATACATCGTATGTACAGTAATGGCCTCTAGGGCATACATATAACTAACAGTATGGATAAGGAGACGTGACGGGTCATGCGACGCATTTACTCAGAAGTAAAAACGCTAAGTGTAAATAAGCAATATAATGTAATGTACATAAGAATGAAATGAGATGTAAAAGAACATCAACTTTGTATTTATTAAACATCCTTTACAATACAATGTTGGAAAGTAAAATACAAGACTGGAAAGCAATGCCTAAATGTCAAGACCCGGAATTTAGCCCGTGACCGGCACTGAAATCACGCAACGTCTAAAGGCGTAATGTAATTCAAGTTAGACGAAGCCCAGAAATCTAAACCTTTTTGCGGAAAATAGTAGTCGAAAACATTAAATGGATTATATACTAATCGAAAACATTTTTCGTCCTTTTAAAAAAAATGGGCAGCACCTTCCTTGTAAATTTTGATCCAAAACCACATACAAGCAATATATATATAGGAATCCCCAAGCGGGAGCTAGCTCTTCACCAATTGGCGGAAACACAACCACGCAAGTAAGCAAGAGATATATACGATGCCCAACGGAGAAGATCAATACAGAAAGAATAAATAAATAACGAAAGACATCAAAACCTCAAGGAAAGCGAACATACACCCATCGCTCTAAGACTCGCAACCATACAAGTCTTTCTAGTCTACTAATATACAAATTCTCGTTCTGATTGATGGAGTTTATCTAGATACAACAGAATATAAGTACGAGAGTGGGCACGATCCAATATGTGTCCCACCTACCAAAGAAAAACACCCTGGATGAATCTGTATGCCAGCGATACCGCTACTGATCCCAAGCTGTCACGACGCGAAATATTTGCTCATGACCGGCACTTGAATCACGCCACGTCTAAAGGCGTAACGTAAATCAAGTAAGCCGAAACCCAGAAATCTAAACCTTTTTAAGAAAATTAAAGATGTGAAGTTTTGAAATAAAGGTATGGTGAAAATCATAAGTTTTCTTAAATACACAAGTAATGGAATATGAAAATGCAAGTAAATTTTACTAATTGAAAACATGTTTCGTCTTTTAAAAATTTGGGCGGCACCTCCTTTGTATATTTTGATCCAAAACCACAATACAAGATAATATAAAAGGCATCCCCAAGCGGGAGAGAGCTCTTCGCCAACCGGCGGATTCAAAACCACGCAAGACAGTACATATGTATACGATGCCCAATGGCGAAGATCAACACAAAAGATAATGAAAAGCAAGACATCAACCTACCAAGCGAACATAAAACCCATCGCTCAAAGTCTCACAACTACAAGTCTTGCTAAGTCTAACTACATATACAAATTCTAGTTTCTGATTTGATGGAGTTAACTAGATACAACAGGAATAATAAATACAAGATGGGTGCGATCCAACATGTACCACCTACCAAAGCAAAACACCCGAATACAGTTGTGTACCAGCGATGCCGCTACTGATCCAGGCGGTCAACCTACAAGAACTGTGGCACAACGGGGGTGAGTTGCCAACTCATGAGTAGAAAACATCATCAGGTAGAAATCAAATAAAATAACGATTTCCTAGGTCAACTATATCATAAAGGAAATACTATAATATCTAGGTTGACCGTATCTGCATATGTACCAACAATATAATAAATGAGTATCAGCATGTGGCTAACATCTATGTGTCCATCAATGACACAACAACATCATGTATGTAAATATCATAACACGTATGCATGTAAATATGAGGATATTAATCAACGTATGTCCATCAATGACACATCAAAATCATGGAACCTGAGTCTCCAACATCGACACTCGAAATATCATGAAACCCGTGTCCAACATCAACACGTAAATACTTATATCTCGGGCTCCATCAGTCCGGATAGGCCCTCGGGCTCCTTCAGTACAGATCGACCCATATCATATATCTCGGGCTCCGTTAGCCTGGATCGGCCCACGGGCTCCATCAGTCCGGATCGGTCCATATCATCTCACGACTCCGATCGGTATCCTCCGGATAACCGCCGTGTCCAAATACTATCACCGGTAGGTAGTGTTCCCTCTGCCAGGCTCATCCTCTACACCACGAAAATCATATCTCGCCTCGGGATACCATACCAAGTCCACCATATACCCACAGACGGTGCCTCCCGCTTATTCAGACCATAATATTGCATTTATCATTCCCCTATTCTTATCCTTTTATAAATAAACAGGTACTCTTGACGCACGTTTGTTGCATATTACAGGATACAGGTTTCTGGAGCAAATACAGTGAAAAAGACACAAAACAACAGAAAAGGGACTTTTGACCAGCAATTAGACGGATCCTAGTCAAGCCCAGTTCACATAGGTGCAAGGCAATGAATGTCAGGGTGAAACGGTTAAAAGACCAATACAAGTCTTCACTGAAGATCTGGAGAAGAACCAGAAGCCCAAAAGAGAAAATAAGTGAAGAAACAGAAGCCCAAAGAGCCACTGAACCAAGCCCAAAAAGTACAGGGCCCAACTCCCTTATTTGGCCGCGGAACCGCGGCCAAACCCAGCCTGGCGCCGCGGTTCCGCGGCCATCAAGTGACCGTGTCGGTGGATTTTTGGCGTATCGGTGCGACGGTTCGGGTGTTAGGATTTTACGTGGGCAAATCTGTAATTTTGCATGTGCGAGAGTCTGTAACCCTAAGTTTCCTATTTTCCTATAAATTGTAGTTTTAGATCTGTAAAATGCTATGCCTCTTTTCAATCAATAAAATTCAGAATTTCTGAAAGCAAAATTCAGATCTGTTCTTCTTGTTTGGAGGGAGCCGTCAACCTAGTAAGTATTTTATTTATGTTTCTTTTAATTATAATGTCTTCTCCTCCCCTAATGAGTGAGTAGTCTCCTCGCTTGTTAGGGTTAGCCTTAGGGAAAGGGTTGAGAGATGAGATCTCTCACCCCTTTCAATGCCACTTTAACCTAATGAATTAAAACTCCACGCATACGAGCACAACCGCTCCCTGCGGCATCCTACCCATCGAGGTAACGATGAACCGTAGTATAAAGGGCCGGTTGCGCGCGTTTTCCGTGGGGGTTAGGGTGATTACCAACAAAGGAAGGATACGAATCTAGAGGAAGAAACATCTTCCCAAAAGATTCGTATCCACTTTATTGATAATTAACTTAACACCTAATAGATCTAAAAAAAAGATGGCATTGAAAGCGGTGATGAAAAATATTAATCTCCAAAACTTCCCCTAAGCCTAACCCTAGCAAGATTGTTAATTAGATTAATTAGATCCAGTATTTTAGATTTTTATAAACCAATCAAAACGACAAATTGAATCAACTCGTTAAAACACATAAAAGGAATTTACCCGTCTCTGTGGATCGACCCGTACTCACCGGCTAGCTGCGAAGCGACGCCGTTTCTGATTGCGGTAAACTACATATTTTTGGAACAATCAAATGGCGCCGTTGCCGGGGACGGCGTAATCTTTCTTTTTGTGAATTTTCGGGTTGATATAAATTTTAAAAAAATTATAAAAATCTGAAAATATAAAAAATAAAAAAAAATAATCAAATTTGATCTGTTTGAAGGGTGTATCTTTTGGATCTTGCAGGAACAGCGAAGAATCACGGATCTGGAATTTTACAGAGGGCAAATCAAAATTTGGAGCATAAGAACAGAGAGAAATTGTGAGCACAGAACAGTACAAAAATTTCCAGAGCCCGATCCCTCTTCTCAGCCGCGTTTCCGCCGCATTAAGGGGACCAGGACCGCGGTTCCGCGCTCATTTGGCCACGTCATCATCTCAAATTTGCTCTGTTTGTTTTCTCCTTCTCCACTCTGCAATCTCCCATATATCTCTCTGTAAAAAGTTTTCTGCAGGATTTCTTTGCGTAAAGAGTCTTTCTCCCCCTTCTCGATAACAGATTTTCTGCAGGTTTCTTTGCGCCGCGCTAAAAAAATTCTGATTGCAAGTGAAATTTTATTTGTTTTGCATAATTTAACCGGATTCTAAGGGGCTAATTGACCAAACTCAGATTGGGTGGGGATTTCATCACCCTTCCCAGGACCCCAGAAAACACCTAAAGCATTTTTGCATCGACCACAATTAATAAAAAAAAAGATTAGACTCAGACCTAAGGACATCGAGCTCAAAAGGAAAAGAACTAGTATAGGCATCGGCCGTTTATCCTAACCGACTTTGCGGTGTCTAGGCTAGTGGTTATTAATTAGGCCCACTGTAGTGGTGGTTCCTTCCCACTTACCTGGCCGTATTTGTCCGTGAAGAGGCGGTTTGAGGTCCTATCTCTAGCCCTAGTTAGGAGCTGTCTAGCAGACCTAGGCAACCCTAGATCTATGCCTGATTGTGCATGTGTGGTTGATACATTTGTGTCACGAGTTCCATTTTCTAAAACCTTCTTGCAAAACTCTCCAATAAAAAAAAATAAAGAAAAATCTTTTCAAAACTTGCAACTTGCCGCTAAGAAAACTTGCACCTCACTTCCACTCACGTCTTCTCATTGACGTTATCTTACCCCCACATTCTGTTTTTCTTTTTTTTTCTAACTGCACTACCCTTTAGTGTATGTCATCTTGGACTAGGGATACTAACGCCCGATTAGTCCGTGTTTCGTTGGTACCGACCAACGAACCCTTCGACGAACCCTTCGTCGACATTCCGTCCATTTCCTTACCTACAACCTCAAATTCTTCTTTCGAAGGTATGTCGGGATTCAACCCCAACGATACCTTACCGACGGGAATGATTCCACCTCCGCCAGGTGCGAATAACCCGAATCTTCCGCCTGTTGTAGCGCCCGCACGAGTCGCGCTCCAGGATCTCTTCCACCCCGTCCGCACTTCCTTACCTACATGTCTTTCACCCCCACCGGCGAATGGGGATAATTTTGAAATAAAACCACACTTCATCAATATGCTGCCTAAGTTTCATGGTTTGGAATCCGAAGATGCATATATTTTCATTAATAAATTCCAAAACGTTTGCGCCATGATGAAGACAACCCAATTAAGTGATGACGCAATAAGGCTAAGGGTCATTCCTTTTACCTTATGTGACCTAGCCGAGAAGTGGCTATACAACACCGCATCACATTCCATTAGAAATTGGGACGAGTTTGTGAGAGCTTTTCTGAAAAAGTTCTATCCTCATCATAAAACTGCTAGAATCCGAAACGAGATTATACAATTTTCACAGCTTCCGTCCGAACCATTCTGGAAGTGCTTCGAGAGATTTAAAGACCTACTTGTTCAATGCCCTCATCATGGGATAGAAAATTGGCAACTTTGCCAAACATTATACGAGGGATTGAACGCAGCAACGAAGCAGTTGCTAGAAACAATATGTCAAGGTCATTTTCTCTCTAAGTCTAGCGACGAAGCTTGGCAGTTTCTTGAGGACCTAAGTGAGCAAACAATTCAGTGGGAAAGTACCAAGACCACATCATCTTCTTCAGTTGGTCAATCTAGGGCAGGCATACATCAAATAGATATGTCGATTGCTATGAAGGCCGAGATGGTCTCACTTATGAAAAAGCTAGAAGCCATTGAGACCAAAATCTCATCGTCTTCTCCTGCCCCTACTCTACCCACACGAAATGTTTGTGCTTGTTGTTCTAATCCATTACATCTCACCGAAGAGTGCCCTTATAATGCACCTATTCAAGGGCAGGATCAAGTCAATGCTGCATTCCAGCAAAGACAAAGAAATGATCCGTACTCTTCGACGTACAATCAGGGGTGGAGGAGTCACCCAAATTTCGCTTGGAACCAGAATCAACAAGTCCAAGGAAATAACAATTTTCAAAGACTTCCTCCACAACAACAACAAGCACCTTTACAAACTCAAAACCAGCAACCTTTCCAATAACAACCTTATACAAATCAAACGAACAATTTGGTTCAACCAAATGATGATAAGGTTACCTCGCTCGAAAAAAGTCTAGATGCATTTCTTAAGCAAACTACAGAATCCGCAGCAAGATTTGAAAGTTATGTTCAATCTTTAATGAATAACAATGCCTCACACGATCAAAGTATCAAATCTATTGAGGCACAAATTGCACAATTAACTGCTGCGTTGAGCGAGAGAGAAAAGGGAAAGCTTCCATCTCAACCATTGCCCAATCTCGGTCACGCACAAAACGCATATCACAATCACAATGTAAATGCGGTGACCACGTTGAGATCCGGAAGAGAGTTGCAAAATAATGTGGGAACTAGTGATGACATCCCCGCCGGTGGTTCTTCTTCCCCTTCTTCATTTTCTTCACTTCCTTCTTCACCTTTTTCTTTAGAGCCTATTCTCCACCCTTCACACGGCTCTACTTCTCCTGACTCGAACGGACCCATCTCTCACAACACGAACACATCCACACTGGGGTCCGTTCCTACTCCATATTCTACTCCACAAACTTGCGACTCAACGAATTTTCAGAATGCTCCATTCCCAAACAGGTTGAGTCCTAATAAACCAAATACACAAGTGGAGAAGATTGTGGAGATATTTAAGCAGGTTAGCATAAATATACCTCTCTTGAATGCTATCCAACAAGTCCCTTCATATGCGAAAATCTTAAAGGGCTTGTGCACCTCGAAGAGAAAGGCATCTCAAGTACCCAAGAAAGTGCTAGTGGCTAGTGCAGTGAGCAATGCTATTAACCACCATCAAACCTTACCCCAGAAACGAAAGGACCCCGGCTGTCCTACTATTTCAATCACAATTGGGGATAAGAAAATTAATCGAGCACTTTTAGATCTTGGGTCTAGTGTTAACCTGATTCCTTATTCCGTATACGAACAATTAGGGGTTGGAGAGTTGAAACCCACTCGTTGCACTCTCCAAATGGCTGATCGATCAATCACCTATCCAAGGGGTCAACTAGAGGATGTGTTGATCAAAGTCGGGGAATTCATATTCCCCGTTGATTTTATCGTTATGGATACACAACATGTTGCTAACCCAAGAATCCAAATTCCGGTGATTCTTGGTCGACCATTTTTGGCCACTTCCAATGCCGTAATAAATTGTCGCAATGGCTCCATGACTCTATCCTTCAGAAAGAGGTCTAGTGAGTTCAATATTTATAAGATGGGAAGTATGCCCCCCGTGCCTAAAACTAGTACACGAGAAGTTTGCTCTATTCACGAAATCACGCAGGAGGACTGCGAGCTTGAAAGATTTCTATTTGATGAAAACAGTTTTGACGCCACTAGTGCGTCCCTCCTTGAGCCTACTACCATTGACACAACCGATGTTGATTATGAATGTTTCACTTTTTTGGATGATGACGACTCACAGCCCGAATATGAGTCGTTTGAATTTTTGGTGGAGTCAGTCGAACCATCCGAATCGATTGTTTGCAGTGATTTCGAACCTGTGTTGGAGTCCTTTAAGTTCGAGGTAGATTCCGCAATGATTCTTACGCCTCCGAAACTCGAACTAATGTCCTTACCGCCTCACCTTAAATATGCTTACATAGGTGAGAATGAGACTTTTCCCATTATCATATCAGCCTTTCTAGCCCTCGAGCAAGAGAACGCTATTTTAAAAGTCTTACAAGATAGGCGGCAAGTTTTCAGTTGGACTATGGCGGACATTGAGGAGATCAGTTCCCTCATAAGTGAATATCATACACAATTGATGGATGATGCCATGTCATTAGAGGACCCACAGGAACATCTTGGGGGTATTGTGGTGAGTCAACCTCCTCCCTTAGAAGTTGAAATACCCCCATTTCTTTTAATAAGGTACGAGAATGCCAACACTCCACTGATTGCTGATCATTTACGTTCTCGTTTCGATGCATCACCATCACCTGTATATTTACCTCCACACCTCCCATACCACTACTTCTATCTTACCAAATTCTTTGCGGACCACCACAACTTATTTTTCCACCAACCAATATTCTATAATGATAAATTTTTCAACTGGTTGGTGTTGACTTTTGGCCGATGCAAAGTTTGGCAGTAAGTCTAACATAGTTTAAATAAAGTTTGGGGAAGGGTCTTTTTGTACATATTTTTGTTTTTCTTAACAATAAAAAAAATTATAAATAAATAAACAGGGGAGTATCGGTATTTTGACCCTCTTGGTTTAGCATGACAGTGAGGATACTGTCAAGTTCAAGTTTGGGGGTATGCTCGGTACGTCTTCTTCCTTCGCATTCATTTGTACATATTTTTGCATTTGCATACCTATTTGAAAACCCATAAAAATTGAAAAATTTCAAAAATTATAAAAATTATTGTATTCAACTTTGGCTAATTGACTTGAGTTTGACAAATAGGTTAACTGGTTAGGAACAACTAGATCTTAGACTTAGTAAATTAGAAACCCAAAAATAACCGTCCTTAAAGTTTAACAGTAGAAAGTATATGCCTTTGTAGTTTATTTAGAAATAGGCAAATTTTGGGTTCACTTCTTGGGCTAAGTCGAAACAAGGGAAGAGTATTGATGTTCTTATTACAGTATAAGTTTGAAAAATAGTTCCTAGCTTATGTCTAGATTCTGAAAACGTATACCCCTACAATTTGCACAATCACACACCTTGAAACTTGGAATGGTAGAAGAGACCTTGAAGTGTTCTTGTCTAAAGTCCTTAGTACGAAGAAAATAAAAGAAAAAGGTGAATAAAGAAAAAAATGAACACTGGTTTTTGTGATTACTTAAGGCTGTAAAAATAGAAAAATATTTAGCAAGGGTGCTTCATCACCTAGTGCCTTAGAAAAACTGGTTTGGGAGTCACTGCTAAAGCCTTGGGTGTTGCAAGACTAGGAATTACGCTTAAATGTGCAAACACATCTTGTAATCGGTTGTTGGTACCTCAAGAAGTATTAACGGTCTCATGAAGGATGTGTAAGCAAAATTCTTAAAAATTCACCTACTAAGAAGTGCTTTGGACAATGGACGAGAGTATGATTGCTTGATTTGAATTTCCAAGTGTAGGGGTGACTTATACACACATGTAGGGGGTAAGTGATTAGGATTTAGATAAGAGAGAGGAATGAAAAATAAAACTTGTATCTTTAGTAAGGCTGATAGAAATTCTTGAGTGGAGATGTAACCCTAGAAGGAAAACTTAAGAGATGTCGAAAGCTAAATAGGTCTACATAACATATATAATCTTAAGTTAGATAATGAGGAAGCGTGAAGAATATGGGTGGACAATTTGCGAGTCAAAAGATAATAGAATTCCTTGTTAGAAGACCTAATTGGAGAACAAAAGTCAATGGGCCGAGTTGATAGGATTTTGTGGGTAGTATCCGCTGAAAACCCTCAGGAGACAACACTCCTCCTACTAGGGACACCTAGAGGTTTAACGGCTTGTTGCACGTGCTCAGTGCAATCGTGTTTCCCTGCGAAAGTGCGGTTAGGATTTTAGTGAATAAAATAATAAGTTTGCTCGAGGACGAGCAAAAGGTAAGTTTGGGGGTATTTGTTCAGACCATAATATTGCATTTATCATTCCCCTATTCTTATCCTTTTATAAATAAACAGGTACTCTTGACGCACGTTTGTTGCATATTACAGGATACAGGTTTCTGGAGCAAATACAGTGAAAAAGACACAAAACAACAGAAAAGGGACTTTTGACCAGCAATTAGACGGATCCTAGTCAAGCCCAGTTCACATAGGTACAAGGCAACGAATGTCAGGGTGAAACGGTTAAAAGACCAATACAAGTCTTCACTGAAGATCTGGAGAAGAACCAGAAGCCCAAAAGAGAAAATAAGTGAAGAAACAGAAGCCCAAAGAGCCACTGAACCAAGCCCAAAAAGTACAGGGCCCAACTCCCTTATTTGGCCGCGGAACCGCGGCCAAACCCAGCCTGGCGCCGCGGTTCTGCGGCCATCAAGTGCCCGTGTCGGTGGATTTTTGGCGTATCGGTGCGACGGTTCGGGTGTTAGGATTTTACGTGGGCAAATCTGTAATTTTGCATGTGCGAGAGTCTGTAACCCTAGGTTTCCTATTTTCCTATAAATTGTAGTTTTAGATCTGTAAAATGCTATGCCTCTTTTCAATCAATAAAATTCAGAATTTCTGAAAGCAAAATTCAGATCTGTTCTTCTTGTTTGGAGGGAGCCGTCAACCTAGTAAGTATTTTATTTATGTTTCTTTTAATTATAATGTCTTCTCCTCCCCTAATGAGCGAGTAGTCTCCTCGCTTGTTAGGGTTAGCCTTAGGGAAAGGGTTGAGAGATGAGATATCTCACCCCTTTCAATGCCACTTTAACCTAATGAATTAAAACTCCACGCATACGAGCACAACCGCTCCCTGCGGCATCCTACCCATCGAGGTAACGATGAACCGTAGTATAAAGGGCCGGTTGCGCGCGTTTTCCGTGGGGGTTAAGGTGATTACCAACAAAGGAAGGATACGAATCTAGAGGAAGAAATATCTTCCCAACAGATTCGTATCCACTCTATTGATAATTAACTTAACACCTAATAGATCTAAAAAAAAGATGGCATTGAAAGCGGTGATGAAAAATATTAATCTCCAAAACTTCCCCTAAGCCTAACCCTAGCAAGATTCTTAATTAGATTAATTAGATCCAGTATTTTAGATTTTTATAAACCAATCAAAACGACAAATTGAATCAACTCGTTAAAACACATAAAAGGAATTTACCCGTCTCTGTGGATCGACCCGTACTCACCGGCTAGCTGCGAAGCGGCGCCGTTTCTGATTGCGGTAAACTACATATTTTTGGAACAATCACCGCTCCTCAAATCGGGTTTCATATGCTAATCTCAGAACCGAGAAAACACATGGTGGACGTACTGAAATATCATATCAAGAGAAACCAGGTTTTTAAAAAAGTACCTACTTTCTTTTGAAATAACCACGGTTCTCAAATACAGAAATCTCATGGAAACAGCATATCTCAATGCGTATTATCGTAAAGCATGATGTATGTGACATATAACAGAATGTAAGCATATCCGTATATCATCATAATGTGAGCATAGCAATATAATAGCATGATGTATCAATTCTACTTTGTGAGTAACATAGCAATTATCGATGATGAAGTGTGTGAGCCGGCCAATCTATATAAGTGTAACATACGCATCATCAATAATGGTGTAGGTGTACTAGCACAGGTATATGAAATGCAATAAGAGTGACGTGAACGTAGCATAAAGTAAATCGTACGTGAATGCTGACAGGTATACGTATCTAACATGACCAAGTCGGTGAATCTATCAATCGGCATCCCGCCTCACAACATCACGTACGTATAATCCATCGTACGGCATCCTCTAGTCAAGGGTATGGATCAATCATCATAAAACTCATCACGTACGGTAAATCATCGTACGACGGCATTAAACCATTAAGGATCCTATTAACCTATATGACAATGAGGGTACGGACCTAACGTCATGTACGGCCTATCATTCATGATTCACCACGTTATATATATATATATATATATATATATATATATATATATATATATATATCCCCGGTCGCATCCATAACAATCTCATATCAAGGGACTGGCAAGGTATCAATCCTCTCATATCGACTCGCGTCCGTATACCGACATATCCATCAAGTCATCATATCACATCGTATGTTCTTTTCATCACATTAATATCTCACATCAAGTCATCTTACATATACATTCTATCTTATACATCTAATGTCATGCTACTCTAAAACTCATACTTATTCTAGTGCAATCTATATATCTATAAGTCGTGATTCACATTCACTTTTCATATCCTTATAGCTTTCATCTAATATCTCAATACATATATTCAATCATTCATATCTAACTATCTTTTTAACCATATCCTTATTTTTCTAATCTAGGTTTCTACGACTTTATCCTATAGATCGGTTTCCATCAAAAAACTTGCGGGGGTGCTATACGTCATCCACCCGACTTCCCCCGTAGATATAGATCTACTCACCTTGATCCTTACTCGCCGAAGTCGATGATGCCATGCTCCATCGTCTCGAAATCCACGCGAAGGTACCTACAATAAATACACAATCGTAATCGCTATTAACATCAAGTCCGGAAAACCAATACGGCAAACGGTGCGCTCATAGGTTAGAACCTATAGCCTATGCGTACAAAAAAACGACCAAACAACCCTCGCCGTTGATGTACAAATATCAAACGACCAAACACAATATCAAATACTAAAACCCAAGTTTCAGAATCGTAAAACACGAAAACATCAACCTAAGAAAACCACTCCCAGATTTCACCCTAGGCCAAACTAGAACATTTTGCATATGAGGTTGCTCTAGATATCTGATAAGGAAGCTATGGTCCAAAAATCACACAAAACCACCCCGACTTGGCCGCAATTTGCGGCCAAACCCCTTAAATTTGCGTCCAGAAAAGATCCATAGGGGCTAGGGTTTCAGGTGTTGCTTCATGGTTGCCTGCACGTCTCACTATCATGAGAACTTAATTTATGGTAGTCTCGGGTCATTCCAGATTCCCAAATACACTAGCAAACTGCCAAATTTACCGATGTCGGAAAGTTCTAAGTTCGTTTTTAGGTTCTATTTTCTGTTCTAGGTCAAGAATCACCTCTAAAGTCTTGTGAACAGCCACTACATCAACACATGTTCACACAAACACCCAAACCCTTTTCTTGAATTTCCAAGTTCACAAATCCACACCTTAAACCAATTCTAAACTAACTAGAATGCTAGGAAACTTAAACAAAACTAAATGAAAGGAATTATACCTAATTTGGGCAACTAAAGAAAAACCCTAGGTCATCCAAAGTCTTCAAAATATAACTTTGCAAGGTCCAAAGTGTAGAGGATGAAGTGGGGATCGTTTTTAATGAAAGGAGTATAGGGTTTGGATAAAGATTTTGAAATGAATCTTAGGGGTGAAGGTGGAGGGAAATGAGGAAGATGGAGTTGAAGAAAAGAAATGGGAGGAATAATGTCAGCCCACTCTCTCTCTCCTACCCCCACCCTCTCTTATTCTCACCCCTCTTAAGTCCATGCTTCACACACACTCTCTCTCTCCAATCATTCTCTTTTTAACCTTCTCTTTATTTTTAAAACCAAATCGCATAATACCCCCAAAACAACATAAGAAAACAACATATAATCACAATGCGACATGACACGGTGCACTAACCATGGAAAACTGTAGAAACATAGATTTGGCTTAATCGCGAGTAGCAGTGCACTAATCGGGTTTTATTTAAACCGCATACAATAAATTTTAAAAATTCCAAATCCAATAAATATCTTTTTAAATGAATAAATCATTTTAATCTCCAAGTATTTCACAATATTTATACTTTTTTACGGAAACTCCAATTTCGCAAATCGGGTAGTTTTCGCGAAATATATTATATTAATATTAAATTCCAAAAAATAATATTTTATATTTTCTGAAATGTTACAATCTTCCCCCCTTAAAGAAATTCGGTCCCCAAATTTAAATTTAAACCCCCAAATGCTAACACATTTCATTAATCAGCTCAAATCAACGGGGCTCCGAAATCACGGAGGATACAAAAATACTGCAGCGCAACACGTGCGCCCGAAAACGAGTATGAAACTCAAAATCGAACTCCGTCAAGCGTCACGCAAATCATCGGATATTCACGCATATCCTCGGAGTTACAATGGAGATACAGATCTCGAAATCCACTACTGAAATCCAATATACACTAGTCAAATACTATAATATGTATATAGTACGCATCCTTGAAAAAAATCTCCAAAAACTAAATAAATACATGAAAAATCTTTTCTGAATCGCCGTGTGATGCGTAACTCACGGCACAAGTGATGGACGCTCATATGTAAGGTAATAAATATACATTCATATATGTTTTGCTAAATATACGTTCCGTCGTTTCAAAAATATCCCAAAAGGTTTTCTTTTGTAAACAGTCGTGTCGCTCACGGACACGTAGGAAATAGCGAGACTATAGCTCCTTTTTAAAAAACTCTTGTTAGACTTTTTATGCATGCAAAGTACTCGGGTACTGTCCACAGACCAGACCTGTTCGGTTACTACATAATATAGTGCCCAACATGAAAACAAGGTGCTCAAGAGCAAAATCAGCCCAAAAAAAGCGTATCCAAAAATCATGTGCATCTGGTGCGCACGGAAATCAAATCCAATACAAGTGCCACAATATGCACGAAAGCAAAACTAAGTGCAACGGGTGTGCACGAAAACATCTGTCCTGTGCAACGGATGTGCACGACAACAATACCTAGTGCATCTATAGTGCATGAAAATCTCAATCGAGTGCATCTGGTGTACACAAAATCACATCTCATATCATGCGCCCAATCATGCGCGAAAATCCAAATCAAGTGCATCCGTCATGCACAAATGAAATTTAAATCAAACGCGTCAGGTCCGTAAAAGCATCAGGTGCAGTATCATGCACGAAAACGAACGTCAAGTGCCAACGCACACAAAAAACACAAATCTGGTAACACAATTGCTCAAAAACGTAAATCGGGTCAACCAAGGTACGGAGTATAAATCCGGTGAAACCAATGCACAAAATACTAAGCAGGTGCAACAAATGCACGAAATAACAATCTAGTGCCATAAATGCCCGAAATACGAATCTGGTGCATCCAGTGCACGAAATACAAATACAGTGCAATAAATGCACGGCGTAAAAACCTAGTGCAACAATTTGCACAAATACAAATCGGGTGCAACGAGTGCACGAAAACTCATCAATAAATCAAATGCATATAAAAACAACACCGAGTGTACCAAGGTGTATAAAATCAAAAATGTGTGTAATTATGTGCACAAAGTCCGTATCAATGTACTGCAAGCACATGTGAGCTATATCGAGTGCAAAAATCAAATCGAGTGCGTACCACATGCAAAAATCAAATAAACTGTATGAAATCCACGAAATCATAAATACGTGCGGCCAAGGCACAAAACCGATCTCAAATGCAATAAATATACACAAATCATATACCAACACAACGGTGTATAAAGTATATCTCAAGTGCAATAACTATGCACAAAAAAGTAAATACCCAGTAAGTGAAGCCATGGTGCATGAAAACAATCTCATGAAACTCAATCATCAAAACTTAAATCCAAGCTATATAAGCGTGATACTCAGATCATAAATGCTAATCGTAACAAATGACAATTAGGTACACCTCCAACAATGCCGAAAAATATCGGTGCGTCCAAAACTGGTAGAGCAAGAACACCCGCTTGCCTCCTGCTCACGGTCTGGCGTCCTCTGTCTCTGGGTCTTCATTTTTCTGTGGATTACCAATCTCGCAATCCATCGGCTCGTCGGCCTGGTCCGGTGTACTAACGGAAATGATCCGCTCTAGTACACCTCTGGTCATCTCTCGGCCAATTAGTATGACCACTCATAAAGCAGCACGTCACTGGCGTCGGCATCTGGCCCTCTGAATATACGTGATACAACTGATCCTCGGTGCAATTCTTATCGCAGCAGTGTTCTGGAAGGCACCTGCTCAAGGTCTCTTCCGATCTCGCCTATGCCAAACTGTATAGAGGCTGGTCCTCTTGCATAATCTTTTCTCGTTTTCTGGACATCTGCGTTCTCAGCACAACATTTCCTCGGGAATTGGCCGTATCCAAACGCCTCTGTACACATATCAGATCTCTAATCTCAACGGGGAGTAACAACAACTCGTTAACTTCTCGCATGAACCTCTTGTTCCACTCGCCTTTATTATCGTCCGCTTCGACGTCACGTCATGCTATCAACGTACTGCAATTGTTCTCGGCTACGGTCAATCCGGAATCTCTCACACAGACTCGTAATCACGAACTTGGTATCTTCATCACTCTGTAGAAGATATCTAGCCGAACACGTCCTCGGGAACTCGTCCCAACCATTGGAGGAATACTCAATACTCGTCCATTCTCCATCAACTCACAACGCATCTTGGTAAGATCCTCTATCCGAAGCTGGTCAGCTTGCTGATCTCCTATCACATGATATCTGGACGACGTTAAAATTTCAATCGATTCATCAAAGTCCCATAATTTCCCCGAGAGCTCAACACTTGAGCATAGTTTAATAATATCCAGTACATGCCACAGTACCTATGGACCAGTCGTAGAAGAGCAAACCCAAGCCTCACTGATGGCACCGCGGAACTGCCAACAATCCTAAGGTTCAAAAGCGGTTCCATGGTCATTATGTCGAGTTGGGGTTTCATTCTTCTAGAGGGTCCATAGAATTACTTGCATGTTCCTCTGAATACCTTAAACTTGGAAAAATAGGTTTCTGATATTCGTTCGATCTGTTTAACTTCGCCCAGACAACATGTGAATACGCTTAGTCTCTCAACTCAAGGTAGACTAGCTATCATCTATCGCAGCTCTGCCTGAAAGCTCCTGCGGTCTCAACTCATAAGCTCTGGAAGCAACATCTCATCAATCTCAGCAACAGCTGGGACATCTGTCTGCAAGGAATACGATATCACGATCATTGAGATAGGCTGTACATCAACAGTCCTCTCACAACAGGCAGTCTCTATAAATGGCCCGATCATCCGGTGCAAAACCGAACACTTGCCTCAAACAAGATGTCACAACACAAATACTAACTCAATACATTTCCATGTCACCATAAAACACGATGGTCAGTCCTCGTCCATGACGAGCTCGCCCTGACCGTATCACTAGCAGCAGCTCAATCTGAGCTCAAACCATAGTGACAGGAACCTCAAGTATGTATCGATGAAAACAGATCAACGGAATGAAAGGAATCAACAGATCCAGAATGGATACAAGATCATAAGGAGGAACGGAATCAGTGAGAGTATGATCATGGAAACGAATAGAATCAAGGATCCCCAATGGATGTATAATCATAGGTACGAAGAGAATTACAGATCTTAAAATATGTACATCCTAAGGTTTCTTAAGTGGAGTATAGTATCGTAAATATGTCGCGGAACATACGTATGGTACGTCACTCTACTCATGCTACATACTCCATCAATCAGGGAAAACCTATGAAACGAAAGTTCGGGTCTGATACCCCCCTGTTCAAGTCTAAGTTCCGTAAGGTCAAGCATAGGTTTCGAAATATATACGCCCTAGACTCCGCATAGTCTAACCTAGACTCGAACCAAGTTTAAACCAAGCGCTCTGATACCAACTTTGTCATGACCAGAAATATTAGCTCATGACTGGCACTTGAATCACGCCACGTCTAAAGGCGTAACGTAAATCAAGTAAGCCGAAACCCAGAAATCTAAACCCTTTTAAGAAAATAAAAGAAGTGAAGTTTTGAAATAAAGGTATGGTGAAAATCATAAGTTTTCTTAAATACACAAGTAATGGAATATGAAAATGAAAGTAAATTTTACTAATTGAAAACATGTTTCGTCTTTTAAAAATTTGGGCAGCACCCCCTCTGTATATTTTGATCCAAAATCACAATTCAAGATAATATAAAAGGCATCCCTAAGCGGGAGCTAGCTCTTCGCCATCAGGCGGATTCACAACCACGCAAGACAGTACATATATATACGACGCCCAACGGCGAAGATCAACACAAAAGATAATGAAAAGCAAGACATCAACCCACCAAGCGAACATAAAACCCATCGCTCAAAGTCTCGCAACTACAAGTCTTGCTAAGTCCAACTACATATACAAATACTAGTTTCTGATTTGATGGAGCTAACTAGATACAACAGGAATAATAAATACAAGAGGGGTACGATCCAACTTATACCAACTACCAAAGCAAAACACTCGAATGTAGCTGTGTGCCAGCGATACCGCTACTGATCCAGACGGTCAACCTGCAAGAATTGTGGCACAACGGGGGTGAGTTGCCAACTCGTGAGTAGAAAACATCGTCAGGTAGAAATCGAATAAAATAACGATTTCCTAGGTCAACTATATCATAAAGGTAATACTATGATATCTAGGGTGACCGTATCTGCATATATCGAGACTATAGCTCCGTTTTGAAAAACCTTGGTAACTTTTTATGCATGCAAAAGTACTCAGGCCCTGTCCTCAGACCAGCCCTGCTCGGCTACTATATAATATAGTATCCATCATCAAAACGCGATACTCATAAATAAAATTAGCCTCAAAAGGCGTATCTAACATCACATACGTCTAGTGCGCACAGAAAACCAAATCCTATACAAGTGGCACAAATATGCATAAAAGCAAAACTAAGTGCAACAGGTATGCACGAAAGCATCTGTCCAGTGCAACGGATGTGCACGACAACAATATCAAATGCATCTATAGTACACGAAAGCATTTGTCCAGTGCAACCGATGTGCACGACAATCTCAACCGAGTGTAACTAACATGCACGAATGAAAACCCCAATCAAGTGCATCCAACATGCACGAAAAAAAAAATCTCAATCAAGTGCATCCACCATGCACGAACAAAAATCCCAATTAAGTGCATCCTGGTTTGCACAAAATCTCATATCATGCTCCCAATATGCGTGAAAATCTACGTCTAGTCCACATAAAACATCCAGTGTAATAGTATGCACGATAACGAATATCAAGTGCAGACGCTCACGAAAACATAATCTGGTGCAACAAGTGTACGAAATACAAATCAGGTGCAACCAATGCACGAAATACAAATCTGGTGCAACTAATGCATGAAATACAAATCTGGTGCAACCAATGCACGAAAACTCATCAATGTCCAAAATGATCACAAAAAAACAACACCGAGCATGCCAAGGTGTATAAGATCATAAACGTGTGCAACTGCGTGCACAAATCCATTCCAATGAACTGCAAGGACATATAAGCTATACCGAGTGCAAAAATCAAATCAAGTGCGTAGGACATGCACGAAATCGAAATAGATAGTATCGAATCCATGAAACCATCAATATGTGCAACGAAGGCACAAATCGATACCAAGTGCAACAAATATGCACAAATCATAAACCAATGTAGCGGTGTATATAACATACATCGAGTGCAATAACTGTGCACAAATATAAATCTCCAATAGATGCAACCATGGCGCACAAAATCATAATCACAAAACCCAATCATTGAAACTCAAGTCCAAGCGATAAAAGTGTGATACTCGGATCACAAAACGCAATCGCAATAACTGACATTGAGGTACACCTCCTACAATGTCGAAAAAATATGCCGGTGCACCCAAACTGGCAGAGCAAGATCATCTACTTGCCTCCTACTCACGGTCTGGCATCTCCAGTCTCTGCGTCCTCGTTTTCTCGATGGATTACAAATCTCACGATCCTTCGGCTCGTCGACCTGGTCAAGTGTACTAAACAATCCCGCTCTAGAACTCATCTGATCACCGTTTGGCCAATCAACACGACCACTCTCAAACGGCACATTACTGACGACGGCATCTGACCCTCCGAATACGCACGATATAACTGATCCTGTGTGCAAGTCTTTATCGTTGCAGTTTCCTGGAAGAACTTGCTCATGGCTTCTTCTAATCTCACCTATACCGAACTATACGAAGGTTGGCACTCTTGCGTAACTCTTTTCTCATAACCGGACAACTGTGCCCTCAGCACGGCTTTCCTCTGGAAGTTTAGATGTATCTAACGCCTCTGCACACATATCAATTGTAACATTTCAGAAAATATAAAATATTATTTTTGGAATTTAATATTAAAATAATATATTTCCCGAAAACTGTCCGATTTGCGAAATTGGGGTTTACGAAAAAGGGTATAAATATATACCGATAATTGTGAAATAATTGGAAATTAAAATGATTTATGCGTCTAAAAATATATTTAAAGGATTTGGCATTTTTAAAATGAAATATATGCATTTTAAATGCAAACCCGATTAGTGCACTGCTAATCGCGATTAGGCCAAATCCGTGTTTCTACAGTTTTCCATGGCTAGTGCACCATGTCATGTTGTATTTTGTTTACATGTTGTTTTTATTGTATTGTTTAGGGGTATTATATGGTTTGAGTTTTAAAAAGAAAAAGAATAGAAAAGGGATAAAGAAATGGGGTATAGGCATGAGAGAGAGTGTGAGGGGTCTTCATTGACCATGGGCCTTTGATAATCATTCATCATCTTCATCATTTCCCCTCTCCCTTCCCTCATGGCAGCCTCCTCTTTCCCCCCTCCCCTTCATCCCCACAAACACCATCAAAAACAACTCAAAAATCTCATATTGCCTTCACAAAAAATAGGCACAAGCTTCTCTCAAACACTTTGGATCAAGAAAAATTGGATTTTGGAGACTTGGGGCAACTCAAGAATTTTCTTGAGTTTCCAAATGAGGTAATCCCTTCACCATTATTATAGTATTTCATTCCATTAGTTTCTACGTTTAGTTTAGAATCGATATATTAAGGTTTAGTGGACTTTGAAATTTCCAAGTTAGGGTCTTGATGAAAACTTGAGTAGTGAAGTGTAATTGATGTTAGTAGAGGCCATACAACCCCTGTAGTGATGATATATTGGACTAAAGCTGAGAGTGAACCCCCAATCCACAAACTTCGAAACCCCGATATCTTATTTTTATGGAAATTGTGATGGAAATTGGAGATCTGCTAACACCCGAGTGACCTGAAAATTATTTAGCGAAGCCTGAGAGATGTGCAGGCAACCTAGAAACTGCCCTAGAAACTTGAGACCATATGCTCATGTTTAGGCCGCCATTTTTCTCATTTTGGCAGAAATTTACGGCCTTGGAACGTTGGAATCGTCTCGTGCTTGGTCCATGTCTTTATTATAGGCAAATTAGACCTACCCTATATGCATAATTGGCTAATTTCACCTGAAACAAAATCCGGGACCATTTTCTTGAGTTGCTGTTTTGAAATGTGACTTTTAAATGACTTGAACTTGTGATATTTCGTTTTGTCTCGATCGATTGGCGTATGTACGCCGATGTCGAGGGTTATTGGTTCTTCTTGCATGTGTCGACCATAGGTTTAAACCTATGTGTGATACGTGCACTATTTTGGTTTTGTGCGAGATTTCTGTTTATGATGCTATATGTGTATATATGTAGGTACCCTCAAGTGGACTTCGGACGACGAGTAAGAGAAAGGAGACATCGACTTCGGCAAGCGAGGATCAAGGTGAATAGATCTATATCTATGGGGGAAGTCGGGTGGATGGCGTATAGCACCCCCGCAATTTGATGGAAACCGATCTATAGGATACAGTCGTAGAAACCTAGATTAAGAAACTGGGGATATGGATAAAAGGATAGTTAGAAGTGATATGATATGGTTAATATGTGATGATGGGATTTGAGGATGATGTTCGATGATATTGCTGTATTGGATACCTTAAGACTAGATAGCCGATGTAAATGTGTCATCCGAACCATACATATTTCCAAACTGAAGAATCGTATGTATCTATTAAACAGATACCTTGAGGGACGTTACGGATTTTCAAACGATATCTTTTCCTTAAAAACACCGTAGCCCCTACTTTCAAAACTACGATTCGCATCTTTTAAAAAAAACTGATTGTATGTTTCGGTTGTGTATGTTAGATTAGATATGTATGCTTATAGTAAAGGTAGAATGTATTTGTAAGACTGACTTGATGTGGGATATAAATGCGATGAAAAGAAAGTACGATGTGATATGATGACCTGATGATGTGTTGGTATACGGATGCGAGTCGATTGAGATGGTTGATACCATGCCGTTCCCTGATATGAGATTGTTATGGATATGACCTGGGACATAGGTATATAGATATATTTATATATGTTGTGAATCATGAGTGATTGCCGTATAAGACCTTAGGTCCATACCCTCGATGTCATATAGGTTGATAGTATCCCCGTTGGTTTAATGCTGTTGTACGATGATTTTCCGTACGTGATGAGTTTGAATTGAGGTTTGATCCATACCCTTGACTAGAGGATGTCGTACGATGTATCATACCATACGTGTTTTTGTGAGGCTGGATGCCAATGGATAGATTCATCGACTCGACCATATTAGATAGGTATACCTTGTAGCATTTAGCTGACGATTTACCTTATACTGCATTCATGCTATTTTCATTGCATTGTATATACCTGTGCTAGTACACCTACACCATTATCGATGATGCGTATGTTACACTTATACAGATTTGACGGCTCACACACTTCATCATCGATAATTGTTATGTCACTACACAGTAGGATTGCTGCATCTTGATATGACTCCTTGCATGAATTACTTGCTATGTTCACATCATTAAGATATGTCGCATGATATACTGATATTGTCACATCACTGTTCCATGTTGCATGATATATGGATATGCTTACATTTATGTTATATGTCGCATACATCTTGCTTTACGATTATACGCAATGAGATATGTTGTTTTCATGGGATTTCTGGATTTGAGAACCGTGGTCATTTTAAAATAAAGTATGTATTGTTTTTAAAAACTCGGTTTCTATTGTTATGATATTTCAGTACGTACACCATGCGTTTTCTTGGTTCTGAGACGTATGATACAAACCCGATTCGAGAAGGTGGATGATCCGTTTGCGGGTTCATGGTGGACCCGGTATGGTTCCCCGGGGCGAGAAATGTTTTTCGTGGAGTAGATGATAAGCCAGGCAGGGTCGCTAGTACCTACCGATGATTGGTTGGACCTGGCGACTATCCGGAGGATACAGACCGGAGTCGAGAGATTTTATGGGCCGATCCGGACTGACGGAGCCCGAGATGAGGAATTACGTGCCATTGCTGGGCACGGGTTTCATGATGTTTCGAGTGCCGATGCTAGATACTCAGGTTCCATGATTTGATGTGTCGCGAGGGACACATGTTGTTTTATATCCTCATACTTTCATGCATATACTTTTATGATATTTACATGCATGATATTATGGTGTCATCGGTTGACACGTGGACGAGATCTACATTCACAGGCGTTGATTATGAATGGATGATATCCGCATGCATATAGACATTGAGTACATTGTTGGCACATATGCAGATACGGTCACCCTAGATATCATAGTATTACCTTTATGATGTAGTTGACCTAGGAAATCATTATTTTATTCGATTTCTACCTGATGTTTTCTACTCACGACTTGGCAACTCACCCCCCGTTGTGCCACAGTTCTTGCAGGTTGACCACATGAATCAGTACCGGTATCGCTGGCACACAGTCACGTTCGGGTGATTGCTTTGGTAGGTGGTACATGTTGGATCATACCCCTCTTGTATTTATTATTCATATTGTATCTAGTTAACTCCATCAACTAGACTAGTATTTGTATAAGTAATGAAACTTAGTGAGACTTATGGTTGTGAGACTTAGAGCGAGGGGTATTCCGCTACTTATGGTTTTGATGTCTTGCTTATTTCCTTATCTTTGGTGGTGAACTTCGCCATTGGGCGTCGTATATTTATATTTATGCTTTGCGTGGTTGTGGATCCGCCGTTTGGCGAAGAGCTAGCTCCCGCTTGGGATGCCTTTTATATTATCCTGTATTATGGTTTTGGATCCAAATATATAAAGGAGGTGCTGCCCAAATTTTTAAAAGACGAAAAATGTTTTGCAACTAGTAAATTCCACTTGCATTTTTCATGTTCTTTTACTTATGCATTAGAAAACATTGATATCACCCTACCTTTATTTCAAAACTTCAGCTCTTTTATTTTCTTAAAATGGTTTAGATTTCTGGGTTTCGGCTTACTTGAATTACGTTACGCCTTTAGACATTGCGTGATTCGAGTTCCAGTCATGATCTAAATTTCGGGTCATGACAAAGTTGGTATCAAAGCGCTAGGTTTAAGCTCGGTTCGAGTCTATGTTTGACTATGCGGAGTCTAGGGCAGGTATGTATTTCGGAACCTAGGCTTGACCTTACGGAACATAAACTTGAACAGGGGAGATTAGAGCCAAACTTTCATTTCATAGGTTTACCCTGATTGATGGAGTATGTAGCTTGGGTAGAGTGACATACCGTACGTATGTTCCGCGGCATATTTACGGTATGATACTCTACTTAAGAAACCTGAGGATTTACATATTTTGAGAACTGTGATTCTCTTCGTACCCATGATTATAAATCCATTTGAGATCCTTGATTCTGTTCATTCTATGATTATACCTTCATTGATGCTGTTTCTTCTTATAATCATGTATCCATCCTGGATCTGTTGATTCCTTTCATTCCGTTTGTCTGTTTTCGTCGACACACGATTGAGGTTCATGTCACTATGGTTTGAGCGCAGATTGAGCTGCTGCTAGTGTTGCGGTCAGGGCGAGCTCGTCATGGACGAGGACTGACCATTGTGTTTTCTTGTGACATGGGAACGTCTCGATGTAGTGTTGTGTTGTGACCTCTTGTTGAGGCGGGTGTTTGGTTTTACACCGGATGATCGGGCCATTATTAGAGCTGCCAATTGCAAGAGGACTGTTGATGTACAGCCTACCTCAGAGATTGTGATGTCGTCTACCGTGTGGACAGATGACCCAGCTGTTGCTGAGATTGATGGGATGTCACTTCGAGAGATTACGAGCTGAGATCGCTGGAGCTTCCAGGCAGAGATGCGATAGATGATAGCTAGTCTATCCCGAGTTGAGAGACGAAGGTGATTCGTCAGATTGATGCGCCGACACAGGCCCAGTTGAGTTGAAGATTTTAAATGTGGAGAATCTTATTCAGATCTAGAGTAGGCCAATCCAGAGATAACTATTGATGTATCGTCTTTCCTGGAGGATTGGGGCATTGGTTAGCATGAAGACGAAGGGTATTCCCGTATGGTCTAACCGAGTTAAAAAGTTCGAACGAACCTCAGGAACACATTTTTCAAAGTTTAAAGTATTCGAAGGAACATGCAAGTAATTCTGTGGACCCACTAGAAGAATGAAACCCTAACTCGACATAATGACTATGGAACCGCTTCTGAACCTTAGGGTTTGCAGCAGTTCAGCGGTGCCATCAGTGAGGCTTGTGTTTGTCCTTTTACGGTTGATCCATAGGTACTGTGGCATGTACCGGATATTATTAGACTGTGCTCAGGTGTTGAGCTTATGGGGAATTATGGGACCTTGACGATTCGATCGCAACGTTTAACGTCGTCCGGATATCATGTGATAAGAGATCAGCAAGCGGATCATCTTCGGATAGAGGACCTCACCCAGATGTGTTGTGAGTTGATCAAGAGCGGACGAATGTTGAGTATTCCTCCGATGGTTGGGACGAGTTCCTGAGGACGTGTTCGGCTAGAGATCTTCTACAAAGTGATGAAGATATCGAGTTCGTGATTTCGAGTCCGTGTGAGAGACTCCGGATTGACTGTAGCCGAGAACATTTGCAGTACGCAGATAGCGTGACGTGATGTCGAAGTGGACGATAATAAAGACGAGTGGAACCAGAGGTTCGTGCAAGATGATGAAGAGCTGTTGTTACTCCCTGTCGAGATTAGAGACCTGATATGTGTATAGAGGCGTTGGGATACAGCCAGTTCCCGAGGAAATCCTGTGCTGAAAACACAAATGTCCAGAAAATGAGAAAAGATTATGCAAGAGTACCAGCCTCCGTATAGTTCAGCATAGGTGAGATCGGAAGAGACCCTGAGCAGGTTCCTTCCAGGACACTGCTGCGATGAGATTTGCACCGAGGATCAGTTGTGTCATGAGTATTCAGAGGACCAGAGGCCGACGCCAGTGACGTGCTGCTTTATGAGTGGTCATGATAATTGGCCGAGAGAAGACCAGAAGATTACCAGAGCGGAATTGTTTTCGTTAGTACACCCGACCGGGCCGACGAGCCGATGAATTTCGAGATTGGTAATCCACAGAGGAAATGAGGACCCTGAGACAGAAGACGCTAGACCTGTTAGTTATATGTATGCCCTAGAGGCCATTACTGTACATACGTTGTATATTGTAGTGGATGCTTGGACATATATAGGGAGGACTTTCTTGTTCGACATGATAGTATGCTATCTGGTTACTCTTTATCTTAACATGTTCTCTGATTGTCTCTCTGTCACATGTTGATAAAGCCCTTAGGATGAGTACTTGACTACCAGGAATATGATGCAGATCATACTAGTGGGGACAGTGTAGTCGCCAAGTACATCCTTCAAATGTTCATAGTCGTGGGAGTGCCGAGACAGGGCATCGATACTCCAGAGTAGACTAGCGTATGCGCTTCTTGACCCATAGGATGGGCGATGGATGATCCCATATCCATTGGTGTTTGACATCAGAGAAGGTATACGGGTGCTCAATAGAGACTGGGTACACTGGACGGACTCGCCGAGAACTCCCAGATGGTATTATACCTCACGTCAGATTGCAGTTCTCTAGTGACACTGGTACAGGTTAGTCTATAGACCCGAGATCGTCATAGAGTCTTGTGTGATTCCTACTGTGCTTTGATTTCTATCATACGACGTCCAAGAGGACGTGCAAAAAGGTGGCTTTTGGGTACAGTCCCGAATCACATGGAGGCAATGAGCGATAGAAGGGGTTTCGTCTCTCCCGGTATAGGGAGTTGATGTTGCGCTGTGTTCGATTGGCTATAACTGGAAATCCCTGGCCAGGGTTGCTGAGATTTACTGGTAAGTGTTATCAGTAGTTTCTCGAACTGTTATAGACCTCATATCGACACGACTTATAAGGCTACTGGAGTCTGACGTTTACCACCCCTAGGCGAGATATGCGACATATCAGACGAAGATACCGGACTGTACGGGACTGTTACTGGTTGGATTCACGGGAGAATGTATAGGCTTTCTTGTTGATCTTCTGATTACTCAATACATGGGTGGCTGTTACGTTTAGCTGACTGCTTGCAGCTTGTGGGTGTTTGATATGATCATCACCTACTGCCGGCGTATTGATGATTCTTTAGAGTCCTACACAGAGGTTTCCTGGCTTAGGCAAAACGGAGTAGGAGCACATATGTGATATTTGCGGGACCGAGAATGATACGTGTATGCGATACCGTATTAGATTCTTGCGATATGAGATATCGGCCGGGTATATGTGATATAGCCGGGTCATCGGTTCAAGTGTTGATTCGATGAACTGATACAGATTATATTAGTCGGTTATTTGTGAAATAGCCGGATTATCGGATCAAGTGTTGATTCGATAATTTAATGTATAGTTATATATTTGATATATTAAATTTCATTAACTAATATAAGCTCACTTAAAGATTCTTTTTCTCACTCGGGTAATACATTGATATATATGCGATATATGTTAATTGTATTATTTTATTTTATTACAATAAATATTGTATATGTGATATATAATATTGTAACAAGTTATGATTATTAATGCAACATATTTTGTGGAGATTAAACATGATTAGGGTTTGATTTGGGTTAGCACTTTCATGAAGCTTCTAGAAGCTTTATGTTTTGTTTTAAGCAAAGATATTTTGTTATGATATTTTGAAGATATTTCCTAACCTAACCCAACCCAAACCCTTTACCCTAGTTAAATATCTACAATGGTTAGCCCTTTGATTATTAACCATGGGTTGCATTTGTAATTAAGAAAACAATTCATTATTCATCACAAATAGATTCTTCTTCTTCTTCCTCTTGAAAAAGCTTTCTAGCTTTTTGCAAAGTGATGATAATGAGTGAGAAATTGAAATAAAAGAGTGCTAAATTCCTGCTTCTTCATCCTCATCTATTCTAGCCGCTTAGATTAGGGTGTTTGCTTTGCTAATACTTGATTAGAAAAGCAAGAGCTTGGGTTTGAGTTTCTTCAAGGTAGATCATCTTTGTTATTGAAGATCGGAAGCAAAATTGCATCTTTCTCTTCATGGAGCCTCTCTAGAGTCCGGGTACTCGATGATCGCAGCGAAATGACCTCAACACGGAGCTTTAGAAGTGAAGGAACGGACTACAAATGTTGTAATCCCTAACTCTTAGAAGTAAAGTTGTTTACTTGCATGTTTAACCCTAATTATCTAGCAATGATCCTCGCTTTAGGTTGTTCGGCACGTCTAAATTTTAAATCGGGCATGGTTGATGCCTTATAGACCCTTGTGACAGTGCCTAGTAACCTTACAGTGGTATCATAGCCAAGCTAGAGCATTAGGCGACGTGTATACGAAGTTAAAAGTCTGATTGAACCCCGAAACATCGATTTTGAACCCCTCTCTGGAATTTTTTTAAAATGTTGATTTTTTCTGTATTAAAAATACTCAGAAACTTCAGCAGGGAATTCTAAGGATTACTGTGAAAAACGACATCCTAATTCCCTTAAAGACCGTGGAACAGTGGCAATACCATGACTTGCGCTGCGGTTCCGCGGCCGTACAGGGTTATTAGGGTTAGGTGTTTTCACAGTAACATCCGTAGGTGTTTCTACATGCTTCTGGGAATTTTTAATATTACTCAAGTGTTGAGTTTTCTGGAGATCTTTTGTATTCGTTGATTCGATCGGAAAGTTTAACTTCGTTTAAGTGTTTTTCCGGGTAATTTAGAACATGTTAAAAGGTTCGAACGGATATCAATAACTCACCTTTTCCCCTGCCGGAAAATTTCCAAGTGTTGGATTTTTTCCTTAATTAAAGAACATTCATAGTCGTGCAAGTAACGCGGTGGACTGTTCATACCATAATATTGCATTATTATATTCCCCATTCTTATTCTTTTTATAAATAAACAGGTGCTTTTGACGCATGTCTGCTACATGTTACAGGTTACAGGTTCTTGGACAGAAAACAGTGAAAATGATGAAAAGACGATGCAAAAGTGGACATTGACCAACAAACAGAAGACTCTTGATCAAGCCTACATCAAAGATAAAGTTCATAATGAACAAAGCAACGCAAGGTCCAAGAATACAAAGCGAACGGTTAAAAATCCATTGCAAATTGTTCACTGGAGATCTGGAACCAATGTAGGAGCCCAATTGAGAAAAGAACCAAAGAATAACAAAGCCCAGGAAGCCCAAAAGAAGAACAGAAAATCTGAGGAAATGAATCCTCCAATGGGATGCGGAACCGCGGCTCAACCCCCACCCATGCCGCGGTTCCGCTGCCGTCTAGGGCAATCAGGAGATAAAAATTTTACCATGTTTTGTTACGTCTTTGAATGGTCAACCTAGGGCTATTTTTGTAATTGCAGACGTGCGAATTAACTGTAAACCTAGGGTTTCTATCTCCTATAAATAGAACCCAAATCATTGTATTTGGGGATGCCTCCCTTCATTAATAAATTTCAGCATTCTTTTGGAGAGCATCATTTTTGTAAGTTCTTTATTTTCAGCCCTAGGTTAATTTTCTATTCTTGCCCTAAATAAATTTAATTCCTTTCCCTAGTTAATCTTTTATTCTCTGCCCTAGATAAATGTATTTTAATTCCCTAATGAGTGAGTAGTCTCCTCGCTTGTTAGGGTTAGATCTGGGGAAGGTTTGAGAGACGAAGATCTCTCATCCCCTTTCTTGCCCATCATATATTTTCATAGGACTCTATGCATACAAGTACATACCGCTCCCTACGACACCCTATCCCTCGAAGTAGCGGTGATACCGTAGTATAAAGGCCCGGTTGTGATGTTTTCCATGGAGGTTAGGGTATGGATTGATAAAGGAAGGACAAGAAACTAGAGGAAGAAAACATCTTCCCGATGATTCTAATCCCTTTTGTTAATAATTACCATAACACCTAATTAGATCTTCATATGGGTATAGAAAGCGGTGAGATTTATAGACTTTCCAAACTTAACCTAGACCTAACCCTAGCAAGACTTAGATATAGATTAATTAGGTTTTTAGATTTAATAATCCGTCCGAACACCCATCGGAATTAACTCGTTTGAGCGATTAGGAGATTCACAACATCCCTGTGGACCGACCCGTACTCACCGGCTAGCTTCATGCGACGCCGTTGTTGATTGCGGTTAATAGATAGTTTTTTAGACAAATCAAATGGCGCCATTGCCGGGGATGGCGTAGAAATTTCCTTTTTGCAATTTCGGGTTAATCTTAATAAAATTAAAAAATCATAAAAATCTGAAAAATCAAAAAAATATATAAAAATATTTCATCTGTTATTTTTGGAAGGGATACATTGTTGTTTGAATTTTGCAGGATATACAAAGACGGATCTGGAAATCTATAGATAGCGAAACAGAAAATAACAGATCAGAACAGTGGGAGAATTGATAAACAGAACAGCAGAAAAAAATTGGAGCATTGAACCCCCCATCGCGCCGCCTTTCCGCGGCCGCAAGCTGGATTTGACCGTGAAAACGCGGCATTGTTGACGAGTCAACGCTTGAGAAAAATTCTAGGAACGCGAGCCCTCTCTTTCACCGCGGAAACGCGGTGGGATCCATGTTAAGACCGCGGAAACGCGGTTGAACAGTGACTTTAGCTCTTGAAAATTGCACTGTATGTCTCCTCTGTTCCCCCTCTGTAATTTTTGAAATATCTTTTCTGAAAATTCCTGCAGGATTTCGTGCGCTATAAAAATATTTCCCCTTCCAAATAACAATCTTGTGCAGGATTTTTGCGCCTCGCTTAAAATAGAAATTGATTGCAAGTAATATTTTTTCTGTTTCATATCTTTTCTCGAAAATCATTTTGCAACAATTTTTCCAAATAAAGAGAAAAAGAAAAAAAGGAAATTTTTTTTGAGAAAACTTGCAAATTTTTGCCGCAAATAAATCCTTGCACCACCCAACCTTCTTTCTTGTCAACTTTCTTCTAACATGGGTACCCCACATAATAAATCACTTGCCGAACTTTGGTATCCCGAACCTAATTTTGCGTCGTACGTCAATTTGTTCGGTCAATTTAAAGACGATCCCTCCTTGCCAAAAATATCTTTGAAAGATCAAATAGATGCGTCTAGGAGAAACAGTTTGACTTTTCAACCCACTTTGTGTCAACCAAGTCAACCTTTACCACCTCCATATGTTGATACCACTTTTTCAAGTCCTTCTGTCACTCCTAAGCCGATGTCCATTGCTGAGCATATTGCTCAATCTCGCAGTCGACCTTTCACCCCTCTCCACTCATCTAGTTCTAGGGATCCGCACGATTATTCACCTTTTTATCCACATGTTGACCCTACCCCTGTCCAACCACCCACTTCCTACCAGTCCTACCCGACTTTCCCACCTTCACTAGACATTGATTCTACACAGCCTGTTGGGAGTTTTGCATATCCACACGATTTCGAATCTTTTACCGAAACCCCCTCACCACCCAAGTCTGGTTTGGAAGAGTCGTTGGAGGCATATATCGCAGCAACAAACAAAATGACTAGGAATGTGGAAGCGTCTATGGCCGCCCTTATGCAACCTAGTGAACCGGTAGCTAGTTTCCCACTAGCTTCAAATTTTTCAATGTATAAGGAGACGGTTGGACAGAGTGAGAATGTGAGAGGATTTCCAAATCAAACCTACCCATACCCAATTGAATCTAACAACTCCAGTTTTCAAACATGTGTCCAAAATGATGAGTTGTGCGACGTTGTAGTGTTTGATTTGCCAAATTGTGAAGAACCCCTTTCGAGTGAAACCGCACATAATCCGTTTGACCTTTACACCTCCACTCTAGAACCTAAATCGATACATATCCATGCTTTTGATGAGGTGTCAGAAAAAATTGATTTTCACTTGATTGAGGATATAGACGCCGGGAATATTTCGAATGATGAACCTGTCGATTTGATTGAAATTTTATGTCCAATTCATCATCCCGAGTCAATAAATGTTTCTCCCGAACCTTATATGCGTCTTGATTTTGATGATAATGGCATGGATGAGTTAAATATTGAGGAGAGTCTTGAGGATAATATTAAGGTTGAACCATTTTTTGATGTGTCGGATTTTCCACTTCATCCTCCTGAACTTTTAACTATATCACCCTCCCTCCTTTCCATCGTTCCGACCACGCTTGAAGACTGTGAACTTGAAAATTTTTCTTTTGAATCCGACACAGTTTTCACAGACGTTAACACTTATGAGCGTTTCACTTTTTCGGACAATATTGATGACTCACCGCCCGAGTTTGAGTCCTTTACATTTTCAGATGAGTTAGTTGAACCATCAGACTCGGTTGCTTACAGTAGTTTCGAACTATTAATGGAATCTTTCAAGTTCGAGACAGTTTACCACGGTGAGAATGATACTATCCATAATTCACTTCCTTTCGTCCTTCCTATTGTTCCGACCGTACAAGTGACCGTTACTCTTTCATCTCCTATACCAAGTTCGGCGTACCCATGCCTTCTTGCGAATCTTGATGGATTTGACCCCATTTCACGACGAGTTGATAGATTAGCACAATCACTTTTAACACTTCGGTCATCACAAATTGCGCTAATTTATTCACTCGATTTACACCCTCAAGATCGTACTCTACTTCTTTCTCTTTTCCGCCAATCTTCTCCCCCACCGAGACCGTATCCCTTTTCTACCTCCACACGGTCTCGTGTGCTTCTCATCTCTTTTCTTTCCACTTCATTCTTTCACCAACTCGACCATTACCGCGATATGATTTTTGAATGGTTGGTGCTAACTTTTGGCTTGTGTAAGGCCAAGCTTAAGTTTGGGGGAAACCTTGTTGTATATATGTATATATATTTTTTCTTTCTTTTTCTATAAAAAAAAATTCAAAACATTAAAATATATATAAAAAAATTGTAAATAAATAAACAGGGGAGTGAGGACATTCTCAACCCTCTTGGTGTGGCATGACAGTGAGGACACTATCAAGTTTAAGTTTGGGGGTATTCTCGGTACGTCTTCTTCCTTCGCATTCATTTGTATATTTTTGCATTTGCATACTTATTTGAAAACCCATAAAAAATTGAAAAATTTCAAAAATTATAAAAATAAATATATTCAATTTTGGCTAATTGACTTGAGTTTGACAGATAGATTAACTAGCTAGGAACAACTAGATCTTAGACTTAGTAAATTAAAAACCATAAAAATAACCTTCCTTAAAGTTTAGCGGTAGAAAGTATATGTCTTTGTAGTTTATTTAGAAATAGGCAAATTTTGAGTTCACTTGTTGGGCTAAGTCGAAACAAAGGAAAAGTATTGATATTTTTATTAGAGTATAAGTTTGAAAAATAATTCCTAGCTCAAGTCAAGATTCTGAAAATGTATACCCTACAATTTGCACAATCACGCACCTTGAAACTTGGAATAGTATAGGAGACCTTGAAATTCTCTTGTCTAAAGTCCGTAGTATAATGAAAATAAAAGAAGAAAAAAAGTGAATAAAGAAAAAAATGAACACTGGTTTTTGTGACTACTTAAGGCTGCAAAACTAGAAAAATATTTAGCGAGGGTGTTTCATCACCAAGTGCCTTAGACCAACTGGTTTGGGAGTCACTGCTAAAGCCTTAGGTGTTGCAAGACTAGGAATTACGCTTTAAAAGTGCAAACGCATTTTGTAATCGGTCGTTGGTACCTCAAGAAGTATTAACGGTCGCATGAAGGATGTGTAAGCAAAATTCAATTAAAAATTCACCTACTAATAAGTACTTTGGACAACGGACAAGGGCATGATTGCTTGATTTGAATTTCCAAGTGTAGGGGTGATTTATACACACACGTGGGGATATATGATTGGAGTTTAGATAAGAGAAAGGAGTGAAGAATAAAACTTGTATCTTTAGTAGAGTTGATAGAAATTCCTAAGTGGAGATGGAACCCTAGAAGGAAAGCTTAGGAAATGCCGAAAGCTAAGTAAGTCTATAGAGCATATATAATCTTAAGTTAAATAATGAGAAAGTGTGAAGAATATGGGTGGATAATTTGCGGGTCGATGATAATAGAATTCTTAGTTAGAAAACCTAATTGGAGAACAAAAGTCAATGAGCCGAATTGATAGGATTTTGTGGGTAGTATCCGCTGAAAACCCTCAGGAGACAACACTCCTCCTACTAGAGACACCTAGAGGTTTAACGGCTTGTTGCACGAGCTCAGTGCAATCGCGTTTCCCTGCGAAAGTGTGGTTAGGTTTTTGTAGTGAATAAAAAATAAGTTTGCTTGAGGACGAGCAAAAGATAAGTTTGGGGGTATTTGTTCATACCATAATATTGCATTATTATATTCCCCATTCTTATTCTTTTTATAAATAAACAGGTGCTTTTGACGCATGTCTGCTACATGTTACAGGTTACAGGTTCTTGGACAGAAAACAGTGAAAATGATGAAAAGACGATGCAAAAGTGGACTTTGACCAACAAAAGAAGACTCTTGATCAAGCCTACATCAAAGATAAAGTTCATAATGAACTAGGCAACGCAAGGTCCAAGAATACAAAGCGAACGATTAAAAATCCATTGCAAATTGTTCACTGGAGATCTGGAACCAATGTAGGAGCCCAATTGAGAAAAGAACCAAAGAATAACAAAGCCCAGGAAGCCCAAAAGAAGAACAGAAAATCTGAGGAAATGAATCCTCCAATGGGCCGCGGAACCGCGGCCCAACCCCCACCCATGCCGCGGTTCCGCAGCCGTCTAGGGCAATCAGGAGAAAAAAAATTTACCATGTTTTGTTGCCTCTTTGACTGGTCAACCTAGGGCTATTTTTGTAATTGCAGGCGTGCGAATCAACTGTAAACCTATGGGTTCTATCTCCTATAAATAGAACCCAAATCATTGTATTTGGGGATGCCTCCCTTCATTAATAAATTTCAGCATTCTTTTGGAGAGCATCATTTTTGTAAGTTCTTTATTTTCAGCCCTAGGTTAATTTTCTATTCTTGTCCTAGATAAATTTAATTCATTGCCCTAGTTAATCTTTTATTCTCTGCCCTAGATAAATGTATTTTAATTCCCTAATGAGTGAGTAGTCTCCTCGCTTGTTAGGGTTAGATCTGGGGAAGGTTTGAGAGACGAAGATCTCTCATCCCCTTTCTTGCCCATCATATATTTTCATAGGACTCTATGCATACATGCACATACCGCTCCCTACGGCACCCTATCCCCTGAGGTAGCGGTGATACCGTAGTATAAAGGCCCGGTTGTGATGTTTTCCATGGAGGTTAGGGTAAGGATTGATAAAGGAAGGACAAGAAACTAGAGGAAGAAAATATCTTTCCGATGATTCTAATACCTTTTGTTAATAATTACCATAACACCTAATTAGATCTTCATATGGGTATAGAAAGCAGTGAGATTTATAGACTTTCCAAACTTAACCTAGAACTAACCCTAGCAAGACTTAGATATAGATTAATTAGGTTTTTAGATTTAATAATCCGTCCGAACACCCATCGGAATTAACTCGTTTGAGCGATTAGGAGATTCACAACATCTCTGTGGACCGACCCGTACTCACCGGCTAGCTTCATGCGACGCCGTTCTTGATTGCGGTTAATAGATAGTTTTTGAGACAAATCATGGACCCTCTAGAAGAACACAAACCTTAACTCGATTATGTGACCGTCTGAACCGCCTCTAAACCTTAGGGTTTGGGGCAGTACGGCGTTGCCACATGTGAGGCGTTGGTTTGACCCTTCTACGGCTGGACCATCGGTACTGTGGCATGTGATGGATACTTTTTGAACTCCGCTCAAGTGTTGAGCTATTTGGGTGTAACGTTTTGAAAATCGTTTCGGTGAAATTTCGAAAAAAATCGGTAAAATAAGGAGGTTTTCTGTAAAAAGTCAAAATACAAATAACTTATTATAAAAATTAAATATATATATTCTAGCTATGTAATTGCTATTATTTGGTGTTTATTGAGCCGCTGGTGAAATTTCAAAATTTCTGGAAAAAATATTATTTTATTATTATTTTAAGCCGTCACTAATACATTTAATTAGGGAAAATTACAAATTGGAATGAGTTGAAACAAATTTTGTGCATCATAAAACATTAAATAAAATTTTATCATGTGGTTTTTGGAACGAAATCATTTGCCAAAACGGTTTAGAAATTATTGAAGAAAAAAGGCTTTTTTTAGCGTAAATGGATGTTTGGGGTATTGTATTTATCATTTTTCATCACCCCACACCCGTACCCACACCCACACACCCCCATTCACTTCTCCCCTTGGCTGAATTCAGCAGCCCCCTCTCTTGTCCCCACTTGGTTTGCAAAAGAAAGAAAAGAAAAGAAAAGTGTAGAAAATGATAAGAAATGAGTGGACTTTGACTTAATGCAACTTCCCCACCTCACTCTCTCTCCTCACTCACCCACCCCCCCACTAATTCTGGCCGAAATTCATCCCTACAGCAGCAGCCCCCTCCCCAAGTTCTCACTCCATTTTTGCATCAAAAAAATTGCACAAAAATCACTTCAAATCCATACAAATTCAACTCTAAATCCAAATCCAACACTTACCCATTATTCCTTAGCATTTCAAGCATGGATCCTTGTGAAAAGAGAGCATTTTGGGAGGCTAGATTTTAAGTTTGATCTCATGGTTTGGAGGTATAATCCTAACCAAAGTGTTTAGATTTTGATAAGCTACTTTAAATTAGTTTAATTAGCTAATTTTGTGATTTCCAATTGCAAGATTTAAATTGTGTGATGGTGTTTGAATCTAATTAGGGTTCTTATCATGTAATCATGGTTTCCAAGTATATGCTATCATCTTAAGGAAGTGAAAACTTAATCTTTTGATGATATGTAGATTGCTAGATGTAAAATGTCCAAATTAAGCTTTTTTTTTCTAAACTAGGTTTTTGGAAATTATTGCAAATGTTAGTCTAAAAATCTAATTAAGTTTTTCATGGCTTAATTAACTTTATTAAGTGTAGTTTAATGCTTTGGATCATGCAAATCTAAGCTAGATTGTAGTTTGTGCATTTTTGCTTTGAAATTGTTAAAATTTAAGTATTTTGTAAACTAGAATATTAGGGTTTTTGGAATTTAATGAGATTAAATTCCGGAAATTGTTTATATGACATATTTAAGATATTTAATGAGTATATTGGCCGCTACATTCATTTAAACATCATGTTTTGTTAAAAAACGGAGAATTGTGCTTTCTAGATTTTCGGAAAAATGACTTTTTAAGTGAAATTGGGGTTTTTGTGAGTTTTAACCTAGTTTATATTAAAATTAGTGTTCGTGAATGTGCAAATGAGTGTGATTGGATTTTTCTCGATGGTTTGACGTTTGTACATCGACATCGAGGGTTGGTTTGACTATTCTTGCATGCGTAGGCGATAGGTTTGGACATATGCGTGATACGCGTGCCGATTTGATTTTCGTATGCCGTTTCGATTTCGAATTTAGTTTTAATGCGATATGGTGCGTTATGAATTGTAGGTACCCCCATGTGGACTTCGAGACGACAAGCAAGCGCGTGGCGGCGTCGGCACCGGCTAGCGGGGACCAGGTGAGTAGATTTATATCTACGGGGAGAAGTCGGGTGGATGGCGTATAGCACCCCCGCAGTCCGTGGTGGTGTATACGGATGCATATACACACCAACAATTATTATATGTTATTTAGGATTAATAACGATGCTTAGGATGGATATTGGTGTGTTGGATTACTTTAGTGTTGCGAACCCTAGGGTAGTGTTGCACTACACATACACACATACATACTTGCATACATTCCTATTGATATGTGCTCGTGGGATTCTTTATAGTTATGGGTTCACATGGGTATGGGACTATGTGTTCACATTCAGATTTGAGGATGATACTTGGGATTGAGCTGAGTCGATGAGATTTGATTTGAGGCCGTGAGATCGGTGATATAGCAGGGTTCGTATCTTAGATACGACATGACGTTGTAGCGGGTCCTTGACGTAGTTTTTACACACGTGCATGCATACTTAGGCGATATCAGTATTGTACTAGACATAGATCAGTACCAGATCATGATATTGATAAAGAGGATACCAGGTGAACAGTATGATGAATGTGATTTTGACCCGTACCCAGAATTGGGGGATGCCGTACGACGGATTTACGTACGAGCTATATCTTGATGATTGATCCGCACTCTTGACTTGGGATGTCTGATTATAGATATGGTATCGGATATGATATTATTGAGGCGGGATCACCGACTAATATATATACAGGTATGTATATGTATCGACTCAGACGTTAGGCGGTTTCCTTACCTGTAGTCCAGCTTGTTAGCTTAGCCCTTTAGTTTAGTTTAGTTGTTAGATTAGATCCGATTCTTACCTATTTCAAAGCTTACGAATCATGCGTATTTTAAAAGATAGGTCAAGGGATTCTACGGATATTTCAAAAACGTATCTTTTCTTAAAAACACCGTAGCCCCTATTTTCAAAACCCCATGATTCGTGTTATTTCAAAAGGCACCATTTGTAGGACTTATATTAGATTAGTGCAGATTAGTTATAGTTGCGTCTAGTATTCAGCTCCCGCTCATTTTTACTGTTCGCTCCGCATCGCATACTTATATTATAATTTCTTATTGCATTATTAATATCATGTTGTTAGGACACCAGCACCATTACCGATGACGCGTATGTACCACGTACACTTATTTGCCGGCTCACACACATCTTCACCGGTAATTGACATGTCACGAACACTTTAGAAAATACTATTTCATTTGTCATAGGTTGTTAGCTAATAGTTTAGACATGATATTAGTGTACTTGCCTTATATGCTAGTTAGACATTGTAGTTATTGCCTACTACTTCATGCATGTTATTATTCACTGTTGTGTCTCATTCATGGATTCTCATGCCTATATTCACTGTTTACGTGCTATTGTTGACTTGGATTCGGATTTCATGAGATTTCTTGGATTTGGAGGAAAACCGCAAAAACATGAATAAACATGTTCTCCCTTTTAAAATAAAAAGTGCGGTTTTCCCATGATGTATGAGTCGTCCACCATGAGTTTGCTGATGGATTTCGAGACCCGATTCGAGGAGTGGAGGAACCGTTTCGGGTACATGGTGGGCCCGGTATGGTACCCCGTGGCAAGAGGAATGTGGTGTTGACGTTGAGCCTGGCTGGGGAGCACTACCTACCGGTGATATTACCCGACGCGTCGGATATCCGGAGGATACCGTCGTGGTCTTGAGATGGATGGTAGGGGCCGGTCTGGACTGACGGCGCCCTAGATATTGAGATTGAGACATTGATATTTCGAGACATTGAGATTTATGTTTTGTGTCGATGCTAGACACTGTTGATACTGATTTCATTTATGATACCTCAGTTTAAAAATACGAAGGAAATCTCACTAATTTATGAAAACAGTTTCTTCATTTACATGTATTATGTTTTCATGCATTCATACCTCATTCATATGATATATTGCTACCTGAGGCACTGACACGGGCACATGAGTTTACACTCGGGTTAGATATTTACCCTAGCCATTGTTATAGGCTGCATGTTATATACATTTTTGAGGATATATTATGATCATTGACCTAGGATTGCGTTATTTATGCGATTTCTGTGCGTAGATGTTTTTCTATTCACGAGTTGGCAACTCACCCCCGTTGTTCCCCAGTTTCTTGCAGGTTTTGCCGTACAGGTTTAATTACGGCTTGGCGGGCTCAGTTTCATTCGGGTGACTTGCTAGTAGGTGGGTTTTTCTTGTATCGTACCCATCATATTACCTTGTATAATATTATTTCGTTGTATCTAGTAAATTCCATCAACCAAACATGTATTTATTGAGATAGAGACCAGTGGTGTTTATTCTTTCGACCCTAGAGTCGCTCGTTATATTTCTGGTGGTTTTGAGTTTCCTTTTGAGTTTTGATTATCGCCGTTGGCGTTGTATATTATATTGCTTGTGTGGTTGTGACCGTCGATTGACGAAGAGCTAGCTCCCGCTTGGGGATGCCTTTTTCTTGATTTCGTATACTATTCATGTTGTATCCCGTTTGGGGGCCAGTATTTACAAAGGAGACTCTGCCGAAATTTTCAGTAAATTTTTGATGTTTTTAAAAACCGCATAATTCGGCTTATGCTATTGAAACTACTTGCTTTAAGTTGATTTTTCCTGCACTCTACTACTTTTCTTGGTTTGGATTTCTGGGTTTTCGGTTTACTTAGATTACGTACGCCTCGAGACGTTCGTAGTTTAAGTGCCGGTCATGTTCCGTACTTTCGGGTCGTGACAAAGTTGGTATCAGAGCGTTAGGTTTTACCTTCGGAGCGTAGGATGACCCTTGGTTGATGGAATAGGTGACTAAAGTAGAGTGACGTACCGTTGGTATGTTCCACGGCATATTTACGACACGCCACTCCACTTAAGAAGCCTTAGGATGTACATTTCCTTGTTCAGTATTATATTCCTTCCTGATCTAGCCTCATCGGTACCAGTTTGGTTTTGCTGCCACGATTACGGGCAGGGAGAGCTACGGCTAGAGTTGCGGTCAGCACGAGCTCGTCACGAACGAGGACTGACCAGGGCATGATTCCGGCGACACCCGATTGTAGAAAGGTGTCTTTTGACTGTGTTTCCGCGCCATGAGCGTTTGGCGGATCGCCTTTATGAGGTTACTCGGATGTGCAAATCGACACTAGAGGATTGAGCCAATGATAGAGGCCAGCCAGATCTTGATGACCGTTGGTGTGTTGCTTATTCATGATGATCGAGGCACTGTTCAGCGTGCAGACGAGCGAGCCAGTTATTGCTGCGAACGACGAGGTATTGCCCCAGATGCTGGAGTTAGTGCAGAACGAGTTGTACTAAGAGATGATAGAAGGTCGCTAGTCATCATGGATGAATGACTAGGACATGTGGATCGTTCGCCTAACCCGATGCGAGGTCATCAGATAGATTGATTCCAGCTAGAGACGACTTCACGTGGAGACGTTGGGAGTCAACAGAGACGATCGAATGTCAGAAACCTATTATTCCAAGTTTAAAGTAATCGGAAAGACATGCAGGCAATTCTATGGTCCCTCTAGAAGAATGAAACCCTAACTCAACTTAATGACCGTGTGAAAGCCTTTGAACCTTCGGGTTTGCGGCAGTTCTACGGCGCCATTAGTGAGGCTTGGGTTTGCCCTTCTACGGCTGGACCACCGATGCTGTGGTATGTACTCGATACTATTAAACCGTACCCAAGAGGTTGAGCTCTTGGGGGATTATGAGGATTTGACGACTTGATCGGATGGCTCGACTTAATTCGGATGCTAGGTGGTGAGATGCATTTCTTGGGAGACTCCAGATACGAGGATAGCCGTTGGAGTTCAGTCCATGCAGCCACGACGAGACGAGTCCGGAGCAGTCGACATTAGAGAAAAGTGGAGTAAGAGGTTCGTACGAGATCTTGATGAGACGACGTTCCACTCAGCCGACATCAGAGATGCGGTACGCATGCCAAGGCATTGTACTTGGATATACCTTCCAGAAGGAGTCGCGATGAGTATGTAGCCGTTCAGGAACGAGAATAGATCTAGTAAGGGACGATGACTTCCGGACAGTTCGGCAGAGACGAGATTTGGGAGAGATCTCGATAGGACCTTTCTGGAATAAATTACGAGAAGACTTGGACCCAGTAGTGGTCATGTTATGCACACCGGCAGGCCAGAGTTCAGGATCGTCGACGAGACATGCTATGAGTGACCACGACAGTTGGCCAGAGATTCTTGAGTATGTGCTTGAGCGGGACTATTCCGCCATACTTGATTTTGGGTATTTTGGGCGATCTATTCGCATGATTGATTTTGATGATTGAGTTTCACGATATTTGTTTTCATGGACCATGGTTGCACCTACTGAGTATTTACGATTTTGCACAGTTGTTGCACTTGACATCGTTTTCGTGCCTTGGTTTCTCATGTTTATGATTTTATGGGTTTCATACAGTTGAGTTGATTTTGTACATGATGGATGCACCAGATTTGGATTTTTAGCGCATGTTGGGCGCCTGTTATGAGATGCGATTTGGTGCACACCAGATGCACTGAATCGGGATTTTTCGTACATGTCTGATGCACCTGATTTTGCTGTCAGGCATACACGTTGCCTATGACTGATGTTGTGTGCACACCCGTTGCACCTAAATGTTGTTTCTGTGCACATGTATGGCACATTTATAGATTTTGATTTCCGTGCGCACCTGACGCACGTAGTATTCATATATATATTTGTGATTGATTTCTTATGGAGCAGTACGTTTTTTATGATATTGCTATGTGTTTTCGTACTGAGCAGGACTAGTCAGAGGACAGTACCTGAATATATTTTGCATGCATTGATAGTTATTGAAGGGATTTCCAAAAAGCGAGCTATAGCCTCAGTATTTACCTACGTGTCTGATATGACACGAAATGTTTAAGACAAGGAGACCCTTCTAAATTGTTTCCAAAACGGCGGAACGTACATTTCAAACAAAGGTATATATGTATATAGTTATTTTCTTATGATAGAGGTCCGCCACTGTGCAGTGTTATACGCGTTGCACAGCGACTTAAAGAGATTTGGCATACATTTCCTTCAGATACTTACAGATATAGATTCGATATTTACATGTATAGTTTCGAGTTATATCATATTGGTTTTGATTTGGATTTGGCATTGATGTCTTCTCCATGACTCCGATGATTGCGGGATGCTTGACGGAGTTTTGATTTGAGTTATATACTCATTTTTCAAGCGCATGCGCTGCGCTACGAATTGTCTTACGTATTTACAATTTCGGAGCCCCGACGACTTGATGGTTTTTCTTAGATGTTTTAGTATTTGGGGGAGTTTGAATTTAAATTCGGGGACCGAATTTCTTTAAGGGGGGAAGATTGTAACGTTCTGAAAATCGTTTCGGTGAAATTTCGAAAAAAATCGGTAAAATAAGGAGGCTTTCTGTAAAAAGTCAAAATACAAATATCTTATTATAAAAATTAAATATACATATTCTAGCTATGTAATTGCTATTATTTGGTGTTTATTGAGCCGCTGGTGAAATTTCAAATTTTCTGAAAAAAAATATTATTTTATTATTATTTTAAGCCGTCACTAATACATTTAATTAGGGAAAATTACAAATTGGAATGAGTTGAAACAAATTTTGTGCATCATAAAACATTAAATAAAATTTTATCATATGGTTTTTGGAACGAAATCATTTGCCAAAACGGTTTAGAAATTATTGAAGCAAAAAGGCTTTTTTTTAGCGTAAATGGATGTTTGGGGCATTGTATTTATCATTTTTCATCACCCCACATCCGTACCCACACCCACACACCCCCATTCACTTCTCCCCTTGGTTGAATTCAGCAGCCCCCTCTCTTGTCCCCACTTGGTTTGCAAAAGAAAGAAAAGAAAAGAAAAGTGTAGAAAATGATAAGAAATGAGTGGACTTTGACTTAATGCAACTTCCCCACCTCACTCTCTCTCCTCACTCACCCACCCCTCCCACTAATTCTGGCCGAAATTCATCCCTACAGCAGCAGCCCCCTCCCCAAGTTCTCACTCCATTTTTGCATCAAAAAAATTGCACAAAAATCACTTCAAATCCATACAAATTCAACTCTAAATCCAAATCCAACACTTACCCATTATTCCTTAGCATTTCAAGCAATGGATTCTTGTGAAAAGAGAGCATTTTGGGAGGCTAGATTTTAAGTTTGATCTCATGGTTTGGAGGTATAATCCTAACCAAAGTGTTTAGATTTTGATAAGCTACTTTAAATTAGTTTAATTAGCTAATTTTGTGATTTCCAATTGCAAGATTTAAATTGTGTGATGGTGTTTGAATCTAATTAGGGTTCTTATCATGTAATCATGGTTACCAAGTATAGGCTATCATCTTAAGGAAGTGAAAACTTAATCTTTTGATGATATGTAGATTGCTAGATGTAAAATGTCCAAATTAAGCTTTTTTTTTCTAAACTAGGTTTTTGGAAATTATTGCAGATGTTAGACTAAAAATCTAATTAAGTTTTTCATGGCTTCATTAACTTTATTAAGTGTAGTTTAATGCTTTGGATCATGCAAATCTAAGCTAGATTGTAGTTTGTGCATTTTTGCTTGAAATTGTTAAAATTTAAGTATTTTGTAAACTAGAATATTAGGGTTTTATGAATTTAATGAGATTAAATTCCGAAAATTGTTTATATGACTTATTTAAGATATTTAATAAGTATATTGGCCGCTACATTCATTTAAACATCATGTTTTGTACAAAAAAGGTGAATTGTGCTTCCTAGATTTTCGGAAAAATGACTTTTTAAGTGAAATTGGGGTTTTTGTGAGTTTTAACCTAGTTTATATTAAAATTAGTGTTCGTGAATGTGCAAATGAGTGTGATTGGATTTTTCTCGATGGTTTGACATTTGTACATCGACATCGAGGGTTGGTTTGACTATTCTTGCATGCGTAGGCGATAGGTTTGGACCTATGCGTGATACGCGTGCCGATTTGATTTTCGTATGCCGTTTCGATTTCGAATTTAGTTTTAATGCGATATGGTGCGTTATGATATGTAGGTACCCCCATGTGGACTTCGAGACGACAAGCAAGCGCGTGGCGGCGTCGGCACCGGCTAGCGGGGACCAGGTGAGTAGATTTATATCTACGGGGAGAAGTCGGGTGGATGGCGTATAGCACCCTCGCAGTCCGTGGTGGTGTATACGGATGCGTATACACACCAACAATTATTATATGTTATTTGGGATTAATAACGATGCTTAGGATGGATATTGGTGTGTTGGATTACTTTAGTGTTGCGAACCCTAGGATAGTGTTGCACTACACATACACACATACATACTTGCATACATTCCTATTGATATGTGCTCGTGGGATTCTTTATAGTTATGGGTTCACATGGGTATGGGACTATGTGTTCACATTCGGATTTGAGGATGATACTTGGGATTGAGCTGAGTCGATGAGATTTGATTTGAGGCCGTGAGATCGGTGATATAGCAGGGTTCATATCTTAGATACGACATGACGTTGTAGCGGGTCCTTGACGTAGTTTTTACACACGTGCATGCATACTTAGGCGATATCAGTATTGTACTAGACATAGATCAGTACCAGATCATGATATTGATAAAGAGGATACCAGGTGAACAGTATGATGAATGTGATTTTGACCCGTACCCAGAATTGGGGGATGCCGTACGACGGATTTACGTACGAGCTATATCTTGATGATTGATCCGCACTCTTGACTTGGGATGTCTGATTATAGATATGGTATCAGATATGATATTATTGAGTCGGGATCACCGACTAATATATATACAGGTATGTATATGTATCGACTCAGATGTTAGGCGGTTTTCTTACCTGTAGTCCAGCTTGTTAGCTTAGCCCTTTAGTTTAGTTTAGTTGTTAGATTAGATCCGATTCTTACCTATTTCAAAGCTTACGAATCATGCGTATTTTAAAAGATAGGTCAAGGGATTCTACGGATATTTCAAAAACGTATCTTTTCTTAAAAACACCGTAGCCCCTATTTTCAAAACCTCATGATTCGTGTTATTTCAAAAGGCACCATTTGTAGGACTTATATTAGATTTGTGCAGATTAGTTATAGTTGCGTCTAGTATTCAGCTCCCGCTCATTTTTACTGTTCGCTCCGCATCGCATACTTATATTATAATTTCTTATTGCATTATTAATATCATGCTGTTAGGACACCAGCACCATTACCGATGACGCGTATGTACCACGTACACTTATTTGCCGGCTCACACACATCTTCACCGGTAATTGACATGTCACGAACACTTGGGAAAATACTATTTCATTTGACATAGTTTGTTAGCTAATAGTTTAGACATGATATTAGTGTACTTGCCTTATATGCTAGTTAGACATTGTAGTTATTGCCTACTACTTCATGCATGTTATTATTCACTATTGTGTCGCATTCATGGATTCTCATGCCTATATTCACTGTTTACATGCTATTGATGACTTGGATTCGGATTTCATGAGATTTCTTGGATTTGGAGGAAAACCGCAAAAACATGAATAAACCTGTTCTCCCTTTTAAAATAAAAAGTGCGGTTTTCCCATGATGTATGAGTCGTCCACCATGAGTTTGCTGATGTATTTCGAGACCCGATTCGAGGAGTGGAGGAACCGTTTCGGGTACATGGTGGGCCCGGTATGGTACCCCGGGGCAAGAGGAATGTGGTGTTGACGTTGAGCCTGGCTGGGGAGCACTACCTACCGGTGATATTACCCGACGCGTCGGATATCCGGAGGATACCGTCGTGGTCTTGAGATGGATGGTAGGGGCCGGTCTGGACTGACGGCGCCCTAGATATTGAGATTGAGACATTGATATTTCGAGACATTGAGATTTATGTTTTGTGTCGATGCTAGACACTGTTGATACTGATTTCATTTATGATACCTCAGTTTAAAAATACGAAGGAAATCTCACTAATTTATGAAAACAGTTTCTTCATTTACATGTATTCTGTTTTCATGCATTCATACCTCATTCATATGATATATTGCTACCTGAGGCACTGACACGGGCACATGAGTTTACACTCGGGTTAGATATTTACCCTAGCCATTGTTATAGGCTGCATGTTATATACATTTTTGAGGATATATTATGATCATTGACCTAGGATTACGTTATTTATGCGATTTCTGTGCGTAGATGTTTTTCTATTCACGAGTTGGCAACTCACCCCCGTTGTTCCCCAGTTTCTTGCAGGTTTTGCCGTACAGGTTTAATTAAGGCTTGGCGGGCTCAATTTCATTCGGGTGACTTGCTAGTAGGTGGGTTTTTCTTGTATCGTACCCATCATATTACCTTGTATAATATTATTCCGTTGTATCTAGTAAATTCCATCAACCAAACATGTATTTATTGAGATAGAGACCAGTGGTGTTTATTCTTTCGACCCTAGAGTCGCTCGTTATATTTCTGGTGGTTTTGAGTTTCCTTTTGAGTTTTGATCCTCGCCGTTGGCGTTGTATATTATATTGCTTGTGTGGTTGTGACCGTCCGTTGACGAAGAGCTAGCTCCCGCTTGGGGATGCCTTTTTCTTGATTTCGTATACTATTCATGTTGTATCCCGTTTGGGGGCCAGTATTTACAAAGGAGACTCTGCTGAAATTTTCAGTAAATTTTTGATGTTTTTAAAAACCGCATAATTCGGCTTATGCTATTGAAACTACTTGCTTTAAGTTGGTTTTTCCTGCACTCTACTACTTTTCTTGGTTTGGATTTCTGGGTTTTCGGTTTACTTAGATTACGTACGCCTCGAGACGTTCGTAGTTTAAGTGCCGGTCATGTTCCGTACTTTCGGGTCGTGACATTGGGAAATCTTGGGTGTTTGTTTATTCGATTGAAAAGTTTAACATTGTCTATTTATCTGGAATGTGATACAATATTTGGAATCCACAAGTAGTTATGAGATAACTTATTTGAATGTTATAAATCTAGCAGTTTAGTCTCATTTGATCGGTTGCCATGGGATTTTGATGTGATCAAAAGTCCGTCGCAATCACGTAGCGTACGCGGATACTCGCCGGGTAAACTTAATAGATAGTCACGTCCTATAGCCCCGACCAAGTGACTGTAGGAGAACCCCGTCGCCAAAAGCATCCGTTCGGGTGCTAGCGGCAGCGGTGTTCAGCCTTAGTGCACTTCGTCGACGGCGTCGGGAGTGCAGCCGTCTACTAAAGTTTCTGACGAGCATTCAATCAGGATGTCGGGAATCTTGTTGAATTTCCCGACTTGATATTGAAAAGAGTTTTCGATACTGAGACTAAAATGCGGGGTTTATAATTGTTAGGCATGTGATGTCTAAGGAATTTATTTGGTTAGGCATGAGATGTCTAAGGAGGTTGAGGATTCCAACTGTTATAGTTTTACACTTTCTTTCTATGACCGTAAGCGTAGTATGTGGTGTATCACCGGTTTCGTTGCTGTACATCAACGACAATCGGGATACGTATACTTGCTTACGTTGATGATATGAGATATTATGTGTTGTTGTGATATGTTGTATTGGATCGTCGCGTTTTGAATAGTCGGGGGTTTTATGTGAGATGAGGTTTTTTTTTATTTTCATTCATGTAAAATTCATTATATGTAATATTCTTTTATTGGGGCACTTTCGGGCTGAGGATGATGTCACCATTGTATATTATTTACATTTCCGCATTAGGTAGACCCAAGGCGGGGAGCACAAGTAACCGGGTTCTAGGGTTCAGTGGGAGACCATCTCGAGGAGTCGAGACCGGGTCTCCCAACCCTAGAATTGGCAGTGTTGCTTGCCGCTCTCGTAGAGGTCTAGGGATGTGGGTTTGGCTATTCATCGCGACCGTGGAATCCGCATTTTATACAGGCTCGCATAAAACACGGAAATCCTAGTATATCCAATATTTCATATGTTATTCTTCTGCTGCAATGTTCTGTGATGCGATCATATTACTCCCTGAGAAGAATGTTTATATTATATATATGAGATATAAATTATATATTGTTGATTTTGTTTCAAATGTGATGCTTGTGAAGCATAATAAAATGGAACTTCATTAATGAGATTAATGAAACTAAAAGAAACCTAAAGATGTTGTAGAAACTTGTCTCAAAAACTGGTAGCTCTAGTTCTTGCTTTGCATAGCGGTGTTCCTTGTAGAACATCCAACACCTTATTCGATAAGGAAAGAGCCGAGATCCCTTCACCGGGAGTGACCTCTTTAGCGAAACTAGCAGATGCTATAAACTCGGTTTGTCTTTTGATTGTTTTTATAGTTTTTGCTTTGCATAGTGATATTTGTGAAATATCCTGCACCTTATTCGATAAGGAAAGAGCCGACGATCCCTTCACCGGGAGTGACCTCTTTAGCAAAACTAGAAAAGGACTCAAAAACATTCTAATTAAATCACTCGATTCTACAACGATATCAAGTTCATTACGCAAAGGGTTTCCTTAAAAACCTGTCGTAGCCCTCTGTCATTTCAAATAAGTATTATTTAGTATTTGTGATGCGTTTATTGGCCTTTGTCAAGGCGTAGTGTGCGGTAGCTGATTACTGCTTATCTGTATAAGCATATGATGTGATTGAGTTAGGATAGTCGTGCGACCTTGTTGGCCTTTGTCAAGGGTCGTGCAGGTGGATTTAATTCAATCAGGAAATGACGGGTTGAACTTGACTAGCATCCTATGGTTTGTTGGCCTTTGTCAAGGTCATAGGAGGTTAGGGGCAAAATATTATTGGGAATTTCAAGAGTTGAAATTTGCAATGAGATTGCTTACCTTCTATGAGATAGTTGGATCCTGATACCTGCTGTGAGTAAGAGTTACTCCTGGGAGAGTTTTACACATTACAATTAGCCGATCAAGTAGGTGTCTAGAAAGGTGTCAACGGGGTTACGCCTCTGGGAAAACGAGGTTTATTTTAATTAGGTCCATGCGAAAGCACGGGGAACCTCCCTCAAAGTACCGGCACTGGCCTGGCTGAAAGATTGGCGAACTTGTAGGGTGTAATTAATCCCGGCTAGTCTTTCCTTTTAGGGTTTGAAGGAAGATTTGACTGAAACAGTGGGAAACATCCTGATTAGATATATTAATAACCAATCTAATCTTGCAAGAGCATACGCTGAGTGTTTTCTTCTATCTCTCTCCAGGTAGAGACTATGTCACGCCTTAATCAAGATAATAATACGGATGTATTGACCGAACCCGCTTGTTATACTGCGCTAGGGAACGTTGGTCCCGCTCCAACTTATAATTGTTATAAGACAGAGCAGGAAATAGGGGATTACCAGAATTCTCGTGCCACCCAAACGAAGAAAGTGCATGCTGATGCATCTTCTTCGGGTGTGTTCATTACCGAGAACTGTTTCTCAGTATCCTTTACGTCCTGGGTATGAGATACCGGATCAGGGTCCCGCAAATGTAATTTGTTACATGGGCTACAGATAGGTAGAGAACTGAGAATGGGTGATAAGTATCAAGAGTTAGAAATGATGCAAGTGTTGCAGTCAAGTCTGTTGGCAGTTATCACCCTGTATTACCAGAATACATTGATTCTGAATGAATGTTATTAGATATCGAATCTGATATACAACATCATATCAGTCTCTTTATTAGTAAAGAAGGATATAAATTTGTATTGTTGGATAATGTTTTGAACATTTCCTATATCAAGTGTTGATCGGTTCAGGCACGTTATCTAAAAGCATAGACGTTCTAAATCAAACCACAGTTCTTAACGTACAGAACACACACAAGAGGAAGAGTTCAGAAATGAACGAATCCTTTTTGAGGCAATGTAGACTAGGTCATATCAATGCGACCCGACTAGCTGAAGTTACATAAAGATGCATATTTAAATTAGTTTGGATTTACATCTTGTAAAACATGCCAGTCATGTCATAAAGATAAGATGACCACAGCTCCGTTTATTGGAAACAGAGAAGAGTTAGTGAACTCTTGGGATTGATACATGCTGATGTATGAAGGTCCCCTGTCTACACATGCCAAGACCGGTTCTTTGTACTTCATTACATTCACTGATGATCTCTCAAGATTCAGACATATGTTCCTGTTGAAACACAAGTCCGAAACTTTTGAGATAATCACATAATATAAGTTATAAGTAGAGAACCAAAAATGGGTATAAGTATTATGTCCTTTGATGAGATCAAGGAGGAGAATACTTGAGCACGGAATTCCTGGACTATTCTAAAGGAGAATGGGATTCTCTCTCAACATTACTCCTCCGTATACACCACAGCACGTCGGTGTATCGGGGCGGAGCAATCACACCCTATGAGATATGGTATGCTCTATGATGAGTACTACTGAGTTGCCTATTTTCTTTTGGGGTTATGCACTTGAGAAGTTGCATACCTATTGAATAGGGTTCCAACCAAATCAAATACCTACCACTCCATATGTGATATGGTATGGGAAGAGCCCATCTCTTAAAGATGTTAAGATTTGGGGTTGTCCGACCTATGTCAAAAGCAAAATCCGGACAAGCTCGAGGCAAGGTTAGTTCTGTGAAAGTTTGTTGGATATCCCAAGCATTCGCAAGGGAATATCTTCTACCACACCGAGGAACAAAAGATGTTTTATTTCTCGGCATACCACTTTTTGAGAAAAAGGAAATTTCTTGTGAAGAAATTAGTGGTTATGAGGTAGAACTGGAAGGAGTTTCAGCTATACAAACTGCAGCTGATGATTTGGTAAACCCGGAGGATTCAATAGTTTTCAACGAACCTCAGCCTCTCCGCCGATCTGGTAGGGTACCTCATCCACCTGAGAGATACTTCGGTTTCTCTATGACAGTGGGAGAGAGGATTGCATCATGAGATGATGACCCAACTAGTTTCGAGCAGGACATCAGGAGTGGGGACTCTGTGAGCATGGATGGATGCTTAGTGATCTGAGATAGAATTCTTATACACCAACAATGTATGGACTTTGGTTGCTTTATCTGAAGGGTTAAATCCCCATCAGGAGCAAGTATATCTTGAGAAGATTACTTGGTGTACATGGAAAAGTTGAGACTTTCAAAGCTATGCTTAATTCCATCCAGATCCTACTTGTCACGGCTACATACCATGACTACGATATCTGGCGGTTGGGTGTCATAACAACTTTTCTAAATGATGATTTGGAAGAGAGCGTCTATAAGTACACAGCAAGAGGACTTCGTAGACAGTGAGAGCAGCGGAAACGTGAGTAAGATGTTTTATAGGATAAATCAGGCATCGCGGAGTTGGAACGTCTGTTTTGATGTGCTAGTCAAAGCGTTTGACTTCATCAAAATGGTAGATGAACCAAGTATATACAAAAAGGTAGTAGGGAGTATGGTGGTGATCCTCGTAAAGTACGTGGATGACATACTCTTGATAGGGAAGAAGTTTCCTTTGCTAGGCTCGATCAATCTCCTCTTATCATAAAGATTCTCCATATAGGATCAAGGTGATACCTCCTAAATCTTGGATTATGGATCTATGAGATAGATCTAATTGGATGTTAGGATTCTCACTAGTTGTAGTGAGATGGTATCAATCGATCCAAGGGAGAATCACTAGAAAGGTTTCAGGGTGATAAGGACGACTGAATGTCAGTCGCAGGCATCGTCTTTACCCTCAGTGGAGGGACGGTATGTTGGAAGAGTTCCAAGCTAGATACCGTGACTTACTAGACGATTAAAGGCTAGATACATCGTTACCAAGGATGCTACCAAAGAGGCAGTCTGGATATATTTTAGTTCATGAGATGAACTTCGTTCCTGCCATTGTGTAATAATGAAGTTGTGGCTTGTGCCAAGGAACCCCCGTCCCATCTGAGATCCAGACATATTCTTAAGCAGTATCGCCTGATCATGGAGATGGTTGATCTCTAGGGAGATCGAGGTTATGAGAGTAGACACAGAGGACAACTGCGCGGATCCACTCACAAAGGCCTATTTCCCAGTAGAGACTATTATGGGATGGTTGAGTATGAGATACTTCAACCACAGCTAATTATTGGGTATGCGATACCACAACAGATGGCCCTAGTGCAAGTAGGAGATTTTTAGTTATATGTATGCCCTAGAGGCCATTACTGTACATACGTTGTATATTATAGTGGATGCTTGGACATATATAGGGAGGACTTTCTTGCTCAACATGATAGTATGCTATCTGGTTACTCTTTATCTTAACATGTACTCTGATTGTCTCTATGTCACATGTTGATAAAGCACTTAGGATGAGTACTTGACTACCAGGAATATGATGCAGATCATACTAGTGGGGACAGTGTAGTCGCCAAGTACATCCTTCAAATGTTCCTAGTCGTGGGAGTGCCAAGACAGGGCATCGATACTCAAGAGTAGACTAGCGTATGTGCTTCTTGACCCATATGATAGGCGATGGATGATCCCATATCCATTGGTGTTTGACATCAGAGAAGGTATACGGGTGCTCAGTGGAGACTGGGTACACTGGACGGACTCGCCGAGAACTCCCAGATGGTATTATACCTCATGTCAGATGGCATTTCTCAGGTGACACTGGTACAGGTTAGTCTGTAGACCCGAAATCGTCATAGAGTCTTGTGTGATTCCCACTGTGCTTTGATTTCCATCATACCACGTCCAAGAGGGCGTGCAAAAAGATGGCTTTTGGGTACAGTCCCGAATCACATGGAGGCAATGAGTGATAGGAGGGGTTTCGCCTCTCCCGTTATAGGGAGTTGATGTGGAGCTGTGTTCGATTGGCTATAACTGGAAATCCCTGGCCATGGTTGCTGATATTTACGGGTAAGTGTTATTAGTAGTTTCTCGAACTGTTATAGACCTCATATAGACAAGACTTATCAAGCTACTGGGGTCTGACGTTTACCACCCCTAGGCGAGATATGCTACATATCAGACGAAAAGACCGGACTGTACGGGAATGTTACTGGTTGGATTCACGGGAGAATATACAGGCTTTCTTGTTGATCTTTTGATTGCTCAATACCTGGGTGGCTGTTACGTTTAGCTGACCGCTTGCAGCTTGTGGGTGTTTGATATGATCATCACCTATTGCCGGCGTATTGACGATTCTCTAGAGTCCTACACAGAGGTTTCCTGGCTCAGGCAAAATGGAGTAGGAGCACATATGTGATATGTGCGGGACCGAGAATGATACGTGTATGCGATACCGTATTAGATTCTCGCGATATGAGATATCGGCCGGGTATATGTGATATAGCCGGGTCATCCGATCAAGTATTGATTCGATGAACTGATACAGATTATATTAGTCGGTTATTTGTGAAATAGCTGGATTATCGGATCAAGTGTTGATTCGATAATTTAATATATAATTATATATTTGATATATTAAATTACATTAACTAATATAAGCTCACTTAAAGATTCTTTTTCTCACTCGGGTAATACATTGATATATATGCGATATATGTTAATTGTATTATTTTATTTTGTTACAATAAATATTGTATATGTGATATATAATATTGTAACAAGTTATGATTACTAATGCAACATGTTTTGTGGAGATTAAACATGATTAGGGTTTGATTTGGGTTAGCACTTTCATGAAGCTTCTAGAAGCTTTATGTTTTGTTTTAAGCAAAGATATTTTGTTATGATATTTTGAAGATATTTCCTAACCCAACCAAACCCTTTACCCTAGTTAAACCTCTACAATGGTTAGCCCTTTGATTATTAACCATGGGTTGCATTTGTAATTAACAAAACAATTCATTATTCATCACAAATAGATTCTTCTTCTTCCTCCTCTTGAAAAAGCTTTCTAGCTTTTTGCAAAGTGATGATAATGAGTGAGAAATTGAAATAAAAGACTGCTAAATTCCTACTTCTTCATCCTTATCTATTCTAGCCGCTTAGATTAGGGTGTTTGCTTTGGTAATACTTGATTAGCAAAGCAAGAGCTTGGGTTTGAGTTTCTTCAAGGTAGATCATCTTTGTTATTGAAGATCGGAAGCAAGATTATATCTTTCTCTTCATGGAGCCTCTCTAGAGTCCAGGTACTTGATGATCGCAGCGAAGAGACCTCAATACGGAGCTTTAGAAGTGAAGGAACGGACTACAAAGGTTGTAATCCCTAACTCTTAGAAGTAAAGTTGTTTACTTTCATGTTTAACCCTAATTATCTAGCAAAGATCATCGCTTTAGGTTGTTCGGCACGTCTAAATTTTAAATCGGGCATGGTTGATGCCTTATAGACCCTTGTGACAATGCCTAGTAACCCTACAAGACCGTGAGCAGGAGGCAAACGGATGTTCTTGCTCTGCCAGTTTTGGGCACACCGACATTTTTCGACATTATAGGAGCTGTACCTCGATGTCATTTATTGCGATTTGTGTTGTGATCCGAGTATTATATCGCTTGGATTTGAGTTTTGACGATGAGTTTCATGGTATTGATTTCATGCACCATGGCTTCACCTACTGGGTACTCAAATTTTTGTGCATAGTTATTGTACTTGATATATGTTTTATACACCGTTGTGTTGATTTATAATTTGTGAACATTTATTGCACTTGAGATCGGTTTTGGTGCCTTTGCTACCCGTGTTTATGATTTCGTGGACTTCATACTGTTGAGTTGATGTTGTGCGAGTGGTACGCACTTGATTTGATTTTTGCACTCGGTATAGCTCATATACGCATGCAGTGCCGTGTTACAGTTTAGTGCACGCAGTTGCACGCGTTTTCGGATTTATACACCTTGGTACCCTCGGTGTTGCTTTTATACGCATTTGAATTAATGATGAGTTTTGTGCATTTATTGTACCGGATTTATGTTATCGTGCACGTTGGCACGTGACGTTCGTTTTCATGCATGCTATTGCACTAAATGTTTTATATGTGCATGCTACTGCACTTGATTTTGGATTTTAGTGCGCATCGGATGCACTTGATTTCGATTTTCATTCGTGCATATTGGATGCACTTGATTTACATTTTTATTCGTGCATGTGGGATGCACTCGATTTCGATTTTCGTTCATGCATGACGGATGCACTTGATTTGGATTTTCGTGCATGTTGGGCACATGATATGAAATGTGATTTTGTGCACACCGGATGCACTCGATTAGGATTTTCATTCGGGCATGTTAGTTGCCCCGGAATAAGATTTCTGTGCACTCTAGATGCACTTGATGTTGTTGTCGTGCACACCCGTTGCACTGGACAGATGCTTTCATGCACACCCGTTGCACTTAATTTTGGTTTTGTGCACATTCGTAGCATCTGTATTTGGATTTGATTTCCATGCGCACCAGACGTACGTTATTATTGGATACGCCTTTCGAGGCTGATTTTACTCTTGAGAGCTTTGTTTTCATGATGGGTACTATATTATGTAGTAGCCGAATAGGACTGATCTGAGGACAGTACCTGAGTACTTAGCATGCATTAAAAATTTTAACCAGGGGTTTTCAAAAAGGAGCTATAGTCTCGCTATTTCTTACGTGTCCGTGAGCGACACGAACGTTTATAAAGGAAAACCTTTTTGGGATATTTCAAAATGGACGGGACGTATATTTGAGCAAAACCTATATGAACATATGTTTATTACTTTACAAATGAGTGTCCGTCACTTATGCCGTGAGCTACACATCACACGACGATTCAGAAAAGATTTTTGGATTCGTTTTATTCAGTTTAAAGGATTTTTCCAAGGATGCGTAATATATATGTATTATAGTATTTGACTAGTGCATATTGGATTTCAGTAGTAGATTTCGAGATCTGTATCTCCATTGTAACTCCGAGGATATGCGTTCAAATTCGGTGATTTGCGTGACGCTTGACGAAGTTCGATTTTGAGTTGTACTCGTTTTCATGCGCACTTGAAGCGCTGTGTTATTCCTGTATCTTTCGTGATTTCGGAGCCCCGTTGATTTAAGTTGGTATTGAAATTTTTTAGTATTTGGGGGTTTATATTTAAATTCGGGGACCGAATTTATTTAAGAGGGGAAGATTGTAACATTTCAGAAAATATAAAATATTATTTTTGGAATTCAATATTAAAATAATATATTTCCCGAAAACTGTCCGATTTGCGAAATTGGGGTTTTCGAAAAAGGGTATAAATATATACCAATAATTGTGAAATAATTGGAAATTAAAATGATTTATGCGTCTAAGAATATATTTAAAGGATTTGGCATTTTTAAAATCAAATATATGCAATTTAAATGAAAACCTGATTAGTGCACTGCTAATCGCGATTAGGACAAATCGCTACAGTTTTCCATGGCTAGTGCACCATGTCATGTTGCATTTTTGTTACATGTTGTTTTATTTTTTTGTTTTGGGGTATTATCTGGTTTGAATTTTAAAAAGAAAATCAATATAAAAGGGATAAAGAAATGGGGTATGGGCATGAGAGAGTGTGTGAGGGGTCTTCATTGACCATGGGCCTTTGATAATCATTCATCCTCTTCATCATTTCCCCTCTCCCTTCCCTCATGGCTGCCTCCTCTTTTCCCCCTCCTCTTCATCCTCACAAACACCGTAATAAACAACTCAAAAATCTCATATCGCCTTCACAAAAAACATGCACAAGATTCTCACAAACACTTTGGATCAAGAAAAAATGGATTTTGGAGACTTGGAGCAACTCAAGAATTTTCTTGAGTTTCCAAATGAGGTAATCCCTTCACCATTAGTATAGTATTTCATTCCATTAGCTTCTACGTTTAGTTTAGAATCAATATATTGAGGTTTAGTGGACTTTGAAATTTCCAAGTTAGGGTCTTGATGAAAACTTGAGTAGTGAAGTGTAATTGATGTTAGTAGAGGCCATACAACCCCTGTAGTGAAAGTATATTGGACTAAACCTGAGAGTGAACCCCAATTCACAAACTTAGAAACCCCAATATCGTATTTTTGTGGAAATTGTGATGGAAATTGGAGATCTGCTAACAGCCGAATGACCTAAAAATTATTTAGCGAAGCTTGAGAGATGTGCAGGAAACCTAGAAGCTACCCTAGAATCCCGAGACCATATGCTAATGTTTAGGCCACCATTTTTCTCATTTTGGCTGCAATTTACGGCCTTGGTATATTGGAATCGTCCCGTGCTTGGTCTATGGCTTTATCATAGGAAAATTAGACCCACCTCATAAGCAGAATTGGCTAATTTCACATGAAAAAACTGGGACCATTTCCTTGAGTTGCTGTTTTGAAATGTGACTTTTAAATGACTTGAACTTGTGATATTTCATTTTGTCTCGATCGATTGGTGTTTGTACGTCGATGTCGAGGGTTATTGGTTCTTCTTGCATGTGTAGACAATAGGTTTAAACCTATGTGTGATACGTGCATTGTTTTGGTTTTGTGCGAGATTTCTGTTTACGGTGCTATATGTGTATATATGTAGGTACCCTCAAGTGGACTTCGGACGATGAGTAAGAGCAAGGCGACATCGACTTAGGCAAGCGAGAATCAAGGTGAGTAAATCTATATCTACGGGGGAAGTCGGGTGGATGGCGTATAGCACCCCCGCAATTTGATGGAAACCGATCTATAGGATACAGTCGTAGAAACCTAGATTAGGAAACTAGGGAATGGATAAAAGGATAGTTAGAAGTGATATGATATGGTTAATATGTGATGACAGGATTCGAGGATGATGTTCGATGATATTGCTATATTGGATACCATAAGACTAGATAGCCGACGTAAATGTGTCATCCGAACCATACATATTTCCAAACTGAAGAATTGTATGCATCTTTTAAACAGATACCTTGAGGGACGTTACGGATTTTCAAACGATATCTTTTCCTTAAAAACACCGTAGCCCCTACTTTCAAAACTACGATTCGCATCTTTTAAAAAAACGGATTGTATGGTTCGGGTGTGTATGTTAGATTAGATACGTATGCTTATAGTAAAGATAGAATGTATTTGAAAAACTGACTTGATGTGGGATATAAATGCGATGAAAAGAAAGTACGATGTGATATGATGACCTGATGATGTGTTGGTATACGGATGCGAGTCGATTGAGATGGTTGATACCATGCCGGTCCCCTGATATGAGATTGTTATGGATGTGACCTGGGACATAGGTATATAGATATATTTATATATGTTGTGAATCTTAAGTGATTGCCATACGAGACCTTAGTTTCGTACCCTTGTTGTCATATAGGTTGATAGGATCCCCGTTGGTTTAATACCGCCGTACGATGATTTTCCGTACGTGATGAGTTTGACTTGAGGTTTGACCCATACCCTTGACTAGAGGATGCCTTACGATGGATCATACCGTACGTGTTGTTGTGAGGCTAGATGCCGATGGATAGATTCACCGACTCGGCTATGTTAGATACGTATACCTTGTAGCTTTTAGCTGACGATTTACCTTATGATGCATTCATGTTATTCTCATTGCATTGTATATACCTATGCTAGTACACCTACACCATTATCGATGATGCATATGTTACACTTATACAGATTTGCCGGCTCACACACTTCATCATTGATATTTGCCATGTCACTACACAGTAGGATTGCTGCATTATGATATGACTCTTTGCATGAATTACTTGCTATAGTCACATCATTACGATATGTCGCATGATATACTGATATTGTCACATCACTGTTCCATATTGCATGATATACGGATATGCTTACATTTCTATTATATGTCGCATACATCATGCTTTACGATTATACGCATTAAGATATGATGTTTTCATGGGATTTCTGGATTTGAGAACCGTGGTCATTTTAAAAGAAAGTATGTATTGTTTTTAAAAACCCGGTTTCTCTTGTTATGATATTTCAGTACGTCCACCATGCGTTTTCTCGGTTCTGAGACGTATGATAGAAACCCGATTCGAGGAGGTGAATGATCCGTTTGCGGGTTCATAGTTGACCCGGTATAGTTCCACGGGGCAAGAAATGTTTTTCATGGTGTAGACGATGAGCCTGGCAGGGTGGCCAGTACCTACCGGTGATTGGTTGGACCTGGCGGCTATCCGGAGGATACCGACCGGAGTCGAGAGATGTTATGGGCCGATCTGGACTGACGGTTCCCGTGGGCCGATCCGGACTGACGGAGCCCGAGAGATATAAGGATTTATGTGCCGATGCTGGGCACGGGTTTCATGATGTTTCGAGTGCCGATGCTGGACACTCGGGTTCCATGATTTGATGTGTCGCGAGGGACACACGTTATTTTATATCCTCATACTTTCATGCATATACTTTTATGATATTTACATGCATGATATTATGGTGTCATCGGTTGACACGTGGAAGAGATCCACATGCACAAGCATTGATTATGGCTGGATGATATCCGCATGCATATAGACATTGAGTACATTGTTGGCACATATGCAGATACGGTCACCCTAGATATCATAGTATTACCTTTATGATATAGTTGACCTAGGAAATCGTTATTTTATTCGATTTCTACCTATTGATGTTTTCTACTCACGAGTTGACAACTCACTCCCCGTTGTGCCACAGTTCTTGCAGGTTGACCGCATGGATCAGTAGCGGTATCGCTGGCACACAGTCGCGTTCGGGTGATTGCTTTGGTAGGTGGAACATGTTGGATCGTACCGCTCTTGTATTTATTATTCAAATTGTATCTAGTCAACTCCATCAATCAAACAAACTAGTATTTGTATAAGTAATGAGACTTAGTGAGACTTGTGGATGCAAGACTTAGAGAGAGGGGTATTCCGCTACTTGTGGTTTTGATGTCTTTCTTATTTCCGTATCTTTGGTGGTGAACTTCGCCGTTTGGCGTCGTATACTTATATTTATGCTTTGCGTGGTTGTGGATCCGCCGTTTGGCGAAGAGCTAGCTCCCGCTTGGGAATGCCTTTTATATTATCCTGTATTGTGGTTTTGGATCAAAATATACAAAGGAGGTGCTGCCCAAATTTTTAAAGACGAAAAATGTTTTGCAACTAGTAAATTCCACTTGCATTTTTCATTTTCTTTTACTTATGCATTTAGAAAATATTGATTTCACCCTACCTTTATTTCAAAACTTCACCTCTTTTATTTTCTTAAAAAGGTTTAGATTTCTGGGTTTCGTCTTACTTGAATTACGTTACGCTTTTAGACGTTGCGTGATTCGAGTGCCGGTCACGAGCTAAATTTCGGGTCATGACATCAATCTTCTGGCATCAACGCAGAGTAATGACCGCTCGTTAACATCTTGCACGAACCTCTGGTTCCACTCGCCTTTATTATCGTCCACGTCGACGGCATCTCCAACTGTCTGAATATTGCAATTCGTCCTCGGCTACGGTCAATCTGGTTTCTCTCTCACAGACTCAAAATCACGAACTCGGTATCTTCATCACTCTGTAGAAGATATCTAGCTGAACACATCTTCGGGAACTCGTCCTAATCATCGGAGGAATACACTTTATTCATCCGTTCTCGATTAACTCACAACGCATCTGGGTGGGGTCTTTCGATCCGAAACTGGTCAACTTACCGATCTCACATCGGAGCATCCAACGAACAACGTCCTGTCTTAATCAATCTACTATAGATCTGAGCAAGATCCTTTAACTGGAATTCTTCAACTCAACTGAGCCTGCATCGGCACAACAAATATGACGAATCATAAAAGTCGCTCCTCTTGAGATAAACTAGCTATCTCCTGTCACATCACCGTCTGAAAGCTCTAGCGGTCTCAGCTCATAAACTCTGGAAACAACATCCTATCAATCTCAGCAACAGCTGGGTCATCTGTCTACACGATAGACAATATCGCAATCTCTGAGGTAGGCTGTACATCAACAGTCCTTTCAATCTGGCAGCCTCTATCAATGGCCCGATCATCCGATGCAAAACCGAACACTCACCTCAAACGAAAGATCACAACACAACAATATACCTACACGTCCCTATGTTACAAGAAACAACTTGGTCAGTCCTCGTCTATGACGTGCTCGATCTGACCGCAACACTAGCAGCAGCTCAATCTGGGCTCAAACCATGGTGACAGGAACCTCAAGCAGGTATCGAAGAAGATAAATCACATGAACGAAAGAAATCATCATATCCAAAATGGATATGTGATCAAAGGAACGAATAGTATCAAGGATCTCAAGATAAGTACATCCTAAGGTTTCTTAAGTGGAGTATCGTATCGTAAATATGCCGTGGAACATACGTACGGTACATCACTCTACTCAAGCTACCTTCTCCATCAATCAAGGTCAACCTATGAAACGAAAGTTCGGGTCAAATACCCCCCTACGTTAAGTCTAAGTTCCGTAAGGTCAAGCCTAGGTTCCGAAATATAAATGCCCTAGACTCCGCAAAGTCAAACCCAGACTCAAACCAAGGTTAAACCTAACACTCTGATACCAACTTTATCACGACCCGTAATTAAGCACGTGACCGGCACATAAATTACACAACGTCTAAAGGCGTGACGTAAATCAAGTAAGCCAAAGCCCAGAAAATCTGAACCTTTTTGCAAAAAATGGTGGGGGTGCAGTTTTGAAATAAATGTATAATGAACCATGTCTTGTCTTTTTTTAAAAAATTTCGGGCAGCACCTCCCCGCATATTTTGATCCAAAACCATATACACAACAATATATAGGCATCCCCAAGAGGGAACTAGCTCTTCGCCAACTGGCGAAATCATAACCACGCAATAACATATATACGACGCCCAACGGCGAAGAATCAACCAAGAAAGAATAATAAACGAGCAAGACATCAAACTCAAGAAAAGCGATCATAAACCCATCGCTCTAAGTCTCGCAAAAAACCCAAATCTGACTAGGTCTACCAAAATACTATTCTAGTCTCTGATTTGATGTAATGTTATGTGATGGAGTTATCTAGATACAATAGAATATAACAGTACGAGAGTGGGCACGATCCAATATGTGTCCCACCTACCAAAGCAAACACCCTGGATGAAGCTGTGTGCCAGCGATACCGCTACTGATCCCAAGCGGTCAAACCTGCAAGAACTGTGGCACAACGGGGGTGAGTTGCCAACTCGTGAGTAGAAAACATCAGTAAGTAGAAATCGAATTAAACAATGATTTCCTAGGTCACTATATTTTGAAAGTAATACTATAATATCTAGGGTGACCAAGTACGCATATATGTCAACAATCGAGTCAATGCAAATGACATATATAAATAAACATCCGACATCATATACCTGTAATATCTGTGGATATCATCCACATGTCTATCAACGTCACAACTCAATATCATGGAACCTGAGTATCCCACACCGACACTCGAATATCATGAAAACATAAGCCTGTATATAAATATGAGGATATAAACCACGTGTGTCCATCAACGACACATCAAATATCATAGAACCTGAGTGTCCAACATCGACACTCGAAACATCATGAAATCCGTGTCTAGCATCGACAAGTTAATGCTCATATCTCTGTCCCTCGGTCTCCATCAGTCCAGATCGACCTACGGCTCTCTCAGTCCAGATTGGCCCATATCATCTCACGACTCCGGTCGGTATCCTCCAGATATCCGCCGAGCCCAAAACTATCACCGGTAGGTAGTGCTCCACTGCTAGGCTCATCGTCTACATCTCGAGCTTCTTGCCCCGGGGTACCACACCGGGTCCACCATGTACCCGCAAACGGCCTCATCCAGCTCCTCGAATCGGGTATCACATAACTCATAACCGAGAAAATACATGGTGGACGTCTCAAAATATCATATCTAGAGAAATCACGTTTTTAAAACAATACACAATTTCCTTTGAAATTAAACTGCGGTTCTCAAATCCAGAGATCTCATAAAAACAACATCTCAATTCATATAACCATAAAGTATAAGGTATGCAACATAGAGTGGTAATATGAGCATATCGGTATATCATGCAAGCATATAACCATAAAGTACGATGTATGCAACATAAAGTAGTAATATGATCATATCGAGTATATCATGCAAGCATGTCAAGTGATAGTACTGAACAATGAATGTACTTTTACTTTTAAGATTATTATCATGATAGGGCAGTTCTCCTGTCTAAATGGCACGACAATTCTACTGTATAAGTGACATGGCATTTCTACTGTATAAGTTACATGGCAATTCTACTATGTCAGTAACATGGCCGTTACCGATGAAGAATGTGTTTGAGCCGGCAAATCTGTGTATGTGTAACATGCGCATCAATGGTAATTGTGCAGGTGTACTAGCAATAATATCATATAGCATTAAATACCGGCATCTGGTATATACATCACGAGGGTAATATCTTACACAGCATGAACACTAAAGGGGTATATCTATCTACACACGAATTATACGGTCACTTTAAACGATATACATCGTCATTTGAAAATAGGTATGGTTCAGGTGGCAATCTCTATATCGGCGATCCCGCCTCATAACATCCAATATGACAATAATCCTCGTTCATCATCCTCAAATCACTAGCGCGGATCAATCATCCGGTACATCTCATCACGTACGGTAATCCATCGTACGGGCTCATCAAACAGAATAGGGAATCTATCGACGTATACAATAATGAGGGTACGGATCTAAAGTCCCGTACGACATATTACTCATTATACTCATAAATATATATACACACATATATCTCAAATCACATTTGTATAAACGTCATATCTTATTAATTTCAAAACACCTCTATCTCAATCTCATGTCGTGTTTATCGATCTCGATTTCATATCATATCATCATCAACTCATATTTGTTCTCTTTCAATTCGTACCTATCATGATTCACTTCTCATTTCATATTCTCATATGTCAACATATTCATTAGTGTTAACTTCTATTATATTATCGTTACTAAATCCTATAATCATGTATGTAACATATCCTTTATCAAATATATATAATTATAAAACTATCTTCCATATCAATGTTTGCGGGGGTGCTATACGCCATCCACCCGACTTCCCCCGTAGATATAAATCTACTCACCAGCAATTCTCCTCGTTTTTCCGAATTCGATATGCTTCTTCGTCTCGGAAGTCCACACGAAGTACCTACAATAAATACACAATCGCAATGCAAACATAAATCAATAACCGAAAACCGATACGGCACACATATTCGCTCATAGGTTAAAACCTATAGCTTCGCATGCAAATCAACCAAATAACCCTCGCCCGTTAACGTATAAATGTCCAACGACGGAATCTAAACTCAAATCGAAAAACCAAGTTTTAGAAATCGGAAAACGAAATTCAGCAACTAAGGAAATCCATCCCAGATTTTGACTCAGGTAAAATTAGTCAATTTTGCATATCAGGTTGCTCTAGATATAGGATAAGGAAACTACAGAACAAAAATCACATGATTCCACTCAGGTAAAATTAGTCAATTTTGCATATCAGGTTGCTCTAGATATAGGATAAGGAAACTACAGAACAAAAATCACATGATTCCACTCTGATATAATTAGTCAATTTTGCATATCAGGTTGCTCTAGATATTGGATAAGGAAACTACAGAACAAAAATCACATGACACTCGAAAATCCATCCCACATGTCCTATATATATGATCCACATATACCGAGTACAGGTATATGATCCACATGTCCCAGTAAAGTAACACAATCGCAATGCAAACATAAATCAATAACCGAGTAAGTAGAAATCGAATTAAACAATGATTTCCTAGGTCACTATATTTTGAAAGTAATACTATAATATCTAGGGTGACCAAGTACGCATATATGTCAACAATCGAGTCAATGCAAATGACATATATAAATAAACATCTGACATCATATACCTGTAATATCTGTGGATATCATCCACATGTCTATCAACGACACAACTCAATATCATGGAACCTGAGTATCCCACACCGACACTCGAATATCATGAAAACATCGGATTGTTTACATTGCGATTGTCACATTGTTATTTTGTTGTGACTTGTGAGATAAAGAGTATGAGAAAGGAATATGAAAAGGGAAAAGAAAAACAAAGAAAGAAAGAAGGTGTTGTGTGTGAAAAGAAGTTATGGATATGAAATAAAAGAGATATTTGTTTCGGAGAGAGTGAGGGTAAGGAAGAGAGTGAGGCTAAGAGAGATGAGAAGTGAGACTTGGCTGCCCTTCTTTCATCTCCCCCATTGTTCTCTTCACAATTCTTCATTTCATTTCCTTCATCTCACTACCTCCATGCATCATCTCCATTCCTTCTCAAAACCCTATGCACCCTTCATCAAAAACATGCACAACATCATTCTAAACACTTAGAACTTTTCATGTTTGGATTTTGAAGAGTTTGAACAACTCTAGAATTTTCCTAAGTAGTCAATGAGGCATATCTCTTCACTTTTAGTTTGTAATCATGTTAAATATCTTATTCTAGTTTAGATATCGATTTAGTTGGGTTTTTGATTTTAGGAAATTATAAGATGATGTTAAGTGACTAATTGAGATGTATGGAGTGTTTACTAGACCTTAGAGGGTGTTTTACTGGCCAAGACCCGAGAATAGAAACCAAAACACGAACTTTGAATTTAGCCAATATCGTATTTTGTGTGATTTGTGAGGGAATACTGATATCTGCTATGACCAGGAGAGCCTAAAAATTATTTAGCGATTATAGAGAGACGTGCAGGCAACCTAGAAGCACCCCTTGAAACACGAGCCCATTACCTTCATTTCTGGCCGCAAATTAATTCATTGTCGCCGCAAATTGCGGCCACATCAGAGTGGAATCATGTGATTTTTGTTCTGTAGTTTCCTTATCCTATATCTAGAGCAACCTGATATGCAAAATTGACTAATTTTACCTGAGTCAAAATCTAGGATGGATTTCCTTAGTTGCTGAATTTCGTTTTCCGATTTCTAAAACTTGGTTTTTCGATTTGAGTTTAGATTCCGTCGTTGGACATTTATACGTTAACGGGCGAGGGTTATTTGGTTGATTTGCATGCGAATCTATAGGTTTTAACCTATGAGCGAATATGTGTGCCGTATCGGTTTTCGGTTATTGATTTATGTTTGCATTGCGATTGTGTATTTATTGTAGGTACTTCGTGTGGACTTCCGAGACGAAGAAGCATATCGAATTCGGATATTGTGTATTTATTGTTGGGCATACATTCATGTATGCATTTACATTCATGGATATATTTACATGTGTCTACATTATTACCTCTACTGTTATTAGAAGTTATCGTGCTACTATTATTATTGTATTTTAGGAGATCGTCATACATACGATTTCTACTCGGTGATGTCTTCTACTCACGAGTTGGCAACTCACCCCCGTTATGCCATAGTTCTTGCAGGTTTAGCCGTACAGGTTCCGTAGCGGCTTGCCGGCACTCCACTTTCTTCCGGGTGATTGCTTGGCAGGTGGTTTCACTTGCATCGTGACCACCGTTGTATATGTACTTTATATTTCAGTTGTGTCTGTTATATATTTCAGTTGTATCTAGTTAAAGCTACATCAACCAGACTTGTATATTTAGTAGGCTTACAAACCTTTGTTGTATATTCTTTCGGCCTTAGAGTCACGCTCATGTATTTATTATAGTATTTGTTTTCTTGATGATATTTAGTTTTCTCGCTTTCTTTCTGAGTTTTCATCTTCGCCTTCGGCGTTGTATATTTGTTTTACTTGCGTGTTTGTTTCCTCCTTTTGGTGAAGAGTTAGCTCCCGCTTGGGGATGCCTATATTTATTATTACTTGTACCGTTTTCGGGTTAAAAAATTACAAAGGAGGTGCTGCCCAAATTTTCAAAGAAGAAAATGTTTTCAAGTAAAATACATACAATGTGTTTTCGTATACTATTATCTATGTTATGTAGATGGAACTTGATTTCAGTAAAACCTTATTTCAAAACTGCACCTCCACTATTTTCCCTAAAAAGGTTTAGATTTCTGGGATTTTGGATTACTTGAATTAGGTGGGTCCTATAGACTTCACATGATTCAAGTGCCAGTCACGTGCCTTTTCCGGGTCGTGACACATCCTCTCTCCTCGAATCGAGTATACACATAACTCAAAACCGAGAAAACTCGTGGTAGATGCCAAACATTATATCAAGAGAAACTGTATTTTTAAAACAATCATAAGTTTTCAAAATGTATCTGCGGTTTCTCAAATCTAGAAATCTCATGAAAACTGAATCTTACAAGAATGAAACGATAATGAAACAATGAGTGCAAGCACTGAACAATTCTGTAATGCATAACAGTGTGTTTATACGAGCGTGGCATTTAACAAGGTAAGGAAATGCGATAACTGAACTAGTAAGTGTGGTACGGGTTACTAAATAACAACTAAAATGCTACCGGTTATAAGATGATACGGTGAAGTAGCGATTTCTAATGTGTACGTAACATGGCAATTACTGATGATGAGTTTGTGAGCCGGCGAGTATGTGTATGTGCAACATGCGCATCATCGGTAATGGTGCGTGTCCTAGCAGATGAAATCATACCAAGATAAGAACAGGGAACGTAGTATATATGCCGCAAAAGAAAATAATACGATTGTAAACAGAATAAGGGAAAGCGTAAACAAGAATAGTATAAAGTACGTAACTACATTTGAACCATACGATTATAGTTAAAAATTGTACGAATCGTTGTTTTTGAAAATGGGGGCTACGGTGTTTTTGAGAAGAAAGATACCATTTGAAAATCCGTAGTGTCCCTTGAGCTTGTCATTTAAAAGCGTATAACGATTCATTAGTTTTGAAAATAGTTATGGCTCTAAATATATCCTAATACCTATTTAAGTGATTTAAAAACAATATTTTCCGAGTCGTTACATACATAAATTTGTGATCCATCCACATCGTATCACGTACGGTATAATCCATTGTACGATATCATCAAATCAAGAGTACGGATCTATCGTCATGTACATCATATCACATACGGTATAATCAAACATACGATATCATCAATCAAGAGTATGGATCTATCGTCATGTATATCATATCATCTCATCTCGTCATATATCGTCACATGTCATATCATCTCGTATCGCATCATGAATATATATCGCCTTATATCATCATATAATATCATATCGACTCATGTCATCATAACATATCATATCCTCATCTAATGATGTTGTATCGAAATTATCCTCAAATACACACACACACATATGTGTGTGTGTAACATTTCAGAAATATAAAATAATATTTTTGGAATTTAAATAATAAAATAATAAATTTTACGAAAACTATTCGAGTACGAATTTGGGGTTTTCGTAGAATGGTATAATTATATGTACCAATATTTGGATATTAATATGAATTATTAATTAAAAAGGCATTTATTAGATTTGGACATTTTATAAATAATTATGCAATTAATTATATGCAACTTTATATTAAACTTGATTAGTTCACTACTAATCATGATTAAGCCAAATCCATCTTTATAATAACTATGGCTAGTGCACCGTGACACATTTCATTTTTCATGTATGGTTCCATTTGTATTTGTAGACTTTGGTTTTTAAATGAGAAAGGAAAAATAAAAGAAAAGAAAAAGAAAAAGAAAAGATGTTGGTTGATAGGGGAAAAGAGGGCATGGGCATGGGCATGAGAGAGAAAGTGAGAGAGGGGTTAATCCTTTGACCATAGCTCCCATCTCATTTTCTTACACTTCAATTAGTTTCTTCACCTCATCTCCTTCATCCACTTCCTTCACCTCATCCTCCACCTGACAACCCATGGGAATCATCTCCAAAACCTCATCAAAACCCATGGCTTCCATCACAAAAAATGACTACCAGCTCATCCTACACTCCATAGCAAGCTCAAGTTTGGATTTTGAACACTTTCAACCATCTTAGAATTGTCTTCAGTTACTCCAAGATGTTAGTTATATGTATGCCCTAGAGGCCATTACTGTACATTGGATGTATATTGTAGTGGATGCTGGGACATATATAGGTAGGACTTTCTTGCTCGACATGATAGTACGCTATCTGGTTGCTCTTTATCTTATCATGTATACTTTCTGTCTCTCTGTTACATGTTGATAAAGCCCTTAGGATGTGTACTCGACTTCCAGGACTATGATGCAGATCATACTAGTGGGGCCTGGGTAGCCAATGAGTACATCCTTCATTGTTCCTAGTCGTGGGAATGTCGAGACGGGGCATCGATATTCCAGAATAGACTAGCGCATATCTTCTCGACCCATGCGATGGGCGATGGATGATCCCATATCCATTGGTGTTTGACATCGAAGATGGCATGCGGGTGCTCAGTGTAGACTGGGTACACTGAACGGACTCGCCGAGAACTCCCAGATGGTATTATACCTCACGTCAGATGGCAGTTCTCTGGTGACACTGGTACAGCTTAGTCTGTTGACCCGAGATCGTCATAGTCTTGTGTGTCTCCCACTGTGCTTTGATTTCCGCCCTACCATGGCTCTACTGAGTTGTGCAAACAGGTGGTTTTTGGGTACAGTCCCGATTCACATGGAGGCAATGAGCGATAGGAGGGGATTCGTCTCTCCCGGTATTGGGGGTTGATGTTGTGCTATGCTCGACTGGCCATAACAGGAAATCCCTGGCCAGGGTTGCAGTGATATACTGGTAAGAGTTATCAGTAGTTTCACGAATGTTATGGGCCTTACGTCGGCATGACTTATCGAGCTATTGGGGTCTGACGTTTACCACCCCTAGGCGAGATATGCGGCATATCAGACGAACAGACCGGACTATACGGTAAGTGTTACTGGTTGGATTCACAGGAGTATGAGCGGGCTTGCTCGTCGATCTTCTGATCGCTCAATACCCGGGTGGCCGTTACGTTTAGCAGACCGCTTGCGGCTTGTGGGTGCTTGATATGATCATCATCTGCTACCGGCGTATTGACGAGTCTTTAGAGTCCTACACAGAGGTTTCCTGGCTCAAGCGAAACGAAATAGGAGCGCATATGAGATATGTGCGGGACCGAGTATAATTCGTGTATGTGATACCGTATTCTATTCTCGCGAAGAATGTATCGAATGGTTATATGCGATATAACCTAGTTATCGAATCAAGGATTGATTCGATAAGCCGATACATATGATACTAGTCGGTTATATCCGATATGACCGGATCGTTAAATCAAGTGTTGATTTAATGATTTAGTGCATATTTATATATTTGATATATTACTTTGCGTTAACTAATATTGGTTCACTTTAAAAGGATTTTCTCACTTGAATTGTACACATTGTATATGCGATATAGTTTTGTGCACATGTTTGTATCATGTTTGATGATACATGCTTACTTGGTTAAGTGTAAAGAATCAAACCATGGTTTAAGTAAATGATTAGGGTTTTGATTATTTATTCATTTATCTTTATTATTTATTCATTTTGGAAAAACAAAAAGATAAATGAATGGTTGAATATTTTTGTCTTTAGTTGAAGTTTCTTGAAACTTTGACTAAGTCACTCTTTTGTTCTTATGCTTAACCCTAACCATCCTTTTAACCATGGTCTTTTCTCTACACTTAACTATAGTTGAAAGTATGATAAGTATTGATTTATTTTATCTAATTATTAAGACTTATCATATCTTCTTCTTCTTCTTCATCTTCTTCATCAAAAGAAAGCTTGCTACTCCAATGGCAAGTGAAGAAAACTAGTGAGAAATCCAAAACTAAAGTCTACCCACTTCCTATTTCTTCATCCTCTACCTCTTGCCAAGTTGTATAGGGTGTTTGCTTCACAAGTTTTCAAAGCTTGGTGAAGTTGGAGCTTGTTCTTGTGATGCTTCGACATAGATCATCTTCGGCATCGAACCGACGATCAAGCCCGCCTATTCTTCGATGATGCCAATGCTAGAGTCAAGGGTTTGATTTGGACAGCGGAGGGAGATCATCGCGGAGCTTAGGAAGTGGTGGACCGGATCTGCAAAGGTTGTAGTCACTTTCCTTTAGATACATTTCCGTTTACATGCTTGTTTCGCCTAGATATCTAGTAAACGATCCATATTAGGGTTTGTGGGCACCCGTAAAATTAGAAATTGACATGTTTGATCACTTGTGAGACCTCACAAGGGTGCCTAGGAACCCTACAGTGATATCAGAGCCTAGCTAGAGCCTTAGGCGATGTCCCGACGGAGTTAGAAGTCCGATCGACCCAAAACCCGACTTTGAAAATGCTCTCTGGACTTTTCTGTAAAATGTGGTTTTTTCGAAATTAAAAATATGCAGAAATATCAGCAGGTAATACTAAGAATCACTGTGAAATTCGGCAGCACGATTCCTCTAAACCGCGGCGGAACCACGGCCGACTAGTCACATCAGCATTATTCGTTTTCACAGTAACTCCTAGTTTTTAGTGCTGGTTTTCCTGGGGATATTTTAATATTTATTTCCAGAGTTTTATTTTTTGGGTTGTATTGGGAACTCAGTATATTCGATCGGACTGTCTAATTTTGTCGGTGTGCTTTTCCGGGTATTTTTAGAATATGTTAAAAATTTCGACCGGATATAAATACCCCACTTTTCCCCTGTCGGGAAAATTCCAAGTGTTGGATTTTTCCGTAGTTTAACGACGTTCTAAGTAGTGGAAGTAACGTGATGGACCCTCTAGAAGACAACAAACCTTAACTCGATTATGTGACCGTCTTGAACTGCCCTTTGAACCTTTGGGTTTGGGGCAGTACGGCGTGCCACATGTGAGGCGTTGGCTTGACCCTTCTACGACTGGACCGTTGGTACTGAGGCACGAACTGAATGTTGTTAGACTTATTTCATGTGTTGAGTATTATCGGGAAAACTTGGGTGTTCGATTGTTCGATCGAAAAGTTTAGCATTTTCTGTTTATCCGGAATGTGATACAATAATTGGAATTCTCAAATTGTTATGAGATAACGGAATGAATATTATAAACATAGCAGTTTAGTCTCACTTGATCGGTTGCCACGGAATTTTGATGTGATCAAAAGTCCGTCGCAATCACGTAGCGTACGCGGATACTCGCCGGGTAAACTTAATAGACAGCCTCACTCCATAGCCCCGACCAAGTGACTGTAGGAGAACCCCGCCGCCGAAAGCATCCGGTCGGGTGCTCGCGGCAGTGGTGTTCCGCCTTGGTGCACTTCGTCGACGGTATCGGGGGTGCGGCCGCCTACTAAAGTCTGCGACGAGCATTCGATCAGAATGTCGGGAATCCTGTTGAATTGCCCGACTCGATATTGAAAAGTGTTTTCGATTTAGAGACTAAAATGCGGGGTTTATAATTGTTAGGCATGCGATGTCTAAGGAATTCATTTGATTGGGCATGCGATGTCTAAAGAGGTTGCGGATTCCAACTGTTGTAGTTTTACACTTTCTTTTCTGTAACCGTAAGTGTAATATGTGATATCGCCGGTTTCGTTGCTATATGTCAACGACAATTGGGATGGACATATTTACTTACGTTGATGACATGTGATGTTATGTGTTGCTGGATATGTTATATTGGATCGTCGTGTTTGAATAGCCGGGGGTTTTTATGTGAGATGAGTGTTTTTTCATTTTCATTCATGTAAAAACTTGTATGTAATATTCTTTTATTGGGGCACTTCCAGGTTGCGGAAGTTGTCACCGTTGATGTATATTATTTACTTTTCTGCACTAGGATAGACCCAAGGAGGGGAGCACAAGTAACCGGGTTCTGGGGTCCAGTGGGAGACTAACTCGAGGAGTCGAGTCCGGGTCTCCTAACCCTAGAATTGGTAGGGTTGCTTGCCGCTCTCGTAGGGGTCTAGGGGTGTGGGATTGGCTATTCATCACGACCGTGGAATCCGTGTTTTATACTGGCTCGTATTGAAAGCACGGACGTCCTAGTATATCCAATATTTCATATGATTCTTTCTGCTGTGTTATCTGTGATGTTCTGTGCTCTGTTCTGATAGATATAGTATATAGTATATATGATATATTATATAGACGTTACTTATGTTTTACACCCGCGCTAGCCCTGCCCCGCTCTGTCGTTAGTTACCTAACCTAACGGTGCACGAGGGGACATCGAGGCGAATGCAGATGTCATAAGTGTACGTCGTATTTATCTGTAATGTTTAGGTAATTTAAATGATGGGATATTCATTAATGAGATTAATGAAAGAAAATAAACCTAATTGATGTTGTGGAATCGAATTTCAAAATAAAAACAGGTAGCTACAGTTCTTGCTTTGCATCGCGGTGTTCCTTGTAGAACATCCTGCACCTTATTCGATAAGGAAAGGACCGAGATCCCTTCACCGGGAGTGACTCCTTTAGCAACAACTGGCAGATGCTACAACCCTCGGTTTGTCATTTGATCGCTTTTATAGTTTACGCTTTGCACAGTGATATATATGATATATCCCGCACCTCATTCGACGAGGAAAGGGCCGACGATCCCTTCACCGGGAGTGACCCCTTTAGCAAAACTAGAAAAGCTTCAAAAACTTTCCATTAAAAACCATTTGATTCCGCAACGAGATCAAGTTCAAAGCGTTAAAGGTTTTCACAAAAACCAGCCGCAACCCTCCGTCATTTTAGGAAGTAGAGTACTTAGTATTCGTACTGTGTTTGTTGACCATAGTCAAGGCACAGTGTACGGTAGCTAAGTGATGTCTTCCTACACCGCATATGATGCGATTAGTTAGGACAGTCGCGTGACTTTGTTGACCTTATTTAAGGGTCATGTGGGTGGGTCTAATTAATCACGAAATGACGGGTAGAACTTGACTAGTACTTATGATTTGTTGACCATAGTTAAGGTCATAGGTGCTAGGGGTAAAAACCTTTATCGGGAGTTTCAAGTGTTGAAATTTGCAATGAGATTGCATACCTTCTATATGATAGTTGGATCCCGATACCCACTGCGAGTAATTGTTACTCCTGGGAGAGTTTTGCACTTTGCAATTAGCCGATCAAGTAGGTGTCTAGAAAGGTGTCAACGGGGTTACGCCTCTGTGAAAACGAGGTTTACAGTAATTAGGTCTGTGCGAAAGCACGGGGAACCTCCCTCAAAGTACCGACACTGGCCTGGCTGAAAGATTGGCGAACTTGTAGAGTGTAATTAATCCCGGCTAGTCTTTCCTTTTAGGGTTTGAAGGAAGATTTGATAAAAACAGTGGGAGCCATCCTAATTAGATAAAATATATAACCAATCTGATCTTGCAAGAGCGCACGCAGAGTGTTTTCTTCTCTCTCTCTCCAGGTAGCGACCATATCACGCCTTAATCAAGATAATAATATGGATGTATTGACCGAACCCGCTTATTATACTGAGCTGGGGAACGTTGGTCCCGCTCCAACTTATAATTGTTATAAGACAGAGCAGGAAATTGAGGAATACCAGAATTCCTATGCCGCCAAAACGAAGAAAGTGCATATAATGCATCTCCTTCGGGTGTGTTCATTACAAAGAACTGTTTCTCTGTATCCTCTGCATCCTGGGTATATGATACGATCAGGATCTCAGATATGTAAGCTGTTACATAGGGCTACAAAAAGGTAGAAAAACTGAGAACGGGTGATAAGTTTCATGAGACAGAAACCGGGGCAAGTGTTGCAGCCAAGTCTGTTGGTCACTGTCACCCTGTATTACCAGTACATTGATTCTGAACAAATGCTATTAGATACCGAACCTGATATACAAAATCATATCAGTCTCTTTATTAGTAAAGAAGGATATAATTTTGTATTGTTGGATAATGTTTTGAACATTTCCTATATCAAAAGTTGATCGGTTCAGGCATGTTATCTAAAAGCATTGACGTTCTAAATCAAACTACAGTTCCTTGTATACTAAACACACACAAGAGGAAGAGTTCAGAAATGAACAAATTCTTCTTGAGGCATTGTAGACTAGGTCACATCAATGTGACCCGACTGGCTGAAGTTACATTTCAGATGCATATTTAAATCAGCTTGAATTTACATCTTGTGAAACTTGCCAGTCATGTCACAAAGATTAGATGACCATAGCTCTGTTTATTAGAAACAGAGAAAGAGTTAGTAAACCTTTGGGACTGATACATGATGATGTATGTAAAGTCTCCTGTCTACACATGCCAGGACTGGTTCTTTATACTTCATTGTATTCTCTGATAATCTCTCAAGATTCAGTCATATGTTCCTGTTGAAACATAAGTCTGAAGCTTTTGAGGTATTCACAGAATATAAGTTAGAAGTAGAGAACCAAAATACGGGTATAAGTATTATGTCCTATGATAAGATCAGGGAGGAGAATACTTGTGCATAGAATTCCTGGACTATTCTAAAGGAGAATGAGATTTTCTCTCAGTGTTGCTCCTCTGAATACACCACGGCACAACGGTGTATCAGGGCGGAGCAATTGCACAATATTAGATATGGTGTGCTCTATGATAAGTATTACTGAGTTACCTATTTCCTTTTGGGGTTATGCACTTGAGAAGCTGGATACCTATTGAATTAGGTTTGAATCAAATCAGTGCCTACCACTCCATATGAGATATGGTATGGGAAGAACCCATCTCTTAAGCGAGTTAAGATTTGGGACTGTCCGGCCTATGTCAAAAGCAAAATCCGGACAAGATCGAGGCAGGATCAGTTCTGTAGAACTGGAAAGGTTCCAGCTATACAAAACTGCAGTTGATGATTTGACAGAACCAAAGGATTCTATAGTTCCCGACGAACCTCAGCCTCTCCGCCGATCTAGTAGGGTTCCTCATCCGCCTGAGAGATACCTCGGTTTCTCGATGACAGTGGGAGCAAGGATTGCATCATGAGATGATGACCCAACTAGTTTCGAGCAGGCCATCGAGAGTAGGGACACTGTAAGAATGGCTGGATGCTTAGCGATCTGAGATGGAATCCATGTACACCAGCAAAGTATGGACTTTAGCTGCTATATCTGAAGGGTTAAATCCCCATCAGGAGCAAGTATATCTTGAGAAGATTACTTGGTGTAGATGGAAAAGTTGAGACTTTCAAAGCTAGACTTGTTAAAGGTTTTCGTCATCGACCAGGCGTGGATAATGATGAAACCTTTTTCCAGTAGCTATGCGTAAGTCTATCCAGATCCTACTTACCACGGCTACATACCATGACTATGATATCTGGCGGTTGGGTGCCATGACTACTTTTCTAAATAATGATTTAGAAGAGAACGTCTATAAGAACACAGCCAGAGGGCTTCGTAAACATTGGGAGCAGCGGAAACGTGTGCAAGTTGCTTTACATAATGAAGCAGGGATCGCGGAGTTGGAACTTCCGTTTTGATGTGATAGTCAAAGTGTTTGACTTCATCAAAATGGTAGACGAACCTTGTATATACAAAAGGGTAGTAGAGAGTAAGGTGGTCATCTTCGTATTGTACGTAGACAACATACTCTTATAGGAAGAGAGTTCCTATACTACGATCGGTCAATCTCCTATTATCACTAGGATTCTCCAAATAGGATCAAAGTGATACCTCCTAAATCCTGAGTTTTCATCTATGAGATAGATGTAATTGGATGCTAGGATTCTTACTAGATGTAGTGAGATGGTATCAATCGATCCTGGGGAGAATCACTGGAAGAGTTCCAGGGTGATAAAGACGACTGAATGTCAGTCATGGGCATTGTCTTTACCCTCAGTAGAGGGACGGTATGTTGGAAGAGTTCCAAGCTCGATACAGTGGCAAACTAGACGATAAAGGCTGGTAACATCGCTATTAAAGATACTACCAAAGAGGAAGTTTGGGTGTATATTGGTTCATAAGATGAACTAGGTTCCTGCTATTGTATGACAATGGAAGTGTGGCTTAGGCCCTGGAACCCTGGTCCCATCAGTGACCCAGACATATTCTAAGGAAGCATCACCTGATCATGGAGATAGTTGATCTCCAGGTTGATCGAGGTTAGGAGAGTAGACTCAGAGGACAACACGGCGGATCCACTCACGAAGGCCTTTTCCCAGAGAGAGACTCATATGGGATGGTTGAGTATTAGATACTGCGACCACTGCTACAGATGGCCCTAGTGCAAGTGGGAGATTGTTAGTTATATGTATGCCCTAGAGGCCATTACTGTACATTGGATGTATATTGTAGTGGATGCTGGGACATATATAGGTAGGACTTTCTTGCTCGACATGATAGTACGCTATCTGGTTGCTCTTTATCTTATCATGTATACTTTCTGTCTCTCTGTTACATGTTGATAAAGCCCTTAGGATGTGTACTCGACTTCCAGGACTATGATGCAGATCATATTAGTAGGGCCTGGGTAGCCAATGAGTACATCCTTCATTATTCCTAGTCGTGGGAATGTCGAGACGGGGCATCGATATTCCAGAGTAGACTAGCGCATATCTTCTCGACCCATGCGATGGGCGATGGATGATCCCATATCCATTGGTGTTTGACATCGAAGATGGTATGCGGGTGCTCAGTGTAGACTGGGTACACTGAACGGACTCGCCGAGAACTCCCAGATGGTATTATACCTCACGTCAGATGGCAGTTCTCTGGTGACACTGGTACAGCTTAGTCTGTTGACCCGAGATCGTCATAGAGTCTTGTGTGTCTCCCACTGTGCTTTGATTTCCGCCCTACCACGGCTCTACTGAGTTGTGCAAACAGGTGGTTTTTGGGTACAGTCCCGATTCACATGGAGGCAATGAGCGATAGGAGGGGATTCGTCTCTCCCGGTATTGGGGGTTGATGTTGTGCTATGCTCGACTGGCCATAATAGGAAATCCCTGGCCAGGGTTGCAGTGATATACTGGTAAGAGTTATCAGTAGTTTCACGAATGTTATGGGCCTTACGTCGGCATGACTTATCGAGCTATTGGGGTCTGACGTTTACCACCCCTAGGCGAGATATGCGGCATATCAGACGAACAGACCGGACTATACGGTAAGTGTTACTGGTTGGATTCACAGGAGTATGAGCGGGCTTGCTCGTCGATCTTCTGATCGCTCAATACCCGGGTGGCCGTTACGTTTAGCAGACCGCTTGCGGCTTGTGGGTGCTTGATATGATCATCATCTGTTACCGGCGTATTGACGAGTCTTTAGAGTCCTACACAGAGGTTTCCTGGCTCAAGCGAAACGAAATAGGAGCGCATATGAGATATGTGCGGGACCGAGAATAATTCGTGTATGTGATACCGTATTCTATTCTCGCGATGAATGTATCGAATGGTTATATGCGATATAACCTAGTTATCGAATCAAGGATTGATTCGATAAGCCGATACATATGATACTAGTCGGTTATATCCGATATGACCGGATTGTTAAATCAAGTGTTGATTTAATGATTTAGTGCATATTTATATATTTGATATATTACTTTGCGTTAACTAGTATTGGTTCACTTTAAAAGGATTTTCTCACTTGAATTGTACACATTGTATATGCGATATAGTTTTGTGCACATGTTTGTATCATGTTTGATGATACATGCTTACTTGGTTAAGTGTAAAGAATCAAACCATGGTTTAAGTAAATGATTAGGGTTTTGATTATTTATTCATTTATCTTTCTTATTTATTCATTTTGGAAAAAGAAAAAGATAAATGAATGGTTGAATATTTTGTCTTTAGTTGAAGTTTCTTGAAACTTTGACTAAGTCACTCTTTTGTTCTTATGCTTAACCCTAACCATCCTTTTAACCATAGTCTTTTCTCTACACTTAACTATAGTTGAAAGTATGATAAGTATTGATTTATTTTATCTAATTATTAAGACTTATCATATCTTCTTCTTCTTCATCATCTTCTTCATCAAAAGAAAGCTTGCTACTCCAATGGCAAGTGAAGAAAACTAGTGAGAAATCCAAAACTAAAGTCTACCCTCTTCCTGTTTCTTCATCCTCTACCTCTTGCCAAGTTGTATAGGGTGTTTGCTTCACAAGTTTTCAAAGCTTGGTGAAGTTGGAGCTTGTTCTTGTGATGCTTCGACGTAGATCATCTTCGGCATCGAACCGACGATCAAGCCCGCCTATTCTTCGATGATGCCAATGCTAGAGTCAAGGGTTTGATTTGGACAGCGGAGGGAGATCATCACGGAGCTTAGGAAGTGGTGGACCGGATCTGCAAAGGTTGTAGTCACTTTCTTTTAGATACATTTCCGTTTACATGCTTGTTTCGCCTAGATATCTAGTAAACGATCCATATTAGGGTTTGTGGGCACCCGTAAAATTAGAAATTGGCATGTTTGATCACTTGTGAGACCTCACTAGGGTGCCTAGGAACCCTACACAAGAGGTATAACATTCAGTTTTCTTCTTGTTATTTAGTTTCTTAACCTCCTAGTTATGTTTAGAGTTCGTTTAAGCTAGATTGGTGATCTTTGAAAATTTCTAAAATGATTTTAATGGGTTATTTGAGTAGTAAAGATGCAATTGATGTTTAGTTAGTGACCCCAAGCCATTAGTGATGATATTCTGGCTAAACTTGAGACTAGATCCCTAAAACACGAACTTAGAATTTGCCCGAGATCGGTTTTTGGCGATTTGTGATGATCTAAGGATCTGTTGTGACTCGAGAGCTCTATAAAATAAGTTGCCTTCACAGAGAGTTGTGCAGGCTAATTAGAATTTTAGCCAGAGACCTGAGACCCCAACTCCATTTCCTGACAGCAGAAATATTCCCCCAGGCCGCAAATTGCGGCCTGGTCTTGATTGTTTTGGGTGATGTTTGTTCTATGGCCCTGTTATCTGATGTAAAGACTTACCCTATGTGCAAAATCTCCTAATTTGACCTAGAGAATAATCTGGGAGTGTTTTTCCATGTTGCTGATTTCGGGTTGCCGATTTCTGAAAACTTGGTTTTGGTATTTGAGTTTTGGCACGATCGTTGGATGCTTGTACGTCAACGTTGAGGGTTATTTGGTCGTTCGATAGCATGACAGCAAGGTTTCGGAAGGCATCATCCTTGCCAAATTCAAAAATTTGCCGTTCTAGCTAACCCAAACCCTTGAATCGTATTCTAGAAATCTGGCGGAATGAAATGCAAACAACTTTGCATAAGAAGTGAGCAAGGAATACAACCTTTGTAGACCGGTCCTTCACTTCAATAGCTCCGTGGAGTAGTCCCTTCGCTGCGATCATGAACTCCGAACTCTTGAGAGGCTCCCGTGAAGAAATGAACATGCTTGCTTCGAAGTCTTCGAGGCCGAAGATGATCTACGTCGAGGAGACACTAACCCAAGCTATTTCTTCACTAATTATGAAATTAGTGAAGCAAACACCCTTTACTAAATGGCAAGTAGAAGAGGATGATGAAGTACGAAGTGGGCTCACTTTAGAATTGATTTTCTCACATTTTCCTCACATCTCCATTGAAGCTAGAAACCTTTTAAGAAGAAGAAGAAGAAAGCTCTTATGAAAATTATCAAAACATAATTGCAACTATGGGTGAGTTAAGCATCATATGCTAACCCTTGTAGAGACATTACCATGGTTAGGATAATAGGTTGGGTTAATAAATATCTTTGGCAAAACAAAAGAGTGGACTTGGTCAATGCAAAGAACAAGCTTCTACAAGCTTCATGCCTTGACAATTTCCAACCATTTTGTAATTACCAAAATAAATAAAAACCCTAATTATCATCTTAAGCATGGTGTAAGTCACACACACACCCTAGTTGCATGTATCATTAAGCATGACACATTATTTTGTACACTAATATATATCACATATATACGCATGCACAAACTAGTGAGAAAAGAAATCATAAGTGAGCTAATACTAGTTAATGTAATGTAATATATCAAATCTATATTTATAAATTAGATTATCAAATCAACTCTTGATTTAATAATCCGGCTATATCACATATAACCGACTAATATCATATATAACAAATTATCAAATCAACACTTGATCCGATAACCCGGCTATATATCATATAACCGGCCAATGTCACAAATCGCGAGGATAGAATACAGTATCTCATATCGTATCAATCTCGGTCCTGCACATATCACATATGTGCTCTAACTCCGTTTCACTTAAGCCAGGAAGCCTTTGTGTAGGACTCTAAAGACTCGTCAATACGCTGACAGTAGATGATGATCAAATCAAACACCCACAAGCTGCAATCGGTCTACTAAACGTAACGGCCATCCGGGTATTGAGCGATCAGAAGATCAACAAGAAAGCCTGCTCATACTCCTGCGAATCCAATCAGTAACACTACCGTATAGTCCGGTCTTTTCGTTTGATATGTCGCATATCTTGTCTAGGGGTGCTAAACGTCAGACCCCAGTAACTCGATAATTTATGTCGATGTGAGGCTCATAACGGGTTGAGAAACTACTGATAACACTTACCAGTATATCTCTAAAGTAGCCCTAGCCAGGGACTTCCTGTTATAGCGAATCAAGCACAACGCAACATCAACCCCCAATACCGGGAGAGACGAAACCCCTCCTATCGCTCATTGCCTCCATGTGATTCGGGACTGTACCCAAAAGCCACCATTTTTCATGTTCTCTAGAACGTGGTAAGGTGGAAATCAAAGCACAGTAGGAATCACACAAGACTCTATGACGATCTCGGGTCTACAAACTAACCTGTACCAGTGTCACTAGAGAATTGCCATCTTACGTGAGGTATAATACAATCTGGGAGTTCTCGGCGAGTCCTTCTAGTGTACCCGGTCTCCACTGAGCACCTGTATACTGTCTCTGATGTCAAACACCAATGGATATGGGAACATCCACCGCCCATCTACATGGGTCGAGAAGCTATACACTAGTCTACTCTGGTATATCGATGCCCTGTCTCGATACACCCACGACTAGGAACATTTGAAGGATGTACTTATCGACTACTCTGTCCCTACTAGTATGATTTGCATCATAATCCTGGTAGTCAAGTACTCATCCTAAGGGCTTTATCAACATGTAAAATAGAGACAATCGGTGTACATGTTAAGATAAAGAGCAACCTGATAGCATACTATCATGTTGAGCAAGAAAGTCCTCCATGTATATGTCCAAGCATCCACTACAATATACATCGTATGTATAGTAATGGCCTCTATGGCACACATATAACTAACAATCCCCCACTTGCACTAGAGCCATCTGTTGTAGTATCCCATACCCAGCAATCAGCAATGGTTGAAGTATCTCATACTCAACCATCCCATAAAAGTCTCTCTTGGGAATAGGCCTTTGTGAGTGGATTCGCCGTGTTGTTCTCTATGTCTACTCTCCTATCCTCGATCTCCCTGGAGATCAACCATCTCCATGATCAGGAGAAACTGTTTAAGAATATGTCTAGATCTCTGATGGGACGGGGTTTCCTAGGCCTAAGCCACAACTCCATTGTTACACAATGGTAGGAACGAAGTCCATCTCATGAACTAGTGTACATCTGTTAGTTATATGTATGCCCTAGAGTCCATTACTATACATAGGATGTATATTTTAGTGGATGCTTGGACATATATAGGGATGACTTTCTTGCTCGATATGATAGTGTGGTATCTGGTTACTCTTTACCTTAACATGTACACTGATTGTCTCTCTGTTACATGTTGGTAAAGCCCTTAGGATGTGTACTTGACTACCTGGACTATGATGAGGATTATACTAGTGGGGACATGATAGTCTATAAGTACATCCTTCAAAGTCCCTAGTCGTGGGTGTATCGAGACGGGGCATCGATATACCAGAGTAGGCTAGCGTATACCTTCTCGACCCATACAGATGGGCGATGGATGATCCCATATCCATTGGTGTTTGACATCAGAGATGATATACAGGTGCTCAGTGTAGACTGGGTACACTGGACGGACTCGCCGAGAACTCCCAGATGGTATTATACCTAACGTCAGATGGCAGTTCTCTGGTGACACTGCTACAGGTTAGTCTGTAGACCCGAGATCGTCATAGAGTCTTGTGTGATTCCCACTGTGCTTTGATTTCCACCTTACCACGTCCAAGAGGGCATGCAAAACGGTGGTTTTTGGGTACAGTCCCGAATCACATGGAGGCAATGAGCGATAGGAGGGGTTTCGTCTCTCCCGGTATAGGGAGTTGATGTTGCGCTGTGCTCGATTGGCTATAACAGGAAGTCCTTGGCCAAGGTTGCTTTAGGGATTTACTGGTAAGTGTTACCAGTAGTTTCTCGACCCGTTATGAGCCTCATATCGACACGACTTATCGAGTTATTGGGGTCTGACGTTTACCACCCCTAGGCGAGATATGCGACATATCAGACGAACAGACCGGACTGTACGGTAAGTGTTACTGGTTGGATTCACAGGAGTGTGAGCAGGCTTGCTCGTTGATCTTCTGATCGCTCAATACCCGGGTGGCCGTTACGTTTAGCAGACCGCTTGCGGCTTGTGGGTGTTTGATATGATCATCACCTGCTGCCGGCATATTGACGAGTCTTTAGAGTCCTGCACAGGGGTTTCCTGGCTCAAGCGAAACGAAATAGGAGCGCATATGAGATATGTGCGGGACCGAGAATAATACCAGTATGTGATACTGTATTCTATTCTCGTGATTCGTATCATCGGTCGGTTATATGTGATATAGCCGGGTTACCGAATCAAGTGTTGATTCGATACATTGATACACTTGATATTAGTCGGTTATATGCGATATGACCGGATCATTAAATCAAGTGTTGATTTAATGATTTAATGTATAATTATATATTTGATATATTACTTTACATTAACTAGTATATGTTCACTTAAGATTAACTTTCTCACTTGAATGTGCATATTGTTTATATGTGATATATGCAAGTGTACAAGTTTGTATCATGCTTGATGATACATACAAGTTGTGTGTATGGGACCTAAACCAAATCAAGGTTAAATTAGGGTTTACTAATTTCCTAACAAATAACAAAAGTAGTGAGACTTTGGTCAAAGTTATCAAGCTTCATGAAGCTTGATAAACATTGACAAAGTCAACCCTTTTGTCATTTGTATAGGATATTAGTTAACCCAACGCTTAACCTAATGCTTTGGTTAATTCTCTACATGAGTTAAGCATGAGAGCTTAACTCAACCATGGTGCCATAATTAAAAGGATAAGTTTCATTTGGATTCATGATCTTTTTTATTCTTTCTTCTTCTTCATCTTCATCAAGCTTCAAGAAAGCTTGCTACCTCTAATGGTGCCATGAGATTTAGAGTGAGAAATCCAAATCCAAAGTGAACCCACTTCCTATTTCTTCATCCTCTACCACTTGCCATATTGTATAAGGTGTTCTCTTCACAAAGTTTTTGACCAAGTGAAGGAATAGCTTGAGCTTGAGTCTCCCCGACGTAGATCATCTTCGGCCTCGAAGTCAACGACCTAGCCCGCTCATTTCTCCGACGAAACCATCGCTAGAGTCCAGGATCCCGATGATCGCAGCGGAGGGACGTCAACACGGAGCTAAAGAAATGGAGGACCGGATCTACAAAGGTTGTATTCCCATACACTTAGTAGCAAAGTTGTTTGCTAGCTTTTATTTTCGCCTATCCTCTAGTTAACGATCTTCATTTGGGTTTCTCGGCACATAAATTTTTGAATTTGGCATGGTTGATGCCTTGTGGAACCTCATGAGTGTGCCTAGTAACCCTACAACATCCAGACAACCTCTTTGGTAGCATCCTTGGTAGCGATGTATCCAGCCTTTATCGTCTAGTTTGTCACGGTATCTATCTTGGAACTCTTCCAACATACCGTCTCTCCACTGAGGGTAAAGAAAATGCCTGTTACTGAAATTCAGTCGACCTTACCACCCTGAAAGCTATCCAGTGATTCTCCCCAGGATCGATTGATACCATCTCACTACACCTAGTGAGAATCCTAACATCCACTTAGATCTATCTCATAGATCCAAAACCCAGGATTTTGGAGGTATCACCTTAATCCTATATGGAGAATCCTTGTGATAAGAGGAGATTGACCGAGTGTAACATAGGAAACTCCTTTCTTATCAAGAATATGTCATCCACGTACAATACAAGGATCACCACCATACTTCCTACTACCTTTTTGTATTTACAAGGTTCATCTACCATTTTGATGAAGTCAAACTCTTTGACTACCACATCAAAACAGATGTTCCAACTCCGCGATGCCTGCTTTAACCCATAAAGCAACTTGCACACATTTCCGCTGCTCCCACTGTCTACGAAGCCCTCTGGCTGTGTACTTATAGACGCTCTCTTCTAAATCACTATTTAGAAAAAACAGTCATGACACCCAACCGCCAGATATCGTAGTCATGGTATGTAGAAATGGCAAGTAGGATCCGGATGGACTTAAGCATAGCTTCTGGAGAAAAGGTTTCACATAAACCACACCTGATCAATGACGAAAACCTTTTGCACAATTCTAGCTTTGAAAGTCTCAACTTTTCCATGTATACCAAGTAATCTTCTCAAGATATACTTGCTCCTGATGGGGATTTAACCCTTCAGATATAACAACCAAAGTCCATACTTTGTTGGTGTATATGGATTCCATCTCAGATCGCTTAGCATCCAGCCATTCTCATAGAGTTCCCACTCCTGATGGCCTGCTCGAAACTAGTTGGGTCATCATCTCATGATACAATCCTCGCTCCCACTGTCATAGTGAAAACCTAAGTATCTCTCAAGTGGATGAGGAACCCTACCACATCGGCGGAGAGGCTGAGGTTTGTCGGGAACTATTGAATCCTACGGTTCTGCCAAATCATCAGCTGTGGTTTGTATAGCTGGAACTCCTTCCAGTTCTACCTCATGACCACTAATTTCTTCACAAGAAGTTCCCTTTCCAAAAGGTGGCATGCTGAGAAATAAAACACTTTTTGTTCCTCAGTGTGGTAGAAGATATTCCCTTGCGAATGCTTGGGATATCCAACAAACTTCCATAGAACCGACCTTGCCTCGAGCTTGTCCGGATTTTACTTTTGACATAGGCCGGACAACCCCAAATATTAACTTACTTAAGAGATGGGCTCTTCCCACATCATATCGCATATGGAGTGGTAGGCACCTGATTTGATTGGAACTATATTCAATAGGTATGCAGCTTCTCAAGTGTATAACCCATAAAAGGAAATAGGTAACTCAGTAGTACTCATCATAGAGCACATCATATCACATAGGGTGTGATTGCTCCTCCCTGATACACCGACGTGCTGTGGTGTATACGGAGGAGTTACGGAGGAGTAATGCTGAGAGAGAATCTCATTCTCCTTTAGAACTTTCCAGGAATTCCGTGCTCAAGTATTCTCCTTCCTGATCTCATCATAGGACATAATACTTATACCCGTTTTGGTTCTCTACTTCTTACTTATATTCTTTGAATTTCTCAAAAGGCCCAGACATGTGTTTCAACAGGAGCATATGTCTGAATCTTGAGAGATCATCAGTGAATGTAATGAAGTATAAAGAACCGGTCCTGACATGTGTAGACAGAGGACTTATGTACATCAGCATGTATCAATCCCAAGAGTTCATTTAACTCTTTCTCTGTTTCTATTAAACAGAGCTATTGTCATCTTATCTTTGTGACATGACTGGCAAGTTTCACAAGATGTAAATTCAAACCGATTTAAATATGCATCTTTATGTAACTTAGTTAGTTGAGTCGCATTGATATGAGCAAGTCTATAATGCCTCAAGAAGGATTCGTTCATTTCTGAACTCTTCCTCTTGTGTGTGTTCTGTACGTTAAGAACTGTGGTCTGATTTAGAACGTATATGCTTTTAGATAACGTGCCTGAACCGATCAACTCTTGATATAGGAAATGTTCAAAACATTATCCAATAATACAAAATTATATCCTTCTTTACTAAATAAAGAGACTGATATGATGTTGTATATCAGGTTCGGTATCTAATAACATTCGTTCAGAATCAATGTAATTGGTAATACAGGGTGATAACTGCCAACACCTTGGATGCAACACTTGCACCGTTTCTAACTCTTAAAACTTATCACCCATTCTCAATTCTCTACCTATCTGTAGCCAATGTAACAGATTACATATGTAGGATCTTGATCCGGTATCTCATACCCAGGATGTAAAGGATACTGAGAAATAGTTCTTGGTAATGAACACACCCGAAGAAGATGCATCATCATGAACTTTCTTCGTTTGGGCGGCACGGGAATCCTGGTAATCCCCAATTTCCTGCTCGGTCTTATAACAATTATAAGTTGGAGCGGGACCAACGTTCCCCAGCTCAGTATAACAAGAAGGTTCGGTCAATACATCCATATTATTATCTTAATTAAAGCGTGACATGGTCGCTACCTGGAGAGAGAGAGAGAGAAGAAAACACTCAGCGCATGCTCTTGCAAGATTAGATAGGTTATTAAATTATCTAATCAGTATGGCTCCTACTGTTTTAGTCAAATCTACCTTCAAATCCTAAAAGGTAAGATTAGCCGGGATTAATTACACCCTACAAGTTCGCCAATCTTTCGGCCAGGCCAGTGCTGGTACTTTGAGGGAGGTTCCCCGTGCTTTCGCACGGACCTAATTAAAATAAACCTCATTTTCCCAAGGACATAACCCCGTTAACATCTTTCTAGACACCTACTTGATTGGCTAATTGTGATGTGTAAAACTCTCCCAGGAGTAACTCTTACTCGCAATGGGTATCAGGATCCAACTATCTCATAGAAGGTATGCAATCTCATTGCAAATTTCAACACTTGAAATTCCCTGATAATATTTTTCCCCTAGCATCCTAAGACCTTGACGAAAGCCAACAAAGAATAGGCTGCTAGTCAAGTTCATCCCTTACATTTCCTGATTGAATTAAACCCACCCGCACGACCCTTGACGAAAGCCAACAAAGTCGCATGACTACTCTAACTCAATCACATCATATGCTTTTGCAGATAAGCATAAATAGCTACCACACGCTACGCCTTGACGAAAGCCAATAAACGTAGCACGAATACTATGAAGTACTTATCTGAAATGTCGGAGGGCTATGACAGGTTTTTAAGAAAACCTTTTGCGTAATGAACTTGATATCGTTGTAGAATCAAATGATTTAAATGCAGTGTTTTTGAGGCTTTTGCTAGCTTTGCTAAAGAGATCACTCCCGGTGAAGGGATCTCGGCTCTTTCCTCGTCGAATGAGGTGCAGGATATTTATAATACCGCTATGCAAAGCAAGAACTAGAAAAGCAATCAAAAGACAAAACCGAGGGTTGTAGCATCTTCCAGTTATTGCTAAAGAGGTTACTCTCGGTGAAGGGATCTTGGCTCTTTCTTTATCGAATAAGGTGCTGGATATTCTACAAGGAATATCACTATGCAAAGCAACAACTAGAGCTACCTGTTTTTGAAAATTCGATTCCACAACATCTTTAGATTTATTTTCTTTCATTAATCTCATTAATGAAGTCCCATCATTTAAAGTTACCTAAATATCACAGATAAATACAACGTACGCTTATGCCATCTGCATTCGCCTTGATGTCCCCTCATGCACCGTTAGGTTAGGTAACTAACGGCAGAGCGGGGCAGGGCTAGCGCGGGTGTAAAATATAAGAAACGTCTATATAATATATCACATATACTATATGCAGTATTTATCTCAACATATACAGTGATCACATCACAGAATATCGTAGCAGAACACAACATATGAAATATTGGATATGCTAGGATTTCCGGGTTTTAAATTAAGATTGTATAAATACGGATTCCATGGTCATGATGAATAGCCAAACCCACATCCTTAGACCCCTACGAGAGCGAAAAGTAACCCTACCAATTCTAGAGTTAGGAGACCCGGTCTCGACCCCTCGAGATGGTCTCCCACTGGACCCTAGAACCCGGTTACTTGTGCTCCCCGCCTTGGGTCTATCTTAATGCGGAAAAGTAAATAATATACAATGGTGAGATCATCCTTAACCTGGAAGTTCCCCAATAAAAGAATATTAAATACAATGAATTTTACATGAATGAAAATAAAAACCATCATCTCACATAAAACCCCCGACTATTCAAAACACGATGATCCAATATAACATATCACAGCACAACAAAACATCACATGTCATCAACGTAAGTAAATATGCGTATCCCAATTGTCGTTGACGTATAGCAACGAAACCGGCGATACACCACATATTACACTTACGGTCGCAGAAAAGAAAGTGAAAACTACAACAATTGGAATCCGCGACCACCTTAGACATCATAAACCCAAAATATCTCATATTCCGGATTTCATGCCTAACCAAATGAATTCCTTAGACATCGCGTTCCTAACAATTATAAACCCGCATTTTAGTCTTAATATCGAAAACACTTTTCAATAATAAATCGGGAAATTCAACAAGATTCCCGACATACTGATCGACTGCTCGTCGGAAACTTTAGTAGACGGCCGCACCCACCGATACCGTCGACGAAGTGCACTGAGGCGGAACACCGCGGCCGCGAGAACCCGAACGGATGCTTTTGGCGACGGGTTTCTCCTACAATCACTTGGTCGGGGCTGTGGGGTATGGCTATCTAATAAGGTTACCCAGCGAGTATCCGCGTACACTACGTGATTGCGACGGACTTTTGATCATATCAAAATCCCGTAGCAATTGATCAAATGAGACTAAACTGCTAGATTTATAAAATTTAAACTAGTTATCTCATAACTACTTTTGTGGATTCCAAATATTGTATCCAATCACATGATACCCGGACGATGTTAAACTTTTCAATCGATTCATCAAAGTCCCACAATTTCCCGATAGCTCAACACTTGAGCACAGTTTTAATAATACCCAGAATATGCCACAGTACCTATACACCAGCCGTAGAAGGGCAGACCCAAGCCACACTCATGTCGCCACGGAACTGCGGCAAACCCTAAGGTATGACCGCGGTTCCGTGATCCAAAAAGTCGAGTAAGGGTTATATTCTTCTAGAGGGTTCACAGAATTACTTGCATGTTTTTCCTGTTAGTTATGTATATTCCCTAGAGGCCATTGTTGTACATATGATGTATATTATGATGAATGCTTGGATATATACAGAGAGGACTTTCTTGCTCGTCATGATAGTATGCTATTTGGTTTCACTTTATCTTAACATGTTGACTTGTATTAGTTTACTGTCTTTCTCTCACATGTTGATAAAGCCCTTAGGATATGTACTCGACTACTGGGATTATGATGAGATCATACTAGTGGGGCCACGGTAGTCGATGAGTACATCCTATAATTGTTCCTAGTCAAGGGTGTATCGAGACGGGGCATCGATACACCTAAGTAGACTAGCGTATACGCATCTTGACCCATATGATGGGCGATGGATGATCCCATATCCATCGGTGTTTGACATCAATGATGGTGTACGGGTGCTCAGTGGAGACTGGGTACACTGGAAGGACTCGCCGAGAACTCCCAGATGGTGATATACCACACGTCAGATGGCAGTTCTCCGGTGACACTGGTACAGGGTAGTCTGTAGACCCGAGATCGTCATAGAGTCTTGTGTGATTCCCACTGTGCTTTGATTTCCACCTTACCACGTCCAAGAGGGCGTGCAAAACGGTGGCTTTTGGATACAGTCCCGAATCACATGGAGGCAATGAGCGATAGGAGGGGATTCGTCTCTCCCGTTATAAGGAGTTGATGTTGTGCTGTGTTCGATTAGCTATAACTGGAAGTCCCTGGCAAGGGCTGATAGAGAGATATACTGGTAAGTGTTACCAGTAGTTTCTCGATCTGTTATGAGCCTCACATCGACACGACTTATCGGTTACTAGGGTCTGACGTATAACACCCCTAGACTTGATATGCGACTTATCAGACGAACAGACCGGACTGTACGGGAGTGTTACTGATTAGATTCACAGGAGAACGGATAGTCTAGCTTATTGATCTTCTGATCGCTCAATACCTGGGTGGCTGTTACGTTTAGCTGACCGCTTGCAGCTTGTGGGTGTTTGATATGATCATCACCTGCTACCGGCGTATTGACGATTCTTTAGAGTCCTACACAGAGGTTTCTTGGCTCAGGTAAAACGGAGTAGAGGCACATTTGTGATATGTGCAGGACCGAGGATAATGCGATATGAGATACCGTATTATATTCTCGTGATATTTAGATATGAACCGGGACATCGGATCAAGTGTTGATTCGATGAATCGGTACATGATATATTAGTCGGTTATATTCGATACAGCCAGATCGTCGGATCAAGTGTTGATTCGATGATTTAATGTATAATGATATATATGATATATTGTATTACATTATCTAATATTGGCTCGCTTTATTATTTCATTTTCTCACTGAATTAATACATTAATATATATGCGATATATGTTAATTGTATTATTTTCTTTTGTTGCAAATATATAATATATATGTGATATATATTATTGTGACATGATATGATTTATTATGAAACATGTTTAGGGATGATAAAAAGAGATTAGGGTTTGATTAGGTTTAGCTTCTTCTTGATTATTCTAGAAGGATTTCCTTTTGTCTTGGTTAAGATATTATGGTTGATACTTATCCTTGACTCATACTTAACCTAACCAAACCCTAGCTCTAGTTTATTCTCTACAAAGGTTTAGCCTCTCATCCTTGACCATGGTTCCATAATCAATCATATACTCTTATCTACTATTCATCACAAAAGGATTATTCTCATTATTCTTCATCTTCTTCTCTCTTGAGTTTTTGAGAGAGCTCACTTGTGATTTCTTTTGTGATGATTTCTTGTGAGAAAATGATATAAAAAGAAAGCATAAATACTACTCCATCATCCTCATCTAATCTAGCCCATTAGATTAGGGTGTTCACCTCATTAGAGTGAGAGAGCTTGAGCTATTGCAACTTCGACGTAGATCATCGGAGAAAAGGAATACGACAAGCTTTCATGGATCGTTCGAGTCGTGGAGCCTCTCTTGAGTCCGGGAGATCGTGGATCGCGGCGAAGGAACTTCTACTCGGAGCTTGTGAAGCGAAGGAGCAGACTACAAAGGTTGTAATCCCTCACACTTAGTATTAAAGATGTTATCTTGCATGTTAAACCCTAATAATCTAGCAAAGATCCGGGATTTGGGTTGTTCGGCACATCTAAAATTTTATTCGGGCATGTTTGATGCTTTATGAACCTTCACAAGAGTGTCTAGGAACCCTACAGTGGTATCAGAGCCTAGCTAGAGCATGAGGCAACGTGTTAACGAAGTTAAAACTCCGAACGAACCCGGATACATCATTCTAAACCCCTCTCTGGACAATTTTTTAAATCTGGGATTTTTCTGAATTAAAAATACCTAAAAAAATCAGCAGGGAAACATAATCACTTATGTGAAAAATGAGCCGATGTTCCGTACAAACCGCCACGGAACCGCGGTCGTACCTCGCTTAGGCCGCGGATCCGCGGCAGTATTGAGGAATCAAGGACTAATTTTTGCACAGTTATTTCTCTTTCAGTGATTTAATTTTTATGGGTATTTTTAATCTGACTCAAGTGTTGAGAATTCTGGAGTTTATTTTGTAATCGTAGATTCGATCGGAATATTTAAATTCGTTATTTTTCCGGATATTTAGAAATTGTTAAAATGTTTGAACGGATATCATTAACTCAATTTTTCCAGTAACGAAAAACATTCAAGTGTTGAATTTTTATCGGGTTTTAAATCTTTCGGAAAACCGTGCATGTGTTGTGATGGACCCTCTAGAAGACAACAAACCTTAACTCGATTATGTGACCGTCTTGAACTGCCCTTTGAACCTTCGGGTTTGGGGCAGTACGGTGTGCCACATGTGAGGCGTTGGCTTGACCCTTCTACGGCTGGACCGTTGCTACTGTGACGTATTCTGGAATTTTTGAACTCCGCTCAAGTGTTGATCTATTTAGGAAATATTGAGTATTTGATTATCTGTTCGAAAAGTTTAATACTGTCTATTTATCTGGAATGTGATACAGTATGTGGAATTCATAGAGTTAGGCATGAAATGCGAAGTATGTGATATTTCGGATTTACGATGTCTAAACTGATTGTGGATTCCAAATATTGTAGTTTTACAATTTCTTTTCTGTGACCGTAAGTGTAGTATGTAGTTGTATTGCCGGTTTTCGTTGCTATACGACAACGACGATCGGTGTATGCATACTTACTTACGTTGATGATATGCGATATTATGTGTTGCTGTGATATGTTATATTGGATCGTCGTGTTCTGAATAGCCGGGGGTTTTTTGTGAGATGAGGGTTTTTATTTTCATTCATGTAAAATTCTTTTGTATGTAATATTCTTTTATTGGGGCACTTCCGGGATGAGGTTGATGTCACATTTGTATATTATTTACTTTTCCGCATTAGGTAGACCCAAGGAGGGGAACACAAGTAACCGGGTTCTAGGGTCCAGTGGGAGGCCATCTCGAGGAGTCGAGACCGGGTCTCCTAACCCTAGAATTGGCAGTGTTACTTGCCGCTCTCGTAGGGGTCTAGGGATGTGGGTTTGGCTATTCATCGCGACCGTGGAATCCGTGTTTTATACAGGCTCGTATTGAAAACACGGACGTCCTAGTATATCCAATATTTCATATATGTTCTTCTGCTGCAATGTTCTGTGATGAGATCATATTACTGCCTGAAACGAATACTTATACTATATATATATATGCTGATATATAAATATTACTGCTTTCGTTTCTTCTGTGATACTTAGGAAGCATAAGCTGATGGGATTTTTTTATTAATGAGATTAATAAAAAGCAAAGAAACCTAAAAGATGTTGTAGAATCAAAACTTTATAAAAAGGGTAGATATAGTTTTGCTTTGCATAGCGGTATATATGATATACCCTGCACCTTATTCGATGAGGAAAGAGCCGAGATCCCTTCACCGGGAGTGACCTCTTTAGCGAAACTGGCAGATGCTACAAAACTCGGTTTGTCTTTTGATTGCTTTTAGAGTTTTTCTTTGCACAGTGATATATATGATATATCCTGCACCTTATTCGATGAGGAAAGAGCCGAGATCCCTTCACCGGGAGTGACCTCTTTAGCAAAACTGATGAAAGCCTCAAAAACACTCCATTTCAAAATTTCACATGATTCTACGACGATATCAAGTTCATTACGCTCATGGTTTTCTGAAAAACCTGCGTAGCCCTCCGTCATTTCAGATAAAGACTAGTTAGTATTCGTGGTACGTTTGTTGACTATGTTAAGGCGTAGTGTGCGGTAGCTAATTAGTACTTATCTGTTAAAACATGAGATGTGATTGGATTAGGGTAGTTGTACGACTTTGTTGACTATGTTAAGGGTCGTGCAGGTGGGATTAATTCAATCGGGAAATGACGGGTTGAACTTGGCTAGTAATAATGACTTGTTGACTATGTTAAGGTCATAAGTTGCTAGGGGCAAAATATTATCGGGAATTTCAAGTGTTGAAATTTGCAATGAGATTGCATACCTCCTATGAGATAGTTGGATCCCGATACCCACTGCGAGTAAGAGTTACTCCTGGGAGAGTTTTACACAGGACAATTAGCCGATCAAGTAGGTGTCTAGAAAAGTGTTAACGGGGTTACGCCTCTGGGAAAACGAGGTTTACTTTAATTAGGTCCGTGCGAAAGCACGGGGAACCTCCCTCAAGTACCGACACTGATCTGGCTGAAAAATTGACGAAATTGTAGGGTGTAATTAATCCCGGCTAATCTTACCTTTTAGGGTTTGAAGGTAGATCTGATAAAAACAGTGGGAGACATCCTGATTAGATAAGATAATAACCAATCTAATCTTGCAAGAGCATACGCTAAAGTGTTTTCTTCTCTCTCTCTCCAGGTAGCGACCATGTCAGGCCATAATCAAGATAATAATATGGATGTATTGACTGAACCCGCTTATTATACTGAGCAGGGGAACGTTGGACCCGTTCTTTCTTATAAGAGTTATAAGACTGAACAGGGAATAGGGGAATATCTGGATTCTCAAGCTGCCCAAAAGAACATGCATGTTGATGCATCTTCTTCAAGTGTGTTAGTTATTGAGAACTGTTTCTCAGTTCACCCTACGTCCTGGGTATTAGATACCGGATCAGGATCCCACATATGTAAATTGTTACATGGGCTACGAAAAGGTAGAGAACTGGGAAAGGGTGATCATTCCGTTCAAGTACGAAACGGTGCAAGTATTGCAGCCAAAACAGTTGGTGAATATCACCTTGTATTGCTGTTCATATCAGATTTTTGCATTTTTATACCGCCCAATTTTTATCACATTGCATATCGGTAGGTACTCTTGAGCCGTGTTTGCTAGTCAATTGCAGGATACAGGTTCTCGGCTCTAAACGGTGAAATCCATGGAAAAATACGACAAAATCCGAGTTCCTGCCAACCACAGATAAAACACGGGTCTCCGCTCTTTATCCGTCTGTTGCCACACACCAGTTTAGGAGACAAAATGACAAATCAATTGTTACCTTCATGCACAAAGCACAATGGCAACACAAGATCCAAGAAATTTACGCGGAGCTCAAGAAAATCATGACAAAAGATACACATCCAATCACCTTTTGATCAACATAAATTCTGGAAGAAATGTGGAAGTATTTTCAGAAAACACATATGCCAAACTACAGACAACATCAGACCAGGGGGGCCCACAAAATACGAGGAGCCAACTCCTCTATTAGGCCGCGGAACCGCGGCCTAAGAATGCTTAGGCAGCGGAACCGCGGCCGTACTGGCGCCGCACTTGAAGACTTTTTGGGGGCAGATTGGTCTTTTCATATGTGTTCTGATTGTTGCCCTAGGTTTTCATTTTCCAGCCTATAAATACCCCAGAACCTTGTGAAGCCAAGGGTCCATAATCTTGTATTTTATTTTCTAGGTTTAGTTGTGTTTCTTCTTCCTCTTCTCATCTCTTCTCCATTAAAACTTGTAGTGAGCTTTGTGAGTGAAGAATGATGAATAAAGAAGACTCTTTTATTATTATGCTTGTCTTGTTCTCTTGTTAATTGTTGTAATTTTCATTTGTTAACTAGTTGTTGTTATTTCTTGTTGTTTCTTTCTTCTCTCTTTTTCTTTATCCTTAACACAACCATGATGCTTACGCTTGATCCTTGCCAAGGTGAGGTCGCAAATAGCTAGTTGTTATCTTCTAATCTCTTTCTTTCTACCTTCCTCTTTCGTTTTGTTTTCTTTTCATTATGGTGTGTGAGTAGTTTCATACTTGTTAGGGTAGGATAAGGGAAGTTTGAGAGAAGGAAATCTCTCTCACTCTTTCCTTGCCCAACAACTTAATTCGACTCCCGTTAATTGAACCACAATCCGCTCCTTACGGCACCCTACCTACATGATAGCGGTGATTCCGTAGTGAGACCGGTTGTGGTTGAATTAACCAGAGGTTATGGATAAGAGCCAAGAACGGACGGACAAGCACCAAAAGGAAGAACTTATGCGTTGGAAAGCCTAGCTTATACTCGCAAGTTCCTTCCTAGTCGTGCTAATCCCCGTTGTTGCCGATTACCGTAACACCGATATTAAGAGGGGCAACGAAAGATGTGGGAGACTCCTAACTCAAACTAACCTAATCCTAACCCTAACAATCTCTCTTTACATATCATTTTACCGCTTAATTAATCACAACAAAATCTGAAAAACTGGACTTAACTCGTTAAAGCACATAGAAAAAGATTCCCATCTCCCTGCGGACGACCCGTACTCAACCGGCTAGCTACAAGCGAAACCGTCTTGATTGCGGTAATTAACTTAAACTTGAACACGCAGAATCCCTAACAATCAAATGGCGCCGTTGCCGGGGAGACGGTAGTTTATTTCTTTGTGTAATTTCGGGTTAACTTGTAAATATAAAAACAACCGAAAAACAGAACAAAAAAATATACTTTGTAAAAAAATCATTTTGTTATTTTTGATTAGTTTTTGTGCAAGTGTGCAGGAAAATACGGAGTTCAAGTTCAGTGCCAAAGACGTGGGAAGTTAGACCCACATTTCGCGGCTACACCGCGACGGATTAAAACGAAAAAACGGTCTACTTTAAGATTCTGGAGCAGTTCCAGTGAGCAAATCCAGATTCAGGGTCTTAAAAACAGCAGAGGACACCGAGTACAGCCCGCACCAGAAAACTGAAGCCCTAACTCACCAGTACTGCCGCGGAACCGCGGCATAAGCAAGCTTAGGCCGCGGAACCGCGGACACTTGGTGGTTTTAGTGTGCCAAATTCTCTGTAAGTCCTCCTTTTCTCTCTCCCACTCCTCTGGACTCCAATAAACTGTGTTTTCTGCAGATTTCTTTGCGCAAACTCTTCTCCCCCTTCCAATAAACTGTTCTTGTGCAGGATTCTTTGCGCCGCGCTAAAAATAAAAATTGTTTGCAGTTGATTTGTTATCGCTTTGCATTAATTAATACGAACTTAAGGGGCTTGAAACCAATTCAGATTGGGTGGGGATTTCATCACCCTTCCCAGGACCCTAGAAATCACAAAAAGCATATGCATTGACCATTGTTAAAATTAAAAAATACTAGACTCAGCCTTAAGGACTTCGCGCTCAATAGGACAGAGGACTAGTTACAGGCATCGGCCGTTTATCCTATCTGACTTTTGCGGTGCCTAGGCAAGTGTGACGAAGGCAAGTGGTTATTTAATTAAGGAACTTCGCGAAAGCGTTGGACAACCTCCCACTTACCTGGCACTTATCTGGCCACATTAGACGGAGAAGAGGCGGTTTGAGGTCCTTTTTCTAGCCCTCTGGAACAGTTAGGAGCAGGTCTAGTAGACCTAGGTGACCCTAGATCTAGGTGAGATTGTGCATATCTTATTTGTGATTTCTTAAAGCCGTAAGTCCGTACATATTTCTGTAAAGCTCTTTCTAAAAAGAAAAAAAAAGGAAAAAAATCAAAAACTTTTATAAAAACTTGCCCTTTGTCGCCAAATCCATTTTTCACCCTCCACCCATCGTTTTCTCCATTGACGTTTTCTTACCCTCACCTTCTCCGCTTTGACTATACTAAACTCGTTTAGTGTATGTCCGCTTGGACTCGGGACACTAGCGCCCGTCTAGTCCGCGTTACGTTAGTCGCTACCGACTACGCGATCGACTCCGAAGTCGAAACTCCGTCCACTCCTCTTTCACCCCTTCCTTTGCCGGCCAACTCCGACGTTGACCGGAATTCTGTTCATACATCTTCACCTTCACCTTCACCAACCTCTTCTTCCGCGATGTCAGGATTCAATCCGAACATCTCTTTGACTGCCGCTGGATTGGCTCCACCTCCTACGGAGACCAATATCCCACCACCACCGCCTGTTGTAGCGCCGCAGCGAATCGCGCTCCAGGATCGTTTCTACCCCACCCGTTCTGCACTTCCCACCTGCCTTTCTCTTCCTCCGGCCAATGGGGATAATTTTGAAATTAAGCCCCACTTCATCAACATGCTCCCACGATTTCATGGGCTTGAATCTGAAGATGCCTATATCTTCATCAATAAATTTCAAAACGTCTGTGCCATGATGAAAACCACCCAGCTGTCGGACGATTTTATACGTCTACGAGTCATTCCATTCACTTTATGCGACCTTGCTGAAAAATGGCTGTATAGCACCGCTTCCCACTCCATAACCAGCTGGGACGAGTTTGTTAAAGCGTTTCTAAAAAAATTCTATCCGAATCATAAAACCGCAAGGATTCGAAATGAAATCAACCAATTCTCTCAGCTTCCTTCTGAACCCTTCTGGAAGTGCTTTGACCGGTACAAAGACCTTCTTGTTCAGTGTCCTCACCACGGTATAGAGAAATGGCAACTTTGCCAAACCTTATACGAGGGCCTGAACCCAGCAACGAAGCAGTTGTTGGAAACCATCTGTCAGGGCCACTTCCTATCGAAATCAGACGAGGAAGCGTGGCAGTTCTTTGATGACCTTGCGGAGCAAACGCTACAATGGGAGAGCACCAGACCGACTTCTTCTTCTTCTACCTCCACTTTTACCTGTCAGTCTAGGGTAGGAATTCACCAACTTGATGTCTCTATTGCGATGAAAGCTGAAATGGCTGCAATATCAAGAAAGCTTGAAGCAATAGAGAGCAAATTTTCTTCTCCTGCTCCTGCCCCTGTTCTTCCACTTCGTACCATCTGCGCTTGTTGTTCCGATCCTTCTCACTTGACCGAAGAGTGTCCTTACAATCCACCATCGCAAGGACAGGATCAGGTTAATGCTGCATTCCAGCAAAGACCGAGGAATGATCCATACTCTTCCACCTACAATCCCGGTTGGAGGAACCACCCCAATTTCGCCTGGAATCAGAATCAGAATCAATTCCGAGGCAACAATTTTCAAAGGGCCCCTCCGCCGCAACAACAAGCGCAACAACAAACTCAATATCAGCAGCCCTTCCAACCCCAACCTTTTCAAAATCAGACGAATAACTTTGCACCCAACAATTCTTTTCCACCAAACAACTTTGTTCCGTCAAACAATGATAAGGTTTCCTCGCTCGAACGAAGTCTGGAGGCATTCGTTAAACAATCGACACAGTCCACCGCCAACATCCAGTCTTCCATTCAATCTTTAGTGCAACACAATGCCGCACACGGGCAAAGCATCAAGACCATCGAGGCCCAGATTGCACAACTAAATGCGGCCTTAAGCGAGCGAGAAAAGGGCAAGCTTCCGTCCCAGCCACTCCCAAATCCCGGTCACCCACATAATGCACATGTTGCTCTTGAACAACAAAACCATAATGTGAGTGCCGTGACCACATTGAGATCGGGAAGGATGCTGCAAAACAACATTGGCACACGGATCAACGATGACACCCCGGCCGCTTCTTCTTCTACTTCTTCTTCTTCTTCTTCTTCTTCTTCTTCTTCTTCTTCTTCTGAGCCTATTCTCCGTTCTTCACAAGGTTCTTCTTCCTCTTCTTCTACTCTGAATGGATACACTTCTCACTCTACGAAAACACCTGTTCTGGGATCCGTTCCAACTCCACAATCTCCTCCTCCAGCATTAGACTCAACCAATTTTAAAAATGTTCCATTTCCAAACCGGTTGAGGTCTAATAAACAAAATCCTCAAATGGAGAAGATTCTGGAGTTATTTAAGCAGGTTAACATTAACATTCCTCTTTTAGATGATGTCCAATAAGTCCCGTCCTACGCGAAAATCTTAAAGGACTTGTGCCCGAAAAAGAGGAAGTCTCAGGTACCCAAGAAAGTTTTCTTGGCTAGTGCTGTGAGTGATGCCCTTACCCAATCTTTACCACAAAAACGGAAGGACCCTGGCTGTCCTACGATTTCTATTACTATTGGGGATAAGAACATCAACCGCGCACTATTAGATCTTGGTGCCAGTGTTAACCTGCTTCCGTATTCAGTATACGAGCAATTAGGCGTCGGAGAGCTGAAACCCACGCACTGCACTCTCCAAATGGCCGACCGATCGATCACCCATCCTAGGGGTGAGCTAGAGGATGTGTTAATAAAAGTCGGGGACTTCATATTCCCCGTTGACTTCATTGTATTAGACACACAGCCTGTAGCTAACCCCCGGAATCAAATTCCGGTGATACTCGGTCGCTCATTTCTTGCAACCTCAAATGCTGTGATCAATTGTCGCAATGGTTCGATGAACCTCTCTTTTGGAAACATGACGATTGAACTCAACATTTTTAGGTTGGGGAATCAGCCCGCCGAACCTAATGATCATATACTGGACGTCTGCTCGATCCAGGAGATCACCCCTGAAGAGTGTGAATTCGAGGAGTTTCTGTTTGATCACGATAATCTTGACGCCACTAGTGCGTTTCTCTTCGAACCTGCTGTTGTTTCTGCGCCCGACAACGACTACGAGTGTTTCACGTTTTCAAACAATCTTAGCCGCGCACAACCCGAGTTTGAATCTTTCGAATTTCCGGATGAGTTACCTGAACCATCCGACTCGGTCGCTTACACTCGTTTTGAACCTTTGCTGGAGTCCTTTGAGTTCGAGACCTTTGCACCAATCTTGCCTTCAATCGTTTCACCTCCAACGCTCGAACTCAAGCCTTTGCCGTCTCACCTTAAGTACGCTTACTTAGGTGAGAACGAGACCCTCCCTGTCATCATCTCGGCTTCTCTAGCTCCAGGGCAAGAGAAAGCCCTTCTCGCGGTCTTGCACAGCAACAGGAAAGATTTTGGCTGGTCCATGGCGGACATCAAGGGGATTAGTCCCCTGATCGTTGAGCATCACATTCATCTGATGGATGATGCCAAACCAACCCGGGATCCACAACGACGTCTCAATCCAGTCATGAAAGAGGCTGTGAAGAAGGAGATCGTAAAATGTCTAGATAGTGGTATCATTTACCCTATCTCTGATAGCCAGTGGGTTAGCCCCATCCACGTTGTCCCCAAGAAGTCGGGCATCACGGTCATCACTAACGAGGCGAACGAGTTACTCCCTACTCGCTCCCAAACTGGGTGGTGAGTATGTATTGATTACAGAAAACTCAACGCCTCAACGCGGAAAGACCACTTTCCGCTACCTTTCATTGACCAGATGCTTGAACGATTGGCCGGACACGAGTACTACTGCTTTCTTGATGGCTACTCCGGCTAAAATCAGATTCCCATCACCGAAAAAGACCAGGACAAGACCACATTCACTTGTCCTTTCGGCACGTTTGCATATCGTCGCATGCCCTTTGGGTTATGCAATGCGCCCGCTACCTTTCAGCGGTGTATGATGGGAATTTTCTCAGACATGGTGGAAAAATTTCTGGAGATTTTCATGGATGATTTCTCCATCTTCGGCGACTCCTTCAACGAGTGTTTGCTGCATCTTGACGCTGTCCTTACCCGATGTAAGGACAAGAATCTCACTTTGAATTGGGAGAAGTGCCACTTCATGGTGCGCGAAGGTATTGTCTTAGGACATATCATCTCGCAAAATGGCATAGAGGTTGACAAAGCAAAGATTGAGGTCATTTCCAATCTGCCTCCTCCCCGATGCGTCAGAGATATCCAAGCCTTCCTTGGCCATGCCGGTTTCTATAGACGGTTTATCAAGGACTTTAGCAAGATTTCTAGGCCCTTGACTCTTTTGCTGGCCAAGGATACGCCATTCGACTTCAACTCGAGCTGTGTGACTGCATTCGAGTCATTAAAACGCTCACTCACTTCTGCTCCCGTTCTTTCTTCACCCGACTGGACGCACCCATTTGAGATTATGTGCGATGCATCCGACTTTGCCATTGGTGCTGTCCTTGGACAACACATCAACAAGATGCCGCACATAATCTATTATGCGAGCCGAACCCTGAACGACGCCCAACTCAATTATACAACAACTGAGAAGGAATTCTTGGCTGTTGTATTTGCTTTAGAAAAGTTCAGGCCATACCTCATCGGCTCTCCAGTCATTGTCTACACTGACCATTCTGCTCTGCGCCATCTTTTTGCGAAGAAAGATGCAAAATCTCGGTTAATACGTTGGATCCTCTTGCTTCAAGAGTTTGACCTTGTCATTAAGGACAAACGAGGATGTGAAAACGTAGTTGCCGACCATCTCTCACGACTTCCTTCTTCGCCTTCGCTTCCAATTCCGATCAACGACGTGTTCCCGGATGAACAGCTCTTGACAGTATCTTGCGAACCCTGGTTCGCAGATATTGTGAACTATTTGGCCACGGGATTACTACCGACTGAATGGTCAAGTCAGGACAGACTTCGCTTCTTATCCCAAGTAAAACACTTTTACTGGGACGAACCCTATCTGTTCAAGTACTGTCCCGACCAGATTATTCGTCGGTGTGTCCCTGACGAGGAATTCAAGAGTGTGCTGTCGTTTTGCCACGATCAAGCGTGTGGCGGGCATTTTGGCCCCGGAATGACAGCTGAGAAGATCTTGCAATGTGGTTTCTACTGGCCACAACTCTTCAAAGACGCTCATGACTATTGCAAGACTTGCTCCCGGTGCCAACACATGGGCCGGATATCCCGGAGGAACGAGATGCCGCTCCAACCGATCTTGGTTGTAGAGATTTTCGATGTTTGGGGGATAGATTTCATGGGGCCATTTCCCAGCTCTTTTGGGAACTTGTACATCCTTCTCGCTGTTGATTACGTCTCTAAATGGGTCGAGGCTGTGCCCAGCCGGACTAACGACAACAAGGTTGTCGTTAGGTTCCTTAAAGAAAACATTTTCTCCCGGTTTGGGCACCCCCAAGCGATCATTAGCGACAATGGAAGTCATTTCTGCAACAAAACCTTCGAGGCCTTAATACCGAAATACTCCATTAATCATAAGCTCTCTACGCCCTACCACCCCCAAACCTGCGGGCAGGCCGAAGTTTCAAATCGGCAAATCAAGCAGATACTGGAGAAGACGGTTTCCAAGAACCGTAAGGATTGGTCGCTGAAACTCACTGATGCCCTTTGGGCCTTTCGAACCGCTTATAAGACCGACCTTGGCATGTCTCCCTATCGGCTTGTGTACGGAAAAGCCTGCCACCTACCTGTCGAAATAGAGCATCGCGCATTTTGTGCGATAAAGGAGCTGAATCTATCTCTCGAAGATGCGGGCAGCCATCGGAAGCTGCAGTTGAACGAACTGAGCGAGCTTAGGGATGAGGCTTAAGATAACGCGGTTGTCGTTAAGAATCGAACGAAGATGTTTCACGATAAACACCTTTTGCGCAAAACCTTCGTACCTGGTCAGCAGGTACTGCTTTACGACACCCGACTTCACTTCCATCCAGGAAAGCTCAGATCTCGCTGGAAAGGGCCGTATTTTGTGCGGAATGTATATCCGCAGGGCGCGGTGGATTTGGAAAATCCAAAGGACGGTTCATTTTTCAAAGTGAACGGACACCGACTAAAACCGTACCTTAGCGCCGAACCTACAGAGGAGCTCCTGTTCTTACAGGAGCCGGTTTACCCTGCCTAATCTTACTCTGCCTACCTCCAAACTTCGGTTATCCAACCAAGAACAGTGGACACTGTTCCAAATAAGTTTGGGGGTATGTACAAACCATTTTGTATATATTTGTGTATATTCTTTTCCATTTCTTTAAAAACGAAAACATAAAAAAATTGTGTATCGCTAACCGACAATTTTGACCCTTCAAATGATCTCTTCATGCAATGACAGTGAGAACACTGTCCAGTTTAAGTTTGGGGGTACGCTCGGTACGCATTTCTTACCTTCGCATTCATATGTATATTTTGCATCTGCATATTAAAATCCATAAAATCCATAAAAATCTGAAAATTTTCTAAAAACATAAAAACTTTTCTGTCAAGATAACTAGTGGGAGGACTCTGATTCAACATTTCGACGGTTTTGTTTGATAAAATAAGAATAACTAAATCTTATGTTTAGATTTTGAAAACCTAAAAGATAACTCTCCTTTGAAGATAACTATAGCTGATATATGTCTTTACATCACACTACACGTTTCGTGAGTTTTTGGAAATTAGATAACAAGTCTTTTATGTTTAAAAAACTTTTAAACAGATAAATAATTTTCTGAGGATCAAATAGGTTTGTTCTGAAATAAGTAATGTCAAGAATAGTTTATGAAGTAAAGCGAATATGAAGGAATGTTATTGATGCCGTAATTGGAACTAAGTCTGAAAAATAACCCATCTGAAACTTGATTGGAATGATTACACACCGAACTCACTAAACACGTCTTTTATCCAAAAAAAAAAATTAATTGAACTGCCGGTTATATCTCCGTTCGTATTAAATCATCTGATTTTCACGTCAAACTGTCTTTTGTTTTTGGACCTAGGTAACTTGAGTAATTAAGTCCGCTGGGGTGTTTCTACACCTAATGCCCTAAAATCAACTGGTTTGGGTGCATTGGCCCAAAGCTCGCTAAGAAGCCTAGAAAGTCCAGATTAAAACAAAGTCAAGCAAGTGTTCTCTCCGAGTTAAAATTCCTAACGGTTCTTTGTGTGAGAATAATCTTGATAAAAGACAGGCTTTTATAAAAAAATTTAACGGAGATATGAAGGTTTTATTCTATGATAAAGACTATTGCACGTTCACAGAGGTGTGTATGAAATGAAAACAAGAAAAAGGTGGAGTGAAAAATACGACTTAGTTTCCTGTTAAGGAAGATAGAAATTCTGAAGTTGAAACCTTACTGGAAAACGAAACTTGAAAAATGCTTAACTCTTTATAAAACTTATGTGATCCTTTTAAAATTGTTATCTGGGCTTTATTGTGCGACATGATGACTTTAATCGATCCTTCTGGAACTTAACGACACTATTTGCACTGCACGTAAAGACATATAAAATCTGTAGTTAAATAAGAAGCGAGGTGTGAAAAATAAAGGTTCGATAGTCTAGACTTAGGATCATAGAATTGTTATTTTCTGAAACAAAACTTTAGGGGTTTGAATCTTAGTTATTTTACAAAACTAGCTTGACCGGATTTTGTGGGTAGTATCCGCTGAAAACCCTCAGGAGACAACACTCCTCCTACTAGGGACACCTAGAGGTTTAACGGCTTGTTGCACATGCTCAGTGCAATCGCGTTCCCTGCGAAAGTGAGGTTAGGAATTTTTTTGTGAATAAATTGGCTTTGCTCGGGACGAGCAAATGATAAGTTTGGGGGTATTTGTTCATACCAGATTTTTGCATTTTTATACCGCCCAATTTTTATCACATTGCATATCGGTAGGTACTCTTGAGCCGTGTTTGCTAGTCAATTGCAGGATACAGGTTCTCAGCTCTAAACGGTGAAATCCATGGAAAAATACGACAAAATCCGAGTTCCTGCCAACCACAGATAAAACACGGGTATACGCTCTTTATCCGTCTGTTGCCACACACCAGTTTAGGAGACAAAATGACAAATCAATTGTCACCTTCATGTACAAAGCACAATGGCAACACAAGATCCAAGAAATTTACGCGGAGCTCAAGAAAATCATGACAAAAGATACACATCCAATCACCTTTTGATCAACATAAATTCTGGAAGAAATGTGGAAGTATTTTCAGAAAACACATATGCCAAACTACAGACAACATCAGACCAGGGGGGCCCACAAAATACGAGGAGCCAACTCCTCTATTAGGCCGCGGAACCGCGGCCTAAGAATGCTTAGGCCGCGGAACCGCGGCCGTACTGGCGCCACACTTGAAGACTTTTTGGGGGCAGATTGGTCTTTTCATATGTGTTCTGATTGTTGCCCTAGGTTTTCATTTTCCAGCCTATAAATATCCCAGAACCTTGTGAATCCAAGGGTCCATAATCTTGTATTTTATTTTCTAGGTTTAGTTGTGTTTCTTCTTCCTCTTCTCATCTCTTCTCCATTAAAACTTGTAGTGAGCTTTGTGAGTGAAGAATGATGAATAAAGAAGACTCTTTTATTATTATGCTTTTCTTGTTCTCTTGTTAATTGTTGTAATTTTCATTTGTTAACTAGTTGTTGTTATTTCTTGTTGTTTCTTTCTTCTCTCTTTTTCTTTATCCTTAACACAACCATGATGCTTACGCTTGATCCTTGTCAAGGTGAGGTCGCAAATAGCTAGTTGTTATCTTCTAATCTCTTTCTTTCTACCTTCCTCTTTCGTTTTGTTTTCTTTTCATTATGGTGTGTGAGTAGTTTCATACTTGTTAGGGTAGGATAAGGGAAGTTTGAGAGAAGGAAATCTCTCTCACTCTTTCCTTGCCCAACAACTTAATTCGACTCCCGTTAATTGAACCACAATCCGCTCCTTACGGCACCCTATCCTACATGATAGCGGTGATTCCGTAGTGAGGCCGGTTGTGGTTGAATTAACCGGAGGTTATGGATAAGAGCCAAGAACGGACGGACAAGCACCAAAAGGAAGAACTTATGCGTTGGAAAGCCTAGCTTATACTCGCAAGTTCCTTCCTAGTCGTGCTAATCCCCATTGTTGCCGATTACCGTAACACCGATATTAAGAGGGGCAACGAAAGATGTGGGAGACTCCTAACTCAAACTAACCTAATCCTAACCCTAACAAGCTCTCTTTACATATCATTTTACCGTTTAATTAATCACAACAAAATCTGAAAAACTGGACTTAACTCGTTAAAGCACATAGAAAAAGATTCCCATCTCCCTGCGGACGACCCGTACTCAACCGGCTAGCTACAAGCGAAACCGTCTTGATTGCGGTAATTAACTTAAACTTGAACACGCAGAATCCCTAACAATCAATTGCCAAGTCGTAATACACTGATTCTAAATGAGTGCTATTATATACCGAACATGATGTGCAACATTATATCAGTTTCTTTATTAAGTAAAGAAGGATATAATTTTGTAGTAAAGGATAATGTTATGAACATATTCCTAGATCAAAAGTTGATTGCATCAGGCTCGTTACATAATGGCATATTTATTCTAAATCAGAATACAGTCCTCAATATACAAAACACACACAAGACGAAAAGTTCAGAAATGAACGAATCCTTCATGTGGCATTGTAGACTTGGTCATATCAATGTGACACGACTCGGGATTTGACTTAACCCTTAATGGAGGGGCGGTATGTTGGAAGAGTTCCAAACAGGATACCGTTGCAGACTCGACGATGGAGGCTGAATACATCGCTGCCAACGATGCTGCCAAAGAGGCTGTCTGGATGAAGAAGTTCATTAGTGAACTTGGTGTGGTTCCATCCATTGAGCATCCAATACCTCTGTATTGCGATAACAATGGAGCTGTGGCTTTGGCCAAGGAACCCAGGTCCCATCAGAAGTCCAGACATATTCTGAGGCGGTATCACCTGATCAGGGACATAGTTGATCGCCGGGAGATCGAGGTCAGGAGAGTAGATACGAAGGATAACACTGCGGATCCACTCACGAAGGCTATTCCCCAGATACAGTTTGAGAGATTATTCGGGATGCTAGGTATGAGATTATACAGCAGCTGGCCTTAGTGCAAGTGGGAGATTGTTAGTTATGTATATGCCCTAGAGGCCATTGTTATACATATGATGTATATTATGATGGATGCTTGGATATATACAGAGAGGACTTTCTTGCTCGTCATGATAGTATGCTACTTAGTTTCACTTTATCTTAACATGTTGACTTGTATTAGTTTAAATAACCATCTTTATCATCTTATGATACTTGTCATTCATGTCTCAAAGGAAAAATGACCAAAGCTCCGTTTAGTAGATACGGAGAAAGAGTTACGGAACTCTTAGGACTGGTACATAGTGATGTATGCGGTCCCATGTCTATACACGCCAGGAACGGTTCTTCCTACTTCATTACATTCACTGACGATCTCTCTAGATTCGGACATGTGTTCCTGATGAAACACAAGTCTGAAGCTTTTGAGAAATTCAGAGAATATAAGCACGAAGTAGAGAATCAAACGGGAAAAAGTATTAAGATTCTTCGATCTGATCGAGGAGGTGAATACTTATGCAACGAGTTCCTAGATTATCTAAAAGAGAATGGGATTCTATCTCAGCTTACTCCTCCTTATACACCACAGCACAACGGTGTATCGGAACGGAGGAATCGCACCCTATTAGATATGGTGCGCTCTATGATGAGCGAAGCTGAGTTGCCTATTTCCTTCTGGGGTTATGCGCTTGAGACAGCAGCATACCTATTGAATCAAGTTCCATCTAAATCTGTGCCTACCACACCATATGAGATATGGAGTGGGAAGAGACCATATTTTAAACGAGTTAAGATATGGGGTTGTCCGGCCTATGTCAAAAGGCAAAATCCAGACAAACTCGAGGCACGATCAGTTCTTTGCAAGTTTGTGGGATATCCTAAGAATTCCCAAGGATATTTTTTCTACCACGCTGAAGAACAAAAAGTGTTTGTTTCTCAATATGCCACCTTTTTGGAAAAGGAATTTCTTGCAAAAGAAATTAGTGGCAAAGAGGTAGAGCTGGAAGAGGTTCCAGAAACACAAATTGCAACTGAAGATTTAGTAGAACCAGAGGATTCAGTAGTACCCGACGAACCCCAGCCTCTCCGCCGATCTAGTAGGGTTTCTCGTCCACCTGAGAGATACTGCGGTTTTCTCATTGATGGTGGAAGCGAGGATTGCATCATGGAAGATGATGACCCGACTAGTTTCGAGCAGGCCATCACGAGTGGTGACTCTGTGAAATGGCTGGATGCAATGCGATCTGAGATGGAATCCATGTACACCAATAAAGTATGGATTTTGGAAAATGCTCCTGAAGGGGTAAAACCCATTGGGAGCAAGTGGATTTTTAAAAAGAAATTTGGTGTAGATGGAAAAGTTGAGACTTTCAAAGCTAGACTTGTAGCAAAGGGTTTTCGTCAACGACCAGGTGTGGATTATGACAAAACCTTTTCTCCAGTGGCTATGCTTAAGTCCATCTGGATCTTACTTGCCATTGCTGCATACCATGACTACGAAATCTGGCAAATGGATGTTAAGACCGCTTTTCTAAATGGTGATTTAGAAGAGTGCGTGTACATGACTCAGCCAGAGGGCTTCGTAGATAGTGGGAGCAGCGGAAAGGTGTGCAAACTGCTTAAATCCATTTATGGGTTAAAGCAAGCATCGCGGTGTTGGAACATCTGTTTTGATGTTGTAGTCAAAGAGTTTGACTTCATCAAAAATATAGATGAACCTTGTATCTATAAAAAGGTAGCAGAGAGTAAGGTTGTCTTCCTCGTATTGTACGTGGATGACATACTCTTGATAGGAAATGATATTCCTATGCTGCAATCAGTCAAGCTCTTCTTATCACAAAGATTCTCAATGAAAGATCTTGGAGATGCCTCCTGCATATTGGGGATTAGGATCTATAGAGATAGATCCAAAAGGATACTGGGATTGTCCCAATCCAGGTACATTGACACCATACTAAAGAAGTTTAGTATGGAAGAATCCAAGCGTGGGAACCAACCCATGATCTCTGGACTCACTCTCTCCAAAGAGATGTCTCCCAAGACGGATTTGGAGAGAGCTCGCATGCAAGGGATACCCTATGCTTCGGCAGTAGGCTCTATCATGTATGCGATGCTATGTACCAGACTCGATATAGCATACTCACTAAGAGTAGTGAGTCGGTATCAAGCAGATCCCGGAGAGAGTCGCTGGACAGCTGTGAAGAACATTCTCAAGTACTTGCGAAGGACTAGAGACATGTTCTTGGTGTATGGTAAAGGAGAACTCCGGGTGGAGTCCTTTACCGACTCCAGCTTCCAAAGTGATAAGGACGACTCTAAGTCGCACTCGGGATTTGTCTAGACCCTTAATGGAGGGGCGGTATGTTGGAAGAGTTCCAAACAGGATACCGTTGCAGACTCGACGATGGAGGCTGAATACATCGCTGCCAACGATGCTGCCAAAGAGGCTGTCTGGATGAAGAAGTTCATTAGTGAACTTGATGTGGTTCCATCCATTGAGCATCCAATACCTCTGTATTGCGATAACAATGGAGTTGTGGCTTTGGCCAAGGAACCCAGGTCCCATCAGAAGTCCAGACATATTCTGAGGTGGTATCACCTGATCAGGGACATAGTTGATCGCCGGGAGATCGAGGTCAGGAGAGTAGATACGAAGGATAACACTGCGGATCCACTCACGAAGGCTATTCCCCAGATACAGTTTGAGAGATTATTCGGGATGCTAGGTATGAGATACTACAGCAGCTAGCCTTAGTGCAAGTAGGAGATTGTTAGTTATGTATATGCCCTAGAGGCCATTGTTGTACATATGATGTATATTATGATGGATGCTTGGATATATACAGAGAGGACTTTCTTGCTCGTCATGATAGTATGCTACTTGGTTTCACTTTATCTTAACATGTTGACTTGTATTAGTTTATTGTCTTTCTCTCACAAGTTGATAAAGCCCTTAGGATCTGTACTCGACTACTGAGATTATGATGAGATCATACTAGTGGGGCCACGGTAGTCGATGAGTACATCCTATAAATGTTCCTAGTCGAGGGTGTATCGAGACGGGGCATCGATACACCAGAGTAGACTAGCGTATACGCATCTTGACCCATATGATGGGCGATGGATGATTCCATATCCATCGGTGTTTGACATCAAGGATGGTGTATGGGTGCTCAGTGGAGACTGGGTACACTGGACGGACTCGCCGAGAACTCCCAGATGGTGATATACTACACGTCAGATGGCAGTTCTCCGGTGACACTGGTACAGGGTAGTCTGTAGACCCGAGATTGTCATAGAGTCTTGTGTGATTCCCATTGTGCTTTGATTCCACCTTACAACGTCCAAGAGGGCGTGCAAAACGGTGGCTTTTGGGTACAGTCCCGAATCACATGGAGGCAATGAGCGATAGGAGGGGATTCGTCTCTCCCGGTATAGCGAGTTGATGTCGTGATGTGTTCGATTGGCTATAACTGGAAGTCCCTGGCCAGGGCTGATAGAGAGATATACTGGTAAGTGTTACTAGTAGTTTCTCGACCTGTTATGAGCCTCACATCGACACGACTTATCGGTTACTAGGGTCTGACGTATACCACCCCTAGACTTGATATGCGACATATCAGACGAACAGACCGGACTGTACGGGAGTTTTAATGATTGGATTCACAGGAGAACGGACAGGATAGCTTGTTGATCTTCTGATCGCTCAATACCTGGGTGGCTGTTACGTTTAGCTGACCGCTTGCAGCTTGTGGGTGTTTGATATGATCATCACCTGCTACCGGCGTATTGACGATTCTTTAGAGTCCTATACAGAGGTTTCTTGGCTCAGGTAAAACGGAGTAGAGGCACATATGTGATATGTGCAGGACCGAGGATTATGCGATATGAGATACCGTATTATATTCTCGTGATATTTAGATATGAACCGGGACATCGGATCAAGTGTTGATTCGATGAATCGGTACATGATATATTAGTCGGTTATATTCGATACAGCCAGATCGTCGGATCAAGTGTTGATTCGATGATTTAATGTATAATGATATATATGATATATTGTATTACATTATCTAATATTGACTCGCTTTATTATTTCATTTTCTCACCGAATTAATACATTGATATATATGCGATATATGTTAATTGTATTATTTTCTTTTGTTGCAAATATATAATATATATGTGATATATATTATTGTGACATGATATGATTTATTATGAAACATGTTTAGGGATGATAAAAAGAGATTAGGGTTTGATTAGGGTTAGCTTCTTCTTGATTATTCTAGAAGGATTTCCTTTTGTCTTGGTTAAGATATTATGGTTGATACTTATTCTTGACTCATACTTAACCTAACCAAACCCTAGCTCTAGTTTATTCTCTACAAAGGTTTAGCCTCTCATCCTTGACTATGGTTCCATAATCTATCATATACTCTTATCTACTATTCATCACAAAAGGATTATTCTCATTATTCTTCATCTTCTTCTCTCTTGAGTTTTTGAGAGAGCTCACTTGTGATTTCTTTTGTGATGATTTCTTGTGAGAAAATGATATAAAAAGTAAGCATAAATACTACTCCATCATCCTCATCTAATCTAGCCCATTAGATTAGGGTGTTCACCTCATTAGAGTGAGAGAGCTTGAGCTATTGCAACTTCGACGTAAATCATCGGAGAAAAGGAATACGACAAGCTTTCATGGATCGTTCGAGTCGTGGAGCCTCTCTTGAGTTCGGGAGATCGTGGATCGCGGCGAAGGGACTTCTACTCGGAGCTTGTGAAGCGAAGGAGCGGACTACAAAGGTTGTAATCCCTCACACTTAGTATTAAAGATGTTATCTTGCATGTTAAACCCTAATAATCTAGCAAAGATCCCGGCTTTGGGTTGTTCGGCACATCTAAAATTTTATTCGGGCATGTTTGTTGCTTTATGAACCTTCACAAGAGTGCCTAGGAACCCTACATTTCCGAATACGTTAAACTTGGAAAAAATGGTTTTTGATAATTGTTTGAACTTTTAAACTTCGCCTAGACAACATGTGACAACCCGAAACAATGTTAAAACTACGAATACGAAACACTCCGAATTTCTTATAGTGTAAGATTACATCATATGAAAAATTAGCAAAAATAAACAACACCTGAAACACTAAAACCCAGTCACTGGAACACAGTGAAAATTTCAGGCAAAAAGAATAGAAAGTGGTCGGCCCCTACCCAAGTGATCTCGGCCAAAATACGAGCAAACCCCTTGAAATTTTCATGGTGTTCATGATATATCCCATATAACATTCTGTACTTGTTTGAAAAAAAATTTGACAACCTTTTAGAATCGACAGAAACTACATTTTCGCGTTTCAAGTTTCGGAGTATTTCGGTTTCGTAATCTTAACAGAATCCGTCTAAATTTCTAGCATGGATCTGATACCACTGCAGGGTTGCCTAGCACGGCAACAATGTTTTGGGAGGCATCGACCATGCCAAATTCAAAAATTTATCATACTAGCTAACACTAACCCTAAAATCATATACTAGAAATCCGACGGAATGAAATGCAAACAACTTTGCATAAGAAGTGAGCAAGGAATACAACCTTTGTAGATCGGTCCTTCACTTCAATAGCTCCGTGTAGTAGTCCTTTCGCTGCGATCATGAACTTTGGACTCTTGAGAGGCTCTTATGAAGAAATGAACATGATTGCTTCGATGTCTTCGAGGCCGAAGATGATCTACGTCAAGGAGACACTAACCCAAGCTACCTCTTCACTAATTGTGAAATTAGTGAAGCAAACACCCTATGCTAAATGGCAAGTAGAAGAGGATGATGAAGTATGAAGTGGGCTCACTTTGGAATTGATTTTCTCACATTTTTCCTCACATCTCCATTGAAGCTAGAAAGCATTTAGGAAGAAGAAGAAGAATGCTCTTATGAAAATTATTCAAAAGATAATTGCAACCATGGGTGAGTTAAGCATCATATTCTAACCCTTGTAGAGACATTACCATGGTTAGGATAATAGGTTGGGTTAATAAATATCTATGGCAGAACAAAAGAGTGGACTTGGTCAATGCAAAGAACAAGCTTCTACAAGCTTCATGCCTTGACAATTTCCAACCATTTTGTAATTACCAAAATAAATAAAAACCCTAATTATCATCTTAAGCATGGTGTAAGTCACACACACCCTAGTTGCATGTATCATCAAGCATGACACATTATTTTGTACACTAATATATATCACATATATACACATGCACAAACTAGTGAGAAAAGAAATCATAAGTGAGCTAATAATAGTTAATGTAATATAATATATCAAATATATAATTATACATTAGATTATCAAATCAACTCTTGATTTAATAATCCTTTTATATCACATATAACCGACTAATATCATATGTAACAACTTATCGGATCAACACTTGATCCGATAACCCAGCTATATCTCATATAACCGACCAATGTCACAAATCACGAGAATAGAATACAGTATATCATATCGTATCAATCTCGGTCCTGCACATATCACATATGTGCTCCTACTCCGTTTCGCTTGAGCCAGGAAACCTCTGTGTAGAACTCCAAAGACTTGTCAATACGCCGGCAGTAGATGATGATCATATAAAACACCCACAAGCCGCAAGCGGTCTGCTAAACATAACGGCCACCCGGATATTGAGCGATCAGAAGATCAACAAGCAAGCCTGCTCATACTCCTGTGAATCCAATCAGTAACAATACTGTACAGTCCGGTCTCTTCGTCTGATATGTCGTATATCTCGTCTAGGGGTGGTAAACGTCAGACCCCAGTAACTCGATAAGTCGTGCCGATGTGAGGCTCATAACGGGTCGAGAAACAACTGATAACACTTACCAGTATATCTCTAAAGCAGCTCTGGCCAGGGACTTCCTGTTATAGCCAATTGAGCACAGCGCAACATCAACCCCCAATACCGGGAGAGACGAAACCCATCCTATCGCACATTGCCTCCATGTGATTCGGGACTGTACCCAAAAGCCACCGTTTTGCACGTTCTCTTGAACGTGGTAAGGTGGAAATCAAAGCACAGTGGAAATCACACAAGACTCTATGATGATCTCGGGTCTACAGACTAATCTGTACCAGTGTCACCAGAGAACTGCCATCTCACGTAAGGTATAATACCATCTGGTAGTTCTCGGCGAGTCCGTCCAGTGTACCCAGTCTCCACTGAGCACCCGTATACTGTTTCTGATGTCTAAAACCAATGGATATAGGATCATACATCGCCCATCAACATGGGTCGAGAAGCTATACGCTAGTATACTCTGGTATATCGATGCCCTGTCTCGATACACCCACGACTATGAACATTTGAAGGATATAATTATCGACTGCTCTGTCCCCACTAGTATGATCTGCATCATAATCCTGGTAGTCAAGTACTCATTGTAAAGGCTTTATCAACATGTAACTTAGAGACAATCAGTGTACATGTTAAGATAAATAGCAACCAGATAGCATACTATCATGTTGAGCAAGAAAGTCCTCCATGTATATGTCCAAGCACTACAATATACATCGTATGTACAGTAATGGCCTCTAGGGCGCACATATAACTAACACCGTGTCGGTTTCGGATTTTATTTTCATATCGTTACGATGTGTATTGATTTGTAGGTACCTTCGCGTGGACTTCCGGGACGACGAAGGGGATCAAGATGTTTATCGACTCCGGATAAGCAAGGATATTGCAGGTGAGTAGATCTATATTTATGGGGGAAGTTGGGTGGATGGCGTATAGCATCCCCGCAACCACAGTAATGGAGAATTGATATATATATATATATAGAATATATTTTGGAGAAACCTATGCTATGAACTTACAGATATGATCAAGAGATGACATGATGAAATGAGGATGTGAAGCGTTATATATCTGTGTGTGTGTGTGTGTGTATGTGTGTGTAATTGAAAAGAGGACAAGTATGAGATGATATTTTGATATGAGGATATGATGAAACAAGATAACAAGAGCGGATATTCTTGATATGAGGATGTTAGGCGATGTGAATACATAAATACATATACCAAGATATGTTATAAGATTGATAAGATATGATGTGAGATTGATATAGATATGACAAGATATATATATATATATATATATATATATATATATGTATGTATGTATGTATGTATGTATGTATGTATGAGAATGAAAGATGATATAATGTACGAGACCATAGACCCGTACCCTTATTTATGTATAGGGCGATAGATCCTTAATCTATTTGATGATACCGTATGATGGTTTACTATACGTGATAAGATATACCGGATGATTGATCCATACTCGTGACTTGAGGATGATGTTTGATGATAGAGTCACACCTGATACTATGAGGCTGGATCGCCGACTTATGGATTTGTCTTGATTCAGAAAAGCATTGCTTCTAAAAACACCTTAGTGGATAATGAGTTATATTTGATGTATCCAAGGTTAGTTATATATCTTATTACCGTTCATGTTGTTGGGATTTTCTTGCGCCCTGACCATCTACTGTGGCCGTCGCGGAACAAATTTTTTTTGGTGTTTTGAAAACTGGCGCTAGAAAAAACCATTCTCGAATCTACCATAAATCGAAACTAGCTAACATGAGGAGATATTTAACTACTATGATAGAAGTTTCTCACCAAAAGGTTCGTGTCCTTCGGTCTTCTATCCTCTTTGTTTGCTCCTAGAGATCTCTTTGATCGAGCTTGTTCGTCTTTCCCTGCTCCTTGAGTTCTCCTAGATCTAGCTTGATCGTCGGTCTCCCTCCGTCGAAGATGATCCACCCGAGGGATGTAGTCCATGGCTCTAGTTCCACACTAAGAATCAAGTGGAGCAACTAGAGACTTTAGATTGGTAATTTAAAGTGTCTAGGATGTAAAGGATGGTTCTATGTGTGTATCTATCTCACCTCCTCTCTTGATTCTCAACACATGAGATTATAGAGTGGAGGTTGAAGATGAAGATTGGGGAGCTAAAGAAAACTAGAGAGGAGAGTGAAGCAAATGGTGAGAATAAATAACTCCTCATGAGAGATAAAAACCAACCATATTTTTGTAAAACAATTTTTCCAATATAAAAAATCCAATCATGCTTAAATAGTTTGCACAAATGAATTGAAAATTCATTTGTCAATACTATTTAAGCATGGCTCTCACCATACTACCCTGTTCATATCAGAATTATGCATTATTATACCATTCTTAATCACATTACATATAAATAGGTGCTTTTGATCCATGTCTGCTAAATAGTTGCAGGTTACAGGTTCTCAGATCGTTACAGTGAAATTCATGAAAAGTCGCTACAAATGTGAGACTACGACCAACAATAGATGAATCCGTATGATGCCACCTACAAGTTCAAGAAAAAAGGAAAATCATTAGACAGTTCAATGCACAAAGCACAAGGGCAGAACAAGATTCAAGTCTTCAACGCGAAGCTCACGGCAAAAGTCCACATCATTCTGCACTGTTGGAAATCTGGAAGAAAATAGAAGAGATTCTGTGGAACCAAGTGAAGAAAACAGAAGGAAAAATAAACATGAAGCAACCTTGAATTTTGGAGACCAAGATCACACCAAATGGCCGCGGAACCGTTGCCAAACATGCATTTCTACCGCGGAACCGCGGCTGTATAGTGCACGTGTCGGTGCATGTGTCGGTGGGTGTCGATGCTTTGACCCGGCTTTCTTATGGTAGTTTTGTATATTCATGTATGGATCAGAATGTAACCTAGGGTTTTTTCCTATCTATAAATAGGAGAGCTCAAAACCAAATTAGGTGTGCCTCTTTTAGGGTGCCTTTCTTAGGTTGCCTCTTTTTAATTCTAGATTTAAATTTTAATATCCTTTGTAATCGTTGAGATGCCATGAATAAAGTAAGGTATTTTTATCTTTATCTCGCAATCTTTTATTATCTGAATTTAATTCTTGCAATTTTTATCTGTTCTTTTGATATCTGCAATTTAGTTTTCTAATATAAAAAAAATTATAAAAAATGAATTCTATTGTTTACTTCCTAATGAGTGAGTAATTCCTCACTTGTTAGGGTTAGGATAGGGAAGGTTTGAGAGAAGAAAATCTCTCTCACTCTTATCTTTGCCCATTTAATCTTTAAAATATGGACTCTTTTTAATTTAACCACACACCACTCACTACAGCACCCTATCCTACATGATAGTGGTGATTTCCTAGTTCGACCGGTTGTGGTTGAAATAAGAGGTTAGGCTAAGAGTTAAGAACGGACGGATAAGGACCAAAAGGAAGAAACTAAGTTTCTTCCTAGTCGTGCTAATCCCCGTTGTTGACTATTACCCTAACACCTATACTCTTAACTAGGGCATTGTTAGTGGTGAGAAGAATCCATATTTCAAACTAACCTAATCCTAACCCTAGCAAGACTTTAAATCAATTCAATCTCATTCTTAGATCTTAAAACAAAACCTACCAAAAATAGGACTTAACTCGTTAGAACTTAAAGAAAGAACACCATTTCCCTGTGGATTGACCCGTACTCAACCGGCTAGCTACCAAGCGACACCGTCTTGATTGCGGTATTCTTAAATTAAAAAACACGTACAAAACAACAAAATCTCTTTCACAATCAAATGGCGCCGTTGCCGGGGAGATGGTAATCTCTTTCTTTGTGTAATTTCGGGTTAATAAAAAAAATAATAAAAATTTTAAAATTTTAAAAAATAAAAATAATCTTGTTATTTTTGAAAGGTTTATGTGCAAGTGTGCAAGTGTGCAAGCTTAGAGCAAACTCTGTTTCAGATCTGGAGCAAACTCTGTTTCAGATCTGGAGCAAACTCAGTGAACAAATCCAGAAACAGAGGATCTGAACTGAAAGAGTAGAACCAAATCAGCACAGAGAAAATTTTTGAAGATCTGAACCTACTAATCCACCGCGAACCGCGGAAGAAGTAGGCATTTGACCACGGAACCACGGTCAAAAGGTGACGTCAGAAACTGAAAATCACTGTGAGTATTTTTTTTTCTTTTCTCCCATCTCCTGATCTCCACTGAAATAATTTTTCCTGCAGGTTTCTTTGCACAGATTCTCTTTCTCCTATCCAATAAATTGTTTTTGTGCAGGATTCTTTGCGCTGCCAAATAAAAAAAAATTTCAAGTGTTTTAGATTTTTGGTGTGGTAACTGCTTTGCATAATTAATACGGAATCTAAGGGGCTATAACACCAATCAAGATAGGGTGGGGATTTCATTACCCTTCCTAAGACCCCAGAAATCACTAAAAAGCATATGCATCACCCTTGAGCTAAATTAAAAAAATACCTAGACTCGGCCAACTAAGGACTGTCGTGCTCATTAGGACAGAGGAAGGTTGTGGGCATTCAATTGTTTATCTGAACTTGACTTTGTGGTGCCTAGGCTAGACAAGTGAGAAAGGTAACTTTAAAAAGCCGGTCTCACGGTGATTCGTGAGCGGAACCCTCCTTTCTTCATTTGTGCTTACCTGGCCACAATTGGCAGTGAAGAGACGATTTGAGGGATATCTCACAAGTTGTCACTTTGGAATAGTTAGGAGCAGTCTAGTGGACTTAGAAGACCATAGCTCTAGGTTTGATTGCGTATGTTTTAACTGTGATTGTTTGAAGTAAGTCCGTATACATTCTTGCAAAACTCTTTCAAAAATTTCTAAACTCCAAAAACAAACAATTTTTTACAAAAAAAAAATCACATTCTTTATCTTCTCCTTTCTCTCATTACATCATGGGTACCCCACCTCGCAAAACTATTGCCGAACTTTAGTACCCACAACCAGACATTACTTCCTACGGTTCTTGTTTTGGTCGAATTTCGAACGACCCCTCCATGCCGAAAATTTCTTTGAAAGATAGGATAGACACGTTTAGGACAACCAATTGGACTCCGCAATCCACCTTGTATCAACCATTTCAACCTTCACCACCTTCTTACGTTGATACTCCTTTTTCGAGTCCTGTTGTAACTCCGAAACCCATGTCTATTGCTGAACATATTAAACAATCTCGTAACCGATCTTTCACTCCTTTCACCACTGCGAATTCTTTGGATCAACAATTCCATTCAACTTCCTATCCAAATGTTGATCCTACCCCTGTCCAACCATTCTATTCCTATCCATTCTACCCAACTTTTACACCTTTCCTGGACATTGCTTCTACACAGTCATTTGGGAGTTTCCAGTATCCAAACAACTTTGAATCTTTTATTGAAACTCCTTCACAACCCATGTCTAGTTTGGAACAGGCGTTGGAAGACTTTAGGGTAGCGTCATGCAAACAGATGATGGATTTGAATGTATCTATGGCCACCCTCATACAACCTAGTGACCCGGTAGCTGGTTTCCAACTAACTCCAAATTCCAATGTATGATGAGACGGTTGGACAGATTGAGAATTTGAGTGGTGAGAGTGGGCTGTACACCCTACCAAATCAAACTTACCCATCCCCAATTGAATCCCATAACTCTGGTTTTGAATGTCTATCAAGTGTTCCAAATGATTTACCAGTTGAAGATAAAACGTTTAATGAGTTGTGCGACTTTGTAGTGTTTGATTTACCTGATTGTGAAGGGTCCCTTTAGAGTGAAACCATCACCAATCCCTTTGACCTCTACACCTCCACTCTAGAACCCGAATTGATTAATATCCATGCTTTTGATGAGGTGTCTAAAAAAATTGATTTTCACTTGATTAAGGATATTGACGCTGGGAATATTTTGGATAATGAACCCGCAGATTTGACTGAATTTTCTCTCCAATTCATCATCCCGAGTCATTAAATGTTTCTCCCAAACATCATATGCGTCTTGATTTTGATGAGAATTGCATGGATAAGCTAAATTTTGAGGAGAGTATTGAGGAAATTATTGAGGATGAAGCAGTTTTACTTGAGGAGTCGGATTTTCCAATTCATTCTATCCCTTTCATTGACTGCGCACACCCTCCTGAACCTTTAACCGATACCCTTCCTCAATCACTTCCCTCCATCCTCGCTCCGACCTTGCAAGAAACCGTTACACTTTCATTTTCAATGTCTTGTTTACAAAGTTCAACGTACCCATGTTTTCTCACGACTCTTGAGGGATTTGGCCTCATTTCTCAGTGGGTTGATAGATTAGCACAATCGTTTTTTACACATCGGTCATTACAAATTGTGCTGATTTATACGCTCCATCTCCACCCTCAAGTTCGTATTCAACTTCTATCTCCCACTTTCTCTTGTTCTTCTTCTAATCTTCCTTTAATGATAGCGAGTGTTAATGAATCACAATCCGATATTTTGAGTTCGATAATTCTAGAAAAATAACTTCATTTAGACTCTTTTGAGAATAAGGTAGATGAGCCTTACGAGTCTCCTACCTCCATAATTTTTTTAAAATCAAGTGTGTTGAATTCTGGCGCGACACTTATTGACATTGAAAAGTTCAATCGGACCATCGATGAAAGTTTCGAAGATATTTTCGCCAACGAACTCGCATTCTTAAACGACATGGATTTTGTGATTAATCAACCTCCACCTGAAGAAGTCGAACCACCACCATTTCTTCTTATCCCATACGAGAATGTGACCATTCTTCCTATTCCTAATCATCCACATTCTCGTTTCCGTTCACTATTATTGTTTCGTCTCTACAAAGCAAGACGTAAACCTTTTCCACTACACCACCTATCTTTACCCCATTTCTTCCTGACTCTATACAGCATGTTCTTTCACCAACCAACACACTACAGAGATAGAATATTTGAATGGTTGGTGCTCACCTTTGGCCTGTATAAGGCCTTGTATAGCTTGATATTGTGTTTTTCTCCTGCCTAATTCTGAACTTTAATGCTTAAACAGTGGAAACACTGTTTCACTTAAGTTTGGGGGGACCTTTTTGTGTATATATATTTTGTTTTCTTTTTCTGTTAATAATAATAATAAAATAATAATTATAATAAAAAACAGGGGAGTGCCGAAAATTTTGACCCTCTTGGTGTAGCCTGACAGTAAGGGCACTGTCAAGTTTATGTTTGGGGGTGTGCTCGGTAAGCTTTCTTCCTTCGCATTCATATGTATATTTTTGCATTTGCATAATTATTTTAAAACCCATAAAAATCAAAATTTAAAAATTTAAAAATTAAAAATTTCAATTTGGGCCATATTTGACTTAAGTTCAACATGACGGTTGACTAGTTAGGAAAAACTAGATTCTAAACTTAGTAAATTAAAAACCCTAAAAATAGCCTTTCTTAAAGTTTAACTGTAGAAAATATATGTCCTTGTATTTTATTTAGAAATAAGCAAATTTTGAGTTCAGTTCTTGGGCTAAGTCAAAATAAGGGAAGAGTATTTATTTGAAGTGTAAGTCTGAAAAATAATTCCGAATCTTAAGTCTAAATTCTGAAAATATATACCCTACAACTTGCACTTACACGCACCTTGAAACTTGGGATAGTAGAGGATACCTTGAAATGCTCTTGTCTAAAAACCTTAGTATGAAGGAAAATAAAATAAAAGTATAAATGATGAATAAAGAGACATAAAAAAATGAACCCTAGTTTTGTAATTGCTTAAGGCAGCATAAATAAAAAATTACAGCGAGGGTTCTTTATCACCTAGTGTCTTAGACCAACTGGTTTGGGAGTCACTGCTAAGCCTTAGGTATTACAAGACGAGGAATTACGCCTAAATGCGCAAGCACATTTTTTAATTGGTCGTTAAGTACCTCTAGAAGTATTAACGGTCGCATGAAGAATGTGTGAGCAATTTCATCTAAAATTCACCAACTAAAAGTATTTTAGAAGATGGACAAGAGTATGATAGCTTGAATTGAATTTCCAAGTATAGGGGTGATAATTACACACACGTATGGGTATATGATTGGGGTTTGGATAAGAGATAGAAATAAAAGATAGGACTTATATCTTCAATAAAGATGATAAAAATTCTTGAGTTGAGATTGCACCTTAGAAGGAAAATTCAAAAGATGCTGAAAGATCAATAAATTTGCAGAACATATATGATCTTAAGTTAAATGAAAAGTGAGTCTGAAAAATACAGGTTGATGATTTCTAAGTTGAAGATAATAGAATTTCTTGCTAGAATACTGAATTGAAGAATGAGAGTCAACAAGCCAAATTGATCGGATTTTGTGGGTAGTATCCACTGAAAACCTTCAGGAGAGAACACTCCTCCTACTAGGGACACCTAGAGGTTTAACGGCTTGTTGCACGAGCTCAGTGCAATCGCGTTCCCTGCGAAAGTGAGGTTAGGATTTTTCGAGAATAAAATTGGCTTTGCTCGGGACGAGCAAAAAATAAGTTTGGGGGTATTTGTTCATATCATAATTTTGCATTATTATATCGCCCATTCTTAATCACATTACATATAAATAGGTGCTTTTGATCCATGTCTGCTAAATAGTTGCAGATTACAGGTTCTCATATCGTTACAGTGAAATTTATGAAAAGTCGCTACAAATGTGAGACTACGACCAACAATAGATGAATCCGTATGATGCCACCTACCAGTTCAAGAAGAAAATTAAACTCAATAGACAGTTCAATGAACAAAGCACAAGGGCAGCACAAGATTCAAGTCTTCAACGCGAAGCTCACGGCAAAAGTCCACATCATTCTGCACTGTTGGAAATCTGGGAGAAAATAGAAGAGATTCTGTGGAACCAAGTGAAGAAAACAGAAGGAAAAAGCAACATGAAGCAACCCTGAAAAATAGAGACCAAGATCCAACTAAATGGCCGCGGAACCGCGGCCAAACATGCCTTTCTGCCGTGGAACCGCGGCCGTATGGTGCACGTGTCGGTGCATGTATCGGTGGGTGTCGGTGCTTTGACACGGCTTTCTTAGGGTAGTTTTATAAATTCATATATGGATCAGAATGTAACCTAGGGTTTTTTCCTATCTATAAATATGAGAGCTCAAAACCAAATTAGGTGTGCCTCTTTTAGGGTGCCTTTCTTAGGATGCCTTTTTTTAATTCTAAATTTAAATATAAATTTCCTTTGTAATCGTTTAGAGGTCATCAATAAAGTAAGGTATTTTTATCTTTATCTCACATTCTTTTTTTATCTGAATTTAATTCTTGCAATTTTTATCCTTTCTTTTGATATCTGCAATTTAGTTTTCTAATATAAAAAAATTATAAAAAATGAATTCTATTGTTAACTTCCTAATGAGTGAGTAATTCCTCACTTGTTAGGGTTAGGATAGGGAAGGTTTGAGGGAAGGAAATCTCTCTCACTCCTATATTTTCCCATTTAATCATTAAAATACGGACTTTTTTAATTTAACCACACACCGCTCACTACGGCACCCTATCCTACATGATAGTGGTGATTCCCTAGTTCGACCGGTTGTGGTTGAATTAACTGGAGGTTAGGGTTAAGAGTTAAGAACGGACGGACAAGGACCAAAAGGAAGATACTAAGTTTCTTCCTAGTCGTGCTAATCCCCGTTGTTGAGTATTACCCTAACACCTATACTCTTAACTAGGGCATTGTTAGTGGTGAGAAGAATCCATATTTCAAACTAACCTAATCCTAACCCTAGCAAGACTTTAAATCAATTCAATCTCATTCTTAGATCTTAAAACAAAACCAACCAAAAATTGGACTTAACTCATTAGAACTTAAAGAAAGAACACCATTTCCCTGTGGATCGACCCGTACTCAACCGGCTAGCTACCAAGCGACACCGTCTTGATTGCGGTATTCTTAAATTAAAAAGAACATACAAAACAACAAAATCTCTTTCACAATCATCCCCTTACTAGCTTTACACCTCATTTTCCATTTAATGATAAATGGATAAATCTAAAAATGCGGTGTACACCTTCTAGAATGTTTTCTGTATAAATACGGATTACAGTCTACTGTATATACATACCCATATTCGTATCAAAATACGAATACCCAAAGAGATAGAATAACACAAAGAATATAAAACTAGAATATACATATCGAAATACATATACATAAATTATTAAATCAATACCTGATTTAATAATCGGGCTCAATCTCGACCCGGCTAGTATTATCAACTATTCAATCGAAAGTTCGGGTAACTAGTATAATCAATCGATCAGAACCCTGCACGTATTCAATACGGCTACTACATCATTTCATCTGAACCATGCAAACCCTCTGTGTGGGACTCTAAAGACTCGACAGTACGCCGGCAATGAGTTACTGGAGAAATCTATAACCACAAGCATGTCAGTAGCACTAGCTGTACGTAACGGCTACCCGGGTACCTATCGAAAAGGAAGGCCGACGAGAAAACTCATCTGGATCCCCACTAAGCCTATCTGTAACAATCTCCGTACAGTTCAGTCTCTTCATCTGAGAGTATCACATACCGGGTCTAGGGGGTAGTAAATGTCAGACCTTAATAACCTAATAATTCGTGCTGATGTGGCTCAGGACCAAACCGGGAAACTACTGATCAACATATAAGTAAATCCCAACTGCCTTGGACAAGGTCTTATGGTGTTGTCTAGTCAAACACAGTGCGATATCGACTCCCTATACCGGAAGAGACGAATCCCCAACAATCGCTCACTGCCTCCATATGGCTCGGGACTGTACCCAACTAAAACCTGTTTGCATGACTCAGTAGAGCTGTGGTAGGGTATTAATCAAAGTACAGTGGGAACTCACACGAGACAAATGATGATCTCAGGTCTGAAGACTAACCTGTACTCATGCCACCTGAGAACTTCTATCTGACGATAGGTATAATGCCATCTAGAAGTTCTCGTCGAGTCCGTCGAGTGTACACACCGCCAGTGAGCACCTGTATTTGATCTTAGGTGCGAAAGACCAATGGCTGTGGGACTAACCATCGCCCCTCGTCAGGGTCTAGAAACATATGCACTAGTCTACTCCGAAATATCGATGCCTAGTCTCGATACTCTCACGACTAAGGACCTTTTAAGGATGTGCTTATCGACTACCCATCTCCCAAAAGTATGATCGCCACACAACGCAGGTTGTTAAGCAATGATCCTACGGGCTTTATCAACATGTACAAACGATACGTAATAACAAGTAAAACATATGCACATGTTAAGATAAAGACAAACTAGATATCATACTATCATATAGAGCAAGATTGTCTTGTACATACATATGTCCAAGCATCCACATATATACATATAGAATAATGGCCTTTAGGGCATACATATCCAACAATCTCCCACTTTCACTAAGGCCATATATTGGCGTACCGAGTACCCAACATCTACACTAGGGCCAGTTGTTAGCGTATCGCATACCCAACATCTCAAATAGTCTCTCGAACTATACTTGAGGAAGGCCCTTGGTGAATGGATCCGCCGTGTTTTCTTTTTTGTCCACTCTCCGCACCTAAATCTCCCGGCGATCAACGATCTCCTTGATCATGTGATACCGCCTCAAGATGTGTCTGGATTTTTGATGGGACCTTGGTTCCTTTGCTAAAGCCATAGCTCCATTGTTGTCGCAACACAAAGGTATTGGGTTAATAATGGATGGAACCACCTGATGTTCAGTAATGAGCTTCTTAATCTAGACAGCTTCCTTTACGGCATCATTGGCAGCAATGTATTCAACCTCCATCATCGAGTCTGCGACAGTGTCTTATTTGGAACTCTTCCAACAGACCACTCGTCCATTAAGGTTAAACACAAAACCCGAGACAGACATGTTGTCATCCTTGTCACTCTGGAAGCTCGAGTCGGTAAAGGACTCCACTTGGAGGTCCCCGTTACCGAATACCAGGAATAGTTCTTCAGTCCTTCTCAGGTATTTAAGAATGTTCTTCACTGCTGTCTAGTGGTTCTCACATGGGTTTGATTCGGCTCACCACGCTAAGCGCGTAAGCTACATCTGGTCTGGTACATAGCATCACATGCATTATAGATCCTACCGCCGAAGTGTAGGGTATAGTGCTCATGCGAACCCTCTCCTCATCAGTCTTGGGAGACATCTCTTTGGAGAGGGTGATTCCATGCAATGCGGGTATGTTACTGCGCTTGGAATCTTCTATACTAAATCTCTTTAGTACGGTCTCTATGTACCTGGACTGAGAAAGTCCCAATAATCTCTTAGATATATCTCTATAGATCTTAATCCCCAGAATGTATGAGGCATCACTCTTTCATGGAGAACCTTTATGATAAGAACATCTTGACCGATTGTAGCATATGAATATCATTTCCTATCAAAAGAATGTCGTCCACGTACAAGACTAGGAATACGACAGTTCATTCTACAATCTTCTTATATATACAAGGTTCATCCTCATTCTTGATGAAGTCAAATTCCTTGACAGTTTCATCAAAACAGGTGTTCCAGCTCTGTGATGCCTGCTTTAATCTATAAATGGATTTAAGAAACTTGCACACTTTCCCGATTCTCCCACTGTCTACAAAACCTTCCGTCCGATCTATATAAACGCACTCTTCTAAACTTCCGTTTAGAAAAGCCGTTTTTACATCCATCTGCCAGATTTTATAGTTATGGAAGGCAGCAATGGTAAGTAGGATCCGAGTGGATTTTAGCATAGCTACTGGAGAAAATGTTTCGTCGTAGTCCATACATGGTCTTTGACGAAAACCTTTCGTAACAAGTCTAGCCTTATATGTTTCCACCAGTCCATCTACACCAAATTTCCTTTTGTAGATCTATTTGCATCCAATGGGTTTTACCCCAGGTGGAGCAATATCTAAGGTCCACACTTTATTGGTGTACATGAACACCATTTCGAATCGCATAGCATCCAGCCATTTATCAGAGTCCCTACTGATAATGGCCTGCTTGAAACTAGTACGATCATCTTCTTCCAAGATGCAATCATCCCGATCCCCATATATGAGAAAACCGTAGTATCTCTCGTGCGGATGAGAAATCCTACTAGATCTGCGGAGTGGCTGAGCTTCGTCTGGGACTACAAAATCTTGAGGTTCTACCAAATCCTCAGTTTCAGTTTGTGGTTCCAATATTTCATCCAGTTCTACCGTGCTCCCACTTATTTCTTTTGCAAGAAATTGTCAATCTAAAAAGGTGGTGCGACGAGCAACGAACACTTTCTGATCCTTAGTTTGGTAGAACAGATATCCTAGAGAATCTTTAGGATATCCCACAAACTTGCATAAAACTGACCGTGCCTGTAGTTTGTCCGGATTTTGTACTTTTACATAGGCCGGATAACCCCATATCTTAATACGTCCACGATACGGTCTTTTACCACTCCATATTTCATATGGAGTCTTAGGCACAGATTTGGATGGAACCTGATTCAATAGATATGCTGCTATTTGAAGCGCATGTCCCCAAAATGAAAGAGGCAACTTAGCATTACCCATCATAGAGAGAATCATATCTAATAGGGTACGATTCCTCCACTCCGATACACCGTTGTGCTGTGGTGTATACTGAGGAGTAAGATGAGAGAGAATTCCATTCTCTTTTAGGTATTCTAGGAATTTCGTGCTTAAGTACTCCCCTCCTCTATCAGATCGGAGAATCTTGATACTTTTTCCAGTCTGGTTCTCTACTTCGTTTCTGTATTCTTTGAATTTCTCAAAAGCTTCAGATTTGTGTTTCATATGTTACGCATATCCGAACGTAGAGAGATCGTCAGTGAATGTGATGAAGTATGAGAACCCACCCCTTACATGTAAAGACGTCGGACCAAATACATCACTGTGTATGAGTCCCAAGAGCTCTACTACTCTTTCTCCATGTCCGGTGAATATAGATTTGGTCATCATTCCCTTGAGACAAGACTGGCAAGTTTCATAAGATGAAAATTAGAACGTATTCAAATATCCATCTTTATGCAACTTACTTAGTCTTTTCTCTCCGATATGATCAATTCTACAATGCCATAAGTAGGATTCGTTCGCTTCTGAACTCTTCCTCTTACCTGTGTTTTGTATATTGAAAATTGTGTTTTGATTTAGAACATAGATACCATTACACAGTATACCTTCTGAAACCAATACCTTATCAAGATAAATGTTCATGATATTTCTATCAAGAACAAAGTTATATCCATCTTTATTAAGTAAAGAAACTGATATGATGTTGCAAACCATGGAAGGTACATAATAGCAATTGTTTAAAATTATAGTATTTCCATTTGGCAATGCTAGGTGATATTCACTGATGGCGGTAACATCAACTTGTGCTCCGTTCCCTACTCTGAGGGACATATCACCAGGTCCAACCATCCTACTTTTTCAGTCCCTGCAATGAGATCCTAATCTAGTATCTAGTACCCAGGAGGTAGGACTGGCCAAAAAATAGTTCTCAATAACAAGAACACCTGAAGGAGACGCAATAGTTCGCTTTTTCATTGGGGTAATCAAGAAATTCATGCAATCCTCTTTCTCTTGCACATACTCATGACTGTTGTCATAAGTTAGAGTCGAACCGACGTTTCCCAGCACCGAATAAGAATTCAGATCGGTCAAGCGATACATTTTACTATCTTGATTAAGGCATGAATTGGTTGCTACCTGGAGAGAGAGAAAAAATAAACACCCAGCGTGCGCTCTTGCAAGATTAGATTTGTTATTAGTTTTTCTAATCAAGATGGCTCCCACTGTTTCCTCGAATTCTCTTTCAAATCTTTAAAAGAGAATTAGATGGGATCATTAACACCTTACAAGTTCGCTAACCGTTCATCCAGGTAAGTGTTGGAACTCCGAGGGAGGTTCCCTGTGCTCTCGCACGGACCTAATTAGAATAAAACTCGTTTCCGCAAAGGCGTAGCCCCGTTAAAACTTTTCTAGACACCTAATAGGTTAGCTAATTGTGAAGTGAAAAATATCTCCCAAGAGTAATTCTACTCATCAGTAGGATCGGGATCCAACTATCATTGCGTGATAAATTAGATGGAAGCCACTCTAGTCACCACACTCCAGAATGTATGCGGCAATAGCAAGTTTCCTGTATATTTGAAACTCCCGATGTGGTTTTTTCCCCTAGCAACTTTTATGACCTTGACAATGCCAACATATCATAAGCTGCTAGTCAAATTTGGCCCGTCATTATCTTGATTAACATAGACCCACCCGCATAACCCTTGAAAATGGCAACATATCTATGCGACTGTTCTAAATAATCGGAAACAAAACTACAAACAAGCAATACTCAGCTACCGATCACTACGCCTTGAAAATGCCAAAATACGTAGCACAAATACTAAGTAATACTTGTAGGAAATGACGGAGGGTTACGGTTGGGTTTTTGGCAAAAAACCCTTTAATGTAATGAACTTGATATCGTTGAAGGAACCGAGTAGTTTTGAAAAGGAGTGGTTTAGGCTCCGCTTTTGAAAACTTGTGGTTTAGAAGAAAACCGAGTAATCAACATTATAAACTTTTGCTCAAGTGGTCACTCCCCGCAAAGGGATCTAGGCTTTTGTTTCCTAAAATGAGGTGTTGGATATTCATGACCGAATCCACTATGCAAAGCGAAAAAATATGACTATAGTTTTTCGAAATTTGTTCCAACAAAATCTTTTTGGTTTTTATTTTGCATTAATCAAAATTAATGTGGTCCCATCAATTAATCCCTATCACACCAGAAAAAAACGAAAATACACTGTACGTATATGCCATCCGCATTCGCCACGGGGCCCCGTCATGCACCGTTAGGTTACTTAACAAACGGCAGAGCGGGGGCTGGACTAGCGCGGGTGCAAAACATATACAACATCTACTAGTATATATAAACATATATATTATTAGTGAGATATGTTAGGAATATGTGTGCCCTATAGGCCAATATTGTATGATATAGTGGATGCTTGGACATATATATAGAGGACTTTCTTGCTCGAAATGATAGTATGCTATCTGGTTGCTTTTATCTTAACATGTAGACTGGTATTATTATACTGTCTCTCTCTTACATGTTAATAAAACCCTTAGAATATGTACTTGACTACCAGGACTATGATGCAGATCATACTAGTAGGGCCAGGTGTAGGTTTCCTAGGCACTCTTGTGAAGGTTCATAAGGCATCAAACATGCCCGAATAAAAATTTTGACGTGCCGAACAACCCAAAGCCGGGATCTTTGCTAGATGATTAGGGTTTAACATGCAAGTAAACATCTTTACTACTAAGTATGAGGGATTACAATCTTTGTAGTCCGCTCCTTCGCTTCAAAAGCTCCGAGTAGAAGTCCCTTCGCCGCGATCCACGATCTCCCGGACTCAAGAGAGGCTCCACGAATCGAACGATCCATGATAGCTTGTCGTATTCCTTTTCTCCGTTGATCTACGTCGAAGTTGCAATAGCTCAAGCTCTCTCACTCTAATGAGGTGAACACCCTAATCGAATGGGCTAGATTAGATGAGGATGATGGAGTAGTATTTATGCTTTCTTTTTATATCATTTTCTCACAAGAAATCATCACAAAAGAAATAACTAGTGAGCTCTTTTCAAAACTCAAGAGAGAAGAAGATGAAGAATAATGAGAATGAGATAATCCTTTTGTGATGAATAGTAATAAGAGTATATAATTGATTATTGAACCATGGTCAAGGATGAGAGGCTTAACCTTTGTAGAGAATAAACTAGGGCTAGGGTTTGGTTAGGTTAGAAATGAGTCATGGATAAATATCAACCATAATATCTTAACCAAGACAAAAGCAAAGCTTCTAGATGGTGCAAGAAGAAGCTAACCCTAATCAAACCCTAATCCCTTTTTATCATCTCTAAACTTGTTTCATTATCAATCATATCATGTTACTATAATATATATCACATATATATTATATTTGTAACAAAAGAAAATAACACAATTAATATATATCGCATATATATCAATGTATTATCTGGTGAGAAAATGAAATAATAAAGCGAGCCATTATTAGATAATGTAATACAATATATCATTATACATTAAATCATCGAATCAACACTTGATCCGACGATCCGGCTATATCGAATATAACCGACTAATATATCATGTACTGATTCATCGAATCAACACTTGATCCGATGTCCCGGTTCATATCTAAATATCGCGAGAATATAGTACGGTATCACATATCGCATTATCCTCGGTCCTGCACATATCACATATGTTCCTCTACTCCGTTTTGCCTGAGCCAAGAAACCTCTGTGTAGGACTCTAAAGAATCGTCAATACGCCGGTAGCTGGTGATGATCATATCAAACACCCACAAGCTGCAAGCGGTCGGCTAAACGTAACAGCCACCAAGGTATTGAGCGATCAGAAGATCCATAAGCTAGCCTGTCTGTTCTCCTGTGAATCCAATCAGTAACACTCCCGTACAGTCCGGTCTGTTCATCTGATATGTCGTATATCAAGTCTAGGGGTGGTATACGTCAGACCCCAGTAACCGATAAGTCGTGTCGATGTGAGGCTTATAACATGTCGAGAAACTACTAGTAACGCTAACCAGTAAATCTCTATATCAGCCCTGGCCAGGGACTTCCAGTTATAGCCAATCGAACACTGCACAACATCAACTCCCTATACCGGGAGAGAAGAATCCCCTCCTATCGCTCATTGACTCCATGTGATTCGGGACTGTACCCAAAAGCCACCGTTTTGCACGCCCTCTTGGACGTGGTAAGGTGGAAATCAAAGCACAGTAGGAATCACACAAGACTCTATGACGATCTCGGGTCTACAGACTACCCTATACCAGTGTCACCGGAGAATTGCCATCTGACGTGTGGTATATCACCATCTGGGAGTTCTCGGCGAGTCCGTCAAGTGTACCCAGTCTCCACTGAGCACCCGTACACCATCCTTGATGTCAAACACCGATGGATATGGGATCATCCATCGCCCATCATATGGGTCAAGATGCATATACGCTAGTCTACTCTACTGTATCGATGCCCTGTCTCGATATACCCTCGAATAGGAACAGTTATAGGATGTACTCATCGACTACCGTAGCCCCACTAGTATGATCTCATCATATTCCCAGTAGTCGAGTAAAGATCCTAAGGGCTTTATCAACATGTGAGAGAAAGACAGTAAACCAGTACAAGTCAACATGTTAAGATAAAGTGAAACCAAATAGCATACTATCATGACGAGCAAGAAAGTCCTCTCTGTATATATCCAAGCATCCATCATAATATACATCATATGTACAACAATGGCCTCTAGGGCATATACATAACTAACAATCTCCCACTTGCACTAAGGCCAGCTGCTGTAGTATCTCATACCTAGCATCCTGAATAATCTCTCAAACTGTATCTTGGGAATGGCCTTCATGAGTTGATCCGCAGTGTTTTCCTTCGGATCTACACTCCTGACCTCGATCTCCCGGCGATCAACTATCTCCCTGATCAGGTGATACCGCCTCAGAATATGTCTGGACTTCTGATGGGACCTGGGTTCCTTGGCCAAAGCCACAGCTCCATTGTTATCGCAATACAGAGGTATTGGATGCTCAATGGATGGAACCACACCAAGTTCACTAATGAACTTCTTTATCCAGACAGCCTCTTTGGCAGCATCGTTGGCAGCGATGTATTCAGCCTCCATCGTCGAGTCTGCAACGGTATCCTGTATGGAACTCTTCCAACAAACCGCCCCTCCATTGAGGGTAAAGACAAATCCCGAGTGCGACTTAGAGTCGTCCTTATCACTTTGGAAGCTGGAATCGGTAAAGGACTCCACCCGGAGTTCTCCGTTACCATACACCAAGAACATGTCTCTAGTCCTTCGCAAGTACTTGAGAATGTTCTTCACAGCTGTCCAGTGACTCTCTCCAGGATCTGCTTGATACCGACTCACTACACTTAGTGGGTATGCTACATCAGGTCTGGTACATAGCATCGCATACATGATAGAGCCTACTGCCGAAGCATAGGGTATCCCTTGCATGCGAGCTCTCTCCAAATCAGTATTGGGAGACATCTCTTTGGAGAGAGTGAGTCCAGAGATCGTGGGTTGGTTCCCACGCTTGGATTCTTCCATACTAAACCTCTTTAGTATGGTGTCAATGTACCTGGATTGGGACAATCCCAGTATCCTTTTGGATCTATCTCTATATATCCTAATTCCCAATATGCAGGAGGCATCACCTAGATCTTTCATTGAGAATCTTTGTGATAAGAAGAGCTTGACTGATTGTTGCATAGGAATATCATTTCCTATCAAGAGTATGTCATCCACGTACAATACGAGGAAGACAACCTTACTCTCTGCTACCTTTTTATAGATACAAGGTTCATCTATGTTTTTGATGAAGTCAATCTCTTTGACTACAACAACAAAACAGATGTTCCAACTCTGCGATGCTTGCTTTAACCCATAAATGGATTTAAGCAGCTTGCACACCTTTCCGCTGCTCCCACTATCTACGAAGCCCTCTGGCTGAGTCATGTACACGCACTCTTCTAAATCACCGTTTAGAAAGGCGGTCTTAACATCCATTTGCCAGATTTCGTAGTCATGGTATGCAGCAATGGCAAGTAAGATCCGGATGGACTTAAGCATAGCCACTGGAGAAAAGGATTCGTCATAATCCACACCTGGTCGTTGACGAAAACCCTTTCTACAAGTCTAGCTTTGAAAGTCTCAACTTTTCCATCTACACCAAATTTCTTTTTAAAAATCCACTTGCTCCCAATGGGTTTTACCCCTTCAGGAGCATTTTCCAAAGTCCATACTTTATTGGTGTACATGGATTCCATCTCAGATCGCATTGCATCCAGCCATTTCACAGAGTCATCACTCATGATGGCCTGCTCGAAACTAGTTGGGTCATCATTTTCCAAAATGCAATTCTCGCTTCCACCATCAATGAGAAAACCATAGTATCTCTCAGGTGGACGAGAAACCCTACTAGATCGGCGGAGAGGTTGGGGTTCGTTGGGTACTACTAAATCTTCTGGTTCCAACAAATCATCTGTTGTAGTTTGTGGTGCTGGAACCTCTTCCAGCTCTACCTCTTTGCCACTAATTTCTTTTGCAAGAAATTCCTTTTCCAAAAAGGTGGCATGTTGAGCAACAAACACTTTTTGTTCCTCAGCGTGGTAGAAAAAAATATCCTTGAGAATTCTTTGGATATCCCACAAAAAAAGAATTGATCGTGCCTCGAGTTTGTCTGGATTTTGCCTTTTGACATAGGCCGGACAACCCCATATCCTAACTCGTTTAAAATATGGTCTCTTCCCACTCCATATGTCATATGGTGTGGTAGGTACAGATTTAGACGGAACTAGATTCAATATGTATATGGTTGTCTCAAGCGCATACCACCAGAAGGAAATAGGTAACTCAGCTTCGCTCATCATAGAGCGCACCATATCTAATAGGGTCCGATTCCTCCGTTCCGATACACCGTTGTGCTGTGGTGTATAAGGAGGAGTAGGCTGAGAGAGAATCCCATTCTCTTTTAGATAATCCAGAAAATTATTGCTCAAGTATTCTCCTCCTCGATCTGATCGAAGGATCTTAATACTTTTGCCCGTTTGGTTCTCTACTTCGTGCTTATATTCTCTGAATTTCTCAAAAGCTTCAGACTTGTGTTTCAACAGGAACACATGTCCGTATCTAGAGAGATCGTCAGTGAATGTAATGAAGTAGGAAGAACCGTTCCTGGCGTGTGTAGACATGGGACCGCATATATCACTATGTACCAGTCCTAAGAGTTCCGTAACTCTTTCTCCGTGTCCACTAAACGGAGCTTTGGTCATTTTTCCTTTGAGACATGAATGGCAAGTATCATAAGATGATAATTCGAATGAATTCAAATATCCATTTTTATGTAACTTAGCTAGCCGTATCTCATTGATATGGCCAAGTCTACAATGCCACAAGAAGGATTCGTTCATTTCTGAACTTTTCCTCTTGTGTGTGTTTTGTATATTGAGGACTGTATTTTGATTGAGAATGAATATGCCATTATGTAACGAGCCTGATGCAATCAACTTTTGATCTAGGAATATGTCCATAACATTATCCTTTACTACAAAATTATATCCTTCTTTACTTAATAAAGAAACTGATATAATGTTGCACATCATGTTCGGTATATAATAGCACTCATTTAGAATCAGTGTATTACGACTTGGCAATACTAGGTGATATTCGCCAACTGCTTTGGCTGCAATACTTGCACCGTTTCCTACTTGAACGGAATGATCACATTTTCCCAGTTCTCTACCTTTCCGTAGCCCATGTAACAATTTACATATGTGGGATCCTGACCCGGTATCTAATACCCAGGACGTAGGGTGAACTGAGAAACAGTTCTCAATAACTAACACACCTGAAGAAGATGCATCAACATGCATGTTCTTTTGGGCGGCTTGAGAATCCAGATATTTTCCTATTCCTTGTTCAGTCTTATAACTCTTATAAAAAAGAACGGGTCCAACGTTTCCCTGCTCAGTATAATAAGCGGGTTCAGTCAATACATCCATATTATTATCTTGATTATGGCCTGACATGGTCGCTACCTGGAGAGAGAGAGAAGAAAACACTTTAGCGTATGCTCTTGCAAGATTAGATTGGTTATTATCTTATCTAATCAGGATGTCTCCCACTGTTTGTATCAAATCTTCTTTCAAACCCTAAAAGGTAAGATTAGCCGGGATTAATTACACCCTACAATTTCGTCAATCTTTCAGCCAGATCAGTGTCGGTACTTGAGGGAGGTTCCTCGTGCTTTTGCACGGACCTAATTAAAGTAAACCTTGTTTTCCTAGAGGCGTAACCCCGTTAACACTTTTCTAGACACCTACTTGATCGGCTAATTGTCCTGTGTAAAACTCTCCCAGGAGTAACACTTACTCGCAGTGGGTATCGGGATCCAACTATCTCATAGGAGGTATGCAATCTCATTGCAAATTTCAACACTTGAAATTCCCGATAATATTTTGCCCCTAGCGATCTATGACCTTGACTAAGTCAACAAACTATAAATCGCAAGTCAAGTTCAACCCGTACATTTTCCGATTGAATTAAACTCACCCGTACGACCCTTGACTGAGTCAACAAGGCCGTGCGAATACCCTAATCCAATCACATCTCATGTTTTAGCAGATAAACACTATTTAGCTACCGTACACTACACCTTGACTAAGTCAACAAACATAGCACGAATACTAAATAATATCTATCTGAAATGACGGAGGGCTACGCAGGTTTTTCAGAAAACCATGAGCTTAAAGAACTTGATATCGTCGTAGAATCATGTGAAATTTTTAAATGGAGTGTTTTGAGGCTTTCATTAGTTTTGCTAAAGAGGTCACTCCCGGTGAAGGGATCTCGGCTCTTTCCTCATCGAATAAGGTGCAGGATATATCATATATACCGCTATGCAAAGCAAAACTCTAAAAGCAATCAAAAGACAAACCGAGTTTTGTAGCATCTTCCAGTTTCGCTAAAGAGGCCACTCCCGGTGAAGGGATCTCGGCTCTTTCCTCATCGAATAAGGTGCAGGGTATATCATATATACCGCTATGCAAAGCAAAACTGTAGCTACCCTTTTTATAAAGTTATGATTCTACAACATCTTTTAGGTTTCTTTTCTTTTTATTAATCTCATTAATAAAATCCCATCAGCTTATGCTTCCTAAGCATCACAGAAGAAACGAAAGCTGTAATATTTATATATCAGCATATATATATAGTATAAGCATTCGTCTCAGGCAGTAATATGATCTCATCACAGAACATTGCAGCAGAAGAACATATATGAAATATTGGATATACTAGGAAGTCCGTGTTTTCAATACGAGCCGGTATAAAACACGGATTCCACGGTCGCGATGAATAGCCAAACCCACATCCCTAGACCCCTACGAGAGCGGCAAGTAACACTGCCAATTCTAGGGTTAGGAGACCTGGTCTCGACTCCTCGAGATGGCCTCCCACTGGACCCTAGAACCCGGTTACTAGTGATCCCCTCCTTGGGTCTACCTAATGCGGAAAAGCAAATAATATACAAAGGTGACATCAACCTCATCCCGGAAGTGCCCTAATAAAAGAATATTACATACAAATGAATTTAAATGAATGAAAATAATAACCCTCATCTCACATAAACCCCCGGCTACTCAGAACACGACGATCCAATATAACATATCACAGCAACACATAATATCGCATATCATCAACGTAAGTAAGTATGCATACACCGATCGTCGTAGATGTATAGCAACGAAGACCGGCAATACAACTATATACTACACTTACGGTCAAATAAAAGAAATTGTAAAACTACAATATTTGGAATCCACAATCACTTTAGACATCGTAAATCCGAAATATCACATACTTCGCATTTCATGCCTAACTATATGAATTCCACATATTGTATCACATTCAAGATAAATAGACAGTATTAAACTTTCCGAACAGATAATCAAATACCCAAAATTTCCTAAATTGCTCAACACTTGAGCGGAATTCAAATAATCCCAGAATATGTCACAGTACCAGTGATCCAGCCATAGAAGGGTCAAGCCAACGCCTTACATGTGGCACGCCGTACTACCCCAAACCCTAAGCTTTAGAGGCAGTTCAAGACGGTCACATAATCGAGTTAAGGTTTGTTGTCTTCTAGAGGGTCCACCGTGTTACTTGTACAATTTTTCCGAAAGATTTAAACCCGATAAAAATTCAACACTTGAAAGTTTTTTCGTGCCGGGAAAAAATGAGTTAATGATATCCGTTCGAACATTTTAACAGTTTCTAAATATCCGGAAATAATCACAAAATTAAATTTTCCGATCGAATCAACGATTGCAAAATAAACCCCAGAACACTCAACACTTAAGTCAATTTAAAAATACCAAGAAATTATAACCAACAGAATTAGAAATTACTGTGCAAACAGAAAGCATAAATACTACTGTAAGGCCGTGGATCCGCGGCCCAAGCAAGGATTGGCCGCGGTTCCGCGGTGGTCCGTACACATTAGACTATCGTTTTGCACCATAATTCTTATAATTTCCTGCTGTTATTTTTAGGTATTTTTAATTCAGAAAAATCACAGTTTTAGAAAAATATCCATAGAGGGGTTTTGTTTTGTCGGTTCGGGTTCGATCGGAGTTTTAACTTCGTATACACGTCGCCTAATGCTCTAACTAGGCTCTGATACCACTGTAGGGTTCCTAGGCACTCTTGTGAAGGTTCATAAGGTATCAAACATGCCCGAATAAAAATTTAGACGTACCGAACAACCCAAAGCCGGGATCTTTGCTAGATGATTAGGGTTTAACATGCAAGTAAACATCTTTACTACTAAGTATGAGGGATTACAACCTTTGTAGTCCGCTCCTTCGCTTCACAAGCTCCGAGTAGAAGTCCCTTCGCCGCGATCCACGATCTCCCGAACTCAAGAGAGGCTCCACGACTCGAACGATCCATGATAGCTTGTCGTATTCCTTTTCTTCGATGATCTACGTCGAAGTTGCAATAGATCAAGCTCTCTCACTCTAATGAGGTGAACACCCTAATCTAATGGGCTAGATTAGATGAGGATGATGGAGTAGTATTTATGCTTTCTTTTTATATCATTTTCTTACAAGAAATCATCACAAAAGAAATAACTAGTGAGCTCTTTTCAAAACTCAAGAGAGAAGAAGATGAAGAATAATGAGAATGAGATAATCCTTTTGTGATGAATAGTAATAAGAGTATATAATTGATTATGGAACCATGGTCAAGGATGAGAGGCTTAACCTTTGTAGAGAATAAACTAGGGCTAGGGTTTGGTTAGGTTAGAAATGAGTCCTGGATAAATATCAACCATAATATCTTAACCAAGACAAAAGCAAAGCTTCTAGATGGTGCAAGAAGAAGCTAACCCTAATCAAACCCTAATCCCTTTTTATCATCTCTAAACTTGTTCATTATCAATCATATCATGTTACTATAATATATATCACATATATATTATATTTGTAACAAAAGAAAATAATACAATTAATATATATCGCATATATATCAATGTATTATCCGGTGAGAAAATGAAATAATAAAGCGATCCAATATTAGATAATGTAATACAATATATCATTATACATTAAATCATCGAATCAACACTTGATCCGACGATCCGGCTATATCGAATATAACCGACTAATATATCATGTACCGATTCATCGAATCAACACTTGATCCGATGTCCCGGTTCATATCTAAATATCGCGAGAATATAGTACGGTATCACATATCGCATTATCCTCGGTCCTGCACATATCACATATGTGCCTCTACTCCGTTTTTCCTGAGCCAAATAACCTCTGTGTATGACTCTAAAGAATCGTCAATACGCCGGTAGCAGGTGATGATCATATCAAACACCCACAAGCTGCAAGCGGTCAGCTAAACGTAACAGCCACCCAGGTATTGAGCGATCAAAAGATCAACAAGATAGCCTGTCCGTTCTCCTGTGAATCCAATCAGTAACACTCCCGTACAGTCCGGTCTGTTCGTCTAATATGTCGCATATCAAGTCTAGGGGTGGTATACGTCAGACCCCAGTAATCGATAAGTCGTGTCGATGTGAGGCTCATAACAGGTCGAGAAACTACTAGTAACACTTACCAGTAAATCTCTATATCAGCCCTGGCCAGGGACTTCCAGTTATAGCCAATCGAACACAGAACAACATCAACTCCCTATACCGGGAGAGACGAATCCCCTCCTATCGCTCATTGCCTCCATATGATTCGGGACTGTACCCAAAAGCCACCGTTTTGCACGCCCTCTTGGACGTGGTAAGGTGGAAATCAAAGCACAGTGGGAATCACATAAGACTCTATGACGATCTCGGGTCTACAGACTACCCTGTACCAGTGTCACCAGAGAACTACCATCTGACGTGTGGTATATCACCATCTGGGAGTTCTCGGCGAGTCCGTCCAGTGTACCCAGTCTCCACTGAGCACCCGTACACCATCCTTGATGTCAAACACCGATGGATATGGGATTATCCATCACCCATCATATGGGTCAAGATGCGTATACGCTAGTCTACTCTGGTGTATCGATGCCCTTTCTCGATATACCCTCGACTAGGAACAGTTATAGGATGTACTCATCGACTACCGTGGCCCCACTAGTATGATCTCATCATAGTCCCAGTAGTCGAGTACAGATCCTAAGGGCTTTATCAACATGTGAGAGAAAGATAGTAAACCAGTACAAGTCAACATGTTAAGATAAAGTGAAACCAAATAGCATACTATCATGACGAGCAAGAAAGTCCTCTTTGTATATATCCAAGCATCCATCATAATATACATCATATGTACAACAATGGCCTCTAGGGCATATACATAACTAACACCAGGGTGGTCCAAAAGTACACCCTTTAACAGTTCCTAGTCGAGGGGATATCGAGACAGGGCATCGATATTCCAGAGTAGACTAGTGTGTACGTTTCTTGACCGTGTATGGGGCGATGGTTGATCCCACAACCATTGGTGTGTGACATCAAAGATTGTACATAGGTTCTCATCAGAGAATGTGTACACCGAACAGGACTCGCCGAGAACTTCTAGTTGGTATTGTACCTATCGTCAGATAGCAGTTCTCAGGTGACACTAGTACAGGTTAGTCTGTAGACCCAAGATTGTCACAGAGTCTTATGTGGCTCTCACTGTGCTTTTATTTCCTCCCTACCATGGCTCAAAGGAGTCGTGCGAACAGGTGGATTTTGGATACAGTCCCGAGTCACATGGAGGCAGTGAGCAATAAGAGGGGTTTCATCTCTCCCGGTATTGGGAGTTGATGTTGCGCTATACTCGATTGGCTATAACTGGAAGTCCCTGGCCAGGGCTGCTAATGAGATTTACTTATAACGCCTTAGATTTAGATTAGTATTAGTTTAGACGGTAATCGGTTTTTTGGTAAAAAGTTTACCAATTCGGGCTCCTCACATTTTATAACATTTAATTAATAATTTATTATTATTTGTTATGGCTTGCACGCACGTGTGCACGTTAATGTGAGGGTTTATTTGTGCTAATCTAGATTAGCAACCATGACAACTTAACCCTAATCCTAATCCTTGCTTTAATCCTTAACCTAAACCTCTTGATATTTGTTGTGAGAAGAGAGATTTTTCTTTTGGCATTTGGATGTGAGAAGAGGTGGCATGGTGAGTAGTGTGTATGCTTTAATGAGGAGTTAATGCATGGTGCACTCACCTCACTCTTTCTTATCCTCACCTCCCTCTCTCTTCTCTTCACACCTCACTCATTATCTCTCTCACTTATTTCCTTCTCATTATTTCTTCACTTCTCTCATCTCAACTGAACACTTGCTAATCCCTTCACAAATCCTTCACAAATCTTCATAAAATCTCACCAAAATCACATCTTTTGCTTTGTTTTGCCTCTAGGATGCCTTGGAGCTTGGAAAGCTAGGATCTTTGAGCTTGTGGGATTATATAATGATCTCTTTCTGTTAGTTAAGTGTTTATTGTGTTGCGTAGCTTGTTAGTTTCAGTTTAGATCACGTATAGTTTCATTTCGGGTAAATATCGTATTTTTAGTGTAGTTTTGGGTCACGGATGATCTGCTATCAAACCAGGTATTTGTTGCAAAAGTTCCCATCACAGTGACCTAGTGTAGTGACCTAGAACCTACCCTCAAAATACGAGCCCATTCCCTCATGTTCAGGCCGCAAATTTATTGCTTCTGGCTGCAAATTGCGGCCAGAGTGGGGTGGTTGGTGGTGAGTTTTGGTGTAGGGGTCTTTGGGGTTTTATGTGGTCTCGTGGTACTTGCAACTTTTACAAATTGTTGGTATAGCAAAATCTGGGATCACTTGCTTGTTTTCTAGTATTTCGTTTCACGCGTTACGTTATTCGATACGGTTCGTGTTCTGTGTTGCTATTGCTCTGAGTTGGTTTCGTTGTGTCGCTATGCACGTTAGCCACAATACGAACACTTGAGAGTTTGTTTTGTGTTGTCGCGTTGGTCAAACGTAGTTTGTACGTGTTATTAGTCGTTTGCTAATATATATACTTGTTATATTATTTTATGTTTTAGGTTCGCAGGCGGGGACTTCGGACGCTGCGAAGAGGGGGAAACAGCTGGTTGGCTTTACTTAGCCAGGCGCGTTGGTGAGTAGATTTAATATCTACAGGGGAATCGCCCGCATGGCGTTATGCGTCTGGGCTAGGGATGATATGATATTAGTCGCATATTCTATTGCATATATAGATTTTGCGCATACACCGCATTGCATATTATTACTTGTTGTGCTTCGACTTGTACTTTAGGACACTGCACTATTATTGACGGCTTATGTTGCACGAGCACTGATTGTATGCCACACACACCATCAATAATTTCCATGACACGCACAACACACATACATATATGATATTGTTTGGTTAGGGACATTGAGACATTGATTCATATTCCATTGTGCGTATGACATATAGCATACCTGTATACCTACATGCTTACACTTATGCCTTAACATGCTTAAATGCTGTTACCTGTATACGTATATGGTATTGTACCATTAGTGATAGGTATATTTCACACATAATGACATATATACATGTATACGTTGCATACATTCTTCACTTATACCTGGTGGGTATATTACATCATTACTGATAAGTAGATACATATGCCTTGCTATACCTTCATGTTTACACATGTATCTGGCTATAGCTACATGTTTACCTTTATTTGATGTTATATGGACTTGGAGAAATTAGTAACCGCATGATATATATATATATATATATATATATATATTAACTTGTTGTTAAATAGCGGTTTTTCCTTTATATGCTCACATTACAGTTTTATGTTGCATATATTATATTCATGGATTTTCGTATTGAGATATGGATTTTTCATGATGTTTTCTGGATTTGAGGACCGTGGTAGTTTCATGAAATTATGCATTATTTGAAAAACCCGGTTTCTCTTGATATGATATTTCAGCAGCCACCATGAGATTTATCGGTTCTGATATATATACCCATGTGAGGAGGAGCCATGGGCCGTGTGAGGGTACATGGTGGGGCCCGGAGGTACCCCGGGGCAAGAAAGGTATTTCGATGTACCACGCCGATGAGCCTGACAGGGGAACCATACCTACCGGTGACAATACCTATGACTCGGCGGTTATCGTGGGGATACCGACCGGAGTCATGTACGTATGGATACGTTGAAAGGCGAGGGTCTAAGCTGGGCATTCGGGTTTTCGGGATAGCGTATGATACGTACCTATCAGAGGCCAGTCGTGATGACAGCACCTGATAGATCAGCATTTATGTGTCGATACTTGACACATGTTTTCATGATATTTTACTCCTAAGTATATATAACAGTGGAATGGGACGCTGTTATATATGAATATATATATATATATATATATATATTAGTGGAATGGGATGCTAATATATATGTATACATATCTAATTTATATACATCATCATAATGATTCATGCAAATATACTTTTACAGAATTTATGAGATTCACTTGATATTGGATACATGATTTATGAGATTCGCTTGATATTGGATACAGGATATATGAGATTTACTTGATATTGTACATTCAGGATATATGAGATTTACTTGATATTGTACACTCAGGATATATGAGACTTACATGATATGAGAGCCAATTTGAGGAAATGGGGATTTGGATTGTCTTGATGGACTTGGGTCCTACCACGAGGTCAGGATTCCGTAGGGATGACATGTTTTATCCCATACTCCACATTTATTTTATATGCATTGCTTCAAGTATTAGTTGTACCTTCTAGAGTACCTTACAAGACTATTGCATACATATTGCCTTGTTGCTTCATGTATTAGTTGTACCTGCTAGAGTACCTTACATGACTGTTGCATACATATTGCCCTTTATTGCTTCATGTATTAGTAGTACCTGATAGAGTAGCTTACTTGATTGTTGCATACATATTGCCCTTTATTACTTCATGTATTAGTAGGACCTGATAGAGTACTTTTCTTACTGTTGCATATATATTGGCATTTATTGTTATCAGCTTGCATGCATTAGATTCGCGCTGTACGTGCATACTTGCGATTACCTGCATATGTTATTTACTATTCACGAGTTGGCAACTCACCCCCGTTGTGCCACAGTATTTTGCAGGTTGTTCCTCAGAGTAGTCAGAGGCAGGGCTATTTTCATCCATCGTATCATCTTTTGCTGCGGATACCGCTTCGGCTCACAGTGTGCAGTTTTGCTTTAGGTGGGTTTTGTGGTTATCCGTTCATGTTCGTTGTATATGTAAGTGCACGGCGGCGCCCCTGCCGTCAATCCGACGCCGGAATGCGGAAGCGGTGATAAACTTACAGTTTTGCGGACTTAGCAAACCGGCACCACCGCGCACTAAACCCCGGATCGTGCCATTAAACTAGTCTAAGCTAACAAGAGGATGGGTTAGAGATATACCGACTGATCCGAGTCCTCCGGTCTTCATCTCCACTCCGATCTCCTCGCGTGATCTCCGTCCATCTCCTCCTCGTCGGAAAGGGCACCACATCGCCTGCATCTTTTACGGGCTCCCACCTCAATACCGAGGCAACTCGGGCGCGAAGCTGGCGAGTCGACGCGTCCAAGATTTGCTGTAGAATGTAGTGTAGAGTGTAGGTCTCACTTTGGGGTTGGTTGCCATAGATGGAGGAATGGTATATAGAAAATTGGTGCTTTCAATTTTCTAGCAATGGAATGAGATGAAGAATGATATACACAAAAATGAATCACTCTCATTTTTCTTTCTATCCCCTCAAGTGAAGTGGCCGGCCATCTTTTTTTAATGGAAATGGTGGAGGGATCAATTCTAATACAAGAGGGAGGTGATGGTAGTAGAACACAAGTGGTGACCACATCAAAAGACAAGAAAACATCAACCATGCTTACACCTTAATCACATCAAATCTCATTAATGCAAAAGCATGGATGAATGATATCATAATGAATACATTTTCAAGAAACCCCCTCCACAACATGTTATTTGCACAATTGCAAATAACACCCTCCATCGGAAAAGTCCGGCCGGGAAAGAACAAAGGAAAACCGGCCGGAACGGAATGCAAACTGGCAACTCCATAAAACTGGTCCCGTAATAAATTACAGGAAAACCCCGATACTGTGCATACACACCCGCATCTGTATTCCGTCCGGATACAAATGCAATGAGACAAAATCTACACTGTACTATACTAGGATCCGGCTTAAACCAAAGCCGGCTAGTAATATCCGTCCGATCCTGATCCGTGCAATACCGCACGTATCTGATCGAACGCTGCCATATAACCATACGGCCACTAGTACAAAACTGTCCGATCCTGATCCGTGCAATACCGCACGTATCTGATCGGACCCTGCCATATCTCCATACGGCCTCTACAGCGTTTCGCCCGAAAGCTTGAGTAACTGAAAGTGTGGTGGACTCTAAAGACTCGTCAATACTATGGCTGTGGATTTAACCACTAGCACGTCAGAGGTATAAGCCAATACGTGACGGGCCACCAGCTATTGACTAAAAGGGACGTCGATGAGCGAACTCATCCTGACACCCTACTAAGCCTGTCAGTGACAATATCCGTACAGTCCGGTCCGTTCGTCTATGAGTATCGCATGTCGGGCCTAGGGGGTTGGTAAAATTCAGACCCCCAAAAGCGGTACAAGTCGTGTCGGAGTGTAGCCCAGAACACCCTGAGATACTACTGGAATACCTACCAGTAAATCTCCTTCCTTGGCCAAGGTCTTCGTGTAATGGCTCTCCTGGACACAGCGCGACCTCACCCCCAATACCGGGAGAGACGAACCCCTGAAGATCCGCTCACTGCCTCCATGTGGCTCGGGACTGTACCCAACTAAAACCTGTTTGCACGACTCTTTTGAGCCGTGGTAGGGTAGTAATCAAAGTACAGTGGGAACTCACACGAGACAAATGACGATCCCCAGGTCGATGAACTAACCTGTACACATGTCACCAGGGAACTGCTATCTGACGTCAGGTATAAGACCAACTAGCATGTTCCCGGCGAGTCCTGTCCGGTGTACTCATAACCCAATGAGCACCTGTATACATCTTAGGTGAACCAACTGACACCAGTGGCTTGTGAGACCGGCCACCGCCCCTCGTTGGGGTCTCGACTGTATACACTAGTCTACTCTGGAGAATCAATGCCCTGTCTCGAATCTCCCACGACTAGGGACCTTTTAAGGATGTGCTTGTAGACCCCCAGCTCCCACTTATATGATCGCCCTCATACTGCTGGTGGTCAAGCAAGAATCCTAGGGGCTCTATCAGCGTGTAATAGCAACCTGTCAGGTCACCTAAAGCAGTACACGATGATAAAGGTAAACCAGATAGCATACTATCATCTCGAGTAAGACTGTTCGACCGGGATAGGTCCTCCCTCAATCATTGCAATCACGTGCCTGTGATCCAATAATTGACTCTGAGGGCACTATCTCCAACAATCTCCCACTTGCACTCAAGGCTAATTATTGCGATGTTGCATACTCACAGCCCGTGTGATACCGAACACCCAACTCCTCTACTTGTCAGTCTCACAAAATCCGTTTGCGAAACTATTGCGTTCGAGGAATAGCCTCAGTGAGTGGATCTGCCTTGATGTTTCTTTCTATGTCTCTCTATATCTCAAGTTCGCGGAGAAAGCCATCTCCCGAAATGAGCAATACCTGTCTTAGAGTGTCTGGATGTCTGATGGGACCTAGCTTATAAATGAACTCCAAATCCAAACTTCTTAGACTGTATCGTCAACTGAACTTAATCAGTATCCTGCGCCATGCCACCCTCAGTATTGCCTTGGACCACCTGTCCAAAATACTGCCCCTCGTCAGAAGGAAAACTATAACTCTGACAACCTTCTTGTCGTCCATGTCACCTTGGAAGCCTAGAATGATAATCGTCTCCTAAAGGAGGCAGCTGTTATCATATCCCTAGAACATCCACTTATGTTCTAAAACTGCTTCCGACTATTTCTCCAGGATTGGATCAATATCAACTCATTGCATCTAGTGCAAGAACAACATCTGGTGTGGTACTTGACATCTCATGATTGACTCAATTGCCTAAGCAAGTGATCTACCAATTATGAACATCCCTCTCCTCTTTAGTCTATAAGACACCTTTAGAGAGGGTGACTCCATTACCTGCAGGTATACTACCGTGCCAGGAGTCATCCATTCTAAATACTCTTAGAATGATGTCTAAGTACCCTGATTGGGAAACCACCCAAATCTAGATCTAAAACCATAGATCTAGTAACCAGTATGTCTGATATAATGTCCAAGTCCCATGTGGAAAAACCACTGTGTGACGACCAAAGTATAACCGATCGTAGTATAGGAATATCACTTCCTACTACCTTCTCAACAGATCTATCCCCTATTCTGATGACGTCAAACCTATGACTGTCACATCAGAAATAGATGATCTATCTCCGCTACATCTGCTTTAGTCTATAAATAGACATAAGTCTGATGTCCACCAATGCTTCCGCTGCTCCTACTGACTACGACAACCCTCTGCCAGAGTCATATAGACGTGCACTTCTAAAACTAGTTTAGAACGTCGCTATACTCATCCTCCTGCCGGGTCTCGCAGCCTGGAACAACAACAATGGCAAGTGTGGGTAAACAAGAACTTCCCTGTCACCGTCCTTGAGGCTACCGGAGTACCTCTCGGGTGCCTGAAGTTACCCACCTTATCTGCGGAGTGGCCAATGGAATGTCAAATCAGATTGAATCTTTAGGTTCCTAATCAAATCTTCAGTAATCGTTTGCGGTTCTGGAATCACTTCCAGTTCTACCATACTCCCACTACTGTTTTTGAAAAAATCCATTTTTAATAAAACTGTGGCGAGTCTAGAACAATATTTCTACTGATCTGCCAGATGGTAGAAAGTCAACCCTCGTCATAGCCTGGGTCAACCCACAAACAGTCATTACAGAAACGTGCCTTGAGTTATCCAGAGTCTGGTTTTAATCATAAGCCGGACAACTCCCCGTACCTTAACAACGTTAAGATATGAACTGTTCTATATCCAATATAGAACCAGAGGCACTGATTTAAATTAACCAGATTCAAATCATGCAGCTGTCTCCAGTGCATGTCAACTAAATGGAGAGAGGCCGATCAGCGTTACTCAACTTAGGAATGCTTCCAATTATGAGTAACCTGAAAGAGAAGCAATTTCTCTTTATCATTACTATCAACTGAATACCATACGCAAGTATCTACATCTTCGATCACTTTGAAGAATCCCGATACTTGCTACACCTGGTTCTCTACTCTATTCAAATACCTATAACTCCTCAAAACTTAGACCCTGTGTTTCTACGAAACACATGTCTAAGAACTAGAGAAGTTAAAAGTAAACAGAATATAGTATGAGGACCAACCCCTCTGTCCTAATGGACACTGGACAACATACAATACTCTGTATAAGTCCGCTGAGTCTAACAACTCTTTCACTGTATGTCGTAGGTTGAAAACTGTACTTATGGTTAAGAAGAATTACACCGCTGTTTAATTCTCCTTACCTAACCATCCACTGATATAGGTAAATGTCATCGACATAATATCAAAAGGTATATCTCACTCTATGAAAATAGACGTACAGATATATCAATTTGAAATTGGTGCACAACAGCGGATATTCAAAACCAAATATTTGCCGACCGGCAAACAGCCCAGGTGATCTCCTCAAATATCACCGATTACAATGAATCCCGATATAATGAGGATGATCACCCTATTCCCAACAACTCACTCCCACTCATCATCTGTAAAACCATACAGATGTGAGAATCAAACCTGGTAAATACATACCCTGGAGCAAGTGTCTAATCGGGAAATCAGTTTTCTTTTAACAGTACACAGTGAAACTGAAACATTGAAATGTTTCGATGGGGTATCCCGGTATTCTTAGTAATGCCTCTTCCATCATCCAGATTCACAACTATAACCTTATAATTCTTTGCCACCTCTCCAAATCCCTTTATATGTCTTTAGTCATTACCTTCTGTACACCCCTTTAGGCCAAATGGTTTTCTTCTTTCCCTACCGTTCGGCACCAGCCTATGGTTTGGAAGAAGACTATCCAATAAGCATAATGGGTGTACTGTCCTAATCCTAGGAGCACTCGCAATGCGAGAGAAGGTGAAGATAAAAGACACCTGAATGTACTTTATTCCTATTTCTCCTGAACCAGGATCCATCCCCGAACTGGAACAAGTTCCTTTCGAGTTCGTATATAACCATACGATGGATTATCCAATAAAATGGGATCTTGTAGTGATACGGAGTGTCCTGGAGAAATACAAAGATGATTTAGGATTGGCGAAGAAACATTTGGTTTGGTCGTGAATAGCAGTCGCAATTTACTTTGCCCTCCTACTAATCCCTTGCTTTGTCTGAACTTAATACCTTCTGTACACCGTTTAGGCTAACTGGTTTTCTTCATTCCCTACCGGTCGGCACCAGCCCATGGTTTGGAAGAAGACTATCCAATTTGCGTAATAGGCGTACTACTCCTAAACCAAGGAGTACTCGCAACCTGAGAGAAGGTGAAAAGAAAAGACAACTGAATAATCCTATCCGTTTTCTCCAGAACCAGAAACCATCCTCGAAGTCCTTCGAGTTCGTATATAACCATACGATGGTTTTATCCAATGGAAGTGGACGTTCGTAGCAATACGGGGTGTCCTGGAGAAAAGGGTAAAAGTAGGAGTGGCAATGAGGTTTGCAACTCTGACAATCCAAAAGCCAGTGTTAAGAAGGTTCGGTCAACTTGGTCTCTGAGTCGTAGTCTTGGGTCGGGTCAAAGGTCGCTGCCAGAGAGAGAGAGAAAAGAAACACTCAGCGTGCACTCTAACCTAGATCAGAATGGTTATCACTTAATCTAATCTGGAAACCTCCCACTGTACCTCAAAATTCTCCTCCAAACCTGAAAGAAGAATTAGTCGGGGTCACCCGAGGAGTAAACCAACTCATCAGTGGGAATCGGGATCCAACTCTCATCGCATGATAACGTGATGGAATCCGCTCACGGTATCACACTCCAGAAGGTATGCGCATATCTGGCAAGTTTCAGTACTTTTGAAACTCCCGATGTGATTTTTACCCCATGCTCTTATGACCTTGACTTTGGCCAACATATCATAAGTCACATGTCAAGTTCTACCCGTCATTCTCTAGGTTAATTTGAACCCACCCGTACATACCCTTGACTTTGGCCAAAATGGCAGTACGACTGTCCCAAACCAACGCATCTATCTATGCTGCATATGAATACCCCAATAGCTACCAATCACTGTGCCTTGACTTTGGCCAACATACACAGCTTGAATACTATTGACTACCCATATGAAACGACGGAGGGCTACGAATGGTTTCTGGCGAAAACCTTTAACGTAATGAACTTGATATCGTTGAAGGAACGGATAGCTTTTTAGAAAATATAGTGACGAAAACCTTTACTAAAGAGGTCACTCCCGGTGAAGGGATCTCGGCTCTTTCCCCGTAGAATGGGGTGCAGGATATTCCAAATGAATACCACGATGCAAAGCAAAAGTAATCGGCTATAGTGAAGTTAATGCCCTGACGCAAACTTCTGTCCAAGGGGTCACTCCCGGTGAAAGGATCTCGGCCCTTGCCTCGTCGACTGAGGAGCAGGATATTCCAAATGAATACCACGATGCAAAACAAAAGTGAACGTCCTTGCAATAACAGCTTTTTGAAAAGTGTTCCAACAACATCAGAATAGGTTTGTTTAACTTGCATTGATCCGAATCAACGCAGTCCCATCAATTGATCACACCACAAAGAACGAAAATATACTGACGTATGTATATGCCATCCGCATTCGCCACTGGGTCCCGTCATCACCCGTTAGGTTAGCTTACTAACGGCAGAGCGGGGACTGGACTAGCGCGGATGAAAAACATATACAACATCTACTAATATATATACCAATATATTATATTTCGCTCAAGGCGTGAAAAGAAATGCAACATCACAGAAATGTACAGCATCACAGAACAATACAGATATCTGGGATCCCCGGGTTTCACAGAGCCACTACTGAAACCCGACGTTCCCCTGGTCATGTGGATAGCCTGTGCAATGAAATCCTAGACCCCTACGGGCGCAGCAAGTCACCCGCCAAAACCTGAAGCGAGGCAGCCCCTTTCAGCTCCGTGAATGGACCACCCAGCACTCCATGGAATCCGGCAACTTGGGCACCCCTCCTGGGTCAACCTGTACCCCCTACGAGTGCGGCGAATAGCCCGCCAATCCTAGAGTGAAGCCCCCTCCGTCTCAATGCCATGAGATGCGGGCCTGTTGCCCTCTAGAACCCGGCCATCCGTGCACCCCACCGCTGGGTAATCCTAGTACAGAAAGTAAAATATACATACACCGGGTACATCGACCGCAACCAGGTCGTGCCCCAAAAAAATAATACAAACAGGCAGTGACGGCAGTCCACATGTCGGACGCTCGCCCCGCAATATCAAATGTACATATAAAACAAAACTGTACTAACATTGCATCCAGGCTATCCCCACGACCGATCCGCAACATCACAGCAAAATCACAAAACATCAACGTGAAAGTCACGTTCGCAAATCCGTCTTACCGGGCTATAGCAGTTAGACCGGATTTACCGATCAAGTGACATTCACGGTCGCAGATATAATGTAAACACTGTGAAAAATGTGTTTAAAATTTTCCGATTGACCAAAAATTAACAAGTGGGCCCCCAATCAAAACTGTAGCACTCACAGAAAACCTGGGCCCAATTTTAATATTCCAAAACCTATAATTAATCCCCTGAAGCCCACTGGAAAAAGATGGCCCACTGAAACCACTAGACTGCGGCGGAACCGCGGCCCAATAGAAGGGTGTGGCCGTGGTTCCGCGCTCTGTATGAGAGATCAGTGTGTCAAATTTTCCCAGAGTTCTTAGAACTCCCTGCACATCATTCTGAGATCACCTGAAAAAATTTTAGACTTCAAAAAATTTCAACAGAAACTGATGTGAAGGGAAAAATACGGTTTTTGGAATTTTGGTCGATCGGAACTGAAAAACACATCAAACGAAGCTAGACGAAGTTAATGGCGAGGCTCTGATACCACTGTAAGTGCACGGCGGCGCCCCGGCCGTCAATCCGACGCCGGAATGCGGAAGCGGTGATAAACTTACAGTTTTGCGGACTTAGCAAACCGGCACCACCGCGCACTAAACCCCGGATCGTGCCATTAAACTAGTCTAAGCTAACAAGAGGATGGGTTAGAGATATACCGACTGATCCGAGTCCTCCGGTCTTCATCTCCACTCCGATCTCCTCGCGTGATCTCCGTCCATCTCCTCCTCGTCGGAAAGGGCACCACATCGCCTGCATCTTTTACGGGCTCCCACCTCAATACCGAGGCAACTCGGGCGCGAAGCTGGCAAGTCGACGCGTCCAAGATTTGCTGTAGAATGTAGTGTAGAGTGTAGGTCTCACTTTGGGGTTGGTTGCCATAGATGGAGGAATGGTATATAGAAAATTGGTGCTTTCAATTTTCTAGCAATGGAATGAGATGAAGAATGATATACATAAAAATGAATCACTCTCATTTTTCTTTCTATCCCCTCAAGTGAAGTGGCCGGCCATCTTTTTTTAATGGAAATGGTGGAGGGATCAATTCTAATACAAGAGGGAGGTGATGGTAGTAGAACACAAGTGGTGACCACATCAAAAGACAAGAAAACATCAACCATGCTTACACCTTAATCACATCAAATCTCATTAATGCAAAAGCATGGATGAAAGATATCATAATGAATACATTTTCAAGAAACCCCCTCCACAACATGTTATTTGCACAATTGCAAATAACACCCTCCATCGGAAAAGTCCGGTCGGGAAAGAACAAAGGAAAACCGGCCGGAACGGAATGCAAACTGGCAACTCCATAAAACTGGTCCCGTAATAAATTACAGGAAAACTCCGATACTGTGCATACACACCCGCATCTGTATTCCGTCCGGATACAAATGCAATGAGACAAAATCTACACTGTACTATACTAGGATCCGGCTTAAACCAAAGCCGGCTAGTAATATCCGTCCGATCCTGATCAGTGCAATACCGCACGTATCTGATCGAACGCTGCCATATAACCATACGGCCACTAGTACAAAACTGTCCGATCCTGATCCGTGCAATACCGCACGTATCTGATCGGACCCTGCCATATCTCCATACGGCCTCTACAGCATTTCGCCCGAAAGCTTGAGTAACTGAAAGTGTGGTGGACTCTAAAGACTCGTCAATACTATGGCTGTGGATTTAACCACTAGCACGTCAGAGGTATAAGCCAATACGTGACGGGCCACCAGCTATTGACTAAAAAGGACGTCGATGAGCGAACTCATCCTGACACCCTACTGAGCCTGTCAGTGACAATATCCGTACAGTCCGGTCCGTTCGGCTATGAGTATCGCATGTCGGGCCTAGGGGGTTGGTAAAAGTCAGACCCCCAAAAACGGTACAAGTTGTGTCGGAGTGTAGCCCAGAACACCCTGAGATACTACTGGAATACCTACCAGTAAATCTCCTGCCTTGGCCAAGGTCTTCGTGTAATGGCTCTCCTAGACACAGCGCGACCTCACCCCCAATACCGGGAGAGACGAACCCCTGAAGATCCGCTCACTGCCTCCATGTGGCTCGGGACTGTACCCAACTAAAACCTGTTTGCACGACTCCTTTGAGCCGTGGTAGGGTAGTAATCAAAGTACAGTGGGAACTCACACGAGACAAATGACGATCCCCAAGTCGATGAACTAACCTGTACACATGTCACCAGGGAACTGCTATCTGACGTCAGGTATAAGACCAACTAGCATGTTCCCGGCGAGTCCTGTCCGGTGTACTCATAACCCAATGAGCACCTGTATACATCTTAGGTGAACCAACTGACACCAGTGGCTTGTGAGACCGGCCACCGCCCCTCGTCGGGGTCTCGACTGTATACACTAGTCTACTCTGGAGAATCAATGCCCTGTCTCGAATCTCCCACGACTAGGGACCTTTTAAGGATGTGCTTGTAGACCCCCAGCTCCCACTTATATGATTGCCCTCATACTGCTGGTGGTCAAGCAAGAATCCTAGGGGCTCTATCAGCGTGTAATAGCAACCTGTCAGGTCACCTAAAGCAGTACACGATGATAAAGGTAAACCAGATAGCATACTATCATCTCGAGTAAGACTGTTCTACCGGGATAGGTCCTCCCTCAATCATTGCAAACACGTGCCTGTGATCCAATAATTGACTCTGAGGGCACTATCTCCAACAGTATATTCGTTGTATCCTGTACTCTCCATCTACCACTTTCATGTATGACTTAGAGACTTGATGTGAGAACGATATTGTACATTATTTTGTGACTTGGAGGTCTTTTATGCAGTTTTATTTATATCGTCTTTTATTTCTTCGCTACGGCGTCGTATATCTGTTGTGGTGGTTGTTTTCCGCCTTTCGGCGTATGGCTTTGCTCCCGTTTGGGGATGCTTTATTTATATTTATGTTGTACCCATTTTTGGGGCTGGTTTTTACAAAGGAGGTGCTGCCAAAATTTTAAAGGAAATAAAGTTGGATTTTAAGGAAGTTGGGTTGATATTTCAAAGGTTTTGAAATTGCTATTCTCACTTACTGCTTTTGATGGTTTAGATTGCTGGATTTTTGACTTACTTAAATTGCGTTGGGCCTGTAGACGTTGCGTAGTTTAAGGGCCGTCACGTGCCAATTTCGGGTCGTGACAAAGTTGGTATCCGAGCGCTAGATTTTACCTTTAGGAGTGTAGGATGACCTTGGTATGATGGAGTAGGTAGCTGATGTTAGTGTATATGCCCTAGAGGCCATTACTGCATCATACTAGTATGTATATTACTTAATGGAAGCTTGGGATATTCACAGTTGTACAGACAATCTTGCTCAATATAGTAGTATGCTACTTGGTTTGTCTCTGCTTTAATGTGTACATGTGTGTTTATTTGTTATATCACCTATACGCATTAGTAGAGCCCTTAGGATCTTTGCTTGATTACCGGCGTTGTGATGGCGATCACACTCGTGGGGGCTGGGTAATCTACAAGCACATCCTTATACACGTCCCTGGTCATGGGAGTATCGAGTTAGGGCATCGATACTCCGGAGTAGACTAGCGTATGCGCTTCTCATCCCAGCACGGGAGGCGGTCTGTCCCACAGCCGTCGGTACGTCGTACTTGAGATAGTATGCGGGTGCTCGTTAGGTTACGAGTACACTGGACAGGACTCGTAGGGAACTGATGGTTAGTATTATACCTATCGTCAGTTATCAGTTCCCAGGTGACATGAGTACAGCTTAGTCCGCTGACTTGACACTGTCACTTCGCCTCGAGTGTGTTCCCACTGTTCTTTGATTACTACCCTACCACGGCTCTACTGAGTCGTGCAAACAGGTAGTAGTTGGGAGCAGTCCCGAAGCACTTGGAGGCAGTGACGGTTAGACAGGATTCGTCTCTCCCGGTATTGGGGGTTGACATCGCGCTGTGTCTAGGAGAGCCATTACACGAGTAGTCCCTGGCCAGGGCAAGCGGGATATACTGGTAGGTTTCCAGTGTTATCTCAGGGTGTTCTGGGCTTCACTCCGACACGACTTGTACCGCTATTAGGGGACTGATGTTTACCGCCCCCTAGGCCCGCCATGCGATGTATCAGACGAACAGACCGGACTGTACGGAGATTGTCACATACAGGCTCAGTAGGAGTTCGGATGGGTTTACCTCATCGGCCTTCTTATCGACATCTACCTGGGGACCGTTACGTACAGCTAGTGCCGCTTGCGGTCTGTGGTTAAACCCACTGCCAGCGTAGTGTCGAGTCTTTAGAGTCCCACACAGAGAGTTTCCCTGCACTGAGCGAAACGTGTAGAGGCCGTATGGTTTTACGGCAGGGTTGCGATCACTTACGTACACTTGTGTGCGTGCGGTGTTCGGGCAGGCAGTACTAGTGGGCTTTGGTTTAAGCCGGATCCTAGTATTGCACGGATGGATTTGTTTTGTCTTCTGTGCATCCGCATTCTACGGAATACGGATGCAGGTGTGTATGCACAGTTTTCCGGAGCGGGGAAGGAGGAGGTGCCTCATTAGGGTTTTGGCAGTTGGTTCGGCCAAAACCGTTATGTGGCAGGCTCATTAAGGTTTTGACAGTTGATTCGGTTAAAACCATTTTGAGGCGGACTCATTAGGGTTTTGACAGTTCGTTTGGTCAAAACCATTATGAGCCGCGGATATCATTTACTAATCCTTTTAGTGATAATTTTATGATGGCTAATTGCATTGACCATTTGACCCCGTTGACCTCTCTTGACTTTGTTGACCGGTTGACCGTGTTGACCATTGACTTTCAAGAGGGATCTACATTCTTCTTTTCATTTTCTTTTTCTTTTGGATTATGATAATGGTCATTTCAATGTAGCCATCAAACTTTATCTTGATGGGATTAGTAATGATGTTGTTTTTACATTATTGCAACCATGGTTACTTTTCTTGGTATCATAATTTCTTTCTCATTCTCTCTCTTGTTTTTCAAGTGAGAAGAAAAGAAATGAACCATGGTTGTTGCTCCTCCTTCTTCTTCCTCCTCTTGATTCATCTTTTGATCTCATGTATTGAGAGATAAAGATCCCACAAAGACAAAACCATCCATTGATCATTTCTACACAATCTAGGGCTTCTAGATTAGCAATCTCTTTGCCCTAGTTACCTCGGCTCGAGGTGGAGCTCGGTGCACATCTCTCGGGTGGATCGTCTTCGACTCAAGGAGGCCGCGGAGGTGACCAAAGTCCGGATCAACCCTCGGACCAAGCAAGGAGAAGAACAAGAAGAAGAGAAGGAGTTCAAGTTGAGTGACCAAAGTCCGGATCAACCCTCGGAGCAAGCAAGGAGAAGAACAACAAGAAGAGAAGTAGTTCAAGTTGAGGTATAACCCCTAACCGAGTAGATAAATCTCTAGTTAGGATGCTAGTGTATTGTTTATCAAAGATCCGGCTTTTACGGTCCATGTTGCCAAGTCCAGAAAAATTTTTGTTTTACCGTTTCCGCAAACCCGAAAGTACCGGGAGAAGTAACGTGGACCTAACAGTGGTATCAGAGCCTAACTAAACACACCCTAGCATGTTAGCAAAGTATTTAGAATATCGACCGGACGAAAAACCGCAAAATCACCCCGAAAAATTCAGTTTCTGCCGATTTTCAGATCTGTTCCAAAAGTAATAAATTATGCACTAAAAATTGGCTCAGGCTTTTTTTAGAAAAATGCAAAAATTTAATCACCCAACTCGACTAAACCGCCGCGGTTCCGTGGCATAAGCGCGGTTCCGCGGCATAAGCTTGCTTATGCCGCGGAACCGCGGCCAGTTTAGCTCCGTTTGGGGATCTCTTTTTTGCAGTTTTCTTAGATGGGTATTTTGGGATTTTTGGTATATGACTTTTCTGCCCAGATTTTCCAGAAAGCAAAATTTGTTTTTGGGGCTCAAAATCCGTATTTTTGGTCGATGTTCTGTAGACTTTGGCTAATGGTTATATCTGTAATGTTATATGTGTATTGAACGTCTACTAATCGCTATACGTCGATTAGTGGGGGTTATACATATCTGTGATCTGTGTTGATGATGGTTTGTGTATATGAACTCGTTGGATTGTCGCGGATGAATAGCCGGGATGGATGTGAGATGAGAGTTTCTTTTTCTTTCATTCATGTAATAAATTTGTAAATTGATGTAATATTATTTGTATGGCCGCACAACCGGGTCGGGGTTGTAGCCGTCATTGTATAATTCTTTTTACTGTTTTTTGCTCCTAGGATAGACCCATGGAGGGGGTGCACAAACTACCGGGTATCTCGAAGTGTCGAGTGGCCTACTCATGGCGTTGAGGGAGGTTGCTTCGCTTCGGGTACTTGGCGGGTAGTTTGCCGCACCCATAGGGGTCTTGGGTGGGGTTTTGGCTATTCATCGCGACTGTGTAATCCGCTTTTCGTTGCAGGCTCGAACGAATCGTGGGTTCCTAGTATATCCAAAGTGTTCATCTGTGATCTGGATTGGCTATCATTGCTGTATATCTATATATAATAACTATTTAGACGTTGCTTATGTTTTACAGCCGCGCTAGCCCAGCCCCCGCTCTGTCGTTAGTTAAGTAACCTAACGGGTGATGACGGGGCCCCGTGGCGAATGCGAATGGCATAAGCGTATGTCATATTTTGGTTGTTTTCTGCAATGGTAGGATTTAAATGATGGGACGCATTAAAAGAACTAATGCAAGAAAATAAACCTAAAAGACGTTGTTGGAACAAGTTTTTTCAAAAAGCTGTTATTACAAGGACGTTCACTTATGTTTTGCATCGAGGTATTCGGTTATGAATGCCCAGCACCTCAGTCGACGAGGCAAGGGCTGAGATCCCTTCATCGGAAGTGACCCCTTGGACAAAAGTTTGCGTCAGGGTAATAACTTCACTATAGTCGATTATTCTTGCTTTGCATCGAGGTATTCAGTTTGGAATATCCTGCACCTCATTCGACAAGGAAAGAGCCGAGATCCCTTCACAGGGAGTGACCTCTTTAGCAAAAGTTTTCGCCACTATATTTTCAAAAAGATTACCATGTTCCTTCAACTACATCAAGTTCATTACGTTAACGGGTTTTTCGCCAAAAACCCAGCCGTAGCCCTCCGTCGTTTCAGATAATTAATACTTAGTATTCGTGCTGCGTTTGTTGATTATTCGTCAAGACACAGTGAAAGGTAGCTGAGTAATAATTCTCTGTTGCACTGATAGATGCGATTGGTTAGGACGGTCGCATGATTTTGTTGATTATTCGTCAAGGATCATGCGGGCGGGTCTAATGCAATCCTGGATAACGACGGGTTGAACTTGACTAGGACCTTTTGATTTGTTGATTATTCGTCAAGGTCACTTGGGTCCTAGGGGCAAAAACCACATCGGGAGTTTCAAGAGTACTGAAACTTGCAGATTTAGCATACCTTCTGGAGTGTGGTGACTAGAGTGGATTCCATCTAGGTTATCACACAATGACAGTTGGATCCCGATCCCACTGATGAGTTGGATTACTCTCGGGAGATTATTTCACTTAACGATCAATGCTATAAACCTAGTAGGTGTCTAGAAAGGTGTTAGCGGGGCTACGCCCCCAGGGAAAAGAGGTTCTTAAATTAAGGAACTTCGCGAAAGCGTTGGAAAACCTCCCTCGAAGTACCGACACTAGCCTGGCTGAAAGGTTAAGCAAGTATTGTGACGTGAATTAAAATCCCGACTAGTTCTTCTTTTAAAAGGTTTTAGGAAGAATTTGAGGAAACGGTGGGAGACATCCTGGTTAGATAAATTAATAAACCAATCTAATCTTGCAAGAGCGCACGCTGAGTGTTTCTTTTCTCTCTCTCCAGGTAGCAACCTTTTCACGCCCTAATCAAGATAATAAAATGTATCGCTTGACCGATCCGAATTCTTATTCGGGACTGGGGAAAGTTGGTTCAGCTCTAACTTGTGACAACAGTCATGAGTATGAGAATGGGAAAGGGGATTGTATGGATTTCCAGGATACCCAGTTGAAGAAGAAGTATGGTTTTGCATCTACTTCAGGTGTTCTTGTAATTGAGAACTGTTTTACGGTCAGCCCTACCTCCTGGGTACTTGATACCGGATCAGGATCTCATATCTGTAATTTATTGCAGGGACTGAGAAAAAGTAGGAAAGTTGCACCGGGTGATATGTCGCTCAGAGTAGCGAACGGAGCACAAGTTAATGTGGCAGCCGTCGGTGAATATCACCTAGTATTGCCAAATGGCAAGACTATGATTTTGAACGATTGCTACTATGTACCCTCCATGGTTTGCAACATCATATCAGTTTCTTTACTCGATAAAGATGGATATAACTTTGTTCTTGACAAGAATATCATGAACATTTACCTTCATAAGGTACTGGTTGCAGAGGGTACACTGTGTAATGGTATCTACGTTCTAAATCAGAATACAGTTCTCAATATACAAAACACGCGCAAGAGGAAGAATTCAGATACGAATGAATCCTACTTGTGGCATTGTAGACTTGGTCATATCGGAGAGAAAAGACTGAGTAAGTTACATAAAGATGGACTCTTGAATGCGTTCGAGTTTTCATCTTATAAAACTTGTCAGTCCTGTCTCAAAGGGAAGATGACCAAATCTCCGTTCACCGGACATGGAGAAAGAGCAGCAGAGCTCTTGGGACTCATACACAGTGATGTATGTGGTCCGATGTCTACACATGCAAGGGGTGGGTTCTCCTACTTCATCACATTCACTGACGATCTCTCTAGGTTCGGATATGTGTATCTGATGAAACACAAATCTGAAGCTTTTGAGAAATTCAAGGAATTCAGAAAGGAAGTAGAGAACCAGATTGGCAAAAGTATCAAGATCCTCCGGTCTGATAGAGGAGGGGAGTACTTAAGCACGGAATTCCTAGATTACTTAAAAGAGAATGGTATTCTCTCTCAGCTTACTCCTCCTTATACACCACAGCACAACGGTGTATCGGAGCGGAGGAATCGTACCCTATTGGATATGGTTTGCTCCATGATGAGTGGTGCTGAGTTACCTCTTTCATTCGGGGACATGCGCTTCAGACAGCGGCATACCTTTTGAATCAAGTTCCTTCCAAATCTGTGCCTAAAACTCCGTATGAAATATGGAGCAGTAAGAAACCATGTCTTAAGTTTATTAAGATATGGGGTTGTCCGGCCTATGTGAAAACACAGAAACCGGACAAGCTAGAGGCACGGTCAGTTCTGTGTAAATTTGTGGGATATCCTAAAGACTCACTAGGATATCTGTTCTACCACACTGAGGAACAGAAGGTGTTTGTATCTCGCCACGCTACCTTCTTAGAAAGGGAGTTTCTTGCAAAAGAAACTAGTGGGAGTTCGGTAGAACTGGAAGAAATTCAGCGACCACAAAATGTAACTGAAAATTTGGAGGAACCGCTAGATTCAATAACCCCAAACGAACCTCAGCCACTCCGCAGATCTGGTAGGATTTCTCATCCGCCCGAGAGATACTACGGTTTTCTCATTGACGGGGATCGAGAGGATTGCATCTTGGAAGAAGATGACCCTACCAGTTTCAGGCAGGCCATTATCAGTAGGGACTCTGATAAGTGGCAGGAAGCAATGCAATCCGAAATGGAGTCCATGTACGCCAATAAGGTGTGGACCTTGGATATTGCTCCACCTGGGGTAAAACCCGTTGGATGCAAATGGATCTGCAAAAGGAAAATTGGTGTAGATGGGCAGGTGGAAACCTATAAAGCTAGACTCGTTGCAAAAGGTTTTCGTCATAGACCTGGTTTGGACTATGATGAAACTTTTTCTCCGGTGGCTATGCTCAAATCCATTCGGATCCTACTTGCCATTGCTGCCTTCCATGACTATGAAATCTGGCAGATGGATGTTAAAACGGCTTTCCTAAACGGTTGTTTGGAAGAGTGCGTTTACATGGATCAACCAGAAGGTTTCGTAGACAGTGGGAGCAGCGGGAAGGTGTGCAAGTTGCTTAAATCCATTTATGGATTAAAGCGGGCATCACGGAGCTGGAACATCTGTTTTGATGAGGTAATCAAGGAATTTGATTTCATCAAGAATGAAGATGAACCCTGTATCTATAAGAAGATTGTAGGACGAACTGTCGTATTCCTAGTCTTGTACGTGGACGACATTCTTTTGATAGGAAATGATATTCCTATGCTACAATCGGTCAAGCTATTTTTGTCACAAAGGTTCTCCATGAAGGACCCGGGTGATGCCTCGTACATTCTGGGGATCAAGATCTATAGAGATAGATCCAAGAGACTACTGGGACTTTCGCAGTCCAGGTACATAGAGACCGTACTAAAGAGATTTAGTATGGAGGATTCCAAGCGCGGTAACATACCCGCATTGCACGGAATTACCCTCTCCAAGAAGATGTCTCCTAAGACTGACGAGGAGAGGGTTCGCATGAGCACTATACCCTACGCTTCGGCGGTAGGATCTATAATGTATGTGATGCTATGTACAAGACCAGATGTAGCTTACACGCTGAGCGCGGTAAGCCGGTATCAGTCAGACCCAGGGGAGGACCACTGGACAGCAGTGAAGAACATTCTCAAGTACCTGAGAAGGACTAAGGAGATGTTCCTGGTTTACGGTAATGGAGACCTCAGGGTCGAGTCCTTTACCGATTCAAGCTTCCAGAGTGACAAAGATGACAGAAAGTCTGTCTCAGGTTTTGTGTTTACCCTCAACGGAGGGGCAGTATGTTGGAGGAGTTCCAAACAGGATACCGTCGCAGACTCGACGATGGAGGCTGAATACATTGCTGCAAGCGATGCCGCAAAAGAGGCGGTCTGGATAAAGAAGTTCATTAGTGAACTTCAGGTGGTTTCGTCCATTGTTGACCCAATACCTTTGTATTGCGATAACAATGGGGCTATAGCTTTAGCGAAGGAACCAAGGTCCCATCAGAAATCCAGGCACATCTTAAGGCGGTATCACCTGATCAGGGAGATCATTGATCGCCAGGAGATCGAGGTGCGGAGAGTGGACACAAAGGACAACACAGCGGACCCATTCACGAAGGCCTTACCCCAGACTCAGTTCGAGCGGCTGATCGAGATGATAGGTCTTCGATACGCCAGTACATGGCCTTAGTGCAAGTGGGAGATTGTTAGTGTATATGCCCTAGAGGCCATTACTGTATCATACTAGTATGTATATTACTTAATGGAAGCTAGGGATATTCACAGTTGTACAGACAATCTTGCTCAATATAGTAGTATGCTACTTGGTTTGTCTCTGCTTTAATGTGTACATGTGTGTTTATTTGTTATATCACCTATACGCATTAGTAGAGCCCTTAGGATCTTTGCTTGATTACCGGCGTTGTGATGGCGATCACACTCGTGGGGGCTGGGTAATCTACAAGCACATCCTTATACACGTCCCTGGTCGTGGGAGTATCGAGATAGGGCATCGATACTCCGGAGTAGACTAGCGTATGCACTTCTCATCCCAGCACGGGAGACGGTCTGTCCCACAGCCGTCGGTACGTCGTACTTGAGATAGTATGCGGGTGCTCATTAGGTTACGAGTACACTGGACAGGACTCATGGGGAACTGATGGTTGGTATTATACCTATCGTCAGTTATCGGTTCCCAGGTGACATGAGTACAACTTAGTCCGCTGACTTGTCACTGTCACTTCGCCTCGAGTGTGTTCCCACTGTTCTTTGATTACTACCCTACCACGGCTCTACTGAGTCGTGCAAACAGGTAGTAGTTGGGAGCAGTCCCGAAGCACTTGGAAACAGTGACGGTTAGACAGGATTCGTCTCTCCCGGTATTGGGGGTTGACATCGCGCTGTGTCTAGGAGAGCCATTACACGAGTAGTCCCTGGCCAGGGCAAGCGGGATATACTGGTAAGTTTCCAGTGATATCTCAGGGTGTTCTGGGCTTCACTCCGACACGACTTGTACCGCTATTAGGGGACTGACGTTTACCGCCCCCTAGGCCCGCCATGCGATGTATCAGACGAACAGACCGGACTGTACGGAGATTGTCATATACAGGCTCAGTAGGAGTTCGGATGGGTTTACCTCATCGGCCTTCTTATCAACATCTACCTGGGGACCGTTACGTACAGCTAGTGCCGCTTGCGGTCTGTGGTTAAACCCACTGCCAGCGTAGTGTCGAGTCTTTAGAGTCCCACACAGAGAGTTTCCCTGCACTGAGCGAAACGTGTAGAGGCCGTATGGTTTTACGGAAGGGCTGCGATCACTTACGTACACTTGTGTGCGTGCGGTGTTCGGGCAGGCAGTACTAGTGGGCTTTGGTTTAAGCCGGATCCTAGTATTGCACGGATGGATTTGTTTTGTCTTCTGTGCATCCGCATTCTACGGAATACGGATGCAGGTGTGTATGCACAGTTTTCCGGAGCGGTGAAGGAAGAGGTGCCTCATTAGGGTTTTGGCAGTTGGTTCGGCCAAAACCGTTATGTGGCAGGCTCATTAGGGTTTTGACAGTTGATTCGGTCAAAACCATTTTGAGGCGGACTCATTAGGGTTTTGACAGTTCGTTTGGTCAAAACCATTATGAGCCGCGGATATCATTTACTAATCCTTTTAGTGATAATTTTATGATGGCTAATTGCATTGACCATTTGACCACGTTGACCTCTCTTGACTTTGTTGACCGGTTGACCGTATTGACCATTGACTTTCAAGAGGGATCTACACTCTTCTTTTCATTTTCTTTTTCTTTTGGATTATGATAATGGTCATTTCAATGTAGCCATCAAACTTTATCTTGATGGGATTAGTAATGATGTTGTTTTTACATTATTGCAACCATGGTTACTTTTCTTGGTATCATAATTTCTTTCTCATTCTCTCTCTTGTTTTTCAAGTGAGAAGAAAAGAAATGAACCATGGTTGTTGCTCCTCCTTCTTCTTCCTCCTCTTGATTCATCTTTTGATCTCATGTGTTGAGAGATAAAGATCCCACAAAGACAAAACCATCCATTGATCATTTATACACAACCTAGGGCTTCTAGATTAGCAATCTCTTTGCCCTAGTTACCTCGGCTCGAGGTGGAGCTCGGTGCACATCTCTCGGGTGGATCGTCTTCGACTCAAGGAGGCCGCGGAGGTGACCAAAGTCCGGATCAACCCTCGGAGCAAGCAAGGAGAAGAACAACAAGAAGAGAAGGAGTTCAAGTTGAGTGACCAAAGTCCGGATCAACCCTCGGAGCAAGCAAGGAGAAGAACAACAAGAAGAGAAGTAGTTCAAGTTGAGGTATAACTCCTAACCGAGTAGATAAATCTCTAGTTAGGATGCTAGTGTATTGTTTAGCAAAGATCCGGCTTTTACGGTCCATGTTGCCAAGTCCAGAAAAAATTTTGTTTTACCGTTTCCGCAAACCCGAAAGTACCGGGAGAAGTAACGTAAACCTAACAGCTGAAGCAGAGTAACGTAGTGTGTCTATGTCCGCGGCATACTCACGACACGGTACTCCACCTAAAGTGACCTAAGTACTAATTACTTGAAATTCTTTTCTTGATGATACATATCTTTGTGATTCGATTTCCATGTTCTTATCGAATCCTTTTCCATTTATAGCCTTTGCCGCCGATGACTATGAGGACTCAGAGAGGTGCAGTGAGGGCCGAGGTCAGAGTTGACTCGTTTGGGACGAGGATTGACCAGGATGGTACGCTCGCTGTACAGGAGCAGATGGATCCGCCTTCGAGAGATCGTCTCGCTAGGCTTGAGGCTGAGATCCAGGACTTGCGCCAGACGATGAGGTTTTTGGTTGAGGCCAGTAGAGCACAGCGACAGGAGGTTGCCACCCCTGTTACCTAGTTGTTCCTTACGGTCAGTACACAACATTTCGTCACCTACACAACACCAGTGGATGCAGCCTTAGCTGACGAGGCACGTCTTCCAGAGACTTTGGTAGTTTGAGGACCGAGGAAGGCTAGTACAGGTGAGTCAGCCCCGAGACAGAGGTTCAGTCGCCGAGATAGATTTCGTGACCGTCGCGGGAGTAGCAGAGGCGTAAGACGAGGTCAGTCGCTCAGCTCTCATCCCCAGGAGGGTCAGCAGTCATCGCGTGGATGTTTCTGGTGTGGGAGCCTTCTTCACCTCATCAGGAATTGTTCCTTAGCACCGCGTTAGACTCGTGTTCGGAGAGGTCGTGGTCATGAAGGATTCGCTCAGAGGGGACAGTTTGGCAGAGGAGGAGTTCAGCCAGTTGCGGGTAGGGGGCAGACACGAGAGTTTGCTTCTACTCATCGGGACGCGCGGGCGTCCAATGCAGTGTTTTCAGGTATTCTTAATTCGTATGTTCTTTTGATACACTTGTTTGTTTTACACACTTTGTGCCATGGTTAGGCCAAGAGTTGTGTTAGCTAGATCAGCCGTTTGTTGTGTTAATTTCTATCAGCGATTCTTTGTTGTGCGACACGTGTTTCGGTCGTGTGCCAATCGGATAGGAGATAGAGATTCGTCCGTCGTTGTGATCCTTCTAGAGATGTTGGATTTGACGTTCTCCTGGTCACGGACTGGTTAGTTACGTGCCAGGCGTCTATGGATTGCCGCGAGAAAACAGTCAGGTTTTGTTTTCTCGGCAAGTCAGTTCTTATTGTGCAGGGGGACAGTGGTGCCGCCCATCACAGCTTGAATTCAGGCTTTTCGCTAGTCGGCTTTTTAGGAGAGGATGTCGAGGATTCTTGGTTTCATTCGTGATACCAGAGCCACAATGGAATTGTTGAACCGGGTTCCTATCGTGCGAGAGTTTTCCGATGTTGTTCCAGATGAACCAGTGGAGCATAGGGAGCTTAAGGATCTGCTGCAGAGTTGCTTGTAAGGGGGCTTATGCGTCTGAGTGTTTCGCTTCGGGGAGCTCCTATTCTGTTCGTCAAGGAGAAGGACGGCAGTTGAGGTTGTGCATTGATTGATCATCAATTGAACCGACTTACGGTGCAGATAGGTATCATTTACCTCGCATTGACGATTTCTTGATCAGCTCCAATGTGCGAGACATTTTTCTAAGTTTTTTTGGGATCAGGTCATCATTGGTTGTGGGTTTGGAGTGATGTCATTCTGAAGACTGCTTTTATGCGCGCTACGGGCGGTATGAGTTTTGGTGGTGTCGTTGGACTCACCAATACCCTAGCAGCATCCATGGATGTGATGAACCAGATTTCTTCAGGCCGTTCCTCGACCAGTTGATTATTGTGTTATTGATGACATTCTTGTCTTTTCCAAGAGTCGTGAGGAGCGTAAGCAGCACTTGAGGATTTGTTTTGCAGACATTGGTAGAGCACCAAATGTTTTCTAAATTCTCGGAGTGTTCCTTCAGGCTTGATTGTGTTGACTCCTAGGTCTTGTAGTTACGGGAGACGGTTTTCGTATGGTCCCGAGGAAGATCGAGGCCGTACAACTTTAGCTTAGACTTGTGTACGGGATGGAGGTCCGCAAATTTTTGGGCTTAGCAGGTTTTTACCGTTGTTTCGTGCAGGATTGCTTGCATATCGCGGCACCGTTTACTGGACTGACTGGGAAGGAGGTTCTTTTTTATTTGGACTGAGACATGCGTGCAGAGTTTTCAGCAGTTGAAGACTCGGTTGACGACTGCACCAGTTCTTTCCTTGTTTTCTGGTTCGGGCGACTTTGTTGTTTAACTGTGATGTTTCGCGAGTGGGGCTCGATTTTGCGTTGATGTGGCATTATAGAGTTATTGCTTTTGCTTCCCGACAGTTGGAGGAAGTACGAGCAGGATATCCCACTCATGATCTAGAGATGGCCGCGGTGGTCGTGCGTTGAAGATGACATTACTTGTGCGGAGAGTTGATCGCACGCCGAGAGCGTGTCGGATGTTCAAAGTTCTAAAGTATAACCGCGATCAGGACGGTGTCGCTATGCAGCTAGCCGGTTGAGCACTGGTCGATCCACAGGGAGATGGTTGTATGTCCGTTCGAGTTTTAGACGAGTCAATAAAGAATTTGTATGTGTTTGTTCAAACTAACCTATGTGTTTTATATGCAAGTATGAAGTTGTTAAGAAAAAGATACGAAATTGTAAGCTAAAGAAATCCGTACTCAAAACCTTTGAGCCGAGTCTTGACCAATTGAAGCTAGAGCAATCGGCAACAACGTGGATTAGGGGATTTAAGCACGGTATTCATGGAATCCGGCTTATTTACCCTTGTCCTTCCGTTCTTGTCTCTTGCTTTCGCCTCCGGCCAAACCGAACGCAACCGGTCGCGGTTAGGAATCACCGTTACCTTGGTAGGGTAGGGTGCCTAACGGAGCGCTTGCGTAACGTTTGGGCGGAGTTCAATAGAAAATAACGGGAAAAGAAAATGAGCAAAGAAACATTAACTTACAATACCGTATTTGTTCTTAACAACGATAATTACAATCATTCACAAAAACGAACCAAAAAAAGAGAATGAAAAGAACAAAGAAAAGAAAAGATTACAAGTAAGTAAGGGCATGGAATTTAAAGTGCAAGAAAGTAAAGCATGAATGTAAAGCAAGTAATAAAAAGCAAGAAAGAAATAAGCAAGAAAATAATTACAAGAACACTAGAACTCAAGACAAGCATGGGATCAATAGCCAACCCTTAAACTTGCAAGCTCAATCAAGAGATTGCAAGATCAAGAGAAGGGTAAAGAACTCATGTGAAATGAAGCACTAATTCCATAAGAAGATACAACCCTTGAAATCAATAACAAACCCTTAAACTTTCAAGCTCAATGAAGAGGTTGAAAGATCAAGAGAAAGCAATGATCTCAAGGGAAAGTTAAATAAAAGAGAATGATACAAAAACCCTCATCTTCATTGATCTTCCACTCAAAAAGCTCTCACTACAATTTTCATGGAGAAAAGAATGAAGAAGAAGAAGAAGACTAAACTACACTAAATCCTACAAAAGAGGCATAAGAAGTTAACACCTTTGCTTGGCTCAGATCTGGGGTATTTATAGGAAGGGAACTGGAAACCTAGGGCAACAATCTGCCACTACAGGAAAAGACCAAACAGCCCCTGAAAATTCATCACCTGAGGAGCCAGTACGGCCGCGTTTCCGCGGCCTAAGCAGTCTTATGCCGCGGAAACGCGGCGGTTTAGAGGAGTTGGCTCCTCGGGTTTTGGGTGCTTCCCTGGTTTGCTGTCTTATGCTGTTATACATATACCAAATTTCAAATTGCTTTCACAATTGCTTCAGATCTGCAATGGTCCAAAATGGCATCAAAGATAATACTTTTGACATTTTCTCCCTCGAGCTCCGCGCACCCATTGATTCTTGTGCTGCCCCCCTCGTGCTCTGTGCTTGTCCGAGACACGAATGACCACTGTCATATGTCTTGTCTCTGGAACTGGTACTCGGCACTGGACGGATATGGATGACCGGAACCCGGCTTTTATCTGCTGTCAACAGATGTTCTGTATTTTGGTGTAACTGTGGAGATTTTGTATTAATTGCGTTATTTTGGACAAGAAACCTGTGGCCTATAAATATGTAGCAAACACAGATTAAAAGCACCTACCTATAAACAAACGAGCGTAAGAATGGGCGGTATAAAATATAATATTCTGGTATGAACAAATACCCACAAACATAACTTTTGCTCGTCCCGAGCAAAACCAATTATTCACAAAAATAAACTCCTAACCGCACTTTCGCAGGGAACGTGATTGCACTAAGCGTGTGCAACAAGCCGTTAAATCTCTAGGTGTCCCTAGTAGGAGGAGTGTTGTCTCCTGAGGGTTTTCAGCGGATACTACCCACAAAATCCCGTCAAGCTAGTGTCATAAGTTAACATCGACTCTACTCCTACAGTTTAGTGTTTACGTTAGAAACTCTGTCATCCTAAGTTAGAAATATCCAACCCTTATTTTTCACACCTCCTATCTATTTAACCTTAGATCTTATACGTTCCAAAAAAGTTTAGAAAGATGTTGGTATCACCTGAGTTTTCCTTCTAAAGTGCGGTCTTAAATCAGGGATTTTTATTAACTTTACAGAAAATAAAAGTCTTATTCTTCATTTCTATCTTTTATCCAAACATTGATTGTATACCCCTACATGTGTGTATATTTACACCCCTACACTCAAGAATTCAATTCAAGCTATAATACCCTTACCCTAATACCTAATACCTAATACTACTTCTTTTCATTAAGGATGGACGGAGTTGCTCACACACCTTTCATGCGACTATTAATGCTTCTTGAGGCACTAACGACCGATTACTGAATGTGTGAACTTTAAAGCGTAAATAGCAGTTTCCAGGTCTTAACTTTATTCTATTTTTTCTTTTTCTTTTTCTTTTTCTTTTTCTTTTTCAAGACCGGATATATTTTTCAACATGCTCTTTTGGTGTTTAGCTTTAAATCCCGTTTTTTCTTTCATACTAGGCTTTCAGGCAAGAGTATTTCTAGGTATCCTCTACTATCCCAAGTTTCAAGCTGCGTGTAAGTGCAGTTTGTAGGGTATATACTTTCTAAATTTGAACTTAAGAAAAGAAACTATTTTTCAGACTTAACCTTCAGTAGAGCTTCAATACTTTCCCTTCATCTTGACTTAACTCAAGAACTGAACTCAAGATTGCCTATTTCTCAAAAAAAATCTGTAAGGACGTATACTTACCAAAGTTAGACAGAATAAGGGTTATTTTTAGGATTTTCAATTCCTAAGCCTAGAATTTAGTTATTTCTAATATATCAACTAAACTTTCAGAATAAAAATCTAAGTTATCCTATTAGCTAACTTGACGACAAAGTCTTTATATTTTGGAAAAAATTTCGATTTTTGTGGGTTTTTAATAAGGTATGCAAATGCAAAATATACAAATGAATGCGAAGCAAGAAAGCTTACCGAGCACACCCCCAAACTTAAATGTGACAGTGCCCTCACTGTCAGGCTATACCAAGAGGGTCAAAATTGTCGGTGCTCTCCCTAAAAACAATTTATATACAAAACAAAAAGGAAAAAATATATACAAAAAAGGTGGCCCCCCCAAACTTAAGTAAAACAGTGTTTCCACTGTTAAGCGTTGAAATTCAGGGTTAGGGGGGAAAGAGAACAGTATCAAGCTATACAAGGCCTTACACAGGCCAAAAGTTACTACCAACCATTCAAATATTTTATCTCTATAATGTGCTGGTTGGTGAAAGAAGGCGTAGAGAAAAGAAATGGAGAATACGCGAGACCGTATGGAGATAGAAGTGGTATACGGTCTCGGTATATGAGAAGAAGAAGAAGAATGGCGGAAGGGAAAAAGAAGTGGAGTACGAACTTGAGGGTGCAATTGGAGTAAATAGATTAGCACAATTTGTGATGACCGATGTGTAAAAAGCGATTGTGCTAATCTATCAACCCGTCGAGAAATGAGGTCAAATCCCTCAAGATTCGTAAGAAACCATGGGTATGCCGAACTTGGTAAACCAGACACAGGAAGTGAAAATGATACGGTTTCTTGCAAGGTCGGAACGATGGAAAGGATGGAGGGAAGTGGTTGAGGAAGGGTATCGGTTAAGGGTTCTGGAGGGTGTACACAGTCAGTGAAAGGAACAGGATGAATTGGAAAATCCGACTCATCAATTAAAACTGGTTCATCCTCAATATTCTCCTCAAAATTTAGCACATCCATGCACTTCTCTTCAAAATCCAGACGCATATGGGGTTCGCGAAAAACATTTAATGACTCAGGATGATGAATCGGAGAGAAAAACTCAATCAAATCTACGGGTTCATCATCCAAAATAGTCCCAGCGTCAATATCCTTAATCAAGTGAAAGTCAATTTTCTCAGACACCTCATCAAAAGCATGGATTTCAATCAATTTTGGTTCTAAGATGGTGGTGTAGAGGTCAAAAGGTTTGGGATTGGTTTCACTTGGCAAGGTCCCTTCACAATCTGGCAAATCAAACACTACAAAGTCGCACAACTCATTAATCATTCTATCTTCAATCGGTGAATCGTTGGGAACACTAGATAGATATTCAAAACTGGAGTTGTGGGATTCAAGTTGAAACGGGTAGGCTTGATTCGGAAGGGGGTACATCTCACTCGCTCCACTCAAATTCTCAGCCTGTCCTACCGCCTCATCATACATTGGGAAATTATGAGCTAGTTGGAAACTAGCTACCGGGTCAGTATGTTGTACGAGAGCGGCCATGGACGCATTCAAACCCATCATCTGTTGGCTTGACGCTACCCTAAAGTCTTCCAACGACTGTTCTAGACTAAACATTGGTTGTGAAGGGGTTTCAGTAAAAGATTCAAAGTTGTTTGGATACTGAAAACTCCCAAATGGCGGTTCTGATGCAATGTCTAGGGAAGGTATAAAAGTAGGGTAGGATTGGTAGGAATTGAATGGCTGGACAGGAGCAGGATCAACATTTGGATAGGATGGTGAATGGAATTGTTGATCCCAAGAATTTGAAGTGGTGAAAGGAGTGAAAGATCGGCTACGAGATTGTTCAATACGTTCTGCAATAGACATAGGTCTTGGAGTTGCAACATGACTCGAAGAAGGGGTATCAACGTAAGAAGGGGTGAATGTATGAAATGGATGATACGAAGTGGATTGCGGAGTCAAATTGTTGGTCCTAGACGCGTCTATCCGATCTCTCAATGAAATTTTGGGCATGGAGGGGTCGTTCGAAGTTTGGCCAAAGCAAGAACCGTAAGAAGTAATGTCTGGTTGTGGGTACCAAAGTTCGGCAAGAGTTTTTCGAGGTGGGGTACCCATGATATGAAGAGAGAGAAAGAAAGGTAGAGAAAAGGAGGGGAAAAAGAATGTGATATTTTTTTTTTATTAAAAGAATGAAATATACACACAAAAAAAAATATGGACAAAAACAATCAGGACACAAAAATACTACACACCTAATCGTTCTAGGGTTCACCTAGGTCAACTAGACCTGCTCCAGAACTTGATTGTCGAAGTAAAACTGTGTCGAGAAACGGGCTCAAGATACACTGATCACGAGGCCAGGTAAGTGCAGAGATAAGGGGAGGTTTTCCAACGCTTTCGCGAAGTTCCTTAATTAAATAACCCTTTCTCTTTTGGCGGTTTCGCCGTTAACACTTTCCTAGACACCCCGTAAACAATATACCGTTAAGCGAGGTTCTAAACACAGTTAACTTCTCCTAGTGAGCGCGAAGTCCTTAAGGCTTAAAGTCTAATTTCTTTTAAAATTTGTGCGGGTAAACATTATGCTCAAGTTCGTGATTTGTGGGCCACGGAAAAGGTGACGAAATCCTTTACCGTATATTGTGGGGTTCGCTTGCCCTTAAGTCCGTATTAATGTATGCAATGCGCAATTCAATAAAAATTCTATAAAGAATCAAACAATCGTTTTTTAGTTTCAGCGCGGCACTGCAACAAATACGGGTTAGTCAATTTTTAGCGTTTGCTAGCGAACTTGCAAAGAATCCTGCAAAGAATAGTATATTGGATGCGTCGGATTTGAGAAGAAGGTGTTAGTAAAGTACGTACCGTTAAGTTTTGGGTTAGGAAACCCCCGTTGAATCAAATCCGGTAAGCTTGAAAAGTTCGCTTGCGCGGGTCAAACTACCCGGATCTTTGGCACTGTACTTTGCAATCACCTTAGCTTTGAACGTACACTTTGCTCCCCACAATCGCCGTTTGCAAATCCGGAAAAATCTGCAGACTTGCTCACAAAAATTATCAAAAAAAACAAAAAGATTTTTTTTTATTTATAAATATATACAAAAAGAATATTAACCCGAATAACAAGAAAGAAAATACGCTACCGTCTCCCCGGCAACGGCGCCATTTGATCGCACGCCGAGAGCGTGTCGGATGTTCAAAGTTCTAAAGTATAACCGCGATCAGGACGGTGTCGCTATGCATCTAGCCGGTTGAGCACGGGTCGATCCACAGGGAGATGGTTGTATGTCCGTTCGAGTTTTAGACGAGTCAATAAAGAATTTGTATGTGTTTGTTCAAACTAACCTATGTGTTTTATATGCAAGTATGAAGTTGTTAAGAAAAAGATACGAAATTGTAAGCTAAAGAAATCCGTACTAAAAACCTTTGAGCCGAGTCTTGACCAATTGAAGCTAGAGCAATCAGCAACAACGTGGATTAGGGGATTTAAGCACGGTATTCATGGAATCCGGCTTATTTACCCTTGTCCTTCCGTTCTTGTCTCTTGCTTTCGCCTCCGGCCAAACCGAACGCAACCGGTCGCGGTTAGGAATCACCGTTACCTTGGTAGGGTAGGGTGCCTAACGGAGCGCTTGCGTAACGTTTGGGCGGAGTTCAATGGAAAATAACGGGAAAAGGAAATGAGCAAAGAAACATTAACTTACAATACCGTATTTGTTCTTAACAACGATAATTACAATCATTCACAAAAACGAACCAAAAAGAGAGAACAAAAAGAACAAAGAAAAGAAAAGATTACAAGTAAGTAAGGGCATGGAATTTAAAGTGCAAGAAAGTAAAGCATGAATGTAAAGCAAGTAATAAAAAGCAAGAAAGAAATAAGCAAGAAAATAATTACAAGAACACTAGAACTCAAGACAAGCATGGGATCAATAGCCAACCCTTAAACTTGCAAGCTCAATCAAGAGGTTGCAAAATCAAGAGAAAGGTAAAGAACTCATGTGAAATGAAGCACTAATTCCATAAGAAGATAACATTAACTTACAATATCGTATTTGTTCTTAACAACGATAATTACAATCATTCACAAAAACGAACCAAAAAGAGAGAACGAAAAGAACAAAGAAAAGAAAAGATTACAAGTAAGTAAGGGCATGGAATTTAAAGTGCAAGAAAGTAAAGCCTGAATGTAAAGCAAGTAATAAAAAGCAAGAAAGAAATAAGCAAGAAAATAATTACAAGAACACTAGAACTCAAGACAAGCATGGGATCAATAGACAACCCTTAAACTTGCAAGCTCAATCAAGAGGTTGCAAGATCAAGAGAAGGGTAAAGAACTCATGTGAAATGAAGCACTAATTCCATAAGAAGATACAACCCTTGAAATCAATAACAAACCCTTAAACTTTCAAGCTCAATGAAGAGGTTGAAAGATCAAGAGAAAGCAATGATCTCAAGGGGAAGTTAAACAAAAGAGAATGATACAAAAACCCTCATCTTCATTGATCTTCCACTCAAAAAGCTCTCACTACAATTTTCATGGAGAAAAGAATGAAGAAGAAGAAGAAGAAGACTAAACTACACTAAATCCTACAAAAGAGGCATAAGAAGTTAACACCTTGGCTTGGCTCAGATCTGGGGTATTTATAGAAAGGGAACTGGAAACCTAGGGCAACAATCTGCCCCTACAGGAAAAGACCAAACTGCCCCTGAAAATTCATCACCTGAGGAGCCAGTACGGCCGCGTTTCCGCGGCCTAAGCAGGCTTATGCCGCGGAAACGCGGCGGTTTAGAGGAGTTGGATCCTCGGGTTTTGGGTGCTTCCCTGGTTTGCTGTCTTATGCTGTTATGCATATACCAAATTTCAAATTGCTTTCACAATTGCTTCAGATCTGCAATGGTCCAAAATGGCATCAAAGATAATACTTTTGACATTTTCTCCCACGAGCTCCGCGCACCCATTGATTCTTGTGCTGCCCCCCTCGTGCTCTGTGCTTGTCCGAGACACGAATGACCACTGTCATATGTCTTGTCTCTGGAACTGGTACTCGGCACTGGACGGATATGGATGACCGGATCCCGGCTTTTATCTGCTGTCAACAGATGTTCTGTATTTTGGTGTAACTTTGTAGATTTTGTATTAATTTCGTTATTTTGGACAAGAAACCTGTGGCCTGTAAATATGTCGCAAACACAGATTAAAAGCACCTACCTATAAACAAACGAGCGTAAGAATGGGCGGTATAAAATGTAATATTCTGGTATGAACAAGAGTCGTGTCAGATTTTCACGGACAACCAGAGCTTATTGTATATCTTCTTGTAGCGGGTTTTGATTGTTGAGACAGCGCCGTTGGATGGATCCTTTGAAGGATTGTGTTGTGAGATCCTCGTTACACGTGGCAAGATGATTGTGGTAGCTGATGCTGGAGCCGTTGGCCCGGGGTTAGCTTGTCCCCGTTGTGCGCAATTTTAAGACAGTCTTCTGCAGATTTACAGTTCTGTGCGATCGTTGAGTACAGCTTATGCTCACCTCTACTGAGGGGGCAGCTTGCTCATGTCCGCGCCCGTCCACTTTTCCTTAATCGTTTTCGCGAGGCACAACCCGCCGATGCTCGTTTGTCAGATATTCTTGAGCATACTCGGCTGGGTAAAGATTCGGAGTCCTTGATTTATGACCAGGGTGTGCTACGTTTAGGGACGCGTTTGTGTGTACCTGCTGCTGATGGGTAGAGATGTGAAATCCTAGGGCAGTCACATCAGTCAGCTTTCAGTGTTCATTCAAGTTCCACCAATATGTGACGTGACTTGTGAGATAGTTACGGGTGGGCAGGGATGAAGTGTGAAGTTTCGGATTTCGTTTCAAGGTATCTATCTTGTTGTGAGCTTAGGTTGAGAATTAGGGACCGGCTAGAGAGTTGCAACGTTTAACCGTTCTGGAGTGGGAATGGGAGCAGATCTCCATGAATTTTGTTGTGGTGTCTACCCAGGTCTAGACAGGGTATGACTCCATTTAGGTGTTTGTAGTCCGGTTATGCTCAGTTTGCTCAGTTGTTCTTTGTTAAGTTTATGCATTTACACGGAGTTCCTTCATGTATTGAATCCAATAGAGGCACCCTGTTCGCTTTCCGTCTTGGGCAGAAGCTTCAGAAAACCTTGGGTACTGGTTGAGTTTTAGCTCCGCTTTTTCCATCCGCAGGACGATGGTTTATGATAGCGGGCTATACAGACTCTGGAGGATATGCTTCTGCGTGCGTACTAATTTTGTTGGCAGTTGGGATCATCACTTGCCATTGTTAGGGTTCTCCTTCGATAGCAGTTATCAGGAGACATTCCAATTGGCAACCTTTAGGCTTGTTGTTAGGTGGTGTCGATCGTCAGTCTATTTTTCTGACTCTGAGTGAGTAGGATTTTTGGACCCCAGCTTGTCGAGAGGCTTCGGAGATGATCCAGTTTATTCAAGTCAGGATGAGAGCAGCCCAGTGCAGACAGAGGTCTTATGCCGACCGTGGTGGTCGCAAATTTGAGTTCGTAGTGGGAGATCATGTATTCCTACGGATTTTTCCGATGGATGACGTGTTTAGTTTTGAGAAGCTTATCCCAGGATTGTAGGTCCTTTTGAGATTCTCAAGCGAGTTAGTTCCGTTGCCTATAATTTGGCACTTCCGCCCAGATTATTGAGTATTCACCCCGTATTCCTTGTGTCGATACTTCCCGAATACCTTAATGTCCTTTCTCATATGATTCAGCACCAGAACATTTATTTGGGACGCGATCTTTTCGTTCACCGGCATCCAATTGTGTTAGTGGTTCGGCTGATGGAGAAACTTCGGTCAAAGGGTCTTACCATCTGTGGAGGGTTTTCTTGGGCGTAGCCGTATAGTGAGGTGATCACATGGGAGGTTGCGAGCGAGATTTGGGAGCTTTGTACTCTTCTCCTTGAAGGTACCTTAGTGAGAATTTTAAATTCGGCGGAGAATTTTAAATTCGGCGACGAATTTTTATAAGGGGGGAGATTGTAACGCCTTAGATTTAGATTAGTGTTAGTTTAGACGATAATGCGGGTTTTTGGTAAAAAGTTTACTAATTCGGGTTCCTCACATTTTATAACATTTAATTAATAATTTATTATATTTTATTATGGCTTGCACGCACGTGTGCACGTTAATGTGAGGGTTTGTTTGTGCTAATCTAGATTAGCAACCATGACAACTTAACCCTAATCCTAATCCTTGCTTTAATCCTTAACCTAAACCTATTGATATTTGTTGTGAGAAGGGAGATTTTTCTTTTGGCTTTTGGATGTGAGAAGAGGCGGCATGGTGCGTAGTGTGTATGCATTAATGAGGAGTTAATGCATGGTGCACTCACCTCACTCTTTCTTATCCTCACCTCCCTCTCTCTTCTCTTCACACCTCGCTCATTATCTCTCTCACTTATTTCCTTCTCATTATTTATTCACTTCTCTCATCTCAACTGAACACATGCTAATCTCTTCACAAATCCTTCACAAATCTTCACAAAATCTCACCAAAATCACATATTTTGCTTTGTTTTGCCTCTTGGATGCCTTGGAGCTTGGAAAGCTAGGATCTTTGAGCTTGTGGGAGTAGGTAATGATCTCTTTCTGTTAGTTAAGTGTTTATTGTGTTGCGTAGCTTGTTAGTTTCAGTTTAGATCGCGTATAGTTTCGTTTCGGGTAAATATCGTATTTTTAGTGTAGTTTTGGGTCTCGGATAATCTGCTATCAAACCAGATATTTGTTACAAAAGTTCCCATCACAGTGACCTAGTGTAGTGACCGAGAACCTACCCTCAAAATACGAGCCCATTCCCTCATGTTCAGGCCGCAAATTTATTGCTTCTGGCCGCAAATTGCGGCCAGAGTGGGGTGGTTGGTGGTGAGTTTTGGTGTAGGGGTATCTGGGGTTGTATGTCGTCTCATGGTACTTGCAACTTTTACAAATTGTTGGTATAGCAAAATCTGGGATCACTTGCTTGTTTTCTAGAGTTTCGTTTCACGCGTTACGTTATCCGATACGGTTCGTGTTCTGTGTTGTTGTTGCTCTGAGTTGGTTTCGTTGTGTCGCTATGCACGTTAGCCACAATACGAACACTTGAGAGTATGTTTTGTGTTGTCGCGTTGGTCAAACGTAGTTTGTACGTATTATTGGTCGTTTGCTAATATATATACTTGTTATATTATTTTATGTTTTAGGTTCGCAGGCGGGGACTTCGGACGCTGCGAAGAGGGGGAAACAGGTGGTTGGCTTTACTTAACCAGGAGCGTTGGTGAGTAGATTTAACATCTACAGGGGAATCGCCCGCATGGAATTATTCGTTTGGGCTAGGGATGATATGATATTAGTCACATATTCTATTGCATATATAGATTTTGCGCATACACCTCATTGCATATTATTACTTGTTATGCTTGGACTTGTACTTTAGGACAGTGCACTATTATTGACGGCTCATATTGTACGAGCACTAATTGTATGCCACACACACCGTCAATAATTGCTATGACACGCACAACACACATACATATATGATATTGTTTGGTTAGAGACATTGATTCATATTCCATTATGCATATGACATATAGCATACCTGTATACCTATATGCTTACACATATGCCTTGACATGCTTACATGCTAGTTACCTGTATACGTATATGGTATTGTACCATTAGTGATAGGTATATTTCACACATAATGACAAAGCTACATGTATACGTTGCATACATACTTTACTTATACCTGGAAGGTATATTACATCATTACTGATAGGTAGATATATATAACTTGCTATACCTTCATGTTTACACATATATCTGGCTATAACTACATATTTACCTTTATTTGATGTTATATGGACTTGGAGAAATTAGGAACCACATGATATATATATTAACTTGTTGTAGTTAAATAGCGTCTTTTCCTTTATATGCTCACATTACAGTTTTATATTGCATATATTATATTCATGGATTTTCGTATTGAGATATGGATTTTTCATGATGTTTTCTGGATTTGAGGACCGTGGTAGTTTCATGAAATTATGCATTATTTTAAAAACCCGGTTTCTCTTGATATGATATTTCAGCAGCCACCATGAGATTTATCGGTTCTGATATATATACCCCATGCAAGGAGGAGCCGTGGGCCGTGTGAGGGTACATGGTGGGGCCCGGAGATACCCCGGGGCAAGAAAGGTATTTCGATATACCACGCCGATGAGCCTGACAGGGGAACCATACCTACCGGTGACGGTACCTATGACTCGGCGGTTATCGTGGGGATACCGACCGGAGTCATGTACGTATGGATACATCGAAAGGCGAGGGCCAAAGCTGGACACTCGGGTTTTCAGGATAGCGTATGATACGTACCTATTAGGGGGCCAGTCGTGGTGACAGCACCTGATATATCAGTATTTATGTATCGATGCTTGACACATGTTTTCATGATATTTTACTCCTAAGTATATATAACAGTGGAATGGGACGTTGTTATATATGCATATATATATATATATATATATATATATATATATATATATATATATTATTGGAATGGGACGCTAATATATATGTATACATATCTAATTTATATACATCATCATAATGATTCATGCAAATATACTTATACAGGATTTATGAGATTCACTTGATATTGGATACTAGATTTATAAGATTCACTTGATATTGGATACAGGATTTATGAGATTCACTTGATATTGGATACATGATATATGAGATTTACTTGATATTGTACATTCAGGATATATGAGATTTACTTGATATTGTACACTCAGGATATATGAGACTTACATGATATGAGAGCTAATTTGGGGGCTGATTTGAGGAAATGGGGATTTGGATTGTCTTGATGGACTTGGGTCCTACCACGATGTCAGGATTCCGTGGTTATATGCATTGCTTCATGTATTAGTTGTACCTTCTAGAGTACCTTACATGACTGTTGCATACATATTGCCTTATTGCTTCATGTATTAGTTGTGTAAGTCGATGTACTACACCCCACGAGTTGCGGGGAGGCGGAAAAATGAAAAACAATCTTGTTCTTTGAATAAACATCGACTAACCGAAAGGATCTTTGCTAAACTATAACTAACACATACATAGGAGTTGTTAACTACTATGAGAAGAGATTATACCTAGTTAACCATATCCTTCTTTTCGTTATCCACCTCCTCGTCGGCCTCCTCTATGTAATAGACGATCCACCCGAGAGCTTCTACTCGAAGCTTTGCCTTTAATCTTGAGGTAACTAGGTTTCTTTAGATGCTAATCAAAGTCACCTAGGTGATATAGAGTATGGATATGGATTAACTAGTCTAGCTAATCCTTGATCTCAACACATGAGAGGGTAGGATTAGGGTTTGAAGAGAGAGCTTGAGGAGAGAGAAGGTGAGCATCAATTATTATGAAAATGTTTCTCACTTCTAATATATTATGAAGCATAAAGAAAATCAAATAAATCAAATAAATGATTTATCATCATGCTTCATTTAATATGTGCAATAAATCATCAAGTGAGTCATTAAGCAATAAATGGTTCATTAACTCACTTGAATGATTCATCTAATGAGTCACAAATGCATTTAATGTAAATGCCACCTAAACCCTCAAGTCACCATACTTCTAGAAGCTTCTCGTCAAATTATGAGAACGCCCCACCTATCCATGAAAACACGGAAAAACTTTAGACTGTATAAATCCAATAATCCGATACTAGAATCTGGCTTAAACCAAAGCCGGCTAGTAAAAACTGTCTGAACGTCGTACGTGCGTAAACACATGTATGCGTCCGAACCTTGTCGTAAAACCATACGACCTTTATTTCGTTTTGCCTGGAGCAGGGAAACTCTCTGTGTGGGACTCTAAAGACTCGACTACTACGCTGGCAGTGGGTTTAACCACAGACCGCAAGTGGCACTAGCTGTACGTAACGGTCCCCAGGTAGATGTCGATAAGAAGGCCAATGAGGAAACCCATCTGAACTCCTACTGAGCCTGATGTGACAATCTCCGTACAGTCCGGTCTGTTCTTCTAGGACTATCGCATATCGGGCCTAGGGGGCGGCAAGCGTCAGTCACCTAAAAGCGGTATAAGTCGTGTCGAAGCGAAGCCCATTACACCTTGAGAAACTACTGGAAAACCAACCAGCAAATCTCGCTTGCCCTGGCCAGGGACTTTGTGTAATAGCATTCTGACACAGCGCGATATCAACTCCCAATACCGGGAGAGATGAATCCTGTATAACCGCCACTGCCTCCAAGTGCTCGGGACTGCACCCAACTGCTACCTGTTTGCACGACTCCTTTGAGCCGTGGTTGGGTAGCAATCTAAGAACAGTGGGACACACTCAAGGCGAAGTAGCAGTGTCAAGTCTGCGGACTATGCCGTACTCATGTCACCTGGGAACTGTTAACTGACGACGGGTATAATACCAACCAACAGTTCCCTGCGAGTCTTGTCCGGTGTACCCGTAACCCAACGAGCACCTGTATACTATCTTCAGTACGACGAACTGATGGCTATGGGACAGACCATCTCCCCAACTGGGATGAGAAGCGTACACACTAGTCTACTCCGGAGTATCGATGCCCTGTCTCGATAATCCTACGACTAGGGACCTGAAAAGGATGTGCTTGTAGACTACCCAGCCCCTACTAGTGTGACTGCCATCACAACGCTGGTAGTCAAGCAAGATCCTAAGGGCTCTATCAATACGTACACACATATTAAGATAGATAAAACCAAGTAGCATACTACCATGTTTAGCAAGACTGTTATATAACTGTGAATATCCCAAGTTTCCATTAAGTAATATACAAGCTAGTATGATACAATAATGGCCCCTAGGGCATATACACTAACAATCTCCCACTTGCACTAGGGCCATGTACTGGCATATTGAAGACCGATCATCTCGAGTAGCCTCTCGAACTGAATCTGAGGTAAGGCCTTTGTGAATGGATCAGCAATGTTCTCCTCTGTAGCAACTCTCCGCACCTCGATCTCCCGGCGATCTACGATCTCCCTGATCAGGTGATACCGCCTTAAGATGTGTCTGGACTTCTGATGGGACCTGGGTTCCTTCCTAAAGCTATAGCTCCGTTGTTGTCGCAATACAGCGGTATTGGATCAACAATGGTAGGAACCACCTGAAGTTCTGTTAGGAACTTCTTCATCCAGACCGCTTCTTTTGCGGCATCGCAAGCAACAATATACTCCGCTTCCATCGTCGAGTCTGCAACGGTGTTCTGCTTGGAACTCTTCCAGCACACCGCCCCTCCATTGAGGGTAAAGACATAACCTGACATGGACTTGGAGTCATCCTTATCACTCTGGAAGACGGAATCAGCAAAGGCCTCACACTTGAGGTCCTTTCCGCCGTAAACCAAGAACATCTCCTTAGTCTTTCTCAGGTACTTGAGAATGTTCATCACTACTATCCAGTGCTTCTCCCCTGGGTCTGACTGATACCGGCTTACCACGCTCAGTGCGTAAGCTACATCTGGTCTGGTGCACAACATCGCATACATTATAGAGCCTACCGTAGAAGCGTAGGGTATAATCGACATGCGATTCCTTTCTAAATCAGTCTTGGGAGACATCTCTTTAGAGAGGGTGATTCCGTGACAAGCCAGTAGATTACTGCGCTTAGAATCTTGTATACTGAATCTTTTCAGTATAATGTTGATATACCTGGACTGCGAAAGTCCCAACATCCTTTTGGATCTATCACGATAGATCCGGATCCCCAGAATGTAAGAGGCATCACCCAGGTTTTTCATGGAGAACCTGTGTGACAAGAATCCTTTGACAGATTGTAGCATGGAATGTCATTTCCTATCAATAGAATGTCATCCACGTACAAGACGAGGAATACGACAGTTCATGCTAAGATTTTACTATATATACATGGTTCATCTGGATTTTTGATAAAGTCATATTCTTTGACTGTTTCATCAAAACAGATGTTCCAACTCCGCGATGCCTGCTTTAGTCCATAAATAGACTTAAGCAACTTGCACATTTTCCCGCAGCTCCCACTCTGATTGAAGCCTTCTGGCTGATCCATATAGACACACTCTTCCAAATTACCATTTAGAAAAGCCGTCTTTACGTCCATCTGCCAGATCTCATAATCATGGTAGGCGGCAATAGCAAGAAGGACCCGAATGGATTTGAGCATAGCCACTGGAGAAAAGGTCTCGTCATAGTCCAAACCAGGTCTTTGACGAAAACCCTTTGCAACAAGTCTAGCCTTATAGGTTTCTACCTGTCCATCTACACCAATCTTTTTCTTGAAGATCCATTTGCATCCTATGGATTTTACCCCACCTGGAGCAAAGTCCAAAGTCCATACTTTGTTGGTGTACATGGACTCCATTTCAGTCCGCATTGCATCTAGCCATCGTACCGAGTCGCCGCTCTGGATGGCCTGCTGGAAGCTAGTAGGTTCATCATCATCAATGATGCAATCCTCTCTATCCCCATCTATGAGAAAACCGTAGTATCTCTCAGGCGGATGAGACGGCCTACTACTTCTGCGGAGGGGTGCGGGAATGTCCTGTTCTTCTTGAACTACTGGTTCTACCAAACTTTCAGTAGTAGTTTGTGGTTCTGGAATTTCTTCCAGTTCTATTTCGCTCCCACTTTTTTCCTTTTCTAAAAACTGCTGTTCTAGAAAATGTGCATTACGAGAAACAAAAACCTTTTGTTCCTCTGCGTAATAGAAATAATACCCCTTGGAGTTCTTTGGATATCCCACCAACTTACACTGTACTGATCGTGCCTCGAGCTTGTCCACATGCTGCTTTTTAACAAAAGCTGGACATCCCCATATCTTCATATGCTGAAGATGGGGTTTCTTCCCACTCCACATCTGATATGGCATGGTAGGCATAGTCTTGGTAGGAGCCCTGTTCAGAAGATATGCCGCTGATTCTAGCGCATAACCCCAGAAAAATCGCAGTAACTCAGCATTACTCATCATGGAACGTACCATATCTAATAGGGTTCGATTCCGTCTCTCCGATACACCGTTATGCTGTGGAGTGTATGGAGGAGTAAGCTGAGAGAGAATTCCTTTCTCTTTTAGGTAACCTAGGAACTCGGCACTTAAGTATTCACCACCTCGATCAGATCTCAGTGTCTTGATACTTTTGCCGGTTTGGTTTTCTACTTCATTCTTAGACTCTTGGAATTTCTCAAAAGCCTCGAATTTATGTTTCATCAAGAAAATGGATCCGTACCTAGAGTAATCATCCGTAAAAGTAATGAAATAGGAAAAACGACCTCTTGCATGTGTAGACATTGGACCACATACATCGCTGTGTATGAGTCCTAAGAGCTCGCTCGCTCTTACTCCATATCCAGTGAATGGAGTCTTTGTCATCTTTCCTTTGAGACATGATTGACAAGTGGCATAAGTTTGATAATCGAACGAATCCAAATATCCTTCTCTATGTAACTTAGTTAACCTTGTCTCATTGATGTGACCTAGTCTACAATGCCATAAGAAAGCTTTATTTAAATCTGGAGACTTTCTTTTTAGTGTGTTCTGGACATTGAAAATTTGTAATTGGTTTAAGACATATATACCGTTATCTAGTATACCAGACCCAATCAAACCATGTTTAAGGTGGATGTTAACAACATCGCTTACAAACGTGAAATCATAAGCTTCTTTTGATAACAACGAAACCGATATGATATTACACGTTAAACTGGGTACACAAAAACAGTTATGCAAAACCAAAAAATGTCCACTCGTCAATCCCAGGTGATAATCCCCGACGGACACAACTCCCACGCTAGCTCCGTTAGCAACCTTTAGGGTCATATCACCAACCTTCAGCACTCTACGGTTTCTCAGTGCCTGCAATGAATTGCATATATGAGATCCTGATCCGGTATCCAATACCCAGGAAGTAGAGTTGATTGACAGACAATTCTCAATTACAAACACACCTGAAGTCGAAGCCACGGCTTGCTTCGGTTCCTGGTTCTGGGCGTTCCACGCCTTGCAATCTTTCTTCCAGTGCCCTTTCCTATGAGAACGGAAGCACTCATCCTTGGCCACTATTGGCACCGCAACCTTTTTCTTTCCCCTCTCTCCCACCTTACTAACACCTCCTTTAGGTTTGGTGGCGGCCTTATTCTTCCTTCCTTTGGCCTTAGCCTTGGACCCGGAAGAAGAAGCACTGCGAACAAACATAGTGTGTGTTTCCCTTGCTTTCTGCAAGGTGCCCTTTGCACTCCTCAACATGTTAAGGAGTTCTGGAAGTTCAACTTCTTTTCTTTGAATGTTGAAATTCAGAATAAACTGGGCGTAGGTGGAAGGAAGGGAATGGAGAATCAAGTCTGTATAGAGCCCATTATCCAAAGTCGTCCCAAGGTCTGCGAGCTCTTCAATATAGCCAATCATCTTTAGGACATGTTCTCCTACCGATGATCCAACGGCCAACCTTGCCCGAAAAAAGTTCTTAGAGGTCTCGTATCTTGCTATACGAGATTGCTCTCCATAAAGTTCCTTTGTATGGAGAAATATGGCATCAAGATCCATATCCTCGTGCCTCCTCTGATGTTCATTATTCATCGAGGCAAGCACGATGTACTTTGCCTTCGCGCAATCTAACTCCCAGGTTTTGCGGATTTCCTTATCCGCATTACTGGATTTGGGACCTGGGACTGCGGGTGCCTTAGCGGTGAGGACATACCCCAATCTGTCATAGGTCAAAGCCATTTTGACATTCCGAAGCCAATCTTTATAGTTTGGCCCTGTCAGTATATTTTTCTCTAAAAGTAACTTAAGGCCAGTCATGTTTTGGGTCGCTGCAATGAGAGAGAGAGGGAACACTTTAGTATGATGCTCTTGCAAGTTTAGAGTGGTTTTTAGTTTATCTAAACTGGATGGTCCCACTGTTTCTCAAATCCCTCCTCAAACCAAAAAGGAAGAACTAGCCAGGACTATTCTCACCGTACAATACTTGCTTAACCGTTCAGTCAGGCCGGTGTCGGTACTTCGAGGGAGGTTTTCCAACGCTTTCGCGAAGTTCCTTAATAAAATAACCTCTTTTCTTTGGGGGCGTAGCCCCGCTGACACCTTTCTCGGCACCTACTTGGTTTATAACATTGATCGTTAAGTGACGAATCTCCTGATGAATAGCATATACTCACAGTAGGATCGGGATCCAAATATCATCGTATGATAATGCTGAAGGAATCCTACCAACATTCATCAAACTCCAAATGGTATCCATCTCTTTGCAAATTTCAGTTTCTTTAGAAATTCCCGATATAAATTTATGCCCCATGCTCTTATGACCTTGGCTTTGGTCAAAATGTCATAAGTCACATGTCAAGTTCTACCCATCATTATCTTGTTAATTTGAACCCATCCGTACATACCCCTGACTTTGGTCAAATGATAATACGACTGTCCCAAACTAACTCATCTATCTATGCAACAAATGAATACCCAGCAGCTACCAAACACTAAGCCTTGACTTTGGCCAAAATGCATAGCTTGAATACTACTGAATACCCAAATGAAATGATGGAGGGCTACGAATGGTTTTGGCGAAACCGTGAACGTAGTGAACTTGATATGACCGAAGGAACCTGATAGCTTTTTAAAAGGAGTGGTTAAAGCTCCGCAATTAAAAAAATGTCTTCTGTTTTAAAATAACCGAGTGCTTTCTTTTAAACGGTTCCAACGATTGAACTTTGGTTTATTTTCTTTGCATTAATATAATGCGTCCCATCAATTAACCTATCATTGCAGAAAACAACGAAAATACGTCCTCTTATGCCATCTGCATTCGCCACTGGGTCCCGTCATCGCTCGTTAGGTTACTTAACTAACGACAGAGTGGGGGCTAGGCTAGCGCGGGTGTAAAACATAAGTGACGTCTAAATAGCTATCATATATAGATATTGTACATTCGTTAGACGCAATAATAGGCATTCCAGAACACAGATGAACATTATTGGATATACAAGCAATCCGCGTTTCCTTTGAGCCTGCAGCGAAAGACGGATTACACAGTTGTGATGAATAGCCATTACCCCACCCTAGACCCCTACGGATACGACAAACTACCCGCAAAGTATCCGAAGTGAAGCGGTCTCCCTCAACAACGTGAGTAAGCCACTAAACACTTCAAAGTACCCGGTAGTTTGTGCACCCCACCTTGGGTCTATCCTAGGAGCAAAAACAGAAAATGAAATAATACAACGGTGGCTACAACCGCAACCTGGATGTGTCCCGGAAAAGAATATTACATCATATTACAATTACATCGAATGAATGAATATAATAACCCATCTCAAACCCCGGCTAATCATCACAACAATCCAATCAAGTTCATAAGCACAAACAGTAAAATCATTACAGAAATATGCAACCCCATGCCAACCGACATACTAGCAGTTAGAGAAGGTTTACGAACACATTATACAAATCACAGATATAATCTAATTAGCCAAACATCGTAGAATTTCGATCGAGCAAACACAATTGATTCTACTCCAAAAACTTCTCTGTGCACCTGAGACTTGAGCAGAAACAAAACATTCCAGATAGAAAAAAACTATCACAGAAGAGTTCTGGGGAATTTTGGGCTGACTCGGCCCCAACTCGGCCGCGGATCCGCGGCCGATCGCAAGGATCGGCCGCGGTTCCGCGGCGCGTTGGCCGATTCAGGAACCCAAATTTCTCCAGTTGTCTTATAATTCCCCGCATGTAATTTTAAAGGTCCCTGAAAAATTTTTAGACCTCATTTTAAATTCGACAGAAACTTGGTGATTTCGATGTTTTTTCCGGTTCGTTTTGCGTTCGAAATTCTAACGACTTTGCTAATAAGTTAGTTATTATTTAGCGAGGCTCTGATACCACTGTAAGTCGATGTACTACACCCCACGAGTTGCGGGGAGGCGGAAAAATGAAAAACAATCTTGTTCTTTCAATAAACATCGACTAACCGAAAGGATCTTTGCTAAACTATAACTAACACATACATAGGAGTTGTTAACTACTATGAGAAGAGATTATACCTAGTGAACCGTGTCCTTCTTCTTTTCGTTATCCACCTCCTCCTCGTCCTCCTCTATGTAATAGACGATCCACCCGAGAGCTTCTACTCCAAGCTTTGCCTCTAATCTTGAGGTAACTAGGTTTCTTTAGCTGCTAATCAAAGTCACCTAGGTGATATAGAGTATGGATATGGATTAATTAGTCTCGCTAATCCTTGATCTCAACACATGAGAGGGTAGGATTAGGGTTTGAAGAGAGAGAGCTTGAGGAGAGAGAAGGTGAGCATCAATTATTATGAAAATGTTTCTCACTTCTAATATATTATGAAGCATAAAGAAAATCAAATAAATAAATCAAATGATTTATCATCATGCTTCATTTAATATGTGCAATGAATCATCAAGTGAGTCATTAAGCAATAAATGCTTCATTAACTCACTTGAATGATTCATCTAATGAGTCACAAATGCATTTAATGTAAATGCCACCTAAACCCTCAAGTCACCATACTTCTAGAAGCTTCACGTCAAATTACGAGAACGCCCCTCCTATCCATGAAAACACGGAAAAACTTTAGACTGCATAAATCCAATAATCCGATACTAGAATCTGGCTTAAACCAAAACCGGCTAGTAAAAACTGTCCGAACGTCGTACGTGCGTAAACACACGTATGCGTCCGAACTTTGTCGTAAAACCATACAACCTCTATATCGTTTCTCCTGGAGCAGGGAAACTCTCTGTGTGGGACTCTAAAGACTCAACTACTATGCTGGCAGTGGGTTTAACCACAGACCGCAAGCGGCACTAGCTGTACGTAACGGTCTCCAGGTAGATGTCGATAAGAAGGCCGATGAGGAAACCCATCCGAACTCCTACTGAGCCTGATGTGACAATCTCCGTACAGTCCGGTCTATTCGTCTAGGACTATCTCATATTGGGCCTAGGGGGCGGCAAGCGTCAGTCCCCTAAAAGCGGTATAAGTCGTGTCGGAGCGAAGCCCATTACACCTTGAGAAACTACTGGAAAACCTACGAGCAAATCTCGCTTGCCCTGGCCAGGGACTTTTCGTAATGGCTTTCTGACACAGCGCGATATCAACTCCCAATATCGGGAGAGACGAATCCTGTCTAACCGCCACTGCCTCCAAGTGCTCGGGACTGCACCCAACTGCTACCTGTTTGCACGACTCTTTTGAGCCGTGGATGGGTAGCAATCTAAGAACAGTGGGACACACTCGAGGCGAAGTAGCAGTGTAAAGTCTGTGGACTATGCTGTACTCATGTCACCTGGGAACTGTTAACTGACGACGGGTATAATACCAACCAACAGTTCCCTGCGAGTCCTGTCCGGTGTACCCGTAACCCAACGAGCACATGTATACTATCTCCAGTACGACGTACTGATGGCTGTGGGACAGACCATCTTCCCAACTGATATGAGAAGCGTACACACTAGTCTACTCCGGAGTATCGATGCCCTGTCTCGATAATCCTACGACTAGGGACCTGAAAAGGATGTGCTTGTAGACTACCCAGCCCCCACTAGTGTGACTGCCATCACAACGCTGGTAGTCAAGCAAGATCCTAAGGGATCTATCAATACGTACACATATATTAAGATAGATAAAAACAAGTAGCATACTACCATGTTTAGCAAGACTATTATATAACTGTGAATATCCCAAGCTTCCATTAAGTAATATACAAGCTAGTATGATACAATAATGGCCCCTAGGGCGCATACACTAACAAATTGTACGTGCTAGAGTACCTTACTTGACTGTTGCGTACATATTACCTTTTATTTTTTCATGAATTAGGAGTACCTGATAGAGTAGCTTACTTGACTTTTGCATACATATTGCCCTTTATTTCTTCATGTATTAGTAGGACCTGATAGAGTACCTTTCTTACCGTTGCACATATATTGGCATTTATTGTTATCAGCTTGCATGCATTAGATTCGTGTTGTACGTGCATACTTGCGATTACTTGCATATGTTATTTACTATTCATGAGTTGGTAACTCACCCCCGTTGTGCCACAGTGTTTTGCAGGTTGTTCCTCAAAGTAGTCAGAGGCAGGGCTATTTTCATCAATCGTATCATCTTTTGCTGCGGATACCGCTTCGGCTCATAGTGTGCAGTTTTGTTTTAGGGGGGTTTGTGGTTATCCGTTTATGTTCATTGTAAATTCGTTGTATCCTGTACTCTCCATCTACCACTTTCATGTATGACTTAGAGACTTGATGTGAGGACGATATTTTACATTATTTTGTGACTTGGAGGTCTTTTATGCAGTTTTATTTATATCGTCTTTTATTTCTTCGCTACGGCGTCATATATCTGTTGTGGTGGTTGTTTTCCGCTTTTGGGCGTATGGCTTTGCTCCCTTTTGGGGATGCTTTACTTATATTTATGTTGTACCCATTTTTAGGGCTGGTTTTTACAAAGAAGGTGCTGCCAAAATTTTAAAGGAAATAAAGTTGGATTTTAATGAATTTGGGTTGAGTTTTCAAAGGTTTTGAAAATGCTATTATCACTTACTGGTTTTGATTGCTGGGTTTTCGGCTTACTTAAATTGCGTTACGCCTGTAGACGTTGCATAGTTTAAGGGTCGTCAGGTGCCAATTTCGGGTCAAGACATTACTGGTAAGAGTTACCAGTAGTTTCTCAAACCGTTATGAGCCATAAATCGGCATGACTTATCAAGTTACTGGGGTTTGACGTTACCACCCCTAGACTCGATATGCGACATATCAGACGAAGAGACCGGACTATACTGTAGTGTTACTTATAGAATTCATGGGAGTTTGTACAAGCTTGCTTGTTGATCTTCTAATCGCTGAATACCTGGGTAGCCGTTACATCTAGGTAGTATCGCTGACAGCTTATGGGTAACTGATGTGATCATCACCTATTGCTGGCGTATTGACGAGTCTTTAGAGCCCCACACAGAAGTTTCCTGGTTCAAGCGAAATGAAGTGGGGCACATATGTTGATATGTGCGGGGGGCCTGATTAGATACGTGTATGTGATACCGTATTCTAATCTAGCGGTTATTTGTTATCAGTTAATTATATGTGATATAACCGGATTGTCGAGTCAAGTGTTGATTTGATAATGTGATATACAGATAAATGATATTAGTCGGTTATATGTGATATAACCGGATTATTAAATCAAGTGTTGATTTAATAATTTGATATATATTTATATTTGATATAATTATACTATCTAATATTATTTGCTCACTAATTATTTTTCATAATATATATGATATATATATTTGATATATATATATATATATAATGAAGCATGGTTGATTTTCTATTTTTAGAAAATAGGATGTGAGGTGTAAAATGGGAAGAAATTCAAAGTATGGGTGAAGCATGGCTTTTGCAATATTTTATTTCCGCTTGACTCACTATTCAAGCACGGCTCTATTTTACAATTTGAAAAATAATAGATGCTTGAATAAGTGAGGGGTTTTGGATGGAGCCATATTTTTCATTCTATGCTTTGAGCCTTAGCCACTTCCTTGAGCTGATGCTCTCTAGCTCTCTCCATCTTCTTCTTCTCTTGCTTGAGCCATAAACCCTACTGTAAGTCTACGTTAGCGCCCCGGCCGTCTACAGCGCCAAATGCGGAACAAAAAACTTTTAACTGGCGCTATTGTATACTTTAACCCGGATCTTCCATTATTGCTAAACTAACAAACTGTAAAGAGTGTAGAAAGGTTATACCGAACGATCCGAGTCCTTCGTTCTTTAACCATCATCCCACGCTCCGTTGCTGCTTCTTTGATCTCGTCGATCTCCGATCTGCTCGTCTAGGTGGCACCACGTCACTGATTCTTTAAACGTGCTCCCGCCTCTGACTTGAGGCAACTCGTTCATCAAGTTTGCTAAAAGAGACGACCAAGAATGATGTAGAGAATGAGTAGATGACTTTGTCTCACTTCGTCCAAATCCGTGGACGATCGGTTAATGAAGTTGCCGTGGGAATCGGGTGATGGAATGAAATGAGCTGTGAAATTCCATACACCCCAAAATCTATCATATCTTTTTTTCAAATGAAATCTACAAGTGAGAGAGTGAGAGGATGGGGGGTCGGCCACCTTATAGGATGGAGGAGGGTGAGTGTAGGAGCAATCAAGGAGGTGACCATAAACAAAGATCATGAAGAAATATCCTTAAGTAAACAAAACTCATTAATGAAATGAATGACTCACTAAACCTAGTCATCCATTCATTAATGCAACCAATGAAAACACAACACCAATTAACCAAGTCATCACCTTCTAGAACCTTCTAGAAGCATGACTCACTCTCATCCAAGAAAAGATAAATCCGTCTTTAACCGAATGTTAAAAGTCGGCTGATAGAAAACTGGAAACTGGCAACTTCCAAAAGTGATCCTGAAATGACTTTCAGGATAACCCCGTAACTGTATAAATATACCCGCATTTGTATTACGACCGAATACAAATGCAACTGAGACAAAGATATTATATCTACTCAATATAATACTCGGATCCGGCTTAAACCAAAGCTGACCAGTATCATCTGCCCGAAAAATAACACGTGCGTAAACGCACGTGCATTTTCCGAACCCTGCCATAAAACCATACGGCCTCTACAACGTTTCGCCCGAACTTGGGAAACTGTCTGTGGGGAACTCTAATGACTCGTCAGTAACCTGGCAGTGGGTTTAACCACAAACCGTCAGCGGTACTAGCAATGCGTAACGGCTGCCCATGGACTGACCTCAAGGGAGGCCGATGAGAGAACTCATCCGGAAACCCTACTGAGCCTAACAGTGACAATGTATATACAGTCCGGTCCGTTCGTCTATGAGTATCGCATATCTGCCTAGGGGGCTAGTAACGTCAGACCCCCAAGAGCAGTATAAGTCGTGTCGGAGTGTAGCCCAATAACACCCTGAGATACTACTGGAGTACCTACCAGTAAATCTCCTGCCACGGCCGTGGGCTATGTGTAATGGCTCTCCTAGACACAGCACGATCTCGCCCCCAATACCGGGAGAGACGAATCCCCTGCCGATCCGCTCACGTGCCTCTATATGGCTCGGGACTGTACCCAAAAGCTACCTGTTTGCACGACTCCTTTGAGCCGTGGTAGGGTAGAAATCAAAGCACAGTGGGAACTCACACGAGACAAATGACGACCTCAGGTCGATGAACTAACCTGTACACATGTCACCAGGGAACTGCTATCTGACGATAGATATAATACTAACTAGCAGATTCCCGGCGAGTCCTGTCCGGTGTACTCATAACCCAATGAGCACCTGTATACATCTTAGGTGATCCAACTGACACCGGTGGCTTGTGAGACCGGCCACCGCCCCTTGTCGGGGTCTCGACTGTACACACTAGTCTACTCTGGAGTATCGATGCCCTGTCTCGAAACTCCCACGACTAGGGACCACAATTAAGGATATGCATATAAACTACCCAACTCTCACGTATATGATCGCCATCATACTGTTGGTAGTAAAGCAAGATCCTAAGGGCTCTATCAAAGTGTAACATGTAATCAGTCACCTGAACATGTACACGACTGATAAAGGCAAACCAGATAGCATACTATCATCTTGAGTAAGACTGTCCTACCGGTATAGGTCCTCCGCAATCATTGCAATCATGTACCTGCGATCCAATAATTGACACTGAGGGCACTATCTCCAACAATCTCCCACTTGCACTTAAGGCTAATTATTGCAATGTCGACTACTCACAGCCCGTGTGAAACCGAACATCCAACTCCTCTACTAATCAGTTTCACAAAGCCCGTTTGTAAAACTATTGTGTTCGAGAAATAGCCTCAGTGAGTGGATCCGCCTAGATGTTTCTTTCTATATCTCTCTAAATCTCAAGTTCGCGGAGAAAGCCATCTCCCGAATCGAGTAAAACCTGTCTTAGAATATGTCTGGATATCTGATGGGACCTAGTTCATAAATGAACTCCAAATCCAAACTTCTTAGACTGTATCGATCACTGAACCTAATCAGTATCCGGCACCATGCCACCCACAGTATCCTCTTGGACCACCTGTCCATAATATTGTTCCTCATCAGAGGGAAAAACTATAACTCTGACAATCACTCTGTCAACCATGTCACCTCTGAAGCCTGGAATGATAATCGTCTCCCGAAGGAGGCTGCCGTCATCAAATCCGTAGAACATGCACTTATGTTCTATAACTGCTTCCTTATGTTTCTCCAGGATTGGATTAATACAAACTTATTGCATCTAGTGCAAAAACAACATTTGGTGTGGTACTTGACATCTTATGATTGACTCAATTGCCTAAGCAAGTGATCTGCCAATCATGCACATCCCTCTCCCATTTAGTCTGTAAGACACCTTTAGAGAGGGTGACTCCATCACCTGCAGGTACACCACCATACTAGGAGTCATCTATTCTAAAAACCATTAGAATACTGTCAAAGTACCTACATTGGGAAACTACCCAAATCCAGATCTAAAACCATAGATCTAGAAACCAGAATGTCAAATATTATATCCATATCCTGTCTGGAGAAACAACTGTGTGACGACCACAGTACAACCGATCGTAGTATAGGAATTTTACTTCCTACTCTGTTTATGTCATCCAAATACCATGACATCACACCCTACTACCTTCTTAACAGATCCACCCCCTATTCTGATTGAAGTCAAACCCATGACTGTCACATCAAAACTAGATGATCTATCTCCACTACAACTGCTCTAGTCTATAAATAGACATAAGCATCTTGCCCACTATGCTTCCGATGCTCCCACTGACTACGACAACCCTCCTACCGGGTCTCATAGCATGGAACAACAGTAGTGTCAAGTCTGGGTAAACAAGAACCTCCCTGTCACCGTCATTGAGGCTACCGGAGTACCTCTCGGGTGTCTGAGGTTACCCACCATATCTGCGGAGTGGCTATTGGAATGTCAAACCTGATTGAATATATAGGTCCTATTAAATTTTCCGTAATCGTTCGCGGTTCTGGAATCACTTCCAGTTCTACCATACTCCCACTACTGTTTTCTGAAAAAGATCCATTTTACTAAAACTGTGGCGAGTCAAGAACAATATCACTATTGATCTTCCAAATGGTAGAATATCAACCCTCGTCATAGCCAGGGTCAACCCATAAACAGCCATTACAGAAACGTGCCCTGAGTTATCCAGAGTCTGGTTTTAAGCATAAGCTGGACAACTCCCCGTACCTTAATATCTTTTAAGGTACGAACTATTCTATATCCAATATAGAAACTTTGGCACTTGTTTAATTGGAACCATATTCAAATCATGCAGCTGTCTCCAATGCATATCAACTTAATGGAAAGAGGCTAATCAGCATTACTCAACTTAGGAATCCATCCAATTATGAGTAACCTGAAAGAGAAACACGTTTCTCAAAACCATCACTATCATCTGAATACCAATCACAAGAATCTACATCTTCGATCTCTTTGAAGAATCCCGATACTTGTGACACCTGGTTCTCTACTTTATTCTTATACCCACAACTTCTCAAAACTTAGACCATGTATTTCTACGAAACACTTGTCTAAAAACTAAAGAAGTTATAAGTAAACAGAACATAGTATGAGGACCTACCCCTTTGTCCTGATGGACACATAGACAACATACAATACTCTGTATAAGTCCGCTGAGTTGAACAACTCAAAACCTGTGCGTCGTAGGTTGAAAACTGTACCCTGGCGATTTCCTCAAATATCACCAATTACAACGAATTCCGATATAATGAGGATGATCACCTAATTCCCAATAACTTACTCCCACTCATCATCTGTAAAACCATACAGATATGAGAATGAAACCTGGTAAATACATACCCTTGGAGTAAGTGTCTAATCGGAAAAACAGTTTTTCTTTAACAATGCACTGAAACATGAAAATGTTTCGTAGGGGTATCCTGGTATTCATAGCAATGCCTCTTCCATAATCCAATTCATGACCTCAACCGTATATTTTATTGTCATCTCTCTAAATCCCTTTATTTGTCTTTAGTCGTTACCTTCTGTACACCATCGTTAGGCTAAATGGTTTTCTTCCTTCCCTACCGTTCGGCACCAGCCTATGGTTTGGAAGAAGACTATCCAGTAAGCATAATAGGTGTACCCTCCTAAACCAAGGAGTACTCGAATCTTGAGAGAAGGTGATCATAAAAGACATCTGAATAATAACTTATTCTTTTAAAGGTGAAATAGGAGTGGCGATGAAGTACGCGGTTTGGTCGTGAATGATAACAGTCGCAATTTACTTTGCCCTCTTTCTAATCCCTTTATTTTGTCTTTACATATTACCTTCTGCACACCCTACTTAGGCTAATTGGTTTTCTTCATTCCCTACCTTTCGGCACCTGCCTATGGTTTGGAATAAGACTATCCAATAAGCGTAATAGGTGTACTCTCCTAAACCAAGGAGCCCTCGCAACCTGAGAGAAGGTGATAATAAAAGACAACTGAATAAACCAATTCTATTTCTCCTGAACCTGGATCCATCCTCGAAGAAGCCCCTCCGAGTTCGTATATAACCATACGATGGATCTATCCAATGGAAGTGGATATCCGTAGTAAAACGTGTGTTCTGAGAAATTCAAAGGGTAAAAGAAGGAGTGGCAATGACTTATGCAACTCAGACAATCCAAAAGCCAGTATTTTAAGAAGGTTCGGTCAACCTGGTCACTGAGTCACAGTCTAGGGTCGGTCAAAGGTCACTGCCAAAGAGAGAGAGAAAAGAAACACTCTGCGTGCACTCTAACCTAGATCAGAATGGTTATCACTTTATCTAATCCGGAAACCTCCCACTGTCCTGTCAAATTCTCCTCCAAACCAAAAAGAAGAATCAATCGGGATCACCCGAAGAGTAAACCAACTCATCAGTGGGAATCGGGATCCAACTCTCATCGCATGATAACGTGATGGAATGCATCCACGTTACTCACACTCCAGAAGGTATGCGCATACTTGGCAAGTTTCAGTTTCTTTAGAAACTCCCGATATAATTTTTGCCCCATGCTCTTATAACCTTGGCTTTGGTCAAAATGTCATAAGTCACATGCCAAGTTCTACCCGTCACTATCTTGTCAATTTGAACCCACCCGCACATGCCCCTGACTTTGGCCAATCGGCAGAACGACTGTCCCAAACTAACTCATCTATCTATGCAACAAATGAGTACCCAGCAGCTACCAAACACTATGCCTTAACTTTGGCTAAAATGCATAGCTTGAATACTACTGAATACCCAAAAGAAGTGACGGAGGGCTACGGCTGGTTTTTGGCGAAAAACCTTTAACGTAACGAACTTGATATCGCTGAAGGAACCTGATAGCTTTTTAAAATATAGTGGCGAAAACCTTTTGCTAAAGAGGTCACTCCCGGTAAAGGGATCTCGGCTCTTTCCTCGTGGAATGAGGTGCAGGATATTCCACTGAATACCGCTATGCAAAGCAACTTGTAATCGACTATAGTGAAGTTATTACCCTGACGTAAACTTCTGTCCAAGGGGTCAGTCCCGGTGAAGGGATATCGGCCCTTGCCCCGTCGAATGAGGTGCAGGATATTCCACTGAATACCGCTATGCATAACAAAAGGAAACGTCTTTGCAATAACACTTTTTAAATTTATTCCAACAACTGTAAACAGGTTTGCTTTACTTTGCATTGATCAGAATCAACGCAGTCCCATCAATAATCACACCAGAAAAGAACGAAAATAAAATGTACGTATATGCCATCCGCATTCGTCACTGGGTCCCGTCATCACCCGTTAGGTTACTTAACTAACGACAGAGCGGGGACTGGACTAGCGCGGGTGTAAAACATATACAACATCTAATAGTATATAAACCAATATACAATAATCGCTCCAGGCGTGATAATATGCAACATTACAGAAAAGTAATAAGCATCACAGAACAATACAGATAATCTGGGATCCCCGGGTTTCACAGAGCCGCTGCTGAAACCCGACGTTCCCCTGTCGTGTGGATAGCCTGTGCAATGAAACCTAGACCCCTACGGATGCGGCAAGTTACCTGCCAAAACCTGAAGCGAGGCAGCCCCCTACAGCAAAGTGAATGGACCACCCAGCACTTCACGGAATCCGGTAGCTTGAGCACCCCTCCTTGGGTCAACCTGTACCCCCTACGAGTGCGGCGAATAGTCTGCCAATTCTAGAGTGAGGCCCCTCTGCCTCTCAAAGCCATGAGATACGGACCCGTTGCCCCCCGAGAACCCGGCTATCCGTGCACTCCGTCGCGGGGCATAACCTAGTACAGTAATGAAAAATAGTACAACAGGTACATCGACCGCAACCTGGTCGTGCCCCAAAAGAATATTATACAACAGGCAGTGACGGCAGTCCACAAGTCGGATGCTCGTCCCGCAACATCAAATGTACAAATAAACTCAAACTTTACTACCATTGCACACTGCTATCCATCACGACAAATCCGCAACATCACAGCACAACACAGAACATCAACGCGAATGTCACGTTCGCAAACCCGTCTAAAAGAACTATAGCAATCAGACGCGGTTTACCGATCAAATGACATTCCCGGTCGGAGATATAATGTAAGCACTGTAAACTAAAGTGTTTAAATTTCGATCGACTAAATATCAAGAAGTGGGCCCCACGAACATCTGGTGAACAGTAACAAAACCTGGGCCCAAAAGATATATACCAAAAACCATAAGTTCCAGAGAAGAACCTACTGACCAAATTTGAGGGCATGATGACACAGAATGGCCGCGGATCCGCGGCCAAACCATGGGTTTGGCCGCGTTTCCGCGGCAGTCTTGTCGAATCATGATCCCAAATTTGGACGGTGTTCTAATAAAACCCTGCACAGATTTCTGAGATATGTAGAAAAATTTTAGGACTTCATTTAAAATCGACAGAAACTGTGAAGCTAGAATTTTGCAGTTTTTGATTTCCGGTTCGATCGATATTTTAAACACGTTAGCACAAGTTAGTAAAGCAAAATGGTGAGGCTCTGATACCACTGCAAGTCTACGTTAGCGCCCCGGCCGTCTACAGCGTCAAATGCGGAACAAAAAACTTTTAACTGGCGCTATTGTATACTTTAACCCGGATCTTCCATTATTGCTAAACTAACAAACTGTAAAGAGTGTAGAAAGGTTATACCGAACGATCCGAGTCCTTCGTTCTTTAACCATCATCCCACGCTCCGTTGCGGCTTCTTTGATCTCATCGATCTCCGATCTGCTCGTCTAGGTGGCACCACGTCACTGATTCTTTAAACGGGCTCCCGCCTCTGACTTGAGGCAACTCGGTCGTCAAGTTTGCTAAAAGAGACGACCAAGAATGATGTAGAGAATGAGTAGATGACTTTGTCTCACTTCGTCCAAATCCGTGGACGATCGGTCAATGAAGTTGCCGTGGGAATCGGGTGATGGAATGAAATGAGCTGTGAAATTCCATACACCCCAAAATCTATCATATCTTTTTTCAAATGAAATCAACAAGTGAGAGAGTGAGAGGATGGGGGGTCGGCCACCTTATAGGATGGAGGAGGGTGAGTGTAGGAGCAATCAAGGAGGTGACCATAAACAAAGATCATGAAGAAATATCCTTAAGTAAACAAAACTCATTAATGAAATGAATGACTCACTAAACCTAGTCATCCATTCATTAATGCAACCAATGAAAACACAACACCAATTAACAAAGTCATCACCTTCTAGAACCTTCTAGAATCATGACTCACTCTCATCCAAGAAAAGATAAATCCGTCTTTAACCGAATGTTAAAAGTCGGCTGATAGAAAACTGGAAACTGGCAACTTCCAAAAGTGATCCTGAAACGACTTTCAGGATAACCCCGTAACTGTATAAATATACCCGCATTTGTATTACGACCGAATACAAATGCAACTGAGACAAAGATATTATATCTACTCAATATAATACTCGGATCCGGCTTAAACCAAAGCCGACCAGTATCATCTGCCCGAAAAATAACACGTGCGTAAACGCACGTGCATTTTTCGAACCCTGCCATAAAACCATACGGCCTCTACAACGTTTCGCCCGAACTTGGGAAACTGTCTGTGGGGAACTCTAATGACTCGTCAGTACCCTGGCAGTGGGTTTAACCACAAACCGTCAGCGGCACTAGCAATGCGTAACGGCTGCCCATGGACTGACCTCAAGGGAGGCCGATGAGAGAACTCATCCGGAAACCCTACTGAGCCTAACAGTGACAATGTATATACAGTCCGGTCCGTTCGTCTATGAGTATCGCATATCTGCCTAGGGGGCTAGTAACGTCAGACCCCCAAGAGCAGTATAAGTCGTGTCGGAGTGTAGCCCAATAACACCCTGAGATACTACTGGAGTACCTACCAGTAAATCTCCTGCCACGGCCGTGGGCTATGTGTAATGGCTCTCCTAGACACAGCACGATCTCGCCCCCAATACCGGGAGAGACGAATCCCCTGCCGATCCGCTCACGTGCCTCCATATGGCTCGGGACTGTACCCAAAAGCTACCTGTTTGCACGACTCCTTTGAGCCGTGGTAGGGTAGAAATCAAAGCACAGTGGGAACTCACATGAGACAAATGACGACCTCAGGTCGATGAACTAACCTGTACACATGTCACCAGGGAACTGCTATCTGACGATAGATATAATACTAACTAGCAGATTCCCGGCGAGTCCTGTCCGGTGTACTCATAACCCAATGAGCACCTGTATACATCTTAGGTGATCCAACTGACACCAGTGGCTTGTGAGACCGGCCACCGCCCCTTGTCGGGGTCTCGACTGTACACACTAGTCTACTCCGGAGTATCGATGCCCTGTCTCGAAACTCCTACGACTAGGGACCACAATTAAGGATATGCATATAAACTACCCAACTCTCACGTATATGATCGCCATCATACTGTTGGTAGTAAAGCAAGATCCTAAGGGCTCTATCAAAGTGTAACATGTAATCAGTCACCTGAACATGTACACGACTGATAAAGGCAAACCAGATAGCATACTATCATCTTGAGTAAGACTGTCCTACCGGTATAGGTCCTCCGCAATCATTGCAATCACGTACCTGCGATCCAATAATTGACTCTGAGGGCACTATCTCCAACACCTACATGTGATGTGAATCATATGGCTTAAGACAAATCCTAGTGAACTTAGAACCCCTAGTTCATCATCCTAATGTATATTAGCACCTTGCACTAGTGTGTTTCTTTTACTAATGAGATTTTAGTGAAGAGGTAGCTTGGATTTAAGAAGCTTTGGGTGGATCATCTTTGGCACGAAGAACACGGAGGAGGCTCGTCAAACCTCAAGAGGAGCCTAGTAGAGTCGCGTGACTACTACACGGAGCTTGTGAAGAGAAGGATACAGTCTACAAAGGTTTTTGCCCCCTTCTCTTAGTTTAGTTTACTTTGATATCTAGCTTAAACCCTAGTCATCTGGTTAAAGATCTTGTTAGTGTTAATTAGCACCCCAAATTTTTTAAAAATGGCATGATTGATGATACTAAAACCCTTTAGTAGAGCTAACATACACTTTTATGTTATTAGAGCCAAAGCTAGAAGATTAGACGATATTTTTAGAATTACGAAACCGAAACAACTCTGAAACCGGAAACCCAAACACCAAGTTTCTGTCGAATTTTAATTGGTCTCTTAAAATTTTTTAAACAACCGCAGAATGTTGCATTTGATGTAACTAGAACACCTTAGATATTTGAGACCAAAACTCGATACTTGACCCGGCGAGAACGGGATTTTGACCAGCGTCGCCGGCCCCCTTTACATATTTTGGTCTCGTATTTTTTGGGTGTTCTGATGTGTTGGTTTTGGGGTTTCAGGTTATGTTTGATTATCCCAGTTTGCATGTGATGTTAACTTTCCTACTGGGTTTATTCGGAGTGTTTCGTAGCCGTAATTTTTACGTCGTTTCGGGTTTAAGTTTGGTATGTGATACAATACTTGGAATCCACAGTTAATTAGTTTTGTGAAAATTAGTTAGTGATTATAAATCTAGCATGTTTGTCTCTTTTGATCGATTGCCACGAAGTTTCGATTCGGATCGAAACTCCGTCGCAATCGCGTATTGTACGTGATCACCAAGTCGGGAATCTTGTTGAATTATCCGGCTTCTTGTTGAAAAGTGTTTTCAATAATGAGACTAAAATGCAAGGTTTATAAGTTAGGCATGAAATTCGGAATATGAGATATTCCGGGTTTATGATGTCTAAGGAAATGCGGATTCTAATTATTGTAGTTTTACATTTATTTTATCCGACTGTAAGTGTAATATGTGGGGTATCCTAAATCTCGTTGCTATATATCAACGGAATTCGGGATACGCGTATTTACTTACGTTGATAATATGTGATATTATGTGTTACTGATATGTTTTATTGGATCGTCGTGATTGAATAGTCGCGGGTTTTATGTGAGATGAGAGTTTTTCAATTTTCATTCATGTAAAATTTGTATGTAATATTCTTTTGTTGGGGCACTTCCGGGTTGAGGATGATGTCACCATTTATGTATATTATTTACTTTTCCGCATTAGGATAGACCCAAGGTGGGGAGCATAAGTAACCGGGTTCTAGAGTCTAGTAGGAGACCATCTCGAGGAGTCGAGACCGGGTATCCTAACTCTAAAATTGGCAGGGTTGCTTGCCACTCTCGTAGGGGTCTAGGGATGTCGGATTGGCTATTCATCAAGACCGTGGAATCCGTGTTTTACATTACTGGCTGAATTTAAAACACGGGCATCCTAGTATATCCAATATTTCATATGTTGACTTCTACTGCTATGTTCTATGATATTGATCAAATAACTACGTGAGACGAATGTTATATTATATATATGATATATAATAAACGTTACTTATGTTTTGCACACGCGCTAGTCCAGCCCCCGCTCTGCAGTTAGTTAAGTAACATAACGGTGCATGACGGGGCCCCGAGATGAATACGGATGGCATAAGCGTACGCTCTGTTTTCGTTTCATTTTTCTGTGATATTTAGGGAAACATTAAAATGATGGGACTTCATTAATGAGATTAATGAAAAGAAAAGAAACCTAAAGATATTGTAGAATCAAAATTTTCAAAAAGGCATCTCTAGTTTTTGCTTTGCATGGATATCCAGCACCTCATTCGATGAGGAAAGAGCCGAGATCCATTCACCGGGAGAGATCTCTTTAGCGAAACTACAACCTACTTGGTTTAGTCATCATAGCTTCTGTAGTTCTTGCTTTGCATTGTGGTATTCTTGAATATCCAACACCTCATTCGGTGAAGAAAAAGAGCCGAGATCCCTTCACCGGGAGTGATCTATTTAGAAAAAGCTAGTAAAAGCTATAAGGTGTGTTTTTGAAAACTACTCGATTTTAAAAGCAGAGCTTAAACCACTCCTTTTCAAAATCACTAGATTCTACAATGATATCAAGTTCATTTGGTTGAAGGTTTTCTTAAAAACCAGTCGTAGCCCTCCGCCATTTCAGATAAGTGCTATTTAGTATTCGTGCTGCATTTGTTGACCTTGTTAAGGCGTAGTGTGCGGTAGCGGATTAGTGCTTATCTTCCGCATGTGATGCGATTGGATTATGGTAGTCGTACGGCTTTGTTGACCTTGTTAAGGGTCGTACGGGTGGGTTTAATTCAATCAAGAAATGACGGGTTGAACTTGGCTAGCGCTTATGATTTGGTTACCTTGTAAAGGTCATAAGTGTCTAGGGGTAAAAGCAGATATTGGGAATTTCAAGAGTTGAAATTTGCAACGAGATTGCATACCTTCTATATGATAGTTGGATCCCGATACCCACTGCGAGTAAGAGATACTCTTGGGAAAGTTTTTCACTTTACAATTAGCTGATCCAGTAGGTGTCTAGAAAGGTGTCAACGGGGTTATGCCTCTAGGGAAACGAGCTTTATTTTAATTACGTCTGTGTGAAAGCACACGGAACCTCCCTCGGAGTACCGACACTGGCATGGATGTCCGGTTAGCGAACTTGTAGAATGTAATTAATCCCGGCTAATCTTTCCTTTTATGGTTTGAAGGATGATTTGATAAAAACCTTAGGAGCCATCCTGATTAGATAAGATAATAACCAATCTAATCTTGCAAAGAGCACACGCAAAAGTGATTATCCTTCTCTCTTTCCGGGTAGCGACCAATGACATGCCTTAATCAAGATAACAATATGAGTATTGATCGAACCCACTTATTATACTGGGCTAGGTTCCACTCTATCTTATGACTGTCATAAGTCTAAGCAAGGAATAGGGGAATATCAGGATTCCTACGCCACCCAAACGAAGAATAAGCATGTTGATGCATCGCCTTCGGGAGTGTTCGTAACCGAGAACTGTTTCTCAGTTTGCTCTACGTCCTGGGTATTGGATACCGGATCAGGATCCCACGTATGTAATTTGTTACATGGGCTAAAGATAGATAGAGAACTGGAAAATGGTGGAAAATCTCTGACAGTAGGGAATGGTGCAATTGTTGCAGCCATAGCAGTTGGCGAATATCACCTTGTATTATCAAGTGGTAAAACAATGATTCTGAGCGACTGTTATTTAGTTCCAAAAGTATTGTGAATGTTTTCCTAAATCAAGTGTTGATTAGGTATGGTACATTGTATAACGGTATATACGTTCTAAATCATAAAACAATTCTAAGTATACAGAACAAACACAAGAGGAACAGTTCAGAAATAAACGAAGAATTCTTGTGGCATTGTAGACTAGGTCATATCAATGCGACAGGACTGGCTGAGTTGCCTAAGAATGCATATTTGAATCCGTTCGAATTTACATATTATGAAACTTTCCAGTCATGTCCCAAAGGCTAGATGACCAAATCTCTGTTTACTGGACATGGAGAAAGTGCTACTAAACTCTTAGGACAGATACATAGTGATGTATGCGGTCTTATGTCTACACATGCCAGGAATGGTTCCTCGTACCTTATTACATTCACCGATAATCTCTTAAGATATGGACATATGTTCCTGTTGAAACACAAATCTGAATCTTTTGAGAAATTTAAGGAATATAAGTACGAAGTTCAGAACCAGACGGGTAAAAGTATTCAAATCCTTCAATCTGATCAGGGAGGAGAATACTTGAGCACGGAATTCCGAGAATATTTTAAAGAGAATAGGATTCTCTCTCAGCCTCCTCCTCCGTATACACCACAGCACAAAGGAGTATCGGGGCAAAGAAAACGCACCCTATTAGATATGGTGCGCTCTATGATGAGTACTGCTGAGTTACTTATTTCCTTTTGGGGTTATGCACTTGAGAAAGTTGCATACCTATTGAATAGATTTCTGACCAAATCCGCTGCCTACCACTCCATATGAGAAATGGAATGGGAGGAGACCATCTCTTAAATGAGTTAAGATACGGGGTTGACCTGCCTATGTTTAAAAGAAAAATCCGGACAATCTCAAAGCAAGGTCAGTTCTGTGCATGTTTGTAGGATATCCCAAGCATTCGCGAGGGAATATCTTATACCACTCTGAGGAACAAAAGGCGTTTGTTTCTCGACATGCTACAATTTTTGAAAAAGAATTTTTTTGTTAAAGAAATTAGTAGCAATGAGGTATAACTGGAAGAAGTTCCAGCAACACAAACTATAACTGACGATTTGGTGGAACCCGAGGATTCAATAGTCCCCCAAGAACCCCAGCCTGAGAGATATTATGGTTTTCTCGTAGACGGTGGGAGCGAGGATTGCATCATGGAAGATGATGACCCAACTAGTTCCGAGCAGGCCAACACATGTAGAGACTCTGTGAAATGGATGGATGCTATGCGATCTGAGATGGAATCCATTTACATCAACAAAGTATGGACTTTGAAACTTGCTCCTGAAAGGGTAAAACCCATCGGGAACAAGTTGATCTTGAGAAGATAATTGGTGTAGATGGAAAATTGAGACTTTCAAATCCAGACTTGTAGCAAAAGGTTTTCTTCAATGACCTGGTGTCCACTATGATGAAATTTTTTTCTCTTGTTGCGATGCTTAAGTCCAGCAGGATCCTACTTGTCGTTGCTGCATACCATGACTATGAAATCTGGCAGTTAGACGTCAAGACCTCTTTTATAAATGGTGATTTAGAAGAGAGCGTGTAACATGACACAGCCAGAGGGCTTCATAGATAGTGGGAGCAGCGGAAGCGTGTGTAAGCTGCTTAAATCCATCTACGGATTAAAGAAGGCATCGCAGAGCTGGAACATCTGTTATGATGAAGTTATCAAAGAGTTTGATTTCATCAAAAATGTAGATGAACCAAGTATATATCAGAAAGTAGTAGAGAGTAAGGTTGTCTTCTTCATATTATACGGTGATGGCATACTCTTGATAGGAAACGATGTTCCTATGCTACACTCGGTCAAGCTCTTCTTATCACAAAAGTTCTCCATGAAAGATCTAAGTGACGACTCCTACATTCTGGGGATTAAGATCTATAAAGATAGATCTAAACGGATGTTGGGATTGTACCAATCCAGGTACATAAACACCATACTAAAGAGGTTTACTATGGAAGATTCTAATCGTGGTAATTTACCTGCTTGCACAGGAATCACTCTCTCCAAAGAAATGTCTCCCAAGCCTGATTTGGAGAGGACTCGCATGCAAGGGATACCCTAAGCTTCGGCAGCCAGGTCAATCATGTATGCGATGTTATGTATCAGACCAGATGTAGTTTACTCACTAGGTGTAGTGAACATGTATCAATCAGATCCATGGGAGAAACACTGGCCAGCTATGAAGAACATTCTTAAGTACTTGAGAAGCACTAAAGAGATGTTCTTGGTGTATGGTAACGGTGAACACCAGGTGGAGTTTTTTACCGATTCGAGCTTCCAGAGTGATAAGGACGACAGTTAGTCGGTCTCTTTTTTGTCTTCACCCTTAATGGAGGGGCGGTATGTTGGAAGAGTTCCAAGCTAGAAACCGTAGCAGACTCAACGATGGAGGCTGAATACATCGCTACCAATGATGCTGCCAAAGAAGCTGTCTGGATGAAGAAGTTCATGAGATGAACTTGGTGAGGTTCCATCCATTGAGCATCCAATACCTATGTATTGTGATAACAATGGAGCTGTGGCTTTGTCAAAGGAACCCCGGTCCTATCAGTGATCCTGACATATTCTTTGGCGGTATCACATGATCAGGGAGATAGTAGACCTCCGGGAGATCAAGGTCAGGAGAGTTGACACAGAGGATAACACAGCGGATCCACTCACCAAGGCCCTCCCTAGATGCTAATCAAGAGACTTTTTGGGATGTTAGGTATAAGATACTACAACAACTGGCCTTAGTGCAAGTGGGAGATTGTAAGGAATATGTATGCCCTAGAGGCCATTATTGTATGATATAGTGGATGCTTGGACATATATATAGAGGACTTTCTTGCTCGACATGATAGTATGCTATCTGGTTGCCTTTATCTTAACATGTTGACTGGTATTATTATACTTTCTCTCTCTTACATGTTGATAAAGCCCTTAGGATATGTACTTGAGTACCATGACTATGATGCAGATCATACTAGTAGGGCCAGAGTGGTCCAAAAGTACATCCTTTAATAGTTCCTAGTCGAGAGGATATCGAAACAGGGCATCGATATTCCAGAGTAGACTAGTGTGTACGTTTCATGACCCTGTATGGGGCGATGATTGATCCCACAACCATTGGTGTGTGGCATCAAAGATTGTACACAGGTGCTCATTCGAGAATGGGTAAACCAAACAGGACTCACCGAGAACTCTTAGTTGGTACTGTACCTATCGTCAGATAGCAGTTCTCAGGTGACACTGGTACAGGTTAGTCTGTAAACCCTAAATCGTCTTAGAGCCTTGTGTGGCTCTCACTGTGCTTTGATTTCCTCCCTACCAGGGCTCAAAGGAGTCATGCAAACAGCTGGATTTTGGGTACAGTCTCGAGTCACATAGAGGCAATGAGTGATAGGAGGGGTTTCCTCTCTCCCGATATTGGGAGTTGATGTTGCGCTATGATCGATTGGATATAATTGGAAGTACCTGGGCAGGGCTGCAGATGAGATTTACTGGTAAGAGATACCAGTAGTTTCTCAAACCGTTATGAGCCATACATCGGCATGACTTATCAAGTTACTGGGGTCTAACGTTACTACCCCTAAACTCGATATGCGATATATCATACGAAGAGACCGGACTGTACGGTAGTGTTACTTATAGGCTTCATGGGAGTTTGGACAAGCTTGCTTGTAGATCTTCTAATCGCTCAATATCTCGGTAGCCATTACGTCCAACTAGTACCGCTGACGGCTAGTGGATGACTGATGTGATCATCACCTACTGCTGGCGTATTAACGAGTCTTTAGAGTCCCACACAGAAGTTTCCTGGTTCAAGAGAAATGAAGTAGGGCGCATATGTTGATATGTGCGGGGGGGCCTGATTAGATACGTGTATGTGATACCGTATTCTAATCTGGCGGTTATTTGTTATCAGTTAGGGTATATGTGATATAACCGAATTGTCGAGTCAAGTGTTGATTTGATAATGTGATATACAGATAAATGATATTAGTCGGTTATATGTGATATAACCGGATTATTAAATCAAGTATTGATTTAACAATTTGATATATATTTATATTTGATATAATTTTATACTAACTAATATTATTAGCCCACTAATTATTCTTCATAATATATTTGATATATATATATATAATATTTGATATATATATATATATATATATATATATATATATATATATATATATAATGAAGCATGGTTGATTTTCTATTTTTAGAAAATAGGAAATGAGGTGTAAAATGGGGAGATATTTAAAGTATGGGTGAAGCATGGCTTTTGCAATATTTTATTTCCTCTTGACTCACTATTCAAGCATGGCTCTTTTTTTCAATTTGAAAAATAATGGATGCTTGAATAAGTGAGGGGTTTTGGGTTGAGCCATATTTTTCATTCTATGCTTTGAGCCTTAGCCACTCTCTTGAGCTCATGCTCTCTAGCTCTCTCCATCTTCTTTCTCCTCTTGCTTAAGCCATTAACACTCACATGTGATGTGAATCATATGGCTTAAGACAAATCCTAGTGAGCTTAGAACCCCTACTACATCATCATAGTGTATTTTAGCACCTTGCACTAGTGTGTTTCCTTTACTAATGAGATTTTAGTGAAGAGAAAGCTTGGATTTAAGAAGCTTCGGGTAGGCTCGTTCAAACCTCAAGAGGAGCCTAGTGGAGTCGCGTGGACTACCAAACGGAGCTTATGAAGAGAAGGACACGATATACAAAGGTTGTTGCCCCTTCTCTTAGTGTAGTTTACTTTGATATCTAGTTTAAGCCCTAGTCATCTAGTTAAAGATCTTGTTAGTGTTAATTAGCACCCCAAAAATTTTAAAATGGCATGATTGATGCTACTAAAACCCTGTGGTGGAGCTAACATACACTTTCAAGATATGCCCTAGAGGCCATTATTATATCATACTGGATTGTATATTACATATTGGAAGCTTGGGATATTGTTTATCACAGAAAACTGCATTTTAATACCGCTCATTCATTATCTATTTTTTTATATATCGGTACTATTAACCAGTGTCTGCTCAGTAATACAGATTACAGGTATCCGTGATAAAATACTGGAAATACACTTAAAATCACGGATATATCGTTTGTGAGCCGACACTGCAACCGGAACTAGAAACCGACCGATATCCAAAGAGCTTTTGCAAATAAAATGTGTGCACACAATATTGGTCTAACACAATGCAAGTGTACTGATGCTCTTTGCCACTAGGACCATGGTAGGGCTGCCCATGGCACACACAAATGATAGCTTGTGCAAGTGGGGGGACAAGAGTGATAAATGCATAAAGATGTGATGTGATGTATAGCTACATGTTCCCTCCAAATCCCTGAGTGCATCCTAGGCCTCTATTGAGAAATCAAGCAGCACCAAAGTAATATAGGAGAGCACACAAGACCACACATTAAATATGAGCCATGATGCTCGGAATTTGGCCGGCCACATACCTCCCAAAACCGATCTGGCCGGCCCCCCTTGCCCCAAAGATCCCCAATTTTCTGTGGTCCATCCCTTGCTGCCACGTCATCTTAATTTTATTGTTTGTTTATTTTTCTTTTTTTGCCTATATAAGCAGAACCAGTGAGCAAGGGATGGGGGTCTTACATTGTCCAGGTTTTGTTCAACACTTTGTTTCTCTTTTTGTTTTGTTCTTGTAAATAGCTAGTCCCCCTTAAGTTCTTTGCCTTCTCTTGATCTTGCAACCTCAATTTAAGTTTTGGTTATTGATATCAAGGGTTGTATCTTCATTTGGAATAAATAAAGCATTCTTTTTGCTTTCATTTGCCTTGTGTTCTTAGCCTTCTCTTAATCTTGCAACCTCTTCATTGAGCTTGCAAATTTAATTTTAGGCTATTGAACCCACGGTTTGTAATATGTTCTATGGTTCCTAGTATCTTTATTTCTTGCTTTACTTTCTTGCAATTTATTTCCATGCTTTACTTATTTGCAATTTTATTATCTTGCACATACCTACTTGTAATGTTGTATTTTCTTTGTATCTTTTATTTGCTCTTTTTGTTTGTTGTTGAGATGGTTGTGAATATGTTGTTGTTAGGAAAGAAAACATTATTGTAAGTTAAGGTTCTGTTTCTCATTTCCTTTGCCCGCATTTTCCATTTGTACTCTTCCCAAACCTTACGCAAGCGCCCCGTTAGGTACCCTACCCTACCAAGGTATCGGTGATTCCTAACCGTGACCGTGTAGGGTTAGCTTAGCACCTTGTGAAGGTTTTGGCAAGCATCAATCATGCTACTTTGAAATTTTTTGGGTGCTAAACAAACTTTAACCAAGATCTTAACTAGAGACTTAGGGTTATACATGATATGTAAACACTTTACATCTAAGTGAACAAGGAATACAACCTTTGTAGACCGGTCCTTCACTTCAATAGCTCCGTGTAGAAGTCTCATCGCTGGGATCACGATCGTCCAGACTCTAGAGAGGCTCCCACGAAGAAACGAACAAGCTTGCTTCGAAGTCTTCGAGGCCGAAGATAATCTACGTCGAGGAGACACTAGCTCATGCTATCTCTTCACTGATTGTGTAGATTAGTGAAGAAACACCCTAAACTAAATGGCTAATAGTATAGGATGATGAAGTAGGAATTTTGCTCACTTTATTGTTTATTTTCTCACTATTTTCTTCTCTTTTCTCAAAACCTAGAGAGAGCAAAATTCAAAATGAAGAAAAAGATGAATAATGAAATAGATGAGGTTAGAAATGAAACCCTTGGTTAGTGTATGTCATCCACTAACTCTTGTAGAGAGTTAACCATGACTATGTGTCATGGTTGAGTTTAGAAATATCTTAAGCAAAACAAAAGGAGAAGACTTCGTCAAAGTTTATCATGAAGCTTCATGAAGCTTCACAATGACTCATTTCTTCCTTTTTGAATTACTTAATAATTTAAACTCAAACATAATATATAGCATGGTATAATTCTCATACATCCATGTTGCATGTATAACCTAGCATGTCACAATATTATATATCATATATATAATATTTATGCAACAAAAGAAAAACAATACAATAAACATATATAATATATATGTTAAATGTATTACAAGTGAGAATAATAAATATTTAATTGAGCATATAATATATATATATATATATATATTATTTCATCGAATCAACACGTGTTCCGATAACCTGGCTATATCATATATAACCGGCCGATATCACATATCACGAGAATAAAATACGGTATCACATACTCGTATTAATCTCGGTCCCACACATATCACATATGTGCTCCTACGCCGTTTCGCATGAACCAGGAAACCTCTATGTAGGACTCTAAAGACTCGTCAATACGCCGGCAGTAGGTGATGATCATATCAAACACCCACAAGCCGCAAGCGGTCTGCTAAACGTAACGGCCACCCGGGTATTGAGCGATCAAAAGATCAACAAGCAAGCCTGCTATAACTCCTGCGAATCTAATCAGTAACACTACCGTACAGTCCGGTCTCTTCGTCTGATATGTCGCATATCACAGCCTTGGGGGGTGGTTTAACGTCAGACCCCAATAGCCCGATAAGTCATGCCGATGCAAGGTCCATAACGGTTCGAGAAACTACTGGTAACACTTACCAATAATTCTCAGCAACCCTGGCCAGGGATTTCCTGTTATGGCCAATCGAGCACTGCGCAACATCAACCCCCAATACCGGGAGAGATGAAACCCCTCCTATCGCTCTTTGCCTCCATTTGATTCGGGACTGTATCCAAAAGCCACCGTTTTGCACGATCTCTTGACCGTGGTATGGTGGAAATCAAAGCATAGTGGGAATCACACAAGACTCTATGACGATCTCGGGTCTACAGACTAACCTGTACCAGTGTCACCAGAGAACTGCTATCCGACGATAGGTATAATACCATCTAGGAGTTCTCGGCGAGTCCGTCCAGTGTACCCAGTCTCCATTGAGCACCCGTATACTTTCTCTGATGTCAAACACCAATGGATATGGGATCATCCATCGCCCATCATATGGGTCAAGAAGCGCATATGCTAGTCTACTCTGGAGTACCGATGCCCTGTCTCGATACTCCCACGACTAGGAACATTTGAAGGATGTACTTATCGACTACCCAGTCCCCACTAGTATGATCTACATCATAGTCATGGCAGGCAAGTACTCATCCTAAGGTCTTTATCAACATGTGATCACAAAACAGTATTTGTTTACATGTTAAGATAAAGTGCAACCAGATAGCATACTATCATGTTGAGCAAGAAAGTCCTTCCTATATATGTCCAAGCATCCACTACAATATACATCGCATGTACAGTAATGGCCTCTAGGGCATACATATAACTAACAATCTCCCACTTACACTAAGGCCATTTGTTGTAGTATCCAATACCCAACAATATAGCAGAGGTTGTAGTATCCCATACTCAACCATTGTAGAGAAGTCTCTCTAGAGGTAAGGCCTTTGTGAGTGGATCCGCTGTGTCTACCTTCTGGTCTACTCTCCTAACCTTGATCCCTTGAAGATCAACCATCTCCCTGATCAGGTGATACATGCCTCAGAATATGTCTGGAACGCTGATGGGACCTGCGTTCCTGGGCCTAAGCCACAACTCCATTTCTGTCACAATAACAGTTATTGGACGCTCAATGGTAGGAACCTTGTACATCTTATGAACAAGAAATGTCCAGACAGCCACTTTGGTAGTATCGTTGGTAGCAATGTATTCAGCCTTTATCGTCTAGTCTGCCACGGTATCTATCTTGGATCTCTTCCAACATTACGTCCCTCCACTGAGGGTAAAGACAATGCCTGTGACTGACATTCAGTCGTCCTTATCACCCTCGAACCTTTCCAGTGATTCTCCCCAGGATCGATTGATACCATCTCACTATATCTAGTGTGTCATATACATCTAGTCTGGTACATAACATTGCATACTCTGATAGAGCCTACTGCCGAAGCATAGGATATCACTTGTACGTGAGCTCTCTTCAAATCAGTCTCAGGAGACATCTTTTTGGAGAGAGTGATCCAAGAGTAAGTGGGCGAACCACCACGCTTAGAATCGTCCATACTAAACTCTTTTAGATGGTGTTTATGTACCTGGACTTTTGGGACACTCCCAACATCCATTTAGATCTATCAGCATAGATCATAATCCACAAGATATAGTAGGTATCATCCAGATCTTATATTGAGAATCTCCGTGATAAGAGGAGCTTGGCCGAGTGTAGCATAAGAAACCATTTCCTATCAGGAGTATGTCATCTACGTACAATACGTGGAAGACAAACTTACTCTCTACAACCTTCTTGTATATACAAGGTTCATCTACCATTTTGATGAAGTCAAACTTTTTGACTATCACATCAAAACAGACGTTCCAACTTCCTGAACCCGGTTGGGCCATCATCTCAAGATGCAGTCATCGCTCCCACTATCACGAGAAGACCGTGGTATCTCTCAAGTGGATGAGGAACCCTACCAGATCCGGAGAGGCTGAGGCTCGTTGGAGACTATTGAATCCTTTGGTTTCATAAAATCATCAGCTGTTAGTTTGTCTAGCTGGAATTTCTTCCAGTTCTACCTCATGTCCACAAATTTCTTCACAAGAAATGCCTTTTCTCAAAAGGTGGCATGCTGAGAAATAAAACACCTTTTGCTCTTCAGTTAGGTAGTAGATATTCCTTTACTAATGTTTGGGATATCCCGACAAACTCTCACAACTGACCTTGCCTCAAGCTTGTCCAGAATTTGCTTTTCAACATAGGCCGGAAAACCCCATATCTTAACTCGTTTAAGACATGGTCTCTTCCCATACCATATCTCATATGTAGTGGTAGGCCCTGATTTGGATGGAACCCCATTCAATAGGTATGCAGCTTCTCAAGTGCATAACACCTAAAAGAAAACAGGTAACTCAGCAGTACTCATCATAGAGCGCACCATATCTCATAGGGTGCGATACCTCCACCCGGATACACCGTTGTGCTGTGGTGTATACGAAGGAGTAAACTGAGAGAGAACAAAACACATTCTCCTTTTAGAAACTCCAGGAACTCCATACACTAGTATTCGCCTCCTCGATCATATCATAGGACTCTAATATTTTTACCCATTTGGTTCTCAAAAGAACCAACCTTGGCATTTGTAGACATGGGACCATATATATCATCATGTATCTGTCCCAAGAGTTCAGTAACTCTTTCTCTGTTTCCAGTAAACGGAGTATTGGTCATTTTTATCTTTGAGACAAGACTAGCAAGTAGCATAAGATGAAAATTCGAATAGATTCTCATATTCATTTTTATGTAACTTAGCTGGTCGTGTCACATTGATATGACCTAGTCTACAATGCCTCAAGAAGGATTCGTTCATTCCTGAATTGCTCCTTTTGTCTGTGTTCTATATACTTTGAACTGTTGTTTGATTTAGAACATATATGCTATTATATAACGTGCCTGATGGAATCAACTCTTGATTCAGGAAAATGTTCACAACATTATCCTCCAATACAGAATTATATCCTTCTTTTACTCAGTAAAGAACATGATGTAATGTTGTATATCAGGTTCGGTATGTAATAACATTTGTTCAGAATCAATGTATTAATACAAGGTGATATCTGCCAACTAATTTGGCTGCAACAATTGCACCATTCTCTAACACTCAGAGACATATCACCCATTCTCAGTTCTCTACCTTTCTATCCCATGTAACATATTACATATGTGGGATCCTGATCTGGTATCACATACCCAGGACGTAGAGGATACTAAAAAACAGTTCTCGGTAATAAGGACACCTGAAGAATATGCATCAACATGCACTTTCATCGAATTGGTGGCATGGGAATTCGGATATTCCCCTATTTCCTGCTCGGACTTATAACAGTTATAAGATTGAGTGGAACCAATGTTCCCTAACTTAGTATAATAATCAGGTTCGGTCAATGCATCCATATTATTATCTTGATTAAGGCGTGACATAGTCGCTACCAGGAGAGAGAGAGAAGAAAACACTCTCCGTGCATTTTTTGCAAGATTAGATTGGTTATTAATTTATCTAATCAGGATGGCTCCCACTGTTTTAGTCAAATCTTCCTTCAAACCCTAAAAGGTAAGACTAGACGGGATTAATTACACCCTACAAGTTTGCCAATCTTTCGACCATGCCAGTGTCGGTACTTTGAGGGAGGTTCCCCGTACTTTTTCACGGACCTAATTAAAATAAACCTCATTTTCCCAGAGACATAACCCCGTTAACACCTTTCTGGGCACCTACTTTGATCGGCTAATTGTAATGCGTAAAACTCTCCCAGGAGTAACTCTTACTTGCAGTGGGTATCGGGATCCAACCATCTCATAAAAGGTATGCAATCTCATTGAAACTATTTGAGTCCATTCCGAAGTTTCGATTTTCAACACTTGAAATTTCCAATAATACTTTTTACCCCTAGTACCTATGACCTTGGCTATGGTCAATATATCATAAGCACTATTCAAGTTCTATCCGTCATTTTGTGGTTAATTAGACCCACCCACATGACCCTCGGCTATGGTCAACATAATCATATGACTGTCCTAACTAATCTCATCATATGCAGTATAGGAAAAACATCACATAGCTACCATACACTACGCCTCGGCTATGGTCGACATACGCAGCACGAATACTAAGTACTCTATTTCCTAAAATGACGGAGGGCTACGTAGGTTTTTAAGAAAACCATGAGCGTAATGAAATTGATATTGTTGTAGAATCAAGTGATTTTGAAAAGGAGTGTTTTTTAGGCTTTTCTAGTTTCGCTAAAGAGGTCACTCCCGGTGAAGGGATCTCGGCTCTTTCCTCATCGAATAAGGTGCAGGATATTTCGCAAATATCGCTGTGCAAAGCAAGAACTATAGAAGCAATCAAAAACAAAACCGTGAGTTTATAGCATCTGCTAGTTTCGCTAAAGAGGTCACTCCCAGTGAAGGGATTTTGGCTCTTTCCTTATCGAATAAGGTGCAGGATATTCTACAAGGAATACCGCTATGCAAAGCAAGAACTAGAGCTACCAGTTTTTAAACAAGTTTCTACAACATCTTTAGGTTTCTTTTTCTTTCATTAATCTCATTAATGAAGTCCCATTTATTTATGCTTCCCAAGCATCACAGAAGAAACGAAAGCAACAATATTAATTATATCTCATATATATAGTATAAGCATTCGTCTCAGGCAGTAATATGATCTCATCACAGAACATTGCAGCAGAAGAATCACATATGAAATATTGGATATACTAGAAATTCCGTGTTTTAAGTTAAGCCAGTATAAAACACGGATTCCACGGTCTTGATGAATAGCCAAACCCACATCCCTAGACCTCTACGTGAGCGGCAAGCAACCCTACCAATTCTAGAGTTAGGAGAGCCGGTTTCAACTCCTTGAGATGGTCTCCCACTGTACCCTAGAACCCGGTTACTTGTGCTCCCCGCCTTGGGTCTATCCTAATGCGGAAAAGTAAATAATATACAATGGTGACATCATCCTCAACCCGGAAGTGCCCAAATAAAAGAATATTACATACAAGCTTTCACATGAATGAAAATGAAAAACTCTCATCTCACATAAAAACCCTGGCTATTCAAAACACGACGATCCAATATAACATATCACCGCAACACATAACATCACATATCATCAACGTAAGTAAATATGCGTATCCCAGTTGTCGTTGACATATAGCACCGAAACCGGCGATACACCACATATTACACTTACGGTCACAGAAAAGAAAGTGAAAAACTACAACATTTGGAATCCACAATCACTTTAGACATCTTAAATCTGAAATATCACATACTTCGCATTTCATGCCTAACGATATGAATTCCACATATTGTATCACATTCCAGATAAATAGACAATGTTAAACTTTCCGATCGAACAAACAAACACCCAAGATTTCCCAAATAGCTCAACACTTGAGCGGAGTTCAAAAAGTCCCAGAACATGTCACAGCCGCTATGAACCAGCCGTAGAAGGGTCAAACCAACGCTCACATGTGGCAACGCTAAACTACCACAAACCATATGGTTCAGTGGCGGTTTCGACGGTCACATAATCGAGTTAAGGTTATGTTCTTCTAGAGGGTCCACATATTACTTGCATGATTTTCTGAAAGTTTTAAACTCAGGAAAAATCCAACACTTGAAAGTTTTCCGACAGGGGAAAAGTGAGTTATTGATATCCGTTCGAAACTTTTAACACGTTCTTAATTACCCGGAAAAACATAAACGAAGTTAAACATTCCGATCGAATCAATGAGTTCCCAATATTTCCCAGAAAGCTCAACACTTGAGTAGAATTAAAATTCCCAGAAGCATGAAAAAGTACCCAAGAATAAATCCCTGAAGTATTAGCCCCTAACTCCCAAAGTTGGCCGTGAAACCGCCGCCAAACGCATGGTTTGGCCGTGGTTCTGCGGTCACTTTAGTGACTTATGGCCCCGTACTTCACAGTAATCCTTAGAATTCCCTGCAAGATATTTTGAGTATTTTTAATATGAAAAATTTCAACTTTTGAAAAAATTTCCAGAAAGTGGGATTTATCGGGGTTTCGGAGTTCGGTCGGACTTCAAACTTCATCTACACGACGCCTAATACTCTAGCTTGGCTCTGATACCACTGTAGGGTTAGCTTAGCACCTTATGAAGGTTTTGGCAAGCATCAATCATGCTACTTTGAAATTTTTTGGGTGCTAAACAAACTCTAACCAAGATCTTAACTAGAGACTTAGGGTTATACATGATATGTAAACACTTTACATCTAAGTGAACAAGGAATACAACCTTTGTAGACCGGTCCTTCACTTCAATAGCTCCGTGTAGAAGTTCGTTCGCTGCGATCACGATCTTCCGGACTCTAGAGAGGCTCCCACAAAGAAACGAACAAGCTTGCTTCGAAGTTTTCGAGGCCAAATATGATCTACATCGAGGAGACACTAGCTCATGCTATCTCTTCACTAATTGTGTAGATTAGTGAAGCAAACACCCTAAACTAAATGGCTAATAGTATAGGATGATGAAGTAGGAATTTTGCTCTCTTTATTGTTTATTTTCTCACTATTTTCTTCTCTTTTCTCAAAAGCTATAGAGAGCAAAAATCAAAATGAGGAAGAAGATGAATAATGAAAGAGATGAGGTTAGAAATGCAACCCTTAGTTAGTGTATGTCATCCACTAACTCTTGTAGAGAGTTAACCATGGCTATGTGTCATGGTTGAGTTTAGAAATATTTTAAGCAAAACAAAAAGAGAAGACTTTGTCAAAGTTTATTATGAAGCTTCACAATGACTCATTTCTTCCTTTTTGAATTACTTAAGAATTTAAACTCAAACATAATATATAGCATGGTATAATTCTCATACATCCATGTTCCATTATAACCTAGCATGTCACAATATTATATCACATATATAATATTTATGCAAAAAAAGAAAAACAATACAATAAACATATATCATATATATGTTAAATGTATTACAAGTGAGAATAATAAATATTTATGTGAGCATATAATATATATATATATATATATATATTATATTATTTCATCGAATCAACACTTGTTCCGATAACCCGGCTATATCACATATAACCGGCTGATATCACATATCGCGAGAATAGAATACGGTATCACATACTCGTATTAATCTCGGTCCCACACATATCACATAAATGCTCCTACTCTGTTTTGCATGAACCAGGAAACCTCTATGTAGGACTCTAAAGACTCGTCAATACGCCGACAGTAGGTGATGATCATATCAAACACCCACAAGCCGCAAGCGGTCTGCTAAACGTAACGGCCACCCGGGTATTGAGCGATCAGAAGATCAATAAGCAAGCCTGCTATAACTCCTGCGAATCCAATCAGTAACACTACCGTACAGTCCGGTCTCTTCGTCTGATATGTCGCATATTACAGCCTGGGGGTGGTTTAACGTCAGACCCTAATAGCCCGATAAGTCATGCCGATGCAAGGTACATAACGGTTCGAGAAACTGCTGGTAATACTTACCAATAAATCTCAGCAACCCTGGCCAGGGATTTCCTGTTATGGCCAATCGAGCACTGCGTAACATCAACCCCCAATACCGAGAGAGACGAAACCCCTCCTGTCGCTCATTGCCTCCATGTGATTCGGGACTGTATCCAAAAGCCACCATTTTGAACGATCTCTTGATCGTGGTATGGTGGAAATCAAAGCACAGTGGGAATCACATAAGACTCTATGACGATCTCGGGTCTACAGACTAACCTGTACCAGTGTCACCAGAGAACTGCTATCCGACGATAGGTATAATACCATCTAGGAGTTCTCGGCGAGTCCGTCCAGTGTACCCAGTCTCCACTGAGCACCCGTATACCTTCTCTGATGTCAAACACCAATGGATATGGGATCATCCATCGCCCATCATATGGGTCAAGAAGCGCATATGCTAGTCTACTCTGGAGTACCGATGCCCTGTCTCGATACTCCCACGACTAGGAATATTTGAAGGATGTACTTATCGACTACCCAGTCCCTACTAGTATGATCTACATCATAGTCATTGCAGTCAAGTACTCATCCTAAGGGCTTTATCAACATGTGATCACAAAACAGTATTTGTTTACATGTTAAAATAAAGTGCAACCAGATAGCATACTATCATGTTGAGAAAGAAAGTCATTCCTATATATGTCCAAGCATCCACTACAATATACATCGCATGTACAGTAATGGCCTCTAGGGCATACATATAACTAACAGACCGGTTGCGTTCAGATTGGCCGGAGGCGAAAGCAAGCGACATGAACGAACGGACAAGGGTCAATAAGGAGGATTCCACTAATACCGTGCTTAAATACCCTAATCCACGTTGTTGCCGATTGCTCTAGCTTCAATGGTTAAGGTCGGCACAAAGGATTGATTATGGAATTCACTAGCTTACACTAACCTATCTAATCCTAACAAGCGTTTACTTTGAATATAAACACGTAGGGTAGATACGAACATTTCCGCCTTGCGTATTAACTCGTGAAAACAAGAACTTAAAATGCTCCTTCTCATTGCGGACGACCCATACTCATCGCGGCTAGTTGGAAAGCGATACCATCCTGATTGCGGTTAACTTTAGAACATCAAATACACGATACACCAAAGGCGTGCAATCAGATATTCACAGTCATAATAACAGTCTTTCTCGAAATGGTAGTATGCTACTTGATTTGATTCTATCTCAATATGTGTATGTGTTTCTTTTAGCATATCTCTTATATATATTGGTAGAGCCCTTATGATATTTGCTTGACTACCAGCTTTGTGATGGTAGTCATAATTGTGGGGGCTGGGTAGTCTATTAGCACATCCTTATACAGGTCCCTAGTCGTAGGATTATCGAGATGGGGCATCGATACTTTAAAGTAGACTAGTGTATACGCTTCTCATCCCAGCAGGGGAGATGGTCTGTCCCACAGCCATTAGTACGTCATACTGGAGATAGTATACAGGAGCTCATTGGGTTATGAGGTATACTGGACATGACTCGTACGGAACTGCTGGTTGGCATTATACATATCGTCACGTAGCAGTTCTCGGGTGGCATGAGTACATGTTAGTCCGTGGACTTGACATCGCTACTTTTTCTCGAGTGTGTTCCCACCGTTCTTAGATTACTACCCAACCACGGCTCAAAGGAGTCGTGGAAACAGGTAGTAGTTGGTTTCAGTCCCGAAACACTTGGAGGCAGTAGAGGTTAGATAGGATTCGTCTCTCCCGATATTAGGGGTTGATATCGCGCTGTGTTCGGAAATCCATTACACAAAGTCCCTGGCCAAGGCAATCAAAATTTACTGGTAGGGACACCAGTAGTTTCTCAAGGTGTTTCAGGGGTCTGACGTTTACCATCCCCCTAGACACGATATGTGAGTATCTTAGACGAACTGACCGGACTGTACGTAGATTGTCACAGATAGGCTCAGTAGTTCGGATGAGTTTGCTCATCGTCCTTCTTATCGATAGGTACCTGGGTAGTGTAAGTCAACGTTAGACACCCCACATGATGCCGGGAGGCGGAATAGGTAAAACAATCATTTTGTTTGAACCAACTGTTTCGCCCAATCAGAGCAGAGCTCTGTTTGAATTCAAAATTCAAATTTTTGAAGCAAAGCTTCAAGTCCCGCGCGCAGCGCCCAAGAAAGCGCACCCAATCAGAGCAAAGCTCTGTTTAAAGGAAGCAACGCTTCGGCTGCGCTGCGCCCTGCGCTGCAGACACGTGTCAGCGCAGATGCGCTAGCGCAGTTGCGCTGCGCCTTGCGCTGCAGACACGTGTCAGCGCAGACGCGCTAGCGCAGTTGCGCTGCGCTCTGCGCTGCGCGACACGTGTCAGCGCAGATGCGCTAGCGCACTTGCGCTGCGCTCTGCGCTGCGCGACACGTGTCATGCACTGGGGCATCTGCGCCAAACAGAATTAAGATTTTAAGAAATCTTTTCTGTTCTTGTTAAAACAAGAAGATTTTCTTCTGCAAAGCAGAAGCCCTTGGATCAAAGATCCAACGGTGGGGAAAATTTTCCAAATCACTCAGAGAATGATCTCTTTAACAAATTTAACTAATTTGTGAGCACTATAAAAAGGACCCTAAGCCTCAATTCAAAGGGAGGAACATTTTTCTTGAGAACTCAAGAACTTTAAACAGAGAGAACTCTGAGAAGATTTCAAGAAAAAGGTAAAGAACCTTCATGAATTAGAAGAAATTCCTTCTAATAGATCATTGGTCTAAAAACAAGATCAATGATCTTTACATAATAAACAGTGCTTTGCACTTCTTGTGAACCTCCGGTTCTTCAAAAATAATAAAAATAAAAAAAATAATAATAGTGCTTTGCACTTTTATGAACCTCTGGTTCTTCAAACAAAAGAAAAATAAATTTTTCTTTGATCTAATTTAGATCAAGAAATTAAACAGTGCTTTGCACTTCCCTTCTTGAATCTAAAAGATTCTTAGTGCTTTGCACTTCCAAGTTGCGCCGTTGCGCTCTTAACAGAGCGCCACGTGTCGGCTATAAAACCACTTGCGCTAAGCGCTCTCAAGATAGAGCTTTGCTCTCTGGAATTAGCGCAACTCGCTGAGAGCGCGCCACGTGTCAGCAGCGCAGAGCAAAAGCGCAACGCGCTGCGCTAGTGCGCTTGCACTCATCAAGAGCACGACACGTGTCATCACCATATGGACTTGCGCTCATTGCTTAGCGCAGAGCGCAGATGCATTAAAAAGGGCCAAGCCCAATTAAGAGAAGGCCTAACAGGCTGAATAAAGCGCAAATGCATTATTTTAAGGGGCCGAGCCCAAATCAAAACAGATGCTTTGCATCATTTATAAATGGGTTGAGTCCAAACAGAATCTCCAGAATGCTATGCATTTTTCAAGGGGCAGAGCCCAAATCAAAACAGATGCATGGCATCATTCATAAATGAGCAGAGCTCAGAATAAATTGATATTCTGCAGAGCCCAAATGCAATGCAGTACTTAATAAAGATGTTGAACTGGACTTAGCCCAATCGTGGCCATAAGTCCTTAAATTAAATTGACTGAGTAAAATGGCTCTCCTAAATCTATTCACGACCGGTTCGAGGGTACATCTCCGAACTCCTTTGACATTTGTCGTTGTAATTCCTCAACGACGTCAAAGAGGTGACGGGTCCCAACGACCACACATCGCTATGGACTGCGGGGTCCTTAAACTCGTGGACCGAAACGTCCTTAAACTAATATCGGACCGAAACGTCCCTAAACTAATATCGGACCGAAACGTCCCTAAACTAATGATGGACCGAAACGTCCTTAAACTAATATTGGACCGAAACGTCCCTAAACTAATATCGGACCGAAACGTCCCTAAACTAATATCGGACCGAAACGTCCCTAAACTAATATCGGACCGAAACGTCCCTAAACTAATATCGGACCGAAACGTCCCTAAACTAATGATGGACCGAAACGTCCCTAAACTAATATCGGACCGAAACGTCCTTAAACTAATATGGACCGAAACGTCCTTAAACTAATGTCGGACCGAAACGTCCTTAAACTAATGATGGACCACCACGTCCCTAAACTGGCGACGGACCACCACGTCCCTAAACTGGCGATGGACCGAAACGTCCCTAAACTAATATTAGACCACCACGTTCCTAAACTGGCGATGGACCGAAACGTCTCTAAACTAATATTGGACCACCACGTCCCTAAACTGGCGACGGACCACCACGTCCCTAAACTGGCGGTGGACCACCACGTCCCTAAACTGGCGAATGGACCACTATGTCCCTAAACTGGAACAATAGAGCCAATTGCTCTTTTGCCGGATCTAAACGATCCCGTTTAAGTTGATCTTAGCCCCAAACACGGCTAACGTATCCTTAAACATTCAAATGGACTATAAAATCCCAAAACAGCTTTGGTTCAAGGGTACATCTCTGAGCTCCTCTAACACCTATCGTTGTAATCCTTCAACGATGTTAGAGAGGTGATGAGTCCTGACGACCATAAATTAAATGGATTACGTCAAGTTGATCTTAGCCCAAAACAGGACTAACGTATCTTTGACGAACGTTTAAGTTGATCTTAGCCGCAACGCGACTAATGCATCCTTAAACTAAAAACACCAAACCCAAATCTAAGTAAATACGGATTTGGACTAATCCACGTCCTACGGGCGACGGTATTACTCAGTCTCCGTATACAATCCACGGGCAACCACAAACAAAACAAACACACACGACACGAAGTGAAATTCTGGAGAAGGAGAAAGTTGTTACCGCGATGCGGTAGCGTAATTAACTGCAGGGGATTGCGCCTGCAGGGAAGAGCGTCCCCACAATCAAAAACCCCTCACCCTGAGGGGGAATCTGACGAAGTCTGCTACATCGGCCGCATCCGTCTAAACCTCCGATACACGGTGCCGTAAATCAACTCGGCATTTTCGGAGAGGTGGATGGATAAAACCATATAGCATCTGCCCCGAACCTCAGGCATGGACGTCCTAACGTCCCGGCCGCCGTTCGGAGGGGAACAGATTCTGGCACGCCCGGTGGGACCTCTTCCTCTTTCCACTCCACATTTCGTGTGTCGTCTTCGCGAACCAATCGCGGTTTGTTAAATGATTGCCTTCGGATTTCAAGTTGCTAAGATTTGGTCTTTTGTTTGGTACAGAACTCAAGCATTCAATGGCCACCAACTGCACCAACTGCTCGAAGTGCAACTGCAATGGACGCTCCACCTCACCTAGAGGTGTAGCATATGGGCCCCAGGCGGCTTCCTTCCTGACCCTGCCGATAGGCCAGTTGACTCAGGCCACCACCGGCTTGTTCTTCGGGACCATGGTCCCACCTACAAACTCATCGGCGCCGATACCCACACCGGAAGCGAACAAGAAGTCGGTGTTCGACCGGCTTACTGCTACTGCGACCCCTGTCAGCGGGTCGCCTGCTATTGTACCAACAGCCTCCGTTTTCACCAGGCTGGGTCAGAACTATAAGGTGGCTGTCCCAAAGAGGGCAACGGCCGCTGCTTTGGAAGTCGTTAAAGCGGCTTCTCCTATCAGAGAGTCAGTCTTCACAAGATTGACGGTTCCTACTCCTCCAGCTGGTCAGAAGGCATCAGTCTTCGATAGGCTGACATCAACAGTTACCCCGCGCTCAAACAGGGGACAACAAGAAACCATCTCAATCTTTGAGCCAATCCCGGCGGCTCGTCGCGCGCGACGTCGCCATTGGCAGAGAGTAAAGAAAGCAGGGGGCAACTCCCCCTCAGGGCTAACCCCACCTGCTCCAGTGGTGGAAGTCGATGCTGCTGTTCCAACTGGGAAAAGCTTTGAAATGCTGAGGAGGGTGAGAAAGAACTCCCCGGTAGCTACGTTGAAAAGGTCTCCTCCACCCAAGGAAAAAGCTCCGGAGATGAAACAGGAACAGCCCCCTCAACGGCTGTCAGCGAAAGTTTATAAAGTTTGGCGGAGGGTTCAAGACTCCGTGATTGACTCAAACCACTTCCGTCGCCAGAACAGGGCAAGGGTGGAAAAAGACAAAAACCGCCCCGCTCAACGGCAGGGGGCAACAAATGCTAGGATGCCCGCTTCAACGGCTCCTTCAACCTCAAAGGCCCATAAAAGGAAGAGGCCAGAAAAAGCTCCCATGACGCTGACAAAATCTAAGAATGGTGAACCTAAACGCCCCAAGTCAGGGGGCATCACAGTTCATACGGTCTATATGGCTTCGGGGAAAGACGAAAGTCGTACTTCTATGGGTCACCGGCCGCTTACCCGGTCAGTGACCAAGTCTCAGGAGCAGCAACAAAAGCTCCAGGAGATGATGACTACAATGGCTGCACTCACGGGGCCAAAAGAGAATCCTGAGACGCCCTTAGATGAACGTCAAGAAGAGGAGACTGATGTCGAGTTCCTTCGCCGAATGCTCGAAAAGAGAGACCAAGAGGCTGCTGAACAAGCAGCCAATATACAGCGTATGGGCCTTCTCTTCCAGGATATGATAGGGATGATGATACAACCAGAATCCCCGACTGAAGAACCCCCGATCGTCCTTGGGGATGATAGGGGAGAAACATCAAACCCTCAGCCCGTTCTATCGACGGCTAAAGAAGACACAATCTCTAAAACAGATCTGGACGAATATATAGCCCAGCAGATAAAAGTTCATCACGCGGCCGAAGCAGCCGGCCACGTTGTAAAAACGGGACGGCCATATCCGGGCTGGTATGACCAAATCAAATACCCGCCAGGTTACACAATTCCAAAGTTTCATGTCTACAAGGGGACCGGCAATCCCCATCAACATGTTGCCCAATTCAGGGCGCTTTGTGGTAACACTGGAGGCGACGACAAGCTCTTGCTGCGCCAGTTTGTTGGAAGTTTATCAGATACGGCTTTCGAGTGGTATTCAGAGCTCCCCAACGACTCCATTAAAACCTTCGCAGAGATGGAGCTGCTCTTCACCCAACGCTTTGCAAGCGCCAGCGAACGTACTCCGATGACGGCGCTGATTAACGCCAGGGTAAAGCCCGGCGAGACATGGGTCCAGTACGCTATACGGTGGCGTAACTTATGGTCTAAATGTGAACAACGTATAGAAGAAGCCCCTGCGGTGGGAATGTTTGTCGGAACCTGGATCCACAAGCAACCATTTCGCAGTTTATGATGTTCATCAAGCCAACTTCTTTCCAGGCTTTGATCGACAAATTGGCGCAGATGGACCAGATGGGCCATAAACCCCCTCTCCCGAAGCCCGACTCTCGAAACGACAAAGGAAAGGGAAAAGCGATCATCGTCGCTAATGCTCAACAGCAACCGAACGACTCAAAGCCGGTTGCTCGTCCAAATAACACGCGCCCATACGTACCCCTTGAGGACAGGATGGGACGTGCTTACTCCTTCCCCCGTGATAAAACAAGGAGGTTATTTGAGCTGGCATTGCGCAATAGGCTTATAAATCTGCCGGATCCAAAACGTCCGTCACAACCAAGTGACGTTAACGAGCCTAATTATTGCCCTTACCATCGAGTGTTAGGACATCCAATCGAAGACTGTTACGTGTTCAAAAATTGGCTCGAAAACCAGTACCGTCAGGGCAAGTTTGCGCTATCTGACAAATGGAAGGTGAATCCCCCGCAGCCCCACACCTATAAGGGAACGAATACGCCAGGGGCAACATGCTCTGTCATTGAAGAAGCTCCCTGGGAGGTTGTATTATCAGCCAAAACAAGGAGAATGCTAAATGATCTGCAGACCTGTCCAGCGGTCAAGTGGAAGAACCCCTTGGAGCCGCAGGTTATTGAGGGGATGTTGAAACCACGTCCGACTCCGAAGGCCGATGGTGGTAGTTCAAGCGTCCATAACCAGCCGTCAAAATCTTCGAAAAAGAAGAAGAAGAGATCTAAGAAGCCCGTGAAGCCTGGCGACAAGCGCACGGACTTACAGAAGCAGATCGACGCACTGGATGAGTACAACCAAAAGGCGCGGACTCCCATTACGCTCCAAGATTTCCTTGATCACGTCTTTCAAAAAGAAGATGAGGAAGAAACTTCATCGGATGAATCCGACGGATATGTGGCAAGCTGTCATATGATCTCTCACTCGACCTCGAACGATGAAGGGACTTCTGGCACCAAAACGCCGGGGGCAAATACTGAGTCAAGGGTTCCGGAATTATCAATAGAAATGATTGACGCGTTTCTTAGTGAAGCTCGATTGAAAAGTAAAGCTGATCAAGAACGCGAGACGGCGATATTCGAAACGGCCAAGCGCCAGCGACTTGAGGGAGGAGCTGAGGTGAGCCCACTGGAGCAAAATGCCTCCACCGCTGACAAAAGCCAATTTAAGATAAAAAAGAAGTTCGCCAAGGCCATATCGATGGGCATGAAGCTACCACCCTCAGAAGAAAGGGTTACTAGCGTGGTAGAAATGCATCCCTCTTATTGCTTATATCATCAGAAGGTCTCACATTCTACCCAAGAGTGCAAAGCGTTCGATAAATGGTGGCAAGGATACGTCACTAATCAACAACGCTTTAAACGGGAAAAGCGCAAGGTTCGTCGGGAGCAAAGAAACACGACCAAAGTGCTTGAAAGAACTGCCGGCAACTGTCACATGGTTAACACTACCAGGTCACAAGTGCCCACATTTGGGAGCGACTCTGATGAGGAACTAGAGATTGCCCCTCTCTTTAAAGAATCAACTTCGGGAAAAGAAGAAGAACCGAAATCTTGCGAAAATATACAGCTGCGAAATCGGAAACTGCCTGAAAAGAACCTCGGACCCTCGAATAGAAAAGATAAAGGGAAAGAGAAGGTCTCTGAAGACATCACTTTGGATGACCAAGTCGCGGAAGAGTTAACCGCCAAAAATCCGCCAAAGAGGAGTAAGGTGGATTACAATGTCTTATCGCATCTGAGAAAGCTACCCTCACAACTCAGCATCCTCGATGCCTTGTTACTATCAAAGGAGGCGAGAGACTCTTTAATTAAGGAGCTACAAGATCCGGACCAGTTCCAAGCCTTCTTGGCCGAAGAAAAGATGAAAGACGAATTGGAAGAAGTGCACACAGCCGACGTTGCTTTTGGTGATGAGGACCTTCTTCTCGGGACGTGTGAACACAATCGCCCTCTTTATGTCTCAGGATACTGCCATGACATAAAGATAGGTAAAATCTTGGTCGATAACGGATCGTCCGTCAATTTACTCAACGTACGAGTGTTAAAGGAGATTTGCATGAGTGTCCAACACCTCGCCCGAGACAAGATCACTATCTCCGGTTTCGACTCTCAATCCTCAAAGACTCTTGGATCTGTGATATTGACGCTACGCTTCGGGTTGCTCGTCACAGACATCAAATTCCATGTTATAGATGCCAAGACGTGCTATAATGCTCTGCTCGGCCGACCATGGCTACACGAGTACAATATCATCCCTTCTACACAGCATCAGTGTATGAAATATTCCAGGGATGGCCTCGAGTACACTGTGGCCGGAGAGTTGAATCCGTTTTCCGTGAACGAAGTTCGCAAGTATGAAGATGCGAAATACTTTTTGCCGAGCTTCGAAGACACGGAAAGGTGTCACAAACCGGAGAACAAAACTAATGCCACCATCCCTGTCTTCGGCAGTGACACCGAGGAGGAGGATATAATTTATTCAGGTCCATCCCAATCTACCAGGCCAGGACCATCCGTTCCTTCGTTGATCTTCGGTAGTGATTCAGAGGATGAAGTTCATGCTATATTCCCTGCTCGGCCTTCGATACGGATTTCCGCTGATGAAGAGCGAAGTCTACAGATAACCATGGTGCCACTTGAGCATTACAAAGAACTGGATGCACTCGACACCAACAGCGTAGAAGAATTGCAGACATTCTATATCCCTCCCGGACGAAGAGGCGAGAAGGCAATCTTATTCTACCGTTCTGAAGAAAACAAAGTAGAAAAAGAAGTTTGGCATGGCGCGGATCCCACGCTCGACAGGCTTCAGCCTATCCGTCTTCCCCGATATTATACCGAAGGTTTGAAAAAACTGCTAAAACGCCAGGGGATGTCCTTCACACAGACCGTTAGAAAAGCCAAATTCTATGACAAGGTCTGGAACATTCCCGGGACCCAATGCAAACTGCCTAACGGGAAAGTAGAAACCAAAGGGCTTGGGTACATCCGGCCAAAGAAGCGGGAGCTAGTAAACAGCTGTTATGCCATGTATGACTTCGATGAAGAGACGGATGCTCAATGGGAGGATGCTAATCCTGAACCAGCAAAAGTTCCTGATACAAGACCGCCCAGTCCATCGTCCGAAGACCAGATGAGCAAACTTATGAGGGATGCGAGTCAAAAAGCCCGAGATGATCACGATCGTGAAATGGCAATCTATGAGAAAGCTAAGACACAGCGCCTCCTCTAACAGGCAGTAAAGAACGAAGATGCCGCTCTTTGTCAACCTGCTACAAAAAAGGTTCAACGCGAGAACAAAAACAAGTCGAAAGGCAAGAGAGGCGCTCGACAACTACAAAGCAGAGCTAAGAATCCGCGCATCCGAGAATCGAGCGTTATTGACTTAGCCCTCGGGAAGAAAATGGGTCGAGCATACTCTTTTCCTCGGAACAAAACAAGGAAAATATTCGATCTCGCTCTAAAACATCAAATGCTTACGTTGCCAGAGTCTAAACACCCTGAACAAACAGGCGAGGTCTCCAACCCGAAATATTGCTTTTACCATCGGGTAGTAGGGCATTCGCTTGAAGATTGCTTCACCTTTAAGAATTGGGTTGAGGACCAATATCAGCTTGGCAAATTCGCGTTGTCTGACAGTTGGAGGGTAGCGCCGCCGCAAAAGCACGAACCCGAAAACACAAGAATAAAACCAACTCCGCAGTGGGATTGTCAGAAAACTTACACCTGCCATGTGATAACAATATTAAAAGAAGGGGCCGAAGACATGAACAATCTCCCTTGGTGCTTTGAAAGCGGCAGCGATGAGGTAATCTCAGAATTTCCCCCAGCTCCGAAAGAACTGGAAGATGGAATCCATACCACTGCAGATAATCTCAAGAAAATTGAGTTGGGGACGGAAAACGACCCGCGACCGACATTCATCAGCGAACTGCTATCTGGAGAAAGGGTGGCTGCGTTAAAGGATGTGCTTCTACAGCACAAAGATTGCTTCGCGTGGAACTATTCCGAAATGCCGGGACTAGATCCAGAAATTGCTGTACACAAGTTGGCGATATCCCCAGACATTAAGCCAGTCAAACAAGCGCCGAGAAGAATGCGACTCGAGCTTGAGATGAGCATCAACGCCGAAGTCAAAAAGCTGATAGATTCAGGCTTCATCCAAGAAGTCCAATACCCTGAATGGATCGCCAACATCGTCCCGGTGATGAAGAAAAATGGGACAGTGCGCATATGCGTAGACTTCCGGGATCTTAATAAAGCTTGCCCGAAGGATGATTTCCCAGTGCCAGTCACTGAACTGATGATAGACAATACATCCACTCATGAGGTTTTCTCCTTCATGGATGGCTCATCGGGATATAATCAAATAAAAATGCACCCTGAAGATCAGAAGCACACGGCCTTCAGGACTCCGCTTGGTATCTTTTGTTATAAAGTGATGCCCTTCGGTTTGAAGAACGCCGGCGCCACTTATCAGAGGGCCATGACGAAGATCTTCGACGACCTTATACACGAAATCGTCGAATGCTATATCGACGATCTCGTGGTCAAAAGAAAATCATACGAGGAACATCTCGAGCATCTGAAGACTGTATTTCAACGCCTTCGGCAATACAACTTGAAGATGAATCCTCTTAAATGTGCGTTTGGGGTTTCCTCCGGCAAATTCCTAGGATTCGTTGTTCGGCACCGAGGTATTGAAATAGATCCGTCAAAGATCAAAGAGATCATGGAAATGCCTCCGCCGAGAACTCTCAAACAGCTGCGATCTCTCCAAGGGAAGCTCGCATACATACGGCGATTTATAGCCAATCTTTCAGGCAAGTGCCGTCCCTACAGCCACCTGATGAAGAAGGGGACCCCGTTCGTTTGGGACCAAAAATGCCAAGGCGCGCTGGATGAGATCAAGCAATACCTGCAGAACCCTCCGGTGTTGGCTGCTCCAGTTAAGGGGAAGCCTCTTATTCTTTATACAACCGCCCTCGAAGGTTCCTTAGGCGCATTATGGGCACAAGAGAACGATCAGGGGAAAGAAAGAGCGCTCTACTACTTAAGTCGAGTTCTGCTGGGGGCAGAAAGCAATTACTCTCCCATTGAAAAACACTGCCTGGCGTTGATCTTCGCAATAACAAAGCTTAGGCACTATGCGTTGGCGCACGAGGTCCGTCTGATTTCAAAAGTGGACCCCCTTAAATATTTAATGTCAAAAGCCATATTGACAGGACGACTCGCTAAATGGGCCCTGCTCTTGATGGAATTCTCGATAACGTATCAACCTCTCAAGGCAGTAAAAGGCCAGGCCATCGCCGACTTCCTCGCTGAGCATCCGATACCCGCCGATTCTCCTCTGAATTGCGATCTTCCAGACGAACATGCGTTCGATGCGATCGACGGCGATAATATTCAATGGGAGCTTTATTTCGATGGAGCATCTTCCTTGAAGAAACGCAAACAAAGTATCCCTATAATTAAATCAGGGGTAGGACTCATCTTTGTAACTCCACAAGGAGGAATAATGCGCTACGCCTTCTCCCTAACGGAGCCGAGAACAAACAATGAAGCCGAATACGAAGCTCTGATAGCAGGCCTCGAGATCGCCATTGACATGGGAATTGAAGATCTCCTCATATACGGCGATTCCCAACTGGTCGTTAGTCAAGTAAACGGCGACTACCAAACGTGCAAACCGGAATTGGTAAAATACGGTGAAAAAGTGCAACAACTGCTAACCCAAATTCCCTCATATACTTTGGAGAGCATACCGCGCGCGGAAAACAGCAAAGCAGACGCACTAGCCAAACTTGCTAAAGAACTGGCGGACGAGAACCTCGACGACGTTAGAATCGTGGTGCAAAGCCGTCAAGTGCTCGCCCCAACAGAAATATCTCCAGGATCATATAAAGAAAATGGAGCAACTGAGGAAACAACCCTGCAAATAAAAGACAGGGAAAATACCGAGGACTGGAGAAAAGTCTTCATAGATTACTTCAAGTTCCACCGAATACCTGAAGAGGCGTCCACAAGACATCAGCTCACGAAACGAGCTCTGTCTTTCGCCTTCGTCAATGATACTCTATACAAGAGGTCATTCGACTCTCTATGGTTGAGATGCTTAGGACCTGACGAAGCGAGAAGGGTCGTCCAAGAAGTTCACGACGGACTCTGCGGTTCCCACCAAGCAGGCCCTAAGATGAAATTGAAAATAAAGCGGATGGGTTACTACTGGCCCACGATGATGCAGGATTGCCTGGAATATGCGAGGCAATGTCACCCATGCCAAATTCATGGGGACTTCATCCATCAGCATCCCAATCCACTGCATCCAACAATGGCTAGTTGGCCATTCGAAATGTGGGGAACTGACATAGTCGGTCCCATCGAACCAGCATCGTCAAAGGGACATCGTTTCATCTTGGCGACGACTGATTACTTTTCCAAATGGGCAGAGGCGGTTCCGTTGAGGGAAGTAAAGACGGAGAACATCCTCCATTTCTTCAAAACGCATGTCATCTACCGGTTTGGAACCCCGAGAAGAATCATCTCTGATAATGGGCCAGCCTATCGAAGTCATAAAATTAGCCGTTTCGCACAGCAGCACAATATAGACTGGAGATATTCCTCAGTTTATAACCCGCGAGCTAACGGTCTAGCTGAAGCCTTCAACAAGACCTTGACGAAGATCATAAAGAAAACAGTGTCACGAAATAAGAAAGATTGGCACGAAAGATTACAAGAGGCTCTTTGGGCGTATCGGACTACGTTTAAAACGGCCACAAACACAACGCCATACGCGTTGGTATTTGGGACGGAAGCAGTACTCCCTCTCGAGATAGAATTACCCTCTCTACGAGTGGCAGTCCACTACGAGCTGACAGACGAAGAAAATGCTCACCTTCGGTTTGAAGAGCTTGACGCCCTTGATGAAATCCGGCTTCTAGCACAACAAAATCTGGAAGCCTATAAAGCAAAGATGACGCGCTCATATGAAAGATTGAGCCGCCCGAGGACATTCCACCAAGGCGAACTCGTGCTAATGGTCAAAAGGCCCATGATCCCCAATCGCGCCAAGCGGGGAAAGTTTGAGCCAAACTATGAAGGACCGTATATCGTTGATAAGGTCTACCGAGGTGGGGCTTATCTACTCATGGACATGCACGGTGAAAGGCCTTTCAGGCCAATAAACGGACGCTTCCTAAAGAAATACTACGCTTAATGAGCCACAGCCTAGGTCAAGGGTAGATGACGACGACTATGTCCGCTCGCTATCTTCCTAAGCTCAAGCTTTATAAGTAGTAGCCAACCCTCTCAGCGGCGGACCGAAATGTCCTTAAACTAATATCAGACCGAAACGTCTTTAAACTAATACTGCAGCATCCTTGGGCTGACGAGATAAAAAAAAAAAAAAAAAAATAAAATAAAAAAAAGGGGGGCGGTAAGTCCATAAGCAAAATGGGCACGGATGAAAACCCGAAAGGGCTCCGTGAGTAAAAACAGCAGGACTACCGGCGAATGTTGTGAAAACCCGAAAGGGCGCAACTTCGTTAAGAAACACTTATAGGGTCCTCTCGACCCTGTAAGGAGAAACCACCTGCGTGAGATCCTTACGACTCACAAAGGAGCAACACACTTAGGGATCCCCACGATTCCTAAGGAGAAAATACACTTGCGAGATCCTCGCGACTCGTAAGGAGAACTCTCTTATGGGACCCTCACGGCTCATAGGATTTGAAAGTCTTAAGTCACAGAGACCTAAACCTGTGCTTGAGCAAACCCCCACAAACTTCCAATATAGCCCTACAAGTGACTCAGCATTGACCCTTGTATACAATCCACGGGCGCGAATAAACATTTCCCTAACCAAAGTCCATCCGTGACTGGGGATATGTTCGCATAACCCTTGTAAGTCCTCTCGATTTACAAGGAGAAAACCCCCCTGTAGGATCCTTACGACTTACAAGGGAAAAAAGAACTTAGGAATCCTCACGATTCCTAAGAAGAAAATACACCTATAAGATCCTCACGACTTGTAGGGAGAAATAACTTCGTGAGACCCTTACGGCTCATGAAGTCAAAAGCCTTAGTCGACCGGACTCTAACCCTGGTCGCTAAGCCTCCTTTGTTCGAAAACGACAGAGGCAAATGATGATTCGCTCCTGGTAATATCCCAGTTGCAGCGGTGCTGATGCCAAAATCGGTGTCCAATTTCAGGTTTAGGGCGAAAAAAGCCAGTAGGCCGCACATGCATACGAAATAGCCGAAACGATAGGGCAACTTGCAATAAAAAGCAACAAGTAAAATGTATGCATGCAAAATAGCCGAAATGATTGGGCAACTCGTAATAAAAAGCAACGAGTAAAAATAAAACAAATAGCCGAAATGATTGGGCAACTCGTAATAAAAAGCAACGAGTAAAAATAAAACAAATAGCCGAAATGATTGGGTACCGCGAAAAATAGCCGAAATGATTGGGCAATCGCGACCTTCGCGATATAAAAGCTGAAATGATAGAGCATCGCGGAAATAAAATAAAATAAGAAGAAGAAATGATAAAACTTCGGCCCTACAGTTAAGATCACATCGATCCCTGTATACAATCCAAGGGCGTAAACAAAGAAGGGACCATACTTCCCCAGCTGATTCCGTCAAACGACGAAGCCAAACCTCAACGGTTCATTTCAACCGAAGAAGCCAGTGACTTCAACAAAACTCCTCGACTCACGGATACAAACACTCCTTGACGAGAGCTTCCTGATCCGCGTCGACCCGCAGAGCCACCAGTGCCTCCGTAGGAACCCTCGACTCATTTCAAACCCCAAGGAAACAAATAATCCTTAGTGCTTGGGAAACAAATAATCCCAGCAAACTCCTCGACTCACGGATACAAACACTCCTTGACGAGAGCTTCCTGATCCGCGTCGACCCGCAGAGCCACCAGTGCCTCCGTAGGAACCCTCGACTCGTTTCAAACCCCAAGGAAACAAATAATCCTTGGTGCTTGGGAAACAAATAATCCCAGCAAACTCCTCGACTCACGGATACAAACACTCCTTGACGAGAGCTTCCTGATCCGCGTCGACCCGCAGAGCCACCAGTGCCTCCGTAGGAACCATCGACTCGTTTCAAACCCCAAGGAAACAAATAATCCTTGGCGCTTGGGAAACAAATAGTCCCAGCAAACTTCTCAACTCACGGATACAAACACTCCTTGACGAGAGCCTTCTGATCCGCGTCGACCCGCAGAGCCACCAGTACCTCCGTAGGAACCCTCGACTCGTTTCAAACCCCAAGGACACAAATAATCCTTGGCGCTTGGGAAACAAATAATCCCTCGCAAAACTTCTCAACTCACGGATACAAACACTCCGTGACGAGAGCTTCTTTGACTCACATCTCGGGCAGTAAGGATTCAAAAACTTGCTTCCTGAACGATGGGACCCTGCAAGTCAATCCTAAATGGTCTCTTGCATACTATCCACGGGTCTCACTCTCTGAAGTCGATTCTCGACAAAGAGGGAAACAACCGCTTACGAGCCTTCTCGACTCGTAAGAGGGGCAATGGGATCCTGCAAGTCAATCCTAAATGGTCTCTTGCATACTATCCACGGGTCTCACTCTCTGAAATCGATTCTCGACAAAGAGGGAAACAACCGCTTACGAGCCCTCTCGACTCGTAAGAGGGAGAAATTCTCTTATAGGATCCTTCCGACTTATGAGAGGAAACCACACTTGGGAATCCTCACGATTCCTAAGGAGAAAATTCACCTGCGAGATCCTCTCGATCCGTAGGGAGAAAAGTCTCTATGAGACCCTCACGGCTTATAGAGTTGAAAAGTCTTAGGCAGCAGATCTGAACCTGCGGCCTAAGCCATCGCTATTTCTTAAGAAGGTCGGGATTCTCGTCCCAATCGTCTGTAAATTATGGTTATTAAGGTGGCGTACTGATTATAAAAAGAAAGAAAAAGCGAAGAAGTGACACAAGACATTACAAAAAGGTGTATCTCTTATTCATAAACTTGATCAAATACAGGATACATTATGTCAAAGGATAAAAAAAAATATATACATATACATTCTTTTATCTATAAGTATGACTGATACAAAAATGGATAGCTACTGAGGAGGAAGTGCCTTTAGTAAATTCACAAGCTGTTCTCGCACTCCCTTCAGCACTTCCTCTCGGGTGACAGCCGCGGCCACCTCCGCCTCCACCCGAGCCCGTTGTTGCAAGGAAGATGAAAGTTGCTCCTCTGCCGCCTTCTGGGCTGCTTCCTAGCTGGCTGAAGCTCGCTCGACAACGTGAAGGTTATGCCTCAATGATAATCCTTCGGAGAGACATTGTAGGAGGCCCTCAAAGATAACCTTCAGCCGTGCAGCGTTGGCCTCCACCCGAGAATGCAGTTGAGCAGACCTGCTCGAAACATCATCACGCTCTTTGCGCCTTGAAATAACCTCTTGTTCGAGATGGCGGAAGTAAGAAGCGCTCTGCTCGATCCACGCAGTCCTTTGAGTATTGGCAGCCACAGTCTCAGGAGTGAGACGCAACGATTCCAATTGGAATAGGCAACCCTCGATCTCCTTACAATGGTTAACCCAAGATGCAATGGTGCTCTCATTATGGAAGTTCACGAGTACTGCTAGCATCGGGTTAACCACCAGAGCGAAGTCCGCGGCAGATGTAGGAGCTTCAACATCGAGTTCCTCGACATAATCACTTAACATGCGCAGACTATTTGCAGCGCCCTTTGAAGACAGACTCCTCAGATAAGGACCCGCCGGCATTGTGACGCGAGGTTCGAAGGATGCCGAAGCCAGAGCGGCAGCTGAAAGAGACGGGATGCGATCAGATAACAGTACAGAAAATAGAGAGAGGGAAAGTTACCAATATGATGGTCTTTGTACCAGTTAAGACAGGTGGCAAGGTCGGAAGGGCTGGTGACACAGCTGAGCTTTTATCCCCTTCTTCAATCTGTAGCACTGCAGTTGAGATAAAAAAAAGAGTTTAGAGACAATTCCATCAATAAAAAAAAAGGGAAAAGAGAAAGAGGAAAAATGCTGACAGAAATTATACTTACCAACGCCACCAGGGGAAGAAGCAAGCTCAGATGGGAAGGAGAAATAGGGGAGCAACATCTGATGAACATGATCAAAAAGCGCTCCTGAGAACACAACAGGATGAATTTAGTACACGAATTAAATATCTAGAAAACAAGATTAATAAAGTGTAAGCACATACCTTCCAACATCTTCGAGGGTATGAGAGAAGGTTGAGAGGTGACCACCGCCAAAGCGGTCATCGAAGGCGTTCCCTCGAGCGGTGGGGCATCGGCACTAGCTGCACCTGCATCACGAAAAGGCGGACTTGTCAGAAATGGTTGTAAAGTAAAGAAAAGCAGCCATTTAGGGTTTACCTGAGGAGCTCCCGGCTGAAACGGAGGCGACTCCCTCCTCTATCGACATGAGACCACCACCTGTAGCCTCATCGCCCGACTCGATGGGGACCGTTGTCGTGCTCGCGAGACCTGGAGACGGTGGAGGACCATAGATGGGGAGGGCAATGACTGGAGTATTGCCAGATTCCAGAGAAGGAGCGTTTGGTTCGTCCTCGAGAATCATGGCCGCCTCACCCACTACTTTCTCAGGTTCAATAATGGCGGTCGTATCGTCCGCCATCGCCAGGGGATCGCCGACCTCGAACGCTTCACTCGCCACCACCCTGGACTCAGCTATAATGATCATATCATCTGCCCCCGCTTCAGGTTCGGCATCAATGACCTTCTCAGTGGTAGGCCCTTCGACCTCCACTCCAGGCTCCATGGCCTCAACAATATTACCTACTGTCGGCTCGAGTTCGGTAGGCATCGCCTCCTCCGTTCCCCTCGGGTCAACGGCTTCCGCCTCTCCCTCGATCAGACTTGGCCCTGTAAAGATAAGGGATATAAGGACCAATGACGTTAAAATCCTTATAACAAAAACTCTGAGAGAAATGTTACCTGAAGCGGATTTGCCGTTTGCGCTCCGAACTGCTCGCGCCACCTCTCTACGGGCGGTAGATAGGGTGACAGGGGCCTCTTCAGAGGGAGTATCAGCGCGAGGGGCGGCGCTGGGTCCCGCTCCCATGGCCAGGGCAGCCCTGCGTGCCTTCGCCTCACGCCTCAACCGCTTCCTCTCCTCCCGAGTGGTTATGAGGGACCTCTGTGACGCCTCCCTCAAAGCATCATCATCTTCATTCAGGGAAGCTTCCAAAGCCTTTAAGGCATCTCTCATCGGCTTTTCAAGACGAGCCCCCTGCATTGTCCCAGAGGGAACAGGAACATCGGCCGCCGGCAGAACATCTGCGTCACTAGGAGGAAGCGGCATTGAGGTCCCTACAATTAAATGGAAAGGTCAGATCGACCATAACGTAAGAAAAATAAAAAAAAAATTTCGATGAAGTCGAAACTTACTAAGGCCGACAGACGCCCTGGCACGTTCCTCCTCCTGAAAGGTCTTCAGAGAAGCGGCAATGGCTTCTTCATCAGTAACGCCTGTTAGAGGAAAAGAGAGAAAAGCGTTAGCCAAAAATAATGAAATAAGGAAGAAAATACATTACAGTAAAGAAAGAGTGACTAGTAGTTACCTGATTGCACAAGCTTGGCCAGCCACGCATCACGCTTCACCAGCCATGCTGAAGCTCTGAGAGCAGCTTCCAAGTCTGTATCGTCCGGCGGCGGCATCACTAATCCCGCGTTAGTCCCATATTCGAGCAGACCCTCGGAATAAGGAGCGTGGGGTTCCTGGCCGAACGCAATGTCCGCGGCAAAGAGCGATTTCTTTTTCTTTTTCCCTCCAGCCCTGGGCTCACGGGGAAGCGACTTACGCTTGGCAGCCGCTTTGGGACGACGGGTCCCGATGTCCGCACCCGCGCCAGATTCCGGCGAAGATACAACCACTGTTTCCACCTGAACGCGAGGTGCAGGAGATGCATCCGCGATATCGGGGAGCGGTAATTCATGCGGAGGACTTTGCGCGCGTGACGGTCTACTTCCAGCATCTTTTAAGGGAGCGACTATTGGAGTCCTCGGCACCAGAGGAGCGCTGCGATCGCTACCTGGAGGTGCACCCTTACGGTCGATCAGCAACCGTCTTTCCTCTTTTATGACCGCTCCCGTCGAATGACTATACCATTCGGTGTATACCCTAAGGAGACGGGGAGCACAAGACGGCTCACTGATAAAGAAGTGAGAGCCCGTGTTTAGACGCATGAAGTGATGCAGCGCCCTCTCTATCCCTTCTTCGTTCGCGATAGGCTCCGATAAAAAGGCCTCCAGCGGTACCCCTTGGTTATAACTCAACTGCTGAGCGAAACGATGCGGGTTGTATCTCATGAAGATCGCTCCCCCGTCTTGCCTAAACACCAAAAAGCCCGGTCTGATAGAGTATAAGTGAAGGGTCTCCCGGGCCGTTAAAATCGAAGCGCCGTCCTTCAAAGTGTCTTGCAATGGTCGCACTGCAGTAGCGGACGTTTTTCCAATGGTCAGCACCTTGTCAATAAAAGACACACCGGCTCCAACGGTGTGGGAACGAAGGAGTAAACTCCTAGCATCTCGCGGCGATGGATTTACGATTGATGCGCCAATCAACTGTAAAAGGCGAGGAAAAATGCACCTTTCGTAGAATGAGGGCCTTTTGTGCATGCCGAAAACACCTGCTGTATGTAATTCGAGCCACGAAATGAAGTAGTGCATTGCGAAAACCACATGCAACGCCCCAGGCTCATTAGCATCTGCCGCTCGGCTAAGGCCATGATATAAATGTGCCAAGCCGGCGATCCCGACGGCCACCTTTACCCCGATAACCATCCGGTGAGCCGGGTAAAAAACAGAGGGCCGCATGCGGTGAGAATGCATTGGAAGTGCAAACCAACTCAGCCAAAGCCCAAGAAATCCCAAAAAGAAGGCCTCCTCGTCCATCTCGGGGGCTGCAACTTCCGCAAAAGACATGGTTGAAGAGTTGGGAAGAAAAAAGTCCTTCTGATCTATGTCTCTCGCTGGCAGGTTATCCAAACCTAAGCCGAAAGGATCCTCAAGGTGAGCAAACTTGGCAGTCTTCGCCGAAAGGACGTTTGGATGAAGGAACCGAGCTATAAAATCCTCAAAATTAACTCCACGGCTCCCATGCTCAACGAAAAGATTCTCATAGATGTTCAACACCTTAATCAGACTTGGAAACTGATGTTGAACAGCGTTCTCTGGCGTGAGCTCCTTTACCATCGGCTTAGCCCCATAGATGTACTCGTCCGGCGGGAGCAATTCCTCATAATGTTCCCCCATAGCCGGTAGGCCAGACACCTCCGTAAACTCTTCCAGCGAAATGGACACTTCCCGATCCATGGCGAGGAAAGTATGAGTAGGAATGTTCCACTGTTCCAAGAAGGCCTTGAACCACCAAGTAGGAAGCGTAGGATACTGGAAGAGAGAGACGTAGACTGCGGTGTACAGTCCTAGCCTTATCAACTGCGACTTCCTCGTCGACAGGATATACCGGGCCCATGGCAGATAGCCAACCGGGTGGCGGGGGATCAGACCAAGGTTATATGATTGCCCCCAAGGTCTCGCCTCGCCCTGACAGATACGGCGCCCTAGGATGTCCAAAACCATCGGACGCTGGACCGGGATGGCATCTATGGCCGGATGAAGAAAACCCTTCGATGTCCAATCTGTCATCTCCGCGGCATACTGCACCGGGGGTGGGCTGGCGTAGTGAATCGCCGTTATGGGCTCTGACGGCACCGCACATGTAAAGCTGCGCCGACCCATAATAATTTGATTGTACCACGACCCCCAAAGGTGGAGACTCTTATACTCCGGGTCGTGCGCCTTGATCATTGCCAGAACCTCGCGATCCAAAGGCGCCTTTGGAAACCCCTCCTCTGAACGGACAAACGGGAATGAAGTGTCTTCAGACATGATCGCTGCAAAAAGAACAATCTAACCGTTAGTGTTGTAATCCCAACGTTTGGCGTCTAAAAAAATGCATTAATTAAATTAAATTAAAATTAACTAATTACACCACACAGCAGTGCAGTGAGTAGGGGACCAAAGAGGGACCCACAAAATCTGGATGACAATACGTCAGTTAATAAAACAACCTCATCATTGGATGAGGTTGTCAGTTGGTCCCCAGGGGAACATTCCCATTAATAAAAAAGGGGAAGAATCCCTAGGGACAAGGAGAAAATCTCCTCTTTCAGAGCAAAGCCCTGTCACAGAGTGACACTTGTCAAACTCTGGAAAATAAGTTTCCTTAAAAGAGCATAGCTCTATGGTAATAATGGAAAAGTCCATCAGAAAATGTTTACACCTAAAAGAATTAAGAAATTTGGAATCCTGAGAAACCCATGAAAAACTCATAAAAATTTCCTCATTTTTCAAATCTAAAAGATCTACAGATGATTCAAAGAGCAAAGTTCTGTTCATGGATTAGAACCCATGAACAAGATCTCTGCAGATCTATAAGTTTTTTGAGAGCAAAGCTCTGTTTATGAAACCCCAATGGGGATCTCTTTAAGATCAAAAAGATCTTTCAGAGCAAAGCTCTTTGGTTAAGGTTAATTTAAGTTAATTTGACTTAAATTAATGTTACCTAAAATTTCTAACTTTAGAAATGAGCAAAGCTCTGAAACTCTCAAGCAAGAGCAAAGCTCTGGAAATTAAGATTCTGAAGATGGCAAAAAATTTCTGAGGGTCAAACGCCCTATTTATAAGGCGCTTGCGCCTCTTCGGATTCCCCTTTGATCCAACGGTCTGGAAGGTGGCCACCGTTGCACTCACGTGTGCACCACGTGAGCGCAACGGTGGGGGACATTTGTTTCGCCCAATCAGAGCAGAGCTCTGTTTGAATTCAAAATTCAAATTTTTGAAGCAAAGCTTCAAGTCCCGCGCGCAGCGCCCAAGAAAGCGCACCCAATCAGAGCAAAGCTCTGTTTAAAGGAAGCAACGCTTCGGCTGCGCTGCGCCCTGCGCTGCAGACACGTGTCAGCGCAGATGCGCTAGCGCAGTTGCGCTGCGCCTTGCGCTGCAGACACGTGTCAGCGCAGACGCGCTAGCGCAGTTGCGCTGCGCTCTCCGCTGCGCGACACGTGTCAGCGCAGATGCGCTAGCGCACTTGCGCTGCGCTCTGCGCTGCGCGACACGTGTCATGCACTGGGGCATCTGCGCCAAACAGAATTAAAATTTTAAGAAATCTTTTCTGTTCTTGTTAAAACAAGAAGATTTTCTTCTGCAAAGCAGAAGCCCTTGGATCAAAGATCCAACGGTGGGGAAAATTTCCCAAATCACTCAGAGAATGATCTCTTTAACAAATTTAACTAATTTGTGAGCACTATAAAAAGGACCCTAAGCCTCAATTCAAAGGGAGGAACATTTTTCTTGAGAACTCAAGAACTTTAAACAGAGAGATCTCTGAGAAGATTTCAAGAAAAAGGTAAAGAACCTTCATGAATTAGAAGAAATTCCTTCTAATAGATCATTGGTCTAAAAACAAGATCAATGATCTTTACATAATAAACAGTGCTTTGCACTTCTTGTGAACCTCCGGTTCTTTAAAAATAATAAAAATAAAAAAAATAATAATAGTGCTTTGCACTTTTATGAACCTCTGGTTCTTCAAACAAAAGAAAAATAAATTTTTCTTTGATCTAATTTAGATCAAGAAATTAAACAGTGCTTTGCACTTCCCTTCTTGAATCTAAAAGATTCTTAGTGCTTTGCACTTCCAAGTTGCGTCGTTGCGCTCTTAACAGAGCGCCACGTGTCGGCTATAAAACCACTTGCGCTAAGCGCTCTCAAGATAAAGCTTTGCTCTCTGGAATTAGCGCAACTCGCTGAGAGCGCGCCACGTGTCAGCAGCGCAACAGCGCAGCGCAAAAGCGCAACGCGCTGCGCTAGTGCGCTTGCACTCATCAAGAGCACGACACGTATCATCACCATATGGACTTGCGCTCATTGCTTAGCGCAGAGCGCAGATGCATTAAAAAGGGCCAAGCCCAATTAAGAGAAGGCCTAACAGGCTCAATAAAGCGCAAATGCATTATTTTAAGGGGCCGAGCCCAAATCAAAACAGATGCTTTGCATCATTTATAAATGGGTTGAGTCCAAACAGAATCTCCAGAATGCTATGCATTTTTCAAGGGGCAGAGCCCAAATCAAAACAGATGCATGGCATCATTCATAAATGAGCAGAGCTCAGAATAAATTGATGTTCTGCAGAGCCCAAATGCAATGCAGTACTTAATAAAGATGTTGAACTGGACTTAGCCCAATCGTGGCCATAAGTCCTTAAATTAAATTGACTGAGTAAAATGGCTCTCCTAAATCTATTCACGACCGGTTCGAGGGTACATCTCCGAACTCCTTTGACATTTGTCGTTGTAATTCCTCAACGACGTCAAAGAGGTGACGGGTCCCAACGACCACACATCGCTATGGACTGCGGGGTCCTTAAACTCGTGGACCGAAACGTCCTTAAACTAATATCGGACCGAAACGTCCCTAAACTAATATCGGACCAAAACGTCCCTAAACTAATGATGGACCGAAACGTCCTTAAACTAATATTGGACCGAAACGTCCTTAAACTAATATCGGACCGAAACGTCCCTAAACTAATATCGGACCGAAACGTCCCTAAACTAATGATGGACCGAAACGTCCTTAAACTAATATCGGACCGAAACGTCCCTAAACTAATATCGGACCGAAACGTCCCTAAACTAATGATGGACCGAAACATCCCTAAACTAATATCGGACCGAAACGTCCTTAAACTAATACGGACCGAAACGTCCCTAAACTAATGATGGACCGAAACGTCCCTAAACTAATATCGGACCGAAACGTCCTTAAACTAATATGGACCGAAACGTCCTTAAACTAATGTCGGACCGAAACGTCCTTAAACTAATGATGGACCACCACGTCCCTAAACTGGCGACGGACCACCACGTCCCTAAACTGGCGATGGACCGAAACGTCCCTAAACTAATATTAGACCACCACGTTTCTAAACTGGCGATGGACCGAAACGTCCCTAAAATAATATTGGACCACCACGTTCCTAAACTGGCGACGGACCACCACGTCCCTAAACTGGCGGTGGACCACCACGTCCCTAAACTGGCGAATGGACCACTATGTCCCTAAACTGGAACAATAGAGCCAATTGCTCTTTTGCCGGATCTAAACGATCCCGTTTAAGTTGATCTTAGCCCCAAACACGGTTAACGTATCCTTAAACATTCAATTGGACTATAAAATCCCAAAACAGCTTTGGTTCAAGGGTACATCTCTGAGCTCCTCTAACACCTATCGTTGTAATCCTTCAACGATGTTAGAGAGGTGATGAGTCCTGACGACCATAAATTAAATGGATTACGTCAAGTTGATCTTAGCCCAAAACAGGACTAACGTATCTTTGACGAACGTTTAAGTTGATCTTAGCCGCAACGCGACTAATGCATCCTTAAACTAAAAACACCAAACCCAAATCTAAGTAAATACGGATTTGGACTAATCCACGTCCTACGGGCGACGGTATTACTCAGTCTCCGTATACAATCCACGGGCAACCACAAACAAAACAAACACACACGACACGAAGTGAAATTCTGGAGAAGGAGAAAGTTGTTACCGCGATGCGGTAGCGTAATTAACTGCAGGGGCTTGCGCCTGCAGGGAAGAGCGTCCCCACAATCAAAAACCCCTCACCCTGAGGGGGAATCTGACGAAGTCTGCTACATCGGCCGCATCCGTCTAAACCTCCGATACACGGTGCCGTAAATCAACTCGGCATTTTCGGAGAGGTGGATGGATAAAACCATATAGCATCTGCCCCGAACCTCAGGCATGGACGTCCTAACGTCCCGGCCGCCGTTCGGAGGGGAACACTAACATCGACAAACTTTACGGATCTTTGCTAAACCCTAACTAACAACTATCTAGAAGTGATTAGCTACTATGATATATGATTATACCTAGAGATTCAAGTCCTTCTTGTTCTTGTTGATCACCTCCCCGTCGGCCTCCTCGTTGTGATAGAAGATCCACCCGAGAGCTACTTCTCCAAGCTTTAACCTCTCACTTGAGGTAACTAGGTGACTATGAGTGCTAATCAAGGCAACCTAGACGATATAGAAGAGGATTAGGGATCTATTAGTCTTGCTAACCCTAGGATCTCAACACATGAGAGGATTAGGGTTAGTTCTTGAAGAGAGAGAGCTTGAGGAGAGAGAAGGTGTGAGTGAGAATGATAATGAATTATATCTCATTTGTGAATATATGAAGCATGATAATTATTAAATGAATAACATATGATAATATAAACCATGCTTCATTAACTCACTATGTATGAATCATCTCATCAGTCATTAAGCAATAAATGCTTCATTAACTCATTTGGATGAATCACTCCATGAGTCACTAATCCATTTAATGCAAATTCAACCTAAGCCTCCATCTCATCTTTCTTCTAGAAGCTTCTCGACAAATTACGAGAATGCCCCTCCCATCCGTGAAAACACGGAAATACTGAGACTGTATAAATACAATAATCTAATACTAGAATCTGGCTTAAACCAAAGCCCGCTAGTAAAAACAGTCCGAACATCGTACGTGCATAAATACACGTATGTGTCCGAACGCTGTCGTAAAACCATACAACCTCTATATCGTTTCGCCTGAAGCAGGGAAACTCTCTGTGTGGGAATCTAAAGACTCGACAATACGCTGGCAGTGGGTTTAACCACAGGCCGCAAGCGGTACTAGCTGTACGTAACGGTCCCCATGTAGAAGTCGATAAGAAGGCCGAAGAGGAAACCCATCCGAACTCCTACTGAGCCTGATGTGACAATCTCCGTACAGTCCGGTCTGTTCGTCTAGGACTATCGCATATCGGGCCTAGGGGGCGGCAAGCGTCAGTCCCTTAAAAGCGGTATAAGTCATGTCGGAGTGAAGCCCATTACACCTTGAGAAGCTACTGGAAATCCTACCAGTAAATCTCGTTTGCCCTGGCCAGGGACTTTGCGTAATGGCTTTCCAAACACAGCGCGATATCAGCTCCCAATACCGGGAGAGACGAATCCTATCTAACTGCCACTTCCTCCAAGTGCTTCGGGACTGCACCCAACTGCTACTTGTTTGCACGACTCCTTTGAGCGGTGGTAGGGTAGCAATCTAAGAACAATGGGAACACACTCAAGACGAAGTAGCAGTGTCAAGTCTGCGGACTATGCTGTACTCATGTCACCTGGGAACTGTTAACTGACGACAGGTATAATACCAACCAACAGTTCCCTGCGAGTCCTGTCCAGTGTACCCGTAACCCAACGAGCACCTATATACTATCTCCAGTACAACGTACTGATGGCTGTGCGACAGACCATCTTCCCAACTGGGATGAGAAGCGTACACACTAGTCTACTCCGGAGTATGGATGCCCTGTCTCGATAATCCTACGACTAGGGGCCTGAAAAAGGATGTGCTTGTAGACTTCCCAGCCCCCACTAGTGTGACTGCCATCACAACGCTGGTAGTCAAGCAAGATCCTAAGGGCTCTATCAATATGTATTCGTGATATGCTAACATATACACATATTAAGATAGACATAAACCAAGTAGCATACTACTATGTTGAGCGAGACTGTTAATATAACTGTGAATATCCCAAGCTTCCATTAAGTAATATACAAACTAGTATGATACAATAATGGCCCCTAGGGCATATACACTGACAATCTCCTACTTGCACTAGGGCCATATACTGGCATATCAAAGACCTATCTCTCGAGTAGCCTCTCGAACTGAATCTGAGGTAAGGCCTTTTGTGAATGGATCTGTAGTGTTCTCCTCTGTAGCAACTCTCCGGACCTCGATCTCCTGGCGATCTATGATCTCCCTGATCAGGTGATACTGCCTTAAGATGTGTCTGGACTTCTGATGGGACCTGGGTTCCTTTGCTAAAGCTATAGCCCCGTTGTTGTCATAATACAGAGGTATTGGATCAACAATGGATGGAACCACCTGATGTTCAGTGAGGAACTTCTTCATCCAGACTGCTTCTTTTGCGGTATCGCAAGCAGCTATATACTCCGCTTCCATCGTCGAGTCAGCAAAGGTGTCCTGCTTGGAACTCTTCCAGCACACCGCCCCTCCATTGAGGGTAAAGACATAACCTGACATGGACTTGGAGTCATCCTTGTCACTCTGGAAGCTGGAGTCAGCAAAAGCCTCGATCTTGAGGTCTTTTCCACCGTAAACCAAAAACATATCCTTAGTCCTTCTCAGGTACTTGAGAATGTTGTTTACTGCTATCCAGTGCTTCTCCTCTGGGTCTGACTGATACCGGCTTACCACGCTCAGTGCGTAAGCTACATCTGGTCTGGTGCACAATATCACATACATTATAGAGCCTACCTCAGAAGCGTAGGGTATAACTGACATGCGATCCCTTTCCAAATCAGTTTTGGGAGACATCTCTTTGGATAGGGTGATTCCGTGACAAGCCGGTAAATTACCGCGCTTTGAATCTTCCATACTGAATCTTTTCAGTAAAGTGTTGATATACCTGGACTGTGAAAGTCCCAACATCCTCTTAGATCTATCACGATAGATCGAGATCCCCGGAATGTAAGAGGCATCACCCAGGTCTTTCATGGAGAACCTGTGTGACCAGAATCCTTTGACAGATTGTAGCATAGGAATGTCATTTCCAATCAAGAGAATGTCCTCCACGTACAAGACGAGGAATACGACAGTTCGTGCTACAATTTTACTATATATACATGGTTCATCTGGATTTTTGATAAAGTCATATTCTTTGACCGTTTCATCAAAACAGATGTTCCAACTCCGCGATGCCTGCTTCAGTCCATAAATGGACTTAAGAAACTTGCATACTTTCCCGCTGCTCCCAATCTGATTGAAACCTTCTGGCTGATCCATATAGACGCACTCTTCTAAATTACCATTTAGAAAAGCCGTCTTTACGTCCATCTGCTAGATCTCATAATCATGGAAGGCGGCAATAGCAAGAAGGACCCGAATGGATTTGAGCATAGGCACTGGAGAAAAAGTTTCATCATAGTCCAAACCAGGTCTTTGACGAAAACCTTTTACAACAAGTCTAGCCTTATAGGTTTCCACCTGTCCATCTACACCAATCTTTTTCTTGAAGATCCACTTGCATCCTATGGGTTTTACCCTATCTGGAGCAAAGTCCAAAGTCCATACTTTGTTGGTGTACATGGACTACATCTCGGTCCGCATTGAATCCAGCCATCTTACTGAGTCGCCGCTCTGGATGGCTTGCTGGAAGCTAGTAGGTTCATCATTATCAATGACGCAATCCTCTCTATCCCCGTCTATGAGAAAACCGTAGTATCTCTTAGGTGGATGAGACGGCCTACTACTCCTGCGGAGGGGTGCGGGAATGTCCCGTTCTTCTTGAACTTCTGGTTCTACAAAACTTTCAGTAGTAGTTTGTTGTTCTGGAATTTCTTCCAGTTCTATTGCGCTACCACTTGTTTCCTTTTCTAAAAACTGCTGTTCTAGAAAATGGGCATTACGAGAAATAAAAATCTTTTGTTCATCTGCGTAATAGAAAAAATATCCCTTAGAGTTCTTTGGATATCCCACAGATTTACACAATACTGATCGTGCCTCGAGTTTGTCCGCATGCTGCTTTTTAACAAAAGCCGGACATCCCCATATCTTCAAATACTAAAGATAGGGTTTCTTCCCACTCCACATCTTATATGGTGTGGTAGACACAGTTTTGGTAGGAACCCTGTTCAGAAGATATGCAGCCGATTCTAGTGCATAACCCCAGAAAGATCGCGGTAACTCAGCATTACTCATCATGGAACGTACCATATCTAATAGGGTTCGGTTCCATCTTTCCGATACACCGTTTTGTTGTGGAGTCTGTGGAGGAGTAAGTTGAGAGAGAATTCCTTTATCTTTTAGGTAACCCAGGAACTCGGCACTTAAGTATTCACCACCTCGATCAGATCTCAGTGTCTTGATACTTTTGCCGGTTTGGTTTTCTACTTCATTCTTATATTCTTGGAATTTCTCAAAGGCCTCGGATTTATGTTTCATTAAGAAAATGAATCCATACGTAGAGTAATCATCCGTAAAAGTAATGAAATATGAAAAACCGCCTCTCGCATGTGTAGATATTGGAACACATACATCGCTGTGTATGAGTCCTAAGAGCTCGCTCGCTCTTACTCCGTGTCCAGTAAACGGAGTCTTTATCATCTTTCCCATGAGACAAGATTCACAAGTAGAATAAGATTGATATTCGAACGGATTCAAATATCCTTCTCTATGTAACTTAGTCAACCGTATTTCATTGATGTGACCTAGTCTACAATGCCATAAGAAAGCCTGATTTATTTCAGGAGACTTTCTTTTAAGTGTGTTCTGGACATTGAAAAGCTGAGCTTGATTTAATACGTACATACCGTCATCTAATGTACCAGACCCAATCAGAACTTGATTTAGATGGATTTTTACTACATCGCTTACGAATGTAAAATCATATCCCTCTCTCGAAAGTGAGGACACTGATATGATATTACAAGTCAAACTAGGTACATACAAACAGTTATGTAGAATCAATATCTGCCCACTTGTCAAACCTAGGCGATATTCTCCCACGGATTCAGCGTTTACGCTGATTCCGTTCGCAACTCTGAGAGACAAATCCCCTACCCTAATAACTCTACGGTTTCTCAAAGCATGTAATGAATTACAGATATGAGATCCCGCTCCGGTATCTAGTACCCAGGAAGTAGAGTTAATTGACAAACAGTTCTCAATTACAAACACACCTGAGGCCGAAGCCACAACATGATTCGAATTCTGGCTACTGGCTTCCAAAGCCCTGCAATCTTTCTGCCAATGCCCCTTCCCATAACAATAGGAACATCTCTCCTTCCCTATACCATGTCCCGAAACTTTTGCTCTTCCCTTTCATTTTACTTCACTGACACCGTATATCGGCTTTGTGGAGGTCTTCTTCTTTTCACCCTTTGCTTTCGCCCTGGATGTAGAAGAAGAAGGTCCCCATTAAGCAGAGCGGGTGTCTCCCTGGTTTCTTTCAGGGTGTAAGCAGAGGGTAGGGACTGTGGAAATAAGTCAGTATATGACCCGCTTCCCAACGTGGTCTCCAGGTCCGTGAGCTCATCAATATAGCTAGTCATCGTAAGGATGGCGTCCCCTACAGATGACCCGACAGCCAACCTCGCTTGAAGCAATTCGTTCGAGGTCTCATATCTTGCGATACGAGATTTCTCTCCATATAAATCTTTGTTATGGTGGAAGATGGAAACTATGTCCAACTTCTCGTGCTGCTTCTGGTATACAATCAACTGAAGCCAACACGAGGCACTTGGCATTCGCACTGTCTTTTTTCCTTGTCTGACGGATATTCATATCTGCGACGGTGGGAACTGGACCTGGGACGGTGGGGGCTTGAGTAGTAATAGGGTGGTCCAGCTTGTCATAGGCAATGGACATCTGGACAGACCTTTGCCAGTCATTAAAGTCAGATTAAGTCAACTTGTAATCTAGATATAACCTAGTCATGGTCACAAGGTCGCTGCAGTGAGAGAGAGAGGGAACACTTTAGCATGATGCTCTTTCAAGTTTAGAGTGGTTTTTAGTTTATCTAAACAGGATGGCTCCCACTGTTTCTCTAATCCCTCCTCAAACCAAAAAGGAAGAACTAGTCAGGACTATTCTCACCGTACAATACTTGCTTAACCGTTCAGCCAGGCCGGTGTCGGTACTTCGAGGGAGGTTTTACGACGCTTTCGTGAAGTTCCTTAATTAAATAACCTCTTTTCTCTGGGGGCGTAGCCCCGCTGACACCTTTCTCGACACCTACTTGGTTTATAGCATTGATCGTTAAGTGACAAATCTCCTGATGAGTAGTGGATACTCACAGTAGGATCGGGATCCAAATATCATCGTGTGATAAAGCTGAAGGAATCCTACCAAAATTATCACACTCCAAATGGTATGCAGCTCTTAGCAAATTTCAGTTTCTTTAGAAATTCCCGATATCAATTTCTGCCCCATGCTCTTATGACCTTGGCGTTGGTCAAAATGTCATAAGTCACATGTCAAGTTCTACCCATCATTATCTTGTTAATTTGAACCCACCCGTACATACCCCTGACGTTGGCCAAATGATAGTACGACTGTCCCAAACTAACTCATCTATCTATGCAACAAATGAATACCCAGCAGCTACCAAACACTATACCTTGGCGTTGGTCAAAATACATAGCTTGAATGCTAATGAATACCCAAATGAAATGACGGAGGGCTACGAATGGTTTTGGCGAAACCGTGAACGTAGTGAACTTGATATGATCGAAGGAACCTAATAGCTTTTAAATGGAGTGGTTTAAGCTCCGCAATTAAAAAAAATATCTTCTGTTTTTAAAATAACCGAGTGGTTTCTTTTAAACTGTTCCAACGATTCAACTTTGATTTATTTTCTTTGCATTAATATAATGCGTCCCATCAATTAACCTATCATTGCAGAAAACAACGAAAATACGTCCTCTTATGCCATCGCATTCGCCACTGGGCCCCGTCATTCACCCGTTAGTTTACTTAACTAACAACAGAGCGGGGGCTGGGCTAGCGCGGGTGCAAAACATAAGTAATGCCTACTAGATATCATATATAGATATAGTACATTCGTCAGACGCAATAATAAGCATTCTAGATCACAGATGAACATATTGGATTTTCTACGAATCCGCATTCCTTTTGAGTCTGCAAACAAAGATATATTACATAGTCGTGATAAATAGCCAAAACCCCACCCCAGACCCCTACGGTACGGCAAACTACCCGCCTAGTACCCGAAGTGAAGCGGTCTCCCTCAACAACGTGAGTAGGCCACTAAACACTACAAAGTACCCGGTAGTTTGTGTACCCCACCTTGGGTCTATCCTAGGAGCGGAAAACAGTAAATGAAATAATACAACGATGGCTACAACCTCAACCTGGATGTGCCCCGCAAAAGAATATTACAAAAAATTACAATTTACATTTGAATGAAAGAAACACTCATCTCACATCCCCGGCTATCCATTCACGACAATCCAACAAGTCCACATTCACAAACCAGTAAGAACCATTACAGAAATGTGCAACCCCCTGGTAACCGACATACTAGCAGTTAGGGGAGGTTTACGAACACATTAAACACAACACAGATATTATCGAGTTAGCCAAACATATTAGAATTTCGATCAAGTAAACACATATGATTCTACTCCAAACAATTCTCTGTGCACATAAAACCTGAGCAGAAAAAAATCATCCCAGAAAACACAACATCAACACAGAAGAATAACTGAGCAAATTTGGGTTGACTCGGAGTCAACTCGGCCGCGGATCCGCGGCGGATCGCTTGTATCGGCGGCGGTTCCGCGGCGCTATGGTCGAGTCACGGTCCCAAATTTCTTCACAATTCTTAAAATTCCCTGCTTGTATTTTTAAGGGTCCCTGAAAAATTTTTAGACCCCGTTTTAAAATCGGCAGAAAAATGGTGAAAATGATGTTTTTTCGGGTTCGTTTTGCGATCGAATTTCGAACGAATTTTCTAACAAGTTAGTTATGGTTTAGCGAGGCTCTGTGTCACGACCCGAAAGAGCCCGTGACTGGCCCTTGAATCCTATGAAGTCTATAGGACTCCATCTGATCCAAGTAAGCCAAAAGCCCAGAAATCTAAAACCATTTGAGTAAATAAAGGAACTGCTTTTTAATAAGTAAAGAAAGCATGTTTGAAATCAAAGTTTTTCAATAACTAAGCCAAAAATGCATTTTTAAAATGTGTAGCCTCTTCTGAAAATTTTGGCAGAGTTTCCTTTGTAAAAACTGGCCCCGAACGGGGTACAACAAGAATAATATATATGAAATGATAAAAGGCATCCCCAAGCGGGAGCTAGCTCTTCGTCAATCGACGGTCACAACCACGCAAGCAATAATAATATACAACGCTAAAGGGAGAGGATCAAAACCCAAAAAGAAACTCAAAACAGCCAGAAAACCATAACACTACAAGCGCGACTCTAAGGTCGAAATAATACATCACTGTTTTCTAAGTCTGAAACAATATACAAGTTTTGGTTGATGGAATTTCTAGATACAATGAATAATACATGTACAATGGTGGTTCTGATGCAAAAGAACCCACCTACCAAAACAAGTCACCCGTAATGGAAGCAATGTGCCAGAAAACCGCAATGAAACCTGTACGGCAAAACCTGCAAGAACTGTAGCACAACAGGGTTGAGTTGCCAACTCGTGAATAGAAAATATCTATAAGCAAAAATCGTATGTATGACTCATCCTAGGTCAATACGATCAGATATATATAACCTCAATATGAATAAGTCTGAAGCATGCTAAAGTGGCAGTATAACCTCTATACATGAGTGTAGTGCCAAGTGCTCGTACCAGTGCCTCAGGTAAAAACATATCATAAATATGAGGTATGATCAATGTAATCAAATCTGTAAATATGTGGATCCCGTCCGCTCGTCACCCAATGAGAATAACCATCATGCATGTAAATATCATGAAGCATATGCATGGAAATATGAGGATATAACCCATCTGTATCCCTCGCGACACGTCAAAATCATGGAATCGGAGTGTCCGTCATCGACACTCGAAAACATTATGAAAGCTGTGCCCAGCATCGGCACGTAAATCCTCATATATCGGGCATCCGTCAGTCCGGGTCAGCCCCCTCTCTCTCATATATCGGGCATCCGTCAGTCCGGGTCAGCCCCCCATCTCTCTCATATATCACTCTAGCACCGAGAAAACACATGGTGGACGCACTGAAATATCATATCAAGGGCAACCGGGTTTTTAAAACAATTACATATTCTCTTTTGAAATACCCACGGTTCCCAAATCCAGAAATATCATGGAAACAACATATCTTAATGCGTATAATCAGAAAGCATGATCTATGCGACATGTAAAAGAACTGTAAACATATCAGTATGTCATGCAACTTGAAATGGTAAGATGCACATATGTAGGGAAGATCGCTTCTTTAAAATGAATCATCTTTTAAAGGTATTTTGCGGTTCCCAAATCTCTTATCAAGCCTGAACCATCAATGTAAGTGCAAATACGTATGTATGCACGTATGGGTGCACAGTGTATAGGTACACAAGTATGCCATGCAAGAGTCATATCCTGAATGCAACAGTACTACAGTGTAGTGACATGGCAATTATCGATGATGAAGTGTGTGAGCCGGCGAGCAATGTACGTGGAACATATGCATCATCGATAATGGTGCTGGTGTCCTAGCAGCATGATAGTAATATATCAATAAACACAAGCAATGCAATGAAAATAGCATGAATATGCGGAATCGAATAATCAACGCAACAGTGAAGAAATCTACCTCAATAAATATATCATGCAGCTTTGCCATTTGAAATAAGACAAATCGGGGTTTTTGGTAAAATAAGGGCTACGGTGTTTTAAGAAAATATGCGCCGTTCGGGAAATATCCGTAGAATCCCTTTTGCCTATCTTTAAAATATCCCCGATTCGTTAGTTTTGAAATAGGTATGACTCGGGTCTAGTCTAATGCCTACTAAGCGAACTACGGACCCAACTATCCAGTCAATCGGGAGGGGTGTGGAAATCACCTAAATCTGAGTCGATATACATATATATATATATATATATATATACAATAGTCGGTGATCTCGCCTCAATTGTATCACGTACGATACGGTATATCATATAACATCCTCGAGTCATGAGTGCGGATCTAACATCAATATAAAGCTCGTACGGTTAATCGTCGCACGGCATCCCAATAGCTGGGTACGGCTCAGTATCACATTATCTCATCACATATCAGGTATCACTACCATCATATCACATAATCTAGGGTACAACTCTAAGTCTAGTACCATCGATGCCATCTATATAAATATGAATGCGGGGTAAAACACATGCCCAAAGTCCCGCTAAAACCATCATGTCGCATCTCAAAAACGAACTCTGTCATATCGCCGAATCTCACGGCCTCAATCAAACCTCATCGACCCTTCTCAATCCCGTATATGAACACATAGTCCCATACCCATGTGTAGATATACACACCTCCCAATGCGCACAGATAAAAGAAAGAATGTATGCATGTATTGTGTACGTGTATGTGTGGGTGTGCAACCCCTACTCTAGGGTTTCGCACTATACTAAACCAATACATCCTTATCATCAATAATCCATTATTACCATCAATAATCTTAAACAACACATAATAAATATATGTGTGTATACGTATTCGTATACATCACCACGGACTGCGGGGGTGCTATATGCCATCCACCCGACTTCCCCCGTAGATATAATCTACTCACCTTGCTTCTCATGTGCCGATGCCGATGTCGCCATCTTCATCTTCTTTGCCTCAACATCACGTAGGGTACCTACAAGTATATCACAAACGCTAAAGCACATGAAAATCACATCGGAAAGCCAAAACAGCACACACTACTCGCATAAGTAAAAACCTATCGTTTCGCATGCAAACACGATCAATATCCACTTGTCGTTTACGTCCAAACGCCACTCGACAGAATTGAATCACCAAATACCAAAATCCATGCTAAAACAAGTCGTAAATCATGCGCCAACATAGGAAAATCAACCCATATTTTACTCTAAATGGAATCAGACAAAATTGCACATGCCATGGGTCAAGACTACTGGAAATAGGGCCATGCACAAAAAACGAGGCCAAACCCCCCTGCTCTGGCCGCAATTTGCGGCCAGATGGGATTTATCTACGGCCGGGAATAGGAGTTGGGGGCTAGGGTTTGGTGTGGTGGTTCCAGGATGCCTGCACATCTCACTGTCAACTCAATTTTATTTTAGGGGTCTCGGGGTGATAGCAGATTCCTAAATACGATCACAGATTCACAGTTTTTCCCCGACATCGTCTCATAAATCCATATTCTGGGTTTTAGCTTTAGGTTCGGTCCAATCTATCATCACACCAGGGGTTCTAGGGTCACCACAAGCCTCAATTTCACTTTTGATTTCAGGTCTAACCCTAAACCCTAACTAGAATTCTCCAAAGTCCACAAAACGACACCATATCGACATGAAACTAGAATTGATGCACAAGAAATGAAATACTACTCTAATTGGTGCAGAAATTACCTCCTTTAGCAACTCAAGAAAATTATTGAGTTGCTCAAAGTCCTCCAAATCCATTTTTGCTAGGTTCAATGTGTAGCTAGTGAGCTCGGGAACACTTTTTGTGAAATGGGAATAGGGTTTTGGTGAGGGAATTGAGAGGGATCTATGGAGTGAAGGGGAGGGAGATGAGGGAGGAGCAGGAGCAGCAGCAGCTCTTGGGGAAGGGGAGAGAGAAATGTGATGGGGAAATGAAAAGGGATGGTTCAAAAAGAGGGGTTGACCCTATACCTACCGTCTCTCTATCTCATCATACTTACCTTTTCTTTTCTTTTCTTTTCTTTTCTTTTCTTTTATTTTCTTTTCCCACCATGGTGAACCTTAAGCAACCATGCACCCAAAACATGTAACAAGTGTAACAAGTGTGGAAAATGATATGTGCACATTTTTGCACAAAAATGGCAAAAATCCGATTAGCTATTTTTAATCGCGATTAGCGTTAAATTAGCATATAACTAATCATAACAACTTAAAAATGGCAAAATTCCATAAAATACCCTATTTTAGAATTTTCCATAATTTTTCCTCATTTATTTGTATTTAATTATACCGGAATATTAAAATATTCATTAAAATAATATTAAATTATAAAAATTCCCAAAAATAATATTTTATTATTTTGAAACGTTACAATCTACCCCCTTTAAAAAAATTCGGTCCCCGAATTTAAATTTAAACCCCCAAATACTAAAATATTTCGATACAAATACCACGTCGTCGGGGCTCCGAATCATCAATAAATAAAAAATCATAGCGTAATGCATGCGCATGAGTACTGACCAGAAAACTCAAATGCAAAACTCCGTCAAGTATCCCGCAATCATCGGAGTCATGGTAAAGACACAAATGTCAAATCCAATATAAAACCAATATGATATAAATCAGAACTGTACATGTAGACATCCAATCTATACATGTGAATAGCTGATATAAATGCATGCCAAATCTATCCAGGTACTGTCCTCTGACTAGTCCTGCTCAGTACGAAAACACATAGCAAATATCATAAAACGTACTGCTCCATAAAAATCAATCCCAAAATGTATATAAGAATACCCTATGCGTCTGGTGCGCACGGAATCAAAATCCATGTATGTGCCATACATGTGCACAGAAACAATATCTAGGTGCAACGGGTGTGCACGAAGTATCTGTCATAGGCAACGTGTGTGCCTGACAGCAAAATCAGGTGCATCTGACATGCACGAAAAATCCCGATTTAGTGCATCTGGTGTGCACCAAAATCGTATCTCAAACATGCGCCCAACATGCGTGAAAGTCCAAATCGGTGCATCCATCATGCACGAATAAAAGCTAAATCCTGCGCACTCAACATGCACGAAATCACGAAATCCAATAGCAAGCGTCGAACATGCGCAAATCCAAATCAAATGCACGGAGTGCAAGAAATCAACATCAATATCAGAATCCAAAATCGACATGTCGGATGACATCAAATCGAATTCAGGTGCAACCGTAGTGCACCAAATATAAATACCCAGTAAGTGCAACCATGGTGCATAAAAACAAATATCATGAAACTCGGCCATCACAACCAAATCATGCAAATAGAACGTCAAAAATACGGAAATCCAAAGTGACGGATACGTGATAGTCAAAACACAAAATCACAAATCATAATTACCGTCGTCGGTATATCCAATGCTAGCAGCGCAAGATATCTACTTGCCTCTTGCTCACTGTCTGGCGTCCTCGTCTTCTCTGTGGATTACCAATCCAACAATCCATCGGCTCATCGGCCCTGTCAGGTATGCTAACGGAACGATTCCGTCCTGGCACTTTTCTGGTCATCTCTCGATCAATTCTCACGACCACTCGTAAAGCAGCACGTCACTGGCTCCGACTTCCAGTCCTCCGAATACACGTCACACATATGCTCCGGGTGCAAATCTTATTGCAGCAGTGTCCTGGAAGGAATCCTGCTTAAGGTCTCTTCCAATCTCGCCTAAGCCGAACTGTATGGAGGTTGTACTCATACACAATCTCTTCTCGCTCTCTGGACAGCCGCATTCTCAGTACAGCATTTACTCGGAAGCTGGTCGCATCCCAACGCCTCTGTAAACACATCGTATCTCTGATGTCAGCGGAGTGGAACGTCATCTCGTCGAAATTTCGTGCTAACAATTTACTCCACTTTGTTCCAATGTCGACTGATTCGGACTCGTCTACTCGTGACTGCATGGACTACGCTCCAATGGCTATACTCGTATCTGAAGTCTCCCAAGAAATGTGTCCGATCACATAATATCTGAAAGGTGACGAACCATCTGATCACCTCGTCAGAACCTCATAATCCCCCAAGTGCTCAACATCTTGGGTACAGTTTAATAGTATCGAGTACATACCACAGCATCGGTGGTCCAGCCGTAGAAGGGCAAACCCAAGCCTCACTAATGGCGCCGCGGAACTGCCGCAAATCCTAAGGTTCAAAGGCTTTCACATGGTCATTATGTCGAGTTAGGGTTTCATTCTTCTAGAGGGTCCATAGAATCGCTTGCATGTCTTTCCGAATAATTTAAACTTGGAAAATGGGTTCCTGACATTCGATCGTCTCAATCAACTCTCAACAAATCTGCGTGAAGTCGTCTCTAGCTGGCATCAATCTACCTGATGACTTCGCATCGGGGTAAGCGAACGAACCACATGTCCTAGTCATTCATCCTCGGTGGCTAGCGACTCACCATCATATCTCTAAGTATATGCTCAAGCTGTAGTAGCTCCAACATCTGGGGCGATATCTCGTCATTTGCAGCAACAATTGGCTCATTCGTCGGTATGCTGAACAACGCCTCAATCATCATGAATAAGCGATATATCAATGGTCATCACATCGTGGCTGACCTCTATCAGTGGCTCAATCCTCTGGTACCGATCGGTACGTCCGAGAAATCTCGTAAAAGCGATCTGTCAAACGCTCATGGCGCGAAAGCACAAAAAACAAGCCTCTATATGTAATCGTATGTCTCTGGAATCACGCCCTGGTCAGTCCTCGTCCATGATGAGCTCATGCTGACGCAACTCGAGCTGTAGCTTACTCTGCCCGTGCAATCGTGGCAGCAAAACCACAACCAATATCGATGAGGATAGATCATAGGAATGAATATAATACTGTGCAAGGAAATGTACATCCTAAGGTTTCTTAAGCGGAGTGGCGTTTCGTAAATAAGCCGCAGAACATACGTACGGTACGTCACTCTACTCAAGCTACCTACTCCATCAACCAAGGGTCATCCTATGCGACGAAAGTTCGGGTATAATACCTCCTCGATTAAGTCAAAGTTCCGTAAGGTCAAGCCTAAGTTCCGTATATATAAACGCCCTAGGCTCCACATAGTCAAAATTAGACTCGAACCAAGGTCAACCTAGCGCTCTGATACCAACTTTGTCACGACCCGAAAGAGCCCGTGACTGACCTTTGAATCCTATGAAGTCTATAGGACTCCATCTGATCTAAGTAAGCCAAAAGCCCAGAAATCTAAAACCATTTAAGGAGTAAATAAAGGAACTGCTTTTTAATAAGTAAAGAAAGCATGTTTGAAATCAAAGTTTTTCAATAACTAAGCCAAAAATGCATTTTTAAAATGTGTAGTCTCTTCTGAAAATTTCGGCAGAGTTTCCTTTGTAAAAACTGGCCCCGAACGGGGTACAACAAGAATAATATATATGAAATGATAAAAGGGATCCCCAAGCGGGAGCTAGGTCTTCGTCAATCGACGGTCACAACCACGCAAGCCATAATAATATACAACGCCAAAGGGCGAGGATCAAAACCCAAAAAGAAACTCAAAACAGCCAGAAAACCATAACACTACAAGCGCGACTCTAAGGTCGAAATAATACATCACTGTTTTCTAAGTCTGAAACAATATACAAGTTTTGGTTGATGGAATTTCTAGATACAATGAATAATACATGTACAATGGTAGTTCTGATGCAAAAGAACCCACCTACCAAAACAAGTCACCCGTAATGGAAGCAATGTGCCAGAAAAGCCGCAATGAAACCTGTACGGCAAAACCTGCAAGAACTGTGGCACAACGGGGGTGAGTTGTCAACTCGTGAATAGAAAATATCTACAAGAAGAAATCGTATGTATGACTCATCCTAGGTCAATACGATCAGATATATATAACCTTAATATGAATAAGTCGGAAGCATGCTAAAGTGGCAGTATAACCTCTATACATGAGTGTAGTGCCAAGTGCTCGTACCAGTGCCTCAGGTGATAACATATCATAAATATGAGGTATGATCAATGTAATCAAATCTGTAAATATGTGGATCCCGTCCACTCGTCACCCAATGACAATAACCATCATGCATGTAAATATCATGAAGCATATGCATGGAAATATGAGGATATAACCCATCTGGGTCCCTCGCGACACGTCAAAATCATGGAATCGGAGTGTCCAGCATCGACACTCGAAAACATCTTGAAAGCTGTGCCCAGCATCGGCATGTAAATCCTCATATATCGGGCATCCGTCAGTCCGGGTCAGCCCCCTCTCTCTCATATATCGGGCATCCATCAGTCCGGGTCAGCCTCCTCTCTCTCATATATCGGGCATCCGTCAGTCCGGGTCAGCCCCCCCTCTCTCATATATCACTCTGGCACCGAGAAAACACATGGTGGATGCACTGAAATATCATATCAAGGGCAACCGGGTTTTTAAAAAAATTACATATTCTCTTTTGAAATACCCACGGTTCCCAAATCCAGAAATATCATGGAAACAACATATCTCAATGCGTATAATCAGAAAGCATGATGTATGCGACATGTAAAAGAACTGTAAACATATATGTATGTCATGCAACATGAAATGGTAATATGCACATATGTAGGGAAGACCGCTTCTTTAAAATGAATCAGCTTTTAAAGCTATTTTGCGGTTCCCAAATCTCTCATCAAGCCTGAACCATCAATGTAAGTGCAAATACGTATGTATGCACGTATGGGTGCACAGTGTATAGGTACACAAGTATGCCCTGCAAGAGTCATATCCTGAATGCAACAATACTACAGTGTAGTGACATGGTAATTATCGATGATGAAGTGTGTGAGCCGGCGAGCAATGTACGTGGAACATATGCATCATCGATAATGGTGCTGCTGTCCTAGCAGCATGATAGTAATATATCAATAATCACAAGCAATGCAACGCAAATAGCATGAATATGCGGAATCGAATAATCAACGCAACAGTGAAGAAATCGACCTCAATAAATATATCATGCAGCTTTGCCATTTGAAATATGACAAATCGGGGTTTTTGGTAAAATAAGGGCTACGGTGTTTTAAGAAAATATGCGTCGTTCGGGAAATATCCGTAGAATCCCTTTTGCCTATCTTTAAAATATCCCCGATTCGTTAGTTTTGAAATAGGTATGACTCGGGTCTAGTCTAACGCCGACTATGCGAACTACGGACCCAACTATCAAGTCAATCGGGAGGGGTGTGGAAATCACCTAAATCTGAGTCGATATACATATACATATATATATACAATAGTCGGTGATCTCGCCTCAATAGTATCACGTACGATACGGTATATCATATAACATCCTCGAGTAATGAGTGCGGATCTAACATCAATATAAAGCTCGTATGGTAAATCGTCGCATGGCATCCCAATAGCTGGGTACGGGTCAATATCGCATTATCTCATCACATATCAGGTATCACTACCATCATATCACATAATCTAGGGTACAACTCTAAGTCTAGTGCCATTGATACCATCTATATAAATATGAATGCGGGGTAAAACACATGCCCAAAGGCCCGCTAAAACCATCATGTCGCATCTCAAATACGAACTCTGTCATATCGCCGAATCTCAGGGCCTCAATCAAACCTCATGGACCCTTCTCAATCCCACATATCATCCTCAATCCCGTATATGAACACATAGTCCCATACCCATGTATAGATATACACACCTCCCAATGCGCACAGATAAAAGAAAGAATGTATGCAAGTATATGTGTACGTGTATGTGTGGGTGTGCAACCCCTACTCTAGGGTTTCGCACTATACTAAACCAATACATCCTTATCATCAATAATCCATTATTACCATCAATAATCTTAAACAACACATAATAAATATATGTGTGTATACGTATTCGTATACATCACCACGGACTGCGGGGGTGCTATACGCCATCCACCCGACTTCCCCCATAGATATAATCTACTCACCTTGCTTCTCATGTGCCGATGCCGATGTCGCCATCTTCATCTTCTTCGCCTCAACATCACGTAGGGTACCTACAAGTATATCACAAACGCTAAAGCACATGAAAATCACATCGGAAAGCCAAAACGGCACACGCTACTCGCATAGGTAAAAACCTATCGTCTCGCTTCCAAACACGATCAATATCCACTTGTCGTTGACGTCCAAACGCCACCCGACAGAAACGAATCACTAAATACCAAAATCCATGCTAAAACAAGTCGTAAATCATGCGCCTACATAGGAAAATCAACCCATATTTTACCCTAGATGGAATCAGACAAAATTGCACATGCTATGGGTCAAGACTACTGGAAATAGGGCCATGCACAAAAAACGAGGCCAAACCCCCCTGCACTGGCCACAATTTGTGACCAGATGGGATTTATCTGCGGCCGGGAATAGGAGTTGGGGGCTAGGGTTTGGTGTGGTGGTTCCAGGGTGCCTGCACATCTCACTGTCAACTCAATTTTATTTTAGGGGTCTCGGGGTGATAGCAGATTCCTAAATACAATCACAGATTCACAGTTTTTCCCCGACATCGTCTCATAAATCCGTATTCTGGGTTTTAGCTTCAGGTTCGGTCCAATTTATCATCACACCAGGGGTTCTAAAGTCACCACAAGCCTCAATTTCACTTTTGATTTCAGGTCTAACCCTAAACCCTAACTAGAATTCTCCAAAGTCTACAAAACGACACCATATCGACATGAAACTAGAATTGATGCACAAGAAATGAAATACTACTCTAATAGGTGCAGAAATTACCTCCTTTGGCAACTCAAGAAAATTCTTGAGTTGCTCAAAGCCCTCCAAATCCATTTTTGCTAGGTTCAATGTGTAGCTAGTGAGCTCGGAAACACTTTTTGTGAAATGGGAATAGGGTTTTGGTGAGAGAATTGAAAGGGATCTATGGAGTGAAGGGGAGGGAGATGAGGGAGGAGAAGGAGCAGCAGCAGCTCTTGGGGAAGGGGAGAGAGAAATGAGATGGGTAAATGAAAAGGGATGGTTCAAAAAGAGGGGTTGACCCTATACCTACCCTCTCTCTCTCTCTCATCATACTTACCTTTTCTTTTCTTTTCTTTTCCTTTTCTTCTCCCACCATGGTGAACCATAAGCAACCATGCACCCAAAACACGTAACAAGTGTGGAAAATGATATGTGCACATTTTTGCACAAAAATGCCAAAAATCCGATTAGCGATTTTTAATCGCGATTAGCGCTAAATTAGCATATAACTAATCATAACAACTTAAAAATGTCATAATTCCATTAAATACCATATTTTAGAATTTTCCATAATTTTTCCCTCTTTATTTGTATTTAATTATACCGGAATATTAAAATATTCATTAAAATAATATTAAATTATAAAAATTATCAAAAATAATATTTTATTATTTTGAAACGTTACACTCTGATACCATTTTAAGTCAACGTTAGACACCCCACATGATGCGGGGAGGCGGAATAGGTAAAACAATCATTTTGTTTAAACTAACATCGACAAACTTTACGGATCTTTGCTAAACCCTAACTAACAACTATCTAGAAGGGATTGGCTACTATGGTAGATGATTATACCTAGAGATTCAAGTCCTTCTTGTTCTTGTATATCACCTCCTCGTCGACCTCCTCGTTGTGATAGAAGATCCACCCGAGAGCTACTTCTCCAAGCTAACCTCTCACTTGAGGTAACTAGGTGATTATGAGTGCTAATCAAGGTAACCTAGAGGATATAGAAGAGGATTAGGGATCTATTAGTCTTGCTAACCCTAGGATCTCAACACATGAGAGGATTAGGGTTAGTTCTTGAAGAGAGAGAGAAAGAGCTTGAGGAGAGAGAAGGTGTGAGTGAGAATGATAATGAATTATGTCTCATTTGTGAATATATGAAGCATGATAATTATTAAATGAATAACATATGATAATATCAACCATGCTTCATTAACTCACTATGTGTGAATCATCTCATGAGTCATTAAGAAATAAATGCTTCATTAACTCATTTGGATGAATCACTCCATGAGTCACTAATCCATTTAATGCAAATTCCATCTAAGCCTCCACCTCATCTTTCTTCTAGAAGCTTCTCGAAAAATTACGAGAATGCCCCTCCCATCCGTGAAAACACGGAAATACTAAGACTGTATAAATCCAATAATCCAATACTAGAATCTGGTTTAAACCAAAGCCCGCTAGTAAAAACTGTCCGAACTTCGTACGTGCATAAATACACGTATGTGTCTGAACCCTGTCGTAAAACCATACGACCTCTATATCGTTTTGCCTGAAGCAAGGAAACTCTCTTTGTGGGACTCTAAAGACTCGACACTACGCTGGCAGTGGGTTTAACCACAGGCCGCAAGCGGTACTAGCTGTACGTAACGGTCCCCAGGTAGAAGTCGATAAGAAGGCCGATGAGGAAACCCATCCGAACTCCTACTGAGCCTGATGTGACAATCTCCGTACAGTCCGGTCTGTTCGTCTAGGACTATCGCATATCGGGCCTAGGGGGCGGCAAGCGTCATTCCCCTAAAAGCGGTATAAGTCGTGTCGGAGTGAAGCCCATTACACCTTGAGAAGCTACAGGAAATCCTACCAGTAAATCTCGTTTGCCCTGGCCAGGGACATTGCGTAATGGCTCTCCAAACTCAGCGCGATATCAGCTCCCAATACCGGAAGAGACGAATCCTATCTAACCGCCACTTCCTCCAAGTGCTTCGGGACTGCACCCAACTGCTACCTGTTTGCACGACTCCTTTGAGCCGTGGTAGGGTAGCAATCTAAGAACAGTGGGAACACACTCGAGACGAAGCAGCAGTGTCAAGTCTGCGGACTATGGTATACACATGTCACTTGGGAACTGTTAACTGACGACGGGTATAATACCAACCAACAGTTCCCTGCGAGTCCTATCCAGTGTACCCGTAACCCAACGAGCACCTGTATACTATCTCCAGTACAACGTACTGATGGCTGTAGGACAGACCATCTCCCCAACTGGGATGAGAAGCGTACACACTAGTCTACTCCGGAGTATCGATGCCCTGTCTCGATAATCCTACGACTAGGGACCTGAAAAAGAATGTGCTTGTTGACTACCCAGCCCCCACTAGTGTGAATGCCATCACAACGCTGGTAGTGAAGCAAGATCCTAAGGGCTCTATCAATATGTATTCGCGATATGCTAACATATACACATATTAAGGTAGACATAAACCAAATAGCATACTACTATACTGAGCGAGACTGTTAATATAACTATGAATATCCTAAGCTTCCATTAAGTAATATACAAACTAGTATGATACAATAATAGCCCCTCGAGCATATACACTAACAGGTAGCCATTACGTGCAGCTAGTACCATTGACGTGCTTGTGGTTAAACCCACTGCCAGCGTACCGTCGAGTCTTTAGTATCCCAAAAAGAAGGTTTCCCTGCTTCGGGCGAGACGATGTAAAAGCCGTATGGGTTTACGGCAGGGTTCCGATGACATATGTGTACTGGTTACACAGATGTCGTTTCGGACGGATAATACTAATGGGCTTTGGTTTAAGCCGGATCCTATTATTATATTATTGGATTGTTATCATCTCATTGTATTCGTATTTTTCGGAATACGAATATGGGTATGTATATACAGTGTGGCCATTCTTGTAATTTTAAATGGTATGCTTCTAGAAGGGAACACATCATTACATGGATTATGTATTTTTTGAGAAATAGATTAATGAGGTGGAATTGGAGATAGTTTAGGCATGGGTGTGAAGCATAGCTCATTTATATTTGTTTATTTGTTTGTGTTCACTATTGAAGCATGGTGAGTTATTTTCTGTCACGACCCGAATTTCGGACGTGACCGGCACTTAGATCGTATGACATCTAAAAATGCCGACACAATCTGAGTAAGCCAGAAACCAAGATCAAAAACCCATTTGCGGAATTAAGGAAATTTTAGTTTTTAAGTAAAAGAATGAGGTAGCATATCGAACGATTTTTAAGAAATGAAATCTAAACAATTGATTTTTAGCATTTAAATTTTTCGACGGCACCTCCTTTTATATCGTTAACAAAAGCAGTTATAAAATGTTTAAATAAGTTGCGTCCCTAGTTGGGAGCAAAACAACGCCAAGCGGCGGAAATCAATACGCAATAATAATCCGACGCATCAAGTGAAGAATTTCATGCATAAATAAAGAAGGCATAAATTAACACAACTAGACGACCTCACTCAATCGAATTAAAACATATACAAACATATCTCGTTCTAAGTCAAATATACAGGGTCTGATGGAGTGATACTAGATCCAAAATACATAACCAAAAATAGGCGGTCACTATATATGTAACACACCTAGCAAAATGAGCAATATAAGCTGACAAGTGGATCCACACTGCTGCTATGCGTCCACGCGTCTCATGCAAGGAATTAAGGCACAACGGGGATGAGTTGCCAACTCAGTGAGCAAAACTAACATCTAACAGTTGATATTGTAAGCATGCCGGAATAATGGTAAAAAGGAACAAGATATGCATGATATATAGTATCACATTGATGAATGAATATGTACTAAATGAATGTATAATAAAATACTGAAATCTCATCAAATATCTCTGAACATCGGTCATTTCCAATTTAAGATTCATTTTCCGTGTCCAACATCGACACAAATCTTCTGTTTTAGCAGACATCGTTCCCCGAACGATTTTGTTAATCAATAACATCGGTCGGTATCCACCAGATATCCGCCGTGTTTTATAACTATCTCCGGTATCGAGTATCCTCGCTGGGCTCCCCGCCTTAAATGCCGCTATCCTGCCCCTCGGTGTCAACCGGGTCCACCATGTATCCAACTGTATACCCCCCCCCACTTAGTCTGGATAACGTATAAATCAACAACCGTATAGCCCCCCCACTCGGTTCGGAGTAAATCCAAATCATAAAAACGACATCACATAGTGGACGTATCACATCAATCATGAAGAACCAATGAATATAACTTAATAGTGTATAAAACTCAAAACCAGAAATTCTCAAATCCAATACATCTTGTGCTACAGTTAAAAACGATTTGAAAGTAAGACATGATAGGTATCAACTAATAACAATGATGCAAACAACCACTAATAATGATGCTTATGGTCTGAAGAGAATCATATAAGATATAGCAAGTTCTAAGTGATACGTGACATGTCAATTACCGATGAGGTGTGGTGTAATATGTAAGTATGTGCGCGTGCAACATGACTCATCGATTATTAGTGCAGTGTCCTAGCAAGTGTTAGACAATGGAATTTTATAGATATGAATGCATACGATGAAGTTTCTTAGTTTTAAACATATACACAATGCAAAGGAAATTAATTAGCCAGTTTCAATTTACGGGCGTATTACGCCATCCATACAAGATCCCCCGATAGATGTTTAATCTACTCACCGGAATACGTCGAAGTTACTCGGATGTCATCAATCCTTTTCCCTTCCTTGTGGTCTCCGAAGTCCCCGCGGTCGAACCTAATATCGAAATTAACTTTCGCATAAGAAACGGCTAAACTCCGAAACGGCGAAAATGTGAAACTACAAGATTTACATACTAAATATGCTACGTATGAATATTGTGTAAAATCTACAACTTATACTAACCTGATCTAATCCTTCGTTGTTCGTAACAGGAAAAAACAGAATCGTGACACAAATATCCGTATCATATTTAGAATTTTACCCCAAAACAGATATTAGCTTCCAGATTTTATATACTGAATATATAACATAAACTAACAATACCAGACACCCTAAAATACATACAGACAGCTACCCAAAAAAACTCAATAGCCAAACCCCACAGAAAACCGGCGAGCTCGTAAATTTGATGAATGTCACCGGCCGAAAATCCAAGGAATGGGTCTGTGTTTCTAGTGGTTATTCTAGGTACAAATTACAAGTTTAAGGTACTTTTTGATTTCTCTAATTATAAACCAACTCATAGCAGTTTCAAACAGAGCAATAATCCAACCAAAATACGATATTTTACCGATATCATACTTCTATATTAGAATAGTATTGAACTAAGATCTACAGAGTTGAAAGTTATACCTATTGAATGATCAACTGAAATGCTCCTTCAAAGATGCACAAGCAAAATTTATCCTAGCTTGAAGGTGGTGGTAATGATCCCTAGCACTTAGCTTCTCTTTTCTTCTCTTTTTCTTTAGTGAGTTTTAGGATTTTCTTTTTCTTCTAAGCTAGTTAATTTGTTTCTAACTTGATATATCAACTGAAACTAAATGAACAAGATAAGAATAAGAGTGATAAGGGTAGGAGGAGGTGTCGCCATGAAGGAGTGTTGTGTATTGATGCAAGGAGGAGGTGTGGGCATTAGGTTGAATCTAAGGTGTAGTGTCTATGAGATTTAACCTAACCTTAACCCAAATTTAACACATTTACATAATAACCCTCACCTAAAATTAATTAACATAAGTAATCAAACATTTCACTAAAACCACTCATGACACTTATTATTATATAAACCACTATTTTCTTTACTAAATTACTTTACCAATTATAAAAAGGTCTTTTTATTACAATAAAATTAAAATAACATTTTTAATTAAATAAATAAAATAATTAATTTATCTAAAATATTTCAAAATGCTACAATACCCCCCCTAAAAATATTCGGTCCCCAAATTTAAAACCTAAACACATGTACCTTCAAAAAGGTGCGGAAATTTCTTCCGCATCGCATCTTTGGTCTCCCATGTGACCTCCTCGCTATTTGGTCCTCGCCAAAGAACATTTATGGATGGAAGTACCCTTGATCTTAGTTTCTTTACCTGCCAGTCTAGAATAGCTACCGGCTGCTCAGTATAGGATAAATCCTGCTCAAGCTGTAAAGATTGATGATGGATGGCATGAGAAGGATCGAGAAGATACTTGCGAATCATAAACACATGGAACACTGGATGAACATCAAGAAAACTCGGTGGAAGTGCTAAACGGTAAGCTACAGCACCAACTCTCTCTAGAATCTCATAGGGTCCGACATATCTGGAACCGAGCTTCCCCTTTTTCCCGAAACGCATTACACCCTTCATCGGAGAGACACGGAGGAACACATAGTCTCCTACATCAAACTCAAGTCTGCGACAACGTCGATCAGCATAAGATTTCTGTCTGCACTGGGCCGCTCTCATTCTGTCCCATATCAACTGGATCTTTTCTGTAGTCTCCTGCACTAGTTGCGGCCCCAAAATGTTACTCTCGCTGAGTTCAGTCCAACAAACAGATGATCGACACTTTCTCCCATACAAAACTTCGAAGGGTGCCATCTGAATCGTCTCTTGAAACTGTTGTTGTAAGAGAATTCTATCAAGGGCAAGTGACGATCCCAACTTCCCCCGAAATCTAGACTGCAGGCTCGAAGCATATCCTCAGGAGCATGTATGGTCCGCTCTGACTGACCGTCGGTCTGCGAATGGAAAGCTGTGCTGAAACTCAATCGGGTGCCTAGAGCCTCTTGAACTTTCTGGCATAAACGGCTGGTGAATTGTGCGCCCCTATCGGACACAATGCAAGTCGAAACACCATGCAATCGTACAATCTCGTCATTGTAGATCTGGGCATACTCCGCGTATCCATAAGTAGTCTTCACCGGAAGAAAATGAGCTGCTTTCGTCAATCGATCAACAATCACCCAGATGGAATCATACCCTCTGCTGGATCTGGGCAGGCCCACAACGAAATCCATAGAGATCTGCTCCCATATCCACTCCGGAATGGGTAAGGGCTATAACTCTCCTGCTGGCCTCTGGTGCTCGGCCTTGACTTGCTAACAAGTCAAGCATTTCGTAACAAAATCTATGACATCTCTCTTCATTCCTTCCCACCAGTAAACATCTCTCAAGTCATGATACATCTTGGTGGAACCCGGATGAATAGTATATGCTGACCGATGCGCCTCCTCTAAGATCTCGTGTCTCAGCCCCTCAGAATCTGGCACACAAAGACGTGTCCCAAACCGTAACACTCCAAGGTCATCGATCACGAACTCAGAATCTCTACCTTGTCTAACCTGCTCTATGATCTCGGACAAGCGAGAATCGACAGGCTGTGCCTCTCGGATGCGATCAAGTAACTGTGGATGGGTGCGGATATGAGCGAGCTGTCCCCCTGTCGATGTAAACTCAAACTTTACTCGGCTGTCACATAGAATATGCCAATCTGCGGAAGACTTCCTCTGCACTGTGCTCAAATAAGATAAGCTACCTCCTGGCCTCCGACTCAAAGCATCTGCCACCACATTCGCCTTGCCCTGATGATAGAGAATCTTGCAGTCATAGTCCTTTACCAGCTCCATCCAACGACGTTGCCTCAAATTCAGATCCCGCTGCTGAAAAATATACTTTAAACTCTTATGGTCTGTGAATATCTGGCATGACTCACCGTATAAGTAATTCCTCCAAATCTTGAGTGCGAAGACCACCGCGGCCATCTCTAAGTCATGAGTAGGATAGTTCTGCTCGTGCTTCTTCAACTACCGAGAAGCATAAGCGAGACCCTGTCGTGCTGCATCAACACACAGCCTAAACCCACTCGAGAGGCGTCACAATAGACAAAAAAAACACTTGACCCAGAAGGTAAAGATAAGACTGGTGCAGTCGTCAAGCGAGTCTTCAACTGCTGGAAACTCTGCTCGCATGCCTCTGTTCAAAGAAATGGAACTTCCTTCCAGGACAACCCGGTCAGCGGTGCAGCGATACGAGAAAAATCCTGCACAAAAATTTGGTAGTAACCGGCCAAACCCAAAAAGCTGCGAATCTCTGTAACTGATACAGGTCTGGGCCAGTGCTGTACTGCCTCGATCTTCTTTGGGTCCACACATATACCGTCTCTCGTAACTACGTGACCCAAGAATTCCATATTATCCAACCAGAAAGCACACTTGGAAAATTTAGCAAACAACCGGTGTTCCCTCAGAATCTGCAATGTAATTCGCAAGTGATGCTCATGCTCCTCTCGACTACTGGAGTACACAAGAATATCATCAATGAATACAATAATGAACTGATCAAGAAATGGCCAGAAAATGCGGTTCATCATATCCATGAAAGCTGCAGGGCCATTGGTGAGCCCGTACGACATCACCAAAAACTCATAATGCCTGTATCGTGTGCGAAAAGAAGTCTTTGGAATGTCATCCTTCCGAACTCTCAATTGGTGATACCCTGACCGCAAATCGATCTTCGAGAAATAGCCAGCTCCCTGCAGCTGATCGAATAAGTCATTAATACGAGGTAATGGATACCTATTTCGCACCGTAACTCGATTCAGCTGCCTGTAGTCGATGCACAATCTCATACTGCCGTCCTTCTTTTTAACGAATAAGACAGGATCCCTGCTCAATCATCTTATTTTGTGTATGGAAAATTTTTATCACAACCAAAGAAATTTATATCGCAATCAATTGACGGTGTCTATTGTAGTTTCGTTAATGAATACGGATCGTCCACTGAGATGCGAGTACTTGTTCAATCATGCTTTAGATGATTCGAAATGAAAATATAAAAGAAAATTCAAGAAAGTTGATTCAAGATTTATGAGATTTGATTTTAAGAAACATAAAGAAAATAGATCAAGAATCAAGAATCAAGAAGATGTCCAAATCAATTTTATTTATCAAGATGAGATGATGAAGAATAGATTGTAGGAATCGATCAAATTGGTAGCAATGATGAATACTAGAGTTACGAATCTTATCTATTGATGAATTGTAGCTAGATCGATGGTGATGAATGAAGATTAAGGATCTATTGAAGAAACTAGGGTTTCTCCTTCACTATCCCTTGTCATTTCATTGATCATCATTCGGATCTAGCCTCTAGAAAAGAAAATCATCAATCGTTTGATCCCTAATTTGCAACAAAATAATCAAGTACATGATCTCGATCCAAATTAGGTCATTAATGATTCTTTTTCCTAGAGTTCACAAATCTCATAAGACTTAAGACTAGTTTTAGGATTTCATGATCATTAGATCTACCGATTCTCTCGATTCCTTTACAAGCGGAGATTTCACTCACACATCATGAAAATTAAAGAATCACAAATGAAATATTTCATAATGCAAGAATGTAATGAAAACGAGAATTAACAATTTATCACCTTTATTAAATCTTGTTCAAATTTACACAACTCCTCAATTCGAGTTACAAGATTAAGCTCTCGATCGCTCCTTTGAAGAAGTGAATTTGGCGTCGATCTTTGCGAAGCTCGATCGCCATGAGTCATGGATCGGATGTGGATCTCTTGCTCGGATGACGATCGGCATTGCGATGAAGGATCGTTGATTGCTCACTTGATTAGCTTCTCAATGGATCTTGATTTGATTCTATTTGGATTGGATCTCAAGTTGTGTCTCTCAACTTGAATTTGAATTTTGTAACAACTTTTTGAATTATTGAACCAATTAATGAACAACCCACAACCTTAGATCTAGATCCCCTTTTATAAAATTCAAATGAATCTTCTCTCCAAAGCTAGGTTGTTAGAGAGAACCTTCTAGAATGAGGTTGTTACAAGGAGCCTTCTAGAATGAGGTTGTTATGTAGAGCCTTCCAGAAGAAGCCACATGGTAATTTAGCGTCTTGAGAAATCAAGGTTGTTGAGACGAATCTTCTGGAGAACCGACGTCATCTGACGCCCTGACTCGGCCGCGGAACCGCGGCGAATCGGCCAACTTGGCCGCGGTTCCGCGGCCAATTGATGAGTTCACTGCCTCATTTCTTCTGGGGTGTTTGGTGTTGGTCTTAGGGTTTCATTCTGATGTCTGAAATCTTATAATTCTTTCTTGGATGCTGCCATATTTGAATTCTTTGACTTGCTGTATTTTATCGGTACTTTTGTGATTCCGGTTCTTTGACCTGAAGAATTTTCTGCACACAATCTAGATAAAAATGTAGGGAAGCAAAAGCGATGACTCTGTAGTGTCACATCAGTACACACTCGAGCCCACTCAAGAAACATTACAGTTAAGTAACAAGGTCGCCCGAACCAAAGGCAAAGAAAGAACTGATGCAGTTGTTAACCGAATCTCCAACTGCCGAAAACTCCGTACACATGCCTCAGTCCACAGAAAAGAAACCTCCCTTCCGGTCAATTCAGTCGACGGTGCAGCACTACTCTAGCAATCCTGCATGAAACGGCGGTAAAACCTGCTAAGCCCAACAATATGCGGATCTCCGTCCAGCACACAAGTCTGGGCCTAAGCTGTACGGCCACGATCTCCCTCGGGAACATACAAAACCGTCTCCCGCGACTACAAGACCTAAGAGTCAACACAAACAAGCCTGAAGAAACACTCCGAGAATCTAGCAGCTACCGGCGCTCTCCCCGTATCTGCATAACAAATTCTCAAGTGTTACTCCTATTCCTCAAGACACATTAAAAAGACTAGAATGTCGTATATAACACAATAAAACTGGTCGAGGAACGGCCTGCAGAAATCTGGTTCATCATATCTACGAATGTTGCTAGGGCCTCAGGGAATCCAACGACTCACTGATACACACAAAGCCCGTAGCACGCATAAGGCAGTCGTCAGAATGCCATCACTCCGAATCCGCAATAATGATGACCTAATCCCAAGCAAACTTAGAAAATGTCTCGCACTCTGGAGCTGATCGAAGAAATCATCACGGCGAGGTGAAGGATACCCATCCGCACCGTAAGCCGGTTCAGTTAACGATCCGTCGATACGCCACCCTAAGCTGCCGTCTTTCTCCTTGACGAACAGAAAATAGGAGCTTCCAAAAGCGAAACACTCAGACGCACAAACTCCCCAAACCATAACTCTGCAGCTCATCCTTTAGCTCCCAAGCTTCGCCGGCTCGCCCGGAACAACGTCGGAAAAACTCTCGCACGAAAGGAACCCGGTCCAACAATCCTGCTGTGGCTCCGGTATCACGAGTGAATGCCAAGAATCCACGACATCTCCTCAGTAGCCGACTAGCGAAAAAGGCTGAATTCAAGCTGCGAGAGGCGGCACAACTAACCACCTGCACAACAAGAACTGACTTGCCGGGGAAAACAGAACCTAACTTGTTTCCTCACGGTAGTCCACAGACGCCTAGCACGTAGCTAACCAGTCCGTGCCCAGGAGAACGTCAAATCCAACATCTCTAGAAGGATCAAAACGACGGACGAATCTCTATCTCCTACCCGATTGGCACACAACTGAAGTACGTGTCGCGTAACAAAAGAATCGCTGACAGAAGTTAACACAACTACGACTAATCTACCAAACCACGGTACAAGCATGAAGAACAACGAATACATGAAAAGAACATATAAATCAAGGGTACCTGAAAACTCCACATTGGACGTTTGCGCGTCCCGATGAGTAGAAACAAACTCCTGTGTCTGCCCTCTACTCGCAGCTGGATGAACTCCTTTGGTAGACTGAGCCCTCTGAGCAAATCTTCCACGTCCACGGCCTCTCTGAGTACGATCCTGACGCCGTGCTGAGGAACAATCCCTGACGAAGTGCTGAAAGCTTCCGCATCGAAAACATCCACGCGCTGACTGCTGACCATCCTGGGGCTGAGAGCTGAACGACTGTCCTCGTCCTAAGCCTCTGCTACTCCCGCGACGGCCACGAAATCTATCTCGACGACCAAACCTCTGGGCTGGTACGCTGGTACGAGTCCTCCACTGTCCTGGAATATGTGCCTCGTCAACTGGAGCTGCAACCACTGGTGCTATGTAAGTGACGGACTGCTGCACGCTGATCGTAAGTGACAACTGAGTAACAGGGGTGACAACCTCCTGTCGTAGCTCCCGAACTACATCAACCAAAGAACTCATAGTCTGGCGGAATTCCTGCATCTCTGCTAAAAGTCTATCAATAGTATATGTCGTAGGCTGATCCGTCTGCACCTGTGCAACTAGAGTGCCATCCTGGTCAGTACTCGTCTCACCCGAGCCAACTCTGACCTCGGCCCTCGCTGCATCACTCTGAGTCCCCATAGTCATCAGCGGCAAGGCTATAAATAGATACAAGATTCGATGAGAATAAGGAATCGAATCTTAAGGATATGAATCATCAAGGAAGGAATTTCAAGCAAAATTGTACTTAGGTCACTTAATGCAAAGTACCGCACCGTGGGTATGCCGCAGACATACACACACTACGTTACTCTGTTTAAGCTACCTACTCCATCATACTAAGGTCATCCTACACTCCGAAAGGTAAAACCTAGCGCTCTGATACCAACTTTGTCACGACCCAAAAATTGGCCAGTGACGGCCCTAATACTACGCAACGCCAAAAGACGTAACGCAGTAAAAGAAAGCCAAAACCCAGAAATCTAAACCAAGAAAATACGGAAAAGATAATATAAGTTTTGAAACATTTGAAATTGCAACCCAAATTCTTTAAAAGTCTTACTTTCTTTCTTTTAAAATTTGGCAACACCCCCTTTTTGTAAAAACTAGCCAAGATGAATACAATACAAATATACGACGCCGTAGCGAAGAAATAAAGACAATAGAAAGAAAGCTGTATATAAAAGACAACAAATCCAGAATTAATATACAATAACGTCCTCACCAAGTCTCAAAGTCAACAATACAATAGTAGATGGAGAGTACAAAATACAATGAATATACAATATGAAATACAGATAATCATCTAACCCACCTAAGCAAAATAGTACTATAAGCTGATGTGGTATCTGTAGCAAAAGATGATAGATGGGTACCGAATAGCCTGCCTCGACTACTCTGGGGAATAACCTGAAACACCTGTGGCACAACGGGGGTGAGTTGCCAACTCGTGAATAGTAGATAACATATGCAGGTAATCGCAGGAATGCACGTACAGCATGAATCTAAGGTATGCGATTACAGTAATAACATGTCATGCAAATGTTGAATAAAGGTAAGTACACTAGCAGGTACAATCAATATGTGAAACAACAGTAACATGACAATAATATGCAATAACCATGCAATAGGGATATGAGAAAGTAGATATGCAACTATCATAAGGGTACACTAACAGGTACTACCAATATATAAACTGTGCATAAAATAGGTAAGTGTGAGGTATGGGGTGGAATATGTCATTTCCACGGAAACCTGACATCGTGGTAGGATCACAATCCATCAAGACGCTCAAATCCCAAATCCTCAAATCAGCCCCCAAACTGGGGTCTCACATCATATAAGTCTCACATCACCTCAATGTACAATATCGAGTAATCCCCTATATCTCGAATGTACAAATCAACAATCTCCTTCATATCCATTATCTAATCTCAATGAATCACATATATCCCAAGTCGAATCTCAAGTAAGTTTCTAACATCCTAAGGTATATATATATATTTGCAGAAATAAATATGATGGGGGAAATACACATATATTAGCGTCCCATTCCACTAATATTGGTGTAAGGGTATATATAACAACGGCTAATCCCCTGTTATATATACAAAGGTATTACAAGAAATATCATGAAAACAATGTGACAAGCATCGACACAGAAATCCTGATAGGTACGTATCATACGCTGTTCCGAATGCACGAGTGCCTAGCTCTGACCCTCGCCTTTCGACGTATGCATACGTGCATGACTCCCAACGGTGTCTCCATGACCCCCGCCGAGTCATCAGTACTGTCACCGGTAGGTACTAGCCCGCCTCCAGGCTCAATCGGCAAAATCCATCGATCTTCTTGCCGAGGGAAACCATACCGGGCCCCACCATGTACCCTCTACGGCCTCGACGCCTCCTCGTAGGGGTATATACATATCAGCACCGATAAAGCTCATGGTGGATGCGCAAATATCATATCAAGGAAACCGGGTTTTTCAATGTATGCATAATTTCATGAACTCCCGCGGTTCCCAAATCCAGAAAACATCATCTAAAATCCCAATAACAATGAGCAAATCCAGGAATAAATATATGCGATATATCTGAAATGCGAGCATATAAATGAGAATATGTAGCTGAAACCAGATGTATGCGAAACCAATAAGGTACAGCTAAGTAACACCAGTAAAGGTAAATATGTAACTGCAACTGAATATGTGTGTAACATACAGGTGTAGCAATGTATATGTATCTACCTATAAGAACTGATGTCGTATACCCCCCTGGGTATAAGTAAAATATGTAGGATACCCCCCCCCGGTATAACTAAAATATGTGCAAGGTATACCTGTAGCTGTATCGCAAGGTGTATGTGTACCTATCACTAAAGGTATGATACACTATAGGTATACCGATAAGCTAGATGTCATGTGTGGTAAGCAATAGTATCTATAATGGTTAGTGTGTGACATGGCAATTATTGACGGTGTGTGTGTAGCATACAATCCGTGCTCGTGCAACATAAACCGTCAATAGTGTGTGTAGTGTCCTACGGCTGCTAGTCACAGTACCACTATATCAAGGAAATACAATAAATGCGCAATTCTAACAATGACGTAGAATATGCGACAGGTATTTGAATCCTAGCCCAGACGCATAACGCCATGCGGGCGATTCCCCTGTAGATGTTAAATCTACTCACCTACGCTCCACGCTAGGTGAATCCTACCATCTGCTCCCCCTGTAGTAGTGTCCGTAGTCCCTGCCTGCAAACCTGCAAATAAGACACGGAAATTCATATATAAGCCAAATATTCCGCAAAACGCGATATCGAACCAAAACGAGAAACTCGTGTCGCGAACAAAACGCGCGTGTGCACGATACGCTGAATCGTGTGTGTACGCGTCTAAAACTATCGCGACACGCCGCGATACGCTGGATCACAGAACTCACTCACGTATCGCGCGTATCGCGTAAACACAACGGACACCAAATACGATATATAGTCCCAGATTTTCCTACAAGTCAAATATTACAAAACTAGACATGCCAAAACACTACACTACACAGCAGACTACCATACCCAAAACCCCAAGTCCCAACACCCCTTCCTGGCCGCAAATTGCGGCCAGATTGTATTAATTTGCGGCCTGGCTTGGGAGAGGGAGGCTCATGTTCTGGTGGTGGTATCTAGACTTAGTGAGCATGCCCCAGTTTTCTCAATTTTGTTCTGTAGGGTCCGGGTCAATAGCAGATCATAGATATCCAATATAACACTTTAAAAACACCAAATTGCACAATTTGGAAACCTTATGGTATTTTAGTGTAATATGGGGTTAAACTCAGTTAAGGTGACCCTATTAACACTAAAATAGACTAGGTTTACCCACTCAATCATCACTTAATCAAAGTTCCACATAAACACCACAATCTAGCACTAAACTAACAATTTAACACAAACCGACACTAAACCATACAAGCTAAGCAAACTAGGAAATTGGGTTAAGGAAATATACCCAAAAGGACCCTAGAGAGCAGGTGAAGAAGTGGAGAAGAGCTTCTAAAGGTTGCTGGAGCTCCTGCTACTGCTGTTGCTTCCTGCTGCTCCTGCTGCTGCTGCTGATAATGATGATGCTGATGTTGCTGATGATGATGATGTTGCTGCTGAAGCTTCTTCTGCAGGTGAGTGTGTGTGTGTGTGTTTGTGAGAGAGAATGAGAGAAAGAGAAAATGAGAGGAGAAATGAGAGAACAAAGCCAAGACCCCCCTCTCTCTCTCTCTTCCCTCATAATGAGGCATGGCTCACACCATGCTTCCCATGCCCCCTCTCTCACACAAAGTCAACATTCAAACCAATATTAAAACCTTTTCCAAATTCATTCTCATTTTAAAACCATCATAAATAAATACAACCATAACTCTTAAACTAATCATAAAACTAACTTAAGACAAATGGTTAGTTAACCATGATTGCTAATCATGTTTAACCCCAAAAACAACCCTAGTTATTATGCACAAGTGTGTGTGTGCCTAACAAAATTCTAATAAAATACTCATTAAATAGGATAAGATATTTGAAACTTAATTTGGTAAACTTTTATTAAAAACCATACTTTAAAAATATAATTAGCTGCAAAACACAATCTAAGGTGTTACAATAGTCTTTTCTGAAAATTTCGGCAGAGTTTTCTTTGTAAATACTAGCCCCAAAAAGGTACAACATGCAATATGAATAAAGGCATCCCCAAGCGGGAACTAGCTCTTTGCCAATTGGCGGTCACAACCACGTAAGCAATATAATATACAACGCCAAAGGGAGAGGATCAAAACTCAACAGGAAACTCAAATCATCAAGAAAACCATAAATAATACAACGTGTGACTCTAAGGTCGAAAGAATATACAACAGGTCTTCTAAGGTTATAAAATATACAAGTATGGTTGATGGAGTTTCTAGATACAACTGAATATAATAAAGTACAATGGTGGTCACGATGCGAGTGAACTCACCTACCAAAGCAATCACCTGAAAAAGGAGCAGTGTGCCGGCAAAACCGCAACGAAACCTGTACGGCAAAACCTGCAAGAAACTGTGGCACAACGGGGGTGAGTTGCCAACTCATGAGTAGAAAACATCACCGAGCATAAATCATATGTATGACTCAATCCTAAGTCAATACGATCAAATATATAAAACCTCAAAATAATAAAGCCTGAAGCATGATAAGGTGGCAAGGGTAAACATCTATGCATAAGTGTAATACCAAGTGCTCGTGTCAGTGTCTCAGGTAGCAACATATCATAAATATGAGGTATGAATGCAATATAATGAAAACAGAATATATCATGAATGAGAAAACTGTTTTCTTAATTTAGTGAGATTCCTGTATATATAAATCGAGGTATCATCAATGAAATCAACATGAAATCAGTGTCAAGCATCGACACAAAACATATATCCCAATATCTCAATATCTAGGGCTCCGGCTATCCTGACTGGCCCATACTCCGATCGGTATCCTCCGGATAACCGTCGAGTCACAATACAATCACTAGTCAGTAGTGCTCCCATGCCAGGCTCAACGCCATCATCTGCGACCATCTTGTCCCGGGGTACCGCACCGGGTCCACCATGCACCCACAGACGGTTCCTCCTCCTCCTCGAATCGGGTGTATGATATCGCTCAAGAGCCGAGAAAACTCATGGTGGACATATCTCAAATCATATCATGAGAAAACCGCAATTTTCTATCTTCTAAAAGGATAATAAGTTTATAAAATCTTTGCGGTTTCTCTAAATCCAGAAATCTCATGGAAATCCGAAATCTCAAAATCACAATGTCAATAGACAGTGAATACTGGCATAAAGCTCCATAATATTGCATGACAATAAATAAATAAATGCATTGAATATCAAGCGAGGAATGCAATAACTAAACTAGCATATGGAAGCAATAACATATTGGAACTATCAGCTAACAAGCTATGTCAATGAAATAATATCCTCTAAAGTGTACGTGACATAGTAATTATCGATAATGATGTGTGTGAGCCGGCAAGCAGGTGTACGTGGAGCATACGCATCATCGGTAATGGTGCTGGTGTCCTGACAGCATGATTTTAATACTAACTAATGAAAACACAATATAAGTATGCAATGCGATGCGAACAACAAGAATATGCATAACATGAATAATAACGTAACATGTAAGAATATACATTGTATATATATGAGTCATACCGTTTTGACATTTGAAATAACACGAATCGTGGTGTTTTAGAAAATAAGGACTACGGTGTTTTTAAGAAAATGAACGTTCTTTGAAATGTCCGTAGAATCCCTTGGCCTGTCTTTAAAATACTCACGATTCGTTAGTTTGAAATAGGTATGACTCGAGTCTAGTCTAACATCTACAAGTAAACTATAGGACTAAACTAACAGACTGGTCGAAAGGGTAAGGAAAACCACCTAAATCTGAGTCGATATATATATATAGTCGGTGATCCCGCCTCAATAGTATCACACGATACCATATATAGTATGACATCCTCGAGTCAAGAGTGCGGATCTATCATCATGATTATAGCTCGTACAGTAAATCCATCGTACGGCATCCCAAATCTGGGTACTGGTCAAATATCACATTATCCCATTACACATCTGGTATCCTTATCATCATATCCTGTATTAGGGGTACTAATATAAAGTCTAGTACATACTGATACCATCTACATATATACATGCATGTGTATGAAATCGCATCGCCTAAAGATCCGCTAATCTCATGCCGTATCTCATAATACGAACCAAATCGCATCACCGATCTCGTGGCATCATGCCCAATCTCATCGACTCATCTCCAAATACCATATACCATCCTCTTATCCATGTATATGTATACATATATATATATACATACTCACATACATATATATTTATATATATATATATATATATATATATCCCCATATACGCACAAGTAAGTAAAATGTATGCGTGTATGTGTATGTGCGTGTATCTTATTCTAGGATTTCGCAGCTAAAACTAGCTAACGACACTATCATCCAATTACGCTAAAATTTAACCTATGATCTCCTAAATCTTACTTTCTAACTATCCATGTTTCACATAATACATAATCATGTATATAACAATAATATAACATAGGCTACACTACGAACTGCGGGGGTGCTATACGCCATCCACCCGACTTCCCCCGTAGATATATATCTACTCACTTTGATCCTCGCTTGCTGGAGTCGATGACGCCACGCTCATCCTCGTCGTCTCGAAGTCCACGTTGGAGTACCTACATATATACACATACAGCATCATAAACAGAAATCACCCACAAAACCAAAACGGCAAGCGTATCATACATAGGTTTAAACTTGTGGTCTGCACATGCAAGAATGACCAAACAACCCTCGAGATTGACGTGCAAACGTCAAGTGATCGAGATAAAACACAAATACCAAATTCCAATTCATTAAAAGCCGCAAAACAAAATCAGAAAATTTGAAAACTTGCTCCATAGTTTAACCTAGGTGAAATTAGCCAATTTTGCATACATAGAGGGTCTATTTTACTGGAGATAAAGCCCTGGACCAAGCACGAACAAATTTCACTTTACCCTGGCCGCAAATTGCGGCCAGAAACATTAAATTTACGGCCATAGGTAGGGTTTTGGGTCTCGGGTCTTGGGTAATGCTTCAAGGATGCCTGCTTGTATCTCTGTGTTTGCTAAATAATTTCTAGGGTCTCCGGGTGTTAGCAGATCTCTAATTAGCATCACAAATCCCACAAAAACCCGATATCGGCAAAACTAAAGTTCACATAATAGGGTTAGGTCTCAGGTTTTGTCCTGAATTCTAACACTAGAGGGGTTGTATGGTCTCTACTAATCTCAATTACATTTCACAACTCAAGAATTCCTCACAACCTCATCTAGCAATTTTCTAAGTTCACAAAACCACACAATATCGATTCTAAACTAGCATGGATGCTAAAGGAATGGAAATACTATACTAAGTGTGAAGGAATTACCTCATTTGGCAACTCAAGAATTTTCTTGAGTTGCCTCACGTCTTCAAAATCCAATTTTTCTTAGTCCAAATTGTTTGTGGTGAGCTTGTGCATATTTTTAATGAAGGGGAGATGAGGTTTTAATGGGTTTTTGATGATGAAGTGAGGTGTTTGAGGAAGGAGAAGGTGGAGGGCAGCCATGGGAGTTGAGAGGAAGAAGAATGATGAAGAGATGAAGAGGGAACAATGAGCCATGGTCTAAGTTGACCCCTCACCCTCTCTCTCTCATGTCCATACCTCATTCTATATTCTTTTTCTTTTCTTTTTGAAAGGTTCCTAGGCACCCTATAGAGGTCTCACAAGGCATCAACCATGCCAATTTACAAAAATTATGGTGCCGAGAAACCCTAATACGGATCGTCGGCTAGAATTCTAGGCGAAACAAGAATCTAGTTAACACTTTAACTAAAGGAGAGAGGCTACAACCTTTGTAGATCCGGTTATCCACTTCCTTAGCTCCACGTAGACGTCTCATCACTGTCCATCTCGAATCTCGGACTCTCGCGACGGTTTCATCGGAGAAATGAGCGGAATAGGTCGTCGGCTTCGTGCCGAAGATGATCTACGTCGAGGTTGCACAAGTTCAAGCTCCAACTTCACCAAGTTGTGAAACTTGTGAAGAAAACACCCAAAACAACTTGGCAAGAGGTAGAGGGTGAAGAAATAGGAGGTGGGTTCACTTTAGAATTGGATTTCTCACTTTAGATCTCAAGTTGCCATTGATGGCATCAAGCTTTCTTGAAGAAGAAGATGATGAAGAAGAAGAAAGAATATGATAAGTGTTGAATTAAAATGAAAATAAATCAATACTTATCATAAGCTAACCAAGGTTAAGTGTAGAGAATAGACCATGGTAAATGGGAATGGTTAGGGTTAAGTAAGAAGACAAATGGTCTCTTTAGTCAAAGCTTCATGAAGCTTCAACAAGCTTCATGATAAAAAAGAAACCATTTCCTTTTTCTTTTACCTAATTAAATAAAGAAAGAAAGGATAAATAAAAAGATGAATAATACAAAACCCTAACCATTATCATAACCATGGTTTAATTCTTTGCACTTAACTGAATGATCAAGTATCATCAAACATGATACAAATGTGTGCACAAAAGTATATCACATATACTTCTTGCACATCAAGTGAGAAAATCCATATAAAGTGAACCAATACTAGCTAATGCAAAATAATATATCAAATATATAATTATACATTAAATTATTAAATCAACACTTGATTTAACGATCCGGTTATATCGCTTATAACCGACTAGTATCCAATGTACCGATTTATCGAATCAATGATTCGATAACTAGGTCATATCAAATATAACCAATCGAAACATTTATCGCGAGAATGAAATGCGGTATCACATACACGCATTATTCTCGCTCCCGCACATATCTCATATGCGCTCCTATTTCGTTTCGCTTGAGCCAGGTAACCTCTGTGTAGAACTCTAAAGACTCGTCAATACGCCGGTAGCAGATGATGATCATATCAAGCACCCACAAGCCGCAAGCGGTCTGCTAAACGTAACGGCCATCCGGGTATTGAGCGATCAGAAGATCGACGAGCTAGCCCGCTCACACTCCTGTGAATCCAACCAGTAACACTTACCGTACAGTCCGGTCTGTTCGTCTGATACGTCGCATATCAAGTCTAGGGGTGGTAAGCGTCAGACCCTAATAACCGATAAGTCGTGCCGATGTGAGGCTCATAACGGGTCGAGAAACTACTGGTAACACTTACCAGCAAATCTCTGATCAGCCCTGGCCAGGGACTTCCCTGTTACGGCCAATCGAGCACAGCGCAACATCAACCCCCAATACCGGGAGAGACGAAACCCCTCCTATCGCTCATTGCCTCCATGTGACTCGGGACTGTACCCAAAGACCACCGTTTTGCACGCCCTCATGGACGTGGTAAGGTGGAGATCAAAGCACAGTGGGAATCACACAAGGCTCTATGACGATCTCGGGTCTACAGACTAACCTGCACAAGTGTCACCTAAGAACTGCCATCTGACGTGAGGTATAATACCATCTGGGAGTTCTCGGCAAGTCCATCCAGTGTACCCAGTCTCCACTGAGCACCCGTACACCATCTCTGATGTCAAACACCAATGGATATGGGATCATCCATCGCCCATCTCATGGGTCAAGAAGCGTATACGCTAGTCTACACTGGTATATCGATGCCCTATCTCGATACACCTACGACTAGGGACCTTGAAGGATGTACTTATGGACTACCATGTCCCCACTAGTATGATCTGCATCATAGTCCAGGTAGTCAAGTACACATCCTAAGGGCTTTACCAACATGTAACCATAAGACAGTTTAAAGAGACTAGTATACATGTTAAGATAAAGAGTAACCAGATAGCATACTATCATATCGAGCAAGAAAGTCATCTCTATATATGTCCAAGCATCCAATATAATATACAACATTTGTACAATACTGGCCTCTAGGGCATACATACAACTAACAATCTCCCACTTGCACTAGGGCCAGCTGCTGTAGTATCGCATACCGAGCATCCCGAAGAGTCTCTCAAACTGTATCTGGGGAATGGCCTTCGTGAGTGGATCCGCCGTGTTGTTCTTCGTGTCAACCCTCCTGACCTCGATCTCCCGGCGATCAACTATCTCCCGGATCAGGTGATACCGCCTTAGAATATGCCTGGATCGCTGATGGGACCTGGGTTCCTTGGCCAAAGCCACCGCTCCATTGTTATCGCAATACAAAGGTATTGGATGCTCAATGGATGGAACCACTCCAAGTTCAGTAATGAACTTCTTGATCCAGACAGCCTCTTTGGCAGCATCGTTGGCAGCGATGTATTCAGCCTCCATCGTTGAGTCTGCCACGGTTTCCGGCTTGGAACTCTTCCAGTTAACCGCCCCTCCGTAAAGGGTAAAGACAAATCCCGACTGCGACTTAGAGTCGTCCTTATCACTCTGGAAGCTCAAATCGGTAAAGGACTCCACTTGGAGTTCTCCGTTACCATACACCAAGAGCATCTCTTTAGTCCTTCGCAAGTACTTGAGAATGCTCTTCACAGCTGTCCAGTGACTCACTCCAGGATCAGCTTGATACCTGCTCACTACACTTAGTGAGTATGCAACATCGGGTCTGGTACATAGCATCGCGTACATGATAGAGCCTACAGCAGAAGCATAGGGTATCCCTTGCATGCGAGCTCTCTCCAAATCAGTCTTAGGAGACATCTCTTTGGAGAGAGTGACTCCAGAGATCGTGGGCAAGTTCCCACGCTTGGATTCTTCCATACTAAACCTCTTTAGTACGGTGTCAATGTACCTAGATTGGGACAATCCCAATATCCGTTTGGATCTATCTCTATAGATCCTGATTCCCAATATGCAGGAGGCATCACCAAGATCTTTCATTGAGAATCTTTGTGATAAGAAGAGCTTGACCGATTGCAGCATAGGAATATCATTTCCTATCAAGAGTATGTCGTCCACGTACAATACGAGGAAGACAACCTTACTCTCTGCCACCTTCTTATAGATACAAGGTTCATCTGGATTTTTGACGAAATCAAACTCTTTGATAACGACGTCAAAGCAGATGTTCCAACTCCGCGATGCTTGCTTTAATCCATAAATGGATTTAAGCAGCTTGCACACCTTTCCGCTGCTCCCACTGTCTACGAAGCCCTCTGGCTGAGTCATGTACACGCACTCTTCTAAATCACCGTTTAGAAAGGCGGTCTTAACATCCATTTGCCAGATTTCGTAATCATGATATGCAGCGATGGCAAGCATGATCCGGATGGATTTAAGCATAGCCACTGGAGAAAAGGTTTCGTCATAGTCCACACCTGGTCTTTGACGAAAACCCTTTGCTACAAGTCTAGCTTTGAAAGTCTCCACTTTCCCATCTACACCAAGTTTCTTCTTGAAGATCCACTTGCTCCCAATGGGTTTTACCCCTTCAGGAGCAACGTCCAAAGTCCATACTTTGTTGGTGTACATGGATTCCATCTCGGACCGCATAGCATCCAGCCATTTCACTGAGTCCCCACTCGTGATGGCCTGCTCGAAGCTAGTTGGGTCATCATCCTCCATGATGCAATCCTCGCTCCCACCGTCCATGAGAAAACCGTAGTATCTCTCAGGTTGGCGAGGAACCCTACTAGATCGGCGGAGTGGCTGGGGTTCATCGGGAACTACGGAATTCTCTGGTTCCACCAGATCTTCTATTGTAGCTTCTGCAGCTGGAACTTCTTCCAGTTCTACCTCATGACCACTAATCTCTATTTCAAGAAATTCCTTTTCTAAAAAGGTGGCATGCCGAGAAACAAACACTCTTTGTTCCTCAGGGTGGTAGAAGATATACCCTTGAGAATTCTTGGGATATCCTACAAATTTGCATAGAACAGACCGTGCCTCGAGTTTGTCCGGATTTTGTCGTTTGACATAGGCTGGACAACCCCATATCTTAACATAGTTAAGACATGGTCTCTTCCTTTTCCATATCTCATATGGAGTGGTAGGCACAGATTTGGTGGGGACCATATTCAATAGATGTATGGCTGTCTCCAGCGCATACCCCCAGAAGGAAATAGGTAACTCAGCTGTGCTCATCATAGAGCGCACCATATCTAATAGGGTGCGGTTCCTCCGTTCTGATACACCGTTGTGCTGTAGTGTATATGGAGGAGTCAGCTGAGAGAGAATCCCATTCTCTTTTAGGAAGTTCAGGAATTCATTGCTCAAGTATTCACCTCCTCGATCAGATCGAAGGATTTTAATACTTTTTCCGGTTTGGTTTTCGACTTCTTGTTTATATTCTCTAAATTTCTCAAAAGCTTCAGACTTGTGTCTTATTAAGTACACATGTCCGTATCTTGAGAGATCGTCAGTGAATGTAATGAAGTACGAAGAACCATCCCTGGCATGTGTAGACATGGGACCACATACATCACTATGTATTAGTCCCAAGAGTTCGGAAACTCTTTCTCCGTGTCCCGTAAACGGAGTTTTGGTCATCTTGCCTTTGAGACATGACTGGCAAGTGTCATAAGATGAAAATTCGAAAGGTTTCAAATATCCATTTTTATGCAACTTTGCTAGTCGTGTCGCATTGATGTGACCCAGTCTACAATGCCATAAGAAGGATTCGTTCAGCTCAGAACTATTCCTCTTGTGTGTGTTTGTTATACTCAGAACTGTTGATTGATTTAGAACATAAATGCCATTGCACAACGTGCCTGATCCAACCAACTTTTGGTTACGGAAAATGTTCATAACATTGTCCTGTAATACAAAATTATATCCCTCTTTACTTAGCAAAGAAACCGATATAATGTTGCATATCAGGTTCGGCATGTAATAGCATTCGTTCAGAACCAATGTATTACCTGTTGGTAATACAAGGTGATATTTCCCGACAGTCTTAGCTGCAACAATTGCACCATTTCCAACTCTAATGTCTTTATCACCTTCTCCAAGTTCTCTACCTATACTGAGCCTATGTAACTGATTACATATATGGGATCCTGACCCGGTATCTAATACCCAGGACGTGGAGCAAATGGAGAAACAGTTCTCTGTAACGAACACACCCGAAGAAAATGCATCAACATGTACTTTCTTTATTGGGGTGGCATGGGAATCCTGGTATTCCCCTATATCCTGATCATTCCTATAACTCTTATAAGAAAGAACGGAACCAACGTTCCCCAGCACAGTATAACATGCGAGTTCGGTCAATACATCCATATTATTATCTTCATTAGGGCATGAAATGGTCGCTACCTGGAGAGAGCGAGAAGAAAACACTTTAGCGTATGCTCGTGCAAGATCAGATTGGTTATTATCTTATCTAATCAAGATGGCTCCCACTGCTTTTTATCAAATCTTCCTTCAAACCCTAAAAGGAAAGACTAGCCGGGATTAATTACACACTACAAGTTCGCCAATCTTTCAGCCAGTCCAGTGTCGGTACTTTGAGGGAGGTCCCCCGTGCTTTCGCACGAACCTAATTAATGTAAACCTCGTTTTCCCATAGGCGTAACCCCGTTGACACCTTTCTAGACACCTACTTGATCAGCTAATTGCAATGTGTAAAACTCTCCCAGGAGTAACTCTTACTCGCAGTGGGTATCGGGATCCAACTATCTCATAGAAGGTATGCAATCTCATTGCAAATTTCAACACTTGAAATTCCCGATAATACTTTTGCCCCTAGCGTGCTATGACCTTGACGAAAGCCAACAAACCACAGCCCGCTAGTCAAGTTCAACCCGTACATTTCTTGACTGAATTAAACCCACCCGCACGACCCTTGACGAAAGCCAACAAAGCCGTACGACTACCCTAATCCAGTCGCATCATATGCAACAGATAAACAGCACATAGCTACCGCACACTACACCTTGACGAAAGCCAACAAATGTAGCACGAATACTATATGTAACTTATCTGAAATGACGGAGGGCTACGCAGGTTTTTCTGAAAACCTATTGCGTAATGAACTTGATATCGTTGTAGAATCAAATGAAGTTTTGAAATGGATTGATTTTGAGGCTTTTCTAGTTTTGCTAAAGGGGTCACTCCCGGTGAAGGGATCGTCGGCCCTTTCCTCGTCGAATGAGGTGCGGGATATATCATATATATCACTGTGCAAAGCAAAAAACTCTTAAAAGCAATCAAAAACCAAACCGAGTGTGTAGCATCTGCCAGTTATTGCTAAAGGAGTCACTCCCGGTGAAGGGATCTCGGTCCTTTCCTCATCGAATAAGGTGCGGGATATATCATATATATCGCTGTGCAAAGCAAGAACTGTAGCTACCTGTTTTATTTTGAAATTTGATTCTACAACATCTTAGGTTTCTTATCTTTCATTAATCACATTAATGAAGTCCCATCATTTATATACCTAAACATCACAGATAAATACGACGTACACTTATGCCATCCGCATTCGCCTCGATGTCCCCTCGTGCACCGTTAGGTTAGGTAACTAACGACAGAGCAGGGCAGGGCTAGCGCGGGTGTAAAACATAAGTAACGTCTATATAATATATCATATATACTATATACTATATCCATCACAGAACATCACATGATCACATCACAGATATCGCAGCAGAAGAAACATATGAAATATTGGATATACTAGGACGTCCGTGTTTTCAATACGAGCCAGTATAAAACACGGATTCCACGGTCGTGATGAATAGCCAATCCCACACCCTTAGACCCCTACGAGAGCGGTAAGCAACCCTGCCAATTCTAGGGTTAGGAGACCCGGACTCGACTCCTCGAGTTGGTCTCCCACTGGACCCCAGAACCCGGTTACTTGTGCTCCCCTCCTTGGGTCTATCCTAATGCGGAAAAGTAAATAATATACAAAAGATGACAACTTCCGCTACCTGGAAGTGCCCCAAATGAAAGAATATTACATACAAGTTTTTACATGAATGAAAATGAAAAACACTCATCTCACATAAAAACCCCCGACTATTCGAACACGACGATCCAATATAACATATCCAGCAACACATAACATCACATGTCATCAACGTAAGTAAATATGTCCATCCCAATTGTCGTTGACATATAGCAACGAAACCGGCGATATCACATATTACACTTACGGTCACAGAAAAGAAAGTGTAAAACTACAACAGTTGGAATCCGCAACCTCTTTAGACATCGCATGCCTAATCAAATGAAATACTTAGACATCACATGCCTAACAGCTATAAACCCCGCATTTTAGTCTCATTATCGAAAACTCTTTTCAATATCAAGTGAAAATAAACCGCTGGATTTATAACATTCATTCAGTTATCTCATAACTGTTTGTGAATTCCAATTATTGTATCACATTCCAGAAAAACAGAAAATGTTAAACTTTCCGATCGAACAGTCCAATACCCAAGTTTTCCCGATACAGCTCAACACATGAAAACAAGTCTAAAAACATTCTATTCGTGCCTCAGTAGCAACGGTCCAACCGTAGAAGGGTCAAGCCAACGCCTCACATGTGGCACGCCGTACTGCCCCAAACCCGAAGGTTCAAAGGGCAGTTCAAGACGGTCACATAATCGAGTTAAGGTTTGTTGTCTTCTAGAGGGTCCATCGCGTTACTTGCACTACTTGGAACGTCTTTAAACTACGGAAAAATCCAACACTTGGAAATTTCCCGGCTGGGGAAAAGTTGGGTATTTATATCCGGTCGAACTTTTTAACAAATTCAAAAATTTATCCGAAAATACACAAAGACGAAATTTGATAATCCGGTCGAAATATCGAAGCTCTAAAACAGCCCAAAAAAATCAACTCTTGAATAATATTTAAAAATTCCCATAAAATCCAGCATCAGAAAAGAAGAATTACTGTGCAAAATATATTGTGCACCGTGAACAGTGGGCGGCGGAACCGCGGCAGAAGCCATGCTTATGCCGCGTTTCCGCGGCTGTTTAGACGCATCATGAGCTCGTGTTGCACGATAATTCTTAGATCTTCCTGCTGAATTTTTTAGGCATTTTTAATCTGGAAAAATCCCAGATTTTAGAAAAAGTCCAGAGAGCACTTGGGTTTTAGGGTTTCGGGTTCGTTCGGGTTTCAAACGTCGTCTAGACTTCGCCTAAGGCTCTAGCTAGGCTCTGATACCAGTGAAAGTTTCCTAGGCACCCTATAGAGGTCTCACAAGGCATCAACCATGCCAATTTACAAAAATTATGGTGCCGAGAAACCCTAATACGGATCGTCGGCTAGAATTCTAGGCGAAACAAGAATCTAGTTAACACTTTAACTAAAGGAGAGAGGCTACAACCTTTGTAGATCCGGTTATCCACTTCCTTAGCTCCACGTAGACGTCCCCTCGCTGTCCATCTCGAATCTCGGACTCTCGCGACGGCTTCATCGGAGAAATGAGCGGAATAGGTCGTCGGCTTCGTGCCGAAGATGATCTACGTCGAGGTTGCACAAGTTCAAGCTCCAACTTCACCAAGTTGTGAAACTTGTGAAGAAAACACCCAAAACAACTTGGCAAGAGGTAGAGGGTGAAGAAATAGGAGGTGTGTTCACTTTAGAATTGGATTTCTCACTTTAGATCTCAAGTTGTCATTGATGGCATCAAGCTTTCTTGAAGAAGAAGATGATGAAGAAGAAGAAAGAATATGATAAGTGTTGAATTAAAAAGAAAATAAATCAATACTTATCATAAGCTAACCAAGGTTAAGTGTAGAGAATAGACCATGGTAAATGGGAATGGTTAGGGTTAAGTAAGAAGACAAATGGTCTCTTTAGTCAAAGCTTCATGAAGCTTCAACAAGCTTCATGATAAAAAAGAAACCATTTCCTTTTTCTTTTACCTAATTAAAGAAAGAAAGAAAGGATAAATAAAAAGATGAATAATACAAAACCCTAACCATTATCATAACCATGGTTTAATTCTTTGCACTTAACTAAATGATCAAGTATCATCAAACATGATACAAATGTGTGCACAAAAGTATATCACATATACTTCTTGCACATCAAGTGAGAAAATCCATATAAAGTGAACCAATACTAGCAAATGCAAAATAATATATCAAATATATAATTATACATTAAATCATTAAATCAACACTTGATTTAACGATCCTGTTATATCGCATATAACCGACTAGTATCCAATGTACCGATTTATCGAATCAATGATTCGATAACTAGGTCATATCAAATATAACCAATCGAAACATTTATCGCGAGAATGAAATACGGTATCACATACACGCATTATTCTCGCTCCCGCACATATCTCATATGCGCTCCTATTTCGTTTCGCTTGAGCCAGGTAACCTCTGTGTAGGACTCTAAAGACTCGTCAATACGCCGGTAGCAGATGATGATCATATCAAGCACCCACAAGCCGCAAGCGGTCTGCTAAACGTAATGGCCATCCGGGTATTGAGCGATCAGAAGATCGACGAGCTAGCCCGCTCACACTCCTGTGAATCCAACCAGTAACACTTACCGTACAGTCCGGTCTGTTCGTCTGATACGTCGCATATCAAGTCTAGGGGTGGTAAGCGTCAGACCCCAATAACCGATAAGTCGTGCCAATGTGAGGCTCATAACGGGTCGAGAAACTACTGGTAACACTTACCAGTAAATCTCTGATCAGCCCTGGCCAGGGACTTCCCTATTACGGCCAATCGAGCACAGCGCAACATCAACCCCTAATACCGGGAGAGACGAAACCCCTCCTATCGCTCATTGCCTCCATGTGACTCGGGACTGTACCCAAAGACCACCGTTTTGCACGCCCTCATGGACGTGGTAAGGTGGAGATCAAAGCACAGTGGGAATCACACAAGGCTCTATGACGATCTCGGGTCTACAGACTAACCTGCACAAGTGTCACCTGAGAACTGCCATCTGACGTGAGGTATAATACCATCTGGGAGTTCTCGGCGAGTCCGTCCAGTGTACCCAGTCTCCACTGAGCACCCGTACACCATCTCTGATGTCAAACACCAATGGATATGGGATCATCCATCGCCCATCTCATGGGTCGAGAAGCGTATACGCTAGTCTACACTGGTATATCGATGCCCTATCTCGATACACCTACGACTAGGGACCTTGAAGGATGTACTTATGGACTACCATGTCCCCACTAGTATGATCTGCATCATAGTCCAGGCAGTCAAGTACACATCCTAAGGGCTTTACCAACATGTAACCATAAGACAGTTTAAAGAGACTAGTATACATGTTAAGATAAAGAGTAACCAGATAGCATACTATCATATCGAGCAAGAAAGTCATCTCTATATATGTCCAAGCATCCAATATAATATACAACATTTGTACAATACTGGCCTCTAGGGCATACATACAACTAACACTTTTCCTTTATCTTCTCTTCTCAATTAAAAACAAAGCCATGCAAGAAAAATGAAGAAAAGACCATGGTAGGAAAATGTAGAAAATGTGAAAAAATGACATGGTGCATGTTATGTGCACAAATCAAGCTTAATGAGCGATTAGTGATATTTAATCGCGATTAGCGTAAAAATGGAATATAATTAATTATATAGAATCTATGAATACTGCATTCTTATAATTTCTTTCAAATTCAATAATTAACATAATTTCCAAATATTTCCCAATTTATCGGTATTTAATCATACCGCATTAATAAAATATTCATAATATTTATTATTTAATTATAAAATTCCCAAAAATAATATTTTATTTTTCTGAAATGTTACATTAGATATTTAGATTCTATCATCTAAAAGGATAGGGAGATCGATAGCAATATTAATTAAAGGATCCAAGCTGGTTGGTTGAAATGGAGTAGTGCAACAGAGATTTTGTACGATCGTATCTTTCCTTTAAGGTTGAAAGGGAAGTTTTATCAGAGCTCTATTCGGCATGCCTTATTATATGGTACAGAATGTTGGGCTCCTAAGAAGCATCATACACAGAAGATACATGTAGCGGAGATGCGTTGGATGTGTGGTAACACTAGAAAAGATAAGGTGCGAAATGAGGATATTCGTGCAAGAGTTTGTGCAGCACCTGTAGAGGAGAATATGCGGGAAAACCGGTTAAGATGGTTTGGTCATGTGCGACGCAGACCTATGCAAGCACCGGTTCAACGAATGGATACTATCGATATAGGAAATGTCAAAAGGGCGAAATGGAGATCGAAGAAAATATGGATGGAAGTGATACGAAAAGATATGGTTGCCAAAGGCCTTAATGAAAGTATATTGTTCGATAGGAGTGAGTGGAGATGGAGGATTCATGTGATGGACCCGGTGTAATTCTCATATTGGTTCATGTAGCCTATACCCCATATGCTTGGGATAATAAGCTTAGTTGTTGTTGTTGTTGTTTATCAATATTTGAGCATAAATTTGACTGAATGCATCAAGAGGGTCAGGGGCCTGTCAGAAAACTTCGTCGAAGTCGGAGCATGCCACTTCAATAGAAAGCTGAATGGCGAAGCAAACAACTTTGCTCAACTGGCATCCAGAACGAGGACACAATGGTCAAGATTGGCCAACGACAGGAGATCTCCACGGACGTCGATTGGCTCGTAGGGGAAGTAACCATGGCCAAGGATGATTGGCGATATCATATTATCTAGTACCTTAAGAATCCAATTTCTATGGCCGACAAGACACAGAGAGCCACCGCGGTTCGCTACACGCTTATCGAAGAAGTTCTTTACTGAAACAGTTATGATTACTAAGATTAGAGAGTGATTACTTGCTTACCTTCATATCTTATTATTGATCCCTTCTTTTTTAATATCCGAGCCCTAGATGATGATATCGACTATGGATTTGAGAGAAAAGAACGAAGATGGTGAGAGGGTAGAGAGAAATTTGAGGGATGGAAGAAATTCTTAAGTTGAAACTGACTGAGAACGTGAGGTTAATAAGAGTATCGGTGGATTTTTAAGACGGAAAACGTTAAAAGAGAGCTAGAAAAGTAACTTAAAGGATTGAGGGGACGTTAGATAAATAGTCTGATTAGAGGGGAATTGGAGAAAATATATAATTTAAGGGGGAAGTTAAGTCAATACCCCTAAAATTAAAATGAATACTAAATCAACTAGTTTGACTAAATAAATGGTAGATAAAAACCCATCTATTAAATACATGTCTAATCTACACCCACTAATGTCCGTGCCTATGTAACAATGGCCTCTAGTTGCATATTTTCCGGATGCAGCCCTTTCTAGAATCAAACCGACGGTCTCTCATTTTGAAGAGATAAGTATAGCACATGAGTTATGTCTAATTGGTAACCACTCCTTATTGTAGCTCCTGCATGAACAAAAATATAATGCATATTTTATGGTTTATATGTGTGTGTATATATATATATATATATATATATATATATATAAAAGGACGGCTGCATGAAAAGGGTATACTATGCATACTTAATGGTCAAATATGGAGTTTTTATATGAAAAAAATAAATTAAATCATTATAATCCCTACTGTTACTACCAACCAATGTCAAAACAATAGATTCATATACAGGAAATATTCTCAACAGACAACTGAAAAACATGGAAGTAAATACTCTTTCAGAGATTTCAAATCTTCCTTCTCCATTACTCCGTTTACATGCATGAAACATACAAGCATTCTCTCTCTACTAAATTCAAAGAAAAATTCTATAACTATATAAATCGTCTCTGCCGCCTGCGATATCGCTGTAAATAGCTCTTTACACGTGACATTGCATAACTATTTTCACGAGCAATGAAAAATCAACAATCCTGTGTTTGCACGTAAATTATACAATCGGCCACATGGGCCGAGTAAAAAGAGAAATACGGATTTGGCCTGCCATAATTATGGGCCGAACAGAAGAAGAATCGGGGTTAAGGTAACTGAACCCATGTAATGGAAGATCGGTGAAGATTTGATTTGATGGTATCTTCATAGGAATCGGCAAAAGATCACCAAATTCGAGTTGAAAAGATTTGTCAAGATCTTAATAAATTGGTTGGCAATTACATAAATTAAGTACCAAGTAAAACAGATCGAATAAAACTACTTGAGCCGATAAGGAAAGAGATCAAGGAGTTGCATAATTTGGTTACCAAACATACACATAATTGATGCACAAATTAAGGAAAATCTAGGGTTTTGAACTGCTTGTCGAACAAACCCTGGTTTTATAAAATCCAGAGTCCAAGACGAATCAAGCTCTCGATCAATCAATCAACCAAATTACCATGGTTCTTTATTTCTAGGGTTTCTCAGCCGCCTACCTAATTCATGTAAGTTAGGACTCCAACGATCAACACCATCTTCATCGGAACCTTGATAAACAGGTATGCCTCTATGTTCCTTTAGATCAGCAAACATAAAAGCAAGATGAAGGAATGTCCCTCGGCCCTTCTTTCGGCGCACAAATCTCTGCAGGTACGTGGTGCCGATCAGGGTATGGCCGAGGACCGATTCGGGATTGTTACCACGATCATCGGAGGTTCAAACGTTGATCCCTACCCCTATATTGTGGTAATAGAACCGATTTCGGTCTCCGACCGAGTCAAGCTTGATGGTCGCCGTACAGGGGATTTAGATGTTCATCACTGCCCTTGTATTGCGATCCTAAGATTGATCTCGGACTAAGCAAGGCAAATCGGCAGTCGCTCGGTCCGGTAACAAACGATCGACCGAGCGATTTAGACGTCCATTCCTATGCTTGAGAACAGGTCGAGCGGTGCAGCCGATGGGTCATAATTCGATTTGAGGCTCGATATGTAGGAGATTTAGATTTTCATCCCTGCTCTTACATCTCGGTCTTCAAGATGAAGCCATGACCGAAGGGTAAAAGGTTTTATATAACGCTGAAATCATATGTAATTGTAACCCAACTTTATCAATATAATGACTAGATGACTATTATCTTTGTTAATTTTTTTATTATTATTATCCATGCAGCCAAAGGTTCTATTTTATATTTGTAGAAAAAATGTCATTTCCTTTCTCTAACAACGGCACATCTGTATTAGGCTGATCAATTTATGTTTAAGTGCAGATCTATTTTATAGCGTACACCCAGTGTAGAATATTTGGCTGAGAAGAAAAGAACAATAAATGAGCAAAATACACTTTAACATGTATATATCTCAATCATCTAAAGTACTAAACCCCCCTAACATTTTTCAGAATTCCAGAACTTCCATCTTCATCATTCTTTATACAAGCATCATTCTTTAAAACTCTCCAAATAAATTCTAAGCAAATCCTTTTAGGACACCGATGGCCTCTGCCTCCTCCGATGGCTCTTCCCCTCGACTGACCCTTGTGTCTTCCTACTCGATTTCTGCTCATGTTTAACAATTCTACCAATTCCCCTTGATATCGAAGAAAAGAACGCCCTCCCATTCTCTCCCGACTTCCCATCCCTCATCCCTTGCTTCATAACCGCCTGCTCCTTCTCCAGCTCGCTTAACCTCACCCTCATTCTCGATATCTCGAGCTTGAGTTCTCGGTTCTCTCTTCTCAAAGACGCGTAGTTGTCTCTAGGGGAGACCGCGGTGCTTGGGGCGGAGCTGCTGGTGAGGAGGAGCCGTTGGGAGAAGGTGGGGTCGGTCGAGGAAGCGGAGAGGGTGGACTTGAGGCGGAGCTGCTCGAAGTAGAGGACACGGACAACCATTTGGATGGGGAGGCGATCGTTCTGGGCGGCGTGGTTGGATGCTTCCTGGGAGAGCTTCTGGCAGTCGATGAGCTTGCAGAGTCGCTTGCATTCGGACTCTGTCAGGGAGGGATGGGCCTAAAAAGGAAAAAGGAAAAAGGAAAATAGTTATTGATGAAATTGAGTAAAACAAGTCATGAAATCAAAATGGAGAAAAAATTAATAAAACAGCTTGACAGTATGTTTAACCGAATAGGAATCAAGAAGATGTATCTGAAGACAATTTGGAATCCAAAATAAGCAACCCCCGAGAGTTTGAATTATGATTGTAGAAATATAATAATCATAGATGTAAAAATAGGATGTTTGAGTATTTCTTGATATTCGATGATCAGAACAAGTTCGACCAAATACCTTAACTTGAGTTTCGTTATGGCTATGTTTGGTTTTGGAAGAAAAAATAAAGGAAATGAGAGCAGTATTACCAATGAGCAATAGCTCAGTTGGTATGAGCACTTTTCCTTTTGGAAAGAGTGCGGGATTTGAACCTCAGAAACCCTTAAGGAACGTGGCCATAAATTAATCCTTTTAGGGCAAATTCATGGGTCCCTGGATGTGTTGTGTGCTTGTGTGTGGTGTGGGTAGATGTGTTATGTGTGATGTGTGCTTAGGTTGGGGCTTACGAGCCAGTGCCAAAAAGAAAAAGAAGAAAAATGAGAGCGGTATTCAATGCTTCGTCGAAGATTTATCATTGAATTCATTTTTTTTCCTCATCTTTCTATTCTTGGGATACAAATCATAATATAAAATATATTCTGTCAACACTCATCAATAATTTCGGAGTTTTAGTACGGTGGAAGTGACATTTCACATGGTATCACAACCACCCATGATTCCCACCGTTAGTAAATGCGGGTTTATTTATATTAAAAATACTGCTGCGTTAAAGCCCATGTTTTGGCCCAAAAGGCCTTCGACCTGTGGCAGCGTGTTAGAATATAAAATATATTATTTCAACCATCATCACAACTTCAGAGTTTTGGTGCAGTGGTCGGGGCTTTTCACACATAATTTTGGCTATGTGCAATCTCAAGATAAGGCAGTAATACTAACATGGCAACCAAAATAGTAGGAAATTCTGCTAGCTTTCACTTTAAGTTGAAACTAACGCCATATATTGGTAAATGATTACCATGTAGCATTTTGTACCGGAAACAAGTTGTGCATGATTCAACAACATTAATCAAATAGGATCCACCAAGGAAAATGTTTCTCTAGTTTTTGTGAATTTATACTGAAACAAAATATTGTATTAATGTTGTATTGTGAATTTTCTACTATAGATTATGTTTTCTTCGTCATTTGATTTCATAATGTAGAATTCTGGACTAAGACTGTTGCAAAATCTTTCAGATAAATATTGTTATAGGAAATATTGTGATTAGAAAAGGTATGGCATGAACATGGCATTTGAAAAGTGTTGTTAAGTTACTTTTTTTTAATTCAGAAATTTCTTTTTATTCACAAACCATTACAGATTTAAGATTTTGAAATAGTTACCTTCAAATAAATATCAATAGCTCGGTAAAGACCATCCTCAATTACTCGAGCATAATCGGGCAACAGCTCAATAATGGCCATAAATCTCTGTAACTTCAAACAAGGATCGGGTGCAATTTCCGCAAGATAACCATCAATAAGCCTCCCTACTTTCATAACAGAACTATGACTCGGAGATTTAAACCCATCAGATTCATATCCACACTCCGAGGACTCTTCGGAATCTTCCTCTTCAATCCTTTGCAAGAAATTCACCAATATTCGATGAACAGTATCGATGTCAAACACTGACGCGCTTGAATTTGAAGCAGGAATCAAGAGATCGTCAAGTGATGCCATTTCCAGATGGAACCCGATTCTCTTTTCAAGCTCGAGCTTACAATTGAGAGAAGAATCAAGCTCAATTGCCATTTTTAGCAAACCAAACAAGAATGAAAGCGGAACAGAATTAATTTTCTCTGCTGATATGAGACCTACAAGTGCTTCAACCATAATCTTGTTCTCTTTTTCGATTCCCTTGAGTGAGTTATGAGCATAGTGCATTATTGATGTAATGATACTATCTGATCTTACTCCGGTTCTTCTCATTGCACCGATGACTTGTTGGTAGAAATCTATATTTAAAACCGAAAGATCTTCGACCCACCAATCTCGAAAACCCATATTTATTTTCTTAGATTTTCCGTCACATTCTAATCGAGCTAAACCCGAAACTAATTGTTCTTTGCCCGCATTTATCGCAATTGCTTCGATGCATCTATTTGAAATGTCAACATCCTCAGCTATTGGAAGCAGACTTTCACAAGCATTAAGGACTTCGATGGATTTTTCAAGGCTTAGCATTACTATTTCATTCAAGTATGTTTCGGTTCTTGAAATGAGATTTTCTTCTCTGTAGTCATCAGTCATTTCGAGATATTCTGCGATGCATCGAAGATGAGCGACGTTGGTGGCGTTGATTTCGAAGTTGGTCCCATAACAGAATTTGGTGGCGAGTTCGAATGCATTGGAAACCCCGGGTACGTTGTGAAGCTCCAATCTTGAAAGGTCTGGATCCCTTGAGTCGACTACCATTTTGCGGATTTTCCCACACCGGGAAACAAGAGGAAACTGTTTCAAACATTAGATCAATATCATAAAAAAATATTTTGCTATGAATGCTCTATAATAATAATGACGATTGATTAAATTTCATGAATAAGGTATAAAAAAGTATTGGCTACTCGAAGGCTGTAATGTTTCCTTATTTTTAAGTAGTGTAAATGTTGCAGTTGTCATAATATGTGTATGTGAGTATCTTTTATTTCACCGCAATATAAAGGCTAAATTGCACAAATGTATCCATCAACTTTCATGTTTTTTATGATTGATACCATGGACTTTAATAATTAGAGAAAAATACCATGAACTGTTTTTTTTTGGACATAACTACCATACAATGTTAGCTTTTGTCCCTTAATGGACCATTATACCCCTCGAAATTTTAGGGGTTGACTGAGAACAAAAAGATAAAATGGAGAAAACAAGTCAAATATTGATGACGTGGCGGTCAAATATAACGTTTGCAGATGGAAGAAAAGTTGATGGTATTTAATTGCAATCAGGATGATAGTTTATGGTACTTGTTTGTAATTAAATTAGTTCATGGTATCAATCGCCCAAAAAACGTGAAAGTTGATGGGTATATTTGTGCAATTTATTCCAATATAAATGTAATGGCATTATGCAAATCCATATAAAATGTTCATGGCAAATTATAACGCCTTCTTGGTATCATATTATTGAATGAAACCTACCGCTCTGGCATTTATTGCATGATTTCCTACAATATAAGGAATGAAAAAATTTAATTACAAAATAGTACTCAATGATTGATAGATATGGCAATTTGGTCCTTTCATTTTCTTCCTCAAAGTTGAATGCAATCCCCTTATGCAAGTCGATTGAGCATATTTTAATGGATCTTTCTCTACTTTTGAGTCAACGAGGATACCGAACTACCAACAGAAAATGTATGATGTGAAGCTAATGGAGATTGTTGATTATTACATAATAACCGAAGATTTTTATGACAAAGGATGTGGGACTTCAACTGAAGCCTACATATATTATACATAATAGCTTTAGTCTTTGAGTTACTAAAAAATTTTAAACCAGAAGAAGCTCTAGATGTCCTAAATGCACTTCTTTGGTGGATGATGGTGGAGATTTTTTTCAAAAACAAACACAAAATTCAGAATGTCACAAATGATGATTTGCAAAAATAGAAATAACAAAATGAGAAAAATTATAGATCATTCATTTGGAGAAAGGCCTTGACTTCAATTTTTCCCGGATTCAATGCAAAAAGACTAAAATACAAGAGAAGCATGGCACATAAATGAGAAATCTGTGTCAGATCATTTATATAAATAAATTGTGGAGTGTTTTTAGTCACCCCCATTGAGTTAGGATGCACACGTGTTTCAGACATGTACAGATTCCCCCTGCTTGATGGTGGGCAAAGGTTTATTAATCGTGGGGATTCTAATCTCGAGCAGCCGAGAACAAAGTTGTCGTTAATTACATGTAACATTTTTGAATTTCGAAAGTATTTTTTAGAATTTAAATAATGGTATTATGAGTTTTATTAAAATGATACCAATTATTGAATGGGGTTTTCATAATTTGGTATATATAGATACCTATAAAAATTGTTATGATAAAACTAATACCTCATTTTCTACTAAATACCTATTATGGAATGACATGCATATTAAGATTTTATCATTTTCCTAATTCCTCTAAACAAAATAATTGAATGGGAGAGCGAGAGAAGCATGGGAGAGGCATGGACTCCCTAAGCCTATATCCATATCCCTCTCATTCTCTTCTTCTCCATTTCCTCTCCTTCCCACTTCTCCAAAATTCTTCTCTCCCTCTCACTCAAACCAGGGGTTCTCTCACACTCTCAAATTTGTCTAGCTTACTGTCACCATCTCTCAAGCCCACCTCCAAATAAAAACCATACTTCTTCATCTCTTCAACCACCAAGTGATTAAGTCTTCAAGTGGAAACCATCATCTCTTCTTCAAGTAATTCATACAAGCTTTGATCTCCTCTTTGATTCATCTTTCTCAAGAGATGATACTTACTTTTCAAGTGTTAAGAGTTTTGCATGAAAAACTATATGTTTTGCATAAAATTCACATTTTTATGGTTTAAATCTAGCATAAATGGGATTTTGATGGTTATTTATAGTTGTGGTAGGTTAGTGTAGCTATTTGTGGTTATTAAAACTTGTGTTGAAATTATTGAGGGTATTTTAAAGCAAATTTTTTTATTTTCAAGTTTTACAAATTCCAGAATTTCGAACCTCCGGTTTTGATCTTGTCTGAGCTCAAAGCATCAGACGTCTCTGATCTTCATGTTTTTGCTTGATTTTGTTCTTCAAACGCCTGGGCTTAAAGCATCAGACGTCTGTCAGTAGTCTGTAATTTCTGGATGTTGTTCTTCAGACGTCTGGAACTTCTTCTTCAGACGTATGTCGATTCTCTTTCTCTTTTGAAACGTCTTCATCATACGTCTGATACTCTTTTTGACTGATTTACTTAATATTTTTCGTCGTATTTCATTTGATTGCATTTATAACGATATTGATGGGTTTTCCTTGTTTTTTTATGATTACCATTGGATATACGATCGAGTGCGAGTGATCCCAGGACGAAGAGAAGAGGCGCGGCAATCGTGAGAATCGACTAGCTAGTGTCACAATCGATGAGTAGATTTGTATCTACGAGTGGGTAATCGGGTGGAGGGCGTATAGCACCCCGTAAAACATATTTAACTAATTATTTATGCTATTGATACGTTACGATTCATGCTACGTATATCGAGACTTGCCGTTAATCAGTAAAATTCATTAGTTTCTCTGTAGTAGGCATAACGTGAACACACTCGTTAGAACACTTGCACGTTTACTAGTAATTGCCATGAGGCACAATCACAAACTCGCATGCTAACACGTACACATTATTAGTAATTGCCATGCTTTAAATGTTATATTACAATTAATGTTATAGGATGATTAATATTACGTGCGTATACGCGACTAGATGTCTGTACTTATTGTTGGGCGAGTACGCAACTGGAGGTCCGTACCCATCGCTGGGTGTGTACGTGACTTGATGTCCGTACCAATCGTTGAGCGAGTGCGTTGACAAGATATCTGCATCAGTCGCTGTGTGCGTACATTACTAGATGTCCGTACTAATTGCTATGTGTGTACTCTTGATGTCCATACTGTTAGTGATATGTATGCCCTAGAGGCTATTATTGTATATTATAGTGGATGCTTGGACATATATATATATATATGACTTTCTTGCTCGACATGATTGTATGTATCCGGTTTCACTTTATCTTAATATGTACACTTATATTGATAAAGCCCTTAGGATATAGCTTGACTACCAGGACTATGAGGCAAATCATACTCGTGGGGCTTATGTAGTCCGCAAGCACATTCTTTAACCGTTCCTAGTCGAGAGAGTATCGATACAGGGCATCGATATTCCAGAGTAAACTAGTATGTGCGTTTCTTGACCCAATATGCGGCGATGGTTGATCCCACATCCATTGGTGTTTGAAATCAAAGATTGTACACGGGTGCTTATTAGAGAATAGGTACACCGAACAGGACTCGCTGAGAACTCCTAGTTGGTACCATACCCGTCGTCACATAGCAGTTCTCTGGTGACACTTGTACAGGTTAGTTTGTAGACCCGAGATCGTCATAGAGTCTTGTGTGGTTCCTACTGTGCTTTGATTTCCTACCTACCACGTGTAAGTCCATGCTACCTCTCCCGGTACTTTCGGGCATGCGGAATTTGATGAAAAACGATTTTCTTAGAGGTGGTAACATGGACTTAAAACCCGGATCTTTGTTAAACATCTAACTAACAACCTAACTAAGAGTTGCTAACTACTCGGTTAGGGGGTTATACCTTTCTTTTTCTCGAACTCCTTCGTCTTCAAGCTTCGATGGATGTCCGGATCGCCTTCACTCCGTCGTCTCCTTGCGCCGAAGATAGATCCACCTCGAAAGCTTCTACCTTTGGCTTCTTCTTCGGTCTTTGAAGAAACTAGTTCACTTGGTTTGCTAAACCTTGTGAACTAGAGTGAATAGAGAAGAGTTTGTATGGGATTTTATCTATGGTTCTTGGTTCTCAACTCATGAGACAAGTGAACCATAGAGTCAAGAGAGGGAGAGCAAGAGGAGGAAGATGAGAGCTCAAGAACAAGAGAGAGAATGAGCATGAAAGAATGAGAGAAGACTTTTCTCATTTGGCTCTCATAATCCAAAACAATCATAACACATCATATCAATCAAGTATTATGTGATGGTTTAAACAACCATAGCCATATCATTTCATGCACTCATTTTGCACAAAAGAGCAAGTAAGCAAAAGTCTTTGCCATGAAATGATAGCTATGGTTATCATGATGGTCAACTAGTCAAGCCTAGTCAACCGGTCAACAAGTCAACAAAAGTCAACAACCCAACAACCATGTCACCATAATACCTAATTAATATAATTGTTAATCACATATCATATTCTCATTAGGGTTGAGCAAAAAGTCAATAGTCAACTGTCAACGGTCAACAACCCTAATGAGAATCCTCCGCCTCTGTCTCTCCGTCAGCTGTGCATACACACCCGCATCCGCGTTCCGAGGAACACGAATACAAACTGGATAAATCCAATCCCAATACATACACTAGGATCTGACTTAAACCAAAGCCCGCTAGTGTTTACTGTCCGGACACTGTACGTGCACAAGTGCACGGATGGGACCGAACCCTGTCGCAAAACCATGCGACCTGCCGCAAAACCATGCGACCTCTACTCGTTTGCCTAAAAGCGAATAGCTTTCTGTGTGGGACTCTAAAGACTCGACACTACGCTGGCAGTGGGTTTAACCATAGACCGCAAGCGGCACTAGCTGTGCGTAACGGTCCCCAGGTAGAAGCCGACAAGAAGACTGACGAGGTGAAACCCATCTGAACTCCTACTGAGCCTGAATGTGACATTCTTCGTACAGTCCGGTCTGTTCGTCTGATACATCGCATGGCGGGCCTAGGGGGGCGGTAAACGTCAATACCCTAATAGCGGTACAAGTCATGCTGGAGTGAAACCCAAAACACCCTGAGATAACACTGGAAGCCTACCAGTATATCTCGATTGCCCTGGCCAGGGACTACTCGTGTAATGGCTCTTCTAGACACAGCGCGATGTCAACCCCCAATACCGGGAGAGACGAATCCTGTCTAACCGTCACTGCCTCCAAGTGCTTCGGGACTGCACCCAACTACCACCTGTTTGCACGACTCCTTTGACCCGTGGTAGGGTAGTAATCAAAGTACAGTAGGAACACACTCGAGACGAAGTGACAGTGTCAAGTCAGCGGACTAAGCTGTACTCATGTCACCTGGGAACTGATAACTGACGATAGGTATAGTACCAACCGGTCAGTTCCCGACGAGTCCTGTCCAGTGTACTCGTAACCTAACGAACACCCGTATACTATCTCCAGTACGACGTACTGATGGCTGTGGGACAGACCATCTCCCACACTGGGATGAGAAGCGCATACGCTAGTCTACTCCGGAGTATCGATGCCCTGTCTCGATAGTCCTGCGACTAGAGACCTGTATAAGGATGTGCTTATAGATTACCCAGCCCCCACTAGTGTGACTGCCATCACAATGCTGGTAATCAAGCAAAGATCCTAAGGGCTCCACTAATGTGTATAGGTGATATACTAAAATAAACACATGTACACATTGAAGTAGAAACAAACCAAGTAGCATACTACTATATTGAGCAAGATTGTTTATACAAGGTGAATATCCCAAGCTTCCATTAAGTAATATACAAACTAGTATGATACAGTAATGGCCTCTAGGGCATATACACTAGCAATCTCCCACTTGCACTAAGGCCATGTACTGGCGTATCGAAGACCTATCATCTCGATCAGCCGCTCGAACTGAGTCTGGGGCAAGGCCTTGGTGAATGGATCTGCAGTGTTATCTTCTGAAGCGACCCTCCGAACCTCGATCTCCTGGCGATCCACGATCTCCCTGATCAGGTGATACCGCCTCAAGATGTGTCTGGATCTCTGATGGGACCTGGGTTCCTTCGCTAAAGCTATAGCCCCGTTGTTGTCGCAATACAGAGGTATTGGATCAACAATGGACGGAACTTTCAAGAACTTCCTTATCCAGACAGCTTCTTTTGCGGCATCAGATGCAGCGATGTATTCCGCTTCCATCGTCGAGTCTGCAACGGTTTCCTGTTTGGAACTCTTCCAACACACCGCCCCTCCATTGAGGGTAAAGACAAAACCCGACATGGACTTGGAATCATCCTTGTCACTCTGGAAGCTGGTGTCAGCAAAGGCCTCAATCTGGAGGTCTTTTCCGTCATACACCAAGAACATCTCCTTAGTCCTTCTCAGGTACTTGAGAATGTTCTTTACCGCTATCCAGTGTTTCTCCCCTGGGTCTGACTGATACCGGCTTACCACACTGAGTGCATAAGCTACATACGGTCTGGTACACAACATCGCATACATTATAGAGCCTACCGCAGAAGCGTAGGGTATAATAGACATGTGATCTCTCTCCAAATCAGTCTTGGGAGACATCTCTTTAGAGAGGGTGATCCCGTGACAAGCCGGCAGATTACCGCGCTTGGAATCTTCCATACTGAATCTTTTCAGTATGGTGTCGATCTACCTGGACTGTGAAAGTCCTAATATCCTCTTGGATCTATCACGATGGATCCGGATCCCCAGGATGTATGAGGCATCACCCAGGTCTTTCATGAAGAACCTGTGTGACAAGAACCCCTTAACAGATTGTAGCATAGGAATGTCATTTCCTATTAAGAGAATGTCATCCACGTATAAAACGAGGAATACTACAGTTCTCGCTACAAATCTACTATAGATGCATGGTTCATCTGGATTTTTGATAAAGCCAAATTCCTTGACCGTCTCATCAAAACAGATGTTCCAACTCCGCGATGCCTGCTTCAGTCCATATATGGACTTAAGCAACTTGCACACCTTTCCGCTGCTCCCACTCTGAATGAAACCCTCTGGCTGATCCATATAGACACACTCCTCTAAATTTCCATTTAGAAAAGCTGTCTTTACGTCCATCTGCCAAATCTCATAATCGTGGAAGGCAGCAATGGCAAGAAGGATCCGAATGGATTTCAGCATAGCTACTGGAGAAAATGTCTCGTCATAGTCCAAACCAGGTCTTTGACGAAACCCTTTGCAACCAGTCTAGCTTTATAGGTCTCAACCTGTCCATCTACACCAATCTTCCTTTTGAAGATCCACTTGCATCCTACGGGTTTTACCCCGTCTGGAGCAATGTCCAACGTCCATACTTTGTTGGTGTACATGGACTCCATTTCGGTCCGCATTGCATCCAGCCATTTTACCGAGTCGACGCTCTGAACGGCTTGCTGGAAGCTAGTAGGCTCATCATAATCTATGATGCAATCCTCTCTATCCCCGTCTATGAGAAAACCGTAGTATCTCTCGGGCGGATGAGACTGACTACTATTCCTGCGAAGCGGCGTAGGAATGTCCTGTTCTTTTGAACCCTCTGGTTCCACTAAGCTTTCAGTAATAGCTCGTGGTTCTGGAATTTCTTCCAGTTCTACTGTGCTCCCACTTATCTGGGTTTCCAAAAACTCAGTTTCCAAGAAGTAGGCATGACGAGAAACAAGAACTTTTTGTTCCTCTTCGCAGTAAAAGAAATATCCTTTGGAGTTCTTTGGATATCCCACGAACTTACACTGTACTGAGCGTGCCTCGAGCTTGTCCGCATGCTGCTTTTTAACAAAAGCTGGACATCCCCATGTCTTAATGTGCTTAAGATAGGGCATCTTCCCACACCACATCTCATATGGTGTAGTAGGCACAGTCTTAGTTGGAACTCGGTTCAAAAGGTATGCAGCTGATTCTAGCGCATATCCCCAGAATAATCGCGGTAACTCTGCGTTACTCATCATGGACCGTACCATATCCAATAGGGTTCGGTTCCGTCTCTCCGATACACCGTTATGTTGCGGAGTGTATGGAGGAGTAAGCTGAGAGAGAATTCCGTTCTCTTTTAAATAGTCCAGGAACTCGGCACTCAAGTATTCTCCACCTCGATCCGATCTTAGAATCTTAATACTTTTGCCGGTTTGTTTTTCTACTTCATTCTTAAATTCCTGGAACTTTCCAAAGGCTTCGGACTTATGTTTCATTAAGAAGACATAACCGTACCTTGAAAAGTCATCCGTAAAAGTAATGAGGTAAGAATAACCGCTTCGCGCATGTGTAGACATTGGATCGCACACGTCGCTGTGTACGAGTCCCAAGAGCTCGCTCGCCCTTACTCCGTATCCAGTAAACGGAGTCTTTGTCATCTTTCCTTTGAGACAGGATTGACAAGTGGCATACGATTGATATTCGAACGGATTCAAATATCCTTCTGTATGTAACTTCGTCAACCTTCTCTCATTGATGTGACCCAGTCTGCAATGCCATAAGAAAGTCTGATTTATTTCCGGAGACTTTCTTTTGTGTGCATTCTGGATATTGAAAATCTATGGTTGGTTTAATACGTATATACCATTGCTCAATGTACCTGACCCAATCAAAACTTGATTAAGGTGAATGTTTACAACATTACTTACAAACGCAAATTCATAACCTTCTTTAGAAACTAAAGATACAGAAATGATATTACATGTTGCGTTGGGTACAAAAAAGCAATTACGCAAAACCAAAACATGTCCATCTGACATTCCCAGGTGATAGTCCCCCACGGCTTTAACATCCATGCTAGCTCCGTTCGCAACTCTGAGGGTCATGTCACCTGCTTTCAAAACACTACGGTTTCTCAACGCCTGCAAAGAATTACAGATATGAGATTCTGATCCGGTATCCAATACCCAGGAAGTAGAGTTTATTGAAAGACAGTTTTCAATAACATACACACCTGAAGCTGAAACTGCAACCTGCTTCAATTCCTGTGTCCTGGCTTTCCAAGCCCTGCAATCATTCTTTCAGTGACCTTTCTTATGACAATAGAAGCATTCTTCCTTATCCACAAGCTTCCCCGCTATCTTTGTTGTTTTAGCTTTTCCCTTCGTATCCACTTTACTAACACCGCCTCTTGGTTTGGCGGGGCCTTTCTTCTTCTTTCCCTTGGCTTTCGTCTTGGACCTAGAAGAAGATGATCCTCCTACAAACAAAGTGGATGTTTCCCTACCTTTCTGTAGGGTGCCCTCTGCGCTCCTCAGCATGTTGAGGAGCTCTGAAAATTCAACTTCTTTTTCTTGTAAGTTGAAGTTCAGTATGAACTGGACGTAAGTGGAAAGAAGGGACTGGAGAATCAAGTCCGTATAGAGCTCGTTCTCTAACGTGGTTCCAAGTTCCGCGAGCTCCTCAATGAAGCCAATCATCTTAAGCACGTGTTCCGCTACCGATGATCCGATGGCCAACCTTGCCGAAAATAACTTTTTCGACACTTCGTATCTTGCGATACGAGATTGCTCTCCATACAGTTCTTTTGTATGGAGAAATATGGATTCAAGGTCCATATTCTCGTGCCTCCTCTGATGTTCGTTGTCCATCAAGGCAAGTACGAGGCACTTGGCCTTCGCGCTATCAATCTCCCAAGTCTTACGGATTTCCTTATCCGCGACGCTGGAAGTGGGACTTGGGACAGGGAGAGCTTTGGTGGTAAGAAGATACCCCAGCTTGTCGTAAGTGATTGCCATTTTGACATTCCTGAGCCAATCTTTGTAGTTTGGCCCTGTCAGTATGTTTTTATCTAGAAGTAACTTAAGTCCAGTCATTTCGATTGGTCGCTGCAATAAGGAGAGAGAAGAAGAAACACACTTGCAAGTTTATAGTGGTTTTTAATTTGTCTAAACAGGATGGCTCCCACTGTTTCTCGAATCCCTCCTCAAACCAAAAAGGAAGAATTAGTCAGGATCAATCTCACCGTACAATACTTGCTTAACCGTTCGGCCAGACTGGTGTCGGTACTTCGAGGGAGGTTTTCCAACGCTTTCGCGAAGTTCCTTAATTTAAGAACCTCTTTTCCCTGGGAGCGTAGCCCCGCTAACACCTTTCTAGACACCTACTTGGTTTATAGCATTGATCGTTAAGTGAGAAATTTTCCGAGGAGTAGCATATATTCACAGTAGGATCGGGATCCAAATATCATCGCGTGACGAAACTGAAGGAATCCTACCAGAATCATCACACTCCAAATGGTATGCAATACTAGCAAGTTTCAGTTCTTTTGAAACTCCCGATTTGGATTTTTGCCCCATGCTCTTATGACCTTGACTTTGGCCAACAAATCATAAGTCACATGTCAAGTTCTACCCGTCATTTTCCAGGTTAATTTGAATCCACCCGTACCTACCCTTGACTTTGGCCAACAAGGCAGTACGACTGTCCCAAACCAACGCATCTATCTATGCTGCACATGAATACCCAATAGCTACCAATCACTATGCCTTGACTTTGGCCAACAAACACAGCTTGAATACTATTGACTATTCATGTGAAATGACGGAGGGCTACGAATGGTTTTGGCGAAACCGTGAACGTAGTGAACTTGATTTAGTCGATGGAACGAGATAGCTTTTAAATGGAGTGGTTCAAACTCCGCATTTTAAAAGTTTGTTTTGAAAAGAATCGAGTGGTTTTTCGAAAGTGTTCCAACGACTTTTACATGGTTTATTTTCTTGCATTAGTTCTTTTAATGCGTGATATTCTTGCATTAGTTCTTTTAATGCGTCCCATCATTTAATCCTACCATTGCAGAAAACAACCAAAATATGACGTACGTTTATGCCATTCGCATTCGCCACGGGGCCCCGTCATTACCCGTTAGGTTACTTAACTAACGACAGAGCGGGGGCTGGGCTAGCGCGGCTGTAAAACATAAGCAACGCCTAAATAATATCATATATAGATATATTGCAATGATAGACATTTCAGATCACAGATGAACACATTGGATATACAAGGAACCTGCAATTCGTACGAGCCTGTAACGAAAAGCAGATTACACGGTCGCGGTGAATAGCCAATACCCCACCCAAGACCCCTACGGGTGCGGCAAACTACCCGCCAAGTACCCGAAGCGAAGCAACCTCCCTCATCCCCGTGAGTAGGCCACTCGGCACTTCGGCATACCCGGTAGTTTGTACACCCCCTCCATGGGTCTATCCTAGGAGCAAAAACAGTAAAAAGAAATTATACAATGACGGCTACAACCCCGACCCGGTTGGGCGGCCATACAAATAATTATTACATCAATTTACAAATTTACATGAATTGAAAGAAAAGAAAACTCTCGTCTCATAACCCCCGGCTATTCACCCGCGACAATCCAATGAATTCATATACACATTCCAGCAACATTACAGATCACAGATTTGTATAACCCCACTAATCGACATATAGCGATTAGTAGACGTTCAATACAAATATCACATTACAGAAAACCCGTCAGCTAAAGTCTTTTAGAAGTTCGATCAAAAATACGGATTTATAGGCCCCAAATACAAAATTTTCGTTCTGGAAAATCTGGACAGAAAACACATATTCCAAAAATCCCAAAACAACCCCAGAAATACACTGCACCAACTTTGGACCCCGACCGAGTCAACTCGGCCGCGGAACCGCGGCGGGAGCGTGCTCCCGCCGCGTTTCCGCTGCGCTTTGAACCGATCGAGCGACCAAATTTGGTGGTTATTCTAATAAAAGCCTGAGCCGATTTTTAAGGTGAAAATTATCAACTTTGGAACAGAATAAAAATCGGCAGAAACTTGGCGATTCGGGTTCGTTTCGTGACTTTTTCTTTGATCGATCTTCTAGCTACTTTGCTAACATGTTAGATAGAGTTTAACTAGGCTCTGATACCACTGTAAGTCCATGCTACCTCTCCCGGTACTTTCGGACATGCGGAATTTGATGAAAAACGATTTTCTTAGAGGTGGTAACATGGACTTAAAACCCGGATCTTTGTTAAACATCTAACTAACAACCTAATTAGGAGTTGCTAACTACTCGATTAGGGAGTTATACCTTTCTTTTTCTCGAACTCCTTCGTCTTCAAGCTTCGATGGATGTCCGGATCGCCTTCACTCCGTCGTCTCCTTGCGCCGAAGATAGATCCACCTCGAAAGCTTCTACCTTTGGCTTCTTCTTCGGTCTTTGAAGAAACTAGTTCACTTGGTTTGCTAAACCTTGTGAACTAGAGTGAGTAGAGAAGAGTTTGTATGGGATTTTATCTATGGTTCTTGGTTCTCAACTCATGAGACAAGTGAACCATAAAGTCAAGAGAGGGAGAGCAAGAGGAGGAAGATGAGAGCTCAAGAACAAGAGAGAGAATGAGCATGAAAGAATGAGAGATAAGACTTTTCTCATTTGGCTCTCATAATCCAAAACAATCATAACACATCATATCAATCAAGTATTATGTGATGGTTTAAGCAACCATAGCCATATCATTTCATGTACTCATTTTGCACAAAAGAGCAAGCAAGCAAAAGTCTTTGCCATGAAATGATAGCTATGGTTATCATGATGGTCAACTAGTCAAGCCTAGTCAACCGGTCAACAAAGTCAACAAGTCAACAAAAGTCAACAAGTCAACAAAGTCAACAACCCAACAACCATGTCACCATAATACCTAATTAATATAATTGTTAATCACATATCATATTCTCATTAGGGTTGAGCAAAAAGTCAATAGTCAACTGTCAACGGTCAACAACCCTAATGAGAATCCTCCGCCTCTGTCTCTCGGTCAACTGTGCATACACACCCGCATCCGCGTTCCGAGGAACACGAATACAAACTGGATAAATCCAATCCCAATACATACACTAGGATCTGGCTTAAACCAAAGCCCGCTAGTGTTTACTGTCCGGACACTGTACGTGCACAAGTGCACGGATGTGACCGAAACCTGTCGCAAAACCATGCGACCGAACCCTGTCGCTAAACCATGCGACCTGCCACAAAACCATGCGACCTCTACTCTTTTGCCTAAAGGCGAATAGCTTTCTGTGTGGGACTCTAAAGACTCGACACTACGCTGGCAGTGGGTTTAACCACAGACCGCAAGCGGCACTAGCTGTGCGTAACGGTCCCCAGGTAGAAGCCGACAAGAAGACTGACGAGGTGAAACCCATCTGAACTCCTACTGAGCCTGAATGTGACATTCTCCGTACAGTCCGGTCTGTTCGTCTGATACATCGCATGGCGGGCCTAGGGGGCGGTAAACGTCAGTCCCCTAATAGCGGTACAAGTCGTGTCGGAGTGAAGCCCAAAACACCCTGAGATAACACTGGAAGCCTACCAGTATATCTCGATTGCCCTGGCCAGGGACTACTCGTGTAATGGCTCTCCTAGACACAGCGCGATGTCAACCCCCAATACCGGGAGAGACGAATCCTGTCTAACCGTCACTGCCTCCAAGTGCTTCGGGACTGCACCCAACTACCACCTGTTTGCACGACTCCTTTGACCTGTGGTAGGGTAGTAATCAAAGTACAGTGGGAACACACTCGAGACGAAGTGACAGTGTCAAGTCAGCGGACTAAGCTGTACTCATGTCACCTGAGAACTGATAACTGACGATAGGTATATTACCAACCGGTCAGTTCCCGACGAGTCATGTCCGGTGTACTCATAACCTAACGAGCACCCGTATACTATCTCCAGTACGACGTACTGATGGCTGTGGGACAGACCATCTCCCACACTGGGATGAGAAGCGCATACGCTAGTCTACTCCGGAGTATCGATGCCCTGTCTCGATAGTCCTGCGACTAGAGACCTGTATAAGGATGTGCTTATAGATTACCCAGCCCCCACTAGTGTGACTGCCATCACAACGCTGGTAATCAAGCAAAGATCCTAAGGGCTCCACTAATGTGTATAGGTGATATACTAAAATAAACACATGTACACATTGAAGTAGAAACAAACCAAGTAGCATACTACTATATTGAGCAAGATTGTTTATACAAGGTGAATATCCCAAGCTCCTATTAAGTAATATACAAACTAGTATGATACAGTAATGGCCTCTATGGCATATACACTAACACCACGGCTCAAAGAAGTCGTGCAAACAGGTGGATTTTGGGTACAGTCCTGAGTCACATGGAGGCAATGAGCGATAGGAGGGGTTTCGTCTCTCCCGGTATAGAGAGTTGATGCTGCGTTATGCTCGATTGGCTATAACAGCAAGTCCCTGGCCAGGGCTGATGAGATTTACTGGTAAGTATTATCGGTAGTTTCTCGAATGGTTATAGGCCACACATCGGCATAACTTATCAAGTTTCAGAGGTATGACGATTCTACCTCTAGACTTGATATGCAACATATCAGGCTAAGAGACCGGATTGTACGGTAAATATTGCTTATAGACTTTGCAGGAGTTTGGACAAGCTTGCTTGTTGATCTTCTATTCGCTCAATACCTGGATAGCCATTACGTCCAGCTAGTACCGCTGACGGCTTATGGGTGACTGATGTGATCATTACCTACTGCTGGCATATTGACGAGTCTTTAGAGTCCCATACAGAGGTTCCTTAGCTCAAGCAAAACGAAATAAAGCACATATGGTAATATGTGCGGGAACTTGATTAAATACGAGTATATGATACCGTATTCTAATCTCGCGATATGTGATATCGATTAGGTTATATATGATATAACCCGATTGTTGAATCAAGTGTTGATTCAATGATATGTTATATGTATATATATTTGATATTGCTCGGTTATATGTGATATAACTGGGTTATTGAATCAAGTGTTGATTCGATAATATGATATACATATAAATGATATTAGTCAGTTATATATGATATAACCGGATTATTGAATCATGTGTTGATTTAATAATTTAATATATATATATTTGATATATTAATATATATTAACTAATATTGTGCTCGCTAAAGATTTTCTTCTCTTTGAAATACATTTAATATATATGTGATATATATTAATATATGTATTTATAAATTGTGTCATGGTGGATGATACAATAGACATTGGTGTATGAGGCTCACACCAAGACTAAAGATAATTAGGATGTTTATTTATTAAGAGTAAATTAAAATGAGGTGGAAATGAGCATGGCTTAGATGCTTGTGGAAGCATGTAGAAGCCATAACTCATCCCACTAATTTTTGTTTTAATCTAGATATTTTCTCACCCTAACCATTATCTTTAGTCCATGGTTAACTCTCTCATTATCACACTTGAGATATTTCTTCACCCAAGTTCATCTTCTTCTTCTCTTGGTTTTCTCGAGTTGAAAAAGGAAAAAAAGAGATATTTCTAAAGTGAGCAAAAGTCCTACTTCTTCAACCTACTCTCATCTAGCCCATAAGATTAGGTTGTTTGCTTCACTAATTCCTTATTAGTGAAGAGATAGCTTAAGAAAGAGAAACTACAAGGTGAATCATCTTCGGCCTCGAAGACGACGAAGTAAAGTTCGTTCCTTTCACCAAGTGAAGCCTAAGAAGAGTTCTATGGACCACTATTTGGAGCTAAGGGCTACTACTTGGAGTTTTAGAAGTGAAGGACCGGTCTATAAAGGTTGTATTCTCTATTCACTTAGTGTAAAACTTATTGACATGCTTACAAACCCTAATTCTCTAGTTCGATTCTAGGTTAATGTACTTTAGACCTCTAGATTTTTTAAAATTGCATACTTGATGCATGTGGAAACCAAGTAGAGGTGCTAAGACACACTTTCATGGTATCGGAGACAAGCTGGAGCATTAGGTTTGGTCTAAACGACGTTAAAGTGTTTGATCGAACTTCAATACCCGAATTTTTCGATGTTTCTGTCCAATTTTTCAAAAGTTGAAATTTTGGAGATTAAAAATATGCAGAAAATTGTGCAGGGTAATTAATGGAACCCCAAGAAATATGAGGGCCCAACTCAAGTAAATGGCCACGTAACCGCGGCAAAACCTAAGGTTTGGACGGTAAGTTTGGTGAGTTTAGGACTCCATTTTCTTGTGCTGCTCCGTAGTGATATTTAGCGCTTTCTGGGTGTTTTTTATGAGACTCAAGTTGTTGAGGCTTCTATGATTTTTGGGTGTTTGATATATCGATCGAAATGTTTAACATCGTCTAGATATTTATGATATGTGATACAATATTTGGAATCCACATTAACTAGTTTTTGTAAAAACTAGTTTGTGTTTTGTAAATCTCGCATTTTAGTCTCTTTTGATCAATTGCCACGAAGTTTCGATTAGGATCAAAACTCCGTCGCAATCTCGTATTATAGCGGATAATCGTCGGGAAACACTACTAGATAGCTACGTCCCATTGCGCCGACCAAGTGACTATAGGAGAGCACCGTAGCCAAAAGCATCCACTCGGGTGTTCGCGGCCGCAGTATTCCGCCCAAGTGCACTTCGTTTACGGCATCGGGAGTGCGGCAATCTACTAAAGTTCCCGACGGGCATTCGATCATCTTATCGGGAATTTTATTGAATTACCCGACTTGTTATTGAAAAGTGTTTTCAATTCGAGACTTAAATGCAAGGTTTATAGTGTTAAACATGAAATCCGAGATATGAGATATTCCGGGTTTATGATGTCTAAGGTTTGTTGCGGATTCTGATTATTGTAGTTTTCATTTCTTTTCTGCGACCGTAAGTGTAATATGTGGTGTATCCCCGATCTCGTTGTTATACGTCAACAACATTCGGGATATGCATATTTACTTATGTTGATGACATGTGATATTATGTGTTGGTGTGATATGTTATATTGGATCGTCGTGATTGAATAGCCGGGAGGTTTTGCGTGAGATGAGAGTTTTTCTATTTTCATTCTTGTAAAAGTTGTATGTAATATTCTTTTATTGGGACATTTCCGGGTTGAGAATGATGTCACCACTGATGTATATTATTTACTTTTCCGCATTAGGATAGATCCAAGGCGGAGAGCACAAGTAACAGGGTTCTAGAGTCTAGTGGGAGACCATCTCGAGGAGTCGAGACCGGGTCTCCTAACTCTAGAATTGGCAGGGTCACTTGCCGCACTCGTAGGGGTCTAGAGATGTGGGTTTGGCTATTCATCACGACCGTGAAATCCGTGTTTTTCATTACTGGCTTAATTTAAAACACGGACCTCCTAGTATATCATATATTTCATAATTTTGTTTCTGCTGCCTGAGTTTTATGATGTGATTATATAACTGTGTGAGACGAATGCGATATATATATGATATATATAATAAACGTTGCTTATGTTTTGCACATGCGCTAGTCCTGCTCCCGCTCTGCCGTTAGTTAAGTAACCTAACGGTGCATGACGGGGCCCCGTGGCGAATGCGGATGGCATAAGCGTACGTTCTATTTTCGTTTCTTCTGTGATGTTTAAGAAACATAAATGATGGGACGTCATTAATGAGATTAATGAAAAGAAAGAAACCTAAAAAATGTTGTAGAATCAATTTTTTCAAAAAGGTAGCTCTAGTTATTGTTTTCAATAGTGGTATTCCTTGATAGATATCCAGCACCTCATTGGATGAGGAAAGAGACGAGATCCCTTCACCGGGAATGACATCTTTAGCAAAACCTAGCAAATGCTATAACTCATTCGGTTTATTTTGAAAACTACTTGATTTTAAAAGCGGAGCTTAAACCACTCCTTTTCAAATCACTCGATTCTACAACGATATTGAGTTCATTACATTAAAAGTTTTATTCAAAACCAGTCGTAGCCCTTCGTCATTTTAGATAAGTGGTATTTAGTATTCGTGCTGCGTTTGTTGACCATAGCCAGGACATAGTGTACGGTAGCTGATTAGTGCTTATCTGCAGCATATGATGCGATTGAATTAGGGTAGTCGTACGGCTTTGTTGATCATAGCCAAAGGTCGTACGGGTGGGTTTAATTCAATCATGAAATGACGGGTTGAACTTGGCTAGCGCTTATGATTTGTTGACCATAGTTAAGGTCATAAGTTGCTAGGGGTAAAAACAGATATTGGGAATTTCAAGTGTTAAAATTTGCAATGAGATTGCATACCTTATATGAGATAGTTGGATCCCGATACCCACTGCGAGTAAGAGTTACTCCTGGGAGAGTTTTGCACTTTACAATTAGCTGATCAAGTAGGTTTCTAAAAAAGGTATTAACGGGATCATGCCCCTGCAGAAACGAGGTTATTTAATTAGTTCCATGCGAAAGCATGGGGAGACTCTCTCGGAGTACCAATACCTGCCTATCTGACCGATTGGCGAACTTGTAGGATGTAATTAATCCCGGCTAATCTTACCTTTTAGGGTTTAAAGGAAGATTTGATAAAAACAGTGAAAGCCATCCTGATTAGATAAGATAATAACCAATCTAATCTTGCAAGAGCACACGCTAAACTGTTTTCTTCTCTCTTTCGGTAGCGACCATGATACGTCTTAATCAAGATAATAATATGGATGTATTGAACGAACCCGCTTATTATACTGAGCTGGGGAACGTTGGTTCCGTTTTTTCTTATGATTGTTATAAGTCTGAGTAAGAAATAGGGGAATATCAGGAATCCCACGCAACCCGAACGAAGAAAGAGCATGGTGATGCATCTTCTTCAGATGTATTCGTTACCGAGAACTCTTTCTCAGTATGCTCTACGTCCTGGGTATTGGATACCGGATCAGAATCCCACGTTTGTAATATGTTACATGGGTTAAGAAGAAATAGGGAACTGGGAAAGGGTGATAAGTCACTCATAGTAGGGAATGGTGCAATTGTTGCAGCCAAAGCAGTTGGCGAATAACACCTTGTATTACCCAATGGTAATACATTGATTTTGAACGACTGTTATTTCGTACCAAAAATGATGTGAAATATAATATCAATTTCTTTATTAGATAAAGAAGGATATAACTTTGTACTAGAGAAAAATGTTATGAACATTTTCTTAATTCAAGTGTTGATTGGGTTTGGTACGTTGTATAACGGTATATACGTTCTAAATCAAACTACAATTCTAAATATACAGAACACACACAAGAGGAAAAGTTCAGAAATGAACGAATCCCTCTTGTGGTATTGTAGACTTGGTCATATCAATGCGACAAGGCTAGCTAAGTTGCATAAATATGGATATTTGAATCAGTTTGAATTTACATCTTATGAAACTTGCGAGTAATGTCTCAAAGGTAAGATGACCAAAACTCCGTTTACTGGACATGGAGAAAGAGCTATTGAACTCTTCGGACTGATACATAGTGATGTATACGGTCCTATATCTACGCATACCAGGAATGGTTGCTCATACTTTATTACATTCACCGATAATCTCTCAAAATTCGGACATGTGTTCTTGTTTAAACACAAATCTGAAGCTTTCGAGAAATTCAAGAAATACAAGTACGATGTTGAGAACCAGACGGGTAAAAGTATTAAAATCCTTCGATCTGATCGGGAAGGAAAATACTTGAGCATGGAATTCCGTGACTATTTAAAATATAATGGGATTCTCTCTCAGCTTACTCCTACGTATACACCACAGCACAATAGAGTATCGGAGCGGAGGAATCGCATCCTATTAGATATGGTGCGCTCTATGATGAGTATTGCTGAGTTACCTATTCCATTTTGGGGTTATGCACTTGAGATGGCTGCATACCTATTGAATAGGGTTCCGACAAAATCCGTGCCTACCACTCCATATGAGATATGGAATGGGGAGAGACCATATCTTAAACGAGTTAAGATATGGGGTTGTCTGGCCTATGTTAAAAAGCAGAATCCGGACAAACTCCAGGCACGATCAGTTCTTTGCAAGTTTGTAAGATATTCAAAGAATTCACATGGATATCTATTCTACCATAATGAGGAACAAAAGGTGTTTGTCGCTCAACATGCCACCTTTTTAGAAAAGGGATTTCTTGTGAAAGAAATTAGTGGCAATGAGGTAGAACTGGAAGAAGTTCTAGCTACACAAACTACAACTGATGATTTGGTAGAACCGGAGAATTCAATAATTCCCAACGAACCTCAGCCACTCCGCAGATCTAGTAGGCTTTCTCATCCACCTGAGAGATACTACGGTTTTCTTATGAACGGTAGGAATGAGGATTGCATCATGGAAGATGACCCAACTAGTTTCGAGCAGGCCATCACGAGTAGGGACTCTGTGAAATGGCTGGATGCTATGCGATTTGAGATAGAATCCATGTACACCAACAATGTATGGACTTTGGAAGTTGCTCCTAAAGGGGTAAAACCCATCGGAAGCAAGTGGATCTTTAAGAAGAAACTTGGTGTAGATGGAAAGGTTGAGACCTTCAAAACTAGACTTGTAGCAAAAGGTTTTCGTCAACGACCAAAAGTCGATTATAATGAAACATTTTCTCCAGTGGCTATGCTTAAGTCCATCAGGATCCTACTTGCCATTGCTGTATACCATGACTACGAAATCTGGCAAATGGACGTCAAGACCGCTTTTCTAAATGGTGATTTAGAAGAGAGCGTGTACATGACACAACCAGAAGGCTTCGTAGATAGTGGGAGCAGCGGAAAGGTGTGAAAGTTGCTTAAATCAATCTATGGATTAAAGCAGACATCGCGGAGCTGGAATATCTATTTTGATGTGGCAGTCAAAGAGTTTGACTTCATCAAAAACGTAGATGAATCTTGTATATATTAGAAGGTTGTAGAGAGTAAGGTTGTCTTCTTCGTATTGTACGTGGATGACATACTCTTGATAAGAAATGATGTTCCTATGCTACACTCAGTCAAGCTCTTTTTATCACAAAAGTTCTCCATGAAAGATCTAGGTGATGCCTCCTAAATCCTGGGGATTAAGATCTATAGTGATAGATCTAAGCGGATGTGGGGATTGTCCCAATCCAGGTACATAGACACCATACTAAAGAGATTTAGAATGGAAGATTCTAAGCGTAATAATTTACCCACTTGCTCAGGAATCTCTCTCCAAAGAGATGTCTCCTAAGACTGATTTGGAGAGGGCACGCATGCAAGGGATACCCTATGCTTCTGCAGTTGGGTCAGTCATGTACGCGATGTTATGTATCAGACCGGATGTAGCTTACGCACTAGGTGTAGTTAGTAGGAATTAATCAGATCCTGGGGAGAAGCACTGGATAGCTGTGAAGAACATTCTTAAGTACTTGAGAATGACTAAAAAAATATTCTTGATGTATGGTAACGGAGAACTCCACGTGGAGTCCTTTACCGATTCGAACTTCCAGAGTGATAAGGACGACAATAAGCCGGTCTCGGATTTTGTCTTCACCCTCAATGGAGAGACAGTATGTTGGAAGAGTTCCAAGCAAGAAACCGTGACAGACTCGCCGATGGAGGCTGAATACATCGTGGCTAACGATGCTGCCAAAGAGACTGTCTGGATGAAGAAATTCATAGCTGAATTTGGTGTGGTTCCATCCATTGGGGATCCAATACCCTTGTATTGTGATAACAATGAAGCAGTGGCTTTGGCCAAGGACCCCGGTCCCATCAGCGATCCAGACATATTCTTAAGCGGTATCACCTCCGGGAGATAGTTGATTGCCGGAAGATCAAGGTCGGGCGCTAGCGCTTTGGGCGCAAGGGCGCTAGCTCTCCACGTGCCAGCCACGTGGGCGCTCGGTCGATAGCGCTTTGAGCGCAAGGGCGCTGGCGTTCTGGAGGCAAAAGGGACTTGGTCCCAGCAACGGGAGTTGTACTCCCAGAAAGGAACACTTATTATTTTGTGTGTGTGTGTGTGTATATATATATATATATGAGGAGTTAAACTTCTAGGATATTTTGAAGCTAATGAAGGGGCTTCTCCTATTGAGTCCTGGATCTTCCCCAAAGTGGGGTTTCTGGAAATGGGTCTCCTTCCCGTCGTTTGGCCGGATCTTGGAGAAAGGGGTGAGATTTAAAAATCTTCCCGTTTTGAGATCTAATGGAAGATCCAAGCTCCCCTTTGTGGGTTTTGTGGTGAAAAACTATTTAGTTTTGGAAAAGGGAGAGTAAAACTCTTGATTTAATTCAAAAGAAAGAAGAAGGTTTTAGAACCTTGAGAAATGAGAAAGAAGCACAGGCCCTAATTTTTTAGAATGAAAAAGTTTTTATCTTTTATTCATCATCATGTTGCCTTATATAGGCTTACATATTTACATATAGCCCCCTGGGCTTTACAAAATAGCATTTTGCCCATCCCATGGCTCATGTACCATTTCTTTTTATACATAAGCCATGGGCTTTACAAAAATTTGGCTTTATGCCCATTCATGCATAAAATATTACATAAAAATTATTTATTACATGATTTCATTTTGGCATGGGGGGCGGCCGCTTCATGTTCGGACTCGACCTGGCCATGGGCCCACTGGCTTGGGGTTGATTTTGAATTTGACTTGGTCAACCGGGGTGCAATTTTCGACTTCAACACCTACCACGGCTCAAAGGAGTCGTGCAAACAGGTAGATTTTGGGTACAGTCTCGAGTCACATGGAGGCAATGAGCGATATGAGGGGTTTCATCTCTCCTGGTATAGGGAGTTGATATTGCGCTATGCTCGATTGTCTATAACAGTAAGTCTCTGGCCAGGGCTAATGAGATTTATTGGTAAGTGTTATCAGTAGTTTCTCGAATGGTTATAGGCCACACATCGACATGACTTATCAAGTTACTGGGATCTGATAATTCCACCCCTAGACTTGATATCCGACATATCAGACGAAAAGACCGGACTGTACAGTAAGTGTTGCTTATAGGCTTTGCGGGAGTTTGGACAAGCTTGATTGTTGATCTTCTATTCGCTCAATATCTGGGTAGCCGTTACGTTCAGCTAGTACCGCTGACGGGTTGTGGGTGGCCGATGTGATCATTACCTACTGCTGACGTATTGACGAGTCTTTAGAGTCTCACACAGAGCTTTCCTAGCTCAAGCGAAATGAAGTATGGCACATATGGTGAAATGTGCGGGAGCTTGATTAAATACGAGTATGTGATACCGTATTCTAATCTCGCGATATGTGATATCGGTTAGGTTATATGTGATATAACCAGATTGTTGAATCAAGTGTTTGATTCAATGATATGTTATATGTATATATATTTGATATTGCTCGGTTATATGTGATATGACCGGATTGAATCAAGTGTTGATTCGATAATATGATGTGTATAAATAATATTAGTCGGTTATATATGAGCGAACCATATCCGATAGGGTACGGTTCCTCCGCTCTAATACACCGTTATACTGTGATGTGTATGGAGGAGTAAGCTGAGCGAGAATACCATTCTCTTTTAAGTAGTCGAGAAATTTCGAGATTTAGTACTCCCCTCATCTATCCGATCGAAGGATCTTGATAGTTTTGCCACTCTGGTTCTCTATTTCGTTTCTGTATACTTTGAATTTCTCAAAAACTTTAGATTTGTGTTTCATAAGATACACATATCTGAATCTAGAGAGATCGTCATTGAATGTAATGAAGTGGAAGAACCCACCCCTTACATATATAGACATTAGACCACACACATCACTATGTATGAGTCACGGTAGCTCTTTCTCCGTGTCCGGTGAACGGAGATTTGGTCATATTACCTTTGAGACAAGATTGGCAGGTTTCATAAGATGTAAATTCGCACGGATCCAAATATTCATCCTTATGCAACTTAGCTAATCTTTTCTTGTTGACATGATCCAGTCCACAATGCAACAAGTAGGTTTCGTTCGTATCTGAACTTTTCTTCTTGCGTGTGTTTTGTACATTTAGAACTGTGTTTTGATTTAAAACATATATACCATTACACAGTGTACCTTCTGCAACCAATACTAATTCAAGCTAAATGTTCATAATATTTCTATCTAGAACAAAGTTATATCCATTTTTACTAAGTAAAAAAACTGATATGATGTTGCAAATCATGTAATGTACATAATAGCAGTTGTTCAAAATCATAGTTGTGCCGCTTAGCAATACTAGGTGATATTCATCAACGGCTGCAGCATCAACTTGTGCTCCGTTCCCTACTCTGAGGGACATATCACCAGATACAACCATTCTACTTTTTCTCAGTCTCTATAATAAATTGCAGATATGAAATCCTGATCCGGTATCTAGTACTCAAGAGGTAGGACTGACCGAAAAACAGTTCTCAATTAAAAAAACACATGAAGGAGATGCAATAGTATGCTTCTTCTTCACTGGGGTCATCAAGGAATTCATGCAATCATCTTTCGCTTGCTCATTCTCGTGACATTTGTCACAACTCGGAGCCGAACCGGCGTTCTCCAGCCCCGAATAAGAATTCGGGTCGGTCAAGTCATACATTTTATTATCTTGATAAAGGCGTGACATTGTAGCTGCAATTAAGAGAGAGAATATGCTTTAGAAGTTTAGATTGGTTATTAATTTATCTAAACAAGATAGCTCCCACTGTTTCCTCGAATTCTTCTTCAAATCTTAAAAGAACTCGCCGGGATCATTTTACGCTCTATAAGTTCGCTAACCGTTCATCCAGGCAAGTGTTGGTACTCCAAGGGAGGCTCCCTGTAGTTTCGTACGGACCTAATTAAATATCCTCGTTTCCGTAGAGGCATAACCCCGTTAACACCTTTCTACACACCTAATGAGTTAGCTAGTTGTGAAGTGAAAAACTCCCAAAAGTAATGCTACTCATCAGCGGGAACGGGACCCAACAATCATGTGATAACCTAAATCGAAGCCATTCTAGTCACCACACTTCAGAAGGTATGCAACACTAGCAAGTTTCCTTTAAATTTGAAACTCCCGATGTGGATTTTACCCCTAGGATCTTAGTGACCTTGACTAAAGATCAAAATATCAAAAGGTCTTAGTCAAGTTCTACCTGTCATTATCTTGATTGTATTAGACCTACCCGTACGAACCATAACTAAAGATCAAAGTGATCGTATGACTGTTCTACTTCACAGCAGAAAAACACTACTTAGCTACCGTACACTACGTTTTGACTAAAAATCAAAATACTAAACACGAATACTAAGCACTACTGATCTGAAATGACGGAGAGCTACGGCTGATTTTTAGCGAAAAACTTTTAACGTAATAAACGTAATATCGTTGAAGGAAACTAGTAATTTTGAAACGTGTAGTTCAAGCTCAATTTTGAAAACTTTTGGATTTGTAAAAAAACGAGTAGTTTTGAAAAGAACCGAGTAGTTCTGAAATTTGATTCTAACATCCTTTTTTAGGTTTATTTTCTTGCATTAATAAGAATTAACAATTAACCCTATCATTGCAGAAGAAACGAAAATAGAACGTACGTTTATGCCATCCGCATTCGCCACAGGGTCCCGGGTCTTCACCGTAAGGTTACTTAATTTACGGCAGGGCGGGTACAGGACTAGCGCGGATGCAAAACATAAACAACATTTATTATATACAGTATATATATATCTACCATACACTACGCCTTAACTAAAGATCAAAATACGCAGCACGAATACTAAGCACTGCTGGTCTAAAATAACGGAGGATTACAGCTGGTTTTTGGCGAAAAAACTTTAACGTAATGAACTTGATATCGTTGAAGAAAACTAGTGAACTAAACGTGCTAAGAATAGTTCACCAGAATGATATAGTGGCAAATCTCTAAAGTTCTCTCTTAATCTATTTCCTTCTCACTTTCTTAAAACGCAAGAGGAAGAAAATAATGGTGAGCAACTAGAGAATGGCTACTAGAATAATATTCTATAGCAATTAGACGACGTATACAACCAAACACGTAAACTAGTTTAGACGGTATTTAAAGTTTCAAATGCAACAAATTTTCGTATTTTCCAAAAACCCTATGTGCATGTGTCAAATTTTATTGGTCTTGAAAAAAATTTAAAGCATTGCAGAAGTATGTTACTAACATGTACATGACACAGAACGAAAACGAAACGGATTAAAACTACTTGGGCCGGCATTTGGCCGATTTTTGCGGCCAACCGTTCTCCGTTTTGTCTCGTCTTCGTTTCAGAGTCTTGGGTTTTGAAAAATGGGATTTTTGGTAAACTTCTTTTTTACCCAGATTTCATTCACTGCTATCTTTGTATTCGGGCAAAACGGAAAGTTTTAAACTTGAAACTTTAGCATCGTTTATATCTTTTAGTTCGTATTTATATACATCGTCTAATTGCTATAGAATATTATTCTAGCAGCCATTTTCTAGTTGCTCACCATTATCTTTTTCTTACTCTTGAGTTTTTACAAAGATGAGAAGAAAAAAGATTAAGAAAGAACTTTGGAGATTTGCCACTACATCATTCTAATGAACTATTCTTTAGTAAGTTTAGTTCACTAGTTTTCTTCACTTGCTTTTAGTGTGAAGATATAGGCTTTTTCTTGGTTTCCCTCGGATGGATCTTCTTCGACAAGTAAGACCGACATCTAAGCTCGATCCCAGAATCTCTGGGAGCGCAAGAAGTAGAAAGAAGACGAAAGACACGACTACAAAGGTAGCTATCATCTATCCGAGTAGTTAACCTTCTCTTGTTTAGCTAGTTTAGTGTTTGGATTCAATTCTAAGTCGTAGAAGTTCTGTAACACCTTAAAATGCGATTAGTGTTAATTAAGCGATGATGCGGGTTTTTAGTAAAAAGTTAACTAAAATAGTTTTCACATATTTTATAAAAATTAATTAATATTTTATTATTATTTGTTTTGGTTTGCACACACTTATGCATGCTAACATAGGGTTAATTAGTGTTAACCATGCTTAAGTAGCCATTGCATATTAACCCTCATACCATTATATAATATGTATTTACTTAATTATTTAGTGTTTTTAAATAAAGGGTTTGAATTGGGTTGACTTGAGAGAAAGAGGGGGAGAAAGAGGGTTGACATGGAAATGATGAGGCATGGCAAGCATGGAGAGCATTTAATGAGGAGAGAGAAGGGGGCATGGCTCATTCTAACCTCACCCTCATTTGTCTTCACCACTCTCACACTCCCCTTTTCTTTTCCTCAACACACACACCCTCTCTAATTGTTCATCTTCTCATTTTCCTCTCCCCTCAACTGAAACCCTAACCATTTCATCACAAAACCCAAGCCAATCCTCACTAAACTTCATCTAAACCCTCACAAAGCCTAGTTAAGCCACTAAAGATGGCTTGGAGCATGGAAAGATAGGGTTTTGGAGCAAGTGTGGAAAGGTAGTGATCCCTAACTGTTAATTAGGTCTTTATAATATTGTGTTGACTAGCAGTTGCGGTTTAGAACACTAAAGTTGTAGTTTTGAGCACGTATCGTATTTTTAGTGTTATTTTGGAGTGTCTGTAATCTGCCATCACCACGAATTGTTACTGTAAAATCTAGCAATGTAGTAGTGCTGTACTAGAGGCCCTGAGTGTTCACCTGAAACCCGAACCCAATCCAACCTGTTTTGGCCGGCGATATTAGAGGATTTTCCGAGCTCGCCGGATTTTTGGTGGCCTGGGAAGTTGGGGCTTTTAGGGTAGTTGTCTGTAGGTATTTTGGGATGTTTGGTACAGCTTGAATTTTAGGTTTTGACTGTAGAAAAAATCTGGGAACACTTTGCTAATTTATAGTGTTTCGACTATGCGCGTTAAGTTATCCGACATGGTTCGCGTTCTTGGTCTAGCTTGCTGCAGTTATGTTTGATTTAGAATGTCGCTACACACGTTAGCCACTAAGCGAACACTTGAGAGTTGTTGGAGACGGTGCGTCGATCAAAATGTAGTTTGTATATATTATTGAACGGTTTCTAAGATACACTTGTTATGTTTTGTGTGGTATTAGGAGTGAGTGCGGGGACTTCAGACGCTACAAAGAAGGGAAAGCAGATGGTTAGATTTACCTAGCTCGAGATCAGCGGTGAGTAGATTTAACATCTAAGGGGAAATCGCCCGTATGGCGTTAACCGTCGAGGGCTAGATATGATTTATAGCCACATGTTATATGCATATGAGTTGATTGTGCATGAGCATCATTGCATACCATTACTTGTTGTACCTTGACTTAGTACCTATTGGACACTGCACCATTACTGACGGTTGATGTTGCACGAGCACTAAATTGTATGCTACACACACCGTTGGTAATTGCCATGACACGCACAACATATACACACATGTGGTACTGCATTTGTTATTGACATTGAGACGTTGATTCTTGTTCTATTGCGCATATGAAATACATCATGCATGCATATACACATACCTTTCTATAGCTACATATACACCATTATATGATGTTGCATTTGATTTTGGATGAGAGATCGCGCTCTAGCTGAACGGTCTGGTGCTGAATCATGTGAGAAGGGTCATGAAGGTACTTGTGAAGCATCGATACATGGAATACATGGTGAACATCCGGAAAACTTGGCGGAAGTACCAAACGATAGGCAACGGTACTAACTCGCTCAAGAATCTCAAAAGGACCTACAAATCTGGGACTAAGCTTTCATTTCTTCCCAAATCTCATCACGCCCTTCATCGGAGAAATCCGTAGGAATACATGATCCCCCACTGCGAACTCGAGCCTGCAACGACGACGGTCGGCATAAGACTTCTGTCTGCACTGGGCTGCCCTCATCCTATCCTGAATCAACTGAATTTTCTCCGTAGTCTCTTGAACCAGCTGGGGTCCCAAAATCCTGCTTTCACTGAGTTCGGTCCAACAGACTGGCGATCGACACTTTCTACCATACAAACCCTCAAAAGGTGCCATCTGATTCGTCTCCTGATAACTGTTATTGTAGGAGAACTCTATCAACGGCAAGTGACGATCCCAACTGCCACAAAAATCAAGCAAGCACGAAGTATATCCTCCAGAATCTGTATAGTCCGCTCTGACTGACCATCGGTCTGCGGATGGAAAGCGGTGCTAAAACTCAATCGGGTACCCAAAGCTTCTGCCAAAAACGGCTAGTGAACTGGGTGCCCCTGTCGGATACGATGCATGTGGGAACGCCGTGCAAACACACAATCTCATCAATGTACAACTGAGCATAACCGAAAGTGGTCTTCACTTGAAAGAAGGAGCCGCTTTCGTCAACCGGTCAACAATCATCCAAATGGAGTCATACCCTCGACTAGACCTGGGTAGACCCACAACGAAATTCATGGAGATCTGTTCCTATTTCCACTCCGGAACGGGTAAAGGCTGCAACTCTCCTGCCGGTCTCTGATGCTCAGCCTTGACTTGCTGACAAGTCAGGCACCTCGAAACATCACTCTTCATCCCTGTCCACCAGTAGATATCTCTCAAGTCACGATACATCTTGGTGGAATCTGGGTGAACACTATAAGCTGACTGATGTGTCTGCTCTAGGATCTCGCGTCTCAACCCATAGGTATCAGGTACACACAAACGAGCCCCAAAACGTAGCACACCCTGGTCATCAATCTCAAACTCCGAATCTCTATCATGCCGAACATGCTCAAGAATCTCAGACAAACGGGCATCGTCGGGCTGTGCCTCACGAATACGATCAAGTAGAAGTGGACGGGCGCGGACGTGAGCAAGATGTCCCCCAGTGGAAGTGAACTCAAACGGTACTCTGCTATCGCATAAGATCTACCAATCTGCAGAAGACTGTCTATGAACTGCGCTCAACTAGGACAAGCTACCCCCGAGCCTACGACTCAAAGCATCAACTACCACATTCACCTTGCCCGGGTGATAAAGGATCTCACAATCATAATCCTTCACAAGCTCCATCCAACGGCGCTGTCTCAAATTCAGATCCCGCTACTGGAAAATGTACTTTAAGCTCTGGTGGTCTGTGAAAATCTGACACGACTCCCCGTACAAGTAGTGTCTCCAAATCTTAAACGCAAAGACCACCGCGGCCATCTCAAGATCATGAGTGGGATAATTCTTCTCGCGCTTTTTCAACTGCCAAGAAGTATAAGCGATAACTCTATCATGCTGCATCAATACACAACCGAGCCCCACTCGAGAAGCATCACAGTAAACGACAAAGCCGCCCGATCCAGAAGGCAAAGATAAAACTGGTGCAGTCGTCAACCGAGTCTTCAACTACTGAAAACTCAGCTCGCGTGCCTCAGTCCAAAGAAAAAGAACCCCCTTCCTGGTCAGTCCGGTCAGCGGTGCAGCGATACTCGAGAAGTCCTGCACGAAACGGCAGTAGTAACCGGCTAAGCCTAAAAAGCTGCGGACCTCTGTCACTGATACAGGTCTGGGCCAAAGCTGCACGGCCTCGATCTTGCTCGGGTCCACACGAATACTGTCTCCCGTAACCACATGACCTAGGAAGTCAACACTATCAAGCCAGAAGGCACACTTCGAGAATTTAGCAAACAGCCGGTGCTCTCTCAATGTCTGCAAGGCAATCGTCAAGTGTTGCTCATGCTCCTCTCGACTCTTGGAATAAACCAGAATGTCATCAATAAACACAATAATAAACTGGTCGAGGAACGGCCTGAAAATCCGGTTCATCAAATCCATGAACGCTGCTGGGGCATTGGTGAGTCCGAACAACATCACCAAAAACTCATAATACCCGTAGCGCGTACGAAAAGCAGCCTTCGGAATGTCATCATTCTGAACCCGCAACTGATGATAACCCGATCTCAAATCAATCTTGGAAAAATGTTCCTCACCCTGGAGCTAATCAAACAAATCCTCAATGCGAGGTAAAGGATACATATTCCGCACCGTAACTCGGTTCAATTGACGATAATCAATGCACAATCTCAAACTGCCGTCCTTCTTGACGAACAGGACAAGAGCTCCCCAAGGCGAAACACTCGAACGCACAAATCCTCTATCAAGCAACTCTTGCAGCTGATCCTTAAGCTCCGCCGGGGACATCCGGTAAGAGGTATAGAAATAGGCCCCTTGCCGGGGATCAAATCAATGCAAAACTCAATCCCACGCTCTGGCGGCAATCCAGGTAACTCATCGAGAAACTCTTTCACCATAGGGGCCTATTTCTATACCTTAGGGGCCTATTTCTATAGGTTCCTATGGTGAAAGAGTTTCTCGATGAGTTACCTGGATTGCCGCCAGAGCGTGAGATTGAGTTTTGCATTGATTTGATCCCCGGCAAGGGGTCTATTTCTATACCTTCTTACCGGATGTCCCCGGTGGAGCCTAAGGATCAGCTGCAAGAGTTGCTTGATAGGGGATTTGTGCGTTCGAGTGTTTCGCCTTGGGGAGCTCTTGTCCTGTTCGTCAAGAAGGACGGCAGTTTGAGATTGTGCATTGATTATCGTCAATTGAACCGAGTTACGGTGCGGAATATGTATCCTTTACCTCGCATTGAGGATTTGTTTGATTAGCTCCAGGGTGAGGAACATTTTTCCAAGATTGATTTGAGATCGGGTTATCATCAGTTGCGGGTTCAGAATGATGACATTCCGAAGGCTGCTTTTCGTACGCGCTACGGGTATTATGAGTTTTTGGTGATGTTGTTCGGACTCACCAATGCCCCAGCAGCGTTCATGGATTTGATGAACCGGATTTTCAGGCCGTTCCTCGACCAGTTTATTATTGTGTTTATTGATGACATTCTGGTTTATTCCAAGAGTCGAGAGGAGCATGAGCAACACTTGACGATTGCCTTGCAGACATTGAGAGAGCACCGGCTGTTTGCTAAATTCTCGAAGTGTGCCTTCTGGCTTGATAGTGTTGACTTCCTAGGTCATGTGGTTACGGGAGACAGTATTCGTGTGGACCCGAGCAAGATCGAGGCCGTGCAGCTTTGGCCCAGACCTGTATCAGTGACAGAGGTCCGCAGCTTTTTAGGCTTAGCCGGTTACTACTGCCGTTTCGTGCAGGACTTCTCGAGTATCGCTGCACCGCTGACCGGACTGACCAGGAAGGGGGTTCTTTTTCTTTGGACTGAGGCACGCGAGCTGAGTTTTCAGTAGTTGAAGACTCGGTTGACGACTGCACCAGTTTTATCTTTGCCTTCTAGATCGGGCGGCTTTGTCGTTTACTGTGATGCTTCTCGAGTGGGGCTCGGTTGTGTATTGATGCAGCATGATAGAGTTATCGCTTATACTTCTTGGCAGTTGAAAAAGCGCGAGAAGAATTATCCCACTCATGATCTTGAGATGGCCGCGGTGGTCTTTGCGCTTAAGATTTGGAGACACTACTTGTACGGGGAGTCGTGTCAGATTTTCACAGACCACCAGAGCTTAAAGTACATTTTCCAGTAGCGGGATCTGAATTTGAGACAGCGCCGTTGGATGGAGCTTGTGAAGGATTATGATTGTGAGATCCTTTATCACCCGGGCAAGGTGAATGTGGAGTTGATGCTTTGAGTCGTAGGCCCGGGGTAGCTTGTCCTAGTTGAACGCAGTTCATAGACAGTCTTCTGCAGATTGGTAGATCTTATGCGATAGCAGAGTACAGTTTGAGTTCACTTCCACTGGGGGACAGCTTGCTCACGTCCGCGCCCGTCCACTTCTACTTGATCGTATTCGTGAGGCACAGCCCGACGATGCCCGTTTGTCTGAGATTCTTGAGCATGTTCGGCATGATAGAGATTCGGAGTTTGAGATTGATGACCAGGGTGTGCTACGTTTTGGGGCTCGTTTGTGTATACCTGATACCGATGGGTTGAGACGCGAGATCCTAGAGCAGACACATCAGTCAGCTTATAGTGTTCACCCAGGTTCCACCAAGATGTATCGTGACTTGAGAGATATCTACTGGTGGGCAGGGATGAAGAGTGATGTTTCGGATTTTGTTTCGAGGTGCCTGACTTGTCAGCAAGTCAAGGCTGAGCATCAGAGACCGGCAGGAGAGTTGCAGCCTTTACCCGTTCCGGAGTGGAAATAGGAACAGATCTCCATGAATTTCGTTGTGGGTCTACCCAGGTCTAGTCGAGGGTATGACTCCATTTGGGTGATTGTTGACCGGTTGACGAAAGCGGCTCACTTCTTTCAAGTGAAGACCACTTTCGGTTATGCTCAGTTGTACATTGATGAGATTGTGTGTTTGCACGGCGTTCCCACATGCATCGTATCCGACAGGGGCACCCAGTTCACTAGCCGTTTTTGGCAGAAGCTTTGGGTACCCGATTGAGTTTTAGCACCGCTTTCCATCCGCAGACCGATGGTCAGTCAGAGCGGACTATACAGATTCTGAAGGATATACTTCGTGCTTGCTTAATTTTTGTGGCAGTTGGGATCGTCACTTGCCGTTGATAGAGTTCTCCTACAATAACAGTTATCAGGAGACGAATCAGATGGCACCTTTTGAGGGTTTGTATGGTAGAAAGTGTCGATCGCCAGTCTGTTGGACCGAACTCAGTGAAAGCAGGATTTTGGGACCCCAGCTGGTTCAAGAGACTACGGAGAAAATTCAGTTGATTCAGGATAGGATGAGGGCAGCCCAGTGCAGACAGAAGTCTTATGCCGACCGTCGTCGTTGCAGGCTCGAGTTCGCAGTGGGGGATCATGTATTCCTACGGATTTCTCCGATGAAGGGCGTGATGAGATTTGGGAAGAAATGAAAGCTTAGTCCCAGATTTGTAGGTCCTTTTGAGATTCTTGAGCGAGTTAGTACCGTTGCCTATCGTTTGGTACTTCCGCCAAGTTTTCCGGATGTTCACCATGTATTCCATGTATCGATGCTTCACAAGTACCTTCATGACCCTTCTCACATGATTCAGCACCAGACCGTTCAGCTAGAGCGCGATCTCTCATCCAAAATCAAATGCAACATCATATAATGGTGTATATGTAGCTATAGAAAGGTATGTGTATATGCATGCATGATGTATTTCATATGCGCAATAGAACAAGAATCAACGTCTCAATGTCAATAACAAATGCAGTACCACATGTGTGTATATGTTGTGCGTGTCATGGCAATTACCAACGGTGTGTGTAGCATACAATTTAGTGCTCGTGCAACATCAACCGTCAGTAATGGTGCAGTGTCCAATAGGTACTAAGTCAAGGTACAACAAGTAATGGTATGCAATGATGCTCATGCACAATCAACTCATATGCATATAACATGTGGCTATAAATCATATCTAGCCCTCGACGGTTAACGCCATACGGGCGATTTCCCCTTAGATGTTAAATCTACTCACCGATGATCTCGAGCTAGGTAAATCTAACCATCTGCTTTTCCTTCTTTGTAGCGTCTGAAGTCCCCGCACTCACTCCTAATACCACACAAAACATAACAAGTGTATCTTAGAAACCGTTCAATATTATATACAAACTACATTTTGATCGACGCACCGTCTCCAACAACTCTCAAGTGTTCGCTTAGTGGCTAACGTGTGTAGCGACATTCTAAATCAAACATAACTGCAGCAAGCTAGACCAAGAACGCGAACCATGTCGGATAACTTAACGCGCATAGTCGAAACACTATAAATTAGCAAAGTGTTCCCAGATTTTTTCTACAGTCAAAACCTAAAATTCAAGCTGTACCAAACATCCCAAAATACCTACAGACAGCTACCCTAAAAGCCCCCAACTTCCCAGGCCACCAAAAATCCGGCGAGCTCGGAAAATTCTCAAATATCGCCGGCCAAAACAGATTGGATTGGGTTCGGGTTTCAGGTGAACACTCAGGGCCTCTAGTACAGCACTACTACATTGCTAGATTTTACAGTAACAATTCGTGGTGATGGCAGATTACAGACACTCCAAAATAACACTAAAAATACGATACGTGCTCAAAACTACAACTTTAGTGTTCTAAACCGCAACTGCTAGTCAACACAATATTATAAAGACCTAATTAACAGTTAGGGATCACTACCTTTCCACACTTGCTCCAAAACCCTATCTTTCCATGCTCCAAGCCATCTTTAGTGGCTTAACTAGGCTTTGTGAGGGTTTAGATGAAGTTTAGTGAGGATTGGCTTGGGTTTTGTGATGAAATGGTTAGGGCTTCAGTTGAGGGGAGAGGAAAATGAGAAGATGAACAATTAGAGAGGGTGTGTGTGTTGAGGAAAAGAAACGGGGAGTGTGAGAGTGGTGAAGACAAATGAGGGTGAGGTTACAATGAGCCATGCCTATGGAATGTCAAATCAGATTGAATCTTTAGGTTCCTATCAAATCTTCAGTAATCGTTTGCGGTTCTGGAATCACTTCCAGTTCTACCATACTCCCACTACTGTTTTCTGAAAAAATCCATTTTTAATAAAACTGTGGCGAGTCTAGAACAATATCACTATTGATCTTCCAGATGGTAGAAAGTCAACCCTCGTCATAGCCTGGGTCGACCCACAAACAACCATTACAGAAACGTGCCTTGAGTTATCCAGAGTCTGGTTTTAATCATAAGCCGGACAACTCCCCGTACCTTAACATCGTTAAGATATGAACTGTTCTATATCCAATATAGAACCAGATGCACTGATTTAATTGAACCAGATTCAAATCATGCAGTTGTCTCCAGTGCATGTCAACTAAATGGAAGGAGGCCGATCAGCGTTACTCAACTTAGGAATGCTTCCAATTATGAGTAACCTGAAAGAGAAGCAAGTTCTCTTAACCATTATTATCAACTGAATACCATACACAAGTATCTACATCTTCGATCACTTTGACGAATCCCGATACTTGCAATACCTGGTTCTCTACTTTATTCAAATACCTATAACTTCTCAAAATTCAGACCCTGTGTTTCCACGAAACACCTGTCTAAAAACTAGAGAAGTCATAAGTAAACTGAATATAGTACGAGGACCAACCCCTCTGTCCTGATGGACACTGGACAACATACAATACTCTGTATAAGTCCCTTAAGTCTAATAACTCATTCACTGTGTGTCGTAGATTGAAAACTGTACTATGGTTATGAAGAATTACACCGCTGTTCAATGCTCCTTACCTAACCATCCACTGATATAGGTAAATGTCATGGACATAATTTCAAAAAATTATATCTCACTCTATGAAAATAGATGTACAGATATATCAATTTGAAATTGGTGCATAACGGATATTCAAAACCATATATTTGCCGTCCGGCAAACAATCCAGGTGACTTCCTCAATATCACCAATTACAACGAATCCCGATATAATGAGGATGATCACCTAATTCTCAATAACTTACTCACACTCATCATCTGTAAAACCATACTGATGTGAGAATCATACCTGGTAAATACATACCCTGGAGCAAGTGTCTAATTGGGAAATCAGTTTTCTTTTAACAGTACACAGTGAAACTGAAACATTGAAATGTTTCGATGGGGTATCATGGTATTCCTAGTAATGCCTCTTCCATTATCCAGATTCACAACTATAACCTTGTAATTCTTTGTCATCTTTCTAAATCCCTTTATATGTCTTTAGTCATTACCTTCTGCACACCCCTTTAGGCCAAATGGTTTTCTTCCTTCCCTACCGTTCGGCACCAGCCTATGGTAAGACTATCCAATAAGCATAAAGGGTGTACTGTCCTAATCCTAGGAGCACTCGCAATGCGAGAGAAGGTGAAGATAAAAGACAACCGAATAAACCTTATTCCTATTTCTCCTGAACCAGAATCCATCCCCGAACTGGAACAAGTTCCTTTCGAGTTCGTATATAACCATACGATGGAATATCCAATAAACTGTGGATCTTCGTAGTGATACGGAGTGTCCTGGAGAAATACAAAGGTGATTTAGGATTGGCGAAGAAATACTTGGTTTGGTCGTGAAGATCAGTCGCAATTTACTTTGCCCTCCTACTAATCCCTTGCTTTGTCTTAACTTAATACCTTCTGCACACCATCGTTATGCTAATTGGTTTTCTTCATTCCCCACCGTTCGGCACCAGCCTAAGGTTTGGAAGAAGACTATCCAATTTGCGTAATAGGTGTACTACTCCTAAACCAAGGAGTACTCGCAACCTGAGAGAGAAGGTAAAAGGAAAAGACAACTGAATAGTCCTATTCGTTTTCTCCAGAACCAGAAACCATCCTCAAATTCCTTCGAGTTCGTATATAACCATACGATGGTTTTGTCCAATGGAAGTGGACGTTCGTAGTAATACGGGGTGTCCTGGAGAAAAGGGTAAAAGTAGGAGTGGCAGTGAGGTTTGCAACTTTGACAATCCAAAAGCCAATGTTTAAGAAGGTTCGGTTAATTTTGGTCACTGAGTCATAGTCTAGGGTCGGGTCAATGGTGGCTGCCAAAGAGAGAGAAAAGAAACACTCAGCGTGCACTCTAACTTAGATCAGAATGGTTATCACTTTGTCTAATCAGGAGACCTCCCACTGTACCGTCAAATTCTCCTCCAAACCTGAAAGAAGAATTAGTCGGGATCACCCGAGGAGTAAACCAACTCATCAGTGGGAATCGGGATCCAACTATCATTGCATGATAACGTGACGGAATCCGCTCACGTCATCACACTCCAGAAGGTTTGCGTATATCTGGCAAGTTTCAGTTCTTTTGAAACTCCCGATGTGATTTTTACCCCTAGGACCCAAGTGACCTTGACAATGCCAACATATCAAAGAGTCCTAGTCAAGTTCAACCCGTCATTATCTTGATTGCGTTAAACCCACCCGTACGAGTCCTTGACAATGCCAACATAACCGTATGACTGTCCTAACCAATCCACTTATCCATGCGACAGAAAAGTATTACACAGCTACCGAACACTACGCCTCGGCAATGCACGACATACGTAGCACGAATACTAAGTAATACTAATCTGAAATGACGGAAGGCTACGGATGGTTTTTGGCGAAAAACCTTTTACCGTAATGAACTTGATATCGTTGAAGGAACTGGATATCTTTTTATAAAAATATAGTGACGAAAACCCTTTGCTAAAGAGGTCACTCCCGGTGAAGGGATCTCGGCTCTTTCCCCGTAGAATGAGGTGCAGGATATTCCAACTGAATACCACGATGCAAAACAAAAAGTAATCGGCTATAGTGAAGTTATTGCCCTGACGCAAACTTCTGTCCAAGGGGTCACTCCCGATGAAGGGATCTCGGCCCTTGCCTCGTCGACTGAGGAGCAGGATATTCTAACTGAATACCACTATGCAAAACAAAAGGGAACGCCCTTGCAATAACAGCTTTTTGAAAAATTGTTCCAACAACATCAGAATAGGTTTGTTTATAACTTGCGTTGATCCGAATTAATGCAGTCCCATCAATTAATCACACCACAAAGAACGAAAATAATATGACGTACGTATATGCCATCCGCATTCGCCACTGGGTCCCGTCATTACTCGTTAGGTTAGCTAACTAACGACAGAGCGGGGACTGAACTAGCGCGGATGCAAAACATATACAACATCTACTAATATATATACCAATATATTATATTCGCTCAAGGCGTGATAAGAATGCAACATTACAGAAATGTACAGCATCACAGAACAATACAGATATCTGGAAGCCCCGGGTTTCACAGAGCCGCTGCTGAAACCCGACGTTCCCCTGGTCGTGTGGATAGCCTGTACAAAGAAATCCTAGACCCCTACGGGCGCGGCAAGTCACCCGCCAAGACCTGAAGCGAGGCAGTCCCCTCCAGCACCGTGAATGGACCACCCAGCACTTCACGGAATCCGGTAACTTGGGCACCCCTCCTGGGTCAACCTGTACCCCCTACGAGTGCGGCGAATAGCCCGCCAATCCTACTAGAGTGAAGCCCCCTCCGTCTCAATGCCATGAGATGCGGGCCCGTTGCCCTCTAGAACCCGGCTATCCGTGCACCCCTCCGCGGGGTAATCCTAGTACAGAAAGTAAAATATACATACACCGGGTACATCGACCGCAACCAGGTCGTGCCCCAAAAGAATAATACAAACAGGCAGTGACGGCAGTCCACATGTCGGACGCTCGCCCCGCAATATCAAATGTACATAATACAACAAAAACTGTACTAGCATTGCATCCAGGCTATCCCCCACGACCGATCCACAACATCACAGCAATACATAGAACATCAACGTGAAAGTCACGTTCGCAAATCCTTCTAACCGGGCTATAGCAGTTAGACAGGATTTACCGATCAAGTGACATTCACGGTCGCAGATATAATGTAAATACTGTGAACCAATGTGTTTAAAATATCCGATCGATCAAAATTACCAAATGGGCCCCCAAGTACTACTGTAGCACATCAAGAAATTCTGGGCCCAAAAATAATATTCCAGAAACCCTATTTTTACCCCAGAGGCCCACTGGAAAAATTTGACGCATTGATCCTTCCATACTGCGGCGGAACCGCGGCGACAAGTAGAGTTTGGCCGCGGTTCCGCGCTCTCCTTAAAGGATCAATATCTCGAATTTCTCCATAATTCTTAGGACTTCCAGTACATCAGTTTTCTACAACCTGAAAAATTTTTAGAGCCAGGAAAAATTTCGACAGAAAACTGATGTGAAGAAAACGCGGGTTTTTGGAATTTTGGTCGATCGGAAATGTAAAACACATTAGACAAAGCTAGACAATGTTAATGGCGAGGCTCTGATACCATGTTGCGCCACGGCAGCGCCCCGGCCGTCTTACCGAGGCCAAAATGCGGAATCAAAAATTTTCCTTACTTGGAAACTGACGCTACCGCGGACAATAAAACCCGGATCGTTAACCATTAACCTAATGCTAGCTAACAAGAGAAGGGAAGAGAGCTATACCAAACGATCTGTGTCCTTCGGTCTTCGTCTCCACTCCGATCTCCCGCGGAATCACCATTCGTCGTCTTCTCGTCGGAAAGGGCACCACGTAGCCGATTTCTTTTACGGGCTCCCACCTCTGGACCGAGGCAACTCGGGCGCGAAGTTGGCTAGCCGACGCGTCCAAGAAGTGCTGTAGGCTAGTGTAGAATGGTTGTCTCATTTGGGGTAATGAAGTTGCCATGGATGTGGAGGTGGAGAAAGAAAATGAGCTTTTGGAAAAATGGAGCTATCATTTTCTTGCAAGAATGAGATGAAGGAAATATGCCACACATATCAAAACGAACCTCTCATTCTCTCCTCTCAAAAATGTGGCCGGCCCCCCTCTAATGAGAAAATGGTGGAGGAATGAACAACAACACAAGAAAGAAGGTGAGTGTAGGAAAAGAGAATGGGTGACCACACCCTCAAGCAATGATAACAAGGTCAAATCCAATTCAAATCAACTCTAATCCTTTCTAATCACAATAAAGCAAGCCATCATGAAAAAGCAAAGATGTTTAACCTTTCATAATGCCACAAATGCAAGAAACCCCTCCACAATAAGTTATTTGAAAACTTGCAAATAACCCCCTCCATCACAAAAGTCCGGCCGTGAAGGAACAAAGGAAAAACGGCCGGAACGGAATGCAAACTGGCAACTCCAGAAAACTGGTCCCGTAATAAATTACAGGAAAACCCCGATACTGTGCATACATACCCGCATCTGTATTCCGACTGGATACAAATGCAATGAGACAAAATCTAAACTGTACTATACTAGAATCCGGCTTAAACCAAAGCCAGCTAGTAATATCCGTCCGATCCTGATCCGTGCAATACCGCACGTATCTGATCGAACCCTGCCATATAACCATACGGCCACTAGTACAAACCGTCCGATCCTGATCCGTGCAATACCGCACGTATCTGATCGGACCCTGCCATATCTCCATACGGCCTCTACAGCGTTTCGCCCGAAAGCTTGAGTAACTGTAAGTGTGGTGGACTCTAAAGACTCGTCAATACTATGGCTGTGGATTTAACCACTAGCACGTCAGAGGTATTAGCCATACGTGACGGGCCACCAGCTATTGACCAAAAGGGACGTCGATGAGCGAACTCATCCTGACACCCTACTGAGCCTGTCAGTGACAATATCCGTACAGTCCGGTCCGTTCGTCTATGAGCATCGCATGGCGTGCCTAGGGGGTTGGTAAAAGTCAGACCCCCAAAAGCGGTACAAGTCGTGTCGGAGCGTAGCCCAGAACACCCTGAGATACTACTGGAATACCTACCAGTAAATCTCCTGCCTCGGCCGAGGGCTTTGTGTAATGGCTCTCCTAGACACAGCGCGACCTCACCCCCAATACCGGGAGAGACGAACCCCTGCAGATCCGCTCACTGCTTCCATGTGGCTCGGGACTGTACCCAACTAAAACCTGTTTGCACGACTCCTTTGAGCCGTGGTAGGGTAGTAATCAAAGCACAGTGGGAACTCACGAGACAAATGACGATCTCAGGTCGATGAACTAACCTGTACACATGTCACCAGGGAACTGCTATCTGACATCTGGTATAAGACCAACTAGCATATTCCCGGCGAGTCCTGTCCGGTGTACTCATAACCCAATGAGCACCTGTATACATCTTAGGTGAACCAACTGACACCAGTGGCTTGTGAGACCGGCCACCGCCCCTCGTCGGGGTCTCGACTGTATACACTAGTCTACTAATGGAGTATCGATGCCCTGTCTCGAAACTCCCACGACTAGGGACCTTTTAAGGATGTGCTTATAGACCGCCAGCTCTCACGTATATGATCGCCATCATACTGCTGGTAGTCAAGCAAGAATCCTAGGGGCTCTATCAACGTGTAATAGCGACATGTCAGGTCACCTAAAGCAGTACACGATGATAAAGATAAACCAGATAGCATACTATCATCTTGAGTAAGACTGTCCTCCTGGGATAGGTCCTCCCTCAATCATTGCAATCACGTGCCTGTGATCCAATAATTGACTCTGAGGGCACTATCTCCAACAATTACACATGCTAGGATAACGGTACACGAGTTGTACATGAGGAGTTATTATTGTTGTTGTTCGTCGCTCAAACTTTAGTGTCGATGCTTGCTTATTTACCATCCTTGATGTACATGTTTATCATGGTTTAGTTGTTTCACCGCTTATCCATGGACTTCTATCTTGTTATGCGAATTCTATTCACGAGTTGGCAACTCACTCCTGTTGAGCCATACTTTTTTGGAGGTTTGACCGCTTGGATCAGTAGCGGCTTCTTAGCACATTTTCTTTCTTTAGGTGTGATTGCATCTATCTTTTGAGCTAAGTGGGTTAGAATTTGATTCGGCATTTGCCTTGTATCTATTTTGTACCTAGAAGTACTCCATCAACCAAGTTTAGTGTATTGGACCGAGACCTTAGATGTTATACTGTTGCAGTCGAACTCGTGTGGAGTCGACTTGACTTTTTGTATATATAATGTTATTTTCTTTCTACTTGTTGATCATCGTCTTTTGGCGTCATATATTATTGCTTGGATTATGTCTCCGCCGTGTGGGCGTCGAGCTTGCTCCCGTGTGGAGATGCTTTTATATATTATTATTGTACATGTTTCTTATTCGAAATTTACAAAGGAGGTAATGTCATTTTTTTTCAAACATCTTTAAAAACAAGTTGTACTTCATTTAATAAAACTTTTCTTAAAACTTCACCTCTATTTACTATTATCTATTTATCTTATATATATATATGGTTTAGATTCCTAGTTTTGGCTTACTTGGGTTAAGATGGGTCCACTGGACTTCACGTGATCCTTGTGTCGGTCATATATCTTTCGAGTCGTGAAATTACCCCAATTTGAGGCGGGAAAACCTCCAAAATTAACGGGTCATGCGGATCATACGAACTCAATATGAAATATGTGTTTTGTGTGTGTGGAGTCGTGTTTGAAAATGATTTTCAAGGGTGCTTGAACATATCGGGAGCCATCACATGGAGATCACGCTGCCTGGTCAGCGGGGGTCCCGACAGCGGGATCCTTCTTTTGGAGGGTCCCGACAGCGGGACCCCCTAATCCCGAAAGCGGGATCCCTTTTAATAGGGGGTCCTTAAAGCAGGAGCCCTTTAGAGGGGGTCCCAAAAACGGGATCCCCTTTTAGAGGGGTCCCAAAGCGGGCCCTCAGAATGGGGGTCTCGAGAGGGGAACCTTCTTTAGGGGGTTCCGAAGGTGTTGCCTCTCTTTTAGGGGGTCCTGAAAAGGAAAACCCACATCGGAGGGTTCCAAAGGCGGGACACCTGGAAGAGGGGTTCCAAGAGCGGGAACTCCCTTTTTGGGGGAGTTTCGATGAAAAATATTGGTTATGACCCATATTCCCGTGGATCTCATGGAAGATCCGGCTCCGAAAGGGGTTCGTGGGGTGAAAACTATAAGCTTTCACCCTAAAGATATCAATTGTATGGTAAAACCCATAGGTTTCACCAAGGTTCATCTATGATGCTTGCTTAAGCACTTCTTTTTTTCTTAGTTTTGTTGAAGAAACACAATGTTTTTTCTCTTATTTTGGGTCTTAGATCGGTTTTATTTTGGTTTTTTGAGAGAAAGGAACTCATTTTTGTGAGTTTTCTAAAGGAAGAACATGAAGTGAGGGATGAGAGAGAAAATCACCCTAAGAGAGAGGTGTAGCTTCAAAACCCTAGAAAGAATAGAATGAGAAGAAGTTATTATCATTTCTATTTTGGGTAGAATTTAAATACCCCTTACATTTTGCACTTGAGCCCTTGGGCTTTACAAATTGGCTTTTTGCCTATTTCTTTATATATATGCACACTTTTGCACCTTAACCCCTTTGGCTTTACAAAATTGGAATTTTGCCTATTTCTCTTACATTTACTTTTACCAAAGGGTTTTTTACTTGTAGCCCCCTAAAACATAGCAAATTTCTTTCTATCCAAAATCTTGGTATTTACTTTTCATCCCCAAAACTAATAAGATACATCATTTTACATCCCACTTTACGATTTCTATCAACTTTTAACAGCATAACATTAGGTTTTCTTTAAAATATCCCAACCTCTTTTCTTATTTGGAAATATGCAATTTCTTACCCAAATTTAAATTAAGGTTTAGGTTTCTGCAACACCTTTCTCAAAATCGGCCATTAAATTAAGAGTATCTTCAATATCTTTCTCTGGCAATGAAGAAGTTGAATACTTTTGTGGTCTTACTTGTTTTCGGGTAAATGGTAAACCTAAAATCTATGGAGAAAAATTAAAGTTAACAAGATTTTTTCTGACGGAAATCGTAAAGGGGGTAAAAAAGATGTACCTTATTAGTTTTGGGGGGTAAAAAGTAAATACCGAGTTTTGAAGGGTTAGAAAGGAATTTACCATGTTTTGGGACATATAAGTAAAAAAACCTTTACCAAATTACATAATAAATCTATTTATTACATTTCTTCTTTTCTTTTTCTTCTTTGGCATGGGGCTGGCCCTCATGCTTGAGCTTGGACCTGGCTTGGGCCGGGCTTAGACCCACTTGACTTGAGTTTGGGCTTAGGCCAGGGTTTGGGCCTGGGCCTATTTGTTTGGGGTTTGACTTTGACTTTTGGTCAATAGAGTGATTTTTTACCCCCAACAAAGTGCCCTTATAAAGTGCACGCCACGTGTATGCATGGTGTGCATAAAATTGATGGATCTTCTTTTTGTGGACAATTTGGCTTAGCTCCCTTTTAGTGACATGGAGGTTCATGCTGCCCTTTTTGCGACGTGGACGGTCGGTGCTGCCATTTTTGCGACGTGGACTGTCGATGCTGCCTTTTTTGCGAAGTGGACTGTCGATGCTTCCTTTTTTGCGATTTGGACGGTCGATACTTTGATTTAGTTCCTTTTTGGTGACGTAGAGCTCGATGTTGCTCTTTTTGTGACGCGGACGGATGATGCTGCGTATTTTGCGACTTGGACAGTCAATGGTTTGACTTGGTTCCCTTTTAACGACGCGGAGGTCGCGTTGCCCTTATTCGATATGGACGGTCGATACTTTGATTTGGTTCCCTTTTGACGACGTGAACGGTCGATACTCCCCTTTTGCGACGTGGACGGTCGACATTGCCATTTTTGCGACTTGAACGGTCGATACTTTGATTTGGTTCCCTTTTGACGACGTGGGAGTCGATGTTGCCCTTTTGTGAAGTCGACGGTCGATGCTGTCCTTTTTGCGACTTGGACGGTTGATACTTTGATTTGGATCCCTTTTGACGGCGTGGGGGTCGATGCTGCCCTTTTTGCGACATGGACGGTCAATGCTACCCTTCTGCGACATGGACGGTCAATACTGCCATTTTTGCGACTTGGACAGTCGATACTTAGATTTGATTGGTTGATTTGATTTGATTTGCTTTTAGCCTTGTCCGGCAGGGCTTTTAAGTTTGGAAGCACTTCCGGGTTAGAATTTGAGGATTTGGAATTTAGGTTCTTAGTCGGCATCAGCACCGCTAACACTGAAACATAGTGTTAAGAGCGACTAATCATTTGTCTTTGGATGATTTAGTGGTTTGAATTTTTGGGTGGCGTCTGTATCGCTAACACTGGAATGGGGTACCAGGAGGGACTCATCATTTGCTATTGAAGGATTTTTTTTGTTTCTAGTTTAACGACTTAGGGGTCTCATCTATTTCCAGTTTAACGACATAGAGGACATCTGTTCCCAGTTTAACTTAGGGGTCTATGTGGCTTGATTTTCTTGTTTGGCACTTCTTGGCGTGTTTTTTGCAGAGCTATTCGAGATGAGCTTATCCACGATTTAGAGTATTATGCATAGTATTTCTTTAAATATCGGTCGTTGATGGATGGCATAGGCCTGTTTCTCTCGGCACTTATCAATGGGAAGATCCTCTATCGAACACTTTCTCGATGATATAAGGCCCTTCCCAGTTTGGCTCAAACTTTATTTCCGCATATCCACTGATGATCAGTCTTCTAAGGATTAACATCAATTCACCCTTTTTAAAAATACGGAGGCGTGTCATTTTGTCATATGCCCGTAACATTTGGATTCGAGATGAGCTTATCCGCGATTTGAAGTGTTTATGCATAGTATTTCTTTAAATATCGGCCGTTGATGGGTGGCATGGGCCTATTTCCCTCGGCACTTATCAATGGTAAGATCCTCCATCGAACACTTTCTCGATATAAGGCGCTTCCCAGTTTGGCTCAAACTTTACTTCCGCGTATCGGCTGATGATCAGTCTTCTAAGGATTAACACCAATTCACCCTTTTTAAAAACAAGGAGGCGTGTCATTTTGTCATATGCCCGTGACATTTGGGCTCGGTACAACTCCAGATTTTGTTGTACAGCAAGTCTTTTTTCTTCGAGTGCGTCAAGTTCTTCGAGTTGAAAGAGGGCATTTTCCTCCTCCGTCAGATTGTGCTGGACAGACATTTTTAAACTTAGCATTTCGACTTCAAAGGAAAGGATCGCTTCCTCCCTAAAGAGCAGTGAGTATGGAGTAGATTGCATTGGAGCGCGATGCGTGATACGATACGCCTACAATGCCTCATGGAGCATGTTGTGCTAGTCTCTTTTGTTGGCCGAAATAGTCTTCTTTAAGAGATTACATATGGTTTTGTTGAAGGCTTCGGCCAACCAATTGGCCTTTGGATTATAGATGGATGAATATCTCCAATCCATTTTGTGCCGAGAAGCGAATCTTGAGATTTGAAGCTTTTGAAAGAAGGTCCGTTGTCGGAAATGATCCTCCTGGGTACGCCGAAACGATATTGAACATTGTGTCGGAAGAATATCAGGATATTCTCCGTTTTGAATTTTTTAGAGGATAGCTTTGGCTCATCTGGTGAAATAGTCAGTAACCGTCAGTATGAATCTATGACCCTTAGATGACGGAGGTCAATTGGACCAACTATATCGGTGCCCCACATTTCGAAAGATCACGACGCTGGAGTAGGATGTAACGGATTGGGATGCTTGTGTATGAAGTTGCCGTGTATTTGACATAGGTGGCATTTCTTTGCATGCTCCTCACAATCTCATATCATTGTGGGCCAGTAATATCCCAGTCGTTTAATTTGAAGGAGCATTTTGGGCCCAGACTGGTGTGCACCACAAACGCCGGAGTGGACTTCTTTCATGACTTTTTTGGCTTCGGCCGAGAACAGACACATGAGCAATAGCTGGTCATATGATCTTCGGTATAGCGTGTTGTTTACGAACACATATCGGAGAACTCTTTTCTTTAGCTAAACCCTCACAGATTTATCTTCTAGCAGTTTATCATATCGGAGATATTCTACAAAAAGTTCTCTCCAATCATACTCTTCTTGAGTGGCCAGGGCTTCTTCAGCAGAACAATCCTCTTGTTCCAGCATTTTTTCTTCATACTGGTGAGTCAGAGGTAGAATTTGGCAGCTTCGAACCGTAATTAGAATCTCGTCCATGTCGAGATCAGCCAGTTATTTTGCTAGGAGAGCAAGCACATCAGCTTTTTCGTTCAACGCTTTGGGGATTTTCATCAGTTCGATACTGACAAACTATTTCATGAGTTCCACGACCCAGCTTCTGTATCGAACCAACTCGGGCTTGTATACTTGGTATTTACCATTTACTTGGTTGACGACCAGCAGAGAATCTACGTAAACACGCAGTCGGGTGATTCCCATTTCTATAGCAAATTCGAAACCGGCTATCGGTGCTTCATACTCAGTTTCGTTGTTTGTGCGAGGCTCGGTAAGAGCAAAGAAATATCGCATAGCTCTCCTGATGGCGTGATGAACATCAATCCTACCGCAGTTTTTATTTGCGGGATATTTATTTTGATGGAGGACCTCATTGATGAGGCTCCGTCAAAATAAAAATCCCAGCATGGCTCGTCTTCTTCGAAATGGAGCACATGTCCGTTGGGTAGCTCACAATTTAGCGGTGACCCTTCGGGTATGTGATGAGCAGTGAGAAAATCGGCCAGGGCTTGCCCTTTTACTGCTTTTTAAGGAGTATATATAATATCAAACTCGAGCTGCATGGCAGCCCATCTGGACATTCAACCTGTTAAATTTGCCTTGTCATAAGATATTTCAGCGGATCGATCCTAGAGATCAGTATAACCCGGTGAGCTAGCAGATAGTGCATCGGTTTCTTTACGGCGAATATCATAGCCAAGCTGTGCTTTTTCGATCGTGGGGTAGTTATGTTCTGCCTCGACCAATGTTCGGCTGAGATAGTAGAGCGTTTTCTTTTCCCTCCTCGTTATTTTGAGCGAGGAACGCGCCGACCGATCCATCTAGTGCAGCAATGCAAATGATCAATGGTTTGTTTGAAATGGAGCAGCAAGCACTGGACGGTGCAACATGCTTGATGCTTTCAAACGTATGTTGGCATTCGGTATCCCGGACAAAAGGAGTATCTTTCTTCATAAGTTTTGAGAAAAGTTGGCATCTCCGGACGGGTTTGAAATGAACCTCCATATATAGACGAGCTTGCCTTGGAAGGATCTTGGCTGCGTCAAATTTTTTGGAAGATGCATCTCCAAGGTCGCTTTTATCTTTGAAGGATCAATTTTGAGCCGTCGATATCAGACTATGAAGTCCAGGAATTTCCCCGATGACACGCCGAAGATGCATTTCAAAGGATTCATCTTTAAATTGTACTCCCTTAGTCTTGTGAAGACAGTTTGGAGATCTTGTATATGATCGGCCGCGGCTTTAGTCATGACAACTAAATCATCAACGTAGCATTCGACGACTTTATGGATTAAGTCATCATAGATGTTCGTAATTACTCTTTGATATATGGCGCCTGCATTCTTTAACCCGAGCGACATGACTTTGTAGCACTATATCTTGATCAGAGTTCGAAACGTAGTATGTTTCTCATCCTCGGGCGATATTCTGATTTGGTTGAATCCGGACGAGCCATCTATAAAGATGAACAACCCGTAGCTTGAAGTGTCGTCGACCATCATTTCCATGATCGGAGTGGAAAATTGTCTTTAGGGCATGCCTTATTGAGGTCCCTAAAATCGACGCAAACATGGATCTGTCCATTTTTCTTTACTAGGACAATACATGCGATCCAATCTGCATATTTTTCTTCTTTGATAAAGCCAGCATCAATTAGTTTCTTGGTTTTCTTGATAATCTTTTCTTCCAGCTCTCTTCTCATTCTTCGAGGAGCCCGCTTGATCGGTTTGGCGTCAAGAGATATAGTTAGCTTATACACAGCCACCTCCGAAGAGAGGCCGGGCTTCTTTTTGTACATCAATGCAAAGCAGTCGACGAACTTATGCTGTAGAGAAATCGTTTGCTCTTTTACTCCTTCTGACAAGAGCGAGCTGATGTAGGTCGGTCGTGGGTTATCAGGCGTTCCCAGTAGGAGTGAGCATGGTTCGGTTTTTGACAAAAAATTTCGAACCGAAACTTTCGGTTTGATTTCAGTTTAATCTCCGTTTTTTCAATTAATATAAAAACTTATCAATTATTTCCCTAAAATTCAAATAAAAACTCTTGATAAAAAATAACATAGAAATAAACAATTATTGTAAAATTTGCGACGATAATTCTATAAATTAATTGATTGATAGTAAAAATATTTCTCTATAATATGAAATCTCGTAAAATAAGTAACAAGATTAATAGAATATGGTATTAAATATATATTAAGTATGTTTGACATTGTTTATATATACTTTTGTAACATAATTAATTATATATATAATAAAAATTATTGTGCACCCACATTATTTTCATTCAATATTCACCCTTCGGTTCAGTTCGGCTCGGTTTAAACCTACTCCGAGAGTACCGAACCGAGACCGAACTGTTCAGTTTCGGTTCGGTTATTTCGATCGGTTTTTCGGTCCGGATCGGTTGTTGCTCACCCCTAGTTCCCAAGTCGACTTCAGTTAGCTCGTCAAAAGTTGCTTGTCCGCCGTATTCGAGCTTTTGAAGGGCTTCTTCTGCCTCGGTTAGCTCGTCATTATCCCCAGACTTTTCGCTGGTCTCACTAACACGGATCATGTAGCAGGACTTAATATCGGATTGGATGAAACATATACCCCGCCTATCTGGAATTCGACCGGCGATGAGTGGTCGGGCTTGAGGCGGATGCCATAGCCTTTCATAGAACTTTACGTCGGAATCCATTTGATATAGCGGGCATCTGCAAGTCTTGAAATATTCCCGCATCTCGGCGTAGTACCGAGGATTTAGGAAAGCTTTTATAACTTTTTCATATGGAAGACATATCAAGGACAAGTCATTGGGGTGAACAGAATCTGACCCATAAAACAAGATGCTTTTTTGCCAGTTCTTTTTTCCGGTGATATAGAAGGTTTTCAGTTGGTCTACACTGGAGATCGACAGAGCATCGAGTTTTTTGTACATCTGCTCTGGGACTCTTGTGATGGTCAACGACCCTTCTATGATTTTAAGAATTTCCCTTAGCTTCGTTTTTTGGATAGAAGTCATGTCTACATATTTGTTGCAGGACAAATCCTCAGCGTCTGATTCATCGGTGTCACTGTCGAAATGTGAATATATTTTACTGGGATTGAAGCTAAGAGACGAACCTTCATCATCAGACTCATCAGTGTCGCTGCCAAAATGCTGATGCACTCGAGAAGTTTTGGTTTTGAAGATAGGGGTCGGCGCTGACTTGCTCTTGGAGTTCATGGCCATTTTGTCTTCAGCAGGTTGTGGTGCATCTCGGGAATTCTCAAAGTATCTGGAATCCTCGTACCAAACTTCATGGACACCGAACGGCTGTATGTCTCCGTCAATACGCTTCTCTTTGCCATCTTTGTTATATTTCATGCATTGATGGAGAGTTGATGGGACAATACCATAGTCATGAAGCCACGGTCGTCCCAGGAGAATTTTGAATGATGTGTGAGCATCGATGACATGTATTTTCGTCTCTGTTTGCAGATCTCTGAACTTGATTGGCAGAGCTATGGACCTCAGAACTTGTTGGCAGTTTTGATTGAAGCCCTGAATAAGGATCCTCTCCTTTGATAGATGTCGGACATCCATTGATAAACACTTTAGAATCTGAAGGTTCATGATATTTACTGAGGATTTCGGATCAATCAATATGCGGTTAATCTTGTCTCCTTCACTATATCCTGTTACATAGAGTGGAGTCGTCCCAAGTCGCAGGTCTTCGTCTTTGAATGCGACGGAAGCGGTATGCAGAGTGTACCGGGCTTCTTTCATATTGATTTCTGTGAAGCAGGCCTGGTACCTTTCAGGATTTTGTAAAGCACACACGAGAACATCCCTAAACTCTTTGGATAGAACACGAGCATCATAGACACTCAGGAAAGACGGAAGTTTCCGAATATGAGCCAAGACATTATAGTCTTCTGAGAGAGAGCTCGAATCTTTATACACCGACTCCTGTCATCCCCTTCAACTGCAGCTTGTTTTTATTTTTTTATGGGGGATTGCCCTGTTTTGGTGGTAGCACTTTGTCGCTTCGGAGCTGGATTTGATTGGCTTTAGTGGCGATCTCATCGTTTTCTTTAGAAAAACAAAACTCTTCCTCGAATCGCTGCCGAGATAAATGGCGTAGCAAGTCACCACCAAAATTTCATCACCAGCCTGATTTTCCAGCTCTTCCAGAATTTGTATCGTCTCGTTAGGGAAGAACTCTTTCAATGTAATCAGGGATTTTTCCTTTTGCACAAGTTTTCGAGGGAATCGATGTATTTTTGGATTGCCGATTTCATCGCTGACCGCTTTTCAGACCGGACCGCATTCTTCTTTTTCTTCTTATTGCGGAGCATGAGATTCTTAGATTTTGATTTTGATCGAGCCGAATCGATGGCTGAAGTATCGGGCTTTATTTGGCTCTCTCACTAGATCTCTAGCTCTTTCTGAATCAGCTTCAATCTTTTCCTCATCTTTTTTACAAGAAAGAAATACAAAAGCTAAACCTTTACCTTATGGCTGCCCTTTCTCTCTCTCCCTCTCATTTCATCTACAAATCAATCACATAATGCGACACATGCACAAAGAAAGAGACTATGAGTCACCATTTGTGCATGTGTCACAATTAATGCTCCAGCTCATTATTTCCATTTGTAAACATTAACCCAAATGTTTACAACAACAAAAAGATACGGCAACATCTAAAGTAAATTCGTGACGGATCACAAGGATACCCCTCATCTGTATATACATACCTGCATCCGCATTCCGACTGAATGCGAATGCGATGAGAATAAAGTAATCCAACAAATCTAATACTAGGATCCGGCTTAAACCAAAGCCCGCTAGTATGATCCACCCGATCATGATCCGTGCACTACTGCATGTATATGATCGAACCCTGCCATATATCATACGGCCTCTACAACGTTTCGCCCGAAACTTGAGAAACTGTCTGTGAGGGACTCTAAAGACTCGTCAATACTTTGGCTGTGGATTTAACCACTAGCACGTCAGAGGTACTAGCCGTACGTAACGGGCTACCAGGTAATGACCAAAAGGGAGGTCGATGAGCGAACTCATCCTGACACCCTACTGAGCCTGTCAGTGACAATATCCGTACAGTCCGGTCCGTTCGTCTATGAGCATCGCATGTCGGGCCTAGGGGGTTGGTAAAAGTCAGACCCCCAAAAGCGGTACAAGTCGTGTCGGAGTGTAGCCCAGAACACCCTGAGATACTATTGGAATACCTACCGGTAAATTTTCTACCTTGGCCAAGGACTTCGTGTAATGGCTCTTCTAGACATAGCGCGATCTCACCCCCAATACCGGGAGAGACGAAACCCCTGCCGATCCGCTCACTGCCTCCATGGGCTCGGGACTGTACCCAACTAAAACATGTTTGCACGACTCCTTTGAGCCGTGATAGGATAGTAATTAAAGCACAGTGGGAACTCACACGAGACAAATGACGATCTCAGGTCGATGAACTAACCTGTACACATGTCACCAGGGAACTGCTATCTGACGTCAGGTATAATACTAACTAGCATGTTCCCGGCGAGTCCTGTCCGGTGTACTCATAACCTAATGAGCACATGTATACATCTTAGGTGAACCAACTGACACCAATGGCTTGTGAGACCGGCCACCGCCTCTCGTCGGGGTCTCAACTGTATACACTAGTCTACTAATGGAGTATTGATGCCCAGTCTCGAAACTCACACGACTAGGGACCACTTTAAGGATGTGCTTATAGACCCCAGCTTCCACGTATATGATCGCCATCATACTGCTGGCCGTCAAAGCAAGAATCCTATGGGCTCTATCAACGTGCAATAGTGACCTGTAATGCCACCTAAAGTATGTACACGATGATAAAGATAAACCAGATAGCATACTATCGTCTTGAGTAAGATTGTCCTACCGGTATAGGTCCTCCCTCAATCATTGCAATCACATGCCTGTGATCCAATAATTGACTTTGAGGGCACTATATCCAACAGGTTTCACCAAGGTTCTTCATCCATGGTGCTTGCTTGGGATGAAAGCCATGGACTTTCACCCCAAAAGATCTCCTTCTCTTTTTCTTAGTTTTGTTGAAGAAAGGCAATGTCTTTTCTCTTGTTTTGGGTCTTCGATCGATTTTATTTTGTTTTTTTTTAGAAAAAAGAACTCTCTTTTATAAGTTTTCTAAAGGACGAGATGAAATGACGGATAAGAGAGAATATCACCTCAAGAGATTGGAGGGGGCTTAAAACCCAAGAAAGAACAGAATGAGAAGTTGTTATCATTTTTATTTTTGATTGGGTTTAAATACCCCTTACATTTTGCACTTGAGCCCTTGAGCTTTACAAATTGGCTTTTTGCCTATTTCTTTACACATGTGCACACTTTTGCATCTTAGCCCCTTTTGGCTTTACAAAATTGGCTCTTTGCATATTTCTCTTACATTTATTTTTACCAAATTACATAATAAACCCATTTATTACATTTCTTCCTTTCTTTTTCTTCTTTGGCATGGGGCCGGCCCCTATGCTTGAGCTTGGACCCGGCTTGGGCCCACTTGACTTGAGTTTGGGTTTGGGCCCGGGTTTGGGCCCGGGCCCACTTGTTTGGGGTTTGACTTTGATTTTGACCTTTTAACTTTTGGTCAATAAGATGTAATTTTTTATCCCAACAAAAATAAATAACTATATTACAATTATATAACGTGTATATGTAGTAGTTACATCGTACTGGTGCAGAAACCAAGAATGTTGTAAACACGCCACCACAAAGTAATGCATCAACGCACCACGCACCACACAACGCCATTTAACTGATGTTCAATGTATGAAACTCATCGTAGGTATTTATTAAAAGTTGACTTCTTAGAGACGTTACATGAATCGTGTGAGATTGAGAATGCAAGTCAGATCTGAATTTTACAAGATTATTGAAATAACATAGTGGAGCTAACACACAAACTTTATTTTCTTTGTAAACAGAAACTAATGTTAGTGGGGGGAAAAGACACAAGAGAGATGGCTTCGGCCTTGCAACTAAACAGAGTTGTTGGAAAAAGTATTTGAATTGAAGAAGAAAATCGCAAGCTTCAGCCTTTAAAATTTCATGTCAAAATTGAAATTCCTCGAAGTGGCGTATCTGAATGACCACTACTACACCAAAACTCTGAAGTTATAATGAGGGTTGAGGGCTGTGGTTTTATATTCTAATAAGACCTTCGACCTGGGCTTTTGCGCAGCGGCATTTTTTTTTTTTGATAATCCGCTTTTAAATACGCACCAACAAGATTCGAATTGAAATTCCTCGAAGTGACGTATTTGAATGACTACTACACCAAAACTTTGAAGTTATAATGAGAGGATTGAGGGCTGGGGTTTTATATTCTTATAGGGCCTTCAACCTGGGCTTTTGCGCAGCGGCATTTTCTTTTTGATAACCGCTTTTAAATACGCACCGGCAAGATTCGAACCTGGGTTGCCTAGAACTTCTCTTTATTTCCTTTCCACTGGACCATAACTCCGAATTTATAATGAGAGTTGAGGGATGGTATTTTATATTCTAATAGATACAACATTAATAAGGAAGAGTTGATTTAATTTTCAGCAATCAAAGCAAAAGGTTGAAGATGGGGGCTATGAACATATATGTTAATACTCAAGGCCTCCAAATTTAAACTCATGCAGGTTGGTGACTACACCAAGATTCAATGTTGATTGGCACAAAAATTCGGCTAAGGTCATTTTGACCCTATCCATGTTTCATGATAGAAAAAATTGGGACAAACATTCATAAAAAAGATGTATGTGAAAAGTTTTAAACCCAAGCCAACTTCAATATTAAGCATACTAACCTTGGGATTCAAACAATTAAGCTAACATTAACAACACTTCTTTCAAAGGTTTACTTGTTTGTTTATGTTGTTCTTAAACAGTTTTAAACATGGAAGTGGCAATTCACAAAAAGGAAAGGGTTGGACAACATATTCCATCATGTGCCAACTTTCATAATTTTAGGCCTCAAACCACTGAGCTAATTACATAATTTTCAAAAGGATAAATTTTCTTTCTTTTTTCTTGTAGCTTATGTACTCATTTACTTGCATGCATACATAGTGAAACTCACGATTCAGCTCAGGCTTCTGAGTAAACTCAGCCTGCCTTATCTTAGATTGTGGGTTTTGGAGGGATTCAGAGTGCCTGCAATTATCATCCTACTACTATTAGGAACTATTGTTCGAAATTTTGGCATAGGAGTCAGAAAACAATGAGGAACAAGTAAATTAAATTTTAACTCTAAGGCGTAGACGGCTTTCTTTAATGATTTACTTGTCCCCACTCGAAGAGTTTGCTAATCGATTTTCAGACAATTATCCTTAAGGGTATAACAGAGTCCGAAATTCCTACAATCAACAAAAATCAAAGGAACTTCAAGATTCTTATTTGAGACGGAGAAAATTAAAGAAAAAGAAGCAGTATTTGATTAGAGGGTAGAGACTTTCTTTTATAGGCTTTCAAAAGTCACAACTGTTTGAAAATTATGACTGTTGGCAAAAAAGCTAAAAAAAACTGCAACCGTTGAGGATTTCGAAATTCAAAAAGTCAAAATTCAAAAATTAAGAGAACGGAATTTCCAAAATCCAAAAAGGTAGAGTTCTGATTTCAAATCAAGCCCAAGACGACTCAAGTGCCTAATCCAAGTCGAGATTTTTTTATAAAACTGATCTACTGGCTCAAAGCTACTAGTGGGCTGAACCTTTTGGACCTGGCTTGGCTAAACAGTTTCAAAAATTATGGTTTCGTTTAAACAATGTAAATGGGATTTGAATCCCAATCCCATACCTTTTTTCCCCTCCAATTATAGATAGAGAGGCATCACAACTAGCCATAACAAACTCGCATTTCAAATAGCTTTTGGTATTAGTTTATGTGGTTGGAAAACTTCAGGAAATCAGGATTGCGGTGATTGAAAACATGTTGCCCATGATTGTAAATGGGATAGCAATGGATTTGGCAACATGTAAGACGGCTCCAAAAATTGCAATGGAGATCCTAAACACCCATTTAAACTTAATAGGATGAGAACTAATATACAGTGTAAGATTTTCCAACCTCCATCCAATGTGGGGACTAAAAACTTAACCCACAAGCTTAAAAACTCCAACAACTATTAGATCCAATTGTGAGAAATGGGTAAAACAGGAGGCACATGGGTTTGGTTTTTTTTCTTCTTCTTTTTTTTTTAACCAGTGATGTGTGGCAATGATCTAATAATAATAGGGAAAATAGCAGAGAATACGTTACATATACACCCAAAAAATGACATTGAATCAAAATGGGGCTTTATTCTCATACCTTGTGCAACAGAAATGGTTTTCCATCTACATAAACTGTTATATCCCCAGCAACATCTGAAAAAATCCTGCACCCACACAAATCAAACTATTACTTTAAAAAAAATAAAAATACTAGCTAATGGTATAGAACTAATAAGAATGCAATGGAAGTGTGTATGTGGGCACATCCCAAATGGGTCTCTTTTAACCCCACCACAGAATTTAACCCCAACAAAGCACAAGATTTTTTTTTATTTCTTTTTTTTTTTTAAACACCCAATAAATCAAATTTCTTAAAACCCTGATTAATTTTATAAGCAAAAAAACAAACCTCTTGCTTATTGAGGAGGTGCAAAATCTTGGAGTAGATGAAGAGAGCTTTGTAAATGAAGAAGAGAAAGAGCCCTCTGAGACCACACCCATTGTGCTGTCTGAAACTATCAAACGAAAAATAGAGAGAAGCTTTCAATTGGAGGGGGAGAGAGAGAGAGATCAGTACAAGTACTCTATTTAGAAGAGAGGAAAGATATATGCAGAAATGCCCTCATGCTGTTAGAGTAATTATGGTTATGCCACTGAGTAATGAGCGAAGGCCTTTTCTCTCCTTAATTAAATGTGGATAATTATGGAGGGTCCATGGAAACGGACGAAATGAGGACTTTTAAGGCATGGAGGAGAGGACATGCAAGCGTATATATGTTGTTTTCTTGGTAAGGATGTTATGTGGTTAGTGCTAATCAATGTGTTTTACATAAGATTTCGGTCACATATATGAGAAAAATATCAGGGGGTGTCTCCGTGCATGTCACGTGCCTTTTTACATGAAATATCATCAAGATACATTCCTCGGTTTGAGGTGCCTTGGCGAACGGCTTGAGTTGAACATTGAGTTGAACATGTGATCACTTCTTTCGTGTTTATTAAATGATTTCATAATATGCATAATGCTGTAATTGCAACTCCGAACAGCAGAAATGTATCAAGGTCGATGTGGATTTTTTTCCATATCGGAATTAGATTATATGATTTGAATTGATTAACCACGTCGGTTAAAGCTATGCGTTTCATTATTGTTACGTCGATTACACGTTGTATGGCTACGGAATATAAAAAATATATATGCATTAATTTGAATAAATAAAATTTGTTATGTGTTTACAACCAAATTATTCTCTATCAATTTAGCCTAAAAAATGAGAGACTCCTCAAGAGCCTTTGCTCATTTTGCATAAATAAACCCATGTCCCTTTCCCTCAAAACCAGCCACCCATCATGTGTCCCTAGCATTGCAATAAAGGGTTTATTTTTCTTTTGACCAAACCTTTCATCTTTGAACAAGCAGCAACTCAAGATCGACCAACAAATTTAAAAATAGCATGATATCATGGCAAATCTTAATATTTCACTTTAAATCCACCCATCTAGGAAACCAAATCATTTTTGGGATTTTTTTATATCTCACCCCCAAAATTTTAATATTTTCAAATTTCACTCCAAAAATCCAGTATTTCCAAATTACACCCCCAAAAGCATTGAATTGTCCAAATTTCACCCCAAAATCTAGTATTTTCATATTTCATCCACAAACCCATTAAGCTGTTCAAATTTCACCCTCAAACCCATTAACTTATCAATAATTAAAGCTTCGTTTCTGCAAAAAGTTTAAATTTCACCCTCAAAACCATTAACTTATCAATAATTAAAGCTTCGTTTTTGCAAAAAGTTTCTTGATTTTCTCCATTTTGCTGTCAACTATTTCTCCAAGATCATTAAGCTCAGTCTATGATATCCTAACCGGAAAGTATTTGAATTAAACCACTGCTTGTATAGGAGTCACTCTAACTCATATTGTTGCTTTAAGTTGTCATAATTGTTATGACAAAGCGACAACGGAGTTTGATTTTATCTATTAAAATGACAAACATTGGAAGAAGACGAAATATCCTAAATTTCAGTCTCAAAAGAGTTCCTAATTTTGAATTTATGAGAAATCTAAAACCGTGGTCCCTATTTAATATAATAAAGAAGAAGAAGAAGGTCATTTGGGGTGAAATTAGGACAATTTAATGATTCTTAGGTGAAATTTGGAAATAATAGATTTTGGAGGTGATATTTGAACAACTTAATAGTTTTGAGGGTGAAATTTGGAAATACTAAATTTTGGGGGTGAAATTGGAAAATATTGAAATTTTAGAGGGAGATATTAAAAAACCATCATTTTTATTTGGATAAATTTTCAAAAAACACTTGCCTGCTTTACTGATGCGAGAAAACCCTGACCCAAAGAATCTTGTCCAAAAAAACCCGATTTATTTTTCGGCTGTCAAAACCTCCGGCTACAATATCTGTATGGTTCCTGCAATATCTAGTTAAATTACATATCTGTATAGTTTCCTTAAATATGTATGCAGCTAACTAAATATTGCGCCAAGACGTTTTTCACAGCTTAAAAATTGGTGAGGGGGTGGGTTTACCAAATATTGCGCTGTAGCTATCGATACTATATTAAACCAAAAGCAAATGAACGAAATGGGCAAGGCGTTTTTCAGAGCTTAAAAATTTGTTGGGAGGGGGTTTTTCCGATATTCTTTGGGACAGGTTTTTTTACAATTTACCCTTTTTATTTTTACCATATTACAACATGAGATTACAAAATCAAAAAATCAAAATAAAAAGAGGATGACAGTTTGTAGCACGGAACTCAAGAAAGAATGGTAATCATGTAAAGGGCAGTTCTATTGTGTCTTTTACTGCCACTTCATTATTATTAATTATGAGTATTATTTGTGTGTTCAAAAAAGAGCCTCGTTCCCCAACAAAAAGGTCCTTTGAAAGAGAAAGTTAAAGATGGCGCTAGTCTTGACGGTTGACCCGATATTGACCCGACCCGACCCGATAGAGGATCCGACCCATTTAGAGCAGCCTGTTAGGCCCAATACATATATTCAAAGTTCAAGGAGCACCCAAATGAATGAGTTCGTATAAGCACATTTACAAACTCCAAATTCCTATATTGATATCGCCCCGATGGGGGGAAGAGCAACTGGGCCGAGTTTACAAATCCAAACTCTAAACCCTAAGTTTAGGCACCCTATTACGATTTTTGAAACTCTGATTTTCTGGGATTTCAACAAACTTCAAAATTTATAATGGAGACATGTCTAGCTACCAAAATATAGTTTTCTGATCCATGGTTCAAAGAGTTTCCGAGGGCTGGAAACTCAATTTTTTTGAACTTCAAAAATACTGGGTTTCACAAAGTTTCAATCCACTCTATTTTTCAAACCCTATTTTTAAATGAAGTTTTTATTTCAAGATCATGTTGTCAAATAAACCGAAGCTATGTGAAACTCAATTTCTATAAAACCGAGTTTTGACATGCAAACCACGGTTTTGTTTTAACTTAGATTAAACCGAGTTTTCGAAAACATTGTTATTAAACGGTATACTTTATTATGTTCTGTACATAAACATTTTTGTCGATTTCGGAAAGTAGGCATTACAAGAGTTAGATGGTTGATGATGTTTAGTTACGTACCCTAATATATCCTTGTCTTGCATTATGCACTATAATTTTTTCTCAAAACAGATATACATGTGAGGCAAGAGCACATCAATCAATCGTTCAAAAGAAAAGAAAGAAAAAGAAAGGAATAAAAGAAGATGGACATTTGGCTGAATGTCAGGTAGGAACTTTTTATTTTAAATTGAAAGCTAACTTTTTTGTTTATGATGATTAATTTTATTTTCGGGTTTTGACAAATCCGTAAATCCAGACAATTCTTTAATTACCCGCAAATTTAGGTTTAAACTTGCAAAAAATTGCCATAAAATTAGAGCAAAATAAGAGCATCGATGAGCTTCAGTTACATGGATCAGAAGAGTTCGACAGCTGATGATGCTCATAAGTGGGATTTCTCTGGATCACGATACGTAGCGGATGACGTGTCATTCACGTAACCCGCTAAATTCTTGGGGGCTACGGAGCTGGAATAAATATGATGCACTGGGGATATTTCTCGGCGCCTCGCCTCCGATATTGCACCCGACCTTTTAGAAGACCTTCCCGGAGTACGTTGCCCTTTCGGCTAACCATCGGCCAATAGCTCGTCTCCGAGCTATCCTATAACTGAGACTCCTCAGCTCACTTGCTCGTCTCTGAGCAATCATATATTTGAGATTCCTTAGCATCTCTGTCTGTCCGGGAGCACGGAGTCCAAGCGTCCCCGTAACGGCTCCGTGTATCTCGCCACATGTCACGACCTGAAATTGGCACGTGACTGGCACTTGGATCACATGAAGTCTATAGGACCCCATCCAATCCAAGTAAGCCAAAAGCCCAGAAATCTAAACTTTTTAGGGAAAATAGTGGAGATGAAGTTTTGAAATAACGGTTTAATGAAATCAGGTTCTTTCTTTTAACACATAAGTAATATTATATAAAACACAAGTGGATTACATACCGTAGTTAAAAACATTTTCGTCATTTGAAATTTGGACAGCACCTCCTTTGTAAATTTTAACTCGAAAGCAATACAAGCAATAATAAAAAGTATCTCCAAGCGGGAGCTTGCTCTTCGCTATTAGGCGGAAACACAACCACGCAATAAAGATATACGACGCTAAAGGCGAAGATCCAACACAGAAAGAAAATAAACAAACCAAAACATCATCAAGAGAACCAGAAATAAACAATACATATATAACCGCGGCTCTAGGTCCGAAAGAATATACAACTGTGGTTTCTACGTCTACTAAATATACATAGTCTGGTTGATAGAGGTTTTAACTAGATACAACTGAATGAATATACAAGCACAATATTGATCACGATGCAAGTGTACCCCACCTACCAAAGCAAGTCATCCAAAAGGAAAGCGGTGTGCCAGCGAGCCGCTACAGAATTTGTGTGGTCAAACCTACAAGAAAACAGTAGCACAGCGGGGGTGAGTTGCCAACTCGTGCGTAGAAGCCATCGCCGAATAGAAATCAAATGTATGACGATCTCCTAGGTCATACAATAATACAATAATAATAATATAATAATATCGAGTGGTAGCAAGGATAATAGCATAAGCATAAGTGTAAAACTAATATACTCGTGTCCGTGTCATAAGATAGGACCATGTCATGTGTATTATGTAAAAATGCATCCAACGTGTGTCCAGCAACGATACACAAAATCATGATAAAACCTGAGTGCCCAGTATCGACACTCGAAAACATCATGAAAACCGTGTCCAGCAGCGACACATAATCCTCATATCTCGCGCTCCGTCTTATCGGATCGGCCCCATATCCATCTGATCTCACGACTCCGGTCGGTATCTGTAAGTGCACGGCGGCGCCCCGGCCGTCAATCCGACGCCGGAATGCGGAAGCGGTGAAAAACTTTAATTTTGCGGACTTAGCAAACCGGCACCACCGCGCACTAAACATCCGGATCGTAACCATTAACAAGTCTAAGCAACTAACAAGATAGGGAAGAGAAGTATACCGACAGATCCGAGTCCTCCGGTCTTCTCGTCGTCGTCCCGATCTCCTGCGGAATGTCCCGTCTCCTCCTCGTCGCCGGAAGTGCACCACATCGCCTACTTCTTTTACGGGCTCCCACCTCAATGCCGAGGCAACTCGGGCACGAAGCCGGCTACTCGACGTGCCCAAGATTTGCTGTAGAATGTGTGAAGAACCATGTCTCACTTTTGGGGATTGTGGAATTGCCATTGGTGGAGGAAAAGAGAGCAACTTTTGGAAATGAGCTAGAGGACTTTTCTAGCAAAACATGAGAAGCAAAAATACCACACCTCAAAAATGAATCCCATTCCATTCCCTTATGGAATGGCCGGCCCACCCCCTTCTCAAGTGTGATTGGAGAGAGAAAGAGAAAGGTCAAGGGGGTGGGTGGAATGCAATGATGAAAAGAGATGATGGGAGAACAAAACCCAACACTCCAAAAGCCAATCATAACCTACAATGGTCAAGCCATCATCATAAAGCTAGAAGTCAAAGGATGGGCTCCATCATGAAACCATCATGATACAAGGAAATATGCAAAGACCCCCTCCACAAAATGCTTATTTGCAACAATGCAAATAAGCCCTCCTCCACCAATCTTCGGCCAATGAACGGAACAATGGAAATCGGCCGAAACGGAAAGCAAACTGGCAACTCCAAAAAAACTGGTCCCGTAATAAATTACAGGAAAACCCCGATACTGTGCATACACACCCGCATCTGTATTTCGACCGAAATACAAATGCAATGAGACAAAATCTACACTGTACTATACTAGAATCCGGCTTATACCAAAACCGGCTAGTAATATCTGTTCGATCCTGATCCGTGCAATACCGCACGTATCTGATCGAACCCTGCCATATAACCATACGGCCTATAGTACAAACTGTCCGATCCTGATGCGTGCAATACCGTACGTATCTGATCGTACCTTGCCATATCTCCATACGGCCTCTACAACCTTTCGCCCGAAAGCTGAGTAACTGAATGTGGGGGACTCTAAAGACTCGTCAACACCTTAGTTGTGGATTTAACCACTAGCACGTCAGAGGTATAAGCCAATACGTAACGGGCTACCAGGTATTGACTAAAAAGGGACGTCTGTGAGCGAACTCAGCCTGACAACCCTACTGAGCCTGTCAGTGACAATATCAGTACAGTCCGGTCCGTTCGTCTATGAGCATCGCATGGCGGGCCTAAGGGGTTGGTAAAAGTCAGACCCCCAAAAGCGGTACAAGTCGTGTCGGAGTGTAGCCCAGAACACCCTGAGATACTACTGGAATACCTACCAGTAAATCTCCTTGCCTTGGCCAAGGACTTCGTGTAATGGCTCTCCTAGACACAGCACGACCTCACCCCCAATACCGGGAGAGACGAACCCCTGAAGATACGCTCACTGCCTCCATGTGGCTCGGGACTGCACCCAACTAAAACCTGTTTGCACGACTCCTTTGAGCCGTGGTAGGGTAGTAATCAAAGTACAGTGGGAACTCACACGAGACAAATGACGATCCCCAGGTCGATGAACTAACCTGCACACATGTCACCAGGGAACTGCCATCTGACGTCTGGTATATGACCAACTAGCATGTTCCCGGCGAGTCCTGTCCGGTGTACTCATAACCTAATGAGCACCTGTATACATCTTAGGTGATCCAACTGACACTAGTGGCTTGTGAGACCGGCCACCGCCCCTCGTCGGGGTCTCGACTGTATACACTAGTCTACTCTGGAGTATCGATGCCCTGTCTCGAAACTCACACGACTAGGGACCATTTAAGGATATGCTTATAGACCCCAGCTCCCACTTATATGATCGCCCTCATACTGCTGGTGGTCAAGCAAGAATCCTAGGGGCTCTACCAACGTGTAATAGCGACTTGTCAGGTCACCTAAAGCAGTACACGATGATAAAGATAAACCAGATAGCATACTATCATCTCGAGTAAGACTGTCCTACCGGGATAGGTCCTCCCTCAATCACCGCAATCACGTGCCTGTGATCCAATAATTGACTCTGAGGGCACTATCTCCAACAATCTCCCACTTGCACTCAAGGCTAATTATTGCGATGTCGCATACTCACAGCCCGTGTGATACCGAACACCCAACTCCTCTACTAGTCAGTCTCACAAAGCTCGTTTGCGAAACTATTGCGTTCGAGGAATAGCCTTAGTGAGTGGATCCGCTTTGTTGTTTCTTTCTATGTCTCTCTATATCTCAAATTCGCGGAGAAACCCATCTCCCGAAAAGAGTAATACCTGTCTTAGAATGTGTCTGGATGTCTGATGGGACATAGCTCATAAATGAACTCCAAATCCAAACTTCTTAGACTGTACCGTCAACTGAACTTAATCAGTATCCTGCGCCATGCCACCCTCAGTATTGCCTTGGACCACCTGTCCAAAATACTGCCCCTCATCAGAAGGAAAAACTATAACTCTGACAACCTCCTTGTCGTCCATGTCATCTTGGAAGCCTGGAATGATAACTGTCTCCCGAATGAGGCTGTCGTTATCATATCCCTAGAACATCCACTTATGTTCTAAAACTGCTTCCGACTGTTTCTGCAGGATTGGATCAATGTCAACTTATTGCATCTAGTGCAAGAACAACATCTGGTGTGGTACTTGACATCTCATGATTGACTCAATTGCCTAAGCAAGTGATCTGTCAATCATGCACATCCCTCTCTACTATAGTCTATAAGACACCTTTAGAGAAGGTGACTCCATTACCTGCAGGTACACAACCGTGCCAGGAGTCGTCCAATCTAAATACTCTTAGAATGCTGTCAAAGTACCCTGATTGGGAAACCACCCAAATCCAGATCTAAAACCATAGATCTAGAACCAGCATGTCTGATATAATGTCCAAGTCCCATGTGGAGAAACCACTGTGTGACGACCAAAGTATAACCGATCGTATTATAGGAGTTTCCTATCCTACTCTGCGTATGTCATCCAAATACCAGGATATCACACCCTACTACTACCTTCTCAACAGATCCATCCCTTATTCTGATGAAGTCAAACCCATGACTGTCACGTCAGAAATAGATGATCTATCTCCGCTACATCTGCTTTAGTCTATAAATAGACATAAGCTACCTGTCCACCAATGCTTCCGCTGCTCCCACTGACTACGACAACCCTCTGGCAGAGTCATATAGACGTACACTTCTAAAACTAGTTTAGAACGACGCTATACTCATCCTCCCGCTGGGTCTCGCAACCTGGAACAACAGCAATGGCAAGTGTGGGTAAACAAGAACTTCCCTGTCACCGTCCTTGAGGCTACCGTAGTACCTTTCGGGTGCCTGAAGTTACCCACCTTATCTGCGGAGTGGCCAATGGAATGTCAATCCAGATTGAATCTTTAGGTTCCTTATCAAATCTTCAGTAATCGTTTGTGGTTCTGGAATCACTTCCAGTTCTACCATACTCCCACTACTGTTTTCTGAAAAAATCCATTTTTAATAAAACTGTGGCGAGTCTAGAACAATATTGCTATTGTTCATCCAGATGGTAGAAAGTCAACCCTCGTCATAGCCTGGGTCAACCCACAAACAGCCATTACAGAAACGTGCCTTGAGTTGTCCAGTGTCTGGTTTTAAGCATAAACCGGACAACTCCCCGTACCTTAACATCGTTAAGATGCGAACTCTTCTATATCCCATATAGGAACAGAGGCACTGATTTAATTGAACCAGATTCAAATCATGCAGCTGTCTCCAGCGCATGTCAACTAAATGGAGAGAGGCCGATCAGCGTTACTCAACTTAGGAATGCTTCCAATTATGAATAACCTGAAAGAGAAGCAAGATCTCTTTATCATTACTATCAACTGAATACCATGCACAAGTGTCTACATCTTCGATCACTTTGAAGAATCCCGATACTTGTTACACCTGGTTCTCTACTCTATTCAAATACCTATAACTTCTCAAAATTCGGACCCTCTGTTTCCACGAAACACCTGTCTAAAAACTAGAGAAGTCATAAGTAAACCGAATATAGTACGAGGACCAACCCCTCTGTCCTGATGGACCCTGGACAACATACAATACTCTGTATAAGTCCCTTGAGTTTGATAACTCATTCACTGTGTGTCGCAGGTTGAAAACTGTACTTATGGTCAAGAAGAATTACACCGTTGTTTAATGCTCCTTACCTAACCATCCACTGATATAGGTAAATGTCGTAGACATAATTTCAGAAAGGTATATCTCACTCTATGAAAATAGACGTACAGATATATCGATTTGAAATTGGTGCATAACAGCGGATATTCAAAACCAAATATTTGCCGACCGGCAAACAACCCAGGTGATTTCCTCAAATATCACCGATTGCAACGAATCCCGATATAATGAGGATAGTCACCCAATTCCCAACAACTTACTCCCACTCATCATCTGTAAAACCATACAGATGTGAGAATCATACTTGGTAAATACATACCCTGGAGTAAGTATCTAATCGGGAAATCAGTTTTCTTTTAACATTACACAGTGAAACTGAAACATCGAAATGTTTCGATGGGGTATCCTGGTATTCCTAGTAATGCCTCTTCCAGATTCACGACTGTAACCGTATAGTTCTTTGCCACCTCTCCAAATCCCTTCATATGCCTTTTGTCTTTACCTTCTGTACACCCCTTTAGGCCAAATGGTTTTCTTCCTTCCCTACCGTTCGGCACCAGCCTATGGTTTGGAAGAAGACTATCCAATAAGCATAACGGGTGTACTGTCCTAATCCCAGGAACACTCGCAATGAGAGAAGGTGAAGATAAAAGACACCTGAATAAACCTTATTCTTATTTCTCCTGAACCAGGATCCATCCCCGAACTGGAACAAGTTCCTTTCGAGTTCGTATATAACCATACGATGGATTATCCAAATAAACTGTGGATCTTCGTAGTGATACGGAGTGTCCTGGAGAAATACAAAGGTGATTTAGGATTGGCGAAGGAATACTTGGTTTGGTCGTGAATATCAGTCGCAATTTACTTTTCCCTCTTACTAATCCCTTGCTTTGTCTTAACTTAATACCTTCTGCACACCATCGTTATGCTAATTGTTTTTCTTCATTCCCTACCGGTCGGCACCAGCCTAAGGTTTGGAAGAAGACAATCCAATTTGCGTAATAGGTGTACTACCCCTAAACCAAGGAGTACTCGTAACCTGAGAGAGGGTAAAAGGAAAAGACAACTGAATAATCCTATCCGTTTTCTCCAGAACCTGAAACCATCCTCGAATAAATTCTTTCGAGTTCGTATTTAACCATACGATGGTTTTGTCCAATGGAAGTGGACGTTCGTAGTAATACGGGGTGTCCTGAAGAAAAGGGTAAAAGTAGGAGTGGCAATGAGGTTTGCAACTCTGACAATCCAAAAGCCAGTGTTAAGAAGGTTCGGTCAATTTTGGTCACTGAGTCAAAGTCTTAGGATCGGGTCAATGGTCGCTGCCAAAGAGAGAGAGAAAAGAAACACTCAGCGTGCACTCTAACCTAGATCAGAATGGTTACCAATTTATCTAATCTGGAAACCTCCCACTGTACCTCAAATTCTCCTCCAAACCTGAAAGAAGAATTAGTCAGGGTTACCCGAGGAGTAAACTAACTCATCAGTGGGAATCGGGATCCAACTATCATCGCATGATAACGTGACGGAATCCGCTCACGGTATCACACTCCAGAAGGTATGCGCATATCTGGCAAGTTTCAGTTCTTTTGAAACTCCCGATGCGATTTCTGCCCCATGCTCTTATGACCTTGACTTTGGCCAACAAATCATAAGTCACATGTCAAGTTCTACCCGTCATTCTCCAGGTTGATTCGAATCCACCCGCACAAGCCCTTGACTTTGGCCAACAAGGCTATTCGACTGTTCCAAACCAACGCATCTATCTATGCTGCATATGAATAACCAACAGCTACCAAACACTGTGCCTTGACTTTGGCCAACAAACACAGCTTGAATACTATTGACTACCCATATGAAACGACGGAGGGCTACGAATAGTTTCTGGCGAAAACCTTTAACGTAAAGAACTTGATATTGTTGAAGGAACGGATAGCTTTTTGAAAATATAGTGACGAAAACCTTTGCTAAAGAGATCACTCCCGGTGAAGGGATCTCGGCTCTTTCCCCGTAGAATGAGGTGCAGGATATTCCAACTGAATACCGCGATGCAAAGCAAAAGTAATCGGCTATAGTGAAGTCATTGCCCTGACGCAAACTTTTTGTCCAAGGGGTCACTCCCGGTGAAGGGATCTCGGCCCTTGCCTCGTCGACTGAGGAGCAGGATATTCCAACTGAATACCACGATGCAAAACAAAAGTGAACGTCCTTGCAATAACAGCTTTTTGAAAAAGTGTTCCAACAACATCAGATTAGGTTTGTTTTTAAACTTGCATTGATCCGAATCAATGCAGTCCCATCAATTGATCACACCAAAAAGAACGAAAATATACTGATGTACGTATATGCCATCCGCATTCGCCACTGGGTCCCGTCATTACCCGTTAGGTTAGCTAACTAACGACAGAGCGGGGACTGGACTAGCGCGGATGTAAAACATATACAACATCTACTAATATATATACCAATATATTATATTCGCTCAAGGCGTGATAAAAAATGCAACATCACAGAGAATGAACAGCATCACAGAAACAATACAGATATCTGGGATCCCCGGGTTTCACAGAGCCACTACTGAAACCCGACGTTCCCTGGTCGTGTGGATAGCCTGTGCAATGAAATCCTAGACCCCTACGGGCGCAGCAAGTCACCCGCCAAAACCTGAAGCGAGGCAGCCTCCTTCAGCACCGTGAATGGACCACCCAGCACTTCACGGAATCCGGTAACTTGGTCACCCCTCCTGGGTCAACCTGTACCCCCTACGAGTGCGGCGAATAGCCCGCCAATTCTAGAGTGAAGCCCCCTCCGTCTCAATGCCATGAGATGCGGGCTTGTTGCCCTCTAGAACCCGGCTATCCGTGCACCCCTCCTGGGGTAATCCTAGTACAGAAAGTAAAATATACATACACCGGGTACAACGACCGCAACCTGGCCGTGCCCCAAAAATAATAATACAAACAGGCAGTGACGGCAGTCCACATGTCAGACGCTCGTCCCGCAATATCAAATGTACATAATACAACCACAACTGTACTAGCATTGCATCCAGGCTATCCCCCACGACCGATCCGCAACATCACAGCAAAAACAGAACATCAACGTGAAAGTCACGTTCGCAAATCCGTCTAACCGGGCTATAGCAGTTAGACCGGATTTACCGATCAGGTGACATTCACGGTCGCAGATATAATGTACATACTGTGAAAAATGTGTTTAAAATTTTCCGATTGATCAAATAATTAACAAGTGGGCCCCAAGAAATACTGTAGTACTCACAGAAATAATTGACCCAATTTTAATATTCCAAAACACCCAAAATAAGCCCAGAAGCCCACTGGAAAAATATGATACAGTGACGTCACCAATGCGCGGCGGAACCGCGGCCCAATGGGGGGTTTGGCCGCGGATCCGCGCTACATTGGTCGACCGACTGTGTCGAATTTTCCCAGTGGTCTTAGAATTTCCTGCACATCAATTTTATACAACCTGAAAAAAATTTTGACACCAAAAATTTCCAACAGAAAACTGATGTGAACAAAAATTGGGTTTTTGGAATTTTGATTGATCGGAACTGAAAAACACATTACACAAAGCTAGACTAAGTTAATGGCTAGGCTCTGATACCACTGTAAGTGCACGGCGGCGCCCCGGCCGTCAATCCGACGCCGGAATGCGGAAGCGGTGAAAAACTTTAATTTTGCGGACTTAGCAAACCGGCACCACCGCGCACTAAACATCCGGATCGTAACCATTAACAAGTCTAAGAAACTAACAAGATAGGGAAGAGAAGTATACCGACAGATCCGAGTCCTCCGGTCTTCTCGTCGTCGTCCCGATCTCCTGCGGAATGTCCCGTCTCCTCCTCGTCGCCGGAAGTGCACCACATCGCCTACTTCTTTTACGGGCTCCCACCTCAATGCCGAGGCAACTCGGGCACGAAGCCGGCTACTCGACGTGCCCAAGATTTGCTGTAGAATGTGTGAAGAACCATGTCTCACTTTTGGGGATTGTGGAATTGCCATTGGTGGAGGAAAAGAGAGCAACTTTTGGAAATGAGCTAGAGGACTTTTCTAGCAAAACATGAGAAGCAAAAATACCACACCTCAAAAATGAATCCCATTCCATTCCCTTATGGAATGGCCGGCCCACCCCCTTCTCAAGTGTGATTGGAGAGAGAAAGAGAAAGGTCAAGGGGGTGGGTGGAATGCAATGATGAAAAGAGATGATGGGAGAACAAAACCCAACACTCCAAAAGCCAATCATAACCTACAATGGTCAAGCCATCATCATAAAGCTAGAAGTCAAAGGATGGGCTCCATCATGAAACCATCATGATACAAGGAAATATGCAAAGACCCCCTCCACAAAATGCTTATTTGCAACAATGCAAATAAGCCCTCCTCCACCAATCTTCGGCCAATGAACGGAACAATGGAAATCGGCCGAAACGGAAAGCAAACTGGCAACTCCAAAAAAACTGGTCCCGTAATAAATTACAGGAAAACCCCGATACTGTGCATACACACCCGCATCTGTATTTCGACCGAAATACAAATGCAATGAGACAAAATCTACACTGTACTATACTAGAATCCGGCTTATACCAAAACCGGCTAGTAATATCTGTTCGATCCTGATCCGTGCAATACCGCACGTATCTGATCGAACCCTGCCATATAACCATACGGCCTATAGTACAAACTGTCCGATCCTGATGCGTGCAATACCGCACGTATCTGATCGTACCTTGCCATATCTCCATACGGCCTCTACAACCTTTCGCCCGAAAGCTGAGTAACTGAATGTGGGGGACTCTAAAGACTCGTCAACACCTTGGTTGTGGATTTAACCACTAGCACGTCAGAGGTATAAGCCAATACGTAACGGGCTACCAGGTATTGACTAAAAAGGGACGTCTGTGAGCGAACTCAGCCTGACAACCCTACTGAGCCTGTCAGTGACAATATCCGTACAGTCCGGTCCGTTCGTCTATGAGCATCGCATGGCGGGCCTAAGGGGTTGGTAAAAGTCAGACCCCCAAAAGCGGTACAAGTCGTGTCGGAGTGTAGCCCAGAACACCCTGAGATACTACTGGAATACCTACCAGTAAATCTCCTTGCCTTGGCCAAGGACTTCGTGTAATGGCTCTCCTAGACACAGCACGACCTCACCCCCAATACCGGGAGAGACGAACCCCTGAAGATACGCTCACTGCCTCCATGTGGCTCGGGACTGCACCCAACTAAAACCTGTTTGCACGACTCCTTTGAGCCGTGGTAGGGTAGTAATCAAAGTACAGTGGGAACTCACACGAGACAAATGACGATCCCCAGGTCGATGAACTAACCTGCACACATGTCACCAAGGAACTGCCATCTGACGTCTGGTATATGACCAACTAGTATGTTCCCGGCGAGTCCTGTCCGGTGTACTCATAACCCAATGAGCACCTGTATACATCTTAGGTGATCCAACTGACACTAGTGGCTTGTGAGACCGGCCACCGCCCCTCGTCGGGGTCTCGACTGTATACACTAGTCTACTCTGGAGTATCGATGCCCTGTCTCGAAACTCACACGACTAGGGACCATTTAAGGATATGCTTATAGACCCCAGCTCCCACTTATATGATCGCCCTCATACTGCTGGTGGTCAAGCAAGAATCCTAGGGGCTCTACCAACGTGTAATAGCGACTTGTCAGGTCACCTAAAGCAGTACACGATGATAAAGGTAAACCAGATAGCATACTATCATCTCGAGTAAGACTGTCCTACCGGGATAGGTCCTCCCTCAATCACCGCAATCACGTGCCTGTGATCCAATAATTGACTCTGAGGGCACTATCTCCAACAGTATCCTCCGGATATCCGCCGAGCCAACTGTCACCGATTGGTAGTGCTCCCCTGCCGGGCTCAACGTCTCTCTATACGATCTTCTTATCCCGAAGTACCGCACCGGGTCCACCGTATACCCGCAGATGGTGCTTCCTCTCTCCTCGAATCGGGTATACATATAGCTCAGAACCGAGAAATCTCATGGTGGACGCCACATATCATATCACGAGAAACCGCATTTTTCTTTTAAAATGATCATAAGTTTTCAAAATCCACATGCGGTTTCCCAAATTCAGAAATCTCATGAAAACCGAAATCTCATAATCATGAGCTAATAATAAAACAATAAATACCGGCATAGAGCCAATATACAGTGCATAACCAGAATGTATATATAAATGCATGCGGCATTTAAATAAGAAATGCAATATCTAAACTAGCATGTAAGATCATGAATGCTAAACAATACTACAAAGTTACAAATTATCAGGTTGTACGAGTGAAGTAACGGTTTCGAATGTGTACATGGCATGGCAATTAGCGATGATGATGTGTGTGAGCCGGTAAGTAAGTGTACGTGCAACATACGTATCATCGATAAAGGTGCGTGTATCCTAGCAGACGAGGCCGTAAGCTAATGGAAACACATGTATATATACAATGCAATGAGAATAATATGAACATAGCAGAAAAGTAAACAGTGAACGCAACAAGATAAAATATACATCTATATACGAGCCATACAGTTATCGTATTTAAAATAGCACGAATTGTTGTTTTTAGAAAAGTACGGGCTACGATGTTTTTGAGAAAAAAAATACCTTTTGAAAATCCGTAGCGTCTATCGGGTTGTCCTTTGAAAATACATACGATTCGTTAGTTTTGAAAATATGTATGACTCTAATATTATATTCTAATATCTACTTAAGTAATTAAAAGACTAAACTAAAAACCTAGTAAAAAATGATTAGAAATCTATAACATTTCCGAGTCGATATATCTATCGATCGGCGATCTAGCCTTATAGCGTCACGTACGGTATAGTCCATTGTACGACATTCTCTAGTCAAGAGTACGGATCAATCATCATCCGTCGTACGATATCCTCGAATCAAGAATACGGGTCAATCATCATATATATCATGCCTCGTACGGTATCATCCATCATACGATATCATAATCAAGGGTACGGATCTAAGGTCACGTACATTCTATTATCTCATCAAGTCACATGTTCTTGCGTGTTATGCGTATATTGCCCAATGATCCTTTAATATATCATATCATAACATGGTGTTTTGGTCTCAAATCATCTATCATGACCTCATGACATCATGTCCGATCATATCGACTCATATCATTTTAGCATATCATATCCCCATCTTACACGTATATGTATATTATATATATATATATATATATCAACATATCCATATATATATATGCATATATACATATACACACATATCATACCAAGTGGGTGTGCGTGTGCGACAAAATAAAACCAACTGCCCACGATTAAGAGGAAAATAACGCTAAGGGTAAATCTTCCTACGAGTACGCTTAATCTAATTTATAGTCTTCTAGAACCCTACTTGCTAAGTATTCATATCTCACATCGACATAAATATATAAGTATATATAAGTATTCTAATCTACGGTTGCGAGGGTGTTATACGCCATCCACCCGACTTCCACCATAGATATACATCTACTTACCTACTATCCTTGCTTATCCAGAGTCGATGAACGTCTTGCTCTCCCTTGTCATTCCGAAGTCAACACGAAGATACCTACAGTTTAACGCACGTCGTATCGTAAACAAGAATCGAATACGAAAAATGATATAGCATACGAAGTGTATATAGGTTAGAATCTATGGTCCACGCATATAAGAACAACCAAATATCTCTCGACGTTGACGTACGAACGTCAAACGACCGAGTTAAAACTCAAATACCAAAACTCAAGTCAATAAAAATCATAAAATGAAAACCGCAACTTGGGAAAACACTTCCAGATTTTACCCTGGGTTGAATTAAGACATTTTGCATATAGAGTTGACCTAATTACTAGATAAAGAAATCATGGACCAAGCACGAAGCCTAAACTTCATGCCCAATCCGCAAATTGCATCCATAAAGCATTTATTTGCGGCAAAAAAGTAGAGTTGGGGTCTCGGGTCTCTAGGGTAAGCTCCTAATCACCTGCACATCTCTCTGTGATCGCTAAATATTTTTCATAGTCTCCGGGTTATAGCAGATCCTAATATCTCATCACATTTTCCACAAAACCCGATATCGGAAATTTCCAAGTTCATGATTTGGGACTTCTAAACTCAGTTTGGTCCAGAATTCTAACACTAGAAGAGTTGTGGTCACTAACTAAACCTCAAATACACCTCCATAATTCAAAACAACTCCTAAATCTCAACTTAGAATTTTCCAAGATTACTAAACTATACTAGTTTAACTCTAAACTACTATAGGAGGTTAGGAAAACTAATAATTTAACTAAAAGTGTATGAATTATCTCTTGGAAGCAACTCAAGAAATTTCTAAGATAGTCAAAGTGTTCAAAATCTCAACTTGATCCTACCATGGGGTTTGTGTTGAGGTGATGAGCAATTTTTATGAACGCTTTGGGTGGTTTTGGTGAGATTTTGGGGATGTTTTGGTGGTGGAAGTGAGATGGAGAAGGTGGAGAATGAAGAGATGAAGGAGTTGATGATGAAAAATGGATCAGATAAGAAGGAGAAGGGTGAAGGGCTCACCCTCTCTCTCACCTATACCTCATGATCTCCGTTGTCCCCTCTCAAAATATCCTTTTCTTTTCTTCTCATTTTCAATTTTTTTTAAAAAGAAACAAACCATTTGCAAATAAAAGAAGCCATGGTTCAATATATATAAGTAATTGTTACAATATGACATGTTGCATGTCATGATGTATGAACATGATTAATACCTAATTAGTAAAAGATTAATCAAGTTTAGCATTAAACTTGCATATAAATAATTGCATAATTATTTATAAAATGTTCAAATCAAATAATTACTTTCAAAATCAATAACCCATATAAATTTCCAAATATTTTCTAAACTATATATATAATCATGCCATATCATTAAAACCAATTTCTATACTTTTTATAATATTCATAAAATTTATTATTTTGATTATTTTAATTCCAAAAATAATTTTTTTTCTGAAATGTTACAATCTTCATCTTTTAAATAAATTCTGGCCCCGAATTTAAATTTAAACCCGCCAAATACTAAAACATTTTCGCAAAATAATCAAGTCGTCGGAGCTCCGAAATCATGAATACATAAGATATATCATAGTGAAACGCATGCGCATGAAAACGAGTGCAAAACTCAAAATCGAAACTCCGTTAAGCGTCACGCCATCATGAGAGTTAATGCGAAAATACAAATTCCTAAGTCCACTATTAAAATCAACATAATATAATTAAGACTATAACATATATATATAGTATGCATCGTTGTAAAATCGTTTAAACAACTGTATAAAAGTGCATGCAAAATCTCTTTTCAAATCGCTGTGCGATGCGTATATTACGGCACAAGTAGCGGACATTCATTTTGTAAAGAAATAGCTACATAACTATATATGTTTTACTTAAGATACACGTCCCGCCCTTTTTTTTTGAAAATGAGTTGGAAGGGTCTTCCTTGTAAATTTTCGTGTCAATGGACACGTAAGAAAATATTGAGCCTATAGCTCCTTTTGAAAATCCCCTCGGTAAATATCGATGCATGCAAAAATACTCAGGTGCTGTTCTCAGACCAGTCCTGCCCGGTTACTATATAATATAGCATATGTCATGAAAACATGATGCTCAAAAGGAAATCAATCTCAAATAGAAAATATAAAAATGCCACGTGCGTTTGGTACGCACGGAAATCGAAATCAATACAGGTGTCACGAAAGTGCACAGAAACAAAACTAAGTGCAACGGGTGTGCATGAAAGTATCTGTCAAGTGCAACGGGTGTGCATGCCAACAATATCAAGTGCATCTAATATGCAAGAAGAATCTTGATTAAGTGCATCTGGTGTGCACAAAATCAAATTTAGTGCGCTAAGTGTGCGCAAGAATCTCGATCAAGTGCACAGGGTGCACAAAAATATAAATCCAGTGCACTAGGGTGCACGAAAATGAATATTGAGTATCAAAATCGAAATCAACAGTATATGATATACACCAAATCAAAATCATGTATACCACGACATATGAACTCGTAAACGCGTGCAACTACTGGCACAAAAACCCATATCAAATACTGAAAGCGTGTGTAAACTACACCGAATGCATAAGTCAAAATCGTGAGCATACTATATACATGAAATCAAAATCAAATATCTAGGAGTGCGTAAAATCAAAATCGAGTGCAAATGGGTATGCACGAAAACGAAATCAGTACAGCTGATACATAAAAATACAAATCAAGTGCAACTGTGGTGTACATAGGAAATATCAATCATAAAACAATCGTCAAAATACCGGGATCAAAACGATAAAAACGTGATATCCGAATCACCAAGGTGTAATTCATTTTGACTGACGTTGAGGTACACCTCCTTCAATGTCGAAAAGTGCCGGTGCGCCCTGTTGGATATAGTGCCCTCTAAGTCAATTATTGGATCGCAGGTACGTGATTGCAATGATTAAGGGAGGACTTATACCGACATGACTGTCTTACTCGAGATGATAGTATGCTATCTGGTTTGTCTTTATCATCGTATAAATACTTTAGTTCTCTATTGCGTGTTGATAGAGCCCATAGGATTCTTGCTTGACTGCCAGCAGTATGATGGCGATCATATACGTGGGAGCTGGGGTCTGTAAGCACATCCTTAAAGTGTCCCTAGTCGTGGGAGTTTTGAGACAGGGCATCGATACTCCAGAGTAGACTAGTGTATACAGTCGAGACCCCGACGAGGGGCGGTGGCCGGTCTCACAAGCCACTGGTGTCAGTTGGATCACCTAAAATGTCTACAGGTGCTCATTAGGTTATGAGTACACCGGACATGACTCGCCGGGAACATGCTAGTTGGTATTATACATATCATCAGATAGCAGTTCCCTGGTGACATGTGTACAGGTTAGTTTGTCGACCTGAGATCGTCATTTTTCTCGTGTGAGTTCGCACTGTGCTTTGATTTCTACCCTACCACGGCTTAAAGGAGTCGTGCAAACAGGTATTTTTTGGGTACAATCTCGAGCCACATGGAGGAAGTGAGTGGATCGTCGGGGATTCGTCTCTCCCGGTATTAGGGGTTGATGTCGCACAGTGCACGGGTGCCCATCACTAGAAATTCTCGGCGGAGGTAGTGGAGAATTTCTGATTTGGATCAGTAGTTTCTCAGGTGGTGATGGGCTTCATGCCGACACGATTTATCGCGTTATTAGGGGTCTGACTTTATCCACCCCCTAGACTCGATATGCGATACTCTTTAGACGAACGGACTAGACTGTACGGATATTGTCACTGTCAGGCTCAGTAGGGTTTATGGATGAGTTCGCTCGTCAGCTTCCCTTCCAATCAATACATAGGCAACCGTTACGTACAGCTTGTACCTCTGACGTGCTAGAGGTTATACCCAGTGCCAGTGTGTTGATGAGTCATTAGAGTCCCCCACAGACCGTTTCCCAAGTTCGGGCGAAACGTTGTAGAGGTCGTATGATTTTATGGCAGGGTTCGGAAAATGCACGTGCGTTTTCGCACGTGTCATTTTTCGGGCAGATAATACTGGTCGGATTTGGTTTAAGCCGGATCCGAGTATTATACTGTGTAGATATAATATCTTTGTCTCAGATGCATTTGTATTCGGTCGTAATATAAATGCGGGTATGTTTATACCATTACGGGGTTATCCTGAAATTCGTTTCAGGATTACTTTTGGAAGTTGCCAGTTTCCAGTTTTCTATTGCCCGTCTTTAACATTCGGTTAAAGACGGATTTATCTTTTCTTGAGATGAGTGTGGAATCTTCTAGATGATGACTAGGATGATGAGGTGGCTTGTGACTCATTTGTTCATTAATGGTGCATTTATTAGATGATGACTAAGGGTTATGAATCATAGTTTCATTAAATGTGTTCATACAAGGTGTTATGTGACTCATCCTCTTCATTGATCTTATGGTCACTCTCCCCCCTCCTACACTCACCTCTCCCCTCTTCAAATAGGCCGGCCCCTCTCTTGAAAGAGGAGTGGTTGTTCATTTGAGAAAAGATTATAGTTTTGGTGTATGGAAATTTCATAGCTCCATTTTTTTCATCACCCGATTCAAATGGCAACTTCATTAACCGTTCGTCCATAGCTTTGGACGTAACGAGACAAAGTGTTCTACTCTTTCTCTACATCAATCTTGGTCATCTCTTTTAGCAAACTTGATGATCGAGTTGCCTCGGTTCAGAGGCGGGAGCCCGTTTAAAGATCCGTCGACGTGGTGCTACCTGGACGAGAAGACTGGAGATTCAGGAGATCGGAGCAGCCGCAACAAGCGTGGGATGATGGTTGAAGACCGAAGGACTCGGATCGTTCGGTATAACATTTCTACCCACTTTGTAGTTTGTTATGTTAGTGTTTATGCCCTAGAAGGCCATTACTGTATCATACTAGCTTGTATATTACTTAATGGAAGCTTGGGATATTCACATGTATATAACAGTCTTGCTAAACATGGTAGTATGCTACTTGGTTTTTCTATCTTAATATGTGAGTGTACGTATTGATAGAGCTCTTAGGATCTTGCTTGTCTACCAGCGTTGTGATGGCAGTCACACTAGTGGGGGCTGGGTAGTCTACAAGCACATCCTTATTAAGGTCCCTGGTCGTTGGATTATCGAGACAGAGCATCGATACTCCGGAGTAGACTGGTGTGTACGCTTCTCATCCCAGTTGGGGAGATGGTCTGTCCCACAGCCGTCAGTACGTCGTACTGGAGATAGTATACAGGTGCTCGTTAGGTTACGGGTACACCGGACAGGACTCACAGGGGACTGTTGGTTGGTTTGATACCAGTCGTCAGTGAACAGTTCCCAGGTGACATGAGTACAGCGTAGTCCGCAGACTTGACACTGCTACTTCGCCTCGAGTGTGTCCCACTGTTCTTAGATTGCTACCCTACCACGGCTCAAAGGAGTCGTGCAAACAGGTAGCAGTTGGGTGCAGTCCCGAGCACTTGGAGGCAGTGGCGGTTAGACAGGATTCGTCCCTCCCGGTATTGGGAGTAGATATCGTGCTGTGTCAGAGAGCCATTACGCAAAGTCCCTGGCCAGGGCAAGCGAGATTTGCTGGTAGGTTCCAGTAGTTTCTCAGGGTGTAATGGGCTTCACTCCGACACGACTTATACCGCTATTAGGGGACTGACGCTTGCCGCCCCCCTAGGCCCGATATGCGATAGTCTTGGACGAACGGACCGGACTGTATGGAGATTGTCACATCAGACTCAGTAGGAATTCGGATGGGTTTACTCATCGGCCTTCTTATCGACAACTACCTGGGGACCGTTACGTACAGCTAGTGCCGCTTGCGGTCTGTGGTTAAATCCACTGCCAGCGTAGTAGTCGAGTCTCTAGAGTCCCACACAGAGAGTTTCCTACTCCAGGCGAAACGATATAGAGGTTGCATGGTTTTGCGACAAATGGTTCGGACGCATACGTGCGTTTACACGCGTACGACTTTCGGACAGTTTTTACCAGTCGGCTTTGGTTTAAGCCAGTTACTGGTATCTGGTTATTGGATTTTTTACAGTCTAAAGTTTTTCCGTATTTTTGCGGATTGGAGGGGCGTTCTCGTAATTGTACGAGAAGCTTCTAGAAGATGTGACTAAGGAGGTTTCTTTTGGATAAGAAAGTGAGTCATGGTGGTGATTCATTCATTTCATTAATGCACATTTATTGCTTAATGACTCATGCTAATGAATCACCACTAGATATTTTATGAAGCATGCTTATTCATTTCTTTTATTCATTATTGATAAATAAGAATGCTTCATAATATTATGATACACTCTCTCTCTTCTATCATTATCTTATCTCATATTCTCTCTCCTCAAGCTCTCATCTTCAAGTGACTAATCCTTAATCCTCATGTGTTGAGATCAAAGGTTTAGTTAGACTTAAGCATCCATAACCATCACTCTATCTCATCCTTTCATCTTTGATTAGCAATCAAAGTTGATTAGTTACCTCAAGTGAGAGGTGTAGCTTGGTGTTTTGCTCTCGGGTGGATCGTCTACTACCTAGAGAAGGTCGAGGAGAACAAAGGAGGACACAAAGACGAAGGACTAGTTTCGATCGGTATAATCCCTTAACACTATAGTTTAGTATAGCTATGTGTTTGGTTATTATTTGTTTAGCTTCGATTTAAGCGGTTAGTCGATGTTCGTTCCTTAAACTTGATCGTTTTTGTAAAATCCGCCTCCCCACAAGTACTGGGGTGTACTACATCGACTTACAGTGGTATCAGAGCCTCGCTAAACAATAAATAACTTAATTGCAAATTTGTACGAATTTCGAACGGAAAAACAAAGCCGCAAAACCCTAATTCTGCCAAGTTTCTGTCGAAGTTAAAATGAAGTCCTAAAATTTTTCAGGTGTGTTCAGAGAGCTTGACATGACCACAGGAGAACACCTAAGAAATTCGAGCCAATGATTCGACTAAAGCGCCGCGGAAGGGCGGCGGATCCCACCGATCCGCCGCGCTTCCGCGGCCGAGTTGCCGAGTCATGGGCTCATCTTTCATGGGTGGGTCCTCTCTGGTGTTTGGGGTTTTCTGGAATATTTAATTATTGCTCAGGTTACTGTTTAACAGAGCAGATTTTGGAGCAATATTGATGTTGTTTATTCGATCGAATTGTACAGTATTTGCATATTGGATTATATCTGTGATTGTTTAATGTGTTCGTAAACCTTCCCCAACTGCTAGTATGTCGGTTGGCAGGGGGTTGCACATTTCTGAAATGGTTATATCTGTTTGTGCATATAAACTGTATTGGACTGTTGTGGTGTATAGCCGGGGTTCGCAATGGGTTATTGATTAATTCATTTATTGTAAATGTAATTTGTTGTAATATTATTTTCGCGGGGCACTTCCAGGTTGCGGTTGTAGCCACCGTTGTATTATTTCATTTTACTGTTTTTGCTCCTAGGACTGACCCAAGGTGGGGTACACAGACTGCCGGGTGGGTAGTTTGCTGTACCCGTAGGGGTCGAGGGTGGGGTAACGGCTATTCATCACAACTGTGTAATCTGTCTTTTCTTGCAGGCTCAAAAGAAATACAGATTGCATGCAAATCCAATATTGTTTATCTGTGTTCTGGAATGAATATCATTACGTCAGACGAATGTAAAATATCTATATTTATGATAGCTATTTAGACGCCACTTATGTTTTACACCCGCGCTAGCCCAGCCCCCGCTCTGTCGTTAGTTAAGTAACCTAACGGGTGATGACGGGACCCCGTGGCGAATGCGGATGGCATAAGAGGACGTTGTATTTTCGTTGTTTTCTGCAATGATAGGTTAATGATGGGACGCATTATCTATAATGCAAAGTAAAACAAACCAAAGTTTAAACCGTTGGAACAATTTAAAAGAAACCACTCGGTTATTTTTAAAACAGATATTTTTAAATGCGGAGCTTTAACCACTCCTTTTAAAAGCTATCAGGTTCCTTCGGTTATATCAAGTTCACTACGTTCACGGTTTCGCCAAAACCAGTCGTAGCCCTCCGTCATTTCATTTGGGTATTCAGTAGTATTCAAGCTATGCATTTTGGCCAAAGTCAAGGCATAGTGTTTGGTAGCTACTGGGTTTTCATTTGTTGCATAAGATAGATGAGTTGGTTTGGGACAGTCGTATTACCATTTGACCAAAGTCAGGGGTATATACGGATGGGTTCAAATTGACAAGATAATGACGGGTAGAACTTGACATGTGACTTATGACATTTTGACCAAAGCCAAGGTCATAAGAGCATGGGGCAAAAACTTATATCGGGAATTTCTAAAGAAACTGAAATTTGCAAAGAGATGCATACCATTTTGAGTTTGATGAATGTTGGTAGCATTCCTACAACATTATCAGACGATGATATTTGGATCCCGATCCTACTGTGAGTATATGCTACTTATCAGGATATTCGTCGCTTAACGATCAATGCTATAAACCTAGTAGGTGTCCAGAAAAGTGTCAGCGGGGTTACGCCCCCAGAGAAAAGAGGTTATTTAATTAAGGAACTTCGCGAAAGCGTTGGAAAACCTCCCTCGAAGTACCGACACCAGCCTGGCTGAACGGTTAAGCAAGTATTGTACGGTGAGAATAGTCTTGGCTAATTCTTCTTTTATGGTTTGAGGAAGGATTCGAGAAACAGTGAGAGCCATCCAGTTTAGATAAACTAAAAACCACTCTAAACTTGCAAGAGCATCATGCTAAAGAGTTTTCTTCTCTCTCTCCTAATTGCAGCGACCCTGAAAATGACTGGACTTAAGTTACTTTTAGAGAAAAATATACTGACAGGGCCAAACTATAAAGATTGGCTGCGGAATGTCAAGATGGCTTTGACCTATGACAAAATGGGGTACGTCCTCACCGCTACAGCACCTGCTGTCCTTGGTCCAAAATCCAGCAATGCGGATAAGGAAATCCGCAAAACCTGGGATTTAGATTGCGCGAGAGCCAAGTGCATCATGCTTGCCTCGATGAACAATGAACATCAGAGGAGGCACGAGGATATGTCCCTAGATGGCATATTTCTCCATACAAAGGAACTTTATGGAGAGCAATCTCGTATAGCAAGATACGAGACCTCTAAGAAATTGTTTCGAGCGAGGTTGGCTGTCGGGTCATCAGTAGGTGAACATGTCCTACAGATGATTGGCTACATAGAAGAGCTCGCAGACCTTGGGACGACTTTGGATAATGAGCTCTATACAGACCTTGTTCTCCAGTCCCTTCCTCCCACCTACGCCCAGTTTATCCTCAACTTCAATCTTCAAGGAAAAGAAGTTGAACTTGCGGAACTCCTGAACATGTTAAGGAGTGCGGAGGGCACCTTGCAGAAGGCAAGGGAAACACCCGCTATGTTTGTTGGCGGTTCATCTTCTTCCGGGTCCAAGGCTAGAGCCAAAGGAAGGAAGAAGAAGGCCGCACCCAGACCTAGAGGAGGTGTTAGTAAGGTGGGAAAGAAGGGAAAGAAAAAGTTTACAGCACCGGTAGTTGGCCTGGATGAGTGCTTCCATTGTCACAGGAAAGGGCACTGGAAGAAGGATTGCAAGGCGTGGAACGCCAAGAACCAGGAACCGAAGCAAGCTGTGGCTTCGACTTCAGGTGTGTTTGTAATTGAGAATTGTCTGTCGATCAACTCTACTTCCTGGGTATTGGATACCGGATCAGGATCTCATATTTGCAATTCATTGCAGGCACTGAGAAACCGTAGAGTGCTGAAGGAAGGTGATATGATCCTCAGGGTTGCTAACGGAGCTAGCGTGGGAGCTGCGTCCGTCGGGGATTATCACCTAGGATTGACGAGTGGACACATTTTGGTTTTACATAACTGTTATTTTGTACCCAGCTTAACGTGTAATATCATATCAGTTTCCTTGTTATCAAATAAAGGTTATGATTTCACGTTTGTAAGAGATGTTGTCAACATCCACCTTAATCATGGTTTGATTGGGTTCGGTACTCTAAATAACGGCATATATGTGTTAAACCAACTCCAAATTTTCAATGTCCAGAACACACTAAAAAGAAAGTCTCCAGATTTAAATAAAGCTTTCTTATGGCATTGTAGACTGGGTCACATCAATGAGAGAAGGTTGACTAAGTTGCATAGAGAAGGATATTTGGACATGTTCGAATATCAAACTTATGACACTTGTCAATCTTGTCTCAAAGGAAAGATGACAAAGACTCCATTCACTGGACAAGGAGTAAGAGCGAGCGAGCTCTTAGGACTCATACACAGTGATGTATGCGGTCCAATGTCTACACATGCGAGAGATGGTTTTTCCTATTTCATTACTTTCACGGATGATTACTCAAGATACGGATTCATTTATCTGATGAAACATAAATCCGAGGCTTTTGAGAAATTCCAAGAGTATAAGAATGAAGTAGAAAACCAAACCGGCAAAAGTTTAAAGACACTTAGATCTGATCGAGGTGGAGAATACTTAAGTGCCGAGTTCCTAGGTTACCTAAAAGAGAAAGGAATTCTCTCTCAGCTTACTCCTCCGTACACTCCACAGCATAACGGTGTATCGGAGAGACGGAATCGAACCCTATTGGATATTGTTAGTGTTTATGCCCTAGAAGGCCATTACTGTATCATACTAGCTTGTATATTACTTAATGGAAGCTTGGGATATTCACATGTATATAACAGTCTTGCTAAACATGGTAGTATGCTACTTGGTTTTTCTATCTTAATATGTGAGTATACGTATTGATAGAGCTCTTAGGATCTTGCTTGTCTACCAGCGTTGTGATGGCAGTCACACTAGTGGAGGCTGGGTAGTCTACAAGCACATCCTTATTCAGGTCCCTGGTCGTTGGATTATCGAGACAGAGCATCGATACTCCGGAGTAGACTAGTGTGTACGCTTCTCATCCCAGTTGGGGAGATGGTCTGTCCCACAGCCATCAGTACGTCGTACTGGAGATAGTATACAGGTGCTCGTTAGGTTACGGGTACACCGGACAGGACTCACAGGGAACTGTTGGTTGGTTTGATACCAGTCGTCAGTAAACAGTTCCCAGGTGACATGAGTACAGCGTAGTCCGCAGACTTGATACTGCTACTTCGCCTCGAGTGTGTCCCACTGTTCTTAGATTGCTACCCTACCACGGCTCAAAGGAGTCGTGCAAACAGGTGGCAGTTGGGTGCAGTCCCGAGCACTTGGAGGCAGTGGCGGTTAGACAGGATTTGTCCCTCCCGGTATTGGGAGTAGATATCGTGCTGTGTCAGAGAGCCATTACGCAAAGTCCCTGGCCAGGGCAAGCGAGATTTGCTGGTAGGTTCCAGCAGTTTCTCAGGGTGTAATGGGCTTCACTCCGACACGACTTATACCGCTATTAGGGGACTGACGCTTGCCGCCCCCCTAGGCCCGATATGCGATAGTCATGGACGAACGGACCGGACTGTATGGAGATTGTCACATCAGACTCAGTAGGAGTTCGGATGGGTTTACTCATCGGCCTTCTTATCGACAACTACCTGGGGACCGTTACGTACAGCTAGTGCCGCTTGCGGTCTGTGGTTAAACCCACTGCCAGCGTAGTAGTCGAGTCTCTAGAGTCCCACACAGAGAGTTTCCTACTCCAGGCGAAACGATATAGAGGTTGCATGGTTTTGCGACAAAGGGTTCGGACGCATACGTGCGTTTACGCGCGTACGACTTTCGAACAGTTTTTACCAGTCGGCTTTGGTTTAAGCCAGTTACTGGTATCCGGTTATTGGATTTATACAGTCTAAAGTTTTTCCGTATTTTTACGGATCGGAGGGGCGTTCTCGTAATTACTCGAGAAGCTTCTAGAAGATGTGACTAAGGAGGTTTCTTTTGGATAAGAGAGTGAGTCATGGTGGTGATTCATTCACTTCATTAATGCACATTTATTGCTTAATGACTCATGCTAATGAATCACCACTAGATATTTCATAAAGCATGCTTATTCATTTCTTTTATTCATTTGTTGAAAATAAGAATGCTTCATAATATTATGATACACTCTCTCTCTTCTCTCATTATCTTATCACACATTCTCTCTCCTCAAGCTCTCATCTTCAAACCCTAATCCTTAATCCTCATGTGTTGAGATCAAAGGATTAGTTAGACTAAACAATCCATAACCTTCACTCTATATCATCCTCTCATCTTTGATTAGCAATCAAAGTTGATTAGTTACCTCAAGTTAGAGGTTTAGCTTGGAGTTTCGCTCTCGGGTGGATCGTCTACTACCTAGAGAAGGTCGAGGAGAACAAAGGAGGACGTAAAGACGAAGGACTAGTTTCGATCGGTATAATCCCTTAACACTATAGTTTAGTTTAGCTATGTGTTTGGTTATTATTTTGTTTAGCTTCGATTTAAGCGGTTAGTCGATGTTCGTTCCTTAAACTTGATCGTTTTTGTAAAATCCGCCTCCCCACAAGTACTGGGGTGTACTACATCGACTTACAGTGGTATCAGAGCCTCGCTAAACAATAAATAACTTAATCGTAAATTTGTACGAATTTCGAACGAAAAAACGAAGCCGGAAAACCCTAATTCTGTTTTGTTTCTGTCGAACTTAAAATGAAGTCCTAAAATTTTTCAGGTGTGTTCAGAGAGCTTGACATGACCACAGGAGAACACCCAAGAAATTCGAGCCCATGATTCGACTAAAGCGCCGCGGAAGGGCGGCGGATCCCACCGATCCGCCGCGCTTCCGCGGCCGAGTTGCCGAGTCATGAGCTCATTTTTCATGGGTGGGTCCCCTGTGATATTTGGGGTTTTCTGGAATATTTAATTATTGCTCAGGTTACTGTTTAACAGAGCAGATTTTGGAGCAATATTGATGTTGTTTATTCGATCGAATTGTACAGTATTTGCGTATTGGATTATATCTGTGATTGTTTAATGTGTTCGTAAACCTTCCCCAACTGCTAGTATGTCGGTTGGCAGGGGGTTGCACATTTCTGAAATGGTTATATCTGTTTGTGCATATAAACTGTATTGGACTGTTGTGGTGTATAGCCGGGGTTAGCAATGGGTTATTGATTAATTCATTTGTTGTAAATGTAATTTGTTGTAATATTATTTTCGCGGGGCACTTCCAGGTTGCGGTTGTAGCCACCGTTGTATTATTTCATTTTACTGTTTTTGCTTCTAGGACTGACCCAAGGTGGGGTACACAGACTGCCGGGTGGGTAGTTTGCCGTACCCGTAGGGGTCGAGGGTGGGGTAAACGGCTATTCATCACAACTGTGTAATCTGTCTTTTCTTGCAGGCTCAAAAGAAATACAGATTGCTTGCAAATCCAATATTGTTTATCTGTGTTCTGGAATGAATATCATTGCGTCAGACGAATGTAAAATATCTATATTTATTATAGCTATTTAGACGTCACTTATGTTTTACACCCGCGCTAGCCCAGCCCCCGCTCTGTCGTTAGTTAAGTAACCTAACGAGTGATGACGGGACCCCGTGGCGAATGCGGATGGCATAAGAGGACGTTATATTTTCGTTGTTTTCTGCAATGATAGGTTAATGATGGGACGCATTATCTATAATGCAAAGTAAAACAAACCAAAGTTTAAATCGTTGGAACAATTTAAAAGAAACCACTCGGTTATTTTTTAAAACAGATATTTTTAAATGCGGAGTCTTAACCACTCCTTTTAAAAGCTATCAGGTTCCTTCGGTTATATCAAGTTCACTACGTTCACGGTTTCGCCAAAACCATTCGTAGCCCTCCGTCATTTCATCTGGGTATTCAGTAGTATTCAAGCTATGTATTTTGACCTAACGCCAAGGCATAGTGTTTGGTAGCTGCTGGATATTCATTTGTTGCATAGATAGATGAGTTAGTTTGGGACAGTCGTATTATCATTTTGGCCGAACGTCAAGGATATATACGGATGGGTTCAAACTGACAGGATAATGATGGGTAGAACTTGACATGTGACTTATGACATTTTGACCTAACGCCAAGGTCATAAGAGCATGGGGCAAAAACTTATATCGGGAATTTCTAAAGAAACTGAAATTTGCAAAGAGATGCATACCATTTGGAGTTTGATGAATGTTGGTAGGATTCCTTCAACATTATCATACGATGATATTTGGATCCCGATCCTACTGTGAGTATATGCTACTTATCAGGATATTCGTCGCTTAACGATCAATGCTATAAACCTAGTAGGTGTCCAGAAAAGTGTCAGCGGGGTTACGCCCCCAGAGAAAAGAGGTTATTTAATTAAGGAACTTCGCGAAAGCGTTGGAAAACCTCCCTCAAAGTATCGACACCGGCCTGGCTGAACGGTTAAGCAAGTATTGTACGGTGAGAATAGTCTTGGCTAATTCTTCTTTTATGGTTTGAGGAAGGATTCGAGAAACAGTGGGAGCCATCCAGTTTAGATAAACTAAAAACCATTCTAAACTTGCAAGAGCATCATGCTAAAGAGTTTTCTTCTCTCTCTCCTAATTGCAGCGACCCTGAAAATGACTGGACTTAAGTTACTTTTAGAGAAAAATATACTGACGGGGCCAAACTATAAAGATTGGCTGCGGAATGTCAAGATGGCTTTGACCTATGACAAACTGGGGTACGTCCTCACCGCTACAGCACCTGCTGTCCTTGGTCCCAAATCCAGCAATGCGGATAAGGAAATCCGCAAAACCTGGGATTTAGATTGCGCGAGAGCCAAGTGCATCGTGCTTGCCTCGATGAACAATGAACATCAGAGGAGGCACGAGGATATGTCCCTAGATGGCATATTTCTCCATACAAAGGAACTTTATGGAGAGCAATCTCGTATAGCAAGATACGAGACCTCTAAGAAACTGTTTCGAGCGAGGTTGGCTGTCGGGTCATCAGTAGGTGAACATGTCCTACAGATGATCGGCTATATTGAAGAGCTCGCGGACCTTGGGACGACTTTGGATAATGAGCTCTATACAGACCTTGTTCTCCAGTCCCTTCCTCCCACCTACGCCCAATTTATCCTCAACTTCAATCTTCAAGGAAAAGAAGTTGAACTTGCGGAACTCCTGAACATGTTAAGGAGTGCAGAGGGCACCTTGCAGAAGGCAAGGGAAACACCCGCTATGTTTGTTGGCGGTTCATCTTCTTCAGGGTCCAAGGCTAGGGCCAAAGGAAGGAAGAAGAAGGCCGCACCCAGACCTAGAGGAGGTGTTAGTAAGGTGGGAAAGAAGGGAAAGAAAAAGTTTACAGCACCGGTAGTTGGCCTGGATGAGTGCTTCCATTATCACAGGAAAGGGCACTGGAAGAAGGATTGCAAGGCGTGGAACGCCAAGAACCAGGAACCGAAGCAAGCTGTGGCTTCGACTTCAGGTGTGTTTGTAATTGAGAATTGTCTGTCGATCAACTCTACTTCCTGGGTATTGGATACCGGATCAGGATCTCATATTTGCAATTCATTGCAGGCACTGAGAAACCGTAGAGTGCTGAAGGAAGGTGATATGATCCTCAGGGTTGCTAACGGAGCTAGCGTGGGAGCTGCGTCCGTCGGGGATTATCACCTAGGATTGACGAGTGGACACATTTTGGTTTTACATAACTGTTATTTTGTACCCAGCTTAACGTGTAATATCATATCAGTTTCCTTGTTATCAAATAAAGGTTATGATTTCACGTTTGTAAGAGATGTTGTCAACATCCACCTTAATCATGGTTTGATTGGGTCCGGTACTCTAAATAACGGCATATATGTGTTAAACCAACTCCAAATTTTCAATGTCCAGAACACACTAAAAAGAAAGTCTCCAGATTTAAATAAAGCTTTCTTATGGCATTGTAGACTGGGTCACATCAATGAGAGAAGGTTGAGTAAGTTGCATAGAGAAGGATATTTGGACACGTTCGAATATCAAACTTATGACACTTGTCAATCTTGTCTCAAAGGAAAGATGACAAAGACTCCATTCACTGGACAAGGAGTAAGAGCGAGCGAGCTCTTAGGACTCATACACAATGATGTATGCGGTCCAATGTCTACACATGCGAGAGGTGGTTTTTCCTATTTCATTACTTTCACGGATGATTACTCAAGATACGGATTCATTTATCTGATGAAACATAAATCCGAGGCTTTTGAGAAATTCCAAGAGTATAAGAATGAAGTAGAAAACCAAACCGGCAAAAGTATAAAGACACTTAGATCTGATCGAGGTGGAGAATACTTGAGTGCCGAGTTCCAAGGTTACCTAAAAGAGAAAGGAATTCTCTCTCAGCTTACTCCTCTGTACACTCCACAGCATAATGGTGTATCGGAGAGACGGAATCGAACCCTATTGGATATGGTACGATCCATGATGAGTAATGCTGAGTTACCGCGATCTTTCTGGGGACATGCGCTAGAATCAGCGGCATATCTTTTGAACATGGTACCTACCAAGACTGTGCCTACCACTCCATATCAGATGTGGAGTGGGAAGAAACCCCATCTACAGTATATAAAGATTTGGGGATGTCCAGCTTTTGTTAAAAAGCAGCATGTGGACAAGCTCGAGGCACGATCAGTAAAGTGTTTGTTTGTGGGATATCCAAAGCACTCCAGGGGATATCTATTCTATTACGCAGAGGAACAAAAGGTTTTTGTTTCTCGTAATGCCCATTTTCTAGAACATCAGTTTTTAGAAAAGGAATCAAGTGGGAGCGAAATAGAACTGGAAGAAATTCCAGAACCACAAACTGCTACTGAAAGTTTGGTAGAACCAGAGGTTCAAGAAGAACAGAACATTCCCGCACCCCTCCGCAGGAGTAGTAGGCCGTCTCGTCCGCCTGAGAGATACTACGGTTTTCTCATTGACGGGGATAGAGAGGATTGCATCATAGATGATGATGAACCTACTGACTTCCAGCAGGCCATCCAGAGCGGCGACTCGGTACGATGGCTAGATGCAATGCGGACCGAAATGGAGTCCATGTACACCAACAAAGTATGGACTTTGGACTTTGCTCCAGATGGGGTAAAACCCATAGGATGCAAATGGATCTTCAAGAAAAAGATTGGTGTAGATGGACAGGTGGAAACCTATAAGGCTAGACTTGTTGCAAAGGGTTTTCGTCAAAGACCTGGTTTGGACTATGACGAAACTTTTTCTCCAGTGGCTATGCTCAAATCCATTCGTGTCCTTCTTGCAATTGCTGCCTTCCATGATTATGAAATCTGGCAGATGGACGTAAAGACGGCTTTTCTGAATGGAAATTTAGAGGAGAGCGTCTATATGGATCAGCCAGAGGGTTTCAATCAGAGTGGGAGCAGCGGGAAAGTATGCAAGCTGCTTAAGTCTATTTATGGACTAAAGCAGGCATCGCGGAGTTGGAACATCTGTTTTGATGAGACAGTCAAAGAATATGACTTTATCAAAAATCCAGATGAACCGTGCATATATAGTAAAGTCGTGGCCAGAAGTGTCGTATTCTTCGTCTTGTACGTGGATGACATTCTATTGATAGGAAATGACATTCCTATGCTACAATCTGTCAAAGGATTCTTGTCACACAGGTTCTCCATGAAAGACCTGGGTGATGCCTCTTACATTCTGGGGATCCGGATCTATCGTGATAGATCCAAGAGGATGTTGGGACTTTCGCAGTCCAGGTATATCGACACTGTACTGAAAAGATTCAGTATGGAAGATTCTAAGCGCGGTAATCTACCGGCTTGTCACGGAATCACCCTCTCCAAAGAGATGTCTCCCAAGACTGATTTGGAAAGGGAACGCATGTCTATTATACCCTACGCTTCTGCGGTAGGCTCTATAATGTATGCGATGTTGTGTACCAGACCAGATGTAGCTTATGCACTGAGCGTGGTAAGCCGGTATCAGTCAGACCCAGGGGAGAAACACCGGATAGCAGTAAAGAACATTCTCAAGTACCTGAGGAGGACTAAGGAGATATTCTTGGTTTACGGCGGAAAAGACCTCAGGTTGGAGGCCTTTGCTGATTCCGGCTTCCAGAGTGATAAGGACGATTCCAAGTCCATGTCGGGTTATGTCTTTACCCTCAATGGAGGGGCGGTGTGCTGGAAGAGCTCCAAGCAGGACACCGTTGCTGACTCGACGATGGAAGCGGAGTATATAGCTGCTTGCGATGCCGCAAAAGAAGCAGTCTGGATGAAGAAGTTCCTAACAGAACTTCAGGTGGTTCCTACCATAGTTGATCCAATACCTCTGTATTGCGACAACAACGGAGCTATAGCTTTAGCGAAGGAACCAAGGTCCCATCAGAAGTCCAGACACATCTTGAGGCGGTATCACCTGATCAGGGAGATCATTGATCGTCAGGAGATCGAGGTTCGGAGAGTTGCTTCAGAAGAGAACATTGCTGATCCATTCACGAAGGCCCTTCCTCAGATTCAGTTCGAGAGGCTACTCGAGATCATTGGTCTACGATATGCCAGTACATGGCCCTAGTGCAAGTGGGAGATTGTTAGTGTTTATGCCCTAGAAGGCCATTACTGTATCATACTAGCTTGTATATTACTTAATGGAAGCTTGGGATATTCACATGTATATAACAGTCTTGCTAAACATGGTAGTATGCTACTTGGTTTTTCTATCTTAATATGTGAGTATACGTATTGATAGAGCTCTTAGGATCTTGCTTGTCTACCAGCGTTGTGATGGCAGTCACACTAGTGGGGGCTGGGTAGTCTACAAGCACATCCTTATTCAGGTCCCTGGTCGTTGGATTATCGAGACAGAGCATCGATACTCCGGAGTAGACTAGTGTGTACGCTTCTCATCCCAGTTGGGGAGATGGTCTGTCCCACAGCCATCAGTACGTCGTACTGGAGATAGTATACAGGTGCTCGTTAGGTTACGGGTACACCGGACAGGACTCACAGGGAACTGTTGGTTGGTTTGATACCAGTCGTCAGTAAACAGTTCCCAGGTGACATGAGTACAGCGTAGTCCGCAGACTTGATACTGCTACTTCGCCTCGAGTGTGTCCCACTGTTCTTAGATTGCTACCCTACCACGGCTCAAAGGAGTCGTGCAAACAGGTGGCAGTTGGGTGCAGTCCCGAGCACTTGGAGGCAGTGGCGGTTAGACAGGATTTGTCCCTCCCGGTATTGGGAGTAGATATCGTGCTGTGTCAGAGAGCCATTACGCAAAGTCCCTGGCCAGGGCAAGCGAGATTTGCTGGTAGGTTCCAGCAGTTTCTCAGGGTGTAATGGGCTTCACTCCGACACGACTTATACCGCTATTAGGGGACTGACGCTTGCCGCCCCCCTAGGCCCGATATGCGATAGTCATGGACGAACGGACCGGACTGTATGGAGATTGTCACATCAGACTCAGTAGGTGTTCGGATGGGTTTACTCATCGGCCTTCTTATCGACAACTACCTGGGGACCGTTACGTACAGCTAGTGCCGCTTGCGGTCTGTGGTTAAACCCACTGCCAGCGTAGTAGTCGAGTCTCTAGAGTCCCACACAGAGAGTTTCCTACTCCAGGCGAAACGATATAGAGGTTGCATGGTTTTGCGACAAAGGGTTCGGACGCATACGTGCGTTTACGCGCGTACGACTTTCGAACAGTTTTTACCAGTCGGCTTTGGTTTAAGCCAGTTACTGGTATCCGGTTATTGGATTTATACAGTCTAAAGTTTTTCCGTATTTTTACGGATCGGAGGGGCGTTCTCGTAATTACTCGAGAAGCTTCTAGAAGATGTGACTAAGGAGGTTTCTTTTGGATAAGAGAGTGAGTCATGGTGGTGATTCATTCACTTCATTAATGCACATTTATTGCTTAATGACTCATGCTAATGAATCACCACTAGATATTTCATAAAGCATGCTTATTCATTTCTTTTATTCATTTGTTGAAAATAAGAATGCTTCATAATATTATGATACACTCTCTCTCTTCTCTCATTATCTTATCACACATTCTCTCTCCTCAAGCTCTCATCTTCAAACCCTAATCCTTAATCCTCATGTGTTGAGATCAAAGGATTAGTTAGACTAAACAATCCATAACCTTCACTCTATATCATCCTCTCATCTTTGATTAGCAATCAAAGTTGATTAGTTACCTCAAGTTAGAGGTTTAGCTTGGAGTTTCGCTCTCGGGTGGATCGTCTACTACCTAGAGAAGGTCGAGGAGAACAAAGGAGGACGTAAAGACGAAGGACTAGTTTCGATCGGTATAATCCCTTAACACTATAGTTTAGTTTAGCTATGTGTTTGGTTATTATTTTGTTTAGCTTCGATTTAAGCGGTTAGTCGATGTTCGTTCCTTAAACTTGATCGTTTTTGTAAAATCCGCCTCCCCACAAGTACTGGGGTGTACTACATCGACTTACAGATATGGTACGATCCATGATGAGTAATGCTGAGTTACCGCGATCTTTCTGGGGTTATGCGCTAGAATCAGCGGCATATCTTCTGAACAGGGCTCCAACCAAGACTGTGCCTACCACTCCATATCAGATGTGGACTGGGAAGAAACCCCATCTTCAGCATATGAAGATTTGGGGATGTCCAGCTTTTGTTAAAAAGCAGCATGTGGACAAGCTCGAGGCACGATCAGTAAAATGTTTGTTTGTGGGATATCCAAAGAACTCCAAGGGATATTATTTCTATTACGCAGAGGAACAAAAGGTTTTTGTTTCTCGTAATGCCCATTTTTTGGAAAATCAGTTTTTAGAAAAGGAAATAAGTGGGAGCGAAATAGAACTGGAAGAAATTCCAGAACCACAAACTGCTACTGAAAGTTTGGTAGAACCAGAGGTTCAAGAAGAACAGAATATTCCCGCACCCCTCCGCAGGAGTAGTAGGCCGTCTCATCCGCCTGAGAGATACTACGGTTTTCTCATAGACGGGGATAGAGAGGATTGCATCATAGATGATGATGAACCTACTGACTTCCAGCAGGCCATCCAGAGCGGCGACTCGGTACGATGGCTAGATGCAATGCGGACCGAAATGGAGTCCATGTACACCAACAAAGTATGGACTTTGGACTTTGCTCCAGATGGGGTAAAACCCATAGGATGCAAATGGATCTTCAAGAAAAAGATTGGTGTAGATGGACAGGTGGAAACCTATAAGGCTAGACTTGTTGCAAAGGGTTTTCGTCAAAGACCTGGTTTGGACTATGACGAAACTTTTTCTCCAGTGGCTATGCTCAAATCCATTCGGGTCCTTCTTGCTATTGCTGCCTTCCATGATTATGAAATCTGGCAGATGGACGTAAAGACGGCTTTTCTGAATGGAAATTTAGAAGAGAGCGTCTATATGGATCAGCCAGAGGGTTTCAATCAGAGTGGGAGCAGCGGGAAAGTATGCAAGCTGCTTAAGTCTATTTATGGACTAAAGCAGGCATCGCGGAGTTGGAACATCTGTTTTGATGAGACAGTCAAAGAATATAACTTTATCAAAAATCCAGATGAACCGTGCATATATAGTAAAGTTGTGGCCAGAAGTGTCGTATTCCTCGTCTTGTACGTGGATGACATTCTATTGATAGGAAATGACATTCCTATGCTACAATCTGTCAAAGGATTCTTGTCACACAGGTTCTCCATGAAAGACCTGGGTGATGCCTCTTACATTCTGGGGATCCGGATCTATCGTGATAGATCCAAGAGGATGTTGGGACTTTCGCAGTCCAGGTATATCGACACTGTACTAAAAAGATTCAGTATGGAAGATTCTAAGCGCGGTAATCTACCGGCTTGTCACGGAATCACCCTCTCCAAAGAGATGTCCCCCAAGACTGATTTGGAAAGGGAACGCATGTCTATTATACCCTACGCTTCTGCAGTAGGCTCTATAATGTATGCGATGTTGTGTACCAGACCAGATGTAGCTTACGCACTGAGCGTGGTAAGCCGGTATCAGTCAGACCCAGGGGAGAAACACTGGATAGCAGTAAAGAACATTCTCAAGTACCTGAGGAGGACTAAGGAGATGTTCTTGGTTTACGGCGGAAAAGACCTCAGGTTGGAGGCCTTTGCTGATTCCGGCTTCCAGAGTGATAAGGACGATTCCAAGTCCATGTCGGGTTATGTCTTTACCCTCAATGGAGGGGCGGTGTGCTGGAAGAGCTCCAAGCAGGACACCGTTGCCGACTCGACGATGGAAGCGGAGTATATAGCTGCTTGCGATGCCGCAAAAGAAGCAGTCTGGATGAAGAAGTTCCTAACAGAACTTCAGGTGGTTCCTACCATAGTTGATCCAATACCTCTGTATTGCGACAACAACGGAGCTATAGCTTTAGCGAAGGAACCAAGGTCCCATCAGAAGTCCAGACACATCTTGAGGCGGTATCACCTGATCAGGGAGATCATTGATCGTCAGGAGATCGAGGTTCGGAGAGTTGCTTCAGAAGAGAACATTGCTGATCCATTCACGAAGGCCCTTCCTCAGATTCAGTTCGAGAGGCTGCTCGAGATCATTGGTCTACGATATGCCAGTACATGGCCCTAGTGCAAGTGGGAGATTGTTAGTGTTTATGCCCTAGAAGGCCATTATTGTATCATACTAGCTTGTATATTACTTAATGGAAGCTTGGGATATTCACATGTATATAACAGTCTTGCTAAACATGGTAGTATGCTACTTGGTTTTTCTATCTTAATATGTGAGTGTACGTATTGATAGAGCTCTTAGGATCTTGCTTGTCTACCAGCGTTGTGATGGCAGTCACACTAGTGGGGGCTGGGTAGTCTACAAGCACATCCTTATTAAGGTCCCTGGTCGTTGGATTATCGAGACAGAGCATCGATACTCCGGAGTAGACTGGTGTGTACGCTTCTCATCCCAGTTGGGGAGATGGTCTGTCCCACAGCCGTCAGTACGTCGTACTGGAGATAGTATACAGGTGCTCGTTAGGTTACGGGTACACCGGACAGGACTCACAGGGGACTGTTGGTTGGTTTGATACCAGTCGTCAGTGAACAGTTCCCAGGTGACATGAGTACAGCGTAGTCCGCAGACTTGACACTGCTACTTCGCCTCAAGTGTGTCCCACTGTTCTTAGATTGCTACCCTACCACGGCTCAAAGGAGTCGTGCAAACAGGTAGCAGTTGGGTGCAGTCCCGAGCACTTAGAGGCAGTGGCGGTTAGACAGGATTCGTCCCTCCCGGTATTGGGAGTAGATATCGTGCTGTGTCAGAGAGCCATTACGCAAAGTCCCTGGCCAGGGCAAGCGAGATTTGCTGGTAGGTTCCAGTAGTTTCTCAGGGTGTAATGGGCTTCACTCCGACACGACTTATACCGCTATTAGGGGACTGACGCTTGCCGCCCCCCTAGGCCCGATATGCGATAGTCTTGGACGAACGGACCGGACTGTATGGAGATTGTCACATCAGACTCAGTAGGAGTTCGGATGGGTTTACTCATCGGCCTTCTTATCGACAACTACCTGGGGACCGTTACGTACAGCTAGTGCCGCTTGCGGTCTGTGGTTAAACTCACTGCCAGCGTAGTAGTCGAGTCTCTAGAGTCCCACACAGAGAGTTTCCTACTCCAGGCGAAACGATATAGAGGTTGCATGGTTTTGCGACAAATGGTTCGGACGCATACGTGCGTTTACGCGCGTACGACTTTCAGACAGTTTTTACCAGTCGGCTTTGGTTTAAGCCAGTTAATGGTATCCGGTTATTGGATTTTTTACAGTCTAAAGTTTTTCCGTATTTTTGCGGATTGGAGGGGCGTTCTCGTAATTGTACGAGAAGCTTCTAGAAGATGTGACTAAGGAGGTTTCTTTTGGATAAGAAAGTGAGTCATGGTGGTGATTCATTCATTTCATTAATGCACATTTATTGCTTAATGACTCATGCTAATGAATCACCACTAGATATTTTATGAAGCATGCTTATTCATTTCTTTTATTCATTATTGATAAATAAGAATGCTTCATAATATTATGATACACTCTCTCTCTTCTATCATTATCTTATCTCATATTCTCTCTCCTCAAGCTCTCATCTTCAAGTGACTAATCCTTAATCCTCATGTGTTGAGATCAAAGGTTTAGTTAGACTTAAGCATCCATAACCATCACTCTATCTCATCCTTTCATCTTTGATTAGCAATCAAAGTTGATTAGTTACCTCAAGTGAGAGGTGTAGCTTGGTGTTTTGCTCTCGGGTGGATCGTCTACTACCTAGAGAAGGTCGAGGAGAACAAAGGAGGACACAAAGACGAAGGACTAGTTTCGATCGGTATAATCCCTTAACACTATAGTTTAGTATAGCTATGTGTTTGGTTATTATTTGTTTAGCTTCAATTTAAGCGGTTCGTCGATGTTCGTTCCTTAAACTTGATCGTTTTTGTAAAATCCGCCTCCCCACAAGTACTGGGGTGTACTACATCGACTTACATGTTAGTTTTGCTTTAATGGCAGATCTGGGTTATAGTACGCGATAGCGCCAGTTGTAAAAAGTTTTTGTTCCGCATTTGGCGTCTGTTAGACGGCCGGGGCGCTACCGTGGACTTACAGGGGTATCAGAGACTCACCATTAAGCTATACTAACTTGTGCTAACGCGTTTAAAATATCGATCGAACGGATTTTCGAAAACCGCAAATTCCAGGGTTAAAGTTTCTGTCGATTTTAAACAGTGTCTAAAAAATTATTTTACATATCACAGAAAATTAAGCAGGCTTTTCTAAGCATTCTGGAAAAATTTGGGCACGTGATCCCACAAGACCACCGCGGATCCGCGACGCGTTTGTGGGAACAGTGCTCCAACTTTTTCCAGAGAGCTTTATTTTGGAAATTGTGGTTTTTGGTACTGTTCATTTGGGCCCAGATTTTGTTACTGTACAGCAGATGTTCGTGGGGCCCACTTCGGGAAGTTTTGTCGATCGAAATTTTAAATTTGTTAGTATGCAGTACTTATATTATATCTCCGACCGGGAATGTCATTTGAGCGGTAAACCGTGTCTAATTGCTATAGTTCTTTTAGACGGATTTGCGAACGTGACATTCGCGTTGATGTTCTATGTTGTGCTGTGATGTTGCGGATATGTCGTGGTGGATAGCAGGGTGCAATGATAGTGCAGTTTGGATTTATTTGTACATTTGATATTACGGGGCGAGCGTCCAACATGTGGACTGCCGTCACTGCCTGTTGTATAATATTCTTTTGGGGCACGACCGGGTTGAGGTCGATGTACCCGTTGTATATATTTTTATTTCTGTACTAGGTTTATCTCGCGAAGGAGTGCACGGATAGCCGGGTTCTGGAGGGCAACATGTCCGTATCTCATGGCTTTGAGAGGCAGAGGGGCCTCACTCTAGAATTGGCAGACTATTCGCCGCACTCGTAGGGGTTACAGGTTGACCCAAGGAGGGGTGCTCAATTTCCCGGATTTCGTGAAGTGCCGGGTGTTCCATTCACTATGCTGTAGGGGACTACCTCGCTTCAGGTTTTGGCGGGTAACTTTCCGCACCCGTAGGGGTCTATCTTTCATTGCACAGGCTATCCACACGATCAAGGGAACGTCGGGTTTCAGTAGCGGCTCTGTGAAACCCGGGGATCCCAGATTATCTGTATTGTTCTGTGATGCTTATTACTTTTGTAATGTTGCATATTATCACGCCTGGAGCGATTATTGTATATTGGTATATATACTATTAGATGTTGTATATGTTTTACACCCGCGCTAGTTCAGCCCCCGCTCCGTCGTTAGTTAAGTAACTGTAAGTGCACGTCGGCGCCCCGGCCGTCAATCCGAGGCCAAAATGCGGAAACGATGATTTACTTTAACTTTTGAACTGGCACCACCGCGCACAAAAATCCCGGATCGGGCCATTAATCTAATCCTAGCTAACTAGAGAAGGGGTAGAGAGATATACCGAGCGATCCGTGTCCTTCGGTCTTCTCGTCGTCGTCCCGATCTCCCCGCGGAATCTCCGGTCTTCATCTCCTCGCCGGAAGGGTACCACATCGCCGGCTTCTGTTACGGGCACCCACCTCTGGACCGAGGCAACTCGGGCACGAAGTTGGCGAGTCGACGTGCCCAAGAATTGCTGTAGAATAAGTGTAGAAAGCTATGTGTCTCATTTGGGTGTTGTATGAAGTTGCCATAATGGTGGAGGAATGAGATGTGGAATTTTGTAGATAAACTTGGGGATTTTGCAAACATGAAGAGAACCAAAAATCCCCACCAAAAAAATTTCAGCCCCCCCTCTAATGTGGCCGGCCTCTTTTCATCAAGCAAGAGAAAAAAAAGGAGAAAGGAGAGAGTTTCAATAATGCAAGAGAGAGAGAGAAGAGTCATGATGAGAAGAGATGATCACTAATCAAAACCAACACTCAAACAACCATCATAACCCACAAAAGTCAAGCAATGATGAGTGAAGAAGTCAAATGATGGTGCAACCATCATGAAGCAACAATATGCAAAGACCGCCCTCCACAATGCTAATTTGCACAATTGCAAATAAGCCCTCCTCAACCAATTTTCAGCCAATGAAAGATACAAAGAAAAATGGCCGAAACGGAGAACAAACTGGCAACTTCATAAAACTGATCCCGTAATAAATTACTGGAAACCCCGCATTTGTATATACATACCCGCATTTGTATTCCCACTGAATACAAATGCAATGAGACAAATCTACACTGTACAATACTAGGATCCGGCTTAAACCAAAGCCCGCCAGTATTAACCGTCCGATCATGATCCGTGCAATACCGCACGTATCTGATCGAACGCTGCCATATCTCCATACGGCCTCTACAGCGTTTCGCCCGAAACTTGAGCAACTGGTCTGTGGGGGACTCTAAAAACTCGTCAATACTTTGGTTGTGGATTTAACCACTAGCACGTCAGAGGTATTAGCCATACGTAACGGGCTACCAGGTATTGACCAAAAGGGACGTCGATGAGCGAACTCATCCTGACTCCCTACCGAGCCTGTCAGTGACAATATCCGTACAGTCCGGTCCGTTCATCTATGAGCATCGTATGGCGGGCCTAGGGGGTTGGTAAAAGTCAGACCCCCAAAAGCGGTACAAGTCGTGTCGGAGTGTAGCCCAGAACACCCTGAGATACTACTGGAATACCTACCAGTAAATCTCCTGCCTTGGCCAAGGACTTCGTGTAATGGCTCTCCTAGACACAGTGCAACCTCACCCCCAATACCGGGAGAGACGGACCCCTGCAGATCCGCTCACTGCCTTCATGTGGCTCGGGACTGTACCCAACTAAAACCTGTTTGCACGTCTCCTTTGAGCGTGGTAGGGTAGTAATCAAAGTACAGTGGGAACTCACACGAGACAAATGACGATCTCAGGTCGATGAACTAACCTGTACACATGTCACCAGGGAACTGCTATCTGACGTCAGGTATAAGACCAACTAGCATGTTCCCGGCGAGTCCTGTCCGGTGTACTCATAACCCAATGAGCACCTGTATACATCTTAGGTGAACCAACTAACACCAGTGGCTTGTGAGACCGGCCACCGCCCCTCGTCGGGGTCTCGACTGTATACACTAGTCTACTCTGGAGTATCGATGCCCTGTCTCGAAACTCCCACGACTAGGGACCTTTTAAGGATGTGCTTATAGACTACCAACTCCCACGTATATGATCGCCCTCATACTGCTGGCAGTCAAGCAAGAATCCTATGGGCTCTATCAACACGCAATAGTGACCTGTAAGGTCACCTGAAGCAGTACACGATGATAAAGGTAAACCAGATAGCATACTATCATCTTGAGTAAGACTGTCCTACTGGGACAGGTCCTCCCTCAATCATTGCAATCACGTGCCTGTGATCCAATAATTGACTCTGAGGGCACTATCTCCAACAATCTCCTACTTGCACTCAAGGATAATTATTGCGATGTCGCATACTCACAGCTCGTGTGATACCGAACACCCAACTCCTCTACTAATCAGTCTCACAAAACCCGTTCGCGAAACTATTGCGTTTGAGGAATAGCCTCAGTGAGTGGATCCGCTCTGATGTTTCTTTCTATGTCTCTCTATATCTCAAGTTCGCGGAGAAAGCCATCTCCCGAAATGAGCAATACCTGTCTAAGAGTGTGTCTGGATGTCTGATGGGACCTAGCTCATAAATGAACTCCAAATCCAAACTTCTTAGACTGTATTGTCAACTGAACTTAATCAGTATCCTGCGCCATGCCTCCCTTAGTATCCTCTTAGACCACCTGTCCATAATACCGCCCCTCGTCAGAAGAAAAACTACAACTCTGACAGCCACTCTGCCATCCAGGTCACCTTGGAAGCCTGGAATGATAACCGTCACCCGAATGTGGCTATCGTTATCATATCCCTAGAACATCCACTTATGTTCTAAAACTGCTTCCGATCATTTCTCCAGGATTGGATCAATATCAACATTTTGCATCTCGTGCAAAAACGACATCTGGTGTGGTACTTGACATCTCATGATTGACTAAATTGCCTAAGCAAGTGATCTGCCAATCAAGAACATCCCTCTCCCCTTTAGTCTGTAAGACACCTCTAGAGAGGGTGACTCCATCACCTGCAGGTACACTACCGTGTCAGGAGTCGTCCATTCTAAAAACTCTTAGAATGCTGTCTAAGTACCCTGATTAGGAAACCACCCAAATCTAGATCTAAAACCATAGATCCAGTAACCAGAATGTCTTGATATTATATCCAAGTCCCATGTGGAGAAACCAAAGTATAACCGATCGTAGTATAGGAATATCACTTCCTACTCTGTCACGACCCGAAAGTACGGAACGTGACTGGCACTTAGATTACGAGATGTCTAAAGGCGTACCGTAACCTAAGTCAGCTAAAGCCCAGAAAATCTAAACCAAAATCAAAAGAGAGTGAAGGAAAACCTTAAATGAAAACGGTTTTTAAATCAATTAAGTTGCATAGAATCCCCTTAAAAAAAACATCAAAATTCCCGAAAATTTTGGCAGAGTCACCCCTGTACTTTCTATCCCCTAAAATGGGTACAACAAGATATATAAACCTGTAATCATAAAAATGGCATCCCCAAGCGGGAGCTAGCTCTTCGCCCAAGGCGGATCACAACCACATGCAATATAATAACCATATCAAGAAAAGAGCATAAAAGAAACGCAAAATATCAGAAAACACATCGCCGGCTCAAGTGAGCTCGACCCAAAAGAAACCACATATATACAATCTCTCAGTCTCATCACTAGGTCGCATATACAATATAAAGTGGTAGATGGAGAATACTAGATACAATGATAAAGCAAAAGAAATAAAGCGTGCTCGCAACCCACCTACGGGCGATGTCGCGAGTATGAACAAAAGGAGCTGATGATAAGATAGCCGCCGCTACAAGACTGATGAGTCCGACCTGCAAGACACTGTGGCACAACGGGGGTGAGTTGCCAGCTCGTGAGTAAATATAACATCTAATAAGGCAATCGTAAGAATGCACGCAATGCACCACAACATGCATGTCCATATGCGATATAATATCTCTAGTATGCATGCACAGGTATGCAATGTCATTATTAAGTCTTTAAGTGTTTTAAATGCTAAGGGTATTGAATTCTTAACTTTAGAAAATGAATATCTGTATAATAGCCAAGTACCATCAAGAAATCATCTGAAAACCCGTGTCAAGCATCGACACCAATTAGGAATCATATCTGTCTCAATATCGGGCTCCGTCAGTCCGGATCGGCCCATATCATAAATCTCACGACAACGGTCGGTATCCTCCGGATATCCGCCGCGCCAGACATCACCGGTAGGTAGTCTTCCCCTGCCAGGCTCATCGTCTACAACTCGATCTTCTTGTCCCGGGGTACCATACCGGGCCCACCATGTACCCGAGACGGTTCATCCACTCCTCGAATCGGGTCTCTAAATCCAACAGAAAACATGAAAACTCATGGTGGACGACACATACATCATGAGAAAACCGCAACTTTGTTTTTAGAAATGATAAATATAAGCTTTTGTTAAATTCTTGCGGTTTTCCCCAAAAATCCAGAAATCGCAGCAATACTGAAATCCTCAAGAAAATCATGATGTTCACATGTTATATATGATAAATGTCTATGATATCAATGTATACGATGTGAATTTTGGCTAGAAATCTATGTAGATATGATGATAATGCGAGGTATGGGCATGCTATGCAATTTCATATATCATGTATAAATGCAAGTGGCGATACTAAGTTAAACAGGTTCTATAGTGCACGTGGCATGGCAATTACCAAAGGCGTGTGTGTCACATGAATAGTGCGCGTACATCAGATGCCAATGGTAATGGTGTTCGTGTCCTATGAAGTGTTATCGCATATGTGCATACGAATATCCATGCAATCTAGCATACTATTAACTATAAGGGTATGCAGTGTAAATAAAGGGGTAAGCTAACTAACAATATAAATCTTGCAAGAAATAGGGTAATCCTAACTAGGGGGGCGCCTCGCGCCATTCAGACTATTTCCCCATAGATGAATACATCTACTCACCTGAAATCCCCGCTAATCCGATCCGACCACCGCCTTGCCCTTACACGCCGTGTCCGATGTTTCCCCGACCGATCCTATATTTGCATAACACCAAGCATAAGATTACATAACCTAAAACGATGCAAGTCACAATATACAAATATCGACGCTCTCGAATTAAACATAGCATGCACTCGGTGCGCGGGAAAACGCACGAAAATCGCTAACCTTTAACTAGAATCGTCATTTCGGGGAAATCGACAAAACTACAACCCGACTAGACGAAACCCCGCGTTCGCGCACTCTAATAGTCCTATACGAAGCTAATTATATCGCTAACATAACGCAATTTGATCGCATTCTAATTTTTGTAAAAATCTAGTAAGCAAATTCAATACCGATTCGATGCAAACATCGAAATTTAACGATTTAGCGAGCGCATCATTACACAATCAACCACTCTAATCAATTTGGTAACCAAAGCCCTAACTTAACTCTAACAACCATGCTTCAAACCCTAGTTCAACATCAAAACCCATTCTTGATTTTCATGAACAAGAATTTAAACCTAAATTAATACTTCAAAATTGAATTTTTAGCACATATAACTACAAGTTAACAAACTAGTTTAGGATTTTACCTCACAAGTGGAACCCTAGCATGATCAAGCCACCAAAGAAGCCTCCTTTCTCCTAGTTTTGAACTAAATTTGGTTGAGGAGAGAGTGGATTAGGGTTTGGCTTTGAATTGGAGAAGAAAATGGTGAATTTTTATGGATTTTTCATGATTTTTCATGATTTTTGAAGCAAGAATTGAGGTGAAAAGAGGGGGGAGCTGCTGCTATTTTCGGCCAGAGGTGAAGAGGAGGAGGGTGTGGGGTTTTGGAGAAGTTTCTAGGTCAAAAAGATCCCTCACATCTCATTTAATGCATTTCACATCAACTTTTTACAAAAAAACCCCTTTTTACATCTTTTTTTCATTAAATTTCCCACCCTAAAACCAAAAGTTTGCAAGTCATGATATAATTTTATTAACACCATATTTTAGCTTATAAAGATTCCTAATTATGAAATTTACCTAATTAAATTTGTATTTATCACTAATTTAATGTATTTAAAAAGGCTAAAAATAATAAAAAAAATAATTAATTACGAAAAATATTTTATTTAACTAGAAAATTATAAGTGACATTTTAGTGACAAAATTATAGTAATATCTTATCTAAATTTTGTATAATTAGATCTACAATGAAAAATAACTATTTTGACTTTTTACGGAAAAAGCCGAAAAATTAACCGATTACCGAAAAACTGCCTAAACGATTTTCGAAGGGTTACAATCTTTCCCCCTTAAAGAAATTCGGTCCCCGAATTTAGAATTTAACTACACGTACCTTCAAAAAGATGGGGATATCTCTTCCTCATCTCGACCTCGGTCTCCCAGGTGACCTCCTCGCTGTTCGGGCCATGCCAAAGGACCTTGACGGACGGTATGACCTTCGACCTCAATTTCTTCACCTGCCGATCCAAAATGGCAACCGGCTGCTCGGCGAAAGAAAGATCACGCTCTAACTGGATCGTTTGGTGCTGAATCACCTGGGAAAGATCATGAAGGTACTTGCGGAGCATCGAGACATGGAATACGAGGTGAACATCGGGGAAGCTGGGCGGAAGAGCTAACCGATAAGCGACTGGACCAACACGCTCTAGGATCTCGAAAGGACCAACATATCTAGGACTCAGTTTCCCTTTCCGCCCAAATCTCATCACACCTTTCATCGGAGAGACCTTCAGGAAAACATGATCGCCAACAGCGAACTCGAGTCGGCGACGGCGTCTGTCAGCATAAGATTTCTGCCTGCTCTGTGCCGTTCTCATCCTGTCCCGAATCAGCTGTATCTTCTCGGTCGTCTCCTGTACGATCTGCGACCCCAAAATACTGCTCTCCTTAAGCTCTGTCCAACATACAGGCGATCGACATCTCCTCCCATATAAAGCCTCGAAAGGTGCCATCTGAATCGTCTCCTGGAAGCTATTATTGTAGGAAAACTCGATCAAAGGCAAATGACGATCCCAGCTACCACCGAAATCTAAAACACAAGCTCTGACCATGTCCTCAAGAGTCTGAATCGTACGCTCCGACTGACCGTCAGTCTGCGGATGAAAGGCTGTGCTAAAAATCAATCGGGTGCCCAAAGCTTCCTGGAGTTTCTGCCACAATCGGCTGGTAAACTGGGTGCCACGGTCGGACACGATGCAAGTCGGAACGCCATGCAGTCGCACTATCTCATCAATATAAACCTGGGCGTACTAAGAAAATCCAAAAGTGGTCTTCACTGGCAGGAAGTGAGCTGCTTTCGCCAGTCGATCCACAATCACCCAAATAGAGTCGTACCCTCGACTGGTCTTGGGTAGACCCACAACGAAGTCCATGGAGACCTGCTCCCACTTCCACTCAGGGATGGGCAAAGGCTGCAACTCGCCGGCTGGCCTCTGGTGCTCGGCCTTGACTTGCTGACAAGTCAGGCATCTCGACACAAAGTCCGCAATATCCTTCTTCATCCCGTCCCACCAGTAAACCTCTCTCAAATCACGGTACATTTTGGTGGAACCCGGATGCACACTGTATACTGATCTATGTGCCTCCTCGAGAATATCACGCCTCAGTCCCTTTGAATCTGGCACGCACAGTCGAGTCCCAAATCGAAGTATCCCCTGATCATCAATCACGAACTCAAAAATTCTGCCCTGCCGAATTTGCTCAATAATCTCTAATGTACGGGCATCGCCGGACTGTGCCTCGTGGATACGGTCAAGTAACTGTGGGCGTGCTCTGAAATGGGCCAGCTGTCCCCCTGTAGGAGTAAACTCGAACTGCACTCTGTTATCACATAAAACCTGCCAATTCGCCGTCGACTGCATCTGTACTGCGCTCAAACAAGATAAGCTACCTCCGGGCCTTCTACTCAAAGCATCTGCCACCACATTCGCCTTGCCCGGATGGTATAGAATCTCGCAGTCATAATCCTTCACCAGCTCCATCCATCGGCGCTGTCTCAGATTCAGATCTCGCTGCTGGAAGATATACTTCAAACTCTTGTGGTCAGTGAATATCTGGCACGACTCACCGTATAGGTAATGTCTCCAAATCTTAAGTGCAAATACCACTGCAGCCATCTCTAAATCATGGGTGGGGTAGTTCTGTTCGTGTTTCCTCAGCTGCCGAGAAGCATACGCGATAACTCTGTCGTGCTGCATCAATACACATCCCAGCCCCACTCTAGAAGCATCACAATATACCACGAACCCGCCTGATCCTGAAGGCAATGCTAACACTGGTGCAGTAGTCAGACGAGTCTTCAACTGCTGGAAACTATCCTCACATGCTTGGGTCCAATCAAAAGGAACCCCCTTCCGGGTCAACCCGGTCAAAGGTGCAGCAATGCGGGAGAAATCCTGGACGAAACGTCGATAGTAGCCGGCCAGACCTAGAAAGCTGCGAACCTCTGTAACTGATACTGGTCTAGGCCAACGCTGAACTGCCTCGATCTTCCTCGGGTCCACACAAATACCATCTCTCGTCACCACATGACCCAAGAAATCGACACTGTCTAGCCAGAATGCGCACTTGGAGAATTTGGCGAACAGCTGATGCTCCCTCAAAGTCTGCAATGTGATACGTAAGTGCTGCTCATGTTCCTCCCGGCTCCGAGAATAAACCAAGATGTCGTCAATGAACACAATGATGAACTGATCGAGATACGGCCTGAATACGCGGTTCATCAAATCCATAAATGCTGCCGGGGCATTGGTGAGCCCGAACGACATCACCAAGAACTCATAATGACCATAACGAGTACGGAAAGCGGTCTTCGGAATATCCTCCTTCCGAACCCGCAACTGGTGATAACCTGATCGTAAATCAACCTTCGAGAAAAACCCTGCACCCTGGAGCTGATCAAATAAGTCATCAATGCGGGGTAAGGGATACCTGTTCCGCACAGTAACTCGGTTCAGCTGACGATAATCAATGCATAAACGCATACTTCCGTCCTTCTTCTTAACAAACAGGACGGGAGCACCCCAAGGTGACACACTCGGTCGGATAAGCCCTTTGTCCAGCAAGTCCTGTAACTGATCCTTTAGCTCTCTCAGCTCCGCCGGGGCCATCCTATAAGGCGGTATAGAGATAGGCCCCGTGCCGGGGATCAAGTCAATACAGAACTCAATCTCGCGCTCTGGTGGCAGACCAGGCAGCTCGTCAGGAAATACATCAGGAAACTCTCTCACAACAAGGACCTGGTCCAACGGAACCTCTGTGGACCTAGTATCACAAACATAGGCTAAGAATCCCTGACACCCTTTCCTTAAGAGCTGACCAGCGTGAAGAGAAGAAATCAAGCTGGGAAGGGTAGCACTACGATCTCCCTGAATAATAAGAACCGGCTCACCAGGAAAACTGAATCTGACTGCTTTTTCACGGCAGTCCACGGATGCATAACAGGTGGCTAGCCAGTCCATACCAAGAAGAACGTCAAAGTCAAGCATATCGAGGAGAATCAAATCAACTGAAGAATCTCTCTCCCCGATACGAACGGAACACGATCGGTACACAAAACGTGCAACAAAAGACTCGCCTACCGGGGTAATAACGACGAGCGGCTGATCTAACGGAGAAGACTCTCGGCCCAACCTCGGTGCAAAATACGTGGATACATAGGAATGTGTGGAGCCTGGATCAAATAATACCCGTGCATCAAAAGAACATTCTGGCAGAATACCTGTCACGACGGCATTGGATGCCTGTGCATCCTGAGGAGTCAACACGAACACTCGGGCTTATCCACCACTAATAGCTGGCTGTCCTCTGCCTCTACCTCGGCCTCGGCCTCTGTCGCCTCGTCTTCTCGGAACCGGACCGCCGCACGCACAGCCTCTAGAAGCATCTGGCTGGCGTGAAGCATCATCAGGAGTAGGAAGTAAAGCTCTCTGAGGAGGTGGTGAGGGTGGTAAGGTCACATGCGGAACTGTCGCCGCGCCCTGACGTCCCATGGTACAGTCTCTGACACGGTGGTACTGACTCCCACACCGAAACATCCTGGAGACGACTGCTGGGTCTGTGGATATGAACCAAATAACTAATCTCGTCTCAATCCTCTGCCTCCACCATCTCCCGAAAATAATCTATCGCGGTGTCTACCCATCTGCCGCTGAGCTGGCGTATCAGTACGGATCCTCTTCGGCCCAGAAACGACCGGAGTCTCAGAAATACGCTCCTCCAAAAGTAAGGCTGCATCCATCGCGGCTGCGTATGTATCAAAGTGCTGGGTGCCGATGGCAAGGAATAGCTTTGTATCAAGCCCTCGTACAAACCTCTTTATTCTCTTCTCTTCTGTGTCTACTAGGTACGGAGCATAACGAGACAACTGGGTAAACTGTATATCATACTCCGACACTGTCATCCCAGGAGTCTTGCGCAAAGACTCAAAGCTACGGGCTCGAGCATCTCGGACACTCTCCGGAAGAAAACGGGCAAGAAATGCAGATGTAAACTCATCCCAGGTCATAGAAGGCAGACCTGCAGCTCGGCCTCTCTCTACTGAATCGTACCATGTCTGGGCAAGACCCTCCAGACGAAAACTCGCAAACTCCACCAATCTATCATCAGAACACCTCAACGAACGGCAAATCCGAGCCATCCTATCAAGAAATGCCTGTGGGTCCTCTGTCGCATCCGTACCGGTAAAAGCTGGAGGTCTCAATCTCATGAACTCCTGTAGTGAAACAGGGATAGTCTCCGTAGTAGCAGCAGGAGTGACCATCTGTGCAGCAGGTACAATCGTGGTCTGTGCGGTGGAAGGAACGTCCTCGGATCTCTGTGCCCGGCTGGACTCAACTAAAGATCCCATCATCTGCCGCAACTCTTGCATGCCGGCCTCTAATCTGGCAATACGGTCAGGATAAGGCGGATCAGTATGACCCTGAGAGGTAGGCGTATCCTCCTGCTCGATCCTCGCCTCAGACGAGCCCGCTCGAATCTCATCCCTAGCGGCAGCCCGCTGAGCTCTCGTAGTCTTTGGCGGCATCGAAGCTGGAATAAGAAACAGGATCGATAAGAACATTGCAATTGAATCAAGGAATGCAAGGAATCAAGAAGGAAATACAAGCAATTCTGTCCTAAGGTCACTTAGGCGGAGTACCGTATCGTAAGTATGCCGCGGATCATACCCACGCTACGCCACTCTGCTTAAGTCACCTACTCCATCTACCAAGGTCGTCCTACACTCAGAAAGGTAAAATCTGCGCTCTGATACCAACTTTGTCACGACCCGAAAGTACGGAACGTGACTAGCAATTAGATTACGAGACGTCTAAAGGCGTACCGTAACCTAAGTCAGCCAAATCCCAGAAAATCTAAACCAAAATCAAAAGAGAGTGAAGGAAAACCTTAAATGAAAACGGTTTTTAAATCAATTAAGTTGAATAGAATCCCCTTTAAAAAAAAACATCAAAATTCCCGAAAATTTTGGCAGAGTCTCCCCTGTATTTTCTATCCCCCAAAATGGGTACAACAAGATATATAAACCTGTAATCATAAAAATGGCATCCCCAAGCGGGAGCTAGCTCTTCGCCCAAGGCGGATCACAACCACATGCAATATAATAACCATATCAAGAAAAGAGCATAAAAGAAACGCAAAATATCAGAAAACACATCGCCGGATCAAGTGAGCTCGACCCAAAAGAAACCACATATATACAATCTCTCAGTCTCATCACTAAGTCGCATATACAATATAAAGTGGTAGATGGAGAATACTAGATACAATGATAAATCAAAAGAAATAAAGCGTGCTCGCAACCCACCTACGGGCGATGTCGCGAGTCTGAACAAAAGGAGCTGATGATAAGATAGCCGCCGCTACAAGACTGATGAGTCCGACCTGCAAGACACTGTGGCACAACGGGGGTGAGTTGCCAGCTCGTGAGTAAATATAACATCTAATAAGGCAATCGTAAGAATGCACGCAATGCACCACAACATGCATGTCCATATGCGATATAATATCTCTAGTATGCATGCACAGGTATGCAATGTCATTATTAAGTCTTTAAGTGTTTTAAATGCTAAGGGTATTGAATTCTTAACTTTAGAAAATGAATATCTGTATAATAGCCAAGTACCATCAAGAAATCATCTGAAAACCCGTGTCAAGCATCGACACCAATTAGGAATCATATCTGTCTCAATATCGGGCTCCGTCAGTCCGGATCGGCCCATATCATAAATCTCACGACAACGGTCGGTATCCTCCGGATATCCGCCGCGCCAGACATCACCGGTAGGTAGTCTTCTGTAACACCTTAGGATAAGGGTTAGTGAATAATTATAATTAAATAATGGTTTTTAAATAAAAAGTTTACCAAATTGTGTTTTAAATATTTTTCCTAATCTAATAAATATTTTTCCAAAATTTTCCTAAGCTTGCACACACATGTGCATGTGAACTAGGGTTTTCAAATCAAGTAAATACAATACTTATTAACCATGGTGGGTTAATTTTAGGATTAAGTCTTATGGATTCTTAAATGGGTTTAATTAATTAGTTAAATTAAAAGATTACTTTAATTTGAATTATGGAATTAGTGTTGACTTGTGTGAGGGAGAGAGAATGCATCATGGCTTTAGGCCATGCTTGCATTAAATGAGGTGAGAGAGAGTGAGGGGTGACTTTTGTGAGTGATGATTGAGGTAGCCTCTCATTTCTTTTTGGGTTTTTCTCACACACTCTCATATACTTTCACAACACACCAACATACTCACACACCACCCCCACTTACCTCAGCCGAGCCAGCAGCAGCAGCAAGCAAAGCAACAGCAACAACTGAAGCTTGCAACAGCAGCAGCAGCAAGCACAAACAGCAGCAGCAGAGGCAGTGAGCAGCAGCAGCAGCCCCAGTTCCAAGTGCAGCGACTTCTCTTCTCTTCTCCACATTCCTGCAGCTCCCTAGGGTCGAGAGTGAGGTATATTTCCTATCTTGCTTCACTAGTTTGCTTAGTTAGTGTAGTTTTGCATCGGTTATTAGAAATTAGTGTGTTTTAGTGCGATATGGGGTGATTAGTGAGAACCTTGTGCTAATGAGGTGAGATTTGGTTTCAGTAGGATGATTGTGGTCTGTTGAGGCCATTGTGACTTAGTCGAACCTCGATTTCACTAAAATACCACCAGTTTTCCTATGTGATGCAAAATGTCGTTTTTGTGCAAAAGTGAACTTTTCTGGATCTGCTATTGACCCGGTGAGTGCAGAATGAAATTGAGGAGACTGTGGCATAGTGGAGTAGAGCTGATACCATAGGTGAAACCCGACCCCCTAACTCCCCCCTTTGGCCGCCAAAACCGCCATTCTGGCCGCAAATTGCGGCCAGACAGGAAGGGTTTTGGGTGTTTTTGGGTTCTGTAGGTGTGTTTTTGTGTGTAGGGTATTTTGGTATATATATATATTTAAGATCATTTCTGTAGGAAAATCTGGGACCAAATACCTGTTTTGCCGTTTTTCTAAACCTTCGCGACACGCGTGATACGTGAGTAGGTTTGGGTTCTGCGTATCGCGGCGCGTCGGGGTAGTTTCGTGGCGCATGAGTACACGTTTTAGCGTATCGCGCACACGCGCGATTGGTTTGCGACACGGGTTTCTTGTTGGATTATAATGTCGCGTTTTGTGACTTAAGCTTATGTGTGATATGTGTATGTGATTCTAGGTTCGCAGGCCAGTGAGACGGACGCTGCGAAGAAGGGCAAGCAAGTGGTTGGATACACTTAGCGCGAGACACGGTGAGTAGATTTCACATCTACGGGGATATCGCCCGCATGTCGTTATGCGTCAGGGCTGATAGGATCTTAGTATTACATATTGCATTTACCTATGGACTGTCATCTCATATTGCATTTCCCTGCTATGTGTTATTGATATATGCTAGAACTGATAGAACACCACACTATTACTAACGGTTTATGTTGCACGAGCACTATTTACATGCTACACACACACCGTTAGTAATTGCCATGCCACACTCACTGTAGAACTGCCATGATTATACTGTTGTCTTATTGCTGTAGTTCATCTTACATGTGATTGATACGATTTTCATGTATATTGAGAGCCGCATGACATCTTTTAACACCGGAAATGAAACTACTTTAAAAAGCTGTTTTCCCCTTACACCCATACCATGGATTGATGTATATTGTACCTCGCATTGGATTTATTATTGGTATTGGATTTTCATGTGATTTCTGTTTTGAGGACCGTGGAATTATTTAAGGAAAGATATGTTATTTTGAAAAACCCGGTACCTCGTGATATGATATTTTGGTGTGTCCACCACGCGTTTTCTCGGTGCTGAGACGTGTGCTTGAAACCCGATTCGAGGAGTGGATGTTCCGTTTGCGGGTTCGTGGTGGGCCCGGTATGGTTCCCCTCGGCGAGATGATCGATGGGATTTGCCGATTGAGCCTGGAGGCGGGCGAGTACCTACCGGTGATTGGTTGGACCTGGCAGTTGTCCGGAGGATACTGACCAGAGTCGAGTGATGGATGCGGGATGACCGTGCTGCCGGGGCCGAGGGCCGATACCGCAGACGGACCCCGTGGGGCCGGTCCGGACTGACGGCGCCCGATGTTCGAGGATTTACGTGTCGATGCTGGACACGGGTATTTTATGATGTTTTGGGTGCCGATGTTGGGCACTCGTGATTCCTCCGAGATATACAGGATTTGAGGGCCGATGGGTGTGCCGGCGCCTGAGTATATGTGGGATTTGGGTGCAGTTTGAGGCACCGATCATTGCTTTCCATGTTGACATAGTCCATGTAGATATTATTTATCCCATACTCAGTATTGATTACGATACATCTCATCCTGTGGCATTTACCTGTTAGAGTACATGCATTACTATTGTATCCACTGTTGACATGCATTGATATCATCTGCTGGCATTAGTAGAGCCACGCTATATGTGCATGCCTGCGATCACCTTTATATGTTATCTCTATTCACGAGTTGGCAACTCACCCCCGTTGTGCCACAGTGTTTGCAGGTTGCCCTTGGAGTAGTCACGGCTGGCTATTACCGCATCTTTTGTCACAGATACCCCTTTTGAGCAGAGATAGTCTTTTGCTGATAGGTGGGTTTTGTACGGTATCTGTTATCTTTCAGTTGTATATTGATGTATCTAGTACTCTCCATCTACCTTCTGTATTGACTTAGAGACAGTTGTGAGGACGATATGTATGATTTTATGTTCTGGTGTCGAGCTCGCATGTGAGTCGACGTTACTTTATGCAGTCTTACCTTTTATGATATTGTCCTTGTTTTACTGTGTATTCTTCGCTACGGCGTCGTATATCATATTGTGATGTTTTATTCATGTCACTTGTTATTTCCGCTACACCTTACTTTTTCCCGACTTTCGGGGCTAATGTTTTAAAAAAGGAAATGTTACCAAAATTATAAAACTCATAACTTGTGAACTTAAAAAGGGATTTCTACTAAATAAATGGAAGTTTTTCAGATATTTACTACTGCTTTTGCAAAACGGTTTAAATCACTCTATTTATTGGTTTTGATTTCTGGGTTCGGCTTACTTAGCCGCGTTACGCCTGTAGACGTTGCGTGGTTAAGTGCCGGTCACGAGTCGAATTCTCGGGTCGTGACAAAGTTGGTATCAGAGCGTAGGTTTTACCTTCGGAGTGTAGGATGACCCTGGTATGATGGAGTAGGTAGCTGCGGCAGGGTAGCGTAGCGTGCGTATGTTCCGCGGCATACTCACGACACGGTACTCCGCTTACGCGACCTTAGGACTTGTTGATTTGATTCCTCCTTATATTCTTGTGATTCGATTTCCGTGTTCTTATCGAATCCAAATTTTCTTTCAGCCATTATGCCGCCTAAGACTACGAGGGCACAGAGAGCGGCCGCGAGGGCCGAGATTCGTGTTGACTCGTCTGAGACGAGGACTGATCCGGGCAGTACGCCGGTGGTACCCGAGCAGGCTGTTCCTGCCGTGACAGAGCAGATCGCCTCGTTAGGGGCTGGTATGCAGGAGATGCGCCAGATGATAGGATCGCTAGTTGAGACGCTTCGAGCGCAGCGACCAGAGGTAGCTCCACCAGTTCCAGAGACCGCGATGGTGTCTACCGCACAGCCAGTTGCCCCTGCAGCCACGGAGGTGATTACAGTATCGCTATCAGAGTTCATGAGGCTGAAGCCTCCGGTTTTCACAGGCACCGATACAGCCGAGGACCCACAGTCTTTCATCGACAGGATGGCCAGGATATGCCGTTCCCTCAGATGTGCAGATGCGAGATGGGTTGAGTTCGCGAGCTTTCGCCTGGAAGGTCTTGCGCAGAAATGGTGTGATTCAGTGGAGAAGGGCAGAGCAGCAGGTCTTCCTCCTATGACCTGGACGGAGTTCGTGACTATATTTCTAGCCCGTTTCCTTCCCCGGAGTGTTAGAGATGCCCGAGCACGCAGGTTTGAGTCTTTGCGCCAGACGCCAGGGATGACAGTGGCAGAGTATGACGTACTGTTTACAGAGCTAGCAGTCTACGCCCCACATTTAGTGGCCACCGAGGAGTTGCGAGTCCGGAGATTCGTTCGAGGCTTGATTTCACCAGTGTTCCTTGCGATCAGCGCGCAGCACTACGAGACTTATGCAGCAGCTGTAGACGCAGCCCTAGTGGTCGAGGAACACCTTGTGGAGACTTCGGTATTTCCAGAGCCGAAGAGAGTTCGTACCAGTATTTCTGCACGGAGGCAGTCATTCAGACGCCGCGACAGGTATCGTTCCGGTACGAGGGGTAGCAGAGATTCGGGACGGGGTCGGATGTTTAGTTCGTATCCCCAGGACGGTCAGCAGTCGCCGCGGGGTTGCTACAGATGTGGCAGCCTACTTCACCTCGTTCGAGATTGTCCAGAGACACACCGGAGGGAGGCGGCAGCACCGCATGTTACCTTACCACCTTCACCACCCCAGAGGACGTTGCCCGTTGTGCCTACCATTTTTCCGCGCCAGACTTATGCACAGAGAGGTCGTGGACGTGGAGGAGTTGCTCCGAGAGGACGAGATGACCGAGGCAGAGGTCAGTCAGTTACAGGTGGTAGACAGGCGAGGGTCTTTGCTTTGACACATCAGGACGCGCAGGCGTCCAATGCAGTGGTTTCAGGTATCCTTCCTGTATGTTCAGTTGATGCACATGTACTGTTCGATCCCGGATCCACACACTCGTACGTATCCACGCACTTTGTGCCGAGTTTGGGTAGAGAGTCCGGCTTACTTGATCAGCCGCTTGTGGTGACTACTCCTGTGGGAGAGTCGTTTGTGGCTAGGCACGTGTTCCGATCCTGTATCGTCTGTATTGGCGAGAGAGAGTTGCCTGTCGACTTGATCCTTCTGGAGATGTTGGACTTCGACGTTCTTTTGGGCATGGATTGGTTAGCCACGTGCTATGCTTCTGTGGACTGCCGCGAGAAGACAGTTAGATTCTGTTTCCCCGGCGAGTCGGTTTTTGTTGTGTTGGGGGACCGTAGTGCCGCCCCTCACAGTGTGATTTCTTCTTTTCGCGCTGGACAGCTTTTGAGGAAGGGATGTCAGGGATTTCTCGCTTATGTTCGCGATGCTCGCGCTACAGAGGTTCCGTTGGATCAGGTTCCGGTTGTTAGCGAGTTTCCTGATGTGTTCCCTGACGAGCTTCCTGGGTTGCCGCCCGAGCGCGACATTTCTTTCTGTATTGATTTGGTTCCTGGTTCGGGGCCTATTTCTATACCGCCCTATCGGATGGCCCCGGCAGAACTTCGTGAGCTGAAGGGTCAGTTACAGGATTTGCTGGACAAGGGACTTATTCGACCCAGTGTTTCTCCTTGGGGTGCTCCAGTCCTGTTCGTCAGGAAGAAGGACGGCAGCTTGCGTCTTTGTATCGACTACCGCCAGCTGAACAGGGTGACAGTGCGGAACAGGTATCCTTTGCCGCGTATCGACGATTTGTTCGACCAGCTTCAGGGGGCAGGGTACTTTTCGAGGATCGATTTACGATCGGGCTATCATCAGCTGCGGGTTCGACAGGAGGACATTCCCCGGACGGCTTTCCGTACGCGCTATGGCCATTACGAGTTCTTGGTGATGTCGTTCGGACTCACCAATGCGCCAGCAGCCTTCATGGATTTGATGAACCGTATTTTCCGGCCTTATTTGGATCTGTTCATCATAGTCTTCATCGACGATATCTTGGTGTATTCCCGGAGTAGTGAGGAGCACGAGCAGCACCTGCGGGTTACATTGCAGACATTGAGGGAGCACCAGCTTTATGCGAAATTCTCCAAGTGTGCTTTTTGGCTAGACAGCGTGGACTTCTTGGGTCACGTGATTTCACGAGACGGTATATGTGTTGACCCGAGGAAGATCGAGGCCGTTCAGCATTGGCCCAGACCCACATCGGTGACGGAGATTCGCAGCTTTTTGGGATTGGCCGGTTATTACAGGCGTTTTGTGCAGGACTTCTCACGTATTGCTACACCGTTGACCGGGTTGACCCGGAAGGGAGTTCCCTTCGATTGGACGGAGGAGTGCGAGCACAGCTTTCAGCAGTTACGGACACGGCTGACGACGGCACCGGTGTTATCTTTACCTTCTGGATCGGGCGGATTTGTGGTCTTTTGTGATGCTTCTCGAGTGGGATTGGGATGCGTTCTGATGCAGCATGATAGGGTGATCGCGTATGCCTCGCGACAATTGAAGAAGCACGAGCAGAACTACCCCACTCATGATTTGGAGATGGCAGCAGTGGTCTTCGCACTTAAGATCTGGCGACATTACTTATACGGTGAGTCGTGCCAGATATTTACGGATCACAAGAGTCTGAAATACATATTCCAGCAGCGGGACCTGAACCTTCGACAGCGTCGATGGATGGAGTTAGTGAAGGATTACGACTGCGAGATCTTATATCACCCGGGCAAGGCAAATGTGGTGGCGGATGCCTTGAGCAGGAGGCCCGGGAGTAGTTTATCTTGTTTGAGCGCAGTACAGGAGCAGTCATCCGCAGATTGGCAGATATTATGCGACAGTCGAGTGCAGTTCGAGTTCACGCCGATTGGAGGACAGATAGCGCATGTCCGTGCACGCCCACAGTTGATTGATCGTATACGTGAGGCACAGCTCAGGGATGACCGATGTTCAGAGATCATGGCACAGATGGGACAGGACAGATTTTCCGAGTTCATGGTCGATGATCAGGGGATACTACGGTTTGGAGTCAGACTGTGCGTACCTGATGCTGAGGGACTGAGGCGTGAGATTCTTGAGGAGGCACATCGATCGGTATTTAGCGTCCATCCCGGTTCCACCAAGATGTATCATGATATGAGAGATGTTTACTGGTGGGACGGAATGAAAAGGGACATTGCAGATTTTGTATCGAGATGCCTGACTTGTCAGCAAGTCAAGGCTGAGCACCAGAGGCCCGCGGGAGAGCTCCAGCCGTTACCCATTCCGGAGTGGAAATGGGAACAGATTTCGATGGATTTCGTGGTGGGTCTACCCAGGACTAGTAGGGGGTATGACTCCATCTGGGTGATCGTGGATCGTTTGACGAAAGCGGCTCACTTCCTACCGGTGAAGACGACTTTCGGATTTACTCAGTATGCCCAGATCTATATTGACGAGATAGTGCGACTACACGGAGTCCCGACGTGCATTGTGTCCGACAGAGGCACCCAGTTTACTAGTAGACTATGGCAGAGGCTTCAGGAGGCTTTGGGCACTCGTTTGAGTTTCAGCACGGCTTTTCATCCGCAGACCGACGGACAGTCAGAGCGGACCATCCAGACTCTCGAGGACATGCTCCGAGCTTGTGTACTAGATTTCGGAGGTAGCTGGGATCATCATTTGCCCTTGGTAGAGTTCTCCTACAATAACAGCTACCAGGAGACTATTCAGATGGCCCCGTTTGAGGCTCTTTACGGGAGGAGATGCAGGTCACCTACTTGTTGGACAGAGCTCAGTGAGAGCAGTATCTTAGGGCCACAGATCGTTGAGGAGACGACAGCGAAAATCCAGTTGATTCGCGATAGGATGAGAGCAGCGCAGAGTAGGCAGAGATCTTATGCGGACCGTCGACGACGCAGACTTGAGTTTTCTGTTGGTGATCATGTTTTCTTGAGGGTCTCCCCAATGAAAGGTGTGATGAGGTTTGGGAAGAAGGGGAAGCTTAGCCCCAGGTATGTGGGCCCCTTCGAGATCCTCGAGCGTGTCGGTGCAGTGGCTTACCGGTTAGCCCTTCCACCCAGCTTTCCAGACGTGCACCCCGTATTCCATGTTTCGATGCTCCGCAGATATCTATATGATCCTTCGCACGCGATTCAGCATCCGACGATCCAGCTTGAGCGTGATCTTTCCTATGCAGAGCAGCCGGTGATGATCTTGGATCGACAAGTGAAGAAATTGAGATCGAAGGAGATTCCATCAGTTAAAGTGCTTTGGCGTGGTCAGAACCGTGAAGAGGTCACTTGGGAGACTGAAAGCGAGATGATGAAGACGTATCCCCATCTTTTTGAAGGTAACCTTAGTTAGATTTTTGAAATTCGGGGACGAATTTCTTTAAGGGGGAGAGATTGTAACACCTTAGGATAAGGGTTAGTGAATAATTATAATTAAATAATGGTTTTTAAATAAAAAGTTTACCAAATTGTGTTTTAAATATTTTTCCTAATCTAATAAATATTTTTCCAAAATTTTCCTAAGCTTGCACACACATGTGCATGTGAACTAGGGTTTTCAAATCAAGTAAATACAATACTTATTAACCATGGTGGGTTAATTTTAGGATTAAGTCTTATGGATTCTTAAATGGGTTTAATTAATTAGTTAAATTAAAAGATTACTTTAATTTGAATTATGGAATTAGTGTTGACTTGTGTGAGGGAGAGAGAATGCATCATGGCTTTAGGCCATGCTTGCATTAAATGAGGTGAGAGAGAGTGAGGGGTGACTTTTGTGTGTGATGATTGAGGTAGCCTCTCATTTCTTTTTGGGTTTTTCTCACACACTCTCATATACTTTCACAACACACCAACATACTCACACACCACCCCCACTTACCTCAGCCGAGCCAGCAGCAGCAGCAAGCAAAGCAACAACAAGAACTGAAGCTTGCAACAGCAGCAGCAGCAAGCACAAACAGCAGCAGCAGAGGCAGTGAGCAGCAGCAGCAGCCCCAGTTCCAAGTGCAGCGACTTCTCTTCTCTTCTCCACATTCCTGCAGCTCCCTAGGGTCGAGAGTGAGGTATATTTCCTATCTTGCTTCACTAGTTTGCCTAGTTAGTGTAGTTTTGCATCGGTTATTAGAAATTAGTGTGTTTTAGTGCGATATGGGGTGATTAGTGAGAACCTTGTGCTAATGAGGTGAGATTTGGTTTCAGTAGGATGATTGTGGTCTGTTGAGGCCATTGTGACTTAGTCGAACCCCGATTTCACTAAAATACCACCAGTTTTCCTATGTGATGCAAAATGTCGTTTTTGTGCAAAAGTGAACTTTTCTGGATCTGCTATTGACCCGGTGAGTGCAGAATGAAATTGAGGAGACTGTGGCATAGTGGAGTAGAGCTGATACCATAGGTGAAACCCGACCCCCTAACTCCCCCCTTTGGCCGCCAAAACCGCCATTCTGGCCGCAAATTGCGGCCAGACAGGAAGGGTTTTGGGTGTTTTTGGGTTCTGTAGGTGTGTTTTTGTGTGTAGGGTATTTTGGTATATATATATATTTAAGATCATTTCTGTAGGAAAATCTGGGACCAAATACCTGTTTTGCCGTTTTTCTAAACCTTCGCGACACGCGTGATACGTGAGTAGGTTTGGGTTCTGCGTATCGCGGCGCGTCGGGGTAGTTTCGTGGCGCGATTGGTTTGCGACACGGGTTTCTTGTTGGATTATAATGTCGCGTTTTGTGACTTAAGCTTATGTGTGATATGTGTATGTGATTCTAGGTTCGCAGGCCAGTGAGACGGACGCTGCGAAGAAGGGCAAGCAAGTGGTTGGATACACTTAGCGCGAGACACGGTGAGTAGATTTCACATCTACGGGGATATCGCCCGCATGGCGTTATGCGTCAGGGCTGATAGGATCTTAGTATTACATATTGCATTTACCTATGGACTGTCATCTCATATTGCATTTCCCTGCTATGTGTTATTGATATATGCTAGAACTGATAGAACACCACACTATTACTAACGGTTTATGTTGCACGAGCACTATTTACATGCTACACACACACCGTTAGTAATTGCCATGCCACACTCACTGTAGAACTGCCATGATTATACTGTTGTCTTATTGCTGTAGTTCATCTTACATGTGATTGATACGATTTTCATGTATATTGGGAGCCGCATGACATCTTTTAACACCGGAAATGAAACTACTTTAAAAAGCTGTTTTCCCCTTACACCCATACCATGGATTGATGTATATTGTACCTCGCATTGGATTTATTATTGGTATTGGATTTTCATGTGATTTCTGTTTTGAGGACCGTGGAATTATTTAAGGAAAGATATGTTATTTTGAAAAACCCGGTACCTCGTGATATGATATTTTGGTGTGTCCACCACGCGTTTTCTCGGTGCTGAGACGTGTGCTTGAAACCCGATTCGAGGAGTGGATGTTCCGTTTGCGGGTTCGTGGTGGGCCCGGTATGGTTCCCCTCGGCGAGATGATCGATGGGATTTGCCGATTGAGCCTGGAGGCGGGCGAGTACCTACCGGTGATTGGTTGGACCTGGCAGTTGTCCGGAGGATACTGACCAGAGTCGAGTGATGGATGCGGGATGACCGTGCTGCCGGGGCCGAGGGCCGATACCGCAGACGGACCCCGTGGGGCCGGTCCGGACTGACGGCGCCCGATGTTCGAGGATTTACGTGTCGATGCTGGACACGGGTATTTTATGATGTTTTGGGTGCCGATGTTGGGCACTCGTGATTCCTCCGAGATATACAGGATTTGAGGGCCGATGGGTGTGCCGGCGCCTGAGTATATGTGGGATTTGGGTGCAGTTTGAGGCACCGATCATTGCTTTCCATGTTGACATAGTCCATGTAGATATTATTTATCCCATACTCAGTATTGATTACGATACATCTCATCCTGTGGCATTTACCTGTTAGAGTACATGCATTACTATTGTATCCACTGTTGACATGCATTGATATCATCTGCTGGCATTAGTAGAGCCACGCTATATGTGCATGCCTGCGATCACCTTTATATGTTATCTCTATTCACGAGTTGGCAACTCACCCCCGTTGTGCCACAGTGTTTGCAGGTTGCCCTTGGAGTAGTCACGGCTGGCTGTTACCGCATCTTTTGTCACAGATACCCCTTTTGAGCAGAGATAGTCTTTTGCTGATAGGTGGGTTTTGTACGGTATCTGTTATCTTTCAGTTGTATATTGATGTATCTAGTACTCTCCATCTACCTTCTGTATTGACTTAGAGACAGTTGTGAGGACGATATGTATGATTTTATGTTCTGGTGTCGAGCTCGCATGTGAGTCGACGTTACTTTATGCAGTCTTACCTTTTATGATATTGTCCTTGTTTTACTGTGTATTCTTCGCTACGGCGTCGTATATCATATTGTGATGTTTTATTCATGTCACTTGTTATTTCCGCTACACCTTACTTTTTCCCGACTTTCGGGGCTAATGTTTTAAAAAAGGAAATGTTACCAAAATTATAAAACTCATAACTTGTGAACTTAAAAAGGGATTTCTACTAAATAAATGGAAGTTTTTCAGATATTTACTACTGCTTTTGCAAAACGTTTTAAATCACTCTATTTATTGGTTTTGATTTCTGGGTTCGGCTTACTTAGCCGCGTTACGCCTGTAGACGTTGCGTGGTTAAGTGCCGGTCACGAGTCGAATTCTCGGGTCGTGACATCTTCCCCTGCCAGGCTCATCGTCTACAACTCGATCTTCTTGCCCCGGGGTACCATACCGGGCCCACCATGTACCCGAGACGGTTCATCCACTCCTCGAATCGGGTCTCGAAATCCAACAGAAAACATGAAAACTCATGGTGGACGACACATACATCACGAGAAAACCGCAACTTTGTTTTTAGAAATGATAAATATAAGCTTTTGTTAAATTCTTGCGGTTTTCCCCAAAAATCCAGAAATCGCAGCAATACTGAAATCCTCAAGAAAATCATGATGTTCACATGTTATATATGATAAATGTCTATGATATCAATGTATACGATGTGAAGTTTGGCTAGAAATCTATGTAGATATGATGATAATGCGAGGTATAGGCATGCTATGCAATTTCATATATCATGTATAAATGCAAGTGGCGATACTAAGTTAAACAGGTTCTATAGTGCACGTGGCATGGCAATTACCAAAGGCGTGTGTGTCACATGAATAGTGCGCGTGCATCAGATGCCAATGGTAATGGTGTTCGTGTCCTACGAAGTGTTATCGCATATGTGCATACGAATATCCATGCAATCTAGCATACTATTAACTATAAGGGTATGCAGTGTAAATAAAGGGGTAAGCTAATTAACAATATAAATCTTGCAAGAAATAGGGTAATCCTAACTAGGGGGCGCCTCGCGCCATTCAGACGATTCCCCCATAGATGAATACATCTACTCACCTGAAATCCCCGCTAATCCGATCCGACCACCGCCTTGCCCTTACGCGCCTTGTCCGATGTTTCCCCGACCGATCCTATATTTGCATAACACCAAGCATAAGATTACATAACCTAAAACGATGCAAGTCACAATATACAAATATCGACGCTCTCGAATTAAACATAGCATGCACTCGGTGCGCGGGAAAACGCACGAAAATCGCTAACCTTTAACTAGAATCGTCATTTCGGGGAAATCGACAAAACTACAACCCCACTAGACGAAACCCCGCGTTCGCGCACTCTAATAGTCCTATACGAAGCTAATTATATCGCTAACATAACGCAATTTGATCGCATTCTAATTTTTGTTAAAATCTAGTAAGCAAATTCAATACCGATTCGATGCAAACATCGAAATTTAACGATTTAGCGAGCGCATCATTACACAATTAACCACTCTAATCAATTTGGTAACCAAAGCCCTAACTTAACTCTAACAACCATGCTTCAAACCCTAGTTCAACATCAAAACCCATTCTTGATTTTCATGAACAAGAATTTAAACCTAAATTAATACTTCAAAATTGAATTTTTAGCACATATAACTACAAGTTAACAAACTAGTTTAGGATTTTACCTCACAAGTGGAACCCTAGCATGATCAAGCCACCAAAGAAGCCTCCTTTCTCCTAGTTTTGAACTAAATTTGGTTGAGGAGAGAGTGGATTAGGGTTTGGCTTTGAATTGGAGAAGAAAATGGTGAATTTTTATGGATTTTTCATGATTTTTCATGATTTTTGAAGCAAGAATTGAGCTGAAAAGAGGGGGGAGCTGCTGCTATTTTCGGCCAGAGGTGAAGAGGAGGAGGGTGTGGTATTTTTGTAGAAGTTTCTAGGGCAAAAAGATCCCTCACATCTCATTTAATGCATTTCACATCAACTTTTTACAAAAAAACCCCTTTTTACATCTTTTTTTCTTTAAATTTCCCACCCTAAAATCAAAAGTTTACAAGTCATGATATAATTTTATTAACACCATATTTTAGCTTATAAATATTCCTAATTATGAAATTTACCTAATTAAATTTGTATTTATCACTAATTTAATGTATTTAAAAAGGCTAAAAATAATTTAAAAAATAATTAATTACGAAAAATATTTTATTTAACCAGAAAATTATAAGTGACATTTTAGTGACAAAATTATAGTAATATCTTATCTAAATTTTGTATAATTAGATCTACAATGAAAAATACCTATTTTGACTTTTTACGGAAAAAGCCGAAAAATTAACCGATTACCGAAAAACTGCCTAAACGATTTTCGAAGGGTTACATACTCTGTGTATGTCATACAAATACCAGTACATCACACCCTACTACCTTCTTAACAGATCCATCCCCTATTCTGATGAAGTCAAACCTATGACTGTCACGTCAGAAATAGATGAGCTATCTCCGCTATATCTGCTTTAGTCTATAATTAGACATAAGCCACTTGTCCACCAATGCTTCCGCTGCTCCCACTGACTACGACAACCCTCTGGCAGAGTCATATACACGTACACTTCTAAAGCTAGTTTAGAGCGACGCTATACTCATCCTCCTGCCGGGTCTCACATCTGGAACAACAGCAATGGCAAGTCTGGGTAAACAAGAACCTCCCTGTCACCGTCCTTGAGGCTACCGGAGTACCCCTCGGGTGCCTGAGGTTACCCACAGTATCTGCGGAGTGGTCAATGGAATGTCAAGCCAGATTGAATCTTTAGGTTCCTATCAAATTTTCAGTAATCGTCTGCGGTTCTGGAATCACTTCCAGTTCTACCATACTCCCATTACTGTTTTCTGAAAAAATCCATTTTTGTTAAAACTGTGGCGAGTCTAGAACAATATCACTATTGATCTCCCAGATGGTAGAAAGTCAACCCTCTTCATAGCCTGGGTTAACCCACAAACAGCCATTACAGAAACGTGCCTTGAGTTATCCAGAGTCTGGTTTTAAGCATAAGCCGGACAACTCCCCGTACCTTAACATCGTTAAGATATGAACTGTTCTATATCCAATATAGAACCAGAGGTACTGATTTAATTGAACCAGATTCAAATCATGCAGCTGTCCCCAGTGCATGTCAACTAAATGGAGAGAGGCCGATCAGCATTACTCAACTTAGGAGTGCTTCTAATTATGAGTAATTTGAAAGAGAAACAAGTTCTCTTAATCATTACTATCAACTGAATACCCTACACAAGTATCTACATCTTCGATCACCTTGAAGAATCCCGATACTTGCAACACCTGGTTCTCTACTATATTCTTATACCTCTAACTTCTCAAAACTTGGACCTTGTGTTTCTACGAAACACATGTCTAAGACCCAGAGAAGTCACAAGTAAACAGAATCTAGTACGAGTACCAACCCCTCTGTCCTCATGGACGCTGGACAACATACAATACTCTGTATAAGTCCCTTGAGTCTTATTACCCATTCCTTGTGTGTCGTAGGTTGAAAACTGTACTTATGGTTAAGAAGAATTACACCGCTGTTTAATGCTCCTTACCTAATTATCAACTGATATAGGTAAATGTCATAGACATAATTTCAAAAAGGTATATCTCACTCTATAAAAATAGACGTACAGATATATCAATTTGAAATTGGTGCATAACAACGGATATTCAAAACCAAATATTTGCCGTCCGGCAAACTACCCAGGTGATTTCCTCAAATTATCACCAATTACAATGAATTCCGATATAATGAGGATGATCACCTAATTCCCAATAACTTACTCCCACTCATCATCTGTAAAACCATACAGATGTGAGATTCATACCTGGTAAATACATACCCTGGAGCAAGTGTCTAATTGGGAAATCAGTTTTCTTTTAACAGTACACAGTGAAACTGAAACATGTAAATGTTTCGTAGGGGTATCCGGGTATTTCTAGTAATGCCTCTTCCATTATCCAGATTCATAACTGTAACCGTGTAATTCTTTGCCATCTTTCCAAATCTCTTTATATGTCTTTAGTCATTACCTTCTGCACACCCTCTTAGGCTAAATGGTTTTCTTCCTTCCCTACCGTTCGGCACCAGCCTATGGTTTGGAAGAAGACTATCCAATAAGCATAATGGGTGTACTGTCCTAATCCTAGGAGCACTCGCAATGCGAGAGAAAGTGAAGATAAAAGACAACCGAATAAACCTTATTCCTATTTCTCCTGAACCAGAATTCATCCCCGAACTGGAACAAGTTCCTTTCGAGTTCGTATATAACCATACGATGGAGTATCCAATAAACTGTGGATCTTCGTAGTGATACGGAGTGTCCTGGAGAAATACAAAGGTGATTTAGGATTGGCGAAGAAATACTTGGTTTGGTCGTGAATAGCAGTCGCAATTTACTTTGCCCTCTTACTAATCCCTTGATATGTCTTTACTTAATACCTTCTGTACACCATCGTTAGGCTAATTGGTTTTCTTCATTCCCTACCGGTCGGCACCTGCCTATGGTTTGGAAGAAGACTATCCAATTTGCGTAATAGGTGTACTATCTCCTAAACCAAGGAGTACTCGCAACCTGAGAGAAGGTAAAAGGAAAAGACAACTGAATAGTCCTATTCGTTTTCTCCAGAACCGGAAACCATCCTCGAATAAATTCCTTCGAGTTCGTATATAACCATACGATGGTTTTGTCCAATGGAAGTGGACGTTCGTAGTAGTACGGGGTGTCCTGGAGAAAAGGGTAAAAGTAGGAGTGGCAATGAGGTATGCAACTCTGACAATCCAAAAGCCAGTGTTTAAGAAGGTTCGGTCAACTTGGTCACTGAGTCATAGTCTAGGGTCGGGTCAATGGTCGCTGCCAAAGAGAGAGAGAAAAGAAACACTCAGCGTGCACTCTAACCTAGATCAGAATGGTTATCATTTTATCTAATCTGGAAACTTCCCACTGTACCGTCAAATTCTCCTCCAAACCTGAAAGAAGAATTAGTCGGGATCACCCGAGGAGTAAACCAACTCATCAGTAGGAATCGGGATCCAACTATCATCGCATGACAACGTGACGGAATCCGCTCACGTTATCACACTCCAGAAGGTATGCGCATATCTGGCAAGTTTCAGTTTCTTTAGAAACTTCCGATGTGATTTTTACCCCATGCTCTTATGACCTTGACTTTGGCCAACAAATCATAAGTCACATGTCAAGTTCTACCCGTCATTCTTCAGGTTGATTTGAACCCACCTGTACCTACCCTTGACTTTAGCCAACAAGGCAGTACGACTGTCCCAAACCAACACATCTATCTATGCTGCATATGAATACCCAACAGCTACTAAACACTGTGCCTTGACTTTGACCAACAAACACAGCTTGAATACTATTGACTATCCTTATGAAACGACGGAGGGCTACGAATGGTTTCTGGCGAAAACCTTTAACGTAATGAACTTGATATCGTTGAAGGAACTGGATAGCTTTATAAAAATATAGTGGCGAAAACCTTTGCTAAAGAGGTCACTCCCGGTGAAGGGATCTCGGCTCTTTCCCCGTAGAATGAGGTGCAGGATATTTCAACTAAATACCATGATGCAAAGCAAAAGTAAACGACTATAGTGAAGTTATTGCCCTGACGCAAACTTCTGTCCAAGGGGTCATTCCCGGTGAAGGGATCTCGGCCCTTGCCTCGTCGACTGAGGTGCAGGATATTCCAACTGAATACCACTATGCAAAACAAAAGAGAACGCCCTTGCAATAACAGCTTTTTGAAAATTGTTCCAACAACATCAGAATAGGTTTGTTTAACTTGCATTGATCCGAATCAATGCAGTCCCATCAATTGATCACACCAATAAAGAACGAAAATAATGATGTACGTATATGCCATCTGCATTCGCCACTGGTTCCCGTCATCACCCGTTAGGTTACTTAACTAACGACAGAGCGAGGACTGGACTAGCGCGGATGCAAAACATATACAACATCTACTAGTATATATATATCAATATATAATATTTCGCTCAAGGCGTGATAAAATGCAACATCACAGAAAATGTAATAAGTATCACAGAACAATACAGATATCTGGGATCCCCGGGTTTCATAGTGCCGCTACTGAAACCCGACGTTCCCCTGGTCGTGTGGATAGCATGTGCAATGAAATCCTAGACCCCTACGGGCGCTGATTGGTTGTAAATTTTCCGATTGTGTAAGTAAATCAAATGATCCCCGGCAACGGCGCCATTTGATTGAAAGTAAAATTCGAGACTGTGTAGTGTGTATCAACTCAAATGATCCCCGATAACGGTGTCATTTGATCGATAAGAGTTTCTCGTTGTGTCGGTATGAAAATTGAATAAAATTCACAATCAAAGAATTATATTTGACCGCAATCAACTACGGTGTCGGATGTAGATTGTAAGTGAGTGCGGATCGTCCACAGGGAATGTGCGATTCGTTTTTATATTTGATTTGTTTGAATTGAAAAGTTAATCGAAAAGAAAAGAAAACATGATTCAAGATTTTATCGATTGATTCAGGTGTCACTAGTCTAATCAAGAATCAAGAAAATGATAAACAATCGAGAATCGGGTTTCGATGATATTTCCACCCAAAATGTCAAGAATCTAAATGAGGCTCGTAGGAATCGATCGGATCTATAGATGTGATATAATCTCAAGATACCGTGTTCTTGTCTTTCGAAGAATTGATACTAGATCGATGATGATCGACGAGAGTTAGGGCTTCCTCGTGAAACTAGGGTTTCATCATTTAACCCTTGTTCTTTCATCGATATCATTCACATTCTAGCCTCTAGTAATTTCAAGAAACGATTGTAACTCCCCAATTTTGAGCGATATCAATCAAGAAAGCATCGCAACGAAATGGGTCGTCGGTTCTTGAACTTGCTAGGGTTTACAAAACTCGTAGGAATCAAGAATCGATTGAAGATATGTTATATCATCATTCTATTGATCGTCTCGACTCCTCGACGAGCGGAGTATTACTCAAACATCACAACAAGAACTACAATTATAAATTGAGATCGAATCATGATGCAAGAATTTAAAGAAAACAAGATAAAAGAATTTCACCTTTTATTTATATCAATAATTTCATTACAGACGCTCAAGAACTACAAGAGGAAGAACTCGATTGTTGAATTGGCTTCGCTTTTCTCCGCCAGTCGTGGATCGACTTGGACCACTTGCTCTGTTGAAGATCGGCTCCGCTCATAAAAGGTTGAAGGGCTTCTTGCTTGATTTGGTACTCGGGATCTTGGCTTTTGGATTGGAATTAGGGTTAGGGTTTCACACAAGTCTTGTCACCAGACTTGTGGAAGAAGATGAAGAAAGGGGTAAGATGAAAAAGGCTCTAGTTTGATACTAGATTAGGATTGGATTTCTAAGTATCTTTAACCTTAGGTCTAGGCTTCTATTTATAGACTTCCTAAACCCTAGGTCTAGGTTTGAAATTACAATTCCCTCCAAAAGTTTGTTGAGGAGCTTCTAGAATTAGTTTGTTAGGAGCTAGCTTAGGTTTTAAGCTAGGATTAATTAAGCTTAGAAACCCTAGTTTGCTGAACTGGCAGAAGTCTCTGGAGTTTTCTGGAAACTGAAGTATATTTCTGAGCTGTACCCACTGAGATAGGGGTATTGAAGCAAAGTTGAGAAGGTGACGTCGACAAGCCGCCGCGGAACCGCAGCGCAAGCCGGCTCCGGCCGCGGTTCCGCGGCCATGTAGGCTCCTTGGGGCTTGGGCTCTTTGCAGTGGTCTTGGGCTAATATTTGAAGCTTCATCTGATATGTTGAATTGTATTTTGCCCTTTGGATTGCTACCAGAACTGAAATCATTGAGTTGGCGTAATGTTTGATCAGTACCATGTAAATTTTTTGCTTTTCTTCTGGGTTTTCCTTCATAGATCTCAAAACAAGTGTTGCGCAATATAGGGATGATGCGATGCCATGAAATGCGGTCAATTTCCTTTATAGTGCAGGTTTTAGAGTCTAACACATGCAATCTGATATTTAACGACTGATTTGCTAATATGTGAAATATGAATACCGTACACTTCTAAATGAATGCAAATGATAAGGAAATTGCCGGTTAAAAGATGCAGTATTTTTGACTGATCAAATTCCCCCAAACTTATTTTCGATCGTCTCGAGCGAACTGTTTTATTAAAAAGAGAAGGAGAAAAATAAAGAAAGAGAAAAACTAACTAGCACACTTTCGTAGGCGACACGATTGCACTGAGCACGTGCAACAAGCCTTTAAACCTCTAGGTGTCCCTAGTAGGAGGAGTGTTGTCTCCTGAGGGTTTTCAGCGGATTGCACCCACAAAATCCAATAATAAAAGGAAGATCTTGAATATTACATTTAAAGAGAAGAATTGTAAAAGAAAAGCTTTGAAAATTAGGGTTTCCAACTAAGCTAGCTTTTCGGTTGTCATGAGCCCTATCTTAACGGTCATGAAAAGATGTCGGAAATCACGTCCTCCCTCAATAAAATATCGTCTTATTCTTCATTCCTATCTTTCTTCCAAACATCGATCATATAACCCTGCGTGTGTGTAAAGACATCCCTACACCCGGAGAATTCAATTCAAGCTATCATTCTCTTGCCCATCAGCCTCAGTACTTTTTAATTAATGAATATTTAGATGAGATTGCTCACACACTTTCATGCGACCGTTAATACTTCTTGAGGTACTAACCGACCGATTATTCCTGTGCTTGCTTACTTGGTGTATTTTCCTCGTCTTGCACCATCTTAGGCATAGCAGTGACTCCCAGACCAGTTGGCCTTAGGGCACTAGGTGAAGAGGCACCCTCGCTATACATTTTTTATTGCCCTTGGTGATAACAAAACCGGTGTCCATTTTTCTCACCACTTTATATCTTCTTTATTCATTTTTTTTATATTTTTATTTCCTTCATACTTTTGGCTTTAAGACAAGAGCATTTCAAGGTATCCTCTACTATCCCAGGCTTTAAGACGTGTGTAAGTGCGAATAGCAGGGTATCAACGTTTAAAATGTTTGGCTTCCAGAATAGAAACTATTTTTCAGACTTATTTTTATCCTCAGATTAGTGACGTCTTTCATCTTACTAACCCTTGGGACAACGGCTCATAACTACTTATTACTAGTTCGTATAAGAAAACCTCTAATTTTCTTGGTTGTCTTAATTTTTTCTAATCTCATGGATGTAATTTTTCACTGTCTAAACTTTCATTATCTTATTTATGTACAAAAAATGTTTAAATGTTAAAATATTTTTATATTTTGAAAATTTTCATTTTTTATGGATTTTGAACTTTTTTTAAATTTTTAAAGAAATGTTTTGTGCTTATGCAAATGATATGCAAATGATGCAAAAATAAGCACAAACCTCCCCCAAACTTGTTTTCAACAGTGTCCTCACTGTTGCCAACAACTATATCTACAAAACCTGTAAGCCTGGGAGGAATTATTAGTGGGGGCAAAATATATAAGTGAAGAACTTTCCCCGAACTTACTCTTTTCACTCACCTTCATTCAAAAGATGATGCAGTGATATGCAGGATATGAAGATGAGACGGAGGAATTTTAATCCAAATAAACTGGCTCCTGTAAGAACAGGAGCTCCTCCGTGGGGTCAGTGGAAAAATACGGCTTTAGTCTATGTCCATTCACTTTGAAAAAGGTGCCGTTTTTAACATTTTCTACTTCTACTGCCCCGTGCGGGTATACAGACCGCACAACAAAAGATCCCTTCCATCGAGATCGGAGCTTACCCGCGTGAATGTGTAATCGTGAATCATAAAGAAGGACTTGTTGACCTTGTGAAAATGTTTTCCTCAAAATATTTTTATCGTGAAAAACCTTAGTCCTATTCTTTATGATTACAGCATTATCATAAGCTTCATCGTGGAGTTCGCTTAGCTCATTTATTTGCAGCTTCCGAAAGTTGCAGGCTTGGTTTAGATCAAAATTTATTTCCTTAATAGCCCACAATGCTTTATGCTCTATCTCGACGGGTAAATGACATGCTTTTCCAAACACTATCCTATATGGAGACATCCCTAGGTCGGTTTTAAATGCAGTTCGGAATGCCCAAAGAGCATCCGTCAGTTTGGTTGATCAGTCTTTTCTATTTTTAGCAATAGTCTTCTCTAGGATAAGTTTGATTTGTCTGTTTGAGATTTCAGCCTGCCCGCTTGTTTGTGGATGATAGGGTGTAGAAAGTCGGTGGTTAATTGAGTATTTCCGCATCAAAGTCTTGAAAGACCTGTTGCAGAAATGTGTCCCATTATCGCTAATAATAGCGCGTGGGTGTCCAAATCGCGAGAAGATATTCTCTTTCAAGAACTTAATGACAACTTTCCTGTCATTAGTGCGACATGGAATGTCTTCTACCCACTTTGAGACATAATCAACCGCCAAAAGTATGTACAAATTCCCAAAGGAGTTGGGAAAGGGACCATAAAATCAATGCCCCAAACATCGAATATTTCAACAACCAGAATGGGTTGCTGAGGCATTTCATTCCTCTGGGAGATTCTACCCGTGTACTGACATTGTGTACAGGTTTTGCAATAGTCAAATGCGTCCTTGAATAAGGTCGGCCAATAAAATCCACATTGCAAAACCTTCTCTGCCGTATTTTTAGGACCAAAGTGACCCCCACAGGCCTGATCATGACAAAAAGAAAGAACACTCTTGAACTCTTCTTTCGGGACACACCGGCGAATGATCTGATCAGGACAATACTTAAACAAGTATGTATCGTCCCAGTAAAAGTGTTTTACTTGGGAAAGAAAACGGTATTTGTCCTGTTTTGACCAATCACTGGGTATAAGTCCCGTGACAAGATAGTTCACAATATCCCTGAACCATGGTTCATTGGATACGCTCAAGAGTTATTCGTCAGGAAATGAGTCATTGATCGGTAGGGTCACAGGGGAAGAAGAGATACGTGAAAGATGGTCGGCTACTATGTTTTCACATCCTTTCTTATCTTTGATAACAAGATCAAATTCTTGTAACAGAAGGATCCAACATATTAGTCGATCTTTTGCATCTTTCTTCGCCAGAAGATGTTTTAAAGCGGAATGGTCAGTATACACAACTATAGGTGAGCCAATTAAGTAAGGCCTGAATTTTTCTAATGCAAATACAACCGCTAAAAGTTCCTTTTCGGTGGTTGTATAATTAATTTGTGCATCATTCAGGGTCTTACTTGCATAGTATATCACGTGTGGCATCTTTTCGATGTGCTGTCCTAAGACTGCACCTACTGCAAAATCAGATGCGTCACACATCAGCTCAAAGGGGTAGTCCCAATTTGGTGATGATAGCACGGGGGCTGAAGTGAGTGAGTGTTTAAGTGAGTCGAAAGCTGTCTCACAGTCCGAGTCAAAATGGAAGGTTGTATCCTTGGCTAGGAGAAGAGTTAAAGGTCTAGCAATTTTGCTAAAGCCTTTAATGAATCTCCTATAAAAGCCCGCATGGCCAAGGAAAGATCGAATATGTTTGACGCTTTTAGGATGAGGGAGATTTTGAATGCCATCTATCTTAGCTCTGTCAACCTCAATGCCTTTCTGTGAAATAACATGTCCAAGAACAATTCCTTCTTGGACCATAAAATGGCATTTTTCCCAGTTCAATGTTAAGTTCTTCTCTTTGCAACGAGCAAGAACAGCGTCAAGATTCGCTAGGCAATCGGGAAAAGAGTCTCTAAAAATCGAGAAGTCGTCCATAAAAATCTCCAGGAAATTCTCTACCATATCAGAGAATATCCCCATCATACACCGCTGAAAGGTAGCTGGAGCATTGCATAACCCAAAGGGCATGCGACTGTAAGCAAAGGTACCAAAAGGACAATTAAAAGTGGTTTTATCTTGATCCTTTTTGGCGATGGGGACCTGATTATAGCTGAGTAACCGTCCATAAAACAATAATACTCTCGTCCCGCTAAGCGTTCCAACATTTGATCAATGAATGGTAGAAGAAAGTGGTCTTTCCTCGTGGCAGCATTGAGTTTTCTATAATCGATACATACACGCCACCCAGTTTGGGCGCGTGTCTGAATCAACTCATTTGCCTCATTGGTTATAACAGTGATGCCGGATTTCTTAGGAACGACATGTATAGGACTCACCCATTGGCTATCGTAGATGGGGTATATAATACCATTATCTAAGCATTTGACGATCTCTTTCATTACAGCTTCCTTCATGACGGGATTCAACCGTCTCTGTGGTTCTCGGGTTGGTCTGGCATCATCCATCACATGTATATGATGTTCAACTATCAAGGGACTAATCCCTTTGATGTCCGCCATACTCCAACCAAACGCCTCTTTGTTAGATCTCAATACCGATAAAAGTGCATTCTTTTGCTCTAATGCTAGAGAAGCAGATATGATAACCGGTAAAGACTCCTTCTCACCTAAATAAGCATATTTCAGATGAGAAGGTAAAATTTTTAGATCTAGTTCAGGCGGAGAAATGATAGAAGGAGGGATCATTGAGTGATTTTTGGATTTACAAAGAAGCTCAGAGCCTGTGAAAGATACAGACTCGGGTGGAGAAAAGTCAGGAGTGCAGGACTCAAGTGTAGGTAAAGTGTCCTCACTAAGATCTTGTGTAAATTCAAACAGAGATGTGGTAATGTCGTCGAGATCAGTAAAGCAAAGTTCCTCAGCTCCGCAACTATCGGGAGCGATCTCATGGACAGAGCACACATCTAAAATATGAGCAGAGGGTTCTGATGGCCGACTTCCAACCTTGTAGATGTTTAGTTCAATGGTCATATTTCCAAATGATAAATTCATTGAACCGTTTCTACAGTTTATAACAGCGTTAGAAGTGGCAAGGAAAGGACGACCCAGAATCACCGGAATTTGGCCCCGGGGGTTTGCTACAGGCTGTGTGTCAAGCACAATGAAGTCTACAGGAAAAAAAAATTCCCCGACCTTTATCAACACATCCTCTAGTTCACCCCTTGGTTTGGTGATTGATCGGTCTGTCATCTGGAGAGTGCAGTGAGCAGGTTTCAGCTCTCCAATCCCTAGTTGCTCATATACAGAATATGGAAGTAGGTTAACACTTGCGCCAAGGTCTAAAAGAGCACGATTTATGTTTTTACCCCCAATAGAAATCGATATTGTAGGACATCCTGGGTCCTTTCGTTTCTTTGGTAGCTGGGGAATAAAAGCAGTGCTAATATTATTAGACATAAAGACCTTCTTCGGCACTTGAGTCTTCCTTTTCCTAGTGCACAAGTCCTTAAGAATTTTCGCATAAGTGGGGACTTGTTGAATCGCATCTAGGAGAGGGATGTTGATGTTAACCTGTTTGAACATTTCTATAATTTTTCCCATATGAGGACTCGTTCTATTACCTCTTAACCGATTCGGGTAAGGAGCTTTCGCAATAAGCGTCGGGTCCATCATAGGAGAAGGAAGAGGGGTTAGACGAGATCCCAAAAGAGGTGTGGGGACCGTCTGTGGAGAACTATAAGGGTTGGGCTGAGGTGTTGAGCCTAGAGGGAAATGGAGAATAGGCTCTCGAGAAGGTGGTGGGTTAGAAGAAGAAGGATCAGAAGGAGAAGTGTGTGTGTGAGGAAAGGTCTCAGCCGAGGTGTTAATGATAGGATTTTCAATATCATCAATACCTTCCCCGACATGATTGTTCAGCACTCTTCCCGATCTCAACGTTGTGATGGCATTAACATTGTAATGCCCAGGATTCTGTAGGGGTTGAGAGGGAAGTTTCCCTTTTTCTCTCGTACTCATTTCGGCTTTAAGTCGAGCTATTTCAGCTTCCATCGATCTGATACTCTCAGCTTGAGATGCTGAGTTTTTCTTTATCTCACTGACGGAAGTTCTAACCTCAGCCGAAACCTCTATGAAATTTGATAAGAGTGATTTCATGGTTTGAGTGAATTGAGAAAGTTCGTCAGAACCGGTCAACTGCATAGGATTAGACTGTGCAGGAGTGTTGACCTGGTTGTGGAAATTTTGTGACTGGTAGGGGTGCTGAGTGAGTTGAAGTGGTTGCTGTTGTGGTGGAGGAAGAGCCCTTTGAAAATTATTCGTGTTTGGATCCGTGTTTTGTGATTGTTGTTGGTTCCAGGCAAAATTCGGGTGATTCCTCCAACCCTGATTATACGTGGAAGAATATAGATCGTTTCTAGGTCTTTGAAATGCAGCATTAGTATGCTCATGACCTTGAAACGGACATTCTTCCGTCAAGTGAGACAGATCAGAACGACAGCCACATACAGTTTTGGGGAGCGACATTGGGTTTAGGGAGGCTGCAGAAAATTTGTGTTCCATAGCGTCGAGCTTCTTTTGCATTGCTGCCATCTCAGCTCGAACACCTATGGATACATCTATTTGGTGTACGCCACCCCTATTCAATGGTTGGGTTCCACTCTCCCACTGTAGTGATTTTTCAGCGAACTCTTCTAAATACTTCCACGCTTCCCCATCATCCTTAGTCATAAAAGTACCTTGACACATGTTTTCAAGGCTCTGTTTAGTGTTTGGGTTAATGCCCTCATAAATGATTCGGCACAATTCCCATCTCGGGATGCCGTGATGAGGACACTGAGCCAATAGATCCTTGAAACGTTCAAAGCATTTAGAGAATGGTTCAGTAGGGAGCTGGGCAAATTGATTTAGTTCGCTACGGATTCGAGCTGTCTTTTGTATTGGGTAAAATTTCTTAAGGAATGCCGCTACAAATTCTTCCCAATTCGTAATAGAGTGTGCGGTAGTGTTATATAGCCACTTCTCGGCTATATCGCACAATGTAAATGGAAGAAGTCGTAGACGCATCGCATCCACTGAAAGTTGTGACGTACCCATCATTGTGCATACGTTTTCAAATTTGGTGATGAAAACGTAAGCGTCCTCAGTCTCGAGTCCGTGGAATTTGGGTAAAAGGTTGATGTATTGGGGTTTAATCTCAAAGTTGTCCCTATTGGCTGGTGGTGTGGATAAGCAGGTCGAAAGATGACCTCGCAGTGGATAGCACCTCTCTTGGAGAGAGATGCGGCGCACCAACGAACGGCGGCAGATTAGGGTTAAAGAAGTTTGATGGAGGTGGATCCATCGGTGTGGGTGTGGTAGTGGGTAAAGGAAAGGTAAATGGAGAAATATCGACTTCGGAGTCGATAAAGGGTACGCGGACTAAATGGGCACTAGAATCCCGTGTCCAGCCTATCTTGTACTAAAAAGGGTTAGTACAAGTGGCAGCGTTGACTTATAATTAGGGGTAATGAATGAATGCGGTGTTTTCTTTGAAAAAGGGGGATTTTTGAAAAAAATTGATGCGACACAACAAATGCAGCACACAAAACCCTAGAATCTAGTGGTCACCTAGGTCCGGCTCTAGACCGCTCCTAACTGCCAAAAGACAAGTCGCAGGATCAATCCTCCACTGCCTCTTTGTCCCCCTGTGGCCAGGTAAGTGCCAGGTAAGTGGGAAGGTACTCCACTACGTAAGTAGTGGGCCTAATTAATAACCACTACTCTACTACGTAAGTAGTGGGCCTAATTAATAACCACTTGCCTTAGACACCACAAGAAAACGCGGATAAGCAATGAATTACCCACGGCCTTCTCTTGTCCTAAGTGAGCGTGACGGTCCTTAGAGTCATCTCTAGATCTTTTTTAGTTAATTGGGGTAAATGCGGATGCAAGTTTTGTGATTTTCGGGGCCTAGGAAGGGTAATGAAATCCCCACCTAATTTGGATTTGGCCGTGCCCCTTAATATCCGTATTTAGAATGCAAACAACCAAGAAATAAAATCACGCACAAATTTACTTTTGCAATTTGCGAGCTGCGATTATTTGCAAAGAATCCTGTAGAAAATTATTAGTTGGAGCTAAAAAGAGGAGAGAGGAGAAGGTAAGAAGTCACCTGAAGCAAAATTTTCACAGAGATCCCTCAACAAGGCCGCGGTTCCGCCGCAATTGCCTCTTAATGCCGCCCTTCCGCGGTCGCAAGAAAAGAACACTGCACAAAATTTTCAGGGAATGTTCCTGTTCACTTCCCCTGTCCTCTGGAATTCTCCAAAATTTTTTCCAATTTCACAGCAATCTCCAGATCTCCTTGCAATGAACCACAACAAATCGTTTAGGGTTTGCACGAATTTTGATTACAAAAATTACAATGGAATAAATCTTTCAATTCAAACTTTAAAATGAAACGAATTAGCGCGTAATCCCCGGCAACGGCCGCCATTTGATTGGTTGTAAATTTTCCGATTGTGTAAGTAAATCAAATGATCCCCGGCAACGGCGCCATTTGATTGAAAGTGAATTCGAGACTGTGTAGTGTGTATCAACTCAAATGATCCCCGATAACGGTGTCATTTGATCGATAAGAGTTTCTCGTTGTGTCGGTATGAAAATTGAATAAAATTCACAATCAAAGAATTATATTTGACCGCAATCAACTACGGTGTCGGATGTAGATTGTAAGTGAGTGCGGATCGTCCACAGGGATTGTGCAATTCGTTTTTATATTTGATTTGTTTGAATTGAAAAGTTAATCGAAAAGAAAAGAAAACATGATTCAAGATTTTATCGATTGATTCAGGTGTCACTAGTCTAATCAAGAATCAAGAAAATGATAAACAATCGAGAATCGGGTTTCGATGATATTTCCACCCAAAATGTCAAGAATCTAAATGAGGCTCGTAGGAATCGATCGGATCTATAGATGTGATATAATCTCAAGATATCGTGTTCTTGTCCTTCGAAGAATTGATACTAGATCGATGATGATCGACGAGAGTTAGGGCTTCCTCGTGAAACTAGGGTTTCATCATTTAACCCTTGTTCTTTCGTCGATATCATTCACATTCTAGCCTCTAGTAATTTCAAGAAACGGTTGTAACTCCCCAATTTCTAGCGATATCAATCAAGAAAGCATCACAACGAAATGGGTCGTCGGTTCTTGAACTTGCTAGGGTTTACAAAACTCGTAGGAATCAAGAATCGATTGAAGATATGTTATATCATCATTCTATTGATCGTCTCGACTCCTCGACGAGCGGAGTATTACTCAAACATCACAACAAGAACTACAATTATAAATTGAGATCGAATCATGATGTAAGAATTTAAAGAAAACAAGATAAAAGAATTTCACCTTTTATTTATATCAACAATTTCATTACAGACGCTCAAGAACTACAAGAGGAAGAACTCGATTGTTGAATTGGCTTCGCTTTTCTCCGTGAGTCGTGGATCGGCTTGGACCACTTGCTCTGTTGAAGATCGGCTCCGCTCATAAAAGGTTGAAGGGCTTCTTGCTTGATTTAGTACTCGGGATCTTGGCTTTTGGATTGGAATTAGGGTTAGGGTTTCACACAAGTCTTGTCACTAGACTTATGGAAGAAGATGAAGAAAGGGGTAAAATGAAAAAGGCTCTAGTTTGATACTAGATTGGGATTGGATTTCTAAGTATCTTTAACCTTAGGTCTAGGCTTCTATTTATAGACTTCGTAAATCTTAGGTCTAGGTTTGAAATTACTATTCCCTCCAAAAGTTTGTTGAGGAGCTTCTAGAATTAGTTTGTTAGGAGCTAGCTTAGGTTTTAAGCTAGGATTAATTAAGCTTAGAAATCCTAGTTTGCTGAACTGGCAGAAGTCTCTGGAGTCTTCTGGAAACTGAAGTACATTTCTGAGCTGTACCCACTGAGATAGGGGTATTGAAGCAAAGTTGAGGAGGTGACGTCGACAAGCCACCGCGGAACCGCAGCGCAAGCCAGCTCCGGCCGCGGTTCCGCGGCCATGTAGGCTCCTTGGGGGTTGGGCTCTTTGCAGTGGTCTTGGGCTAATATTTGAAGCTTTATCTGATATGTTGAATTGTATTTTGCCCTTTGGATTGCTACCAGAACTGAAATCATTGAGTTGGCGTAATGTTTGATCAGTACCATGTAAATTTTTGGCTTTTCTTCTGGGTTTTCCTGCATAGATCTCAAAAAAAGTGTTGCGCAATATAGGGATGATGCGATGCCATGAAATGCGGTCAAATTCCTTTATAGTGCAGGCTTTAGAGTCTAACACCTGCAATCTGATATTTAACGACTGATTTGCTAATATGTGAAATATGAATACCGTACACTTCTAAATGAATGCAAATGATAATGAAATTGCCGGTTAAAAGATGCAGTATTTTCGACTGATCAGGCGCGGCAAGTTACCCGCCAAAACCTGAAGCGAGGCAGCCCCCTTCAGCAACATGAATGGACCACCCAGCACTTCACGTAATCCGGTAACTTGGGCACCCCTCCTGGGTCAACCTGTACCCCCTACGAGTGCGGCGAATAGCCCACCAATTCTAGAGTAAAGCCCCCTCCGTCTCAACACCATGAGATGCGGGCTCGTTGCCCTCTAGAACCCGGCTATCCGTGCACCCCACCTTGGGGTAATCCTAGTACAGAAAGTAAAATATACATACAACGGGTACATCGACCTCACTTCGGTCTTGCCCCAAAAGAATAATATACAAACAGGCAGTGACGGCAGTCCACATGTCGGACGCTCGCCCCGCAATATCAAATGTACATATAAAACAAAACTGTACTAACATTGCATCCAGGCTATCCCCACGACCAATCCGCAACATCACAGCACAATCACAGAACATCAACGTGAATGTCACGTTCGCAAATCCGTCTAAAAGGACTATAGCTGTTAGACAGGATTTACCGATCAAGTGATATTCACTGTCGCAGATATAATGTAAATACTGTGAACTAACATGTTAAAATTTTTCGATCAATTAAATTTACCAAAGTGGGCCCCAAGCACTACTGTTGCACACAAAGAAAATCTGGGCCCAAACAGAACATTCGAAAACCCCAATTTCCCTGTACAAAGATCACTGTGCAAAAATGGTGCAGTGAAGGCACTGTGCTGCGGCGGAACCGCGGCCGGAACAGGGGTTTGGCCACGGTTCCGCGGTCAGGCTACAGTGTCACACCACCATTTTTTTACAGATGTCTTAGAATTTCCTGCTTGTACTTCTGCAACATACTGAAAAAATTTTCGAGCTAGAAAAAAATCGACAGAAAACTGAAGCTTTGAAAACGCGGGTTTTGGAATTTTGTTCGATCGAAAATGTAAACACATTAGAGCAAGCTAGACTAGGTTAATGGCCTAGCTCTGATACCAGTGTAAGTGCACGGCGGCGCCCCGGCCGTCAATCCGAGGCCAAAATGCGGAAACGATGATTTACTTTAACTTTTGAACCGGCACCACCGCGCACAAAAATCCCGGATCGGGCCATTAATCTAATCCTAGATAACTAGAGAAGGGGTTGAGAGATATACCGAGCGATCCGTGTCCTTCGGTCTTCTCGTCGTCGTTCCGATCTCCCCGCGGAATCTCCGGTCTTCATCTCCTCGCCGGAAGGGCACCACATCGCCGGCTTCTGTTACGGGCTCCCACCTCTAGACCGAGGCAACTCGGGCACGAAGTTGGCGAGTCGACGTGCCCAAGAATTGTTGTAGAATAAGTGTAGAAAGCTATGTGTCTCATTTGGGGTTGTATGAAGTTGCCATAATGGTGGAGGAATGAGATGTGGAATTTTGTAGATAAACTTGGGGATTTTGCAAACATGAAGAGAACTAAAAATCCCCACCAAAAAAATTTCAGCCCCCCCTCTAATGTGGCCGGCCTCTTTTCATCAAGCAAGAGAAAAAAAAGAGAGAGGAGAGAGTTTCAATAATGCAAGAGAGAGAGAAGAGTCATGATGAGAAGAGATGATCACTAATCAAAACCAACACTCAAACAACCATCATAACCCACAAAAGTCAAGCAATGATGAGTGAAGAAGTCAAATGATGGTGTAACCATCATGAAGCAACAATATGCAAAGACCACCCTCCACAATGCTAATTTTCACAATTGCAAATAAGCCATCCTCCACCAATTTTCAGCCAATGAAAGATACAAAGAAAAATGGCCGAAACGGATAACAAACTGGCAACTTCATAAAACTGATCCCGTAATAAATTACAGGAAACCCCGCTACTGTATATACATACCCGCATTTGTATTCCCACTGAATACAAATGCAATGAGACAAATTTACACTGTACAATACTAGGATCCGGCTTAAACCAAAGCCCGCCAGTATTAACCGTCCGATCATGATCCGTGCAATACCGCACGTATCTGATCGAACCCTGCCATATCTCCATACGGCCTCTATAGCGTTTCGCCTGAAACTTGAGCAACTGGTCTGTGGGGGACTCTAAAGACTCGTCAATAGTTTGGTTGTGGATTTAACCACTAGCACGTCAGAGGTATTAGCCATACGTAACGGGCTACCAGGTATTGACCAAAAGGGACGTCGATGAGCGAACTCATCCTGACACCCTACTGAGCCTGTCAGTGACAATATCCGTACAGTCCGGTCCGTTCTTCTATGAGCATCGCATGGCGGGCCTAGGGGGTTGGTAAAAGTCAGACCCCCAAAAGCGGTACAAGTCGTGTCGGAGTGTAGCCCAGAACATCCTGAGATACTACTGGAATACTTACCAGTAAATCTCCTGCCTTGGCCAAGGACTTCGTGTAATGGCTCTCCTAGATACAGCGCGACCTCACCCCCAATACCGGGAGAGACGAACCCATGCAGATCCGCTCACTGCCTCCATGTGGCTCGGGACTGTACCCAACTAAAACCTGTTTGCACGTCTCCTTTGAGCGTGGTAGGGTAGTAATCAAAGTACAGTGGGAACTCACACGAGACAAATGACGATCTCAGGTCGATGAACTAACCTGTACACATGTCACCAGGGAACTGCTATCTGACGTCAGGTATAACACCAACTAGCATGTTCCCGGCGAGTCCTGTCCGGTGTACTCATAACCCAATGAGCACCTGTATACATCTTAGGTGAACCAACTGACACCAGTGGCTTGTGAGACCGGACACCGCCCCTCATCGGGGTCTCGACTGTATACACTAGTCTACTCTGGAGTATCGATGCCCTGTCTCGAAACTCCCACGACTAGGGACCTTTTAAGGATGTGCTTATAGACTACCAGCTCCCACGTATATGATCGCCCTCATACTGCTGGCAGTCAAGCAAGAATCCTAGGGGCTCTATCAACGCGTAATAGTGACCTGTAAGGTCACCTGAAGCAGTACACGATGATAAAGGTAAACCAGATAGCATACTATCATCTTGAGTAAGACCGTCCTACTGGGACAGGTCCTCCCTCAATTATTGCAATCACGTGCCTGTGATCCAATAATTGACTCTGAGGGCACTATCTCCAACAGTAACCTAACGGGTGATGACGGGACCCAGTGACGAATGCGGATGGCATATACGTACATTTTATTTTCGTTCTTTTCTGGTGTGATTGATTGATGGGACTGCATTGATTCTTATCAATGCAAGGATAAAACAAACCTATATTTGATGTTGTTGGAACAAATTTTAAAAAGGTGTTATTACAAAGATGTTTCCTTTTGTTATGCATAGAGGTATTCAGTCAGAATATCCTGCACCTCATTCGACGAGGCAAGGGCCGAGATTCCTTCACCGGGAGTGTCCCCTTGGGCAGAAGTTTACGTCAGGGTAATAACTTTAATATAATCGATTACAAGTTGCTTTGCATCGTGGTATTCAGTTGGAATATCCTGCACCTCATTACACGAGGAAAGAGCCGAGATCTCTTCACCGGGAGTGACCTCTTTAGCAAAGGTTTTTCGCTACTATATTTTTATAAAAAGCTATCAGGTTCCTTCAGCGATATCAAGTTCGTTACGTTAAAGGTTTTTCGCCAAAAACCAGCCGTAGCCCTGCGTCATATCTTATGGATGGTCAGTAGTATTCAAGCTATGTATGTTGGCCTTCGTCAAGGCATAGTGTTTGGTAGCTGCTGGGGTATTCATTTGTTGCATAGATAGATGTGTTGGTTTGGGACAGTCATACTACTATTTTGGCCTTCGTCAAGGGTATGTACGGGTGGGTTCAAATTAACCTGGATAATGATGGGTAGAACTTGACATGTGACTTATGATATGTTGGCCTTCGTCAAGGTCATAAGAGCATGGGGCAAAAATCATATCGGGAGTTTCAAACATACAACAAACTTGCCAGGCATGCGCATACCTTCTGGAGTGTGATAACTTGAGTGGCTTCCATCAAGTTATCATGCGATGATAGTTGGGTCCCGATTTCCACTGATGAGTTGGTTTACTCTTCGGGTGATCCCGACTAATTCTTCTTTCAGGTTTGGAGGAGAATTTGAGATTACAGTGGGAGGTTTTCTGATTAGATAAATTGATAACCATTCTGATCTAGGTTAGAGTGCACGCAGAGTGTTTCTTTTCTCTCTCTCTTTGGCAGCGACCTTTGACCGACCCTAGACTATGATTCAGTGACCAAGTTGACCGAACCTTCTTAAAATACTGGCTTTTGGATTGTCTGAAGTTGCATAAGTCATTACCGCTCCTTCTTTTACCCTTTGTATTTCTCAGAACACCCCGTATTACTACGGACATCCACTTCCATTGAATAGATCCATCGTATGGTTATATACGAACTCGAAGAGACTTCTTTGAGGATGGATCCAGGTTCGGGAGAAATAGAATTGGTTTATTCAGTTCTCTTTTATCATCACCTTCTCTCAGGTTGCGAGGGCTCTTTAGTTTAGGAGAGTACACCTATTATGCTTATTGGATAGTCTTCTTCCAAACAATAGGCAGGTGCCGAAATGTAGGGAATGAAGAAAACCAATTAGCCTAAGTAGGGTGTGCAGAAGGTAATATGTAAAGACAAGATAAAGGGATTAGAAAGAGGGCAAAGTGAATTGCGACTGTTATCATTCACGACCAAACCGTGTACTTCATCGCTACTCCTATTTCACCTTTGCTTTTTTCCCCAGTTCGGGAGAAATAGAATAAGGTATTATAAAGTTGTCTTTTATCATCACCTTCTCTCAAGTTGCGAGTACTCCTTGGTTTAGGAGAGTACACCTATTATGCTTACTGGATAGTCTTCTTCCAAACCATAGGCTGGTGCCGAATGGGAGGGAAGGAAGAAAACCATTTAGCCTAACGATGGTGTACATAAGGTAACGACTAAAGACAAATAAAGGGATTTGGAGAGATGGCAAAGAAATATACGGTTAAAGCCATGAATTGAATTGTGGAAGAGGCATTACTGGGAATACCAGGATACCCCTACGAAACATTTTCATGTTTCAGTGCATTGTTAAAGGAAAACTGATTTCCCGATTACATACTTACTCCAGGGTATATATTTACCAGGTTTCATTCTCATATCTGTATGGTTTTACAGATGATGAGTGGGAGTAGGTTATTGGGAATAAGGTGATCATCCTCATTATATCGGAATTCGTTGTAATTGGTGATATTTGAGGAAGTCACCTGGGTTTTTGCCGGACGGCATGTATTTGGTTTTGAATATCCGTTGTTGTGCACCAATTTCAAAATGATATATCTGTACGTTTATTTTTATAAAGTGAGATATAACTTTTTGAGATTATGTCCGTGACATTTACCTATATCAGATACGATTGGGTAAGGAGCATTGAACAACGGAGAAGTTCTTAACCTTAAGTACAGTTTTCAACCTACGATGCACAGGTTTTGAGTTATTCAAACTCAAGGGACTTATACAGAGTATTGTATGTTGTCCAGTGTCCGTAAGGACAAAGGGTTTGGTCTTCGTACTATGTTCTATTTACTTGTGACTTCTCTAAGTTTTTAGACAAGTGTTTCGTAGAAATACAATGTCTAAGTTTTGAGAAGTTGTGGGTATAAGAATAAAGTAGAGAACCAGGTATCACAAGTATCGGGATTCTTCAAAGAGATTGAAGATGTAGATTCTTGTGATTGGTATTCAGATGATAGTAATAGTTTTGAGAAACTTGTTTCTCTTTCAGGTTTCTCATAATTGGATGCATTCCTAAGTTGAGTAATGTTGATTAGCCTTTCTCCATTAAGTTGATATGCGCTGGAGACAGCTGCATGATTAGAATCTGGTTCCAATTAAATAAGTGCCAAATGTTTCTATATTGGATATAGAATGGTTCATATCTTAACGATGTTAAGGTACGGGGAGTTGTCCAGCTTATGCTTAAAACCAGACACTGGATAACTCAAGGCATGTTTCTGTAATGGCAGTTTGTGGGTTGACCCTGGCTTTGACGAGGGTTGATTTTCTACCATCTGGAAGATCAATAGTGATATTGTTTTTGACTCACCACAATTTTAGTAAAATGGATTTTTTTTCAGAAAACAGTAGTGGGAGTATGGTAGAACTGGAAGTGATTCCAGAACCGCAAACGATTACGGAAAATTTAATAGGACCTATATATTCAATCAGGTTTGACATTCCAATAGCCACTCCGCAGATATGGTGGGTAACCTTAGACACCCGAGAGGTACTCCGTGTAAGTCGATGTACTTCACCCCAGTACTTGTGGGGAGGCGGATTTTACAAAAACGATCAAGTTTAAACAACGAACATCGACTAACCGCTTGAATCGAAGCTAAACTATAAATAACCGTATCTTATGAGTTTCTTTTCATAAGTGATTAGGGATTATACCTAACGAAACCGGTCCTTCTTCTTTACGTCCTCCTTTGTTCTCCTCGACCTTCTCTAGGTAGTAGACGATCCACCCGAGAGCGAAACTCCAAGCTAAACCTCTAACTTGAGGTAACTAATCAACTTTGATTGCTAATCAAAGATGAGAGGATGATATAGAGTGAAGGTTATGGATTGTTTAGTCTAACTAATCCTTTGATCTCAACACATGAGGATTAAGGATTAGGGTTTGAAGATGAGAGCTTGAGGAGAGAGAATGTGTGATAAGATAATGAGAGAAGAGAGAGAGTGTATCATAATATTATGAAGCATTCTTATTTTCAACAAATGAATAAAAGAAATGAATAAGCATGCTTCATAAAATATCTTGTGATGATTCATTAGCATGAGTCATTAAGCAATAAATGTGCATTAATGAAGTGAATGAATCACCACCATGACTCACTCTCTTATCCAAAAGAAACCTCCTTAGTCACATCTTCTAGAAGCTTCTCGAGTAATTACGAGAACGCCCCTCCGATCCGTAAAAATACGGAAAAACTTTAGACTGTAAAAATCCAATAACCGGATACCAGTAACTGGCTTAAACCAAAGCCGACTGGTAAAATCTGTCCGAAAGTCGTACGCGCGTAAACGCACGTATGCGTCCGAACCCTTTGTCGCAAAACCATGCAACCTCTATATCGTTTCGCCTGGAGTAGGAAACTCTCTGTGTGGGACTCTAGAGACTCGACTACTACGCTGGCAGTGGGTTTAACCACAGACCGCAAGCGGCACTAGCTGTACGTAACGGTCCCCAGGTAGTTGTCGATAAGAAGGCCGATGAGAAAACCCATCCGAACTCCTACTGAGTCTGATGTGACAATCTCCATACAGTCCGGTCCGTTCGTCCAAGACTATCGCATATCGGGCCTAGGGGGGCGGCAAGCGTCAGTCCCCTAATAGCGGTATAAGTCGTGTCGGAGTGAAGCCCATTACACCCTGAGAAACTACTGGAACCTACCAGCAAATCTCGCTTGCCCTGGCCAGGGACTTTGCGTAATGGCTCTCTGACACAGCACGATATCTACTCCCAATACCGGGAGGGACGAATCCTGTCTAACCGCCACTGCCTCCAAGTGCTCGGGACTGCACCCAACTGCTACCTGTTTGCACGACTCCTTTGAGCCGTGGTAGGGTAGCAATCTAAGAACAGTGGGACACACTCGAGGCGAAGTAGCAGTGTCAAGTCTGCGGACTACGCTGTACTCATGTCACCTGGGAACTGTTCACTGACGACTGGTATCAAACCAACCAACAGTTCCCTGTGAGTCCTGTCCGGTGTACCCGTAACCTAACGAGCACCTGTATACTATCTCCAGTACGACGTACTGACGGCTGTGGGACAGACTATCTCCCCAACTGGGATGAGAAGCGTACACACTAGTCTACTCCGGAGTATCGATGCTCTGTCTCGATAATCCAACGACCAGGGACCTGAATAAGGATGTGCTTGTAGACTACCCAGCCCCCACTAGTGTGACTGCCATCACAACGCTGGTAGACAAGCAAGATCCTAAGAGCTCTATCAATACGTATACTCACATATTAAGATAGAAAAACCAAGTAGCATACTACCATGTTTAGCAAGACTGTTATATACATGTGAATATCCCAAGCTTCCATTAAGTAATATACAAGCTAGTATGATACAGTAATGGCTTTCTAGGGCATAAACACTAACAATCTCCCACTTGCACTAGGGCCATGTACTGGCATATCGCAGACCAATGATCTCGAGCAGCCTCTCGAACTGAATCTGAGGAAGGGCCTTCGTGAATAGATCAGCAATGTTCTCTTCTGAAGCAACTCTCCGAACCTCGATCTCCTGACGATCAATGATCTCCCTGATCAGGTGATACCGCCTCAAGATGTGTCTGGACTTCTGATGGGACCTTGGTTCCTTCGCTAAAGCTATAGCTCCGTTGTTGTCGCAATACAAAGGTATTGGATCAACTATGGTAGGAACCACCTGAAGTTCTGTTAGGAACTTCTTCATCCAGACTGCTTCTTTTGCGGCATCGCAAGCAGCAATATACTCCGCTTCCATCGTCGAGTCAGCAACGGTGTCCTGCTTGGAGCTCTTCCAGCACACCGCCCCTCCATTGAGGGTAAAGACATAACCCGACATGGACTTGGAATCGTCCTTATCACTCTGGAAGCCGGAATCAGCAAAGGCCTCCAACCTGAGGTCTTTTCCGCCGTAAACCAAGAACATCTCCTTAGTCCTCCTCAGGTACTTGAGAATGTTCTTTACTGCTATCCAGTGTTTCTCCCCTGGGTCTGACTGATGCCGGCTTACTACGCTCAGTGCGTAAGCTACATCTGGTCTGGTACACAACATCGCATACATTATAGAGCCTACCGCAGAAGCGTAGGGTATAATAGACATGCGTTCCCTTTCCAAATCAGTCTTGGGAGACATCTCTTTGGAGAGGGTGATTCCGTGACAAGCCGGTAGATTACCGCGCTTAGAATCTTCCATACTGAATCTTTTCAGTACAGTGTCGATATACCTGGACTGCGAAAGTCCCAACATCCTCTTGGATCTATCACGATAGATCCGGATCCCCAGAATGTAAGAGGCATCACCCAGGTCTTTCATGGAGAACCTGTGTGACAAGAATCCTTTGACAGATTGTAGCATAGGAATGTCATTTCCTATCAATAGAATGTCATCCACGTACAAGACGAGGAATACGACACTTCTGGCCACAACTTTACTATAGATGCACGGTTCATCTGGATTTTTGATAAAGTCATATTCTTTGACTGTCTCATCAAAACAGATGTTCCAATTCCGCGATGCTTGCTTTAGTCCATAAATAGACTTAAGCATCTTGCATACTTTCCCGCTGCTCCCACTCTGATTGAAACCCTCTGGCTGATCCATATAGACGCTCTCTTCTAAATTTCCATTCAGAAAAGCCGTCTTTACGTCCATCTGCCAGATTTCATAATCATGGAAGGCAGCAATAGCAAGAAGGACCCGAATGGATTTGAGCATAGCCACTGGAGAAAAGGTTTCGTCATAGTCCAAACCAGGTCTTTGACGAAAACCCTTTGCAACAAGTCTAGCCTTATAGGTTTCCACCTGTCCATCAACACCAATCTTTTTCTTGAAGATCCATTTGCATCCTATGGGTTTTACCCCATCTGGAGCAAAGTCCAAAGTCCATACTTTGTTGGTGTACATGGACTCCATTTCGGTCCGCATTGCATCTAGCCATCGTACCGAGTCGCCGCTCTGGATGGCCTGCTGGAAGTTTGTAGGTTCATCATCATCTATGATGCAATCCTCTCTATCCCCGTCTATGAGAAAACCGTAGTATCTCTCAGGCGGACGAGACGGCCTACTACTCCTGCGGAGGGGTGCGGGAATGTTCTGTTCTTCTTGAACCTCTGGTTCTACCAAACTTTCAGTAACAGCTTGTGGTTCTGGAATTTCTTCCAGTTCTACTTCGCTCCCACTCTTCTGATTTTCTAAAAATTCAGTTTCTAAGAAGTGGGCATGACGAGAAACAAAAACCTTTTGTTCCTCTGCGTAATAGAAATAATATCCCTTGGAGTTCTTTGGATATCCCACAAGCTTACACAGTACTGAGCGTGCCTCGAGCTTGTCCACATGCTGCTTTTTTACAAAAGCTGGACACCCCCATGTCCTAAAATGTTTTAGACAGGGTTTCTTCCCACTCCACATCTGATATGGTGTGGTAGGCACAGTCTTGGTTGGAACCTGGTTCAAAAGATATGCCGCTGATTCTAGCGCATAACCCCAGAAAGATCGCGGTAACTCAGTATTACTCATCATGGATCGTACCATATCCAATAGGGTTCGATTCCGTCTCTCCGATACACCGTTGTGCTGTGGAGTGTATGGAGGAGTAAGCTGAGAGAGAATTCCTTTCTCTTTTAGGTAACCTAGGAACTCGGCACTTAAGTATTCTCCACCTCGATCAGATCTCAGTGTCTTAATACTTTTGCCTGTTTGGTTTTCCGCTTCACTCTTGAATTCCAGGAATTTCTCAAAGGCCTCTGATTTATGCTTCATTAAGAAAACATATCCATACCTAGAGAAATCATCTGTAAAAGTAATGAAGTAGGAATAACCACCTCTCGCATGTGTAGACATTGGACCACATACATCACTGTGTATGAGTCCTAAGAGCTCGCTCGCTCTTACTCCTTGTCCAGTAAATGGAGTCTTTGTCATCTTTCCTTTGAGACAAGATTGACAAGTGTCATAAGTTTGATATTCGAACGTGTCCAAATATCCTTCTCTATGCAACTTAGTCAACCTTCTCTCATTGATGTGACCCAGTCTACAATGCCATAAGAAAGCTTTATTTAAATCTGGAGACTTTCTTTTTAGTGTGTTCTGGACATTGAAAATTTGGAGTTGGTTTAACACATATATGCCGTTATTTAGAGTACCGGACCCAATCAAACCATGATTAAGGTGGATGTTGACAACATCTCTTACAAACGTGAAATCATAACTTTTATTTGATAACAAGGAAACTGATATGATATTACACGTTAAGCTGGGTACAAAATAACAGTTATGTAAAACCAAAATGTGTCCACTCGTCAATCCTAGGTGATAATCCCCGACGGACGCAGCTCCCACGCTAGCTCCGTTAGCAACCCTGAGGATCATATCACCTTCCTTCAGCACTCTACGGTTTCTCAGTGCCTGCAAAGAATTGCAAATATGAGATCCTGATCCGGTATCCAATACCCAGGAAGTAGAGTTGATTGACAGACAATTCTCAATTACAAACACACCTGAAGTCGAAGCCACAGCTTGCTTCGGTTCCTGGTTCTTGGCGTTCCACGCCTTGCAATCCTTCTTCCAGTGCCCTTTCCTGTGACAATGGAAGCACTCATCCAGGCCAACTACCGGCGCTGTAAACTTTTTCTTTCCCTTCTTTCCCACCTTACTAACACCTCCTCTAGGTCTGGGTGCGGCCTTCTTCTTCCTTCCTTTGGCCCTAGCCTTGGACCCGGAAGAAGATGAACCGCCAACAAACATAGCGGGTGTTTCCCTTGCCTTCTGCAAGGTGCCCTCTGCACTCCTTAACATGTTTAGGAGTTCCGCAAGTTCAACTTCTTTTCCTTGAAGATTGAAGTTGAGGATAAACTGGGCGTAGGTGGGAGGAAGGGACTGGAGAACAAGGTCTGTATAGAGCTCATTATCCAAAGTCGTCCCAAGGTCCGCGAGCTCTTCAATATAGCCGATCATCTGTAGGACATGTTCACCTACCGATGACCCGACAGCCAACCTCGCTCGAAACAGTTTCTTAGAGGTCTCGTATCTTGCTATACGAGATTGCTCTCCATAAAGTTCCTTTGTATGGAGAAATATGCCATCTAGGGACATATCCTCGTGCCTCCTCTGATGTTCATTGTTCATCGAGGCAAGCACGATGCACTTGGCTCTCGCGCAATCTAAATCCCAGGTTTTACGGATTTCCTTATCCGCATTGCTGGATTTGGGACCAAGGACAGCAGGTGCTGTAGCGGTGAGGACGTACCCCAGTTTGTCATAGGTCAAAGCCATCTTGACATTCCGCAGCCAATCTTTATAGTTTGGCCCCGTCAGTATATTTTTCTCTAAAAGTAACTTAAGTCCAGTCATTTTCAGGGTCGCTGCAATTAGGAGAGAGAGAAGAAAACTCTTTAGCATGATGCTCTTGCAAGTTTAGAGTGGTTTTTAGTTTATCTAAACTGGATGGCTCCCACTGTTTCTCGAATCCTTCCTCAAACCATAAAAGAAGAATTAGCCAAGACTATTCCCACCGTACAATACTTGCTTAACCGTTCAGCCAGGCCGATGTCGATACTTCGAGGGAGGTTTTCCAACGCTTTCGCGAAGTTCCTTAATTAAATAACCTCTTTTCTCTGGGGGCGTAACCCCGCTGACACTTTTCTGGACACCTACTAGGTTTATAGCATTGATCGTTAAGCGACGAATATCCTGATAAGTAGCATATACTCACAGTAGGATCGGGATCCAAATATCATCGTATGATAATGTTGAAGGAATCCTACCAACATTCATCAAACTCCAAATGGTATGCATCTCTTTGCAAATTTCAGTTTCTTTAGAAATTCCCGATATAAGTTTTTGCCCCATGCTCTTATGATCTTGACTAAGGGCCAAAACAAATCATAAGTCACATGTCAAGTTCCGCCCATCATTATCCTGTTGATTTGAACCCATCCGTATACTCTTGACTAAGGGCCAAACAAAGTAATACGACTGTCCCAAACCAACTCATCTATCTATGCAACAAATGAATACCCCAGCAGCTACCAAACACTATGTCTTGACTAAGGGCCAAACAAACATAGCTTGAATACTACTGACCATTCATAAGAAATGAGGGAGGGCTACGACTGGTTTTGGCGAAACCGTGAACGTAGTGAACTTGATATAACCGAAGGAACCTGATAGCTTTTAAAAGGAGTGGTTAAATCTCCGCATTTTAAAAATATCTGTTTTAAAAATAACCGAGTGGTTTCTTTTAAATTGTTCCAACGATTTAAACTTTGGTTTGTTTTACTTTGCATTATAGATAATGCGTCCCATCATTAACCTATCATTGCAGAAAACAACGAAAATATAACGTCCTCTTATGCCATCCGCATTCGCCACGGGGTCCCGTCATCACCCGTTAGGTTACTTAACTAACGACAGAGCGGGGGCTGGGCTAGCGCGGGTGTAAAACATAAGTGACGTCTAAATAGCTATAATAAATATAGATATTTTACATTCGTCTGACGCAATGATATTCATTCCAGAACACAGATAAACAATATTGGATTTGCAAGCAATCTGTATTTCTTTTGAGCCTGCAAGAAAAGACAGATTACACAGTTGTGATGAATAGCCGTTTACCCCACCCTCGACCCCTACGGGTACGGCAAACTACCCACCCGGCAGTCTGTGTACCCCACCTTGGGTCAGTCCTAGGAGCAAAAACAGTAAAATGAAATAATACAACGGTGGCTACGACCGCAACCTGGAAGTGCCCCGCGAAAATAATATTACAACAAATTACATTTACAACAAATGAATTAAACAATAACCCATTGCTAACCCCGGCTATACACCACAACAGTCCAATACAGTTTATATGCACAAACAGATATAACCATTTCAGAAATGTGCAACCCCCTGCCAACCGACATACTAGCAGTTGGGGGAGGTTTACGAACACATTAAACAATCACAGATATAATCCAATACGCAAATACTGTACAATTCGATCGAATAAACAACATCAATATTGCTCCAAAATCTGCTCTGTTAAACAGTAACCTGAGCAATAATTAAATATTCCAGAAAACACTAAATATCACAGGGGACCCACACAAAAAATTTGGGATCATGACTCGGCAACTCGGCGGCGGAACCGCGGCGGATCGGTGGGATCCGCCGCGCTTCCGCGGCGCTTTAGCCGAGTCATGGGCCCAATTTTCTTGGGTGTTCTCCTGGACCCATGTCAAGCTTTCTGAACATCCCTGAAAAATTTTAGGACATCATTTTGGATTCGACAGAAACTGATTTTTATTAGGGTTTTCCGGCTTCGTTTTTCCGTTCGAAATTCGTACAAATTTGCGATTAAGTTATTTATTGTTTAGCGAGGCTCTGATACCACTGTAAGTCGATGTACTTCACCCCAGTACTTGTGGGGAGGCGGATTTTACAAAAACGATCAAGTTTAAACAACGAACATCGACTAACCGCTTGAATCGAAGCTAAACTATAAATAACCGTATCTTATGAGTTTCTTTTCATAAGTGATTAGGGATTATACCTAACGAAACCGGTCCTTCTTCTTTACGTCCTCCTTTGTTCTCCTCGACCTTCTCTAGGTAGTAGACGATCCACCCGAGAGCGAAACTCCAAGCTAAACCTCTAACTTGAGGTAACTAATCAACTTTGATTGCTAATCAAAGATGAGAGGATGATATAGAGTGAAGGTTATGGATTGTTTAGTCTAACTAATCCTTTGATCTCAACACATGAGGATTAAGGATTAGGGTTTGAAGATGAGAGCTTGAGGAGAGAGAATGTGTGATAAGATAATGAGAGAAGAGAGAGAGTGTATCATAATATTATGAAGCATTCTTATTTTCAACAAATGAATAAAAGAAATGAATAAGCATGCTTCATAAAATATCTTGTGATGATTCATTAGCATGAGTCATTAAGCAATAAATGTGCATTAATGAAGTGAATGAATCACCACCATGACTCACTCTCTTATCCAAAAGAAACCTCCTTAGTCACATCTTCTAGAAGCTTCTCGAGTAATTACGAGAACGCCCCTCCGATCCGTAAAAATACGGAAAAACTTTAGACTGTAAAAATCCAATAACCGGATACCAGTAACTGGCTTAAACCAAAGCCGACTGGTAAAATCTGTCCGAAAGTCGTACGCGCGTAAACGCACGTATGCGTCCGAACCCTTTGTCGCAAAACCATGCAACCTCTATATCGTTTCGCCTGGAGTAGGAAACTCTCTGTGTGGGACTCTAGAGACTCGACTACTACGCTGGCAGTGGGTTTAACCACAGACCGCAAGCGGCACTAGCTGTACGTAACGGTCCCCAGGTAGTTGTTGATAAGAAGGCCGATGAGAAAACCCATCCGAACTCCTACTGAGTCTGATGTGACAATCTCCATACAGTCCGGTCCGTTCGTCCAAGACTATCGCATATCGGGCCTAGGGGGGCGGCAAGCGTCAGTCCCCTAATAGCGGTATAAGTCGTGTCGGAGTGAAGCCCATTACACCCTGAGAAACTACTGGAACCTACCAGCAAATCTCGCTTGCCCTGGCCAGGGACTTTGCGTAATGGCTCTCTGACACAGCACGATATCTACTCCCAATACCGGGAGGGACGAATCCTGTCTAACCGCCACTGCCTCCAAGTGCTCGGGACTGCACCCAACTGCTACCTGTTTGCACGACTCCTTTGAGCCGTGGTAGGGTAGCAATCTAAGAACAGTGGGACACACTCGAGGCGAAGTAGCAGTGTCAAGTCTGCGGACTACGCTGTACTCATGTCACCTGGGAACTGTTCACTGACGACTGGTATCAAACCAACCAACAGTTCCCTGTGAGTCCTGTCCGGTGTACCCGTAACCTAACGAGCACCTGTATACTATCTCCAGTACGACGTACTGACGGCTGTGGGACAGACTATCTCCCCAACTGGGATGAGAAGCGTACACACTAGTCTACTCCGGAGTATCGATGCTCTGTCTCGATAATCCAACGACCAGGGACCTGAATAAGGATGTGCTTGTAGACTACCCAGCCCCCACTAGTGTGACTGCCATCACAACGCTGGTAGACAAGCAAGATCCTAAGAGCCCTATCAATACGTATACTCACATATTAAGATAGAAAAACCAAGTAGCATACTACCATGTTTAGCAAGACTGTTATATACATGTGAATATCCCAAGCTTCCATTAAGTAATATACAAGCTAGTATGATACAGTAATGGCCTTCTAGGGCATAAACACTAACACTCCGGTAGCCTCAAGGACGGTGGCAGGGAAGTTCTTGTTTACCCAGACTTGACACTACTGTTGTTCCAGACTATGAGACCCGGCAGGAGGATAAGTATAGCGTCGTTCTAAATTAGTTTTAGAAGTGTACGTATATACTATTCTGCCAGAGGGTTGTCATAGTCAGTGGGAGCAGCAGAAGCAATAGTGGGCAAGTAGCTTATATCTATTTATAGATTTGAGCAAGTATAGTGGAGAAAAGATCATCTATTTTTGATGAGACAGTTATGGGTTTGACTTCATCAGATTAGGGGATGGATCTTTTAAGAAGGTAGTAGGGTGTGATGTCCTGGTATTTGGATGATATACACAAAGCAGGAAGTAAAATTCCTATACTACGATCGGTTGTACTGTGGTCGTCACACAGTTGTTTCTCCACAAAGGATATGTATATAATATCAGACATTCTGGTTACTAGATCTATGGTTTTAGATCTAGATTTGGGTAGTTTCCCAATATGGGTACTTTGACAGTATTCTAATAGTATTTTAGAATAGATGACTCCTGGCATGGTGGTGCACCTGTAGGTGATGGAGTCACCCTCTCTAAAGGTGTCTTACAGACTAAAGGGGAGAGGGATGTGCATGATTGACAGATCACTTGCTTAGGCAATTGAGTCAATCGTGAGAAGTCAAGTACCACACCAGATGTTGTTTTTGCACCAGATGCAATAAGTTTATATTAATCCAATCCTGAAGAAACATAAGGAAGCAGTTTAAGAACATAAGTGCATGTTCTACGGATTTGATGACGGCAGCCTCCTTCGGGAAACAGTTATCATTCCAGGCTTCCAAGGTGACATCGATGACAGAGTGATTGTCAGAGTTTTAGTTTTCCCTCTGACGAGGGACAGTATTATGGACAGTTGGTCCAAGAAGATACTGTGGGAGGCATGGTGCTGGATACTGATTAGGTTCAGTTATCGATACAGTTTAAGAAGTTTGGATTTGGAGTTCATTTATGAACTAGGTCCCATCAGATATTCAGACATATTCTAAGACATGTATTACTCGATTCGGGAGATCGCTTTCTTCGCGAATTTGAGATTTAGAGAGATATAGAAAGAAACATCAGGGCGGATCCACTCACTGAGGCTATTTCTCGAACACAAGAGTTTTACAAACTAGTTTTGTGAAACTGATTAGTAGAGGAGTTGGGTGTTCGGTATCACACGGGCTGTAAGTATGCGACATCGCAATAATTAGCCTTAAGTGCAAGTGGGAGATTGTTGGATATAGTGCCCTCTAAGTCAATTATTGGATCGCAGGTACGTGATTGCAATGATTAAGGGAGGACCTATACCGACATGACTGTCTTACTCGAGATGATAGTATGCTATCTGGTTTGTCTTTATCATTGTATACATGCTTTAGTTCTCTATTGCATGTTGATAGAGCCCATAGGATTCTTGCTTGACTGCCAGCAGTATGATGGCGATCATATACGTGGGAGCTGGGGTCTGTAAGCACATCCTTAAAGTGTCCCTAGTCGTAGGAGTTTCGAGACAGGGCATCGATACTCTAGAGTAGACTAGTGTATACAGTCGAGACCCCGACGAGGGGCGGTGGCCGGTCTCACAAGCCACTGGTGTCAGTTGGATCACCTAAGATGTATACAGGTGCTCATTAGGTTATGAGTACACCGGACAGGACTCGCCGGGAACATGCTAGTTGGTATTATACATATCGTCAGATAGCAGTTCCCTGGTGACATGTGTACATGTTAGTTTGTCGACCTGAGATCGTCATTTGTCTCGTGTGAGTTCCCACCGTGCTTTGATTTCTACCCTACCACGGCTCAAAGGAGTCGTGCAAACAGGTATTTTTTGGGTACAGTCCTGAGCCACATAGAGGCAGTGAGCGGATCGTCGGGGATTCGTCTCTCCCGGTATTGGGGGTTGATGTCGCACAGTGCACGAGTGGCCATCACTAGAAATCCTCGGCCGAGGTAGTGGAGAATTACTGATTTGGATTAGTAGTTTCTCAGGTGGTGACGGGCTTCATGCCTACACGATTTATCGTGTTATTAGGGGTCTGACTTTATCCACCCTCTAAACTCGATATGCGATACTCTTTAGACAAACGGACCGGACTGTACGGATATTGTCACTGTCAGGCTCAGTAGGGTTTATGGATGAGTTCGCTCATCAGCTTCCCTTCCAATCAATACATAGGCAACCGTTACGTACAGCTTGTACCTCTGACGTGCTAGAGGTTATACCCAGTGCCAGTGTGTTGATGAGTCATTAGAGTCCCCCACAGACCGTTTCCCAAGTTCGGGCGAAACGTTGTAGAGGCCGTATGGTTTTATGGCAGGGTTCGGAAAATGCACGTGCGTTTTCGCACGTGTCATTTTTCGGGCAGATAATACTGGTCGGCTTTGGTTTAAGCCGGATCCGAGTATTATACTGTGTAGATATAATATCTTTGTCTCAGATGCATTTGTATTCGGTCGTAATACAAATGCGGGTATGTTTATACCATTACAGGGTTATCCTGAAATTCGTTTCAGGATCACTTTTGGAAGTTGCCAGTTTCCAGTTTTCTATCGCCCGTGTTTAACATTCAGTTAAAGACAGATTTATCTTTTCTTGAGATGAGTGTGGAAGCTTCTAGATGGTGACTAGGATGATGAGGTGTCTTGTGACTCATTTGTTCATTAATGGTGCATTTATCAGATGATGACTAAGGGTTATGAATCATAGTTTCATTAAATGTGTTCATACAAGGTGTTATGTGACTCATCCTCTTCATTGATCTTATGGTCACTCTCCCCCCTTCTACACTCACCTCTCCCCTCTTCAAATAGGCCGGCCCCTCTCTTGAAAGAGGAGTGGTTGTTCATTTGAGAAAAGATTATAGTTTTGGTGTATGGAAATTTCATAGCTCCATTTTTTTCATCACCCGATTCAAATGGCAACTTCATTAACCGTTCGTCCATAGCTTTGGACGTAACGAGACAAAGTGTTCTACTCATTCTCTACATCAATCTTGGTCATCTCTTTTAGCAAACTTGATGATCGAGTTGCCTTGGTTCAGAGGCGGGAGCCCGTTTAAAGATCCGTCGACGTGGTGCCACCTGGACGAGAAGACTGGAGATTCAGGAGATCGGAGCAGCCGCAACAAGCGTGGGATGATGGTTGAAGACTGAAGGACTCGGATCGTTCGATATAACATTTCTACCCACTTTGTAGTTTGTTAGTTTAGCTTTAATGGCAGATTCGGGTTATAGTACGCGATAGCGCCAGTTGTAAAAAGTTTTTGTTCCGCATTTGGCCTCTGTTAGACGGCCGGGGCGCTACCGTGGACTTACACGCCCAAAGTTGGCAGAGCAAGATTATCTACTTGCCTCTTGCCCACGGTCTGGCGTCCTCTGATTTTAGATCCTCATTTCTCTTTGCGGATTACCAGTTACATGACTTCTCGGTTCGACAGCCCGATTTGGAGTAATGACGGAAACAGTTCCGCTCTAGCGCTTCTCTGAAGATCTCCTAGCCAATTTACATGATCACTCGTAATATAGCACATCAATAATGGCAGCCTCTGACCCACTGAGTGTGTGTGATACAACTGATCCTGGGTCCAAGTCTTTATCGCGCGGTGTTCCAGAAAGAACCTGCCAAGGTCTCTTTCAATCTCATCTGTCACGCCCCGCTTCCCGGTGTACGGCGAAGGGGACGCGACGAGGCCGCTACGTATTTACTGTGAAGTAAATACGCTAAGCGTATCTAAGCAATATAAAAGTAAGCACAAGAGACAAGATATATAAACTGAACAACAATTTTATTTATTAACATTCTTTTGTACAATACATGAAAAGTAAATACAACTGAATAAAAAGCAATGCCTAAACAATGGCATAACAGAAATGAAAGTACTGAATGGAAAGTGTACAATGACTAGAGGTCGGGGTCTTCACTGAAATGGTCCAAGTCTTCAGCAGTGGGCTCAATCTCTGACGGGTCCAAATCACCTGACGACATTCAAAGAAGAAAGAAATAGAATGTCATCAGTGAACAGATCGCTCGGTAAGTCCTAATGATAAGAGGTAAACAGAATAGACAGAATAAGAAGGTATCTTTTAAAGTTGCATTATATTGTTGTAATATTGTGTTAACGCTGTTGTTTGTAGCTTGGTACAGAAGAATGCCAGTGTATACGAGAGGAGTCTCTATATGCCAGAGACTAGAGGCAAGTATAGTACAAGAAACCGTTTATGCCACGGTACAACAGCAACTGGATTCATAATAGGTATATTAAGTCTTACTGTCTCGTGCCACTTCTAACACCTTCCGTACTAATCTACCCCTTATACCCCGAGATGTCTTGTTTGTATTGTTTGTTTTTTAAATTGTATTGATTGTATAATTGGATGACTGACCGAAACCATGATATCAGTAAACGGATGCAACCGTAGAATCATGTAAATGGAATAACTGGAGAACCATGAAAATGGAATGTATATCCATGGTTCGGTTCGGTCAAGTTGTATAGATTGATAATTGGATTCCTGGATTCATGTTGAATTGTAACATTGAATGTTGTACATTGTAGATTGTAGATTATACTTGAATTATATTCAAGTCAGATTATAATGAGACTCAAACTGAGTCAGACAATTAGAAAGGTAAATTAAAGTCTCGATAGTTTTGATGTTATCGGTAACCGCTGCACATGGGTGGCAGAATTTGTGTCTTTTTCAAAGATGAATACCGTATTGATAACACCGTTGTTAAGTTGTCTACCTTAGATAGGCAAGCGCCCACTTCTCCGGCTCCCTAAGGCTCAAGAGATTGGTCCCGCTTAAACCTATATTTACTAGGGTCCTTATTGTAATTTATAGAACTTGAGGGAGTTTTATGTAAAATACTTTTGTATAGTTTTCAAAATACACCCCAAGTATTTATTAATCGTCTTTAAACTTATAATAATTTTGGATTTTATACTTGTGACAATTCTAATGAGAATAACCTAACTTTCATATTATATGGTATTAAAGTGTAATATTAAATTTGTATGGAATTCATGGAAATTTAGGTAAATCGATTCTTATGATATTTTAGAAAAAATGGAATATTTATATAAAAAAATAGGTATTTTAATGATAAATATACATATAGTTATACAAAAATAATTTTAATATATATTTTATATTCTAAAAATCTCATTTTATTAAGATGTCGTATTTTAAATCCTTCGAGATCGAATGCTTCGTGCGGAGGTCTGCATCTCGCACTACTAAGCCCGAGGATGTGCGATAATCCGCACCATCTCGAATGGGTTCCCCAAATGGGTTGTAGCGGCGCTTTGCAAAGATTTGTGTAAAATACTATCATTAAGAAAAATGGTTTTATTAGTAATGGTATTTATTTGAAAAGATGTCGATTTCCCGTATTTTATGTTCTAGGGTCTCCTAAGTTAACTAGACTTCTCCTAACTGGTCCAAAGCGACAAGTTGTGAGATATCCCTCAAATCGCCTCTTCACCGCCAATTGTAGCTAGATAAGTACAAGTGAAGAAAGGAGGGATCCGCTCACGAATCACCGTGAGACGGGCCTTTTAAAGTTACCTTCTCACTTGTCTAGCCTAGGCACCATAAACTCAGGTTTAGATAAACGATTGAATGCCCACAACCTTCCTCTGTCCTAATGAGCACGACAGTCCTTAATTGGCTGATTCTAGATATTTTTCTTTTTCTTTTATTAGCTCAAAGGTTATTTATTTGTAAAGATATCGATTTCCCGTATTCTATGTTCCCCAGGGTATCGTGCTATGTTGCATATGAGTGTGTAAGGAGGTAGGTCATTACCTCGTAATCTACTTAAAGGTATAACACGTTTAATGGTTTAAATGTATAATTGAAACAATGTGGTATTTAAATGAAAATATGAAATAGCCATCATTTTATGAAATGAAACTTGATCAATTTGGTTGATTAGTGTTTAATAGTCAACATGATGGAGTTTAAGCATAATTGTATTAACGAGAAGTGAAGTTTTATAAGAAAACCGAATCGGAAATCGGATTTGTTCCGATTCCGTCGGGTTTTGTAAATCCGTATTTTTTTAGAATAGAAAAGAGAGATAGAAAATGAGACTTACGGGTTTTGGACAATAACAAGAGTTGGATGGAAGGAGAGGAATCGCCGGTGCGTCGCTTCTTCGTCAAGGGCTTCTAGAACGATCGCCGGAAGTTCGCCGGGAATTTCGTCGTAGCTTCGCTTCGTGCTCGTTTTCAAAGTACACAAGTTTCTTAGAAATTTGAGAGAGTTGGCTCAGAGTTTGGGGTGAGAGGGTAGAGGGTAGGGGTGGTATTTATAGGGTTAGGCTAGGGTTAGGTAGGTGAAAGGTTAAAATGAAAAATGTGATAAAATGTATTAAAAATGTATTAAAAGTGGAGTAATTGGGGTTTTAAAAGAGCTCTGGAAATGGTCTGAGACTAAAATTTTGTAGGTGCATAGGGAATGTGAAAAGACACAATTTTCATGTTGGGGTCGTCGCCGGAATCGGCCGACTCGGCCGTGACTCGGTCGGAGGACGGAGTCGGCCGAATCGAGGCCGATTTGGCCGATTCCCGGCCGAGTCAGGCGGCCGGAATCCCCCCCGACGGTTCATCTAATCTCTGGCAATGTTACATTTTTGGGTGTAGTGGGGTTTTTGTGAGATATGCACGTGTAAACCCTTGGTATTCTAAAGGTTTTAAAAAAAATCAATATTAAAAATAATGTGGGGTATGGGATTTGAACTCTGGTGGCTTGGTTCAGCAGTGAAAGGTATTACCAATGAGCTACAAGCTCCTTGTTGTAATTATGGAGCTAATAAATTACTTAAAGTAATAACAGTAAATGTAAATACCCCAAGTATACATTAATTTTTAAGCAAATTTTGTACACTAAAAATAGAGTTGTTACATTCTTTTAACCTGTAATTAAAAAGCAAAATAACTACTTATATCTTGTGCTCAGGCTAAAATACCCCTTTATAGATTTTGAAAAAATATTTGAAAAAATTTGTATAGGAAAATTAGGGTTGTTACATTCTACCCTCCTTATAAAAATTTCGTACTCGAAATTTGTAAAAGGAAAGTGTAACAGATTCAAGAAAGTTTAGTGACTGAAGTACTGACAGTGTGTGAAAAAATAACAAGGTGGTGCAAGGGTTTTTAAAAATGTGAAAAATGTGTGAAAGAATGAAAGAATGCGAAGGTTTTGCTAAGATTGTAAAAGAGGTGGAGGAATTTTGGGTTAGGACAGATTCAAAGTATATGATTCAAGGAATATGAAAGATAAGATTCAAGGAACATGATTGTAAAGAATGTTTTAGTTGCTGGTTCTTGTGTTATATTGCTTAGGTTGTTCACGCAGAACAGAACTACATGATAGAGTTTCATATAGCTCTGACCTGCATGGGCCACCAACAAAACCTGTCACGCCCCGCTTTCCGGTGTACGGCGAAGGGGACGCGACGAGGCCGCTACGTATTTACTGTGAAGTAAATATGCTAAGCGTATCTAAGCAATATAAAAGTAAGCACAAGAGACAAGATATATAAACTGAACATCAACTTTATTTATTAACATTCTTTTGTACAATGCATGAAAAGTAAATACAACTGAATAAAAAGCAATGCCTAAACAATGGCATAACAGAAATGAAAGTACTGAATGGAAAGTGTACAATGACTAGAGCTCGGGGTCTTCACAGAAATGGTCCAAGTCTTCAGCAGTGGGCTCGATCTCTGACGGGTCCAAATCACCTGACGACATCCAAAGAAGAAAGAAATAGAATGTCGTCAGCGAACAGATCGCTCGGTAAGTCCCAAAGATAAGAGGTAAATAGAATAGACAGAATAAGAAGGTATCTTTTAAAGTTGCATTATATTGTTGTAATGTTGTGTTAACGCTGTTGTTTGTAACTTGGTACAGAAGAATGCCAGTGTATACGAGAGGAGTCTCTATATGCCAGAGACTAGAGGCAAGTATAGTACAAGGAGCCGTTTATGCCACGGTACAACAGCAACTAGATTCATAATAGGTGTATTAAGTCTTACTGTCTCGTGCCACTTCTAACAGCTTCCGTACCAATCTACCCTTTAAACCCCGAGATGTCTTATTTGTATTGTTTGTTTTGTAAATTGTATTGATTGTATAATTGGATGACTGACCGAAACCATGATATCAGTAAACAGATGCAACCGTAGAATCATGTAAATGGAATAACTGGAGAACCATGTAAATGGAATGCATATCCATGGTTCGGTTCGGTCATGTTGTATAGATTGATAATTGGATTCCTGGATTCATGTTGAATTGTAACATTGAATGTTGTAGATTGTAGATTGTAGATTGTACTTGAATTATATTCAAGTCAGATTATAATGAGACTCAAATTGAGTCAGATAATTAGAAAGGTAAATTGAAGTCTCGTTAGTTTTGATGTTATCGGTAACCGCTGCACATGGGCGGCAGAATTTATGTCTTTTTCAAAGACGATTACCGTATTGATAACACCGTTGTTAAGTTGTCTACCTTAGATAGGCAAGCGCCCACTTCTCCGGCTCCCTGAGGCTCAAGAGATTGGTCCCGCTTAAACCTATATTTACTAGGGTCCTTATTGTAATTTATAGAACTTGAGGGGTTTTTATGTAAAATACTTTTGTATAGTTTTAAAAATACACCCCAAGTATTTATTAATCGTCTTTAAAGTTGTAATAATTGTGGCTTTTATACTTGTGACAATTCTAATGAGAATAACCTAACTTTCATATTATATGGTATTAAAGTGTAATATTAAATTTGTATGGAATTCATGGTAATTTAAGGTAAATTGATTATTGTGATATTTTAGGAAAAGTGGAATATTTATATAACAAAATAGGTATTTTAATGATAAATATACATACAGTTATACAAAAATAATTTTAATATATATTTTATATTCTAAAAATCTCATTTTCTTAAGATGTTGTATTTTAAATCTTTCGAGACCGAATGCTCCTTGCGGAGGTCTGCATCTCGCACTACTAAGCACGAGAATGTGCGATAATCCGCACCATCCCAAACGGGTTCCCCAAATGGGTTGTAGCGGCGCTTTGCAAAGATTTGTGTAAAATACTAATTATTAAGAAAAATGGTTTTATTAGTAATGGTATTTATTTGAAAAGGTATCGATTTCCCGTATTCTATGTTCTAGGGTCTCCTAAGTTAACTAGACTGCTCTTAACTGGTCCAAAGCGACAAGTTGTGAGATATCCCTCAAATCGCCTCTTCACCGCCAATTGTGGCCAGGTAAGTACAAGTGAAGAAAGGAGGGATCCGCTCACGAATCACCGTGAGACGGGCCTTTTAAAGTTACCTTTCTTACTTGTCTAGCTTAGGCACCACAAAGTCAGGTTTAGATAAATGATTGAATGCCCACAACCTTCCTCTGTCCAAATGAGCGCGACAGTCCTTAATTGGCCGAGTCTAGATATTTTTCTTTTTTTATTAGCTCAAAGGTTATTTATTTGTAAAGATATCGATTTCCCGTATTCTATGTTCCCGAAGGTATCGTGCTATGTTGCATATTAGTGTGTGAGGAGGTAGGTCATTACCTCATGATCTACTTAAAGGTATAACAAGTTTAATGGTTTAAATGTATAATTGAAACAATGTGGTATTTAAATGAAAATACGGTAAAATGAAATAACCATCATTTTATGAAATGAAACTTGATCAATTTGGTTGATTAGTGTTTAATAGTCAACATGAGAGAGTTTAAGCATAATTGTATTAACGAGAAGTGAAGTTTTCTAAGAAAACCGAATCGGAAATCGGATTGTTCCGATTTCGTCGGGTTTTGTAAATCCGTATTTTTTTAGAATAGAAAAGAGAGATAGAAAATGGGACTTACGGGTTTTGGACAATAACAAGAGTGAGATGGAAGGAGAGGAATCGCCGGTGCGTCGCTTCGTCGTCGAGGGCTCCTAGAACGATCGCCGGAAGTTCGCCAGGAATTTCGTCGTAGCTTCGCTTCGTACTCGTTTTCAAAGTACACAAGTTTTTTGGAAATGTTAGAGAGTTGGCTCAGAGTTTGGGGTGAGAGGGTAGATGGTAGGGGTGGTATTTATAGGGTTAGGGTAGGTAAAAGGTTAAAATGAAAAATGTGATAAAATGTATTAAAAGTGGAGTAATTGGAGTTTTAAAAGAGCTCTGGAAATGGTCTGAGGCTAAAATTTTGCAGGTGCATAGGGAATGTGAAAAGACACAATTTTCATGTTGTAGTCGTCGCCGGAATCTGCCAACTCGGCCGTGACTCGGTCGGAGGACTGTGTCGGCCGAGTCGAGGCCGATTCCCAGCCGAGTCAGGCGGCCGGGATCGCCCCCGATGGTTCATCTAACCTCTGGCAATGTTATATTTTTGGGTGTAGTGGGGTTTTTGTGAGATATGCACGTGTAAACCCTTTGTATTCTAAAGGTTTAAAAAAAAATCAATATTAAAAATAATATGGGGTATGGGATTTGAACTCTGGTGGCTTGGTTCAGCAGTGAAAGGTATTACCAATGAGCTACAAGCTCCTTCTTATAATTATGGAGCTAATTAATTACATAAAATAATAACAGTAAATGTAAATACCCCAAGTATACATTAATTTTTAAGCAAATTTTGTACACTAAAAATAGAGTTGTTACATTCTTTTAACTTGTAATTAAAAAGAAAAATAACTACTTATATCTTGTGCTCAGGCTAAAATACCCCTTTATAGATTTTGAAAAAATATTTGAAAAAAATTGTATAGGAAAATTAGGGTTGTTACATCATCTCTGCCGGACTGTCCGGAAGTTGGCACTCTTTATTTAATCCGTTTCTTGTTTTAGAATAGCTGCATTCCCATCACGACTTTCCTCTAGAAATTATGGCTATATCCAACGCCTCTGCATGAGTATCAAGTCTCTGACATCAACGGCGAGGAACGTCAACTCGTTAAAACCTCGCATGAACCTCTTACTCCGCTTCCCTTCGATATGGATCTATTCGGAATCATCTCTTCGTAGCTGTGTGGACTGCGCTCTAATTGGCTATAGTCACATCCAGCATCTTTTTCGAAGCTACGAACTCGTCATCTCCAATACCCTGTAGAAGGCATCTGGCCAATTACATTCTCGGGAACTCGTCTAAGTCATCGGAGTAGTGCGCCTTCGCTCGTCCTTTCCCGATCGACTCACAACACGTCTGAGTGAGGTCTCCTTCTAACTGAAGCTAGTCAATTCGATTACCTCGCATCAGAGCATCCAAACGAAACAAATGTTATAGTCACTTATCCAAAGGTGGCCAGCGATCTTCTATCACATCCCTGTGTATAACTTCATGCTGCATTAGCTTCAAAAGTCTGGGGACGATATCTTATCAAACTCAGCAACAGCTGGCTCATCTGTCCGCGCGGTAGACAACACATAAATCTCCTAAAGTAGACGGTACATCAATAGTCTTTACAATCTGGCTAGTCTCTAACAATAGCCCGATCATCTGGTGCAGATCCCGAACGCTCGTGTCAATGAGAAATCCTAGTAAAACAATATATCAATGCGTTCGTGTGTCACCGGAATACATCCCGGTCAGTCCTCGTTCTTGATGAGCTCGCTCTGACCACATCTCTAACCGCAGCTCTCTTTGCTCGTGTAGCCAAAGTAACAGAAACCGCAATCAAATATCGATGAGGAGAGATCATAGGAATGAATAGAAATACGGTGCATAAGAAATGTACATCCTAAGGCTACTTAAGCGGAGTAGCGTATAGTAAGTATGCCGCAGAACATACACATGGTACGTCACTCTAATTAAGTTACCTACTCCATCAACCAAGGTCAACCAACACGACAAAAGTTCGGGTCTAATACCCTCTCAGTCAAGTCTAAGTTTCGTAAAGTCAAGCCTAAGTTCCGAAATATATATACGCCTTAGACTCCGCATAGTCAAACCTAGACTAGAACCAAGGTTAAACCTAACGCTCTGATACCAACTTCGTCACGACCTGGAATTGGCACGTGACTGGCACTTAGATCACGTGAAGCCTATAGGACCCCACCCAATCGAAGTAAGCCAAACGCCCAGAAATCTAAACCTTTTAGGGAAAATAGTGGAGGTGAAGGTTTGAAATAACGGTTTAATGAAATCGGGTTCTTTCTTTTAAAACATAAGTAATATTATATAAAACACAAGTGGCATATATACCGTAGTTAAAATATTTTCGTCATTTGAAATTTGGGCAGCACCTCCTTTGTAAATTTTAACCCGAAAGCAATACAAGAAATAATAAAATACATCCCCAAGTGGGAGCTAGCACTTTGCCATTAGGCGGAAACACAACCACGCAATAAAGATATATGGCGCCAAATGCGAAGATCCAACACAGAAAGAAAATAAAGAAACCAAAACATCATCAAAAGAACCAAAAATAAAGAATAAATATTGTTAGTGATATGTATTCCCTAGAGGCCATTATTGTATGATATAGTGGATGCTTGGACATATATTTGGAGGACTTTCTTGCTCGACATGATAATATGCTATCTGGTTGTTGGATATATATGCCCTAGAGGCCTTCATTGTATAGGATGCTAGGGATATGTATGTACAGGACAATCTTGCTCGATATGATAGTACGCTATTTGGTTTGTCTTTATCTTAACATGTGATATATTTAACTTTGTATTTCATATATTGTGTACATGTTGATAAAGCCCGTAGGATATTCGCCTGACTACCAGCGTTGTGATGGCAGTCATACTTGTGGGAGCTGGGTGGTCAATAGACACATCCTTAAATGTCCCTGGTCGTAGGAGTATTGAGACTGGGCATCGATACCCCAGAGTAGACTAGTGTATACATATCTAGACCCTGACGAGGGGTGATGGATTGATCCCGCAGCCATTGGTGATGTGCACCTAAAATTGTATACAGATGCTCACTAGGTGTGAGTACACCGGACAGGACTCGCCGAGGACTGACTAGATGGTATTATACCTAGCGTCAAATAGCAGTTCTCAGGCGACACGTATGCAGATAGTCTGTCGACTTGAGGTCGCCATTTGTCTCGTGTGAGTTCCCACTGTGCTTTGATTACTACCCTACCACGTTTTAAAGGAGTTGTGCAAATAGGTTTTAGTTGGGTACAGTCCCGAGCTACATGGAGGCAGTGAGCGACTGTTGGGGATTCGTCACTCCCGGTATAGAGAGTCGATATCGCACAGTGATCGGTTGGTCATTACCATAAGTCCTTGGCCAGTGGACGAGCCGGTAGATTCTCAGATGGTCTTGAGCCACACTGACGCGACTAGTACGGTTATTAGGGGTCTGACATTTACTATCCCCCTAGACCTTACATACGATACTCTCGGACGAATAGACCAGACTGCACGGATATTGTTACGGACATGCTCAGTAAGGGTTTCGGACGAGTTCGCTCGTCGACCTCCTTTTCGACATGTACCTGGGTTGCCGTTACGTATAGCTAGTGCCACTGACGGACTTGTGGTTAAACCCACTTCCAGCGTACCGTCGAGTCTTTAGAGTCCCACACAGAAGGTTTCCTCGGATCAGGCGAGACGATGTAGGGGCCGTATGGACTTATGGCAGGGTTTCGATCGCATATGTGTACTGGCTACACGAATGATGTTCGGACAGATAGTACTAGTAGGCTTTGGTTTAAGCCGGATCCTAGTATTATATTATTGGATTATAGTTGTCTCTGTGTATCCGTATTTTTCGGAATACGGATACAGGTATGTATATACGGTGAGGGCATTCTTGTAATTTCACAAGAATGAGCTTCTAGAAGGAGACACCTCATTATTGATTTATCCTTTTTTGATAAAGGATTAATGAGGTGGAAATTAGGAGATATTTGAGGAATGGGTTGCAAGCATGGCTTTGTGAATTGTTTATTCATTTGGAGTTCCTATTCAAGCATGGTTGATTATTTTGAGACTAAAATAATCCATGTTTGAATTATTGTCTCAAGACTTAGCCATTCTCTCATCTCATTCTCTAGTTCATTCTCACATTATCTTTCTCTCTCCTAGGTTTTCCTCTCCTTCTCCCTCAAGCTCATGCAATCAAATGAGTTGTGAATCAATGAGCTTTGAGACAACATAATCCAATACACCTTCTCTACTTCTACTTAGTAGTCTTCCTTAGCAAGTTAGATCACTAAGTTACCTCTTTTGAGGTTGGAGCTTGACCATAGGCTCTCGGGTGGATCTTTCTTTGACACAAAGGAGACCGACAACCGAGTTCTTTTGAAGCCAAGGAGGAGCCAAAGAAAGGAGATCAAGAAGAAGCTTGAACCAAGGAGCAAAGAACCACTTGAAGATCCGATGGACTTGATACGAGGGTATAACACTTTAACCGAGTAGATAACACCCTCTTATAGTTTAGTTTTTGTTAGCTAAGGTTTAATCAAGATCCTAAAAGTGGAAAAAGTCTATGTTGCAAAGCCAAATATGATCTTTTGATGTGAGAAAAAATCGTTTTTGATGTATTCCGCCTCCCCGCAAACACATGGGGTGTGCTACATAGACTTACACTGGTATCGGAGCCTAATTAAACCCTAGCTAACAGATTAAACAAAGTATGAAACTATGAAACCGAAACAACTCCGAAACTACGAAACGAAAATCCAAGTTTCTGTCGATTTTTGTAGAGCCTCAAAAAATTTTATAAACAATTGTAGAGTGCTCCTTTACCTGTGAAATGAACACAAAACAAAAAACGAGGCAATTCCACCATGAAATGGCCGGCCACATCATCAAAATTTCCGAGATCGCCGGCCCAAAATTGTGGGATTCCGTCGAATTTTGTTCTGTGTTGTTGTCTCTTGGATTTAGTGTTTCAGGTGTTGCTAGATTTTGCCAATTTTGACTGCACTGCTAAGTTTTTACTGTGGCAATCTCGGAGTGCTTTGAAATCGTAGTTTTTAGTGTCGTTTAAGTTTCAGTTGTTATCTGTAATGATATATGTGTTTCAAAACGTCTGCTAATCGCTATACGTCGATTAGTGGGGGTTCCACATATCTGTGATGTTGGTTTGTGTATTTGAACTTTATTAGATCATCGATGATGAGTAGCTGGGGGATGTGAGATGAGTGTTTTCTTTTCTTTCATTCAATGTAATTTGTAAAAGTGATGTAATATTATTTTGCGGGGCACATCCGGGTTGAGCTTGTAGCCACCGTTGTACTATTTTCTTTTACTGTTTTTGCTCTTAGGATAGACCCAAGGAGGGGTGCACAAACTACCGGGTTCTTTGAAGTGCCGAGTGGCCTACTCACTTTGTTGAGGGAGGTTGCTTCACTTCGGGAATTTGGCGGGTAGTTTGCCGCACCCGTAGGGGTCTAGGGTGGGGTTTGGTTATTCATCACGACCGTGGAATCCGTTTTTCGTTATGGGCTTAAATGAAGCGCAGAATTTCTAGTATATCTAATATGTTTATCTGTGATCTGGATTGCCTATTATTGCGTGAGATGAATACATATATCTATATATGATATTTAGTAGGCGTTGCTTATGTTTTGCACCCGCGCTAGTCCAGCCCCCGCTCTGTCATTAGTTAAGTAACCTAACGGGTGATGACGGGGCCCCGTGGCGAATGCGGATGGCATAAGCGTACGTTGTATTTTCGTTTCTTTCTGCAATGGTAGGATTAATTGATAGGACAACATTAATTCATTAATGCAAAGAAAACAAACCTAAGCTAAATCGTTGGAATAATTTCAAAACCACTCGGTTTTCTTAAAAAAGCAAATTTTAAATGCGGAGCCTAAACCACTCCTTTTAAAAAGCTATCATGGTTCCTTCGGTTATATCAAGTTCATTACGTTAGCGGTTTCGCCAAAAACCAGCCGTAGCCCTCCGTCGTTTCAAATAAACAACACATCGTATTCATGCTGTATTTGTTGGCATACGTCAAGGCATAGTGAATGGTAGCAATGCGTTGCTTATTTGTTGCATAGATAGATGCATTTGTTTAGGACAGTCGTACAGCCTTGTTAGCCTACGTCAAGGGCGAGTACGGATGGGTCTAAATTAATCAGGACAACGACGGGTAGAACTTTACTTGCATCTTATGATTTGTTGGCCTACGTCAAGGTCATAAGAGCTTGGGGTAAAAATCACATCGGGAGTTTCAAACATAAAGGAAAATTGCAGATTTAGCATACCTTCTGGAGTGTGGTGACTAGAGTTGCCTCCATCTAGGTCATCATACAATGATAGTTGGATCCCGATCCTACTGATGAGTAGGATTACTCTTGGGAAAATTTCTCACTTAACAATCAATGCTATAAACCAAGTAGGTGTCTAGAACGGTGTTAGTGGGGCTACGCCTCCAGGGAAAAGAGGTTATATAATTAAGAAGCTTCACAAAAGCGTTGAAAAACCTCCCTCGAAGTACCGACACTAGCCTGGCTGAAAGGCTAAGCAAGTATTGTGACGTGCGATTAATCCTGACTAATTCTTCTTTTAGGGGTTTGAAGAAGAATTTGAGGAAACAGTGGGAGCCATCCTATTTAGATAAACTAATAACCAATCGAAACTTACAAGAGCATATGCTGAATGTTTCTTTTCTCTCTCTCTGGCAGCTACCATGACGGGACTAAAACTATTACTTGAAAAAAATACACTGACTGGGCCAAACTATAAGGATTGGCTAAGGAACGTTAACATTGCACTGACTTATTGTTGGGATTCCTCAGCACCTAGCCTAGGGTTTGTAAGCATCACACATGCCACAACAAAAATTTAAGGAGGTGCTAAGCAATCAACTACGAATTGTACTAGAAAACTAGGGTAACAAAACAAGTAATCAACCATTACAAGAGAAGTGAACAAGAATACAACCTTTATAGATCGGTCCTTCACTTCTAAACCTCCGTGTTGACGTCCCTTCTCTGCGATCATCGATGTCCCGAACTCTAGTATGGATTTCCCCGGAGAAATGAACAAGCTAGCTCGTAGACTTCGAGGCCGAAGATGATCTTCGTCGAGGAGACTTAAACTCAAGCTAACTCTTCACTTGGTCTTGAAATTTATGAAGAGAACACCCTATAATACCCAAGCAAATGTATGGGATGATGAAATAGGAAGTGGGCTCACTTTAGATTTTATTTTCTCACTTCTTTTCACCACTTGCCAAAAACTTAGAAAGCTTTTGGGTTTTGGATGAAGAAGAAGAAGAAGAACTCAAGAAAATAAAATCAAGTGGTGAATAATGGAATGAGGTTAGATTTGCAACCATGGTGAGTTTTGTATCATAACTAACTCTTATAGAGACTTACCCATAGCAAGGATAATGCTTAGGTTTATAAATATCTTAGTGTAAAACAAATTGTGTGGACTTTGTCAAAGCTCACAACTAGCTTCCACAATTCCACTCACAATTTGAATTGCTAAAGATAATTAAAAACCTATACTTATCATGGTTATGGTGTAAGTCCTACACACTCAAGTTGCATATATAACCTTGCATGATACAATATATATCACATATATATAATGTAACAAAAAAAAAGTGAGAAAAAGAAAAAGTCAAGTGAGCAATATTAGTCAATGTAAATTCATATATCAAATATATAATTATACATTAAATCATTAAATCAACACTTGATTTAATGATCCGGCTATATCACATATAACCGACTAATATCAATAATATCAATTTACCGAATCAACACTTGATTCGATAACCTGGCTATATCACATATACCCGGCCGATATCACATATCGCGAGAATACAATATGGTATCACATACTCGTATCAATCTCGGTCCTGCACATATCACATATGTGCTCCTACTCCGTTTCGCTTGAGCCAGGAAATCTCTGTGTAGGACTCTAAAGACTCGTCAATACGCCGGCAGTAGGTGGTGATCATATCAGTCACCCACAAGCCGCAAGCAGTCTGCTAAATATAACGGCTACCCGGGTATTGAACAATCAGAAGATAAACGAGCAAGCCTGCTCACACTCCTGCGAATCCAATCAGTAACACTACCGCACAGTCCGGTCTGTTCGTCTGATATGTCGCATATCTCGCCTAGGGGTGGTCAACGTCAGACCCCAGTAGCTTGATAAGTCATGTCGATGTAAGGTCCATAACGTGCGTGAAACTACTGATAACACTTACCAGCAAATCACATCTACCCTGACCAGGGATTTCAGTTATGGCCAATCGAGCATAGTGCAACATCAACCCCCAATATCGGGAGAGACGAATCCCCTCCTATCGCTCATTGCCTCCATGTGACTCGGGACTGTACTCAAAAACCACCTGTTTGCATGATTCAGTAGAGCCGTGGTAGGGTGGAAATCAAAGCACAGTGGGAGCCACACAAGACTCTATGACGATCTCGGGTCAGCAGACTAACCTGCACCAGTGTCACCAGAGAACTGCTATCTAACGTGAGGTATAATACCATCTAGGAGTTCTCGGCGAGTCCGTTCAGTGTACCCAGTCTCCACTGAGCACTCGTATACCATCTCTGATGTCAAACACCAATGGATATAGGATCATCCATCGCCCATCACATGGATCGAGAAGATATACGCTAGTCTACTCTGAAATATCGATACCCCGTCTCGATATTCCCTCGACCGGGAACATTGAATGATGAACTTATAGACTACCCAGGCCCTATTAGTATGATCTGCATCATAATCTTGGAAGTCAAGTACACATCCTAAAGGCTTTATCAACATGTAACAGAGAGACAGTAAGTATAGATGTTAAGATAAAGAGCAACCAGATAGCTTACTATCATGCCGAGCAAGTAAGTCCTCCCTATATATGTCCCAGCATCCACTACAATATACATCTCATGTACAGTAATGGCCTCCAGGGCATATATATATCTAACAATCTCCCACTTGCACTAGGGCTATCATGTAGCAGTAGTTGTAGTATCTCATACTCAACCATCCCATAAAAGTCTCTCTCTGGGAAAAGGCCTTCGTGAGTGGATCCGCCGTTTTGTCCTCTGAGTTTACTCTCCTTACCTCGATCTCTTTAGAGATCAACCATCTCCATGATCAGGTGATACTGCCTTAGAATACGTCTGGGTCTCTGACGGGACGGAGGGGTTCCTGGGCCAAAGTCACACCTCCATTGTCACACATAATGGAAGGAACCTAGTTCATCTTATGAACAAATATACACCCAGACTTTCTCTTTTATAGCATCTTTGATAGCGATGTCACCAGCCTTTATCGTCTAGTTTGTCATGGTATCTAGCTTGGAACACTTCTAACATACCGTCCCTCCACTGAGGGTAAAGACAGTGCCTGTGACTGACATTCAGTCGTCCTTACCACCCTAGAAGCTATCCAGTGATTCTCCCCAGGATCAATTGATACCATCTCACTACACTTAGTGAGAATTCTAACATCCACTTAGATCTATCTCATAGACCCAAAACTCAGGATTTAGGAGGTATTACCTTGATCCTATATGGAGAATCAATGTGATAAGAGGAGATTGACCGAGTGTAGCATAGGAAACACCTTCTCTATCAAGAGTATGTCATCCATGTGCAATACGAGAATGACCACTATACTCTCTACAACCTTTTTGTATATACAAGGTTCATCTACCATTTTGATGAAGTCAAACTCTTTGACTTCCATATCAAAATAGACGTTCCAACTCCGCGATGCTTGCTTTAACACATAAAGCAACTTGCACATGTTTCCGCTGCTCCCACTGTCAATGAAGCCATCTGGCTGTATACTTATAGACGCTCTTTTCTAAATCATTATTTAGAAAAAGCAGTCATGACACCCGACCACCAGATATCGTAGTTATGGTATGTAGCAATGGCAAGTAGGATCTAGATAGACTTAAGCATAGGTACTGGAGAAAAGGTTTCATCAAAAACCATACCTGGTTAATGGCGAGAACCTTTTACAACAAGTATAGCTTTGAAAGTCTCAATTTTTCCATCTACACCAAGTAATCTTCTCAAGATATACTTGCTTTTGATGGGGATTTAACCCTTCAGATATAGCAACCAAAGTCCATATTTTGTTGGTGTACATGGATTCCATCTCAGATCGCTAAGCATCCAACCATTCTTACTACTCTTGATGGCCTGCTCGAAGCTAGTTGGGTCATCATCTCCATGATGCAATCCTTGCTTCCATTGTCATCGAGAAACCGAAGTATCTTTCAGGTGGATGAGGAACCCTACCAGATCGGCGGAGAGGCTGAGGTTCGTCGGGAACTATTGAATCCTCTGGTTCTACCAAATCATCAGTTGTAGTTTGTATAGCTGGAACTCCTTCCAATTCTACAGAACTGACCTTGCATCGAGCTTGTCCGGATTTTGCTTTTGACATAGGCCAGACAACCCCAAATCTTAACTTGCTTAAGACATGGGCTCTTCCCATACCATATCTCATATGGAGTGGTTGGCACTGATTTGATTGGAACCCAATTCAATAGGTATGCAGCTTCCCCAAGCGCATAACCCCAAAAGGAAATAAGCTACTCAGTAGTACTCATCATAGAGCGCACCATATCTAATAGGGTGCGATTGCTCCGCCCCGATACACCATTGTGCTGTGGTGTATACGAAGGAATAATGCTGAGAGAGAATCTTATTCTCCTTTAGAATAGTTCAGGATCTCCGTGCTCAAGTATTCTCCTCCCTGATCACATCAAAGGACATAATACTTATACCCTTTTTGGTTCTCTACTTCGGATTTATATTCATTGAATTTCTCAAAGGCTTCATGCTTGTGTTTCAACAGGAACATATGTCCGAATCCTGAGAGATCATTAGTGAACATAATGAAGTACAAAGAACCAGTCCTGACATGTGTAGACAAGGGACCACATACATCATCATGCATCAGCCCCAAGAGTTTACTAACTCTTTCTCTGTTTCCAGTAAACGGAGCTATGGTCATTTTATCTTTGTGACATGACTGGAAAGTTTCACAAGATGTAAATTCAAACTGATTTAAATATGCATCTAAATGAAACTTAGCTAGTCGGGTCGCATTGATATGACCTAGTCTACAATGCCTTAAGAAGGATTCGTTGATTTCTGAACTCTTCCTCTTGTGTGTGTTCTGTACGTTAAGAACCGTGGTTTGATTTAGAACGTATATGCCATTAGATAACGTGCTTGAACCGATCAACTCTTGATATACGAAATGTTCAAAACATTTATCCAGCAATACAAAATTATATCCTTCTTTACTAAATAAAGAGACTGATATGATATTGTATATCAGGTTCGGTATCTAATAACATTCGTTCAAAATCAATGTATTTGGAAATACAGGATGATAACTTCCAACAAGCTTGGCTGCAACACTTGCACCGTTTCCAACTCTTGAAACTTTATCACCCGTTCTCAGCTCTCTACCTACCTTCAGCCCATGTAACAGATTATATATATGGGATCCTGATCCGGTATCACGTATCCAGGACGTAAAGGAAACTGAGAAACAGTTCTTGGTAATGAACATACCCGAAGAAGATTTATCATCATGCACTTTCTTCGTTTGGGCGGCACGGGAATCCTGGTAATCCCCAATTTCTCGCTCGGTCTTATAATAATTATAAGGTGGAGCGGGACCAACGTTCTCCAGCTCAGTATAACAAGTGGGTTCGATCAATACATCCATATTATTATCTTGATTAAGGCGTGATATGGTCGCTACCTGGAGAGAGAGAGAGAGAGAAGAAAACACTCTGCGTGCACTCTTGCAAGATTAGATTGGTTATATTTTATCTAATCAGGATGGCTCCCACTGTTTTTATCAAATCTTCCTTCAAACCCTAAAAGGAAAGACTAGCCGGGATTAATTACACTCTACAAGTTCGCCAATCTTTCAGCCAGGCCAGTGCCGGTACTTTGAGGGATGTTTCCTGTGCTTTCGCACGGACTTAATTAAAATAAACCTCGTTTTCCCAGGGGCGTAACCCCGTTGACACCTTTCTAGACACCTACCTGATCGGCTCATTTTAAAGTGCAAAACTCTCCCAGGAGTAACAATTGCTCGCAGTGGGTATCAGGATCCAACTATCACATAGAAGATATGCAATCTCATTGCAAATTTCAACACTTGAAACTCCCGATAATGGTTTTTACCCTAGCACTTATGATCTTGACTATGATCAACATATCATAAGCACTAGTCAAGTTCTACCCGTCATTTCGTGATTAATTAGATCCACCCACGTGACCCTTGACTATAATCAACATAATCACTTGACTGTCCTAACTAATCGTATCATATGCTGTGTAGGAAGACATCACTTAGCTACCGTACACTGCGCCTTGACTATGATCAACATACGCAGCACGAATACTAAGTACTCTACTTCCTAAAATAACAGAGGGTTGCGGATGGTTTTTAAGAAAACCTTTAACGCTTTGAACTTGATCTCGTTGCAGAATCAAATGATTTCAAATGGAGTGTTTTTGAGGCTTTTGCTAGTTTCGCTAAAGAGGTCACTCCCGGTGAAGGGATCTCGCCTCTTTTCTCGTCGAATGAGGTGCAGGATATTCACAATACCACTATGCAAAGCAAGAACTAGAAAAGCAATCAAAAGACAAACCGAAGGTTGTAGCATCTGCTAGTTATTGCTAAAGAGGTCACTCCCGGTGAAGGGATCTCGACTCTTTCCTTATCGAATAAGGTGCTGGATGTTCTACAAGGAACACCGCTATGCAAAGCAACAACTAGAGCTACATGTTTTTGAAAATTCGATTCCACAACATCAGTAGGTTTATTTTCTTTTATTAATCTCATTAATGAATGTCCCATCATTTAAGTTACCTAAGAATCACAGATAAATACAACGTATGCTTATGCCATCCGCATTCGCCTCTATGTCCCGTCATGCACCGTTAGGTTATGTAACTAACGGCAGAGCGGGGCAGGGCTAGCGCGGGTGAAAAACATAAGCAACGTCTATATAATATATCACATATACTATATACAGTATCTATCTCATCATATCAAATTATCATACCATAGATAACGCAGCAGAAAACAACATATGAAATATTGGATATATTAGGATGTCCGTGTTTTATTTTGAGCCTGTATAAAACACGGATTCCACGGTCGTGATGAATAGACAAACCCACACCCCTAGACCCCTACGAGAGTGGCAAGCAACCCTAACAATTCTAGAGTTAGGAGACCCGGTCTCGACTCCTCGAGATGGTCTCCCACTGGACCCTAGAACCCGGTTACTTATGCTCTCCTCCTTGGGTCTATCCTAATGCGGAAAAGTAAATAATATACATCAACGGTGACATCTTCCTCAATCCGGAAGTGCCCAATAAAAGAATATTACATACATTGAATTTTACATGAATGAAAATGAAAAACTCTCATCTCACATAAAACCTCCCGGCTATTCAAACACGATGATCCAATATAACATATAACAGCAACACATAACATCACATGTCATCAACGTAAGTAAATATGCGTATCCCAATTGTCGTTGACGTATAGCAATGAAACCGGCGATACCCCACATATTACACTTACGGTCGCAGAAAAGAAAATGAAAACTACAACAGTTGGAATCCGCAACCACCTTAGACTTCATAAACCCGTAATATCTCATATTGCGGATTACATGCCTAACATTATGAATTCATTAGACATCGCATGCCTAACAATTATAAACCCCGCATTTTAGTCTCGATATTGAAAACACTTTCCAATAATAAGTCGGGTAATTCAACAAGATTCCCGTCATCCCGATCGAATGCTCGTCGGAAACTTTAGTAGACGGCCGCACCCCAGATACCGACGACGAAGTGCACTTAGGTGGAACACCACGACCGCGAGCACCCGGACGGATGCTTTTTGGCAACGGAGTTCTCCTACAGTCACTTGGTCGGGGTTATGGGGCATGGTTATCTAGTAATGTTACCCGGCGAGTATTCGAACACACTACGTGATTGCGACAGACTTTTGATCACATCAAAATCCCATGGCAACCGATCAAATGAGACTAAATTGCTAGATTTATAAAATTCAAATATTGTCGATTCCAAGTATTGTATCACAATATACTAGACTATGTTAAAACGTTTCGAGTGAATCAAGCAACACCCACATCTCCCAATAAGCTCAACACTAGAGCGAAGTTAAAGTACCCAAAACGTGCCACAGTACCTATGATCCAGCCGTAGAAGGGTCAAACCAACGCCCCACCTATGACACCGTGGAACTACGGCGAACCTTCGGGTTCAAGTCGCGGTTCCGAGGGCATAGAATCGAGTTAAGGTTTTTGTTCTTCTAGAGGATCCATAGAGTTACTTGCACGAACATTGAATATAATTAACTTAGAAAAATTCCAACACTTGGAAATTTCAGAGGGGGTCATTGGGTGATGTTTGAATTTCGTTCGAACTGTCAAACAAAGCCTAGGTTACCATCACAATGTTAAATTATACGACTACGAAACACTCCGTTTTAGTCCTTTAGTAAACTTTGCATCATATGAAAATTTGGACTAAACAAACAATACCTGAAACCCCAAAATAAGCACACCAGAGCACAAAACAAAAATGACACCATATGGAGCAAGCAGGGCCGGCCTCCTCGGAATTTTTGGGAATGTGCTCGGATGAAATCTGAGCAATGGGTCTTCTTTTTGTTCTGTGCACTATAGGTATCATATACATGACTCTGCACTTGTTTGCAAAATTTTTAAAGACCTTTTAAAAATTAACAGAGAGCAAATTTGCAGGGTTCCAGAAATACGATGTTTACGGATTTGTTTTGTCTTCGTATTAATCTAACATCGTCTAAGTTTCTAGTTTGGCTCTGATACCATGTTGGGATTCCTCAGCACCTAGCCTAGGGTTTGCAAGCATCACACATGCCACAACAAAAATTTAAGGGGGTGCTAAGCAATCAACTATGAATCGTACTAGAAAACTAGGGTAACAAAACAAGTAATCAACCATTAAAAGTGAAGTGAACAAGAATACAACCTTTGTAGATCCGGTCCTTCACTTCTAAAGCTCCGCGTTGACATCCCTTCTCTGCGATCATCGATGTCCCGAACTCTAGTATGGATTTTCCTGGAGAAATGAACAAGCTTGCTCGTAGACTTCAAGACCGAAGATGATCTAAGTCGAGGAGACTCAAACTCAAGCTAACCCTTCACTTGGTCATGAACTTTGTGAAGAGAACACCCTATAATACTCAAGCAAGTGTATGGGATGATGAAATAGGAATGGGCTCACTTTAGATTTTATTTTCTCACTTGTTTTCACCACTTGCCAAAAACCTAGAAAGCTTTTGGGTTTTGGATGAAGAAGAAGAAGAAGAACTCAAGAAAATAAAATCAAGTGGTGAATAATGGAATGAGGTTAGATTTGCAACCATGGTGAGTTTTGTATCATCACTGACTCTTATAGAGAATTAACCATAGCAAGGATAATGGTTAGGTTTATAAATATCTTAGTGTAAAACAAATTGTGTGGACTTTGTCAAAGCTCACAACTAGCTTCCACAATTCCACTCACAATTTGAATTACTAAAGATAATTAAAAACCTAAACTTATCATGGTTATGGTGTAAGTCCTACACACTCAAGTTGCATATATAACCTTGCATGATACAATATATATATATATATATATATATATATATATATATATATATATATATATATCACATATATATAATGTAACAAAAAAAGTGAGAAAAAGAAAAAGTCAAGTGAGCAATATTAGTCAATGTAAATTCATATATCAAATATATAATTATACATTAAATCATTAAATCAGCACTTGATTTAATGATCCGGCTATATATCATATAACCGACTAATATCAATAATATCAATTTACCGAATCAACACTTGATTCGATAACCCGGCTATATCACATATACCCGGCCGATATCACATATCGCGAGAATACAATACGGTATCACATACTCGTATCAATCTCGGTCCCGCACATATCACATATGTTCTCCTATTCCGTTTCGCTTGAGCCAGGAAACCTCTGTGTAGGACTCTAAAGACTCGTCAATACGCCGGCAGTAGGTGGTGATCATATCAGTCACCCATATGCCGCAAGCGGTCTGCTAAACGTAACGGCTACCCGGGTATTGAGCGATCAGAAGATCAACGAGCAAGTCTGCTCGCACTCCTGCGAATCCAATCAGTAACACTACCGCACAGTCCGGTCTGTTCGTCTGATATGTCGCATATCTCGCCTAGGGGTGGTCAACGTCAGACCTCAGTAGCTTGATAAGTCATGCCGATGTAAAGTCCATAACGTGCGTGAAACTACTGATAACACTTACCAGCAAATCACATCTACCCTGGCCAGGGATTTCAGTTATGGCCAATCGAGTATAGCACAACATCAACCCCTAATATCGGGAGAGACGAATCCCCTTCTATCGCTCATTGCCTCCATGTGACTCGGGATTGTACCCAAAAACCACCTATTTGCATGACTTAGTAGAGCCGTATTAGGGTGGAAATCAAAGCACAGTGGGAACCACACAAGACTCTATGACGATCTCGGGTCAGCAGACTAATCTGCACCAGTGTCACCAGAGAACTGCTATCTAACGTGTGGTATAATACCATCTAGGAGTTCTCGGCAAGTCCGTTCAGTGTCCCAGTCTCCACTGAGTACTCGTATACCATCTCTGATGTTAAACACCAATGGATATGGGATCATCCATCGCCCATCACATGAGTCGAGAAGATATACGCTAGTCTACTCTGGAATATCGATGCCCCGTCTCGATATTCCCTCGACTGGGAACATTGAAGGATGAACTTATAGACTACCCATGCCCCACTAGTATGATCTGTATCATAATCCTGGAAGTCAAGTACACATCCTAAGGGCTTTATCAATATGTAACAGAGAGACAGTAAGTATACATGTTAAGATAAAGAGCAACCAGATAGCGTACTATCATGTCGAGCAAGAAAGTCCTCCTTATATATGTCCAAGCATCCACTACAATATACATCTCATGTACAGTAATGGCCTCTAGGGCATACATATAACTAACACTTATGACAAAGTTGCATATGTCACCACCGCTACTGCTCCCCCTGTCCCAAGAACAGATTCCTCAGTTGCGGACAAAGAAGTCCGCAAAACTTGGGATCTGGACCGTGAGAAAGCTAAGTGTATCGTGCTGGTGTCCATGAATAATGAACTCCAGAAACAGCACGAAGGTATGGATATTAAATCCATTTTTCTCCATTACAAGGATTTGTATGGAGAGCACTCTCGTATCGCTAGGTACGAGACCTCAAGAAAACTATTCTAGATGAGGTTAGCTCCAGGATCACCTGTTGGAGAGTATGTCCTAAAAATGATCTGCCTTATTGATGAACTCACAAACCTGGGATGCATGCTAGAAAATGAGTTGTACATCGACTTGATTTTCCAGTCCCTTCCACACACCTTCTCTCAGTTCGTGCTGAACTTCAACATGCACGATATGGAAGATGATCTTCCAAACCTTCTTAACATGTTGAGGGTAGCAGAGAGCTCCTTGAAAAAGGAGAAGACACCCGTTCTGTATGTTGGCCAATCATCATCTTCTAAATCCAAAGCGAAAGCTAAGGGGAAGAAGAAGATGAACGCCACTGATCGCACGCTTTTGGCGTGTCGGATGTTCAAAGTTCTAAAGTTATAACCGCGATCAGGACGGTGTCGCTATGCAGCTAGCCGGTTGAGCACGGGTCGATCCACAGGGAGATGGTTGTTTGTCCGTTCGAGTTTTAGACGAGTCAATAAAGAATGTGTATATGTTTGTTCAATTCTATCCTAAGTGTTATATGCAAGTATAAAGTTGTTAAGAAAAAGATACGAAAGTGTAAGCTAAGGAAATCCGCACTCAAAACCTTTGAGCCGAGTCTTGACCAATTGAAACTAGAGCAATCGGCAACAATGTGCATTAAGGGATTTAAGCACGGTATTCGTGGAATCCGGCTTATTTACCATTGTCCTTCCGTTCTTGTCTCTTGCTTTTGCCTCCGGCCAAACCGAACGCAACCGGTCGCGGTTAGGAATCACCGTTACCTTGGCAGGGTAGGGTGCCTAACGGAGCGCTTGCGTAACGTTTGGGCGGAGTTCAAAGGAAAATAACGGGAAAAAGAAATGAGGAATGAAACCTTAACTTACAATATTGTATTTTTCTTAACAACAACATATTAAACTATTCACAAAACGAACCAAAAAGAGCAAAAGAAAAGATAAACAAAGAAAAGAAAAGATTACAAGCAAGTAATTAAAAGTGCATAGAATTTAAGTGCAAGAAAGTAAATGAGCAAGAAATGAAACTAGGAACCATAGAACCCAAAACAAGACATGGGTTCAATAACCAAATCTTAAACTTGCAAGCTCAATTAAGAGGTTGCAAGATCAAGAAAAGGCAAAGAACTCATGGAGATGAAGCATGAAAGAGAGAACATTATTGATTCCAAAATGATACAACCCCTTGAGATCAATGACCAAAGCTTAAACTTGCAAGCTCACTTAAGAGGTTGCAAGATCAAGTTAAGGTAGAGAGCTCAAGGGGGAAGCTAAGCAAAAAGAATGATACAAAAATAACCCTCATTTTCATTTAATATCCACTCAAAAGCTCTCACAACAATTTAATGGAGGAAAGATGATGAAGAAGAAGAAGTAAACTAAAAACTAACAAAAAGAGGGCATGAAAAGAACATCATGGCTTGGCAAGTTCTGGGCAATTTATAGGCAGGAAACAGAGAACCTACGGCAACAATCTTTCAATATATGAAATTCCAAAACTGCCCCTGAAATTTGACCAAGTGCGGAGCCCACATGGCCGCTGTTCCGCGGCCTAAGCGCGCTTATGCCGCGGTTCCGCGGCCTTTTAGAAGGCTTGTGCCTTCATATTTTGTCTGATCCCCTGGTTTGTGGTCCTCTTCAGTGTGGTATAGTACTTTTCTCAGAATCTCTTCACAATTCTTCCAGAATTTCAGTAGATCAAAAGGTGATGTGATGTGGATCTTTTGCCATGATTTCCTCGAGCTCCGCGTAGATATGTTGGATCTTGTGTTGACATTGATTTTTGTGCATGAAAATGACATCGATTTGCCATTTTGTCCCTTAAACTGGTGTGTGGCAACACACGGATAGAGAGCGGAGACCCGTGTTTTATCTGTTGTTGGCAGTAATCCGGAATTTGTCGTACTTTTCCATGAATTTCACTGTTTAGAGCTGAGAACCAGTATCCTGCAAATATGTAGCTAACACTGATTAAAAGCACCTGCCTATAAACAAACGAGCGTAAGAATGAGCGGTATAAAATGCAATATTCTGGTATGAACAAATACCCCCAAACTTAACTTTTGCTCGTCCCGAGCAAAACCAATTATTCACAAAAAAGTCCTAACCGCACTTTCGCAGGGAACGCGATTGCACTGAGCACGTGCAACAAGCCGTTAAACCTCTAGGTGTCCCTAGTAGGAGGAGTGTTGTCTCCTGAGGGTTTTCAGCGGATTACACCCACAAAATCCCGTCAAACTAGTGTCATAAGTTAACATCGATTCTACTACTACAGTTTAGTATTTACGTTAGAACCTCTATCATCCTAAGTTAGAAATATCCAACCCTTATTTTTCACACCTCCTATCTATTTAACCTTGGATCCTATACGTTCCAAAAAAGTTTAGAAAGATGTTGGTTCTCCTGAGTTTTCCTTCTAAAGTGTGGCCTCAAATCAGGGATTTTTATCAACTTTACAGAAAACACAAGTCTTATTCTTTATTTTTATCTTTTATCCAAACATCGATTGTATACCCCTACGTGTGTGTATATTTGCACCCCTATACTCAAGAATTCAATTCAAGCTATAATACCCTTGCCCTAATACCTAATACTACTTCTTTTCATTTAATGATGGACGGTGTTGCTCACACACTTTTCATGCGACTATTAATGCTTCTTGAGGCACTAACGGCCGATTACTGAATGTGTGAGCTTTTAAAGCGTAAATAGCAGTTTCCAGGTCTTGATTTTATTCTATTTTTCTTTTTCCTTTTCTTTTTCAAGACCGGATATATTTTTCAATATGCTCTTTTGGTGTTTAGCTTTAAATACCGTTTTTTTCTTTCATACCAGGCTTTCAGGCAAGAGTATTTTTAGGTATCCTCTACCATCCCAAGTTTCAAGGTGCGTGTAGGTGCAGTTTGTAGGGTATATACTTTCTAAATTTGAACTCAAGAAAAGAAACTATTTTTCAGACTTATCCTTCAGTAAAGCTTCAATACTTTCCCTTCATCTTGACTTAACTCAAGAACTGAACTCAAGATTACCTATTTCTCAAAAAAAACTGTAAGGATGTATACTTACCAAAGTTAGACAGAATGAGGGTTATTTTTAGGATTTTCAATTCCTAAGCCTAGAATTTAGTTATTTCTAACATATTAACTAAACTTTCAGAATAAAAATCTAAGTTACCCTATTTAGCTAACTTGACGACAAAGTTTTTATATTTTTGGAAAATTTTCGATTTTTGTGGGTTTTTAATAAGGTATGCAAATGCAAAATATACAAATGAATGCGAAGGAAGAAAGCTTACCGAGCACACCCCCAAACTTAAACTCGACAGTGCCCTCACTGTCAGGCTACACCAAGAGGGTCAAAATTGTCGGCGCTCTCCCTAAAAACAAATTATATACAAAACAAAAAAGGGAAACAAAAAGTATATACAAAAAAAGAGTCCCCCCCAAACTTAAGTAAAACAGTGTTTCCACTGTTAAGCTTTGAAGTTCAGGATTAGGGGGGGGGAAGAGAATAGTATCAATCTATACAAGGCCTTACACAGGCCAAAAGTTAACACCAACCATTCAAAGATTTTATCTCTATAATGTACAGGTTGGTGGAAGAAGGCGTAGAGAAAAGAGAGGGAGAATACGCGAGACCGTATGGAGATAGAAGTGGTATACGGTCTAGGTATATGAGAAGAAGAATGGCGGAAGGGAGAAAGAAGTGGAATACGAACTTGAGGGTGGAAATGGATTGAATAAATTAGTACAATCTGTAATGATCGATGTGAAAAGATGGATTGTACTAATATATCAATATGGCGAGAAATTGGGTCAAATCCCTCAAGATTCGGGAGAAACCATGGGTACGCCGAACTTGGTAAACCAGACAATGTAAATGGAAGTGATACGGTTACTTGCAAGGTCGGAACGATGGAAAGGATGGAGGTAGGTGATTGAGGAAGGTTATCGGCTAAAGGTTCAGGAGGGTGTACACAGTTAATGAAAGGATCAGGATGAATTGGAAAATCCGACTCATCAATTAAAACTGGTTCATCCTCAGTACTATCCTCAATAATCTCCTCAAAATTTAGTTTATCCATGCAAATTTCATCAAAATCAAGACACATATGGGATTCGGGAAAAACAGTTAATGACTCGGGATGATGAATTGGAGAGAAAAACTCTGCCAAATCTATAGGTTCATCATCCAAAATATTCCCGGCGTCAATATCCTCAATCAAGTGAAAATCAATATTCTCAGACACCTCAACAAAATCATGTATATTAATCAATTCAGGTTCTAGAGTGGAGGTGTAGAGGTCAAAAGGATTGGGTGTGGTTTCACTCGAAAGGGACCCTTCACAATCGGGCAAATCAAACACTACAAAGTCACACAACTCATTATCTGTTCTATCTTTAATCAATGAATCGTTTGGAACACTAGATAGACATTCAAAACCGGAGTTGTGGGATTTAAGTTGAAATGGGTAGGCTTGATTCGGAAGGGGGTACATCTCACTCTCTCCACTCAAATTCTCAACCTGTCCTACCGCCTCTTCATACATTGGAAAATTTAGAGCTAATTGAAAACTAGGTACCGGGTCACTAGGTTGTATGAGGGCGTCCATGGACGCATTCAAATCCATCATCTGTTGGTACGATGCTACCCTAAAGTCTTCCAAAGACTGTTCTAGACTAGACATGGGTTGTGAAGGGGTTTCAGTAAAATATTCAAAGTTGTTTGGATACTGAAAACTCCCAAATGGCGGTTCAGAAGTAATGTCTACGGAAGGTGCAAAAGTCGGGTAGGACTGGTTGGAATTGAATGGCTGGACAGGAGCAGGATCATCATTTGGATAAGAAGGTGAATGGAATTGTTGATCCCAAGAATCTGTAATGGTGAAAGGAGTGAAAGATCGGCTACAGGATTGTTCAATATGTTCAGCGATGGATAAAGGACGACTTGCAAAAGGGGTATCAACATAAGAGGGCGGGGGAGGTTGAAAAGGTTGATACAAAGTGGATTGCGGAGGGCAAGTGTTTGTCCTAGACGCGTCTATCCGATCTTTCAAAGAGATTTTGGGCATGGAGGGATCGTTCGACGTTCGGCCAAAGCAAGAACCGTAAGAAGTAATGTCTGGTTGTGGGTACCAAAGTTCGGCAAAAGTTTTTCTAGATGGAGTACCCATGATATGAAGAGAGAAAGAAAGAAAGGAAGAGAAAAGGAGGGGAAAAAGAATGTGGATTTTTTTATTTTTATTAAAAGAAAAAAAATGTTTGTTTTTGGAGTTTTGAAAATTGTTTGTTTAAAAGAATACAGAATTATGGGACTAAAATTTACAAGCACAATCACAATCACAATATGCACAAACACACCTAGAGCTAGGGTCACCTAGGTCAGCTAGACAGCTCCTAACTGTTCCAAAGGGCTAGAAATAGGACCTCAAACCGCCTCTTCTCCACCAATTGCAGCCAGGTAAGTTCCAGGTAAGTGGGAGGCTCCCCACTACGTAAGTAGTGGTCCTAATTAAGTAACCACTTGCCTTGGACACACTTGCCTAGACACCGCAAAGTCAGGATAGGATAAACGACCGATGCCTACAACCAGTCCTCTGTCCTATTGAGCGCGACGTCCTTAGGGCTGAGTCTAGTATTTTTTATTAGCTCAAGGTAATGTGTATGCAATTAGTGATTTGTGGAGTCTTAGGAAGGGTGATGAAATCCCCACCCAATCTGAATTGGTGTTCAAGCCCCTTAATGTCCGTATTAGTATATGCAAAGCGATTAACAAGCAAAATCTAAAACAACAAAAAATTATTTTGCGGCGGCGCAATTCTGTGCAAAGAAACCTGCAGAAAATACAGTATAGTGGAATTCAGAGAGGGAACTAGAGGAAAGAGAAAGGGCAGAAAAAATTTGGGGCTCAGAAGCCTCAAAAGGACCGCGGAACCGCCGCCGAATCCCCTATTTGACCGCGGTTCCACGGTCAAATTGATGAGCTGCCGCCTGAACCTTAGGTCAATACACATGCCCTTCTCTGTACACCCTAATAAAAACCTCTGTTTCTTGATTTGATTACTGTACTTGCTCCAGATTAGCCTGCACACTTGCACACAAAATTTATCAAAAATAACAAAAAGATTTTTTTTTTATTTACAATTTTATATATATACAAAAAGAATATTAACCCGAATAACAAGAAAGAAAATACGTTACCGTCTCCCCGGCAACGGCGCCATTTGATCGCACGCTTTTGGCGTGTCGGATGTTCAAAGTTCTAAATCTATAACCGCGATCAGGATGGTGTCGCTATGCAGCTAGCCGGTTGAGCACGGGTCGATCCACAGGGAGATGGTTGTATGTCCGTTCGAGTTTTAGACGAGTCAATAAAGAATGTGTATATGTTTGTTCAATTCTATCCTAAGTGTTATATGCAAGTATAAAGTTGTTAAGAAAAAGATACGAAAGTGTAAGCTAAGGAAATCCGCACTTAAAACCTTTGAGCCGAGTCTTGACCAATTGAAGCTAAAGCAATCGGCAACAACGTGGATTAGGGGATTTAAGCACGGTATTCGTGGAATCCGACTTATTTACCCTTGTCCTTCCGTTCTTGTCTCTTGCTTTTGCCTCCGGCCAAACCGAACGCAACCGGTCGCGGTTAGGAATCACCGTTACCTTGGTAGGGTAGGGTGCCTAACGGAGCGCTTGCGTAACGTTTGGGCGGAGTTCAAAGGAAAATAATGGGAAAAGGAAATGAGGAATGAAACCTTAACTTACAATATTGTATTTATTCTTAACAACAACATATTACAACCATTCACAAAACGAACCAAAAAGAGCAAAAGAAAAGATAAACAAAGAAAAGAAAAGATTACAAGCTAGTAATTAAAAGTGCATAGAATTTAAGTGCAAGAAAGTAAATGAGCAAGAAATGAAACTAGGAACCATAGAACCCAAAACAAGACATGGGTTCAATAACCAAATCTTAAACTTGCAAGCTCAATTAAAAGGTTGCAAGATCAAGAAAAGGCAAAGAACTCATGGAGAATGAAGCACAAAAGAGAGAACATTATTGATTCCAAAATGATACAACCCCTTGAGATCAATGACCAAAGCTTAAACTTGCAAGCTCACTTAAGAGGTTGCAAGATCAAGTTAAGGTAGAGAGCTCAAGGGGGAAGCTAAGCAAAAAGAATGATACAAAAATAACCCTCATCTTCATTTAACATCCACTCAAAAGCTCTCACAACAATTTAATGGAGGAAAGATGAAGAAGAAGAAGAAGAAGTAAACTAAAAACTAACAAAAAGAGGGCATGAAAAGAACATCATGGCTTGGCAAGTTCTGGGCAATTTATAGGCAGGAAACAGAGAACCTATGGCAACAATCTTTCAATATATGAAATTCCAAAACTGCCCCTGAAATTTGACCAAGTGCGGAGCCCAATGGCCGCGGTTCCGCGGCCTAAGCACGCTTATGCCGCGGTTCCGCGGCCTTTTAGAAGGCTTGTGCCTTCATATTTTGTCTGATCCCCTGGTTTGTGGTCCTCTTCAGTGTGGTATAGTACTTTTCTCAGAATCTCTTCACAATTCTTCCAGAATTTCAGTAGATCAAAAGGTGATGTGATGTGGATCTTTTGCCATGATTTCCTCGAGCTCCGCGTAGATATGTTGGATCTTGTGTTGACATTGAGCTTTGTGCATGAAAATGACATCGATTTGCCATTTTGTCCCTTAAACTGGTGTGTGGCAACACACGGATAGAGAGCGGAGACCCTTGTTTTATCTGTTGTTGGCAGTAATCCGGAATTTGTCGTACTTTTCCATGAATTTCACTGTTTAGAGCTGAGAACCAGTATCCTGCAAATATGTAGCAAACACCGATTAAAAGCACCTGCCTATAAACAAACGAGCGTAAGAATGGGCGGTATAAAATGCAATATTCTGGTATGAACAATATGATATAACCGGATTATTGAATCAAGTGTTGATGTAATAATATGATATATATTTATATTTGATATAATTTTATATTAACTAATATTATAGCTCACTAATTATTCTTCATAATATATATATATATATATTATATGAAGCATGGCATGGATTTTCTATTTTTGGAAAATAGAAATGATGAGGTGTAAAATGGGGAGACTTTGGAGGAATGGGTATAGTATGGCTTGCTCATTATTTTATTAGCCATTCTTCACTATTGAAGCATGGCTTAATAAAAGTATTATGTTTTATTTGGATGGTTCTATAAGTGTATGGATGAGGCAAGCCATTCTAGACCTAAGTTCATTTTTCTTACATGAGAGCTCATGTGATGAATTGCTCTCTAGCTCTCTCCATCTTCTTCACCTCCACCTCCAAGCTCAATCCCTCACATGAGTTGTGAACCCTTGAGCTTGTGAGAACCCTAGTGAGGAAACAACACTCTTATTTCATCATCCTACACTAGATTAGCGCTTTGGTGTAGGGTGTTTACTTCACTAAAGAGTTTAGTGAAGAGGTAGCTTGGATTGGCGGACTTCGGGTGGATCATCTTCGGCATGAAGGTCATCGAAGCAAGTTCGTTCAACCTTCAAGTGGAGCCTAGTGCAGTCGCGTGGACTACAACCCAAAGATTTAAAAGAGAAGGACACGGTCTACAAAGTTTGTAGCCATCTATCTCTTAGTGTAAAGTTTTTGATATCATAGTTAAACCCTAATCATCTAGTTTAAGATCTTGGTTAGTGTAAATTAGCACCCCGAAAATTTTAAAAACGCATGCTTGATGCTAGTAAAACCCAGTGGTGGTGCTAACATACACTTTTATGGTATCAAAGCCAAAGCTAGAAGATTAGACGATATTTGTAAAACCACGAAACTGAAACAACTCCGAAACAGTCGCATTGAAACCCTAGATTCTGTCGAATTTTTCAGGGCGTCTAAATTTTTTTAAAATAGTTGCAGAGTGCTCTTATTCATGTATATAGAACACCAGAGAAATTTGAAACCCAAACACCTAAGATTGGCCGGCGAAAATGCAAGAAAAACCGGCATGGCCGGTTTTGTGATGTGTTATGGGGTTCGTATTTGTTTAGTGTTCTTGTCTCCAGGTCTAGGGTTTCATGGTTATGTTTTATTAGCCCAGTTTGCATGTGATGTTAATAATACTGTTAGGGCTAATCGGAGTGTTTCATAGTCGTGTTTTTAACGTCGTTTTGGGTTTAAGTTTGATATGTGATACAGTAGTTGGAATCCACATTAAATTAGTTTTGTGAAAACTAGTTTGCTTGTAAATCTAGCATGTTAGTCTCTATTGATCGATAGCTACGAAGTTTCGATTCGGATTGAAAATCCATCGCAATCGCGTATCATACGTGAATAATCACCAGATAACTTTACTAGGTAGCCACGCCCCAAAGCCCCGACCAAGTGACTTTAGGAGAACCCCGTTGCCAAAAGCATCCACTCGGGTGCTCACGGTCACGGTGTTCCGCCTAAGTGCACTTGGTCGACGGCATCTGGGGTGCGGCTATTTACTAAAGTTCCTGACGAGTATTCGATCGGGTAGTCGGGAATCTTGTTGAATTACCCAACTAAATTATTGAAAAGTGTTTTCTATATGAGACTAAAATGCGGGGTTTATAGGGTTAGGCATGAAATTCGAAATATGAGATATTCTGGGTTTATGATGTCTAAGGAAATGCGGATTCTAATTATTGTAGTTTTTCATTTCTTTTCTGCGACTTTAAGTGTAATATGCGGGGTATCCCAAATCTCGTTGCTATATGTCAACGGAATTTGGGATACGCGTATTTACTTACGTTGATGACATGTGATGTTATGTGTTGTTGTGATATGTTATATTTGATCATCGTGGATGAATAGCCGGGGTTTTTATATGAGATGAGAGTTTTACAATTTTTATTCATGTAAAATTTGTATGTAATATTCTTTTATCAGGGCACTTCCGGGTTGAGGATGATGTCACCATTGATGTATATTATTTACTTTTCCGCATTAGGATAGACCCAAGGTGAGGAGCACAAGTAACCGGGTTCTGGAGTCCAGTGGGAGACCCTCTCGAGGAGTCGAGACCGGGTCTCTTAACTCTAGAATTGGTAGGGTTGCTTGCCTCTCTCGTAGGGGTCTAGGGATGTGGGATTGGCTATTCATCACGACCGTGGAATACGTGTTTTTCATTATTGGCTTAATTTAAAACACGAACCTCCTAGTATATCCAATATTTCATATGTTGACTTCTGCTGCTTGGTTCTGTGATGTGATCATATAACTGCGTGAGACGAATGCTATATATATATGATATATATAATAAACGTTGCTTATGTTTTGCACCCGCGCTAGTTCGGCCTTCGCTCTGCCGTTAGTTAAGTAACCTAACGATGCATGATGGGGCCCTATGGCGAATGCGGATGGTATAAACGTACATTCTATTTTTGTTTCATTTTTTGTGATGTTTAGGAAACTTTAAATGATGGGACTTCATTCATGAGATTAATGAAAAGAAAAGAAACCTAAAGATGTTGTAGAATCAAATGTTTTCAAAAAGGTAGCTCTAGTTCTTGCTTTGCATAGTGGTATTCCTTCATGGATATCCAGCACCTCATTCGATGAGGAAAGAGCCGAGATCCCTTCACTGGGAGTGACCTCTTTAGCAAAACTAGAAAATGCTACAACCGACTCGGTTTATCATCATAGCTTCAATAGTTCTTTCTTTGCATAGTGGTATTCTTTGATGGATATCCAGCACCTCATTCGATGAGGAAAGAGCCGAGATCCTTTCACTTGGAGTGACCACTTTAGCAAAAACTAGTAAAATCTATTCCGTTTGTTTTTGAAACCACTCGATTTTAAAAGCGGAGCTTAAACCACTCCTTTTCTAATCACTAGATTCTACAACGATAGCAAGTTCATTACGCTAAAGGTTTTTTTAAAAACCAACGCAGCCCTCTGTCATTTCACATAAGTTCTATTTAGTATTCGTGTTGCGTTTGTTGGCCTTCGTCAAGACGCAGTGTGCGGTAGCTGATTAGTGCTTATCTGCAGCATGTGATGCGATTGGATTAGGATAGTCGTACGGCTTTGTTGACTATGTTAAGGGTCGTACGGGTGAGTTTAATTCAATCCAGAAATGTCGGGTTGAACTTGGCTAGCGCTTATGATTTGCTGACCTTGTTAAGGTCATAAGTGGCTAGGGGTAAAAAAATATTGGGAATTTCAAGTGTTGAAATTTGCAATGAGATTGCATACCTTCTATATGATAGTTGGATCCCGATACCCACTGCAAGTAAGAGTTACTCCTGGGAGAGTTTTGCACTTTACAATTTGCCGATCCATTAGGTGTCTAAGATAGGTGTTAACGGGGTGATACCCTTGCGGAAACGAGGCTATTTAATTAGTTCCATGCGAAAGCATGAGGAGACTCCCTCAGAGTACCAATACCTGCTTGGCCGAACGATTGGCGAACTTGTAGGGTGTCATTAACCCCGGCTAATCTTACCTTTTAGGGTTTGAAGGAAGATTTGATAAAAATAGTGGGAGCCATCCTAATTAGATAAAATAATAACCAATCTAATCTTGCAAAGAGCACACGCAAAGTGATTATCCTTCTCTCTCTCCTGGTAGCAACCAATGACATGCCTTAATCAAGATAATAATATGGATGTATTGACTGAACCCACTTATTATACTAGGATAGGTTCCGCTCTATCTTATGATTGTCATAAGTCTGAGTAAGGAATAGGGGAATATCGGGATTCCAACGCCACCCAAACGAAGAAGGAGCATGCTGATGCATCTTCTTCGGGTGTGTTCGTTACCGAGAACTGTTTCTCAGTTAACTTTACGTCCTGGGTATAGGATACCGGATCAGGATCCCACGTATGTAATTTGTTACATGGGCTAAAGATAGGTAGAGAACTGGGAAAGGGTGATAAGTCTCTAGTAGGAGAGAATGGTGCAATTGTTGCAGCCAAATCAGTTGGCGAATATCACCTTATATTACCAAGTGGTAACATAATGATTCTGAGCGACTGTTATTTCGTACCAAAAATATTGTGAATGTTTTCCTAAATCAAGTGTTGATTAGGTATGGTATGTTAGTGTATATGCCCTAGAGTCCATTATTGTATCAGACTGGCTTGTATATTACTAATGGAACTTGGGATATTCACAGTTGTATTGACAATCTTGCTAAAAATGGTAGTATGCTACTTGGTTTGTTTCTACTCATATATGTGCGTATGTTTCTTTTACCATATCGCTTATACATATTAGTAGAGCCCTTAGGACATTTGCTTGATTACCAGCGTTGTGATGGCAGCCACACTAGTGGGGGCTGGGTAGTCTATAAGCACATCCTTATACAGGTCCCTGGTCGTAGGATTATCGAGACGGGGTATCGATACTCCGGAGTAGACTGGTGTATACGTTTCTCATCCCAGGTCGGCAGATGGTCTGTCCTGTTAGTGTTTATGCCCTAGAAGGCCATTACTGTATCATACTAGCTTGTATATTACTTAATGGAAGCTTGGGATATTCACATGTATATAACAGTCTTGCTAAACATGGTAGTATGCTACTTGGTTTTTCTATCTTAATATGTGAGTATACGTATTGATAGAGCTCTTAGGATCTTGCTTGACTACCAGCGTTGTGATGGCAGTCACACTAGTGGGGGCTGGGTAGTCTACAAGCACATCCTTATTCAGGTCCCTGGTCGTTGGATTATCGAGACAGAGCATCGATACTCCGGAGTAGACTGGTGTGTACGCTTCTCATCCCAGTTGGGGAGATGGTCTGTCCCACAGCCGTCAGTACGTCGTACTGGAGATAGTATACAGGTGCTCGTTAGGTTACGGGTACACCGGACAGGACTCACAGGGAACTGTTGGTTGGTTTGATACCAGTCGTCAGTGAACAGTTCCCAGGTGACATGAGTACAGCGTAGTCCGCAGACTTGACACTGCTACTTCGCCTCGAGTGTGTCCCACTGTTCTTAGATTGCTACCCTACCACGGCTCATAAGAGTCGTGCAAACAGGTAGCAGTTGGGTGCAGTCCCGAGCACTTGGAGGCAGTGGCGGTTAGACAGGATTCGTCCCTCCCGGTATTGGGAGTAGATATCGTGCTGTGTCAGAGAGCCATTACGCAAAGTCCCTGGCCGGGGCAAGCGAGATTTGCTGGTAGGTTCCAGCAGTTTCTCAGGGTGTAATGGGCTTCACTCCGACACGACTTATACCGCTATTAGGGGACTGACGCTTGCCGCCCCCCTAGGCCCGATATGCGATAGTCATGGACGAACGGACCGGACTGTATGGAGATTGTCACATCAGACTCAGTAGGAGTTCGGATGGGTTTACTCATCGGCCTTCTTATCGACAACTACCTGGGGACCGTTACGTACAGCTAGTGCCGCTTGCGGTCTGTGGTTAAACCCACTGCCAGCGTAGTAGTCGAGTCTCTAGAGTCCCACACAGAGAGTTTCCTACTCCAGGCGAAACGATATAGAGGTTGCATGGTTTTGCGACAAAGGGTTCGGACACATACGTGCGTTTACGCGCGTACGACTTTCGGACAGATTTTACCAGTCGGCTTTGGTTTAAGCCAGTTACTGGTATCCGGTTATTGGATTTTTACAGTCTAAAGTTTTTCCGTATTTTTACGGATCGGTGGGGCGTTCTCGTAATTACTCGAGAAGCTTCTAGAAGATGTGACTAAGGAGGTTTGTTTTGGAAAGAGAGTGAGTCATAGTGGTGATTCATTCACTTCATTAATGCTCATTTATTGCTTAATGACTCATGTTAATGAATCATCACAAGATATTTTGTGAAGCATGCTTATTCATTTCCTTTATTGATTTATTGAAAATAAGAATGCTTCATGATAATAATATGATACACTCTCTCTCTTCTCTCATTATTCATTCTCACATTCTCTCTCCTCAAGCTCTCATCTTCTAACCCTAATCCTTAATCCTCATGTGTTGAGATCAAAGGATTAGTTAGACTAAACAATCCATAACCTTCACTCTTTATCATTCTATCATCTTTGATTAGCAATCAAAGTTGATTAGTTACCTCAAGTTAGAGGTTTAGCTTGGAGTTTCGCTCTCGGGTGGATCATCTACTACCTAGAGAAGGCCGAGGAGAACCAAGGAGGACTTAAAGAAGAAGGACCGGTTCATTAGGTATAATCCCTAATCTCTTATGAAAAGAAACTCATAGAATACGGTTTTTTAGAGTTTAGCTTCGATTCAAGCGGTTAGTCGATGTTCGTTATTTAAACTTGATCGTTTTTGTAAAATCCGCCTCCCCATAAGTACTGGGGTGTACTACATCGACTTACAGTGGTATCAGAGCCTCGCTAAACACTAAATAACTTAATCGCAAATTTGTACGAATTTCGAACGAAAAAACGAAGCCGGAAAACCCTAGTTCTGTTAAGTTTCTGTCGAACTCGAAATGAAGTCCTAAAATTTTTTTGGTGTGTTCAGAGAGCTTGACATGACCACAGGAGAACACCCAAGAAAAACGAGCCCATGATTCGACTAAAGCGCCGCGGAAGCGCCGCGGATCCCACCGATCCGCCGCGCTTCCGCGGCCGAGTTGCCGAGTCATGAGCTCATTTTTCATGGGTGGGTCCCCTGTGATATTTGGGGTTTTCTGGAATATTTAATTATTGCTCAGGTTACTGTTTAACAGAGCAGATTTTGGAGCAATTTTGAAGTTGTTTATTCGATCGAATTGTACAGTATTTGCGTATTGGATTATATCTGTGATTGTTTGATGTGTTCGTAAACCTCCCCCAACTGCTAGTATGTCGGTTGGCAGGGGGTTGCACATTTCTGAAATGGTTATAACTGTTTGTGCATATAAACTGTATTGGACTGTTGTGGTGTATAGCCGGGGTTAGCAATGGGTTATTGGATAATTCATTTGTTGTAAATGTAATTTGTTGTAATATTATTTTCGCGGGGCACTTCCAGGTTGCGGTTGTAGCCACCGTTGTATTATTTCTTTTTACTGTTTTTGCTCCTAGGACTGACCCAAGGTGGGGTACACAGACTGCCGGGTGGGTAGTTTGCCGTACCCGTAGGGGTCGAGGGTGGGGTAAACGGCTATTCATCACAACTGTGTAATCTGTCTTTTCTTGCAGGCTCAAAAGAAATGCAGATTGCTAGCAAATCCAATATTGTTTATCTGTGTTCTGGAATGAATATCATTGCGTCAGACGAATGTAAAATATCTATATTTATTATAGCTATTTAGACGTCACTTATGTTTTACACCCGCGCTAGCCCAGCCCCCGCTCTGTCGTTAGTTAAGTAACCTAACGGGTGATGACGGGACCCCGTGGCGAATGCGGATGGCATAAGAGGACGTTATATTTTCGTTGTTTTCTGCAATGATAGGTTAATGATGGGACGCATTATCTATAATGCAAAGTAAAACAAACCAAAGTTTAAATCGTTGGAACAATTTAAAAGAAACCACTCGGTTATTTTTAAAACAGATATTTTTAAATGCGGAGCTTTAACCACTCCTTTTAAAAGCTATCAGGTTCCTTCGGTTATATCAAGTTCACTACGTTCACGGTTTCGCCAAAACCAGTCGTAGCCCTCCGTCGTTTCATTTGGGTATTCAGTAGTATTCAAGCTATGCATTTTGGCCAAAGTCAAGGCATAGTGTTTGGTAGCTACTGGGTTTTCATTTGTTGCATAAGATAGATGAGTTAGTTTGGGACAGTCGTATTATCATTTGACCAAAGTCAGGGGTATATACGGATGGGTTCAAATTGACAAGATAATGACGGGTAGAACTTGACATGTGACTTATGACATTTTGACCAAAGCCAAGGTCGTAAGAGCATGGGGCAAAAACTTATATCGGGAATTTCTAAAGAAACTGAAATTTGCAAAGAGATGCATACCATTTTGAGTTTGATGAATGTTGGTAGCATTCCTACAGCATTATCAGACGATGATATTTGGATCCCGATCCTACTGTGAGTATATGCTACTTATCAGGATATTCGTCGCTTAACGATCAATGCTATAAACCTAGTAGGTGTCCAGAAAAGTGTCAGCGGGGTTACGCCCCCAGAGAAAAGAGGTTATTTAATTAAGGAACTTCGCGAAAGCGTTGGAAAACCTCCCTCGAAGTATCGACACCGGCCTGGCTGAACGGTTAAGCAAGTATTGTACGGTGAGAATAGTCTTGGCTAATTCTTCTTTTATGGTTTGAGGAAGGATTCGAGAAACAGTGGGAGCCATCCAGTTTAGATAAACTAAAAACCACTCTAAACTTGCAAGAGCATCATGCTAAAGAGTTTTCTTCTCTCTCTCCTAATTACAGCGACCCTGAAAATGACTGGACTTAAGTTACTTTTAGAGAAAAATATACTGACGGGGCCAAACTATAAAGATTGGCTGCGGAATGTCAAGATGGCTTTGACCTATGACAAACTGGGGTACGTCCTCACCGCTACAGCACCTGCTGCCCTTGGTCCCAAATCCAGCAATGCGGATAAGGAAATCCGCAAAACCTGGGATTTAGATTGCGCGAGAGCCAAGTGCATCGTGCTTGCCTCGATGAACAATGAACATCAGAGGAGGCACGAGGATATGTCCTTAGATGGCATATTTCTCCATACAAAGGAACTTTATGGAGAGCAATCTCGTATAGCAAGATACGAGACCTCTAAGAAATTATTTCGAGCGAGGTTGGCTGTCGGGTCATCGGTAGGTGAACATGTCCTACAGATGATCGGCTATATTGAAGAGCTCGCGGACCTTGGGACGACTTTGGATAATGAGCTCTATACAGACCTTGTTCTCCAGTCCCTTCCTCCCACCTACGCCCAGTTTATCCTCAACTTCAATCTTCAAGGAAAAGAAGTTGAACTTGCGGAACTCCTGAACATGTTAAGGAGTGCAGAGGGCACCTTGCAGAAGGCAAGGGAAACACCCGCTATGTTTGTTGGCGGTTCATCTTCTTCAGGGTCCAAGGCTAGGGCCAAAGGAAGGAAGAAGAAGGCCGCACCCAGACCTAGAGGAGGTGTTAGTAAGGTGGGAAAGAAGGGAAAGAAAAAGTTTACAGCACCGGTAGTTGGCCTGGATGAGTGCTTCCATTGTCACAGGAAAGGGCACTGGAAGAAGGATTGCAAGGCGTGGAACGCCAAGAACCAGGAACCGAAGCAAGCTGTGGCTTCGACTTCAGGTGTGTTTGTAATTGAGAATTGTCTGTCGATCAACTCTACTTCCTGGGTATTGGATACCGGGTCAGGATCTCATATTTGCAATTCATTGCAGGCACTGAGAAACCGTAGAGTGCTGAAGGAAGGTGATATGATCCTCAGGGTTGCTAACGGAGCTAGCGTGGGAGCTGCGTCCGTCAGGGATTATCACCTAGGATTGACGAGTGGACACATTTTGGTTTTACATAACTGTTATTTTGTACCCAGCTTAACGTGTAATATCATATCTGTTTCCTTGTTATCAAATAAAGGTTATGATTTCACGTTTGTAAGAGATGTTGTCAACATCCACCTTAATCATGGTTTGATTGGGTCCGGTACTCTAAATAACGGCATATATGTGTTAAACCAACTCCAAATTTTCAATGTCCAGAACACACTAAAAAGAAAGTCTCCAGATTTAAATAAAGCTTTCTTATGGCATTGTAGACTGGGTCACATCAATGAGAGAAGGTTGACTAAGTTGCATAGAGAAGGATATTTGGACACGTTCGAATATCAAACTTATGACACTTGTCAATCTTGTCTCAAAGGAAAGATGACAAAGACTCCATTTACTGGACAAGGAGTAAGAGCGAGCGAGCTCTTAGGACTCATACACAGTGATGTATGTGGTCCAATGTCTACACATGCGAGAGGTGGTTTTTCCTATTTCATTACTTTCACGGATGATTACTCAAGATACGGATTCATTTATCTGATGAAACATAAATCCGAGGCTTTTGAGAAATTCCAGGAGTATAAGAATGAAGTAGAAAACCAAACAGGCAAAAGTATTAAGACACTAAGATCTGATCGAGGTGGAGAATACTTAAGTGCCGAGTTCCTAGGTTACCTAAAAGAGAAAGGAATTCTCTCTCAGCTTACTCCTCCATACACTCCACAGCACAACGGTGTATCGGAGAGACGGAATCGAACCCTATTAGATATGGTACGATCCATGATGAGTAATGCTGAGTTACCGCGATCTTTCTGGGGTTATGCGCTAGAATCAGCAGCATATCTTCTGAACAGAGCTCCTACCAAGACTGTGCCTACCACTCCATATCAGATGTGGACTGGGAAGAAACCCCATCTTCAGCATATGAAAATTTGGGGATGTCCAGCTTTTGTTAAAAAGCAGCATGTGGACAAGCTCGAGGCACGATCAGTAAAATGTATGTTTGTGGGATATCCAAAGAACTCCAAGGGATATTATTTCTATTACGCAGAGGAACAAAAGGTTTTTGTTTCTCGTAATGCCCATTTTCTAGAACATCAGTTTTTAGAAAAGGAATCAAGTGGGAGCGAAATAGAACTGGAAGAAATTCCAGAACCACAAACTACTACTGAAAGTTTGGTAGAACCAGAGGTTCAAGAAGAACAGAACATTCCCGCACCCCTCCGCAGGAGTAGTAGGCCGTCTCGTCCGCCTGAGAGATACTACGGTTTTGTCATAGATGGGGATAGAGAGGATTGCATCATAGATGATGATGAACCTACTGACTTCAGGCAGGCCATCCAGAGCGGCGACTCGGTACGATGGCTAGATGCAATGCGGACCGAAATGGAGTCCATGTACACCAACAAAGTATGGACTTTGGACTTTGCTCCAGATGGGGTAAAACCCATAGGATGCAAATGGATCTTCAAGAAAAAGATTGGTGTAGATGGACAGGTGGAAACCTATAAGGCTAGACTTGTTGCAAAGGGTTTTCGTCAAAGACCTGGTTTGGACTATGACGAAACTTTTTCTCCAGTGGCTATGCTCAAATCCATTCGGGTCCTTCTTGCTATTGCTGCCTTCCATGATTATGAAATCTGGCAGATGGACGTAAAGACGGCTTTTCTAAATGGAAATTTAGAAGAGAGCGTCTATATGGATCAGCCAGAGGGTTTCAATCAGAGTGGGAGCAGCGGGAAAGTGTGCAAGCTGCTTAAGTCCATTTATGGACTAAAGCAGGCATCGCGGAGTTGGAACATCTGTTTTGATGAGACAGTCAAAGAATATGACTTTATCAAAAATCCAGATGAACCGTGCATATATAGTAAAGTCGTGGCCAGAAGTGTCGTATTCCTCGTCTTGTACGTGGATGACATTCTATTGATAGGAAATGACATTCCTATGCTACAATCTGTCAAAGGATTCTTGTCACACAAGTTCTCCATGAAAGACCTGGGTGATGCCTCTTACATTCTGGGGATCCGGATCTATCGTGATAGATCCAAGAGGATGTTGGGACTTTCGCAGTCCAGGTATATCGACACTGTACTGAAAAGATTCAGTATGGAAGATTCAAAGCGCGGTAATCTACCGGCTTGTCACGGAATCACCCTCTCCAAAGAGATGTCTCCCAAGACTGATTTGGAAAGGGAACGCATGTCTACTATACCCTACGCTTCTGCGGTAGGCTCTATAATGTATGCGATGTTGTGTACCAGACCAGATGTAGCTTACGCACTGAGCGTGGTAAGCCGGTATCAGTCAGACCCAGGGGAGAAACACTGGATAGCAGTAAAGAACATTCTCAAGTACCTGAGGAGGACTAAGGAGATGTTCTTGGTTTACGGCGGAAAAGACCTCAGGTTGGAGGCCTTTGCTGATTCCGGCTTCCAGAGTGATAAGGACGATTCCAAGTCCATGTCGGGTTATGTCTTTACCCTCAATGGAGGGGCGGTGTGCTGGAAGAGCTCCAAGCAGGACACCGTTGCTGACTCGACGATGGAAGCGGAGTATATAGCTGCTTGCGATGCCGCAAAAGAAGCAGTCTGGATGAAGAAGTTCCTAACAGAACTTCAGGTGGTTCCTACCATAGTTGATCCAATACCTCTGTATTGCGACAACAATGGAGCTATAGCTTTAGCGAAGGAACCAAGGTCCCATCAGAAGTCCAGACACATCTTGAGGCGGTATCACCTGATCAGGGAGATCATTGATCGTCAGGAGATCGAGGTTCGGAGAGTTGCTTCAGAAGAGAACATTGCTGATCCATTCACGAAGGCCCTTCCTCAGATTCAGTTCGAGAGGCTACTCGAGATCATTGGTCTACGATATGCCAGTACATGGCCCTAGTGCAAGTGGGAGATTGTTAGTGTTTATGCCCTAGAAGGCCATTACTGTATCATACTAGCTTGTATATTACTTAATGGAAGCTTGGGATATTCACATGTATATAACAGTCTTGCTAAACATGGTAGTATGCTACTTGGTTTTTCTATCTTAATATGTGAGTATACGTATTGATAGAGCTCTTAGGATCTTGCTTGACTACCAGCGTTGTGATGGCAGTCACACTAGTGGGGGCTGGGTAGTCTACAAGCACATCCTTATTCAGGTCCCTGGTCGTTGGATTATCGAGACAGAGCATCGATACTCCGGAGTAGACTGGTGTGTACGCTTCTCATCCCAGTTGGGGAGATGGTCTGTCCCACAGCCGTCAGTACGTCGTACTGGAGATAGTATACATGTGCTCGTTAGGTTACGGGTACACCGGACAGGACTCACAGGGAACTGTTGGTTGGTTTGATACCAGTCGTCAGTGAACAGTTCCCAGGTGACATGAGTACAGCGTAGTCCGCAGACTTGACACTGCTACTTCGCCTCGAGTGTGTCCCACTGTTCTTAGATTGCTACCCTACCACGGCTCATAAGAGTCGTGCAAACAGGTAGCAGTTGGGTGCAGTCCCGAGCACTTGGAGGCAGTGGCGGTTAGACAGGATTCGTCCCTCCCGGTATTGGGAGTAGATATCGTGCTGTGTCAGAGAGCCATTACGCAAAGTCCCTGGCCGGGGCAAGCGAGATTTGCTGGTAGGTTCCAGCAGTTTCTCAGGGTGTAATGGGCTTCACTCCGACACGACTTATACCGCTATTAGGGGACTGACGCTTGCCGCCCCCCTAGGCCCGATATGCGATAGTCATGGACGAACGGACCGGACTGTATGGAGATTGTCACATCAGACTCAGTAGGAGTTCGGATGGGTTTACTCATCGGCCTTCTTATCGACAACTACCTGGGGACCGTTACGTACAGCTAGTGCCGCTTGCGGTCTGTGGTTAAACCCACTGCCAGCGTAGTAGTCGAGTCTCTAGAGTCCCACACAGAGAGTTTCCTACTCCAGGCGAAACGATATAGAGGTTGCATGGTTTTGCGACAAAGGGTTCGGACACATACGTGCGTTTACGCGCGTACGACTTTCGGACAGATTTTACCAGTCGGCTTTGGTTTAAGCCAGTTACTGGTATCCGGTTATTGGATTTTTACAGTCTAAAGTTTTTCCGTATTTTTACGGATCGGTGGGGCGTTCTCGTAATTACTCGAGAAGCTTCTAGAAGATGTGACTAAGGAGGTTTGTTTTGGAAAGAGAGTAAGTCATAGTGGTGATTCATTCACTTCATTAATGCTCATTTATTGCTTAATGACTCATGTTAATGAATCATCACAAGATATTTTGTGAAGCATGCTTATTCATTTCCTTTATTGATTTATTGAAAATAAGAATGCTTCATGATAATAATATGATACACTCTCTCTCTTCTCTCATTATTCATTCTCACATTCTCTCTCCTCAAGCTCTCATCTTCTAACCCTAATCCTTAATCCTCATGTGTTGAGATCAAAGGATTAGTTAGACTAAACAATCCATAACCTTCACTCTTTATCATTCTATCATCTTTGATTAGCAATCAAAGTTGATTAGTTACCTCAAGTTAGAGGTTTAGCTTGGAGTTTCGCTCTCGGGTGGATCATCTACTACCTAGAGAAGGCCGAGGAGAACCAAGGAGGACTTAAAGAAGAAGGACCGGTTCATTAGGTATAATCCCTAATCTCTTATGAAAAGAAACTCATAGAATACGGTTTTTTAGAGTTTAGCTTCGATTCAAGCGGTTAGTCGATGTTCGTTATTTAAACTTGATCGTTTTTGTAAAATCCGCCTCCCCATAAGTACTGGGGTGTACTACATCGACTTACATGTCCCACAGCCATCAGTTCGTCGTACTGGAGATACTATGCAGGTGCTCGTTAGGTTACGGCTATACTGGACATGACTCGTAGGGAACTGCTGATGGTTATTATACCTGTCGTCAGGTAGCAGTTCCCAGGTGACATGAGTACAACTTAGTCCATCGACTTGACACTGCTACTTCGCCTTGAGTATGTTCCCACTGTACTTTGATCACTAACCTACCACGGCTCAAAAGAGTCGTGCAAACAGGTAGTAGTTGGGTACAATCCCGAAGCACTTGGAGGTAGTGGCGGTTAGACAGGATTCGTCTCTCCCGGTATTGGGGGTTGATATCGCGCTGTGTTGGAGAGCAATTACACAAAGATCCATGGCCACGGCAAGTGAGATTTACGTAGGTGTTCCAGTAGTTTCTCTGGGTGTTCTGGGTTACACTCCGACATGACTTATACCGCTATTAGGGGTCTGACGTTCGCCATCCCCCTAGGCTCGATATGCGATACTCTTAGACGAACAGACCGGACTGTATGGAGATTGTCACATACAGGCTCAGTAGGAGTTCGGATGAGTTACCCCATCGGCCTTCTTATCGACATCTACCCGCGGACTGTTACGTACAGCTAGTACCGCTTGCGGCCTATGGTTAAACCCACTGCTAGCGTAGTGTCGATTCTTTAGAGTCCCACATAGAGAGTTTCCCTGCACTGGGTAAAAGGTGTAGAGGCCGTATGGTTTTACGGCAGGGCCGCGATCACTTACGTAGACTTGTGCACGTACTGTGATAGGGCAGATAATACTAGTGGGCTTTGGTTTAAGCAAGATTCTAGTATTATACTGATGGATTTATTTAGTCTCAGTTTATCCATGTTTTTCGTAAATACGGATGGTAGGGGTAGTCTCGTAATTTGTCGGGAAGCTTCTAGAAGAAGATGACTCATTAGGGTTTATTTCTTTTTGGATTAAACACAAATGAGGTGGAAGAGATGTGGTGTAGGTTTTCATTAAATGAACCATGACTCATGAGGTGATTCACCATTAGAATTAAATGAAGCTTACAAGATATTTCTAGAGATTTATCAAGAGATATTTGTATGCTTCATGATATTCTATCATGAGTGATTTTATTCATTAAGATTATCACAAACACCTTCTCTCTCCTCAAGTCTTCATCTTCTTCCTCAAACCCTAAAAGCTCTCATGTGTTGAGGATCCTAGGGTTTAAAGTGACAAAGTAATCGATCTAAATACTCTACACCATCTAGGACTTCTAGCTTAGCAAACTAGAAGCCGTAGTTATCTCAGATTCGAGATAAGAGCTCGAACTATAGACTCTCGGGTGGATCGTCTATGACTCGAGGAGGCCGTCGAGGTAGCCGCGATCCGTTCCGATCCTTGGAGCCTACGATGATGAGGAGGACAGCGATGAAGATCCGAAGGACTTGTAACGTGAGGTATAACTTCGAGACGTAGTTAAACCTCATACAGTTTCCTAGTAATGGTTTAGACACGATCCATGTGCTCAAGTCCGTGTTACGAAACTTTGATAATTGTTTTTCATATATTCCGCCTCCCCGCGAACACGTGGGGTGCGTGACATGGACTTACAGTGGTATCAGAGCCTACTAAACCATATCTAGCAGTTTAAACAACAAGTTAAACTACGAAACCGAAACGACCCGAAAACATCGAAGCCAAGATTCAAGTTTCTATCGATTTTTAATTGGGCTCTGAAAATTATTTAAACAAGTGCAGAGTGCTATTTGAGCTGTAAAAAGAACACAGAACAAAAATGGGACAATTCCTCTTAAACTTGGCCGGCCACATAGGCCTAATTTCCGGTGAGCTCGGTCTTAATAGGGAGGAAATGCTTCGTTTTTGGTGTGTGGATTTTTGACTTTTATCTAGGGCTTCAGGAGTTGTTTGTTTTTGCCAATTTTGAGTTTACTGTAAATTAAATACCGGGTGTTTCGAAGTCGCAGTTTAATGTTGTTTAATGTTTTCAAGTTCTGTTTAATGTGTTCGTAAACTTCCGCTAACTGCTATATGTCGGTTAGTTGGGGTTGCACATTTTTGTGATATTGGATTGTGTATATGAACTTGTTGGATTGTCGTGGATGAATAGCCGGGGATGTGAGATGAGAGTTTTTATCTTTCATTCGACGTAAATTGTAATTTGTGTAATATTATTTCGCGGGGCGCACCCGGGTTGAGATTGTAGCCACCGTTGTATTATTTCATTTACTGTTTTTGCTTCTAAGATACACCCAAGATGGGGTGCACAAACTACCGGGTACTTGGAAGTGCTAAGTGGCCTACTTACGTTGTTGAGGGAGACTGCTTAACTTCGGGTACTTAGTGTGTAGTTTGCCGCACCCGTAGGGGTCTAGGGTGGGGTTTGGCTATTCATCACGATCGTGGAAACCATCTTTTGTTGCAGACTCAAACGAAACACGGACTTCCTAATATATCCAATGTGTTCATCTGTGATTTGGAATGCCTATTATTGTGTCAGAAGAATGTACATATCTATTTATGATATCTAGTAGACGTTGCTTATGTTTTGCATCTGCGCTAGTCCAGCCCCCGCTCTGTCGTTAATTAAGTAACTTAACGGGTGATGATGGGGCCCAGTGGCGAATGCGGATGGCATAAGCGTATGTTGTATTTTCGTTGTTTCCTGCAATGATAGGTTTAAATGATGGGACTGCATTAGATTAATGCAAAGAAAATAAACCACAGTTGAATCATTGGAACAAAGTTTAAAAACCACTCGGTTATTTTAAAACAACAGTTTTTTAATTGCGGAGCTTAAACCACTCCTTTTAACAAGCTATTAGGTTCCTTCGATTATATCAAGTTCACCACGTTCACGGTTTCGCAAAAACCAGTCGTAGCCCTCTGTCGTTTAATATGAATAGTCAGTAGTATTCAATCTATGTATTAAGACCCAAATGTGGCATGTGACCGGCACTTAAATCACACGATATCTAAAGACATCGACGCAATCTAAGTAAGCCGAAACCCGGAATCTAAACCCTTTTTGAAAATATTGGAGGTGAGGTTTAAATAATCATTCAAAAAATCAAATTAAAATAACATCTAAATTTAACTAAGTATGTTGAAAAGCATTTATGACGTTTTGAAACTTGACATCACTTCCTTTACATTTTTATAAAAACCCGATACAACATAGTCAAATAGCATCCCAACGGTAGCTAGTCTCCACGTCCAAACGATGGAGCAACCAACGATCTAAATCAGCAATTGACTCCAAAGAGTGCGACATCACCACACAAAAACTCTAAGTCTTGCTTCTAAGTCCATAATATACCACTTCTAAGTTGATGGAGTTTCCACTAGATACAAGAATATATAAATAATCAAGAGTGAGTATGATACAATAATAACCCACTTACCAGTCAATTCCCGAAAAGAATGTGTGCCTAAGTCACTGATAATCCAAGTGTAATACCTGCAAGAAAACAGTGGCACAACGGGGATGAGTTGCCAACTCAGTGAATAAAAGTACATCTAAAGGTAGAAATCGAAATGCATGATGATACTTAAGTCATAAGTATAGTCCTATTATAATCTGTACCACTATACTGTAGGGTTACTAGGCACTCTCACAAGGGTCTAAAAGGCATCAACCATGCCCGATTTAAAATTTAGACGTGCCGAACAACCCTAACCAAGTTCTTTAAACTAGAGATTAGGCGAAACAAAGCATGTTAAACACTTTAACATCTAAGAGTTTGGGATTACAACCTTTGTAGTCCGGTCCTTCACTTCATAAGCTCCGTATTGAGGTCCCTTCGCTGCGATCATCATGTACTCGGACTCTAGAGAGGCTCCACGAAGAGAATGATGCAAACTTGCTTCCGATCTTCGATAACAAAGATGATCTACTTTGAAGAAACTTTAACTCAAGCTCTCACTCACTAATGAAGTGAACACCCTAATCTAAATGGCTAGGATAGATTAGGATGATGAAGTAGGATTTTAGCCCTCATTTATTTTCTTTAACTCACTCATTTTCTTCACTTCATAAAAAGCTAGAAAGCTTTTCATGAAAGAAGGAAGAAGAAGAAGAAGCTCCATTTCTTTTGTGATGAATAATAAAACTCAAGTGTGAGGTTAGAAATGCAACCATGGTATATGTAACCCTTGTAGAGATTTAACTAAGGTTAAAAGGTTTGGTTGGGTTAAACAAATATCTATGCAAAATATCAACACAAATATCTTTGTACAAAAAAAAACAAAACCTTCTAGAATGTTCTAGAAAAGATTAACCCAAATCAAACCCTAACCATGTTTAATCTCCACTAAACATGTTGCATTAATAACCCTAACATGTTACAATATTATATATCACATATACAATATTTATTGCAACAAAATAAAATAATACATTTAACATATATCGCATATATATCAATGTATTACCCGAGTGAGAAAAAGAATCTTTTAGTGAGCTTATATCAGTTAATGTAATTTAATATATCAAATATATAATTATACATTAAATTATCGAATCAACACTTGATCCGATAATCCAGCTATTTCACAAATAACCGACTAATATAATCTGTATCAGTTCATCGAATCAACACTTGATCCGATGACCCGGCTATATCACATATACCTGGCCGATATCTCATATCGCGAGAATCTAATACGGTATCACATATCGCATTATCCTCGGTCATGCACATATCACATATGTGCTCCTACTACGTTTTGCCTGAGCCAAGAAACCTCTGTGTAGGACTCTAAAGAATCGTCAATACGCCGACAGTAGGCGATGATTATATCAGTCACCCACAACCTGCAATCGGTCAGCTAAACGTAACAGCCACCCAGGTATTGAGTGATCAGAAGATCAACAAGCAAGCCTGTACATTCTCCTGCGAATCCAATCAGTAACACTCCCGTACAGTCCGGTCTCTTCGTTTGATATGTCGCATATCTCGCCTAGGGGTGGTAAACGTCAGACCCCAGTAGCTTGATAAGTCGTGTCGATATGAGGTCTATAACAGTTCAAGAAACTACTGATAACACTTACCAGTAAATCTCAGCAACCCTGGCCAGGGATTTCCAGTTATAGCCAATCGAACACAGCGCAACATCAACTCCCTATACCGGGAGAGACGAATCCCCTCCTATCGCTCATTGCCTCCATGTGATTCGGGGATGTACCCAAAAGCCACCTTTTTGCACGCCCTCTTGGACGTGGTATGATGGAAATCAAAGTATAATGGGAATCACACAAGATTCTATGACGATCTCGGGTCTACAGACAAACCTGTACCAGTGTCACCAGAGAACCGCCATCTGACGTGAGGTATAATACCATCTGGGAGTTCTCGGCGAGTCCGTCTAGTGTACCCAGTCTCCACTGAGCACCCGTACACCATCCTTGATGTCAAACACCGATGGATATGGGATCATCCATCGCCCATCATATGGGTCAAGATGCGTATACGCTAGTCTACTCTGGTATATCGATGCCCTATCTCGATACACCCTCGACTAGGAACAGTTATAGGATGTACTCGCCGACTACCGTGGCCCCACTAGTTTGATCTCATCATAGTCCCAGTAGTCGAGTACATATCCTAAGGGCTTTATCAACATGTAACATAGAGACAATCAGAGTACATGTTAAGATAAAGTACAACCTGATAGCGTACTATCATGTCGAGCAAGAAAGTCCTCGCTATATATGTCCAAGCATCCATTACAATATACATCATATGTACAGTAATGGCCTCTAGGGCATACATATAACTAACAATCTCCCACTTGCACTAGGGCCATCTGTTGTGGTATCACATACCCAACAATTAGCTGTGGTTGAAGTATCTCATACTCAACCATCCCATAAAAGTCTCTAATGGGAAAAAGGCCTTTGTGAGTGGATCCGCGCTGTTGTCCTCTGTGTCTACTTTCCTAACCTCGATCTCCCTAGAGATCAACCATCTCCATGATCAGGTGATACTGCCTATGAATTATATCTGGATTTCTGATGGACGGGGGTTCCTAGGCCAAAGCTATAACTCCATTGTCACACAATGGTTAGAACGAAGTTCATCTCATGAACTTATATATATCCAGACTGCCACTTTGGTAGCATCCTTGGTAACGATGCATCTAGCCTTTAATCGTCTAGTATGTCACGGTATCTAGCTTGGAACTCTTCCAACATACCGTCCCTCTACTGAGGATAAAGACAATGCCTGCGACTGACATTCAGTCGTCCTTATCACCCTGGAACCTTTCCAGTGATTCTCCTCAGGATCGATTGATACCATCTCACTACAACTAGTGAGAATCCTAACATCCAATTAGATCTATCTCATAGATCCAAAACCCAGGATTTAGGAGGTATCACTTTGATCCTATATGGAGAATCCTTGTGATAAGCGGAGATTGACCGAGCGTAGCATAGGAAACTCCTTCCCTATCAAGAGCATGTCATCCACATACTCTACGAGGATCACCACCATACTCCCTACTACCTTTTTGTATATACAAGGTTCATCTACCATTTTGATGAAGTCAAACTCTTTGACTACCACATCAAAACAGACGTTCCAACTCCGCGATGCCTGCTTTATCACATAAAACATCTTGCATACATTTCCGCTGCTCCCACTGTCTACGAAGCCCTCTGGATGTGTACTTATAGACGCTCTCTTCCAAATCATCATTTAGAAAAGCAGTTATGACACCCAACCACCACATATCGTAGTCATGGTATGTAGCAGTGGCAAGTAGGATCTGGATGGACTTAAGCATAGCTTTGAAAGTCTCAAGTTTTCCATGTACACCAAGTAATCTTCTCAAGATATACTTGCTCCTGATGGGGATTTAACCCTTCAGATAAAGCAACCAAAGTCCATACTTTGTTGGTGTATAAGGATTCCATCTCAGATCACTAAGCATCCAGCCATTCTTATAGAGTCCCACTCCTGATGGCCTGCTCGAAACTAGTTGGGTCATCATCTCATGATGCAATCCTCGCTCCCACTGTCATAGAGAAACCGAAGTATCTCTCAGGTGGGTGAGGAACCCTACTAGATCGGCGGAGAGGCTGAGGTTCGTTAGAATCTATTGAATCCTTTGGTTCTACCAAATCATCTGCTGTTGTTTGTATAGCTGGAACTCCTTCCAGTTCTACCTCATGACCACTAATTTTTTCACAAAAAATTCCCTTTCATAAAGGTGGCATGTTGAGAACCAAAACATCTTTTGTTCCTCGGTTTGGTAGAAGATATTCCCTTGCGAATGCTTGGGATATCCAACAAACTTCCACAAAACTGACTTTGCCTCGAGCTTGTCTGGATTTTGCTTTTAGACATAGGCCGGGCAACCCAAATCTTAACAAACTTAAGATATGGGCTCTTCCCATTCCATATCACATATGAAGTGGTAGGTAACTGATTTGATTTGAACCCTATTCAATAGGTATGCAGCTTCTCATGTGCATAACTCCAAGAAGAAAATAGGAAACTCAGTAGTACTCATCAAAGAGCGTGTAATACCCCAGGTATTATCTGGTATACCCATATATACCAGATAAGCATGGGGACCCACTGTAGAACATGGGGAATCTTCGGAATACATTCCGAAAGAGGTCAGACCTGTACTATAAATGGAATGATACCCCTCTTCAATACAGAGGCGCCTTTTAAGTGAACTGGCACTACAAGAGTTTGAGAACTCCGTAGTTAAGCGTGCTCGGGCCAGGGAAGTCCTGGGATGGGTGACCTCCTGGGAAGTGGCCCCTGGTCGGGCCCGGTTCGCTCCGAAGGACAAAACCGTGCGGCTTCGGCCAGAGCGGACAATACTCTCTGTATTGGGGGCGGGTCGTGACAGAATGGTATCAGAGCTGGTTCCTCAATAGTAGGTTTGTGGTTCGAGGACGAACCATTATTCTAAGTGGGGGAGAATGTAATACCCCAGGTATTATCTGGTATACCCATATATACCAGATAAGCATGGGGACCCACTATAGAACATGGGGAATCTTCGGAATACATTCCGAAAGAGGTCAGACCTGTACTATAAATGGAATGATACCCCTCTTCAATACAGAGGCGCCTTTTAAGTGAACTGGCACTACAAGAGTTTGAGAACTCCGTGGTTAAGCGTGCTCGGGCCAGGGAAGTCCTGGGATGGGTGACCTCCTGGGAAGTGTCCCCTGGTCGGGCCCGGTTCGCTCCGAAGGACAAAACCGTGCGGCTTCGGCCAGAGCGGACAATACTCTCTGTATTGGGGGCGGGTCGTGACAGAGCGCACCATATCACATAGGGTGCAATTGCTCCGCCCCGATATACCATCGTGCTATGGTGTATATAGAGGAGTAATGCTGAGAGAGAATCTCATTCTCTTTTAGAATAGTCCAGGAATCCCGTGCTCAAGTATTCTCCTCCCTGATCTCATTAAAGGACATAATACTTATACCCGTTTTTGGTTCTCTACTTCTAACTTATATTCTGTGAATATCTCAAAAGCTTCAGACTTGTGTTTCAACAGGAACATATGTCTGAATCTTGAGAGATCATCAGAGAATGTAATGAAGTACAAAGAACCGGTCTTGGCATGTGTAGACAGGGGACCTCATACATCATCATGTATCAATCCCAAGAGTTCACTAACTCTTTCTCTGTTTCCAATAAACAGAGCTGTGGTCATCTTATCTTTGTGACATGACCGGCAAGTTTCACAAGATGTAAATTCAAACAAATTTAAATATGCATATATATATAACTTCAGCTAGTCGGGTCACATTGATATGACCTAGTCTACAATGCCTCAAGAAGGATTCGTTCATTTCTGAACTCTTCCTCTTGTGTGTGTTCTGTATACTAAGAACTGTAGTTTGATTTAGAACGTCAATGCTTTTAGATAACGTGCCTGAACCGATCAACTCTTGATATAGGAAATGTTCAAAACATTATCCAACAATACAAAATTATATCCTTCTTTACTAATAAAGAGACTGATATGATGTTGTATATCAGGTTCGGTATCTAATAACATTCGTTCAGAATCAATGTATTTGCTAATATAGGGTGATAACTACCAACAGACCTGGCTGCAACACTTACACCGTTTCTATCTCATGAAACTTATCACTTGTTCTCAGTTCTCTACCTATCTGTAGCCCATGTAACATATTACATAACTGGGATCCTCATCCAGTAACACATACCCAGGACGTAGAGGATACTGCGAAACAGTTCTTTGTAATGAACACACCCGAAGAAGATGCATCAGCATGCACTTTCTTTGTTTGGGCGGCACGGGAATTCTGGTAATCCCCTATTTCCTGCTCTGTCTTATAACAATTATAAGTTGGAGCGGGACCAACGTTCCCCAGCTCAGTATAACAAGCGGGTTCGGTCAATACATCCGTATTATTATCTTGATTAAGGCGTGATATGGTCGTTACCTGGAGAGAGAGAGAGAAGAAAACACTCAGCGTATGCTCTTGCAAGATTAGATTGGTTATCTAATATATCTAATCAGGATATCTCCCACTGTTTTAGTCAAATCTTCCTTCAAACCCTAAAAGGAAAGACTAGCCGGGATTAATTACACCCTACAAGTTCGCCAATCTTTCAGCCAAGCCAGTGCCGGTACTTTGAGGGAGGTTCCCCGTGCTTTCGCACGGACCTAATTAAAGTAAACCTCATTTTCCCAGGGGCGTAACCCCGTTAACACCTTTCTAGACACCTACTTGATCGGCTAATTGTAATGTGTAAAACTCTCCCAGGAGTAACTCTTACTCGCAGCGGGTATCGGGATCAAACTATCTCATAGAAGGTATGTAATCTCATTGCAAATTTCAACACTTGAAATTCCCAATAATATTTTGCCCCAAGCGTCCTATGACCTTGACAGAGGTCAACAAACCATAGGCTGCTAGTCAAGTTCAACCGGTCATTTCCTGATTGAAGTAAACCCACCCGCACGACCCTTGACAGAGGTCAACAAAGTCGCACGACTACCCTAAATCAATCACATCATATGTTTATACAGATAAGCACTAATCAGCAACCGCACACCACGCCTTGATAGAGGTCAACAAACGTAGTACGAATACTAACTATTACTTATCTGAAATGACGGAGGGCTACGACAGGTTTTTAAGAAAACCTTTTGCGTAATGAACTTGATATCGTTGTAGAATCGAGTGATTTTTGTAAAGTAGTGTTTTTGAGGCTTTTCTAGTTTCGCTAAAGGGGTCACTCCCGGTGAAGGGATCTCGGCTCTTTCCTTATCGAATAAGGTGCAGGATATTTCGCAAATACCACTATGCAAAGCAAGTACTATAGAAGCAATCAAAAGACAAACCGAGTGTGTAGCATCTGCTAGTTTCGCTAAAGAGGTCACTCCCAGTGAAGGGATCTCGGCTCTTTCCTTATCGAATAAGGTGCTGGATGTTCTACAAGGAACACCGCTATGCAAAGCAAAAACTAGAGCTACTAGTTTTTAAACAAGTTTCTACAACATCTTTAGGTTTCTTTTAGTTTCATTAATCTCATTAATGAAGTCCCATTTTATTATGCTTCATAAGCATCACATTTGAAACGAAATCTGCAATATAACATATATCTCATATATATAATATAAACATTCGTCTCAGGTAGTAATATGATCTCATCACAGAACATTGCAGCAGAAGAATATATATGAAATATTGGATATACTAGGAGGTCCGTGTTTTAATACGATCCTGTATGAAACACGGATTCCATGGTCGCGATGAATAGCCAAACCCACATCCCTAGACCCCTACGAGAGCGGCAAGTAAGCCTGCCAATTCTAGGGTTAGGAGACCCGGTCTCGACTCCTAGAGATGGTCTCCCACTGGACCCTAGAACCCGGTTACTTATGCTCCCTGCCTTGGGTCTACCTAATGCGGAAAAATAAATAATATACAATGGTGACATCATCCTCAGCCCAGAAGTGCCCCAATAAAAGAATATTACATACAATGAATTTTACATGAATGAAAAAGAAAAACGCTCATCTCACATAAAACCCCCGGCTATTCAGAACACGACGATCCAATATAACATATCACAGCAACGCATAATATCTCATATCATCAACGTAAGTAAGTATGCATACACCGATTGTCGTTGATGTATAGCAACGAAAACCGGTGATACAACTACATACTACACTTACGGTCACAGAAAAGAAAGTGTAAAACTACAACAGTTGGAATCCGCAACCTCCTTAGACATCGCATGCCTAACCAAATGAATTCCTTAGACATCGCATGCCTAACAATTATAAACCCCGCATTTTAGCCTTATTATCGAAAACTCTTTTCAATATCTAGTCGGGCAATTCAACAAGATTCCCGACATACTGATCGAATGCTCGTCGCAAATTTTAGTAGACGGCCGCACCCTCGGATGCCGTCGACGAAGTGCACTAAGGCGGAACACCGCTACCGCGAGCACCCGAACGGATGCTTTTGGCGACGGGGTTCTTCTACAGTCACTTGGTCGGGGCTATGGGGCGTGGCTGTCTGTTAAGTTTATCCGGCGAGTATCCGCGTACGCTACGTAATTGCGACGGACTTTTGATCGCATCAAAATCCTGTGGCAACCGAGCATCTGAGACTAAACTACAAGATTTATAACAATCAAATTAGTTATCTCATAACTACATGTGGATTCCAAATATTGTATCACATTCCAGATAAATAGACAATGTTAAACTTTCCGATCGAATAAACAAACACCCAAGTTTTCCCAAATAGTTCTCAACACTTGAAATTTGTTTAAAAACATCCATCACATGCCACAGTACCAATGGTCCAACCGTAGAAGGGTCAAGCCAACGCCTCACATGTGGCAACGCCGTACTGCCCCAAACCCTAAGGTTTAGAGGCAGTTCAAAACGGTCATATAATCGAGTTAAGGTTTGTGTTCTCCTAGAGGGTCTACCGCGTTACTTGAACGACTTAGAACGTTCTTAAACTACGGAAAATCCAACACTTGGAAATTTTCCGGCAGGGGAAAAAGTGAGTTATTGATATCCGTTCGAACTTTTTAACACGTTCTAAAATTATCCGGAAAATCTTAAACGAAGCTAAACTTTCCGATCGAATCAACGAGTTCCCAATACAACCCAGAAAACTCAACACTTGAGTAAAATTAAAAATTCCCAGAATAATGCAAAAGAACCCAGGAATAATACTGTGAAGCAGTGGGCCCCAACGACACTGTTCGGCCGCGGAACCGCCGCCACGTGCGTGGTTTAGCCGCGGTTCTGTGGTCATGTGATCGACTTGGTGGACTGTACTTCACAGTAATTCTTAGATTTTCCTGCTTATTTTTCTGAGCATTTTTAATACAGAAAAAATCAACTTTTGAAAAGATTTCCAAAAACTAGGGTTTTACGGGTATTCGGAGTTCGATCGGACTTTAAACTTCGTCTAGACTTCGCCTAAAGCTCTAGCTTGGCTTTGATACTACTGTAGGGTTACTAGGCACTCTCACAAAGGTCTACAAGGCATCAACCATACCCGATTTAAAATTTAGACTTGGCGAACAACCCTAACCAAGTTCTTTAAACTAGAGATTAGGCGAAACAAAGCATGTTAAACACTTTAACATCTAAGAGTTTGGGATTACAACCTTTATAGTCTGGTCCTTCACTTCATAAGCTCCGTGTTGAGGTCCCTTCGCTGCGATCATCATGTACCCGGACCCTAGAGAGGCTCCACGAAGAGAATGATGCAAACTTGCTTCCGATCTTCGATAACAAAGATGATCTACTTTGAAGAAACTTTAACTCAAGCTCTCACTCACTAATGAAGTGAACACCCTAATCTAAATGGCAAGGATAGATTAGGATAATGAAGTAGGATTTTAGCCCTCATTTGTTTTCTTTAACTCACTCATTTTCTTCACTTCATAAAAAGCTAGAAAGCTTTTCATGAAAGAAGGAAGAAGAAGAAGCTCCATTTCTTTTGTGATGAATAATAAAACTCAAGTGTGAGGTTAGAAATGCAACCATGGTATATGTAACCCTTGTAGAGATTTAACTAAGGTTAAAAGGTTTGGTTGGGTTAAACAAATATCTATGCAAAATATCAACACAAATATCTTTGCACAAAACAAAACAAAACCATTTAGAAGGTTCTAGAAAAGATTAACCCAAATCAAACCCTAACCATGTTTAATCTCCACTAAACATGTTGCATTAATAGCCCTAACATGTTACAATATTATATATCACATATACAATATTTATTGCAACAAAATAAAATAATACAATTAACATATATCACATATATATCAATGTATTACCCGAGTGAGAAAAAGAATATTTTAGTGAGCTTATATCAGTTAATGTAATTTAATATATCAAATATATAATTATACATTAAATTATCGAATCAACAATTGATCCGATAATCCGGCTATTTCACAAATAACCGACTAATATAATTTGTATTAGTTCATCGAATCAACACTTGATGCGATGACCCCGCTATATCACATATACCCGGCCGATATCTCAAATCGCGAGAATCTAATACGGTATCACATATCGCATTATCCTCGGTCAAGCACATATCACATATGTGCTCCTACTCCGTTTTGCCTGAGCCAAGAAAGCTTTGTGTAGGACTCTAAAGAATCGTCAATACGCTGGCAGTAGGCGATGATCTTATCAGTCACCCACAAGCTGCAAGCGGTCAGCTAAACGTAACAGCCACCCAGGTATTGAGCGATCAGAAGATCAACAAGCAAGCCAGTACATTCTCCTGCGAATCCAATCAGTAACACTTCCGTACAGTTCGGTCTCTTCGTTTATATGTCGCATATCTCGCCTAGGGGTGGTAAACGTCAGACCCCAGTAGCTTGATAAGTCGTGTCGATATGAGGTTTATAACAGTTCGAGAAACTACTGATAACACTTACCAGTAAATCTCAGCAACCCTGGCCAGGGATTTCCAGTTATAGCCAATCGAACACAGCGCAACATCAACTCCCTATACCGGGAGAGACGAATCCCCTCCTATCGCTCATTGCCTCCATGTGATTCGGGACTGTACCCAAAAGCCACCTTTTTGCACGCCCTCTTGGACGTGGTATGATGGAAATCAAAGTACAATGGGAATCACACAAGACTCTATGACGATCTCGGGTCTACAGACAAACCTGTACCAGTGTCACCAGAGAACTGCCATCTGACGTGAGGTATAATACCATCTGGGAGTTCTCGGCGAGTCCGTCGAGTGTACCTAGTCTCCACTGAGCACCCGTACACCATCCTTGATGTCAAACACCGATGGATATGGGATCATCCATCGCCCATCATATGGGTCAAGATGCGTATACGCTAGTCTACTCTGGTGTATCGATGCCCTGTCTCGATACACCCTCGACTAGGAACAGTTATAGGATGTACTCGCCGACTACCGTGGCCCCACTAGTATGATCTCATCATAGTCTCAGTAGTTGAGTACATATCCTAAGGGCTTTATCAACATGTAACATAGAGACAATCAGAGTACATGTTAAGATAAAGTACAACCTGATAGCGTACTATCATGTCGAGCAAGAAAGTCCTCGCTATATATGTCCAAGCATCCATTACAATATACATCATATGTACAGTAATGGCCTCTAGGGCATACATATAACTAACATATACTATACGATATGCATATGTGCAATACTATCTCTCATGCAATCCCAAATATAATATCTCCATATCATACGAGTCAAAATCATGAATCTATATTTCGTGTTGGAATTCCTTTTTGTATATGAATGCTTGTACAAATATATGCAAGTACTATTCCCCGGATCTGTCCTGGTTGAATCTACTAAATAATATCCAACTGTGTACCTCATGATAATGATCATATCAATATATATGTGGATTTCCAGCATCGATATAGAAATCCGAAATCTCTCCTGTCCATCATCGACACGTAAATGCAGATACGTCGACACCATCTCAATAGATGATCGCCGCCCGATATCCCTGGCTACGATCAGTATCCCCTGGATATCTGCCGTGCCCCATCGAACCCCGGTCAGTATCCCCTGGATATCTGCCATGCTCGTTTCTATCTCCAGTCAGTATCCCATGGATAACAACCATGCTCATTTCTATCTCCAGTATTGGTTAACCTCGTTAGGCTCCCCGCCTAAACTACGGCTATCTTGCCCCTCAGCCCCGAACCGGGTCCACCATGTATCCAACTGTATGCCCACCGACTCAGTCTGGATAGTACACAAATCCGAAACCGTATGACCCCCAACTCGGTTCGGATATCAAAATCAGAAAACACAAATCTCATGGTGGACGTTTACTTATCATATAAAAATATCAAGTGAGGAATAAGAAACTTGCATAGATTGAATTGATGATATATTATATATATACATATATAACAGTGTCCCATACCACCAATATATATCATCAAGAGTAAAATATTCAGAAAATCCAAAAGAATCAAATACAACATCTATAGTAATAATATTCGTAACTTATAACAGGATTAAAGAAGACTACGTAATTATATCACATAATTATAGATTTCAATTCTACTGTGTCATGGTACTACTAATGATGTGTAGTGTAGCATATGCGTCTGTGCTCGTGCAACATGGCAATCATTAGTATTTATGCAAGTGTTCTATGGTGTAACAACCTATTTTTTTTATACATATACATCAGCACGGTCCTACAGTGACATGGTAGTACCAATGAGGTGCAGTGTAACATATATTCACGTGCCTGTGCAGTATAGTACTCATTGGTAGTTGTGCAGTGTTCTATCAGAGTGTGCGTAACGCAGAAACGCATAATATTGATAATATAATGCAAACATGTAAAGTAATCTAAACATAATTATTGTAATTACTTACTATGAGCTGTACCATTATCTTTAGAAATGATCGAAACGTTAAGTTTGAAATAAGGAAGCTATCCTATATTTAAAATAGATATCCGTTTTAGAAACCGGCACGCATCCTAGTATTTTATTTAAAAGACAAACGAATCGTAATTTTTTTAAAAGAATATAGCTCACACAAGTATTATATCCTAAAACAGAATATAACCTAACTCTACGAGTCAAAGGATAAATTGGCCATCATTTGGCATACAAATTCATCATTTCAATACGTATCAACCCTTGTATTATATCTCATCATATAACTATATCCATATCATCTCAGTTACGGCATGATCCCTCGTACAAATCCATCAAACTATATCCATATCGTACGGACCAAATATCATGTATATCTCATTTAAAACTACATATGAAACTTTATGCAAATGAATGGCATACAAGATGCAATACTATATCAATACTTTGAAGAAAAGCTAAACTTAACTAGATATCGTAATAATAGTTATAAGGTTGTGGGGGCGCTATACGCCATCCACTTGACTTCCCCCGTAGATGTAAATCTACCCACCAAGTTAAAAGCTCGCTGAATCCATGCTGCTACATCGCCAACTCCGTCTTGGAATTCTCGAATCGTACCTATATTCGTATTTAAATCGCATATAAGTAAATATCATATGGAAAACCAAAACAACAAGCCAAACACCCGTAGGTTAGAACCTACAGCACACTTAACCCAAAAACGACAATAATATTCTGTCGTTAACGTATAAACGTTAACGGTTCAGCTGTAACATAAAAATATGAAAACTCCTAATCGTAAATATCTGAAATTTGATAAAACCATTTTTAAAACGTTCCCAGATTTTACTGTATAAATATTTAGACAACCCAAACAATACATAGACTTATCAAATACCCAAAATAGGCCACAGAAGAAAAACCAACACAAAAGGGTACAAAGGGCCAGCGTCGCCGGAATTTTAGGGTGGGTCGCCGGATTTTGTGGTGAGTTTGGGGCTCAGGTTTTATGTGTAGTCCTCTAGTTTGCTCATTTTAATTTTGATCTTGCTAGTTTTTTCTAGTGATTATACTTATTAGCTCCAGATTCACTTTCTGTAGTTAAATTATCACAAACACTAAAAATGTTACGTGTCGTATATATAATTTTTACTCCTAAACTGATATTAACTTACACATTTAACCCACTGAAAACTAACTTATTTAAACAATACCAAACATACTTAAACACCTACAGAGATATACCTAAAAACCCACAACACCCCCTTTCCCCTTAACGGTCCGGCGAGATCGGATTTTCCTTGATGGTCGCTGGCCAAAATCCGAGCACTGGGGTTCGTCTTCTTATGGTTAATTCTAGGTCTAGATTATAAGGTCCAGGTACTGTTTGATCAATCTAGTTATCATTTAAACTAGAGCAGATTCACAAAGAGGCTAAGTTTCACAAAATACGATATTACGATATTCTATTTCTAATGTAAGGCAGTTTCAGAACTAAAATCATACAGGGTTTAAGGATTATACCTACAGCAAGATCACTGGAAAAGCTTCTTCTAAGATGCACAAGCTCAAGGTACTTGCTAGAGGGTGATGGTGAAAATCCTTAGCACTTGTTCTTCTTTTCTTCTCTATTTTCTTATTTTCTTTTGTATGTTCTAAAGTTTTTCTTTTCTTTTCCTTCTCTTGAATTTTCTGATTTTTATGAGCTGAACAATGGGGTGAGATAAGGAAAAGAGTGAGGGTTTGTTGTAGTGAAAGGAGGAGGCGGAAAGTGCAAGGTGGTGGTGTAAAGGGAAGGAGGAGGTGTCACACAAGTAGTGAGGTGGGGTTTCATGCAAGTAGGTGGTTTTGCAAGGAAAAAGGTGGTATTTTCATGCAAGAATGAGATGGACATATGAAGTGTCATCTATGATATGCTATGCCATGGTTTCAACCCAAGCTTAACATGACCTTACCCTTTTTTTTTGCATAATAACCCTTAACAAATTCTAATTTGCATAAGGAACTAACCTTATCACATAACCCCCCATACTATATCATATTACATATGAAACTAATCTTTTTACTAAAACCCTTGTGATTCATTAATATTACAACTAAACTTCAAGTTTAATTTGTTTCACATACCACTTATGAAATATCCAATTTTGTTTCAATAACCTTGTAAATTAACATTTTATTACTTAATCAACTAAATTAATTTATTATCTAAATTTTCGAAATGTTTCAATATTCCCCCCTTAAGAAAATTCGGTCCCCGAATTTAAATTAAACCTCTTTCTTAAAACATTTTCTCAATACAATCAACTCATTTCAAAACAATTTCCTGGGGTCAAACTTTAAAACATGAAAATTTCTCGTTATAGCAAGACTCCAAAGTCCCATACGAGCTAAAATGCATCACACCGCAACCGTGTGCGTGAAAACTCATAAGATATAATCTTTCATAACTGTTACTCTAGCGGTTGCTATGAGAATTACTCCAGTTATGGCAAAAATTTGCCAAATACGAAAACCGTTGTGTATCCTCAGTACACACAATCAATGCCATGATCACAGTGTAATATCAGTGCATCCAACCAAGCGAAAAATTCTTTTATATAAATTAAATCTATAACATATCCTATCAAGTGCAAGGCATGAAAACAAAATCAATCCTAATGGGTTTGCTTGTAAGTCTCAAACCACACTTCACGGTGTGCACGAAAACAACAACGCTAAGTGCAACAGGCATGCACGAAACAATATCCACTGCACCCACTGAGCATGGAATTAAAAGTATACAAAATAATACCAAGTGCATCGGGGTGCATACAAATCAATTCCAAGTGTATCATGGTGCACTATTATATCTCAAGTGCATCAAAACGTGCAACTGGTGTGTACGAAATCAAACCAAGTATACCTATGATATATATAAATTCTTAACCATGTGCATCTGATGTGTTGGAGATAGTGCCCTCAGAGTCAATTATTAGATCACAGGCACATGATTGCAATGATTGAGGGAGGACCTATCCCGGTAGGACAGTCTTACTCAAGATGATAGTATGCTATCTGGTTTATCTTTATCATCGTGTACTGCTTTAGGTGACCTGACAGGTCGCTATTACACGTTGGTAGAGCCCCTAGGATTCTTGCTTGACCACCAGCAGTATGAGGGTGATCATATACGTGAGAGCTGGTAGTCTATAAGCACATCCTTAAAAGGTCCCTAGTCGTGGGAGTTTCGAGACAGGGCATCGATACTCCAGAGTAGACTGGTGTATACAGTCGAGACCCCGACGAAGGGCGGTGGTCGGTCTCACAAGCCACTGGTGTCAGTTGGTTCACCTAAGATGTATACAGGTGCTCATTGGGTTATGAGTACACCGGACATGACTCGCTGGGAACATGCTAGTTGGTCTTATACCTGACGTCAGATAGCAGTTCCCTGGTGACATGTGTACAGGTTAGTTCATCGACGTGAGGATCGTCATTTGTCTCGTGTGAGTTCCCACTGTACTTTGATTACTACCCTACCACGCTCAAAGGAGACGTGCAAACAGGTTTTAGTTGGGTACAGTCCCGAGCCACATGGAGGCAGTGAGCGGATCTTCAGGGGTTCGTCTCTCCCGGTATTGGGGGTGAGGTCGCGCTGTGTCTAGAAGAGCCATTACATGAAGCCCTCAGCCGAGGCAGGAGATTTACTGGTAGGTATTCCAGTAGTATCTCAGGGTGTTCTGGGCTACACTCCGACACGACTTGTACCGCTTATGGGGGTCTGACTTTTACCAACCCCCTAGGCCCGCCATGCGATGCTCATAGACGAACGGACCGGACTGTACGGATATTGTCACTGACAGGCTCAGTAGGGTGTCAGGATGAGTTCGCTCATCGACGTCCCTTTTGGTCAATACCTGGTAGCCCGTTATGTTTTTTCTTATACCTCTGACGTGCTAGTGGTTAAATCCACAACCAAGGTGTTGATGAGTCTTTAGAGTCCCCCACATTCAGTTACTCAAGCTTTCGGGCGAAACGCTGTAGAGGTCGTATGGAGATATGGCAGGGTTCGATCAGATACGTGCGGTATTGCACGGATCAGGATCGGACGGTTAGCTGTAGAGGCCGTATGGAGATATGGCAGGGTTCGATCAGATACGTGCGGTATTGCACGGATCAGGATCGGACGGTTAGCTGTGGAGGCCGTATGGAGATATGGCAGGGTTCGATCAGATACGTGCGGTATTGCACGGATCAGGATCGGACGGTTAGCTGTAGAGGCCGCATGGAGATATGGCAGGGTTCGATCAGATACGTGCTGTATTGCACGGATCAGGATCGGACGGATAATACTAGCCGGCTTTGGTTTAAGCCGGATCCTAGTATAGTACAGTGTAGATTTTGTCTCATTGCATTTGTATTTCGGTCGGAATACAAATGCGGGTGTGTATACACAGTATCGGGGTTTTCCTGTAATTTATTACGGGACCAGTTTTTTGGAGTTGCCAGTTTGCTTTCCGTTTCGGCCACTTTCATTTGTATCATTCATTGGCCGAAGATTGGTGGAGGAGGGCTTATTTGCATTTGTGCAAATAAGCAATTTGGAAGGGGGTCTTTGCATATTGTTGGATCATGATGGGTGCACCATCCATTGACCTCACTTGACTTTTTGCTTCATGATAGTTTTCATGATGGCTTGACCTTTGTTGGGTGATGATGGTAGTATGAGTGTTGGAGTTTCTTTGTGATCATTGCTTATTATGATGGCCTTTTCTCTCTCTTACATTATTCTTGTGGCTACCTTTTTGTTACTCTCCCACATTCTCTCACTCTCTTGCTAATGCTTGGTCGGCCAATGAAGAAGGGGAGGGCTGTCCCATTTTTGGGTGAGGGGTTTTTTGTTCATTTGTATTGCACAAAATCCATTTAGCTCCATCTCCAAAACTCCATTCCTCCACCATCTCAAAAGGCAACTCCATACAAACCCCAAATGAGATATAGATCTCTTCACTATTCTACAGCAAATCTTGGGCACGTCGACTCGCCAGCTTCGTGCCCGAGTTGCCTCGGTATAGAGGTGGGAGCCCGTAAAAGAAGCCGGCGACGTGGTGCCCTTCCGGCGACGAGGTGGAGACCGGAGATTCCGCGGGAGATCGGGACGACGACGAGAAGACCGGAGGACTCGGATCACTCGGTATATCTCTCTTCCCCATCTTGTAGTTAGCTAGGACTAGTTAATGGCCCGATCCCGGGTTTTAGTGCGCGGTGGTGCCGGTTATGAAAATTAAAGTTAACCATCGCTTCCGCATTTGGCCTCGGAATGGAGGCCGGGGCGCCGCCGTGCACTTACAGTGGTATCAGAGCCTCGCCATTAACATAGTCTAGCTTTGTCTAATGTGTTTTACATTTCTGATCGAAAAAAAAATCCCAAAACCCGCGTTTTCATGCATATCAGTTTTTGTCGAAATTTTTTTGTCTCGAAAAAAATTTCAGGGTGTTGCAGAATGATGTGCAGGGAATCCTAAGAACACTGTAGAATTTTGGTCACCTGATCCTTCCGTACGACCGCTGAACCGCGGCCATAACCCCTCTTTGGCCGCGGTTCCGCCGCAGGAATTTGGATTCACGTCACCAATTTTTTGCAGTGGGCTTTTGGGCTGAAAATAGGGGTTTTGGTATACTTTGTTTGGTCCCAGAATTTCTGTGAGTGCTACAGTATTGCTTGGGGGCCCACTTGGTAAAATTTGATCGATCGGATATTTTAAACACTTTAGTTCACAGTATTTACATTATATCTGCGACCGTGAATGTCACTTGATCGGTAAATCCTGTCTAACTGCTATAGCCCGGTTAGACGGATTTGCGAACGTGACATTCACGTTGATGTTCTGTGTTATGCTGTGATGTTGCGGATTGGTCGTGGGGATAGCCTGGATGCAATGTTAGTACAGTTGTGGTTGTATTATGTAAATTTGCTATTGCGGGGCGAGCGTCCGACATGTGGACTGCCGTCACTGCCTGTTTGTATATTATTATTTTGGGGCACGACCAGGTTGCGGTCGATGTACCCGTTGTATGTATATTTTACTTTCTGTACTAGGATCACCCCAAGGTGGGGTGCACGGATAGCCGGGTTCTAGAGGGCAACGGGCCCGCATCTCATGGCATTGAGACGGAGGGGGCTTCACTCTAGAATTGGCAGGCTATTCGCCGCACTCGTAGGGGGTACAGTGTTAGTTATATGTATGCCCTAGAGGCCATTACTGTACATTGGATGTATATTGTAGTGGATGCTGGGACATATATAGGAAGGACTTTCTTGCTCGACATGATAGTACGCTATCTGGTTGCTCTTTATCTTAACATGTATACTTTCTGTCTCTCTGATTACATGTTGATAAAGCCCATAGGATGTGTACTCGACTTCCAGGACTATGATGTAGATCATACTAGTGGGGCCTGGGTAATCCATGAGTACATCCTTGAATTGTTCCTAGTCGAGGGAATATCGAGACGGGGCATCGATATTCCAGAGTAGACTAGCGCATATCTTCTCGACCCATGCGATGGGCGATGGATGATCCCATATCCATTGGTGTTTGACATCGAAGATCGTATGCGGGTGCTCAGTGGAGACTGGGTACACTGAACGGACTCGCCGAGAACTCCCAGATGGTATTATACCTCACGTCAGATGGCAGTTCTCTGGTGACACTGGTACAGCTTAGTCTGTAGACCCGAGATCGTCATAGAGTCTTGTGTGTCTCCCACTGTGCTTTGATTTCCACCCTACCACGGCTCTACTGAGTTGTGCAAACAGGTGGTTTTTGGGTACGGTCCCGATTCACATGGAGGCAATGAGCGATAGGAGGGGATTCGTCTCTCCCGGTATTGGGGGTTGATGTTGTGCTATGCTCGACTGGCCATAACAGGAAATCCCTGGCCAGGGTTGCAGTGATATACTGGTAAGAGTTATCAGTAGTTTCACGAATGTTATGGACCTCAAGTCGGCATGACTTATCGAGCTATTGGGGTCTGACGTTTACCACCCCTAGGCGAGATATGCGACATATCAGACGAACAGACCGGACTATATGGTAGTGTTACTAGTCGGATTCGCAGGAGTGTGAGCGGGCTTGCTCGTCGATCTTCTGATCGCTCAATACCCGGGTGGCCGTTACGTTTGGCAGACCGCTTGCGGCTTGTGGGTGCATGATATGATCATCACCTGCTACCGGCGTATTGACGAGTCTTTAGAGTCCTACACAGAGGTTTCCTGGTTCAAGCGAAACGAAATAGGAGTGCATATGAGATATGTACGGGACCGAGAATAATGCGTGTATGTGATACCGTATTTGATTCTCGCGATCAATGTATCGAATGGTTATATGTGATATAACCTAGTTATCGAATCAAGGATTGATTCGATAAGCCGACACATTGGATACTAGCCGGTTATATGCGATATGACCGGATCGTTAAATCAAGTGTTGATTTAATGATTTAATGCATAATTGTATATTTGATATATTGCTTTGCATTAACTAGTATCGGTTCACTTTAAATGGATTTTCTCGAGCGGATGTGCACATTGTATATTCGATATAGTTTTGTGCACATGATTGTATCATGTTTGATGATACATTCTTGTTTGGTTTTGTGTAAAGTGTTAAACCATGGTTAATTAGTGATTAGGGTTTCTTTTTCATTTACTTAATCATTTATTTATTCCTTTTATTTATTTTGGAAAAAGAAAAGATAAAGAGATAAGAATGGTTGCTAGATTTGTTTTTATTTGAAAGCTTCTTGAAGCTTTGACCTTAGTCCACCATTCTTGTCTTTTATCTAACCCTAACCACTATCTAACCTAAGTTAAGTCTCTACACTAAACCATGGTCAATGATATGATAAGTATTGTATTTTATTTTCTATTTTAGTTTAAGTTATCATATCATCTTCTTCTTCATCTTCTTCTTCCATGGATGTAGCTTGCTACTCCAATGGCAAGAGTTGAAAAAGTGTGAGAAATTCAAAACTAAAGTTTACCCACTTCCTATTTCTTCATCCTCTATCTATTGCCAAGTAGTAGAGTGTGTTTTCTTCACAAGATTTTAGGGTTTGGTGAAGGTCGAGCTTGATTTAGCGATGCTTCGACGTAGATCATCTTCGGCATGGACATCGACGACCTAGCTCGCTTTCTCTCCGACGAAGCCGACTCTAGAGCCCGGATTTGTTTTGGACAGCGGAGAGCACTTCGTTGCGGAGCTATGGAGGTGGACAAACGGATCTACAAAGGTTGTAATTCCGTATTCTCATTAGCTAGGTTGTTTGCTTGTTTTTGTTTCGCCTAGATATCTAGCAAACGATCCGTACACTAGGGTTTGTAGGCACCATATTTTTTGAAATAGCCATGGTTGATGGCTTGGAGACCTCACTAGGGTGCCTAGGAACCCTACAGTGGTATCAGAGCCTAGCTAGAGCATTAGGCGATCCCCGGACGGAATTAGAAACCCGATCGAACCAAAATCCCATTGCAAAATTGCTCTCTGTACTTTTTTCAAAACTGTTGATTTTTGGCAATTAAAAATATCCAGAAAAACAAGCAGGCTTTTCTGAGAATAACTGTGAAATTTGAGCACACGATTCCACCAAAGCGCGGCGGAAGCGCCGCACAAAGGGGGTTTGTGCGGCGGAAGGGCCGCCAATAAGATCGCGACACGTGTCAAATTTCACAGTAACTCGTAAAATTCAATGCTCATTTTCCTGGAATATTTAAACTGAACTCAAGAGTTGAGTTGTTCTGAGTTGTTTTGGGAATCATTGTTTCGATCGGAAAGTCTAATTCTGTCCATGTGTTTTCCGGATAAATTTTAGAATATGTTAAAAAGTTCGACCGGATATAAATACCCGATTTTTCCCCTGTCGGGAAATTTCCAAGTGTTGGATTTTTCCGTAGTTTAACGACGTTCTAAGTAGTGCAAGTAACGCGATGGACCCTCTAGAAGACAACAAACCTTAACTCGATTATGTGACCGTCTTGAACTGCCCTTTGAACCTTCGGGTTTGGGGCAGTACGGCGTGCCACATGTGAGGCGTTGGCTTGACCCTTCTACGGCTGGACCGTTGGTACTGAGGCACGAACGGAATGTTGTTAGACTTGTTTCATGTGTTGATCTGTATCGGGAAAACTTGGGTGTTCGATTGTTCGATCGAAAAGTTTAACATTTTTCTGTTTATCTGGAATGGGATACAATAATTGGAATTCACAATAGTTATATGATAACTGAATGAATGTTATAAACGTAGCAGTTTAGTCTCACTTGATCGGTTGCCACGGAATTTTGATGTGATCAGAAGTCCGTCGCAATCACGTTGCGTACGCGGATACTCGCTGGGTAAACTTAATAGACAGCCTCACTCCATAGCCCCGACCAAGTGACTGTAGGAGAACCCCGTCGCCGAAAGCATCCGTTCGGGTGCTCGCGGCAGCGGTGTTCCGCCTTGGTGCACTTCGTCGACGGCATTTGGGGTGCGGCCGCCTACTAAAGTTTGCGACGAGTATTCGATCAGGATGTCGGGAATCTTGTTGAATTGCCCGACTTGGTATTGAAAAGTGTTTTCGATAATGAGACTAAAGTGCGGGGTTTATAATTGTTAGGCATGTGATGTCTAAGGAATTCATTTGGTCAGGCATGCGATGTCTGAGGTGGTTGCGGATTCCAACTGTTGTAGTTTTACACTTTCTTTTCTGTGACCGTAAGTGTAATATGTGATATCGCCGGTTTCGTTGCTATATGTCAACGACAATTGGGATGCGCATATTTACTTACGTTGATGACATGAGATGTTATGTGTTGTTGGATATGTTATATTGGATCGTCGTATTTGAATAGCCGGGGGTTTTTTGTGTGAGATGAGTGTTTTTTCATTTTCATTCATGTAAAAACTTGTATATAATATTTTTTTTTTTGGGGGCACTTCCAGGTCGCGGAAGTAGTCACCGTTTGTATATTATTTACTTTTCTGCACTAGGATAGACCCAAGGAGGGGAGCACAAGTAACCGGGTTCTGGGGTCCAGTGGGAGACCAACTCGAGGAGTCGAGTCCGGGTCTCCTAACCCTAGAATTGGCAGGGTTGCTTGCTGCTCTCGTAGGGGTCTAGGGGTGTGGGATTGGCTATTCATCACGACCGTGGAATCCGTGTTTTATACTGGCTCGTATTGAAAACACGGACGTCCTAGTATATCCAATATTTCATATGTTTCTTCTGCTGTGTTTTATCTGTGATCATGTGATGTTCTGTGATAGATATTATATATAGTATATATGATATATTATATAGACGTTACTTATGTTTTACACCCGCGCTAGCCCTGCCCCGCTCTGCCGTTAGTTACCTAACCTAACGGTGCACGAGGGGACATCGAGGCGAATGCGGATGGCATAAGTGTACGTCATATCTATCTGTGATGTTTAGGTAATATAAATGATGGGATATTCATTAATGAGATTAATGAAAGAAAATAAACCTAAATGATGTTGTGGAATCGAATTTCAAAATAAAACAGGTAGCTACAGTTCTTGCTTTGCATCGCGGTGTTCATTATAGAACATCCTGCACCTTATTCGATGAGGAAAGGACCGAGATCCCTTCACCGGGAGTGACTCCTTTAGCAATAACTGGCAGATGCTACAACCCTCGGTTTGTCTTTGATCGCTTCTATAGTTTCCGCTTTGCACAGTGATATATATGATATATCCCGCACCTCATTCGACGAGGAAAGGGCCGACGATCCCTTCACCGGGAGTGACCCCTTTAGCAAAACTAGAAAAGCTTCAAAAACATTCCATTTAAAAACCATTTGATTCCGCAACGAGATCAAGTTCAAAGCGTTAAAGGTTTTCATAAAAACCAGCCGCAACCCTCCGTCATTTTAGGAAGTAGAGTACTTAGTATTCGTGCTGTGTTTGTTGACCATAGTCAAGGCACAGTGTACGGTAGCTAAGTGATGTCTTCCTACGCCGCATATGATGCGATTAGTTAGGACAGTCGCGTGACTTTGTTGACCTTAGTTAAGGGTCATGTGGGTGGGTCTAATTAATCACGAAATGACGGGTAGAACTTGACTAGTACTTATGATTTGTTGACCATAGTTAAGGTCATAGGTGCTAGGGGTAAAAACCATTATCGGGAGTTTCAAGTGTTAAAATTTGCAATGAGATTGCATACCTTCTATATGATAGTTGGATCCCGATACCCGCTGCGAGTAAGAGTTACTCCTGGGAGAGTTTTGCACTTTGCAATTAGCCGATCAAATAGGTGTCTAGAAAGGTGTCAACGGGGTTACGCCTCTGGGAAAACGAGGTTTACATTAATTAGGTTCGTGCGAAAGCACGGGGGACCTCCCTCAAAGTACCGACACTGGCCTGGCTGAAAGATTGGCGAACTTGTAGTGTGTAATTAATCCCGGCTAGTCTTTCCTTTTAGGGTTTGAAGGAAGATTTGATAAAAAGCAGTGGGAGCCATCCTGATTAGATAAAATAATAACCAATCTATTCTTGCAAGAGCGCACGCTGAGTGTTTTCTTCTCTCTCTCTCCTGGTAGCGACCATATCACGCCTTAATCAAGATAATAATACGGATTATTGACCGAACCCGCTTGTTATACTGAGCTGGGGAACGTTGGTCCCGCTCCTACTTATAATTGTTATAAGACAGAGCAGGAAATTGGGGAATACCAGATTTCCCGTGCCGCCCAAACGAAGAGAGTGCATGCTGATGCATCATCTTCGGGTGTGTTCATTATACAGAACTATTTCTCAGTATCCTCCGCATCCTGGTATATGATACCGGATCAGGATCCCAGATATGTAAGATGTTACATAGGGCTACAAAAGGGTAGAAAAACTGAGAACGGGTGATAAGTTTCATGAGGCAGAAAACGGGGCAAGTGTTGCAACCAAGTCTGTCGGTCACTGTCACCCTGTATTACCGATACATTGATTCTGAACAAAAGCTATTAGATATCGAACCTGATATACAAAATCATATCAGTCTCTTTATTAGTAAAGAAATGATATAATTTTGTATTGATGGATAATGTTTTGAATATTTCCTATATCAAAAGTTGATCGGTTCAGGTGCGTTATCTAAAAGCATTGATGTTCTAAATCAAACTACAGTTCTTAGTATATGAAACACACACAAGAGGAAGAGTTCAGAAATGAACGGATTCTTCTTGAGGTATTGTAGACTAGGTCAGATCAATGCGACCCGACTGGCTGAAGTTACATTTAGATGTATATTTAAATCGTTTTGAATTTACATCTTGTGCAACTCGCCAATCATGTCACAAAGATAAGATGACCATAGCTCTGTCTATTGGAAACAGAGAAAGAGTTAATGAACTCTTGGGACTGATACATGATGATGTACGTAAGGTCTCCTGTCTGCACATGCCAGGAATGGTTCTTTATACTTCATTATATTCTCTGATAATCTCTCAAGATTCAGTCGTATGTTTCTGCTGAAACATAAGTCCGAACCTTTTGAGGTATTCACAGAATATAAGTTAGAAGTAGAGAACCAAAATACGGGTATAAGTATTATGTCCTATGATGAGATCAGGGAGGAGAATACTTGTGCATAGAATTCCTGGACTATTCTAAAGGAGAATGAGATTCTCTCTCAGTGTTACTCCTCTGAATACACCACAGCACGATGGTATATCGGGGCGGAGCAGATACACCCTATTTGATATGGTGTGCTCTATGATGAGTACTACTGAGTTACCTTTTTCCTTAAAGGGGTTATGCACTTGAGAAGTTGCATACCTATTGAATAGGGTTCGAATCAAATCATTGCCTACCGCTTCATATGTGATATGGAAAGGGAAGAGCCCATATCTTAAGTTAGTTAAGATTTGGGGTTGTCCGGCCTATGTCTGAAAAGCGAAATCCGGACAAGCTCGAGGCAATGTCAGTTATGTAGAACTGGAAATGTTCCAGCTATACAAACTGCAACTGATGATTTGACAAAACCAAAGGATTCAGTAGATGCCAACGAACCTCAGCCTCTCCGCCGATCTAGTAGGGTTCCTCACCCACCTGAGAGATACTTCCGTTTCTCTATGACAGTGGGAGCGAGGATTGCATCATGAGATGATGACCCAACTAGTTTCGAGCTGGCCATCAGGAGTAAGTCTCTGTAAGAATGGCTGGATGTTTAGCGATCTGAGATGGAATCCATGTACACCAGCAAAGTATGGACTTTGGCTGCTATATCTGAAGGGTTAAATCCCCATCAGGAGCAAGTATATCTTGAGAAGATTACTTGGTGTAGATGGAAAAGCTAAGACTTTCAAAGCTAAACTTGTTAAAAGTTTGCGTCATTGACCAGGCGTGGATAATGATGAAACCTTTTTCAAGTAGCTATGCTTAAGTCCATCCAGATCCTACTTGCCACGGCTACACACCATGACTACGATATCTGGTGGTTGGGTGTCATGACTGCTTTTCTAAATGATGTTTTAGAAGAGTGTGTCTATAAGTACACAGCCAGAGGGCCTCGTAGACAGTGGGAGCAGCGGAAACGTGTGCAAGTTGCTTTATATAATGAAGCAGGCATCGCGGAGTTGGAACGTCTGTTTTGATGTGATAGTCAAAGTGTTTGACTTCATCAAAATGGTAGACGAACCTTGTATATACAAAAGGGTAGTAGAGAGTAAGGTGGTCATCTTCGTATTGTACGTAGACAACATACTCTTGATAGGAAAAGAGTTTCCTATACTACGATCGGTCAATCTCCTATTATCACAAAGATTCTCCGTGTAGGATCAGAGTGATACCTCCTAAATCCTGAGTTTTGGACCTATGAGATAGATCTAAAGGGATATTAGGGTTCTCACTAGGTATAGTGAGACTGTGTCAATCGATCCTGGGGAGAATCACTGGAAGTGTTCCAGGGTGATAAAGACGACTGAATGTCAGTCAAGGGCATTGTCTTTACCCTCAGTAAAGGGACGGTATGTTGGAAGAGTTCCAAGCTAGATACCGTGGCAAACTAGACGATAAAGGCTGGTAATATCGCTATTAAAGATACTACCAAAGAGGCTGTTTGGATGTATAATGGTTCATGAGATGAACTATGTTCCTACCATTGTGAGACAATGGAGTTGTGGCTTATGCCAAGGAACGTCCGTCCCATCAGTAATCCAGACTTATTCTAAGGCAGTATCATCTGATCAAGGAGATGGTTGATCTCTAAGGTGATCAAGAAAAGGAGAGTAGACTCAGAGGACAACACGGCGGATCCACTCACGAAGGCCCTTTTCCCAAAGAGAGACTTTTAAGGGATGGTTGAGTATGTGATACTACAACCACTGCTACAGATGGCCCTAGTGCAAGTGGGAGATTGTTAGTTATATGTATGCCCTAGAGGCCATTACTGTACATTGGATGTATATTGTAGTGGATGCTGGGACATATATAGGAAGGACTTTCTTGCTCGACATGATAGTACGCTATCTGGTTGCTCTTTATCTTAACATGTATACTTTCTGTCTCTCTGATTACATGTTGATAAAGCCCATAGGATGTGTACTCGACTTCCAGGACTATGATGTAGATCATACTAGTGGGGCCTGGGTAATCCATGAGTACATCCTTGAATTGTTCCTAGTCGAGGGAATATCGAGACGGGGCATCGATATTCCAGAGTAGACTAGCGCATATCTTCTCGACCCATGCGATGGGCGATGGATGATCCCATATCCATTGGTGTTTGACATCGAAGATCGTATGCGGGTGCTCAGTGGAGACTGGGTACACTGAACGGACTCGCCGAGAACTCCCAGATGGTATTATACCTCACGTCAGATGGCAGTTCTCTGGTGACACTGGTACAGCTTAGTCTGTAGACCCGAGATCGTCATAGAGTCTTGTGTGTCTCCCACTGTGCTTTGATTTCCACCCTACCACGGCTCTACTGAGTTGTGCAAACAGGTGGTTTTTGGGTACGGTCCCAATTCACATGGAGGCAATGAGCGATAGGAGGGGATTCGTCTCTCCCGGTATTGGGGGTTGATGTTGTGCTATGCTCGACTGGCCATAACAGGAAATCCCTGGCCAGGGTTGCAGTGATATACTGGTAAGAGTTATCAGTAGTTTCACGAATGTTATGGACCTCAAGTCGGCATGACTTATCGAGCTATTGGGGTCTGACGTTTACCACCCCTAGGCGAGATATGCGACATATCAGACGAACAGACCGGACTATATGGTAGTGTTACTAGTCGGATTCGCAGGAGTGTGAGCGGGCTTGCTCGTCGATCTTCTGATCGCTCAATACCCGGGTGGCCGTTACGTTTGGCAGACCGCTTGCGGCTTGTGGGTGCATGATATGATCATCACCTGCTACCGGCGTATTGACGAGTCTTTAGAGTCCTACACAGAGGTTTCCTGGTTCAAGCGAAACGAAATAGGAGTGCATATGAGATATGTACGGGACCGAGAATAATGCGTGTATGTGATACCGTATTTGATTCTCGCGATCAATGTATCGAATGGTTATATGTGATATAACCTAGTTATCGAATCAAGGATTGATTCGATAAGCCGACACATTGGATACTAGCCGGTTATATGCGATATGACCGGATCGTTAAATCAAGTGTTGATTTAATGATTTAATGCATAATTGTATATTTGATATATTGCTTTGCATTAACTAGTATCGGTTCACTTTAAATGGATTTTCTCGAGCGGATGTGCACATTGTATATTCGATATAGTTTTGTGCACATGATTGTATCATGTTTGATGATACATTCTTGTTTGGTTTTGTGTAAAGTGTTAAACCATGGTTAATTAGTGATTAGGGTTTCTTTTTCATTTACTTAATCATTTATTTATTCCTTTTATTTATTTTGGAAAAAGAAAAGATAAAGAGATAAGAATGGTTGCTAGATTTGTTTTTATTTGAAAGCTTCTTGAAGCTTTGACCTTAGTCCACCATTCTTGTCTTTTATCTAACCCTAACCACTATCTAACCTAAGTTAAGTCTCTACACTAAACCATGGTCAATGATATGATAAGTATTGTATTTTATTTTCTATTTTAGTTTAAGTTATCATATCATCTTCTTCTTCATCTTCTTCTTCCATGGATGTAGCTTGCTACTCCAATGGCAAGAGTTGAAAAAGTGTGAGAAATTCAAAACTAAAGTTTACCCACTTCCTATTTCTTCATCCTCTATCTATTGCCAAGTAGTAGAGTGTGTTTCCTTCACAAGATTTTAGGGTTTGGTGAAGGTCGAGCTTGATTTAGCGATGCTTCGACGTAGATCATCTTCGGCATGGACATCGACGACCTAGCTCGCTTTCTCTCCGACGAAGCCGACTCTAGAGCCCGGATTTGTTTTGGACAGCGGAGAGCACTTCGTTGCGGAGCTATGGAGGTGGACAAACGGATCTACAAAGGTTGTAATTCCGTATTCTCATTAGCTAGGTTGTTTGCTTGTTTTTGTTTCGCCTAGATATCTAGCAAACGATCCGTACACTAGGGTTTGTAGGCACCATATTTTTTGAAATAGCCATGGTTGATGGCTTGGGAGACCTCACTAGGGTGCCTAGGAACCCATCATACAGGTTGACCCAGGAGGAGTGCCCAAGTTACCGGATTCCTTGAAGTGCTGGGTGGTCCATTCACGTTGCTGAAGGAGGCTGCCTCGCTTCGGGTTTTGGCGGGTAACTTGCTGCGCCCGTAGGGGTCTAGGATTTCATTGCACAGGCTATCCATACGACCAGGGGAACGTCGGGTTTCAGTAGTGGCTCTGTGAAACCCGGGGATCCCAGATATCTGTATTGTTCTGTGATGCTGTACATTTCTGTGATGTTGCATTTTATCACGCCTTGAGCGAAATATAATATATTGGTATATATATTAGTACATGTTGTATATGTTTTGCATCCGCGCTAGTCCAGTCCCCGCTCTGTCGTTAGTTAGCTAACCTAACGGGTAATGACGGGACCCAGTGGCGAATGCGGATGGCATATACGTACATCAGTATATTTTCGTTCTTTTTGGTGTGATCAATTGATGGGACTGCGTTGATTTGGATCAATGCAAGTTAAAAACAAACCTAATCTGATGTTGTTGGAACACTTTTCAAAAAGCTGTTATTGCAACGACGTTCTCTTTTGTTTTGCATCGTGGTATTCAGTTGGAATATCCTGCTCCTCAGTCGACGAGGCAAGGGCCGAGATCCCTTTACCGGGAGTGACCCGTTGGACAGAAGTTTGCGTCAGGGCATTAACTTCACTATAGCCGATTACTTTTGCTTTGCACCGTGGTATTCAGTTGGAATATCCTGCACCTCATTCTACGGGGTAAGAGCCAAGATCCCTTCACCGGGAGTGACCTCTTTAGCAACGGTTTTCGTCACTATATTTTTAAAAAGCTATCCGTTCCTTCAACGATATCAAGTTCTTTACGTTAAAGGTTTTCGCCAGAAACCATTCGTAGCCCTCCGTCGTTTCATATGGGTAGTCAATAGTATTCAAGCTATGTTTGTTGGCCAAAGTCAAGGCACAGTGTTTGGTAGCTGTTGGGTATTCATATACAGCATAGATAGATGTGTTGGTTTGGGGTAGTCGTATAGCCTTGTTGGCCAAAGTCAAGGGCTTGTGCGGGTGGGCTCAAATTAACCTGGAGAATGATGGGTAGAACTTGACATGTGACTTATGATTTGTTGGCCAAAGTCAAGGTCATAAGAGCATGGGGCAAAAATCACATCGGGAGTTTCTAAAGAAACTGATGTAGGGTTTTTTGGCACATTAATGAAGTCTCACAAGTGATCAAACATGCTCAATTCTAAAATTTCCTTGTGCCTACAAACCCTAATACGGATCGTTAACTAGAAAACAAGGCGATGCAAGCAAGTAAACGGAAATGTATCTAAAGGAAAGGGGCTACAACCTTTGTAGATCCGGTCCTCCACGTCCTAGGCTCCGTGATGAGGTCCCTCCGCTGTCCAAATCAAATCCATGACTCTAGCATCGGCTTCATCGGAGAAATGGGCGGGCTTGGTCGTCGGTTCGATGCCGAAGATGATCTACGTCGAGGCATCAAAAGAACAAGCTCCAACTTCACCAAGTCTTGAAAACTTGTGAAGGAAACACCCTATACAACTTGGTAAGAGGTAGAGGATGAAGAAATAGGAAGTGGGTAGACTTTAGAATTGGATTTCTCACTCATTTTCACTAGTTGCCATTGATGGTAGCTAGGTTTTCTTTCTTTCTCAAGATGAAGAAGAAGAAGAAAAGATATGATAAGTGTTGAATAATTTGATAAATAAATCGATACTTATCATATATTAACCCTTGGTTAATTGTAGAGAATGGACTATGGTTAACTTGAATGGTTAGGGTTAAGTATAAGACAAGAATGGTGGACTAGTTCAAAGCTTCAAGAAGCTTCAAAGAAAAAGACAAAACTAGCAACCATTCTTTTCTCATCTTTTCAAAATAAATAAATAAATAAAAAAGTAAGAAAAGAAAACCCTAATCATTAGTTTAACCATGGCTTAATTCTTTACACTTAACCAAGTAAACATGTATCATCAAACATGATACAATCAAGTGCACAAAAGTATATCACATATACAACTTGCACAATTCAAGTGAGAAAATCCATTTAAAGTGAACCAATACTAGTTAATGCAAAGTAATATATCAAATATATAATTATGCATTAAATCATTGAATCAATACTTGATTTAACGATCCGGTCATATCGTATATAACCGACTAGTATCCTATGTATCGGCTTATCGAATCAAGGACATCGAATCAATCCTTGATTCGATAACTAGGTTATATCGCATATACCAATTGATACATTCATCGCGAGAATGGAATACGGTATCACATACACGCATTATTCTCGGTCCCGCACATATCTCATATGCGCTCCTATTTCGTTTCGCTTGAGACAGGAAACCTCTGTGTAGGACTCTAAAGACTCGTCAATACGCCGGCAGCAGATGATGATCATATCAAACACCCACAAGCCGCAAGCTGTCTGCTAAACGTAATGGCCACCCGGGTATTGAGCGATCAGAAGATCGACGAGCAAGCCCGCTCACACTCCTGTGAATCCAACCAGTAACACTTACCGTATAGTCCGGTCTGTTCGTTTGATATGTCGCATATCTTGCCTAGGGGTGGTCAACGTCAGACCCCAATAGCTCGATAAGTCATGCCGACGTAAGGTCCATAACATTCGTGAAACTACTGATAACTCTTACCAATATATCACTGTAACCCTGGCCAGGGATTTCCTGTTATGGCCAGTCGAGCATAGCACAACATCAACCCCCAATACCGGGAGAGACGAATCCCCTCCTATCGCTCATTGCCTCCATGTGAATCGGGACTGTACCCAAAAACCACCTGTTTGCACAACTCAGTAGAGCCGTGGTAGGGTGGAAATCAAAGCACAGTGGGAGACACACAAGACTCTATGACGATCTCGGGTCATCAGACTAAGCTGTACCAGTGTCACCAGAGAACTGCCATCTGACGTGAGGTATAATACCATCTGGGAGTTCTCGGCGAGTCCCTTCAGTGTACCCAGTCTCAACTGAGCACCCGCATACCATCTCCGATGTCAAACACCAATGGATATGGGATCATCCATCGCCCATCACATGGGTCGAGAAGATATACGCTAGTCTACTCTGGAATATCGATGCCCCGTCTCGATATTCCCACGACTAGGAACAATGAAGGATGTACTCATTGACTACCCAGGCCCCACTAGTACGATCTACATCATAGTCCTGGAAGACGAGTACACATCCTAAGGGCTTTATCAACATGTAATCAGAGAGACAGAAATTATACATGTTAAGATAAAGAGCAACCAGATAGCGTACTATCATGTCGAGCAAGAAAGTCCTACCTATATATGTCCCAGCATCCACTACAATATACATCCAATGTACAGTAATGGCCTCTAGGGCATACATATGACTAACAATCTCCCACTTGCACTAGGGCCATCTGTAGCAGTGGTTGCAGTATCTAATACTCAACCATCCCATATGAGTCTCTCTCTGGGAAAAGGCCTTCGTGAGTGGATCCGCTGTGTTGTCCTCTGAGTCTACTCTCCTTACCTCGATCACCCTGGAGATCAACTATCTCCATGATCAGGTGATGCTACCTCAGAATATGTTTGGGTCACTGATGGGATCATGGTTCCTTGGCCAAAGACACAATTCCATTGTCACACAATGGTGGGAACCTAGTTCATCTTATGATCCAATATACACCCAAACTGCCTCTTTGGTAGTATCTATTATAGCGATGTTACCAGCCCTTATCGTCTAGTTTGCCACGGTATCTAGCTTGGAACTCTTCCAACATACCGTCCCTCCACTGAGGGTAAAGACAATGCCCGCGACTGACATTCAGTCGTCCTTATCACCTTGGAACCTTTCCAGTGATTCTCCTCAGGATCGATTGATACAATCGTACTACAGCTAGTGAGAATCCTAACATCCATTTAGATCTATCTCATAGACCCAAATCTCAGGATTTAGGAGGTATCACTTTGATCCTATATGGAGAATCTATGTGATAAGAGGAGATCGACCGATCGTAGCATAGGAAATTCCTTTCTTATCAAGAGTATGTCATCCACGTACTCTACGAGGATCATTACCATACTCCATACTACCCTTTTGTTCATACAAGGTTCATCTACCATTTTGATGAAGTCAAACTCTTTGACTACCACATCAAAACAGATGTTCCAACTCCGCGATGCCTTCTTTATCCTGTAAAGCAACTTGCACATGTTTCCGCAGCCCCCACTGTTTACGAAGCCCTCTGGCTGTGTACTTATAGACTTTCTATTCTAAATCATTAAATAGAAAAGCAGTCATGACACCCAACCACCAGATATAGCAGTCATGGTATGTAGCAATGGTAAGTAGGATCTAGATGGACTTAAGTATAGTCCCTGGAAAAGGTTTCATCATTTTCCACTCTTGGTCGATGATGAAAACCTTTAACAAGTCTAGCTTTGAAAGTCTCAACTTTTCCATCTACACCAAGTAATCTTCTCAAGATATACTTGCTCCTGATGGGGATTTAACCCTTCAGATATAGCAACCAAAGTCCATACTTTGTTGGTGTACATGGATTCCATCTCAGATCGCTAAGCATCCAGCCATTCTTACAGAGTCCTTACTCTTGATGGCCTGCACGAAACTAGTTGGGTCATCATCTCATGATGCATTCCTCGCTCCCACTGTCATCGAGAAACCGAGGTATCTCTCAGGCGGATGAGGAACCCTACCAGATCGGCGGAGAGGCTGAGGTTCGTCGGGAACTATAGAATCCTTTGGTTCTGTCAAATCATCAACTGCAGTTTTGTATAGCTGGAACCTTTCCAGTTCTACAGAACTGATCCTGCCTTGATCTTGTCCGGATTTTGCTTTAAACATAGGCCGGACAACCCTAAATCTTAACTTACTTAAGAGATAGGTTTTTCCCATACCATATCTCATATGGAATGGTAGGCAGTGATCTGATTCGAACCTAATTCAATAGGTATGCAGCTTCTCAAGTGCATAACCCCAAAAGGAAATAGGTAACTCAGTAATACTCATCATAGAGCACACCATATCTAATATTGTGCGATTGCTCCTCCCCGATACACCGTTGTGCTGTGGTGTATTCAGAGGAGTAACACTGAGAGAGAATCTCATTCTTCTTTTAGAATAGTCCAGGAATTCTATGCACAAGTATTCTCCTCCCTGATCTCATCATAGGACATAATACTTATACCCGGTTATTGGTTCTCTACTTCTGACTTATATTCTGTGAATACCTCAAAAGCTTCGGACTTATGTTTCAACAGAAACATATGACTGAATCTTGAGAGATTATCAGAGAATATAATGAAATACAAAGAACCAGTCTTGGCATGTGTAGATAGGAGACCTTACATACATCATCATGTATCAGTCCCAAGAGTTTACTAACTCTTTCTCTGTTTCTAATAAACAGAGCTATGGTCATCTAATCTTTGTGACATGACTGGCAAGTTTCATAGGATGTAAATTCAAACTGATTTAAATATGCATCTAAAATGTAACTTCAGCCAGTCGGGTCGCATTGATGTGGCCTAGTCTACAATGCCTCAAGAAGGATTTGTTCATTTCTGAAGTCTTCCTCTTGTGTGTGTTCTGTATACTAGGAACTGTAGTTTGATTTAGAACGTCAATGCTTTTAGATAACGTGCCTGAACCGATCAACTTTTGATATAGGAAATGTTCAAAACATTATCCAACAATACAAAATTTTATCATTTCTTTACTAATAAAGAGACTGATATGATTTTGTATATCAGGTTCGGTATCTAATAGCATTTGTTTAGAATCAATGTATTGGTAATACAGGGTGACAGTGACCAACAGACTTGGCTGCAACACTTGCCCCGTTTTCTGTCTCATGAAACTTATCACTCTTTCTCAGTTTTCTACCTTTCGGTAGCCCTATGTAACAGATTACATATCTGGGATCCTGATCCGGTATCAAATACTCAGGATGCGGAGAATACTGAGAAACAGTTCTTTATAATGAACATACCCGAAAGAGATGCATCATATGCACTTTCTTCGTTTGGGCGGCATAGGAATTCTGGTATTCCCCTATTTCCTGCTCTGTCTTATAACAATTATAAGTTGGAGCGGGACCAACGTTTCCCAGCTCAGTATAACAAGCGGGTTCGGTCAATACATCCATATTATTATCTTGATTAAGGCGTGATATGGTCGCTACCTGGAGAGAGAGAGAAGAAAACACTCAGCGTGCGCTCTTGCAAGATCAGATTGGTTATTTATTTTATCTAATCAGGATGGCTCCCACTGTTTTTATCAAATCTTCCTTCAAACCCTAAAAGGAAAGACTAGCCAGGATTAATTACACTCTACAAGTTCGCCAATCTTTCAGCCAGGCCAGTGTCGGTACTTTGAGGGAGGTTCCCCGTGCTTTCGCACGGACCTAATTACAGTAAACCTCGTTTTCCCAGAGGCGTAACCCCGTTGACACCTTTCTAGACACCTACTTGATCGGCTAATTGCAAAGTGTAAAACTCTCCCAGGAGTAACAATTACTCGCAGTGGGTATCGGGATCCAACTATCATATAGAAGGTATGCAATCTCATTGCAAATTTCAACACTTGAAACTCCCGATAATGGTTTTTACCCCTAGCACCTATGACCTTAACTAAGGTCAACAAATCATCAGTACTAGTCAAGTTCTACCCGTCATTTCGTGATTAATTAGACCCACCCACATAACCCTTAACTAAGGTCAACAAAGTCACGCGTCTGTCCTAACTAATCGCATCATATGCGGTGTAGGAAGACATCACTTAGCTACCGTACACTGTGCCTTAACTAAAGTCAACAAACACAGCACGAATACTAAGTACTCTACTTCCTAAAATGACGGAGGGTTGCGTATGGTTTTTGTGAAAACCTTTAACGCTTTGAACTTGATCTCGTTGCGGAATCAAATGGTTTTTAAATGGAATGTTTTTGAGGCTTTTCTAGTTTTGCTAAAGGGGTCATTCCCGGTGAAGGGATCGTCGGCCCTTTCCTCGTCGAATGAGGTGCGGGATATATCATATATATCACTGTGCAAAGCAGAAACTATAGAAGCAATCAAAAGACAAACCGAGAGTTGTAGTATCTGCCAGTTATTTCTAAAGGAGTCACTCCCGGTGAAGGGATCTCGGTCCTTTCCTTATCGAATAAGGTGCAGGATGTTCTATAAGGAACACCGCGATGCAAAGCAAGAACTGTAGCTACCTGTTTTATTTTGAAATTCGATTCCACAACATCAATTAGGTTTATTTTCTTTCATTAATCTCATTAATGAATATCCCATCATTTAAATTACCTAAACATCACAGATAAATATGACGTACACTTATGCCATCCGCATTCGCCTCGATGTCCCCTCGTGCACCGTTAGGTTAGGTAACTAACGGCAGAGCGGGGCAGGGCTAGCGTGGGTGTAAAACATATGTAACGTCTATATAATATATCATATATACTATATATTATATCTATCACAGAACATCACATGATCACATCACAGATAACGCAGCAGAAAATATCATATGAAATATTGGATATACTAGGACGTCCGTGTTTTCAATACGAGCCAGTATAAAACACGGATTCCACGGTCGTGATGAATAGCCAATCCCACACCCCTAGACCCCTACGAGAGCGGCAAGCAACCCTACCAATTCTAGGGTTAGGAGACCCGGACTCGACTCCTCGAGTTGGTCTCCCACTGGACCCCAGAACCCGGTTACTTATGCTCCCCTCCTTGGGTCTATCCTAATGCGGAAAAGTAAATAATATACAAATGGTGACAACTTCCGCAACCTGGAAGTGCCCCAATAAAAGAATATTACATACAAGTTTTTACATGAATGAAAAAGGAAAAACACTCGTCTCACATAAAAACCCCCCGGCTATTCAAACACGACGATCCAATATAACATATCCAGCAACACATAATATCACATGTCATCAACGTAAGTAAACATGCGTATCCCAATTGTCGTTGACATATAGCAACGAAACCGGCGATATCACATATTACACTTACGGTCACAGAAAAGAAAGTGTAAAACTACAACAATTGGAATTCGCAACCTTTTTAGACATCGCATGCCCAATCAAATGAATTCCTTAGACATCACATGCCTAACAATTATAAACCTCGCATTTCAGTCTCATTTATCGAAAACTCTTTTCAATATCGAGTTGGGCAATTCAACAAGATTCCCGAAAAACTGATCGAATGCTCGTCGCAAACTTTAGTAGGCGGCCGCACCCCCGATACCGTCGACGAAGTGCACCAAGGCGGAACACCGCTGCCGCGAGCACCCGGACGGATGCTTTCGGCGACGGGGTTCTCCTACAGTCACTTGGTCGGGGGTATGGAGTGAAGCTGTCTATTAAGTTTACCCAGCAAGTATCCGCGTACACTACGTGATTGCGACAGACTTTTGATCGCATCAAAATTCCGTGGCAACCGATGAAGTGAGACTAAACTGCTATGTTTATAACATTCATCCAGTCATCTCATAACTACTTGTGAATTCCAAATGTTGTATCACATTCCGGATAAATAGAAAATGCTAAACTTTTCGATCGAACAATCGAACACCCAAGTTTTCCCGATACAGCTCAACACATGAAATAAGTCTAACAACATTCAGTTCGTGCCTCAGTACCAACGGTCCAGCCGTAGAAGGGTCAAGCCAACGCCTCACATGTGGCACGCCGTACTGCCCCAAACCTTAGGGTTCAAAGGGCAGTTCAAGACGGTCACATAATCGAGTTAAGGTTTGTTGTCTTCTAGAGGGTCCATCGCGTTACTTGCACTACTTAGAACGTCGTTAAACTACGGAAAAATCCAACAATTGGAAATTTCCCGGCAGGGGAAAAATTGGGTATTTATATCCGGTCGAACTTTTTAACATATTCAAAAATATCCGGAAAACACAAAGACAAAATTAGACAATCCGATCGAAAACACCGAGTCCCCAATACAACCCAGAAAATTCAACTCTTGAATAAATATTAAAAATTCCCAGGAAAACCACCACTGGAAACTAAGAATTACTGTGCAAAATTCTTTATATAATGAGGCCGCACGACCGCGGAACAGCCGCATGAGCCAAGCTCGTGCCGCGGAACCGCGGCGACTTAGAGGAATTGGGCTGTCGAATTTCACAGTAACTCTTAGATATTCCTGATGGTTTTTCTGCATATTTTTAATCTGGAAAAAACCACGATTTTCAAAATTGTCTAGAGAGCACTTTTGGGTTTGGGTTTTGATTCGATCGGACTTCTAATTCCGTCTACGCGTCGCCTAAGACTCTAGCTAGGCTCTGATACCACTGTAGGGTTCCTTGGCATATTAATGAAGTCTCACAAGTGATCAAACATGCACAATTCTAAAATTTCCTTGTGCCTACAAACCCTAATACGGATCGTTAACTAGAAAACAAGGCGATGCAAGCAAGTAAACGGAAATGTATCTAAAGGAAAAAGGCTACAACCTTTGTAGATCCGGTCCTCCACGTCCTAGGCTCCGTGATGAGGTCCCTCCGCTGTCCAAATCAAATCCATGACTCTAGCATCGGCTTCATCGGAGAAATGGGTGGGCTTGGTCGTCGGTTCGATGCCGAAGATGATCTACGTCGAGGCATCAAAAGAACAAGCTCCAACTTCACCAAGTCTTGAAAACTTGTGAAGGAAACACCCTATACAACTTGGCAAGAGGTAGAGGATGAAGAAATAGGAAGTGGGTAGACTTTAGAATTGGATTTCTCACTCATTTTCACTAGTTGCCATTGATGGTAGCTAGGTTTTCTTTCTTTCTCAAGATGAAGAAGAAGAAGAAAAGATATGATAAGTGTTGAATAATTTGATAAATAAATCGATACTTATCATATATTAACCCTTGGTTAATTGTAGAGAATGGACCATGGTTAACTTGAATGGTTAGGGTTAAGTATAAGACAAGAATGGTGGACTAGTTCAAAGCTTCAAGAAGCTTCAAAGAAAAAGACAAAACTAGCAACCATTCTTTTCTCATCTTTTCAAAATAAATAAATAAATAAGTAAGAAAAGAAAACCCTAATCATTAGTTTAACCATGGCTTAATTCTTTACACTTAACCAAGTAAACATGTATCATCAAACATGATACAATCAAGTGCACAAAAGTATATCACATATACAACTTGCACAATTCAAGTGAGAAAATCCATTTAAAGTGAACCAATACTAGTTAATGCAAAGTAATATATCAAATATATAATTATGCATTAAATCATTGAATCAATACTTGATTTAACGATCCGGTCATATCGTATATAACCGACTAGTATCCTATGTATCGGCTTATCGAATCAAGGACATCGAATCAATCCTTGATTCGATAACTAGGTTATATCGCATATACCAATTGATACATTCATCGCGAGAATGGAATGCGGTATCACATACACGCATTATTCTTGGTCCCGCACATATCTCATATGCGCTCCTATTTCGTTTCGCTTGAGCCAGGAAACCTCTGTGTAGGACTCTAAAGACTCGTCAATACGCCGGCAGCAGATGATGATCATATCAAACACCCACAAGCCGCAAGCGGTCTGCTAAACGTAACGGCCACCCGGGTATTGAGCGATCAGAAGATCGACGAGCAAGTCCGCTCACACTCCTGTGAATCCAACCAGTAACACTTACCTTATAGTCCGGTCTGTTCGTCTGATATGTCGCATATCTCGCCTAGGGGTGGTCAACGTCAGACCCCAATAGCTCGATAAGTCATGCCGACGTAAGGTCCATAACATTCGTGAAACTACTGATAACTCTTACCAGTATATCACTGTAACCCTGGCCAGGGATTTCCTGTTATGGCCAGTCGAGCATAGCACAACATCAACCCCCAATACCGGGAGAGACGAATCCCCTCCTATCGCTCATTGCCTCCATGTGAATCGGGACTGTATCCAAAAACCACCTGTTTGCACAACTCAGTAGAGCCGTGGTAGGGTGGAAATCAAAGCACAGTGGGAGACACACAAGACTCTATGACGATCTCGGGTCATCAGACTAAGCTGTACCAGTGTCACCAGAGAACTGCCATCTGACGTGAGGTATAATACCATCTGGGAGTTCTCGGCGAGTCCGTTCAGTATACCCAGTCTCCACCGAGTACCCGCATACCATCTCCGATGTCAAACACCAATGGATATGGGATCATCCATCGCCCATCACATGGGTCGAGAAGATATACGCTAGTCTACTCTGGAATATCGATGCCCCGTCTTGATATTCCCACGACTAGGAACAATGAAGGATGTACTCATTGACTACCAAGGCCCCACTAGTACGATCTACATCATAGTCCTGGAAGTCGAGTACACATCCTAAGGGCTTTATCAACATGTAATCAGAGAGACAGAAATTATACATGTTAAGATAAAGAGCAACCAGATAGCGTACTATCATGTCGAGCAAGAAAGTCCTACCTATATATGTCCCAGCATCCACTACAATATACATCCAATGTACAGTAATGGCCTCTAGGGCATACATATGACTAGCAACTGAAACTTGCCAGATATGCGCATACCTTCTGGAGTGTGATAGCGTGAGCGGATTCCGTCACGTTATCATGCGATGATAGTTGGATCCCGATTCCCACTGATGAGTTGGTATACTCCTCGGGTGATCCCGACTAATTCTTCTTTCAGGTTTGGAGGAGAATTTGACGGTACAGTGGGAGGTTTCCAGATTAGATAAATTGGTAACCATTCTGATCTAGGTTAGAGTGCACGCTGAGTGTTTCTTTTCTCTCTCTCTTTGGCAGCGACCATTGACCCGACCCTAAGACTATGACTCAGAGACCAATATTAACCGAACCTTCTTAAACACTGGCTTTTGGATTGTCAGAGTTACAGACCTCATTGCCACTCCTACTTTTACCTTTTTTCTCCAGGACACCCCGTATTACTACGAACGTCCACTTACATTGGACAAAACCATCGTATGGTTAGATACGAACTCGAAAGAATTTATTCGAGGATGGTTTCAGGTTCTGGAGAAAACGGATAGGATTATTCAGTTGTTTTTTCCTTTTACCTTCTCTCAGGTTGCGAGTGCTCCTTGGTTTAGGAGACAGTACACCTATTACGCAAATTGGATAGTCTTTTTCCAAACCATAGGCAAGTGCCGACCGGTAGGGAATGAAGAAAACCAATTAGCCTAACGATGGTGTACAGAAGGTATTAAGTTAAGACAAAGCAAGGGATTAGTAAGAGGGCAAAGTAAATTGCAACTGATATTCACGACCAAACCAGGTATTTCATTACCACTCCCACTTCACCTTTGTATTTCTTCAGGACACTCCGTATCACTACGAAGATCCACAGTTTATTGGATACTCCATCGTGTGGTTATATACGAACTCGAAAGGAACTTGTTCCAGTTCGGGGATGGATTCTGGTTCAGGAGGAATAGGAATAAGGTTTATTCGGTTGTCTTTTATCTTCACCTTCTCTCGCATTGCGAGTGCTCCTAGGATTAGGACAGCACACCCATTATGCTTATTGGATAGTCTTCTTCCAAACCATAGGCTGGTGCCGAACGGTAGGGAAGGAAGAAAACCATTTGGCCTAAAGGGGTGTGCAGAAGGTAATGACTAAAGACATATAAAGGGATTTGGAGAGGTGGCAAAGAATTTTACGGTTACAGTCGTGAATCTGGAAGAGGCATTACTAGAAATACCGGGATACCCCATCGAAACATTTCAATGTTTCAGTTTCACTGTGTACTGTTAAAGGAAAACTGATTTCCCGATTAGACACTTGCTCCAGGGTATGTATTTACTAGGTATGATTCTCACATCTGTATGGTTTAACAGATGATGAGTGGGAGTAAGTTATTGGGAATTAGGTGATCTTCCTCATTATATCGGAATTCGTAGTAATTGGTGATATTTGAGGAAATCGTCTGGGTTGTTTGCCGGATGACAAATATTTGGTTTTGAATATCCGCTGTTATGCACCAATTTCAAATCGATATATCTGTACGTCTATTTTTATAGAGTGAGATATACCTTTTTGAAATTATGTCTATGACATTTACCTGTATCAGTGGATGGTTAGGTAAGGAGTATTAAACAGCAGTGTAATTCTTCTTAACCATGAGTACAGTTTTCAACCTACGACACACAGTGAATGAGTTATCAGACTCAAGGGACTTATACAGAGTATTGTATGTTGTCCAGGGTCCATCAGGACAGAGGGGTTGGTCCTCATACTATATTCGGTTTACTTATGACTTCTCTAGTTTTAAAACAGGTGTTTCGTGGAAACACAGGGTCCGAATTTTGAGAAGTTATAGGTATTTGAATAAAGTAGAGAACCAGGTATTGCAAGTATCAGGATTCTTCAAGTTGATCGAAGATGTAGATACTTGTGTATGGTATTCAGTTGATAGTAATGATTAAGAGAACTTGCTTCTCTTTCAGGTTACTCATAATTGGAAGCATTCCTAAGTTGAGTAACGCTGATCGGCCTTTTTCCATTTAGTTGACATGCACTGGAGACAGCTGCATGATTTGAATCTGTTTCAATTAAATCAATGCCTCTGGTTCTATATTGGATATAGAACAGTTCATATCTTAACATTGTTAAGATACGGGGAGTTGTTCGGCTTATGATTAAAACCAGACACTGGACAACTCAAGGTACGTTTCTGTAATGGCTGTTTGTGGGTTGACCCAGGCTATGACGAGGGTTGGCTTTCTACCATCTGGAAGATCAATAGTGATATTGTTCTAGACTCGCCACAGTTTTAATAAAAATGGATTTTTTCAGAAAACAATAGTGGGAGTATGGTAGAACTGGAAGTGATTCCAGAACCACAAACGATTACTGAAGATTTGATAGGAACCAAAAGATTCAATCTAGTTTGACATTCCATTGGCCACTCCGCAGATTAGGTGGGTAACCTCAGGCACCCGAGGGGTACTCCGGTAGCCTTAAGGATGGTGACAGGGAGGTTCATGTTTACCCACACTTACCATTGCTGTTGTTCCAGACTGTGAGACCCGGCAGGAGGAAGAGTATAGCGTCGTTCTGAACTGGCTTTAGAAGTGTACGTCTATATGACTCTGCCAGAGGGTTGTCGTAATCAGTGGGAGCAGCGGAAGCATTGGTGGACAAGTGGCTTATGTTTATTTGTAGACTAAAGCAGATATGGCGGAGATAGATCATCAATTTCTGACGTGACAGTCATAGGTTTGACTTCGTCAGAATAGGGGATGGATCTGTTGAGAAGGTAGTAGGGAGTGATGTCATGGTATTTGGATGACATACACAGAATAGGAAAAGAAACTCCTATACTACGATCGGTTATACTTTGGTCGTCACACAGTAGTTTCTCCACATGGGACTTGGACATTATATCAGATATACTGGTTACTAGATTTATGGTTTTAGATCTAGATTTGGGTGGTTTCCCAATCTGGGTACTTGGACAGCATTCTAAGAGTATTTAGAATGGACGACTCCTGGCAAGGTAGTGTACCTGCAGGTGATGGAGTCACCCTCTCTAAAGGTGTCTTACAGACTAAAGGGGAGATGGATATGCATGATTGGCAGATCACTTGCTCAGGAAATTGAGTCAATCATGAGATGTCAAGTACCACACCAGATGTTTTTCTTGCACTAGATGCAATAAGTTGACATTGATCCTATCCTAGAGAAACAGTCGGAAGCAGTTTTAGAACATAAGTGAATGTTCTAGGGATATGATAACGACAACCTCATTCGGGAGACAATTATCATTCCAGGCTTCCAAGGTGACATGGACGACAAGGAGGTTGTCAGAGTTATAGTTTTTCCTTCTGACGAGGGGCAGTATTTTGGACAGGTGGTCCAAGGCAATACAGAGGGAGGCATGGCGTAGGATACTGATTATGTTCAGTTGACGATACAGTCTAAGAAGTTTGAATTTGGAGTTCATTTATGAGCTAGGTCCCATCAGACATCCAGACACATTCTAAGACAGGTATTGCTCATTTCGGGAGATAGGTTTCTCCGCGAACTTGAGATATAGAGAGACATAGAAAGAAACATCAAAGCGGATCCACTCACTGAGGCTATTCCTCGAACGCAATAGTTTCGCAAACGGGCTTTGTGAGACTGACTAGTAGAGGAGTTGGGTGTTCGGTATCACACGGGCTGTGAGTATGCGACATCGCAATAATTAGCCTTGAGTGCAAGTGGGAGATTGTTGGAGATAGTGCCCTCAGAGTCAATTATTGGATCACAGGAACATGATTGCAATGATTGAGGGATGACCTATCCCGGTAGGACAGTCTTACTCAAGATGATAGTATGCTATCTGGTTTATCTTTATCATCGTGTACTGCTTTAGGTGACCTGACAGGTCGCTATTACACGTTGGTAGAGCCCCTAGGATTCTTGCTTGACTACCAGCAGTATGAGGGCGATCATATACGTGAGAGCTGGTAGTCTATAAGCACATCCTTAAAAGGTCCCTAGTCGTGGGAGTTTCGAGACAGGGCATCGATACTCCAGAGTAGACTAGTGTATACAGTCGAGACCCCGACGAGGGGCGGTGGCCGGTCTCACAAGCCATTGGTGTCAGTTGGTTCACCTAAGATGTATACAGGTGCTCATTGGGTTATGAGTACACCGGACAGGACTCGCCGGGAACATGCTAGTTGGTCTTATACCTGACGTCAGATAGCAGTTTTTGGTGACATATGTACAGGTTAGTTCATCGACCTGAGGATCATCATTTGTCTCGTGTGAGTTCCCACTGTACTTTGATTACTACCCTACCACGCTCAAAGGAGACGTGCAAACAGGTTTTAGTTGGGTACAGTCCCGAGCCACATGGAGGCAGTGAGCAGATCTTCAGGGGTTCGTCTCTCCCGGTATTGGGGGTGAGGTCGCGCTGTGTCTAGGAGAGCCATTACACGAAGCCCTCGGCCGAGGCAGGAGATTTACTGGTAGTTATTCCAGTAGTATCTCAGGGTGTTCTGGGCTACACTCCGACACGACTTGTACCGCTTATGGGGGTCTGACTTTTACCAACCCCCTAGGCCCGCCATGCGATGCTCATAGACGAACGGACCGGACTGTACGGATATTGTCACTGACAGGCTCAGTAGGGTGTCAAGATGAGTTCGCTCATCGACGTCCCTATTGGTCAATACCTGGTAGCCCGTTATGTATTGGCTTATACATCTGACGTGCTAGTGGTTAAATCCACAACCAAGGTGTTGACGAGTCTTTAGAGTCCTCCACATTCAGTTACTCAAGCTTTCGGGCGAAACGCTGTAGAGGCCGTATGGAGATATGGCAGGGTTCGATCAGATACGTGCGGTATTGCACGGATCAGGATCGGACGGTTAGCTGTAGAGGCCGTATGGAGATATGGCAGGGTTCGATCAGATACGTGCGGTATTGCACGGATCAGGATCGGACGGTTAGCTGTAGAGGCCGTATGGAGATATGGCAGGGTTCGATCAGATACGTGCGGTATTGCACGGATCAGGATCGGACGGATAATACTAGCCGGCTTTGTTTTAAGCCGGATCCTAGTATAGTACAGTGTAGATTTTGTCTCATTGCATTTGTATTTCGGTCGGAATACAAATGCGGGTGTGTATACACAGTATCGGTGTTTTCTTGTAATTTATTACGGGACCAGTTTTCTGGAGTTGCCAGTTTGCTTTCCGTTTCGGCCATTTTCATTTGTATCATTCATTGGCCGAAGATTGGTGGAGGAGGGCTTATTTGCATTTGTGCAAATAAGCAATTTGGAAGGGGGTCTTTGCATATTGTTGGATCATGATGGGTGCACCATCCATTGACCTCACTTGACTTTTTTGCTTCATGATAGTTTTCATGATGGCTTGACCTTTGTTGGGTGATGATGGTAGTATGAGTGTTGGAGTTTCTTTGTGATCATTGCTTATTATGATGGCTTTTTCTCTCTCTTACATTATTCTTGTGGCTACCTTTTTGTTACTCTCCCACATTCTCTCACTCTCTTGCTAATGCTTGGCCGGCCAAGGAAGAAGGGGAGGGCTGTCCCATTTTTGGGTGAGGGGTTTTTTGTTCATTTGTATTGCACAAAAATCCATTTAGCTCCATCTCCAAAACTCCATTCCTCCACCATCTCAAAAGGCAACTCCATACAAACCCCAAATGAGATATAGATCTCTTCACTATTCTACAGCAAATCTTGGGCACGTCGACTCGCCAGCTTCGTGCCCGAGTTGCCTCGGTATAGAGGTGGGAGCCCGTAAACGAAGCCGGCGACGTGGTGCCCTTCCGGCGACGAGGTGGAGACCGGAGATTCCGCGGGAGATCGGGACGACAACGAGAAGACCGGAGGACTCGGATCACTCGGTATATCTCTCTTACCCATCTTGTAGTTAGCTAGGACTAGTTAATGGCCCGATCCTTGGTTTTAGTGCGCGGTGGTGCCGGTTATGAAAATTAAAGTTAACCATCGCTTCCGCATTTGGCCTCGGAATGGAGGCCGGGACGCCGCCGTGCACTTACAGTGGTATCAGAGCCTCGCCATTAATATAGTCTAGCTTTGTCTAATGTGTTTTACATTTCTGATCGAAAAAAAAATCCCAAAACCCGCGTTTTCATGCATATCAGTTTCTGTCGAAATTTTTTTGTCTCGAAAATTTTTTCAGGGTGTTGCAGAATGATGTGCAGGGAATCCTAAGAACACTGTAGAATTTTGGTCACCTGATCCTTCTGTACGACCGCGGAACCGCGGCCATAACCCCTCTTTGGCCGCGGTTCCGCCGCAGGAATTTGGATTCACGTCACCAATTTTTTGCAGTGGGCTTTTGGGCTGAAAATAGGGGTTTTGGTATACTTTGTTTGGGCCCAGAATTTCTGTGAGTGCTACAGTATTGCTTGGGGGCCCACTTGGTAAAATTTGATCGATCAGATATTTTAAACACTTTAGTTCACAGTATTTACATTATATCTGCGACCGTGAATGTCACTTGATCGGTAAATCCTGTCTAACTGCTATAGCCCGGTTAGACGGATTTGCGAACGTGACATTCACATTGATGTTCTGTGTTATGCTGTGATGTTGCGGATTGGTCGTGGGGATAGCCTGGATGCAATGTTAGTACAGTTGTGGTTGTATTATGTACATTTGCTATTGCGGGGCGAGCGTCCGACATGTGGACTGCCGTCACTGCCTGTTTGTATATTATTATTTTGGGGCACGACCAGGTTGCGGTCGATGTACCCGTTGTATGTATATTTTACTTTCTGTACTAGGATCACCCCAAGGTGGGGTGCACGGATAGCCGGGTTCTAGAGGGCAACGGGCCCGCATCTCATGGCATTGAGACGGAGGGGGCTTCACTCTAGAATTGGCGGGCTATTCGCCGCACTCGTAGGGGGTACAGGTTGTCCCAGGAGGGGTGCCCAAGTTACCGGATTCCGTGAAGTGCTGGGTGGTCCATTCACGTTGCTGAAGGAGGCTACCTTGCTTCGGGTTTTGGCGGGTAACTTGCCGCTCCCGTAGGGGTCTAGGATTTCATTGCACAGGCTATCCACACGACCAGGGGAACGTCGGGTTTCAGTAGTGGCTCTGTGAAACCCGGGGATCCCAGATATCTGTATTGTTCTGTGATGCTGTACATTTATGTGATGTTGCATTTTATCATGCCTTGAGTGAAATATAATATATTGGTATATATATTAGTACATGTTGTATATGTTTTGCATCCGCGCTAGTCCAGTCCCCGCTCTGTCGTTAGTTAGCTAACCTAACGGGTAATGACGGGACCCAGTGGAGAATGCGGATGGCATATACGTACATCAGTATATTTTCGTTCTTTTTGGTGTGATCAATTGATGGAACTGCGTTGATTCTGTAGGGTTGCTAGGCACGCGCACAAGGGTCTACGAGGCATCAACCATGCCCGATTAAAAATTTAGCCGTGCCGAACAACCCGAATACGGAACTTTAAACTAGAGATTAGGCGAAAACAAGCATGCTAAACATTTTAACACTAAGTGAGAGGGATTACAACCTTTGTAGATCTGGTCCTTCACTTCATATGCTCCGTGTTGTGGTCCCTTCGCTGCGATCATCGGGATCCGGACTCTCGAGTGGTTCCACGAAGAGAAAGACGCAACCTTTGCTTCCGATCTTCGATACTAAGATGATCTACCTTGAAGTTTCTTTAACACAAGCTAACACTCATGAAATGATGTGAACACCCTCATCTAAATGGCAAGGGAAGATGAGGATGATGAAGTAGGATTTTTGCTCTCTTTATTTATCTTTTTCTCACTATTATTCATCACTTGGAAAAATCAAGAAAACTTTTTCCATGAAAAGAGAATGAAGAAGAAGATGAATAATGTTTGTGATCCTTTTGTGATGAATAGGAAATGTAATAATATGATAGATAATGCAACCATGGTGAACTTAACCTTTGTAGAGAATTGACTAGGGTTAGGGTTTGGGTTGGGTTAAAGCATGAGTCACACACAAATATCTTTTCCAAAACAAAAAGAAAACCTTCTAGAAACATCTAGAAAGTTTAACCCTAATCCAAACCCTAATCATGTTTAAACTCCACTAAACAAGTTGCATTAGTTATCATATCATGTTATAATATTATATATCACATATATAATATTTATCGTAACAAAATAAAATAATACAATTAACATATATCGCATATATATCAATGTATTACCCGAGTGAGAAAAAGAATCATTTAGTGAGAAAATATTAGTTAATGTAATTTAATATATCATATATATTATTATACATTAAATTATCGAATCAACACTTGATTCGACAATCAGGCTATATCGCATATAACCGACTAATATTTATCCGTACCGATTCATCGAATCAACACTTGATCCGATGACCCGGCTGATATCAAATATCGTGAGAATATAATACGGTATCACATATCGCATTATCCTCGGTCCCGCACATATCACATATGTGCTCCTACTCCGTTTTGCCTGAGTCAAGAAACCTCTGTGTAGGACTCTAAAGAATCGTCAATACGCCGGCAGTAGGTGATGATCATATCAAACACCCACAAGCTGCAAGCGGTCAGCTAAACGTAACAGCTACCCAGGTATTGAGCACTCAGAAGATCAACAAGCAAGCCTGTAACTTCTCCTTTGAATCCAAACAGTAACACTCCCGTACAGTCCGGTCTCGTCGTCTGATATGTCGCATATCTTGCCTAGGGGTGGTAAACGTCAGACCCCAGTAGCTCGATAAGTCGTGTCGATTTGAGGTCTATAACAGTTCGAGAAACTACTGATAACACTTACCAGTAAATCTCAGCAACCCTGGCCAGGGATTTCTGGTTATAGCCAATCGAACACAGCACAACATCAACTCCCTATACCGGGAGAGACGAATCCCCTCCTATCGCTCATTGCCTCCATGTGATTCGGGACTGTACCCAAAAGCCACCTTTTTGGACGCCCTCTTGGACGTGGTATGATGGAAATCAAAGCACAGTGGGAATCACACAAGACTCTATGACGATCTCGGGTCAACAGACTACTCTGTACCAGTGTCACCGGAGAACTGCCATCTGGCGTATGGTATAATACCATCTGGGAGTTCTCGGCGAGTCCGTCCAGTGTACCCAGTCTCCACTGAGCACCCGTACACCATCCTTGATGTCAAACACCGATGGATATAGGATCATCCATCGCCCATCATATGGGTCAAGATGCGTATACGCTAGTCTACTCTGGTGCATCGATGCCCTATCTCGATACACCCTCGACTAGGAACAGTTATAGGATGTACTCGTCGACTACCGTGGCCCCACTAGTATGATCTCATCATAGTCCCAGTAGTCGAGTACATATCCCAAGGGCTTTATCAACATGTAATATAGAGACAATCAGAGTACATGTTAAGATAAGTACAACCAGATAGCATACTATCATGTCGAGCAAGAAAGTCCTCCCTATATATATCCAAGCATCCATTACAATATACATCGTATGTACAGTAATGGCCTCTAGGGCATACATATAACTAACAATCTCCCACTTGCACTAGGGCCATCTGTTATGGTATCGGATACCCAACAGTTAGCTGCGGTTGAAGTATCTCATACTCAACCATCCCATAATCGTCTCTACTGGGAAAAAGGCCTTTGTGAGTGGATCCGCGCTGTCGTCCTCTGTGTCTGCTCTCCTAACCTCGATCTCCCTGGAGATCAACCATCTCCATGATCAGGTGATACTGCCTAAGAATTATATCTGGATTTCTGATGGGACGGTAGTTCCTTGGCTAAAGCCACAACCCCATTGTCACACAATGGTAGGAACGAAGTTCATCTTATGAACTTATATATATCCAGACTGCCTCTTTGGTAGCATCCTTGGTAATGATGTATCTTGCCTTTAATCATCTAGTATGTCACGGTATCTAGCTTAGAACTCTTCCAACATACCGTCCCTCCACTGAGGGCATAGACAAGCCTGCGACTGACATTCAATCGTCCTTATCACCCTGGAACCCTTCCAGTGATTCTCCCCAGGATCGATTGATACCATCTCACTACAACTAGTGAGTATCCTAACATCCAATTAGATCTATCTCATAGATCCAAAACCTAGGATTTAGTAGGTATCACTTTGATCCTATTTGGAGAATCCTTGTGATAAGCGGAGATTGACCGAGCGTAGCATAGGAAACTCCTTCCCTATCAAGAGTATGTCATCCACGTACTCTACGAGGATCACCACCATACTCTCTACTACCTTTTCGTATATACAAGGTTCATCTACCATTTTGATGAAGTCAAACTCTTTGACTACCACATCATAATAGATGTTCCAACTCCGCGATGCCTGTTTTATCATATAAAACATCTTGCACACGTTTCCGCTGCTCCCACTGTCTACGAAGCCCTCTGGCTGTGTACTTATAGACGCTCTTTTCTAAAACATCATTTCGAAAAGCAGTCATGACACCCAACCACCAGATATCGTAGTCATGGTATGTAGCCGTGGCAAGTAGGATCTGGATGGACTTAAGCATAGATCCTTAGAAAAGGTTTCAACATAATCCATACCTGGTCTATGATGCAAACCTTTAACAAGTCTAGCTTTGAAAGTCTCAACCTTTCCATGTACACCAAGTAATCTTCTCAAGATATTCTTGCTCCTGATGGGGATTTAACCCTTCAGATAAAGCAACCAAAGTCCATACTTTGTTGGTGTATAAGGATTCCATCTCAGATCGATAAGCACCCAGCCATTCTTACAGAGTCCCACTCCTGATGGCCAGCTCGAAATTAGTTGGGTCATCATCTCATGATGCAATCCTCGCTCCCACTGTCATAGAGAAACCAAAGTATCTCTCAGGTGGGTGAGGAACCCTACTAGATCGGCGGAGAGGCTGAGGTTCGTTGGAAACTATTGAATCCTTTGGTTCTACCAAATCATCAGCTGCAGTTTGTATAGCTGGAACATTTCCAGTTCTACATAACAGACCTTGCCTCGAGCTTGTCCGGATTTTTCTTTTAGACATAGTCCGGACAACCCAAATCTTAACAAACTTAAGATATGGGCTCTTCCCTTTCCATATCACATATGAAGTGGTAGGCAACTGATTTGATTTGAACCCTATTCAATAGGTATGCAACTTCACAAGTGCATAACTCCCTAAAGGAAATAGGCAACTCAGTAGTACTCATCATAGAGCACACCATATCAAATAGGGTGCTATTGCTCCGCCCCGATATACCATCGTGCTATGGTTTATACGGAGGAGTAATGCTGAGAGAGAATCTCATTCTCCTTTAGAATAGTACAGGAATTCCGTGCTCAAGTATTCTCCTCCTTGATCTCATCAAAGGACATAATACTTATACCCGTATTTTGGTTCTCTACTTCTAACTTATATTCTGCGAATATCTCAAAAGGTTCGGACTTGTGTTTCAACAGGAACATATGTCTGAATCTTGAGAGATTATCAGAGAATGTAATGAAGTACAAAGAACCGATCTTGGCATGTGTAGACAGGGGACTTTCATACATCAGCATGTATCAATCCCAAAAGTTCACTAACTCTTTCTCTGTTTCGAATAAACAGAGCTGTGGTCATCTTATCTTTGTGACATGACCGGCAAGTTTCATAAGATGTAAATTCAAACTAATTTAAATATGCATCTATATGTAACTTCAGCCAGTCGGGTCGCATTGATATGACCTAGTCTACAATACTTCAAGAAGGATTCGTTCATTTCTGAACTCTTCCTCTTGTGTGTGTTCCGTATACTAAGAACTGTAGTTTGATTTAGAACGACAATGCTGTTAGATGACGTGCCTGAACCGATCAACTCTTGATATAGGAAATGTTCAAAACATTATCCAACAATACAAAATTATATCTTTTCTTTACTAATAAAGAGACTGATATGATTTTGTATATCAGGTTCGGCATCTAATAACATTTGTTCAGAATCAATGTATTCTGGTAATACAGGGTGACAGTGACCAACAGACTTGGCTGCAACACTTGCACCGTTTTCTGTCTCATGAAACTTATCACCCGTTCTCAGTTCTTTACCTATCTGTAGCCCATATAACAGATTACATATGCGGGATCCTGATCCGGTATCACATACCCAGGACGTAAAGGATACTGAGAAACAGTTCTCTGTAATGAACACACCCGAAGATGATGCATCAGCATGCACTTTCTTCGTTTGGGCGGCACGGGAAATCTGGTATTCCCCAATTTCCTGCTCTGTCTTATAACTATTATAAGTTGGAGCGGGACCAACGTTCCCCAGCTCAGTATAACAAGCGGGTTCGGTTAATATATCCGTTTTATTATCTTGATTAAGGCGTGATATGGTCGCTACCTGGAGAGAGAGAGAAGAAAACACTCAGCGTATGCTCTTGCAAGATTAGATTGGTTATATAATATATCTAATTAGGACGTCTCCCACTGTTTTAGTCAAATCTTCCTTAAAACCCTAAAAGGAAAGACTAGCCGGGATTAATTACGCGCTACAAGTTCGCCAATCTTTCAGCCAGGCCAGTGTCGGTACTTTGAGGGAGGTCCCCCGTGCTTTCGCACGAACCTAATTAAAGTAACCTCGTTTTCCCAGAGGCGTAACCCCGTTAACACCTTTCTAGACACCTACTTGATCGGCTAATTGTAATGTGTAAAACTCTCCCAGGAGTAACTCTTACTCGCAGTGGGTATCGGGATCCAACTATCTCATAGAAGGTATGCAATCTCATTGCAAATTTCAACACTTGAAATTCCCAATAATTTTTTGCCCCTAGTGACTTATGACCTTAACTATGGTCAACAAATCATAAGCACTAGTCAAGTTCTACCCGTCATTTCTTGATTAATTAGACCCACCCACATGACCCTTAACTAAGGTCAACAAAGTCATATGACTGTCCTAACTAATCGCATCATATGCTATATAGGAAGACATCACTTAGCTACCGTACACTGTGCCTTAACTATGGTCAACAAACACAACACGAATACTATGTACTCTACTTCCTAAAATGACGGAGGGTTACGACAGGTTTTTAAGAAAACCTATTGCGTAATGAACTTGATATCGTCGTAGAATCGAGTGATTTTAAATGGAGTGTTTTTGAGGCTTTTCTAGTTTTGCTAAAGGGGTCACTCCCGGTGAAGGGATCGTCGGCCCTTTCCTCATCGAATAAGGTGCAGGATATATCATATATACCGCTGTGCAAAGCAAGAACTATAGAAACAATCAAAAGACAAACCGAGTTTCCAGCATCTGCCAGTTATTGCTAAAGGAGTCACTCCCGGTGAAGGGATCTCGGTCCTTTCCTTATCGAATAAGGTGCTGGATGTTCTACAAGGAACACCGCTATGCAAAGCAAGAACTAGAGCTACCAGTTTTTTTAAACAAGTTTCTACAACATCTTAGGTTTCTTTTATTTCATTAATCTCATTAATGAAGTCCCATTATATTTTGCTTCACAAGCATCTCTTTAGAAACGAAATCTGCAATATAACATATATCTCATATATATAATATAAACATTCATCTCAAGCAGTAATATGATCTCATCACAGAACATTGCAGCAGAAGAACATATATGAAATATTGGATATACTAGGACGTCCGTGTTTTTAATACGAGCCTGTATAAAACACGGATTCCACGGTCGCGATGAATAGCCAAACCCGCATCCCTAGACCCCTACGAGAGCGGCAAGTAACACCGCCAATTCTAGGGTTAGGAGACCCGGTCTCGACTTCTCGAGATGGTCTCCCACTGGACCCTAGAACCCGGTTACTTGTGCTCCCCGCCTTGGGTCTACCTAATGCGGAAAAGTAAATAATATACAACGGTGACATCTTCCGCTACCTGGAAGTGCCCCAATAAAAGAATATTACATACAAATGAATTTTACATGAATGAAAAAGAAAAAACTCTCATCTCACATAAAACCCCCGGCTATTCAAAAAGCGACGATCCAATATAACATATCACAGCAACACATAATATCTCATATCATCAACGTAAGCAAGTATGCGTATCCCGATTGTCGTTGATGTATAGCAACGAAGCCGGCGATACACCACATACTACGCTTACGGTCACAGAAAAGAAAGTGTAAAACTACAACAGTTGGAATCCACAACCTCCTTAGACATCGCATGCCTAACCAAATGAATTCCTTAGACATCGCATGCCTAACAATTATAAACCCCGCATTTTAGTCTCATTATCGAAAACTCTTTTCAATATCAAGTCGGGCAATTCAACAAGATTCCCGACGTCCTGATCGAATGCTCGTCGCAAACTTTAGTAGACGGCCGCACCCCCGATACCGTCGACGAAGTGCACCAAGGCGGAACACCGCTACCGGGAGCTCCCGAACGGATGCTTTCGGCGACGGGGTTCTCCTACAGTCACTTGGTCGGGTCTATGGGGTGAGGTTGTCTATTAAGTTTACCCGGCGACTATCCGCGTACGCTACGTCATTGCGACGGAATTTTGATCACATCAAAATTCCGTGGCAACCGATCATCTGAGACTAAACTGCTATGTTTATAATATTCAAATTAGTTATCTCATAACTACCTGTGGATTCCAAATATTGTATCACATTCCAGATAAATAGAAAAAGTTAAACTTTCTGATCGAATCATCAAACACCCAAGAATTCCCCAATGTATCTCAACACTTGAAATCAGTTTAAAAACATCCATCACATGCCACAGTACCAATGGTCCAGCCGTAGAAGGGTCAAGCCAACGCCTCACATGTGGCACGCCGTACTGCCCCAAACCCTAAGGTTCAAAGGGCAGTTCAAGACGGTCACATAATCGAGTTAAGGTTTTTTGTCTTCTAGAGGGTCCACCGAGTTACTTGCATGACTTAGAACATTCTTAAACACGAGAAAAATCCAACTTTTGAAAAATTTTCCGACAGGGGAAAAATTGAGTTATTGATATCCGTTCGAACTTTTTAACAGTTTCTAAAAGTTATCCGGACAAAACACATAGACAAAATTAGACAATCCGATCGAATAATCGAATCCCCAAAACAACCCCAGAAAAACTCAACTGTTGAGTAAAAATAAAAATTTCCAGAAGACTCAACACATAAAGTTACTAATTACTGTGCAAAGCACATGCAGTGATTCAACACTTTGGCCGCGGAACCGCCGCACAAGCCAGGGTGGCGCCGCGGTTCCGCGGCTCTTCTGTGGAATCACTGGCACGTGGTTCACAGTAATTCATCAAATTCCCTGCTGAATTTTTTGGCAATTTTTAATATGGAAAAATCACAGTTTTGAAAAAATTTCCAGAAAGTGGGTTTTATCGGGTTTTCCAGGTTCGATCGGACTTTAAACTTCGTCTAGACTTCTCCTAAAGCTCTAGCTTGGCTCTGATACCACTGTAGGGTTGCTAGGCACGCGCACAAGGGTCTACGAGGCATCAACCATGCCCGATTAAAAATTTAGCCGTGCCGAACAACCCGAATACGGAACTTTAAACTAGAGATTAGGCGAAAACAAGCATGCTAAACATTTTAACACTAAGTGAGAGGGATTACAACCTTTGTAGATCCAGTCCTTCACTTCATATGCTCCATGTTGTGGTCCCTTCGCTGCGATCATCGGGATCCGGACTCTCGAGTGGTTCCACGAAGAGAAAGACGCAACCTTTGCTTCCGATCTTCGATACTAAGATGATCTACCTTGAAGTTTCTTTAACACAAGCTAACACTCATGAAATGATGTGAACACCCTCATCTAAATGGCAAGGGAAGATGAGGATGATGAAGTAGGATTTTTGCTCTCTTTATTTATCTTTTTCTCACTATTATTCATCACTTGGAAAAATCAAGAAAGCTTTTTCCATGAAAAGAGAATGAAGAAGAAGATGAATAATATTTGTGATCCTTTTGTGATGAATAGGAAATGTAATAATATGATAGATAATGCAACCATGGTGAACTTAACCTTTGTAGACACAAATATCTTTTCCAAAACAAAAAGAAAACCTTCTAGAAACATCTAGAAAGTTTAACCCTAATCCAAACCCTAATCATGTTTAAACTCCACTAAACAAGTTGCATTAGTTATCATATCATGTTACAATATTATATATCACATATATAATATTTATCGTAACAAAATAAAATAATACAATTAACATATATCGCATATATATCAATGTATTACCCGAGTGAGAAAAAGAATCATTTAGTGAGAAAATATTAGTTAATGTAATTTAATATATCATATATATTATTATACATTAAATTATCGAATCAACACTTGATTCGACAATCCGGCTATATCGCATATAACCGACTAATATTTATCCGTACCGATTCATCGAATCAACACTTGATCCGATGACCCGGCTGATATCAAATATCGCGAGAATATAATACGGTATCACATATCGCATTATCCTCGGTCCCGCACATATCACATATGTGCTCCTATTCCGTTTTGCCTGAGTCAAGAAACCTCTGTGTAGGACTCTAAAGAATCGTCAATACGCCGGCAGTAGGTGATGATCATATCAAACACCCATAAGCTGCAAGCGGTCAGCTAAACGTAACAGCTACCCAGGTATTGAGCGCTCAGAAGATCAACAAGCAAGCCTGTAACTTCTCCTGTGAATCCAAACAGTAACACTCCCGTACAGTCCGGTCTCGTCGTCTGATATGTCGCATATCTCGCCTAGGGGTGGTAAACGTCAGACCCCAGTAGCTCGATAAGTCGTGTCGATTTGAGGTCTATAACAGTTCGAGAAACTACTGATAACACTTACCAGTAAATCTCAGCAACCCTGGCCAGGGATTTCTGATTATAGCCAATCGAACACAGCACAACATCAACTCCCTATACCGGGAGAGACGAATCCCCTCCTATCGCTCATTGCCTTCATGTGATTCGGGACTGTACCCAAAAGCCACCTTTTTGCACGCCCTCTTGGACGTGGTATGATGGAAATCAAAGCACAGTGGGAATCACACAAGACTCTATGACGATCTCGGGTCAACAGACTACTCTGTACCAGGGTCACCGGAGAACTGCCATCTGACGTATGGTATAATACCATCTGGGAGTTCTCGGCGAGTCCGTCCAGTGTACCCAGTCTCCACTGAGCACCCGTACACCATCCTTGATGTCAAACACCGATGGATATGGGATCATCCATCGCCCATCATATGGGTCAAGATGCGTATACTCTAGTCTACTCTGGTGCATCGATGCCCTGTCTCGATACACCCTCGACTAGGAACAGTTATAGGATGTACTCGTCGACTACCGTGGCCCCACTAGTATGATCTCATCATAGTCCCAGTAGTCGAGTACATATCCCAAGGGCTTTATCAACATGTAATATAGAGACAATCAGAGTACATATTAAGATAAAGTACAACCAGATAGCATACTATCATGTCGAGCAAGAAAGTCCTCCCTATATATATCCAAGCATCCATTACAATATACATCGTATGTACAGTAATGGCCTCTAGGGCATACATATAACTAACAGATTCGGATCAATGCAAGTTAAAAACAAACCTAATCTGATGTTGTTGGAACACTTTTCAAAAAGCTGTTATTGCAACGACGTTCTCTTTTGTTTTGCATCGTGGTATTCAGTTGGAATATCCTGCTCCTCAGTCGACGAGGCAAGGGCCGAGATTCCTTCACCTGGAGTGCCCCTTGGGCAGAAGTTTGCGTCAGGGCATTAACTTCACTATAGCCGATTACTTTTGCTTTGCACCGTGGTATTCAGTTGGAATATCCTGCACCTCATTCTACGGGGTAAGAGCCGAGATCCCTTCACCGGGAGTGACCTCTTTAGCAACGGTTTTCGTCACTATATTTTTAAAAAGCTATCCGTTCCTTCAACGATATCAAGTTCTTTACGTTAAAGGTTTTCGCCAGAAACCATTCGTAGCCCTCCGTCGTTTCATATGGGTAGTCAATAGTATTCAAGCTGTGTTTGTTGGCCAAAGTCAAGGCACAGTGTTTGGTAGCAAGGATTACTACTTGCCGTCTGCCACGTTCTAACGTTCTATGTCTCTGAATTCTAATTCTTCTTGCAGATCTCTAATACCATAGCTTATTTATGCGATCGTTCGGTGAGGAGCAACAACACCATTCGTTTTATTGCGGATACATCTCATCACACTTCTTGACCAGTAGTTCAGTCTCTTGTAACGCAACAGGTTGATAACGGAAATCTCTGTCCTCAGCTTATGTGCTAACAACTAATCCTAGTCCAATCTTATTTATTATAAACTCCTGGGAGGGAGTCCATCAAGTCTCCTACTAAAATCATTTATCCAGCCTGCTCGGAACTAGCACTCATTTCTTAACCTATTTTCCCTTTAATAAGCATTGTCATTCCTTTTTGATTTCCTCCTGAAAGTGTAGTAGTATGCGTCATCAAATCTTCAATATTAACTGTGAAGAACAACAGTCTACTAAAACTCCGCACCATTTTCCTGTTCCCTAAATTCCCTATATCAATCACTTAAGGAGCATATCTGTGTAGTCACACGAATTGCAGGTCATACTTAGCTATGAACAACCTCGGAGTCTTATACTCTCGAAAACACGAATCCGTTACTTCTGATACTCTGTAGAGAAATCTGGCTAATCTCACCTTTGAAGACTCGTCCCAATTTCGTCGGAGGAAAACTTACTGCACGATCTCTTCCTTGAACTACTTGTATCTGGTCTGAACAAGCTCCATTGAAAGAAGTACATCAACTCCACCGATCTCGTATCGAAGTGCCACAATGGATTAAAAGTCTTAACCACCCCACACTTGAATGGCTATGAATCCTTCTGATCCATTTACACTTGTAAACATCGTCTACTTTTAACTTCATGAACTCTTGAAGAAACATCTCAATAACTTTAGCAGTCATTGGTACCGCTGTCTGAACAGTACGCGACACCACGATCTTCGAAGAGGAGAAAACATCATGCCTCAAGTCCGGCCAATCTTCATCAATGATTCTACCATCTGATGCGGATCCCGAAGAAACTCGCTTCACTATTAGAACTCGATCAAATATAATAAACGACGTGTATCTATATCATCGAAAAGACATCCCGGTCAGTCCTTGTCCCAGACAAGTCTGCTCTGACCGTATCTCTAACAGCAGCCCTCTCGGCTCCCATAAACATAGTAACCAAAACAATCAATCATGCACTGACGAAGATAGATCAACGGAAGGAATAGAAGGAAGATCTCATGATATAAATCCTAAGGTAACTTAGGTAGAGTATCATATCGTAAATATGCCGCGGAACATATGTACGGAACGTCACTTTACTTAGTACTTACTCCATCAACAAAGGTCATCCTATATAACGAAAATTCGGGTATAAGACCCCCAAAGTCAAGTCTAAGTCCTATAAGGTCAAGCCCAGGTAACAAAATGTATTCCCAGACTCTATATAGTCAACCTAAACTCGAACAAAGGTTAAACCAAACGCTCTGATACCAACTTTGTCATGACCCAAATGTGGCACGTGACCGGCACTTAAATCACACAATATCTAAAGACATCGACGCAATCCAAGTAAGCCGAAACCCGGAATCTAAACCATTTTTGAAAATATTGGAGGTGAGGTTTAAATAATCATTCAAAAAATCAAATTAAAATAACATCTAAATTTAACTAAGTATGTTAAAAAGCATTTATAACGTTTTGAAACTTGACATCACCTCCTTTACATTTTTATAAAAACCCGATACAACATAGTCAAATAGCATCCCAACGGTAGCTAGTTTCCACGTCCAAACAATAGATCAACCAACAATCTAAATCAGCAATCGACTCCAAAGAGTGCGACATCACCACACATAAACTCTAAGTCTTGCTTCTAAGTCCATAATATACCACTTCTAAGTTGATGGAGTTTCCACTAGATACAAGAATATATGAATAATCAAGAGTGAGTATGATACAATAATAACCCACTTACCAATCAATTCCCGAAAAGAATGTGTGCCCAAGTCACTGATAATCCAAGCGTAATACCTGCAAGAAAACAGTGGCACAACGGGGATGAGTTGCCAACTCAGTGAATAAAAGTACATCTAAAGGTAGAAATCGAAATACATGACGATACCTAGGTCATAAGTATAGTCCTATCATAATCTGTACCATTATACTATATGATATGCATATGTGCAATACTATCTCTCATGCAATCCTAAATATAATATCTCCATGTCATACGAGTCAAAATCATGAATCTATATTTCGTGTTGGAATTCCTTTTTGTATATGAATGCTTGTACAAATATATGCAAGTACTTTCCCCCGGATCAGTCCTGGTTGAATCTACTATATAATATCCAACTGTGTACCTCATGATAATGATCATATCAATATATATGTGGATGTCCAGCATCGACATCGAAATCCGAAATCTCTCGTGTCCATCATTGACACGTAAATGCAGATACGTCGACACCATCTCAACAGATGATTGCCGCCCGATATCCCTGGCTATGATCAGTATCCCCTGGATATCTGCCGTGCCCAATCGAACCCTGGTCAGTATCCCCTGGATATCTGCCGTGCTCGTTTCTATCTCCGGTCAGTATCCCATGGATATCTTCCGTGCTCATTTCTATCTCCTGTATCGGTTAACCTTGTTAGGCTCCCCGCCTAAACTGCGGCTATCCTGCCCCTCGGCCCCGAACCGGGTCCACCATGTATCCAACTGTATACCCACTGACTCAGTCTGGATAGTACACAAATCCGAAACCGTTTGAACCTTAACTCGGTTCGGATATCAAAATTAGAAAACACAAATCTCATGGTGGACGTTTACTTATCATATAAAAATATCAAGTGAGGAATAAGAAACTTGCATATATTGTATTGATGATATATTATATATATATACATATATAACAGTGTCCCATACCACCGATATATATCATCAGGAGTAAAATATTCAGGAAATCTATAAGAATCAAATACAACATCTATAGTAATAATATTTGTAACTTATAACAGGAATAAAGAAGACTACGTAATTATATCACATAATTATAGATTTCAATTCTACTGTGTCATGGTACTACTAATGATGTGTAGTGTAGCATATGCGTCTGTGCTCGTGCAACATGGCAATCATTAGTATTTGTGCAAGTGTTCTACGGTGTAACAACCTATTTATTTTTATACATATATATCAGCACGGTCCTACAGTGACATGGTAGTACCAATGAGGTATAGTGTAACATACATTCACGTACTTGTGCAGTATAGTACTTATTGGTAGTTGTGCAGTGTTCTATCAGAGTGTGCGTAACGCAGAAACGTATAATATTGATACTATAATGCAAACATGTAAATTAATCTAAACATAACTATTGTAATTACTTGTTATGAGCTATACCATTATCATTAGAAATGATCGAAAAGTTAAGTTTGAAATAAGAAAGCTATCCTAGATTTAAAATAGATATCCGTTTTAGAAACTGGCACGCATCCTAGTATTTTATTTAAGAGACAAACGAATCATAATTTTTTTAAAAGAATATAGCTCACACAAGTATTATATCCTAAAACAGAATATAACCTAACTCTACGAGTCAAAGGATAAATTGGCCATCATTCGGCATACAAATTCATCATTTCCAATACATATCAACCCTTGTATTATATCTCATCATATAGCTATATCCATATCATCTCAGTTATGGCATGATCCCTCGTACAAATCCATCAAACTATATCCATATCGTACGGACCAAATATCATGTATATCTCATTTAAAACTACATATGAAACTTTATGCAAATGAAGGGCATACAAGATGCAATACTATATCAATACTTTGAAGAAAATCTAAACTTAACTAGATATCATAATAATAGTTATAAGGCTGTGGGGGTGCTATACGCCATCCACCCGACTTTCCCCGTAGATGTAAATTTACTCACCAAGTTAAAAGCTCGCTGAATCCATGCTGCTACATCGCCAACTCCGTCTTGGAATCCTCGAATCGTACCTATATTCATATTTAAATCACATAGAAGTAAATATCATATTGAAAACCAAAACAACAAGCTAAACGTCCGTAGGTTAGAACCTACAGCACACTTAACCCAAAAATTACAATAATATTCTGTCGTTAACGTATAAACGTTAACGGTTCAGCTGCAACATAAAAATATGAAAAGTCCTTATCGTAAATATCTGAAATTTGATAAAACCATTTCTAAAACGTTCCCAGATTTTAATGTATAAATATTTAGACAAATCAAATAATACAGAGACTTATCAAATACCCAAAATAGGCCACAGAAGAAAAACCGACACAAAAGGGTACAAGGGGGCCGGCGTCGTCGGAATTTTGGGGTGGGTCGCCGGATTTTGTGGTGAGTTTGGGGCTCAGGTTTTATGTGTAGTCCTCTAGTTTGCTTATTATATTTTTGATCTTGCTAGTTTTTTCTAGTGATTATACTTATTAGCTCCAGATTCACTTTCTGTAGTTAAATTATCACAAACACTAAAAATGCTACGTTTCGTATATATAATTTTTACTCCTAAACTGATATTAACATACACATTTAACCCACTGAAAAACTAACTTATTTAAACAATACTAAATATACTTAAACACCTACAGAGGTATACCCAACAACCCACAACACCCCTTTCCCCTTAACGGTCCGGTGAGATCGGATTTTCCTTGATGGTCGCCGGCCAAAATCCGAGCACTGGGGTTCATCTTCTTATGGTTAATTCTAGGTCTTGATTATAAGGTCTAGGTACCGTTTGATCAATCTAGTTATCATTTAAACTAGAGCAGATTCACACAGAGGCTGAGTTTCACAAAATACGATATTACGATATTCGATTTCTAATGTAAAGTAGTTTCAGAACTAAAATCATACAGGGTTCAAGGATTATACCTACAGCAAGATCACTGAAAAAACTTCCTCTAAGATGCACAAGCTCAAGGTCCTAGCTAGAGGGTGATGGTGAAAATCCTTATCACTTGTTCTTCTTCTCTTCTCTCTTTTCTTATTTTCTTTTGTATGTTCTAAAGTTTTTCTTTTCTTTTCCTTCTCTTAAATTTTCTGATTTTTATGAGCTGAACAATGGGGTGAGATAAGGAAAAGTGTGAGGGTTTGTTGTAGAGAAAGGAGGAGGTGGAAAGTGCAAGGTGGTGGTGTAAAGGGAAGGAGGACGTGTCACACAAGTAGTGAGGTGGGGTTTCGTGCAAGTAGGTGGTGTTGCAAGGAAAAAGGTGGTATTTTCATGCAAGAATGAGGTGGACATATGAATTGTCATCTATGATATACTATGCCATGGTTACAACCTAAGCTTAACATGACCTTACCTTTTTTTGCATAATAACCCTTAACAAATTCTAATTTGCATAAGGAACTAACCTTATCACATAACCCCCCATACTATATCATATTACACATGAAGCTAATCTTTTTACTAAAACCCTTGTGATTCATTAATATTACAACTAAATTTCAAATTTAATTTGTTTCACATACCACTTATGAAATATCCTATTTTGTTTCATTAACCTTGTAAATTAACATTTTATTATTTTATTAACTAAATTAATTTATTATCTAAATTTTCGAAATGTTACAATATGTTTGTTGGCCTTAGTCATGGCATAGTGATTGGTAGCTGCTGGGTGTTCACATGTAGCATAGATAAATGCGTTGGTTTGGGAAAGTCGTATTACTTTGTTGGCCTTAGTCATGGGTATATACGGGTGGGTTCAAATTAACCTGGACAATGTCGGGTAGAACTTGACATGTGACTTATGATTTGTTAGCCTTAGTCAAGGTCATAAGAGCATGGGGCAAAACTCCACATCGGGAGTTTCTAAAGAAACCGAAAACTTGGTAGTGCTGCATACCATTTGGAGTTTGATAATGTTGGTAGGATTACTTCAGCTTTATCACACAATGATATTTGGGTCCCGATCCTACTGTAAGTATATGCCACTCTTTGGGAGATTTTCACTTAACGATCAATGCTATAAACCAAGTAGGTGTCTAGAACAGTGTTAGCGGGGCTACGCCTCCAGGGAAAAGTGGTTATTTATTTAAGGAACTTCGCGAAAGCGTCGTAAAACCTCCCTCGAAGTACCAACGCTAACCTGGCTGAACGGTTAAGCAAGTATTGTACAGTGAGATTGTTGAAGTCAAAATTTGCACCCCGGTTGACCAAGTCAAAGTCAAGGTCAACCCCAAGCCATGTGGGCCCAAGCCCAAACAAGTGGGCCAATGCCCAGGTCGAGCCCGAACACGAAGCGTCCGGCCTTCCGCCATGCCAACAAAAAAATCATGTAACAAATAATTTTTATGTAATTCTTTATATACATGAATGTATGCAAAATGGGCATAAAGCCAATATTTTGTAAGCCCATGGCTTATGTGCAGAAATGAAATGGCACATGAGCCATGGGATGGGCAAAATGCCATTTTTTGCAAAGCCCAAGGGGCTATATGTAAATATGTAAGCCTATATAAGGCAAAATGATGATGAATAAAAAAAAACACTTTTCATTCTCTCCACAAAATTTTTAGATCTGAGATCTTTTGTGCCTCCTGCTCCTTCTCCAAGGTTCTAAATCTTCTCATTTCTTTTGAATTAAATCAAGAGTTTTACTCTTTCTTTTCAAAAACTAAGAAGTCTTCCACCACAAAACCCACAAAGGGGAACTTGGATCTACCATTAGATCTCAGAAAGGAGAGATTTTTAGATCTCACATCTCTTGATCATCAAGATCCAGCCAACAGAGGAGGAAAAGGAAGAACCCCTTTCATCAACCAAAACATTTTAGGAGTTTAACTCCATATATTTACACACACACACATATATATATATAATAAATATTTCCTTTCTTAAGCATAGCTTCTGGTTCTGGGACTAAAAGCCCCTTTGTCTCGCCAGCGCCCAGCGCTCGAGCGCAAAACGCCCACGTGCCGATACGTGGTGCGCTTGCGCTCAGGCGCACTGCGCTCGAGCGCAAAGCGCCCATATGTCGACACGTGGCGCGCTTGCGCTCAGGCACACTGCACTCGAGCGCAAAGCGCCCACGTGCCGACACGTGGCGCGCTTGTGCTCAGGCGTATTGCGCTCGAGCGCAAAGCGCCCACGTGCCGACACGTGGCGCGCTGCGCTCAGGCGCACTGCGTTCGAGCGCAAAGCGCCCACGTGCCGACACATGGCGCGCTTGCGCTCAGGCGCACTACGCTCCAGCGCAAAGCGCCTACGTGCCGACACATGGCGCGCTTGCGCCTAAGCGCACAGCGCTTGAGGCGCTGGCCTCCACGCATCCTTTGGATGTCTTTTCCCCTCTTTTATATACATATATATATATATATATACATATATATATATATATATGCATATGCATACATATGTACACATACACATACTCCACGACACTGCCCCTATTAGAAAAAAATTTCTAACGGGGCGCTGCCCCGCACCCCGCAAGGGGGCTGCTAGCCCACCCCCAGCCCGCTATCCGGGTAGCGGGACCCCCGTAAAAACTCTGCGTGGCTCCCGATATATCCAGAACCCCCTTTCAAAACACAACACACGCACACCGCACATTGAGTTCGCATGACCAGTTTAACCCATTGATCGGAGGTTCCCTCGCCCCAAAGGCGAGGGGTAATTAACGGCAGCTTATCCGCGGCCGCCGGAGATTCGGATCCCCACAATTAATAAACCCCGGCCTATCCCAGGAAGGGGGAATCTGTAGTAAGCTTGACAAGCGCGCGCGTATTCCCATCTCAATGGGGTGACGAAAAACACCCTACAGATTCTGGCACGCCCGGTGGGACCTATCTCTCCTCCCATATTTCGGGTTAAGCATTCATGCGAACTCAATCAATATAGATACCTATATTTAAACTAAAATTATGCTTTTTCATGTAGGTTTTCAAGCAATCACTCTCCAACAATGTCCCCAAGGACGATCTCAGCTCTCAGCACGACTCCCATCTCCTACACGATGAAGATGGACTCCAGGACGGTCCTCCCAGCCAGTCTTGGGCGACAGTGGGAGGAGCCGCTGCTACCGTTCGGCTCTATTCTGTTCGTGCCCGCTAACGCCATTCCCGCTCCTCAAGCTCCAGCAACAGACAGACCGGTCTCGAAAGGAAAGAGACCAAATGTGGTGATCTCGAGGGTGCCCCAACCCAAACGCAAGTCGGTGTCTGAACGACTTTCCTTGGCTCCAACTGGGGGAAAGGCCATCAACACCAACAAAGCTACAACGCGTCTTGAGCAATCTCCAGCGGCGCCTCCGACAACTGCTCGATTGGGTGTCTTCTCAGGCCTCCCCATCACTCAGCCTATGGCGGCTCCCCGAAGAGCAGAAGCCTGCCAAGCGCTTAAGGCAGAGAAGCTGAGGCAGAAGCGGCTCAGATATAGAGCCAACAAAAGGGCCAGGGCTCTGTCCATGTTAAAATTTATGAATTTCCAAAGCGCGGACCGCTCCGCGAAACCAGCTGCCAAAGATAAAGAGATGGTTGGGTACGTGGTTCGCACTGTCTACATGGTCGGACATGAAGAAACGAATCCTCCTCTTCTTCACAGCCATGGTGATGATATGATTGACGCTACCCAGCATCGGCTCGATCTAAGTGATGAAGAGCCCGCTCAGGCCGATAAGCCAGAGGAGCCCGTGGTTCCTGCGGAATTGAGCTCAGGCAATAAAGATTACCCGGTTGTCATAGCCGGAACTACAGAACAAGCATTATTCCAATGGCTTCAAAGGCAATTTCAGGACAGGGATGAGAAGATGGCCGAGGTCTATTCCAAAGTCGACGAGCTGGCAAACGTCGTGGCAGATCTCGCGACCCAAGTCGCCCGATTGCAATTACAGCAGAATCAAATTTTGGCTCATGAGCCAGGGATTGATACCCGAGGGCAGCCAACTGATATCCCTTTCAACCTAAAAGCGGAGCGCCTTCGCAAAAAACGGCCGCAATCAGCCTCCAGTCCCTTCGATACATACGCCGGGGGTGAATCGCCTCTGAAAGAGAAGCTGGAAAAGGTCTATTCCTTCAAGAGGGAAAATGTCCACAAGATATTCAGGGACGCCCTAAGAAACGGTCTACAACTGCCAGAATCAAAGAGACCGTAAGAAGAGAATATGACCGACTACCCAAAATATTGCCCCTATCACAGGGTGATAGGTCATGCCATTGAGGACTGCTTCGTCTTCAAAGATTGGGTCGAAAGGCAATACAAGACGGGAGAGATAGAACTGTCTAAAGGCGCGTTAGCAAACAGTCAAGCTACGACCGCCGATTTCATGCAAATGGAGACCGAAGCCTTTCGGGAACCTAATCCTCCCAGACACGTGCCATCATCTGAAAAGGGCGAACCAAAGACCGATCGGCCTCGAGGACCAGCATCAGTAAAGGCACCTACTCCAATGGAGAGAAAGAAGAAGGTATACTCCTTCAGGAGGGATGAAGTCCGCAAAATATTCATGGACGCCTTGAACAACGGTCTGCAACTGCTTGTTCCAAAGAGGCCACAGGAAATGAACATGACCGGCAATCCCGTATACTGCCCATATCATAGAGTGGTGGGTCATACCATCGATGACTGCTATATTTTCAAAGATTGGGCAGAGGACTAATATAAGCTTGGAAAAACCTCACAATCCTCGTATGTATCGGCAAGCCACGGAGCTAGGTCATCAACACAGCTCCGCCAAGATCAAAGTTCAAGGAGCTGGGATAAGCAAAGATGACCCCCACGTCGTTAAACTGGGAACAGTCGACCTCTAAGTCGTTAAACTGGGAATGTAAAAAAATATATATGTATGTAAATAAACAAAAATGTGTAAATAAAAGATAAAAAATAAAAGCCGAAATGATGGGGCAAATCGCAATAAAAATCAGCGAGTAAAATAAAGATGAAAATAAAGCCGAAATGATTGGGCAACCGCGAATAAAAGCCGAAATGATGGGTCAATCGTGATTTTCGTGATAATAAAAGCTGAAATGATAGAGCAATCACGGTAAAACAAAAACAAAAAAAAGGACAAAAAATAAAGGCGGATGATGAGTTGCTCCTTGCATTATTCCAGTGCAGCAATGCAGACGCCAAACAAAAATCCAATTTCCCAAAATTCTTTCGGCCCTACGTCCAGTCCCCAAATTGACTGCCGTATACAATCCACGGGCTCAAATAATTCTCATCATACCCATGCCCCACCGTAATCACCAGTTATGCGGCTGGTCTCCGCCTTTGGAGTTATGCTCCATTGAGAAGACCCACTCATGTGTCCTCACGATACATGAGGAGAACAAACCTTTGTGGGATCCTTACGACTCACAAAGGAAAAACACACTTAGGAGCCCTCACGACTCCTAAGGAGAAAATACACCTGCGGGATCCTCACGACTCGCAGGGAGAAAATGCTTTTATGGGACCCTCACGGCCCATAAAATTGAAAAGCCTTAGGCGATAGGGACCTAAACCTGTCTCGTAAGCCATCGCTCCGCCAACAAGAGTAGGCAAATGATGAATTTCTCCTGGAACCTCTGCTTCAGTGTTAGCAACGCTGATACCGGCCCCTACCCCAAAATTCCAAGCTCGCCATCAATAGACCTCTAAGTCTCTAAACTGGAAACAGACGACCACCAAGTCGTTAAACTGGAAACAGATGACCTCTAAGTCGTTAAACTGGAAACAGTAGACCTCTAAGTCTCTAAACTGGAAACAGATGACCACCAAGTCGTTAAACTGGAAACAGACGACCACCAAGTCGTTAAACTGGAAACAGATGACCTCTAAGTCGTTAAACTGGAAACAGTAGACCTCTAAGTCTCTAAACTGGAAACAGATGACCACCAAGTCGTTAAACTGGAAACAGACGACCACCAAGTCGTTAAACTGGAAACAGATGACCTCTAAGTTGTTAAACTGGAAACAGTAGACCTCTAAGTCTCTAAACTGGAAACAGATGACCACCAAGTCGTTAAACTGGAAACAGACGACCACCAAGTCGTTAAACTGGAAACAGATGACCTCTAAGTCGTTAAACTGGAAACAGTAGACCTCTAAGTCTCTAAACTGGAAACAGACGACCACCAATTTGTTAAAATGGAAACAGACGACCACCAAGTCGTTAAACTGGAAACAGATGACCTCTAAGTCGTTAAACTAGAAACAGTAGACCTCTAAGTCTCTAAACTGGAAACAGATGACCACCAAGTCGTTAAAGTGGAAACAGATGACCACCAAGTCGTTAAACTGGAAACAGATGACCACCAAGTCATTAAACTGGAAACAGACGACCTCTATGTCGTTAAACTGGAAACAGATGACCTCTAAGTCTTTAAACTGGAAACCGTAGACCTTTAAGTCGTTAAACTGGAAATAGAAGACCTCTAAGTCTCTAAAATGGAAACAGATGACCACCAAGTCGTTAAACTAGAAACAGATGACCTCTAAGTCGTTAAACTGGAAACAGATGACCTCTAAGTCGTTAAACTGGAAACAGATGACCACCACGTCGTTAAACTGGAAACAGATGACCGCTAAGTCGTTAAACTGGGCACCACAGACCCCTAAGTCTTTAAACTGGAAACAGATGACCGCTAAGTCGTTAAACTGGAAACAGTCGACCTCTAAGTCCTTAAACTGGGAACGAGGGAAATCCACTCATGTGTCCTCACGATACATGAGGACAACAAACCTTTGTGGGATCCTTATGACTCACAAAGGAAAAACACACTTAGGAGTCCTCACGACTCCTAAGGAGAAAATACACCTGTGGGATCCTTACGACTCGCAAGGAGAAAATGCTTTTATGGAACCCTCACGGCCCATAAAATTGAAAAGTCTTAGGCGATAGGGATCTGAACCTGTCTCCTAAGCTATCGCTCCCCAATTCCCAAGTGGCAAATGATGAGTCGCTCCTGGTACCATATCCCAGTGCAGCGATGCAGACGCCAGCCAAATTCCAAATCCCAACGGCGAATGATGAGTCGCTCCTGGTACCATATTCCAGTGCAGCGATGCAGACGCCAACAAAGACCCAAAATGCTTTTGGCCCTACGGTCTGGATCATACATCCTGCAAAACCGTATAGAATCCACGGGCCTAAAACAATCCCAGTCTCACCCAAGTCCTACCGGTGAGACCACATTCAAAGTCCCACCAAAAATGAAAAAAAGAATAGAAATAAAAAAGGCATGTCCACAAGCAAAATGGGCACGGATGAAAACCCGTAAGGGCTCCGTGAGTAAAAACAGCAGGACTGCCGGCGAGTTTGTGAAAACCCGAAAGGGCGCACACTCGTAAAAAAGAGATGAAATGCACTCGCAAAGTCCTCTCGACTTTGTGAGGAGAAAATTCCCGCGTGAGATCCTTACGACTCACAAAGGAGCAATACACTTGGGAGTCCCCACGACTCCTAAGGAGAAAATACACTTACGGGATCCTTACGACCCGTAGGAAGAAAATGCTTTGTGAGACCCTTACGACTTACAAAATTGAAAGTCTTAGGTGATAGGGACCTAAAACCTGTCTCCTAGGCCATCGCTTCCTAATAAGCAAGTGCAAATGATGATGCGCTCCTGGTACCATATTCCAGTGTAGCGATACTGATGCCAAAGAAAAACCAATTCCTAAATCCACCCGGGGCAAATAATGAGTTGTTCCTGGCATTATTGAAGTACAACAATGCAGATGCCAAACAAAAAAAAACCATTCCCACATCCTCTCAAGACAGATGATGATTCTCTCCTGGTACCATATTCCAGTGTAGCGATGCTGATGTCAACCCAAATAAAATCAAACCAACGACCTCTATGACGGAATCATGCTCTGTCCCAGAATTTACCCCGTGTCGAAATCATGCTTCGCCTCGGGATATCTACCTTCCTTGTCGGAATTATGCTTTGTCTCGGAATCAAGTCAACCCGACACTCCGCGCCGGGGAAAAGTCGATCAGCGACACTCCGCGCCGGGGAAAAGTCAACCCGACACTCCGCGCCATGGAAAAGTCGATCAGCGACACTCCGTGCCGGGGAAAATTCAACACGATACTCCGCGCTGGGGAAAAGTCGATCAGCGACACTCCGTGCCGGGACAAAGTCAACCCGCGACACTCCGCGCCGGGGAAAAGTCGATCAGCGACACTCCGTGCGGGGGGAAAAGTCAACCCGCGACACTTCGCGCCGGGGAAAAGTCGATCAACGACACTCCGTGCCGGGAAAAAGTGAACCCGACACTCCGTGCCGGGGAAAAGTCAACCCGACACTCCGCGCCGGGGAAAAGTCGATCAGCGACATTCCGTGCCGGGGAAAAGTCAACCCGATACTCCGCGCCGGGGAAAAGTCGATCAGCGACACTCCGTGCCGGGGAAAAGTCAACCACCGACACTCCTCGCCGGGGAAAAGTCGATCAGCGCCACACCGTGCCGGGGAAAAGTCAACCAGCGACACTCCGCGCCGGGGAAAAGTCGATCAGCGACATACCGTGCCGGGGAAAAGTCAACCAGCGACACTCCGCGCCGGGGAAAAGTCGATCAGCGACACTCCATGCCGGGGACAAGTCCACCAGCGACACTCCGCGCCGGGGAAAAGTCGATCAGCGACACTCCGCGCCGGGGAAAATTCGACCAGCGACACTCCGTGCCGGGGAAACGTCAAGCAGACACTCCGTGCCGGGGACACGTCATCAAGCGACACTCTGCATCGGGGAAATGTCCAACACAGAGGGAAACGTCCGACAACGACACTCCGTGCCGGGGAAACGTCAAGCAGACACTCCGTGCCGGGGACACGTCAACAAGCGACACTTTGCATCGGGGATACGTCCAACACAGACACTCCGGGTCAGAGAAACGTCTACCACGGACACTCCATCTCGGAGACGCGTCAAGCGCCGACCGTCCAAGTCGCAAAAAGGGCAGAACTGACCGTCCACGTCGTAAAAAGGGCAGTGCATCCCAAAAAGTGGGAACCAAGGCAAGTCGCCTCCACGTGAAAGAAGATCCATCAATTTCATGCACACGACTCACATATGTAGTGTGCATTTATTGATGGGGGGCACTTTGTTGAAGTCAAAATTTGCACCCCGGTTGACCAAGTCAAAGTCAAGGTCAACCCCAAGCTAGGTGGGCCCAAGCCCAAACAAGTGGGCCAATGCCCAGGTCGAGCCCGAACACGAAGCGTCCGGCCTTCCGCCATGCCAACAAAAAAATCATGTAACAAATAATTTTTATGTAATTCTTTATATACATGAATGTATGCAAAATGGGCATAAAGCCAATATATTGTAAGCCCATGGCTTATGTGCAAAAATGAAATGGCACATGAGCCATGGGATGGGCAAAATGCCATTTTTTGCAAAGCCAAGGGGCTATATGTAAATATGTAAGCCTATATAAGGCAAAATGATGATGAATAAAAAAAACACTTTTCATTCTCTCCACAAAATTTTTAGATCTGAGATCTTTTGTGCCTCCTTCTCCTTCTCCAAGGTTCTAAACCTTCTCATTTCTTTTGAATTAAATCAAGAGTTTTACTCTTTCTTTTCAAAAACTAAGAAGTCTTCCACCACAAAACCCACAAAGGGGAACTTGGATCTACCATTAGATCTCAGAAAGGAGAGATTTTTAGATCTCACAACTCTTGATCATCAAGATCCAGCCAACAGAGGAGGAAGAGGAAGAACCCCTTTCATCAACCAAAACATTTTAGGAGTTTAACTCCATATATTTACATATATATATATATAATAAATATTTCCTTTCTGAAGCATAGCTTCTGGTTCTGGGACTAAAAGCCCCTTTGTCTCGCCAGCGCCCAGCGCTTGAGCGCAAAACGCCCACGTGCCGACACGTGGCGCGCTTGTGCTCAGGCGCACTGCGCTCGAGCACAAAGCGCCCACGTGCCGACACGTGGCGCGTTCGTGCTCAGGCGCATTGCGCTCGAGCTTAAAGCGCCCACGTGCCGACACGTGGCGCGCTGCGCTCAGGCGCACTGCGCTCGAGCGCAAAGCGCCCACGTGCCGACACGTGGCGCGCTGCGCTCAGGCGAAAGCGCCCGCGTGCCGACACGTGGCGCGCTGCGCTCAGGCGAAAGCGCCCACGTGCCGACACGTGGCGCGCTTGCGCTCAGGCGCACTGCGCTCCAGCACAAAGCGCCCACGTGCTGACACGTGGCACGCTTGCGCCTAAGCGCACAGCGCTCGAGGCGCTGGCCCCCACGCATCCTTTGGATGTCTTTTCTCCCTCTTTTTATATATATATATACACACCCATATATATATATATACATATATATATATACATATATATATATATATATGCATATGCATACATATGTACACATACACATACTCCACGACACTGCCCCTGTAAAAACTCTGTGTGGCTCCCTATATATCCAGAACCCCCTTTCAAAACACAACACACGCACACCGCACATTGAGTTCGCATGACCAGTTTAACCCGTTGATCGGAGGTTCTCTCGCCCCAAAGGCGAGGGGTAATTAACGGCAGCTTAGTCCGTGGCTGCTGGAGATTCGGATCCCCACAATCAATAAACCCCGGCCTACTCCAGGCAGAAGGAATTTATAGTACGTCTGACAAGCGCGCGCGTATTCACATCTCAATGGGGTGACGAAAAACACCCTACAGAGATTAGTCCTGACTAGTTCTTCTTTTATGGTTTGAGGAAGGATTCGAGAAACAGTGGGAGCCATCCTGTTTAGATAAATTAAAAACCAATCTAAACTTGCAAGAGCATCGTGCTAAGTGTTTTCTTCTCTCTCTCTATTGCAGCGACCTTGTGACCGAGACTAGGTTACATCTAAATAATAAAATGACTGAATCTGACTATAATGACTGTCAAAGGTTTGTCCAGATGTCCATTGCCTATGACAAGCTGGACCACATCATTACTACTGAAAACCCCGCCGTCCCAGGTCTAGTTTCCACCATCGCGGATATGGATATCCGTAAGACAAGGGAAAAAGAATGTGCGAATTCCAAGTGCCTCGTGACAGCCTCAGTTGATGGTGTATACCAGAGGCAGCACGATTAGATGGACTTAGTTTCTATCTTCCTCCATAACAAAGTCTTACATGGAGAGCAATCTCATATCGCAAGATATAAGGCCTCGAACGAATTGCTTCAAGCAAGGTTGGCTGTCGGGTCATCTGTAGGGAACAATGTCCTTACAATGACTAGCTATATTGATAAGCTCACGGATCTGGAGACTACATTGAGAAACGGGTCATATGCTGACTTGATTCTACAGCCCCTACCTCCAACTTAAGCCCAGGGAAAGAAAGTTATACTTCCAAATGAGGGCACCCTGAAGGAAACCAGGGTGACACCCGCTCTGCTTATTGGAGAATCTTCCTCTTCCGGATCCAAGGCGGAAGCCAAGGGTGAGAAGAAGAAGACCTCCACAAAGCTGATATGCGGTTTCAGTAAGGTAGAAGGACAGGGAAGGGCAAAAGTTTCAGGGTTAACAGTAGGGAAGGAGGGTTGTTCCTATTGTTATGGGAAGGGGCATTGGCAGAGGGATTGCAGGGCTTGGAAAGACAGAATCCAAGATCAGAAGCATGTTGTGGCTTTTACTTCGGGTGTGTTTGTGATTGAAAACTGTATGTCAATTAACTCTACTTTCTGGGTACTAGATACCGGATCAGGATCTCTTATCTGTAATTCATTACAGGCTTTGAGAAACCGTAGAGTTATCAGGGTAGGTGATATGTCTCTCAGAGTTGCGAATGAAATGAGCGTGGTTGCTGAATCCGTGGGGGAATATCATCTAGGACTGACAAGTGGGCATAAATTGATTCTACGTAACTGTTTGTATGTACCTAGTTTAGCTTATAATATCATATCAGTATCCCTGCTTTCTAAAAAGGGATATGATTTTACATTTGTAAGCAATGTCGTGCACATCCACCTAAATCAAGTTCTGATTGGGTCTGGTACATTAGAGGACGGTATATACGTATTAAATCAAGCTCAGGTTTTCAGTGTCCAGAACACACTCAAAAGAAAGTCTCCAGAAACAAATCAAGCTTTCTTATGGTATTGTAGACTGGGTCACATCAATGAACAAGGTTGACGAAGTTACATAGAGAAGGATATTTAAATCCGTTCAAATATCAGTCTTATGCCATTTGTCAATCTTGTCTCATGGGAATGATGACAAAGACTCCGTTCACTAGACACGGAGTAAGAGCGAGCGAGCTCTTAGGACTCATACACAGCGATGAATGCGGTCCAATGTCTACACATGCGCGAAGTGGTTATTCCTATTTCATTACTTTTACGGATGATTTCTCTAGGTATGGACATGTCTTCTTGATGAAGCACAAATCCGAGGCTTTTGAGAAATTCCGAGAATACAAGAATGAAATGGAAAAACAAACAGGCAAAAGTATCAAGACACTAAGATCTGATCGAGGTGGTGAATACTTAAGTGCCGAGTTCCTAGGTTACCTAAAAGAGAATGGAATTCTCTCTCAGCTTACTCCTCCATACACGCCACAACACAATGGTGTATCGGAAAGGCGGAATTGAACCCTATTGGATATGGTTCGTTTTATGATGAGTAAGACTGAGTTACCGAGATCTTTCTGGGGTTATGCTCTAGAATCAGCTGCATATCTTTTGAACCAGGTTCCAACCAAGACTGTGCCTACCACACCATATCAGATGTGGAGTGGGAAGAAACCCTGTCTTAAGTACCTTAGGACATGGGGGTGTCCATCTTTTGTAAAAAAGTAGCACGCGGACAAGCTCGAGGAACGCTCAGTACAATGTCAGTTTGTGGGATACCCAAAGAACTCTAAGGGGTATTTTTTCTATTACGCAGAGGAGAAAAAGGTATTTGTTTCTCGTCATGCCCAATTCTTGGAAGCTGAATTTTGAGAAAATCAGAAGAGTGGGAGCGCAATAGAATTGGAAGAAATTCCAGAATCACAAGCTATTACTGAAAGCTTGGTAGAACTAGAAGTTTCAGAAGAAAGGGACATCCCGGCACCAATCCGCAGAAGAAGTAGGCAGTCTCATCTGCCTGAGAGATACTACGATTTTATCATAGACGGGGATCGAGAGGATTGCATCATTGACAATGATGAGCCTACTAGCTTCCAGCAAGCCATTCAGAGTGGCGACTCGTTAAAATGGCTGGATGCAATGCGGACCGAGATGGAGTCCATGTACACCAACAAAGTATGGACTTTGGACATTGCTCCAGAAGGGGTAAAACCCATAGGATGCAAATGGATCTTCAGAAAGAAGATTGGTGTTGATGGAAAGGTTGAAACCTATAAGGCTAGACTTGTTGCAAAGGGTTTTGGTTAAAGACCTGGTTTGGACTATGATGAAACCTTTTCTCCAGTGGCTATGCTTAAATCCATTCGGATCCTTCTTGCCATTGCTGCCTTGATGATTATGAGATCTGGCAGATGGACGTAAAGACGGCTTTTCTAAATGGTAATTTGGAAGAGTGCGTTTATATGGATCAACCAGAGAGTTTCATTCAGAGTGGGAGCAGCGGGAAAGTGTGCAAGTTGCTTAAGTCCATTTATGGACTAAAGCAGGAATCGCGGAGTTGGAACATCTGTTTTGATGATACTGTTAAAGAATTCAACTTTATCAAAAATCCATATGAACCATGCATTTACAGTAAGATTGTAGCGAGAATTGTAGTATTCCTCGTCTTGTATGTGGATGACATTCTCTTAATAGGAAATGATATTCCTATGCTACAGTCAGTCAAAGGATTTTTGTCATAGAAGTTCTCCATGAAGGACCTGGGTGATGCCTCCTACATTCTGGGGATCCAGATCTATCGTGATAGATCTAAACAGATACTTGAACTCTTACAGTCAAAGTACATAGACACCATACTGAAAAGATTCAGTATGGAAGATTCTAAGCACGGTAATCTGCCGGCTTGTCATGGAATCACCCTCTCCAAAGAGATGTCTCCAAAGATTGATTTGGAAAGGGCCCACATGTCATCTATACCCTACGCGTCAGCGGTAGGCTCTATAATGTATGTGATGTTATGTACCAGACCAGATGTAGCCTACGCATTGAGCGTTGTAAGCCGGTATCAGTCGAACCCAGGGGAGAAGCACTGGATAGCAGTAAAGAACATTCTCAAGTACCTGAGAAGGACTAAGGAGATGTTCTTGGTGTATGGCGGAAAAGACCTCCAGATTGAGGCTTTTGCTGACTCCAGCTTCCAGAATGACAAGGATGACTCTAAGTCTATGTCGGGTTATGTCTTTACCCTCAATGGAGGGGCGGTCTGTTGGAAGAGCTCCAAGCAGGACACCGTTGCTGACTCAACGATGGAAGCGGAGTATATAGCTGCCTGCGATGCCACAAAAGAAGTTGTCTGGGTGAAGAAGTTCTTAACTGAACTTCAGGTGGTTCCTACCATTGTTGATCCGATACCGCTGTATTGCGACAACAACGGCGCTATAGCTTTACCGAAGGAACCCAAGTCCCATCAGAAGTCCAGACACATCTTAAGGCGGTATCACCTGATCAGGGAGATCGTTGATCACCAGGAGATCGAGGTGAGGAGAGTAGATACAGAGGATAACACTGCTGATCCACTCACGAAGGCCATCCCTCAGACATAGTTCGAGTGGCTAATCGAGATGATAGGTCTGCGATATGCCAGTACATGGCCCTAGTGCAAGTGGGAGATTGTTAGTGTATATGCCCTAGAGGCCATTATTGTATCATACTGGCTTGTATATTACTAATGGAAGCTTGGGATATTCACAGTTGTACTTGCTAAAAATGGTAGTATGCTACTTGGTTTGTTTCTACTCAGATATATGCGTATGTTTCTTTTAGCATATCGCTTATACATATTAGTAGAGCCCTTAGGACTTTTGCTTGATTACCAGCGTTGTGATGGCAGTCACACTAGTGAGGGCTGGGTAGTCTATAAGCACATCCTTATATAGGTCCCTGGTCGTAGGATTATCGAGACGGGGCATCGATACTCCGGAGTAGACTGGTGTATACGTATCTTATCCCAGGTCTGGAGATGGTCTGTCCCACAGCCATCAGTACGTCATACTGGAGATAGTATGCAGGTGCTCGTTAGGTTACGGGTACACTGGACATGACTCGTAGGGAACTGCTGATGGTTATTATACCTATCGTCAGGTAGCAGTTCGCAGGTGACATGAGTACAGCTTAGTCTGTCGACTTGACACTGCTACTTCGTCTTGAGTGTGTTCCCACTGTACTTTGATCACTACCCTACCATAGCTCAAAGGAGTCGTGTAAACAGGTAGTAGTTGGGTACAGTCCCGAAGCACTTAGAGGCAGTGGCGGTTAGACAGGATTCGTCTCTCCCGGTATTGGGGGTTGATATCGCGCTGTGTTGGAGAGCCATTACACAAAGGTCTGTAGCCATGGTAAGTGAGATTTACTGGTAGGTGTTCCGGTAGTTTCTCAGGGTGTTCTGGGTTACACTCTGACACGACTTATACCGCTATTAGGGGTCTGACGTTCACCATCCTCCTAGGCCCGATATGCGATACTCTTAGACGAACAGACCGGATTGTACGGAGATTGTCACATACAGGCTCAGTAGGAGTTCGGATGAGTTACCTCATCGGCCTTCTTACCGATATCTACCTGGGGACCGTTACGTACAGCTAGTACCGCTTGCGGCCTGTGGCTAAACCCACTTCTAGCATAGTGTCGAGTCTTTAGAGTCCCACATAGAGAGTTTCCCTGCACCGGGCAAAAGGTGTAGAGGCCGTATGGTTTTACGGCAGGGCCGCGATCACTGACGTAGACTTGTGCACGTACTGTGATCGGGCAGATAATACTAGTGGGCTTTGGTTTAAGCCAGATTCTAGTATTATACTGATGGATTTATTTAGTCTCAGTTTATCTGTGTTTTTCATAAATACAGATGGTAGGGGCAGTCTCGTAATTTGTCGGGAAGCTTCTAGAAGTTGATAACTCATTAGGGTTTATTTCTTTTTGGATTAAACACAAATGAGGTGGAGGAGATGAGGTGTAGGTTTTCATTAAATGAACCATGACTCATGAGGTGATTCACCATTAGAATTAAATGAAGATTACAAGATATTTCTAGAGATTTATCAATAGATATTTGTATGCTTCATGATATTCTATCATGAGTGATTTTATTCATTAAGATTATCACAAACACCTTCTCTCTCCTCAAGTCCTCATCTTCTTCCTCAAACCCTAAAAGCTCTCATGTGTTGAGGATCCTACGGTTTAAAGTGACAAAGTAATCGATCTAAATACTCTACACCATCTAGGACTTCTAGCATAGCAAACTAGAAGCCGTAGTTATCTCAGATTCGAGATAAGAGCTCGGACTATAAACTCTCGGGTGGATCGTCTTTGACTCGAGGAGACCGTCGAGGTAGTCGCGATCCGTTCCGATCCTTAGAGCCTACGATGATGAGGAGGATAGCGATGAAGACCCGAAGGACTTGTAACGTGAGGTATAACTTCGAGACCGAGCAGTTAAACCTCATACAGTTTGCTAGTAATAGTTTAGACACGATCCGTGTGCTCAAGTCCGTGTTACGAAGCTTTGATACTTGTTTTTCATATATTCCGCCTCCCCGCGAACACATGGGGTGCGTGACATGGACTTACATAGTATGTTGTATAACGGTATATACGTTCTAAATCAAACTACAGTTTTAAGTATACAGAACACACACAAGAGAAACGGTTTAGAAATGAACGAAGACTTCTTATGGCATTATAGACTAGGTTATATCAATGCGACAAGACTGGCTGAGTTGCATAAGGATGCATATTTGAATTCGTTCGAATTTACATCTTATGAAACTTGCCAGTCATGTCTCAAAGGCTAGATGACCAAATCTCCGTTTACTGGACTCAGAGAAAGAGCTACTGAACTCTTGGGATAGATACATAGTGATGTATGCGGTCCCATGTCTACACATGACAGGAATGGTTCCTCGTACTTTATTACATTCACTGATGATCTCTCAAGATACGTACATGTGTTCCTGTTGAAACACAAATTTGAATCTTTTGAGAAATTCAAGGAATATAAGTACGAAGTTGAGAACCAGACGGGTAAAAGCATTAAAATTCTTCGATATGATCGAGGAGAGAATACTTAAACACGGATTTCCTGGACTGTTTACAAGAGAATGGAATTCTCTCTCAGCTTACTCCTCCGTCTACACCACAGCACAACGGTGTTTCGGAGTGGAGGAATCGCACCCTATTAGATATGGTGTGCTCTATGATGAGTAATGCTGAGTTGCCTATTTCCTTTTGGGGTTATGCACTTGAGATAGCTGCATACCTATTGAATAGAGTTCCGACCAAATCCGTTGCCTACCACTCCATATAAGATATGGAATGGGAAGAGACCATCTTTTAAACGTGTTAAGATATGGGGTTGTTCGGCCTATGTTAAAAAGCAAAATCCGGACAAGCTCAAGGCAAGGTCAGTTCTGTGCAAGTTTGTAGGATATCCCAAACATTCGCGAGGGTACATCTTCTACCACACCGAGGAACAAAAGGTGTTTGTTTCTCGACATGCCACCTTTTTAGAAAAGGAATTTCTTGAGAAAGAAATTAGTAGTCATGAGGTAGAGCTGGAAGAAGTTCCAGCTACACAAACAATCCTGACAATTTGGTAGAACCGGAGGATTCAATAGTCCCCAACGAACCTCAGCCACTCCGCAGATCTAGTAGGGTTCCTCATCCACCTGAGAGATACTACGGTTTTCTCATAGACGGTGGGAGAGAGAATTTCATCATGGAAGATGATGAACCAACTAGTTTCGAGCAGGCCGTCACAAGTGGAGACTATGTGAAATGGCCGGATGCTATGCGATCTGAGATGGAATCCATTTACACCAACAAAGTATGGACTTTGAAAGTTGCCCCTGAAGGGATAAAACCTATCGGGAGTAAGTGGATCTTAAGAAGATAATTGGTGTAGATGGAAAATTTGAGACTTTCAAAGTTAGACTTGTAGCAAAAGGTTTTCGTCAACGACCAGGTGCCAACTATGATGAAACTTTTTCTCCAGTGGCTATGCTTAAGTCCATCAGGATCCTACTTGCCGTTGCTGCATACCATGACTATGAAATCTGGCAGTTGGACGTCAAGACCGCTTTTCTAAATGATGATTTAGAAGTGAGCGTGTACATGACACAGCCAGAGGGCTTCATAGATAGTGGGAGCAACGGAAGCGTGTACAAGCTGCTTAAAGTCAATCTACGGATTAAAGCAGGCATCGTGGAGCTGGAACATCTGTTCAGATGAAGCTGTCAAAGAGTTTTACTTCATCAAATATGTAGATGAACCATGCATATATATAAGAAGGTTGTAGAGAGTAAGCTTGTCTTCCTTGTATTGTACGTGGATGACATACTCTTGATAGGAAACGATGTTCCTATGCTACACTTGGTCAAGCTCTTTGATGGCAGAATCGTTGTTTTTCGAAAAGTAGGGGCTACGGTGTTTTTAAGAACAGAAATACCTTTTGAAAATCCGTAGCGTCCATCGGGTTGTTCTTTGAAAATACATACGATTCGTTAGTTTTGAAAATAGGTATGACTCCAATATTATATTCTAACATCTACTTAAGTAATTAAAAGACTAAACTAAAAACCGAGTCGAAAATGATTAGAAATCTATAACATTTGCGAGTCGATATATCTATCAGTCGGCGATCCAGCCTCATAGCGTTATGTACGGTATAGTCCATTGTACGGCATCCTCGAGTCAAGAGTGCGGATCAATCATCATATGTATATATATTATATCTCGTATGGTATCATCCGTCATACGATATCCTCGAATCAAGAATACGAGTCAATCATCATATATATCATACCTCGTACGTGTAAGGGCTTTTTCGTCACCCCATTGAGATGGGAATACGCATCGCTTGTCAGGCGTATACATATCCCCCCTGCTTAAGGTAGGCCGGGGCTTTTTGATTGTGGGGATCCGAATCTCCGGCAGCCGCGGACTAAGCTGCCATTAATTACCCCTCATCTTTGGAGCGAAGGAACCTCCGATTGATGGGTCAACTAATCATGCGAACTCAGTGTGCAGTGTGCGTGTGTTGTGCTTTGAAAGGGTTTTGGATATATCGGGGGCCTCGTAGAGTTTACGGGGGTTTCGCTACCCGGATAGCGAGCTGGGGGTCAAGGGGCTAGCAGTCCCTTGTGGGGTGTGGTGCAGTGTCCTGTTAGAAATTTTTTTCTTAACGGGGACGTGTTTCTGGTTTGGTGTGCACGGAAAATGAGGTGTGAAGAGCGTCTTAAAGACGCGTGCATGGCACATGGGCGCTGGGCGCCTGCGGGTCACGTGTGCAGCACGAGACCGCTGGGCACCAGCGGGTCACGTAAGCTGTTCGCGACCGCTGGGTGCTGAGCGCCCGTGGGACGTGTGAGGCGCACGTGGGCGCTTAGTGCCTGCAGGGCACGTGACCACTGGGCGCCTGTGGGTCACGTGCACGGCACACGACCGCTAGGCGCCCGCGGGTCACGTGCGCGGCACGCGACCGCTGGAAACACCAGCGGGAAAGTGGCTTAGCCCCTGGGTTAGGAGTTGAACTCATAAGGGGTTTTGGAGTTGAACTCCTAACAGGGATTATGTATAAATTTGGAGTTAAACTCCTAAAAATGGGGTTGATTTATGTAGTTAAACTCCAACAGATCTTGAATGGAGTTAAACTCCTAGAAATCTTTGGATCTTCTTTTGAGCCTCGGATCCTCCTGGAATGGGATTTTTGGAGATGGGTATCCTTCTTCCTCCTCTCTGTTAGCTGGATCTTGGGGGAAAAAGGGGAGGCGAGACTTAAAATCTCCCCTTTTAGGGATTTGATGGCAGATTCGAGCTCCCCTTCAAGGGTTTTATGGTGAAAAACTATTTATTTTTGAAAATGGAAGGGTTAAACTATTGATTTAATTCAAAAGAAAAGGAGAAGGTTTAGAACCTTGAGGAAGGAGGAGGAGGTACAAACCCTAGTTTTTTTTTTAGAGAGAAAAAGTTATCTTTGATTTTTTCATCATGTTGCCTTTATAGGCTACACACTTTACATATAGCCCCTTGGGCTTTGCCAAATGGCACTTATGCCACCCCATGCCTTATGTGCTTATCTCTTTTTGCACATAAGCCATGGGGTTTACAAAATTTTAGCTTTTTACTTATTTTACATACATTTATTTCTATACATACATACATACATACATACATATATATAAAGAATTACATTAAACTAATTTATGGCTTCATTCCTTTTGTCATGGGGCCGGTCTTTTTGACCTGGGCTTGGGCTTACTTGGCATAGGGTTGACCCTGGGTTTTGACTTGGTCATCTAGGGTGTAATTTTGACCCCAACAGTACGGTATCATCCGTCGTATGATATCATAATCAAGGGTACGGATTTAAGGTCACGTACATTTTATTATCTCATCAAGTCACATGTTCTCACATGTTATGTGTATATCGCCTAATGATCCTTTAATATATCATATCATAACATGGTGTTTCGGTCTCAAATCATCTATCACGACCTCATAACATCATGTCCGATCATATCGACTCTTATCCTTTTAGCACATCATATCCTCATCTTACACATATATGTATATTATATATATATATATATATATATATCAACACACACACACACACACATACACACACACATATACAGATATATCATAACAAGTGTGTGTGTGCGACAAAATAAAACCAACTGCCCACGATTAAGAGGAAAATAATGCTAAGTGTAAACCTTCCTACGGGTATGCTTAATATAACCTATAGTCTCCCAGAACCCTACTTGCCAAGTATCCATATCTCACATCGACATAAATATATAAGTATATATAAGTATCCTAATCTACGGTTGAGGGGGTACTATACGCCATCCACCCGACTTCCCCCGTAGATATACATCTACTCACCTACTATCCTTGCTTATCCAGAGTCGATGAACGCCTTGCTCTCCCTTTTCGTCCCGAAGTCCATGCGAAGGTAGTTACAGTTCAACGCACGCCGTATCATAAACAAGAATCAAATACGAAAACCGATATGGCACGCGAAGTGTACATAGGTTAGAACTTATGGTCCACGAATGTAAGAACAACCAAACATCTCTCAACGTTGACATACGAACATTAAACGACCGAGTCAAAACTCAAATACCAAAACTCAAGTCAATAAAAGTCATAAAACAAAAACAACAACTTGGGAAAACACTTCCAGATTTTACCCTAAGTTGAATTAGGACATTTTGCATATAGAGTATGCCTAATTACTAGATAAAGGAGCCATGGACCAAGCACGAAGCCTAAACTTCATGCCCAGGTTGCAAATTTCTGCCAGAAAGCATTTATTTGCGGCCAAAAAGTGGAGTTGGGGTCTCGGGTCTCTAGGGTAAGCTCCTAATCACCTGTACATCTCTCTGTGATCGCTAAATATTTTTCAGATTCTCTGGGTTATAGCAGATCCTAATATCTCATCACATTTTCCACAAAACCCGATATCGGAAATTTCCATATTCATGATTTGGGACTTCTAAACTTAGTTTGGTCTAGAATTCTAACACTAGAAGGGTTGTTGTCACTAACTAAATCTCAAATACACCTCCATAATTCAAAACATCTCCTAAATCTCAACTTAGAATTTTCCAAGATCACTAAACTACACTAGTTTAAGTCTAAACTACTATAGGAGGTTAGGAAAACTAATAACTTAACCAAAAGTGTAGGAATTACCTCTTGGAAGAAACTCAAGAAACTTCTAAGGTGGTCAAAGTGTTCAAAATCTCAACTTGATCCTACCATGGGGTTTGTGTTGAGGTGATGAGCAATTTTTGTGAAGGCTTTTGGGTGGTTTTGGTTAGATTTTGGGGATGTTTTGGTGGTGGTAATGAGGTGGGGGAGGTGGAGAATGAGGATATGAAGAAGGAGTTGATGATGAAGAATGGATAAGATAAGAAGGAGAAGGGTGAAGGGTTCTTTCTCTCTCTCACCCCCTCTCTCACCCAGACCTCATGGTCCCTCTTGTCCTCTCTCAAAATATCTTTTTCTTTTCTTCTCATTTTCATTCTTTAAAAAAGAAACAAACCATTTGCAAATAAAAGAAGCCATGGTTCAATATATATAAGTAATTGTTACAATATGACATGTTGCATGTCATGATGCATGAACATGATTAATACCTAATTAGTAAAAGATTAATCAAGTTTAGCATTAAACTTACATATAAATAATTGCATAATTATTTATAAAATGTCCAAATTAAATAATTACTTTCAAAATCAATAACTCATATAAATTTCGAAATATTTTCCAAACTATATATATAATCGTGCCATATCATTAAAACCAATTTCTATACTTTTTTTATAATATTCATAAAATTTATTATTTTTATTATTTTAATTCCAAAAATAATATTTTATTTTCTGAAATGATACACCACAATAAGATCTCCGCCGCTCCACGTCTTGCATCCCACGCTAACGTATCTCAACATTAATGGACATACCCCGCCATCAACGTGAAAGTGACGTAGGGGCGTAACGGACGACGAGAATCTCGTATCGGCTCGCTCCATATATCGCTATATAAACCTCTCTTCCAGACGAATCAGGTATCTTGAACTCATTCCAATACGCCGCTACTCTGCCATAATATTCTCCCGTACTTGATCGTCGGAGGGTTTTACGGTGGTTTTCCACCCCGGGACTTCCATTGTAGATAGCTCGGTATCAATAACAACCAACAACCCATTGAGATCCACACGCTCAATCTGTTGGATATGTATGCCCTAGAGGCCATTATTGTATATGTATACATTTGGATGCTAGGACATATATATATATATATATATATATATATATATATGTACAGGACAGTCTTGCTCGATATGATAGTATGCTATCCGGTTTGTCTTTATCTTAACATGTGTATGTTTTACTTGCTATTACATATCTTTTGCACATGTTGATAAAGCCCGTAGGATCATTGATAGACTATCCGCGTTGTGATGACGATCATACTTATGGGAGCTGGGTAGTCAGTACGCACATCCTTAAATGGTCCCTAGTTGTGGGAGTATCGAGACTGGGCATCGATATTCTAGAGTAGACTAGTGTATACGTTTCTAGACCCCGACGAGGGGCGATGGTATGGTCCTGCAACCATTGGTCTTTCGCACCTAAGATCGTATACAGGTGCTTACTGGGGGTGAGTACACCGGACGGACTCGCCGAGAACTATTGGTCTTTCGCACCTAAGATCGTATACAGGTGCTCACTGGGGGTGAGTACACCGGACGGACTCGCCGAGAACTTCCAGATGGTACTATACCTATCGTCAGGTGGAAGTTCTCTAGTGACATGAGTATAGGTTAGTCTTTAGACCTGAGATCGGCATTTGCCTCGTGTGAGTTCCCACTGTGCTTTGATCATTACCCTACCACGGCTCTACTGAGTCGTGCAAACGGGTTTTGGTTGGTCACAGTCCCGAGCCACATGGAGGCAGTGAGCGATTGTAAGGGATTCGTCTCTCTAGGTATAGGGAGTCGATATCTTACTGTGTTCGATTGGTCGGGACCATAAGACCTTGGCCAAAGCAGTTGGGATTTACTGATAGACTAATCAGTAGTTTCCCGGATTGGTCCTGAGCAGTATTAGCACGAATTACCGGGTTATTAGGGTCTGACGTTTACCACCCCCTAGACCCGGTATGTGATACTCTCAGACGAAGAGATCAGACTGTACGGAGATTGTCATAGATAGGCTCAGTAGGGATCTGGATGAGTTTGCTCGTCGGCCTTCCTTTCGACAGGTATCTGTAGGGTTCCTAGGCACCCTAGTGAGGTCTCACAAGGCATCGAACATGCCAATTTCAAAAATTAACGGTGCCTACAAACCCTAACAAGATCGTTTGCTAGATTTTTAGGCGAAAAGTAAACTAGCTAACAACTTAGCTAAAGAGAATACGGAAATACAACCTTTGTAGATCCGTTTGTCCACCTCCATAGCTCCATAAAGAAGTCATCTCCGCTGTACAAATCCAAAATCCGGGCTCTGGCGTCGGCTTCATCGGAGAAGAAGCGGGCTAGGTCATCGACGACGTGCCGAAGATGATCTACGTCGAGGCATCGCTAAATCAAGCTCCGACTTCACCAAGTCCAAAAAATTGTGAAGAGAACACACTCTACTACTTGGCAAGAGGTAGAGGATGAAGAAATAGGAAGTGGGTAGACTTTAGATTTGGATTTCTCACTTGTTTCCAACAATCACCATTGATGGAGCTAAGAGTTTTCTTCTTGAGTTCAAGGAAGAAGAAGAAGAAAATGATATGATAAGTTAATTAAAAACAATAGAAAAAACAAAACTTATCATAATGTTAACTAGAGTCAAGTGTAGAGAATGAATCATGGTTAGTGGGAATGGTTAGGGTTAAGGATGAGATAAGAATGGTTGACTTGATCAAAGTTTCATGAAGCTTCAACTAAACTCCAAATTAAGCCACCATTCTTTTCTCCTCTTTTCCAAAATGAATAAACAAATAAATAAAGGAAATGAAACCCTAACCATTCTTTTAACCATGGTTTAATTCTTTGCACTTAACCAAGTAATCATGTATCATCAAACATGATACAATCAAATGCACAAAATCATATCGCATATGTAATGCGCACACCCGAGTGAGAAAATCCATTTAAAGTGAACCGATACTAGTTAATGCAAAGTAATATATCAAATATATAATTATGCATTAAATAATTAAATCAACACTTGATTCAATGACCCGGTCATGTCGCACACAACCGACTAGTATATAATGTATCGGCTTATCAAATCAACCTTTGATTCGATAACTAGGGTATATCGCATATAACCTAATCGATACATTCATCGCGAGAATGGAATACGGTATCACATACACGCATTATTCTCGGTCCCGCACATATCTCATATGCGCTCCTATTTCGTTTTGCTTGAGCCAGGAAACCTCTGTGTAGGACTCTAAAGACTCGTCAATACGCCGGCAGCAGGCGATGATCATATCAAACACCCACAAGCCGCAAGCGGTCTGCTAAACGTAACGGCCACCCGGGTATTGAGCGATCTGAAGATCGATGAGCAAGCCCGCTCACACTCCAGTGAATCCGACCAGTAACACTACCGTACAGTCCGGTCTGATCGTCTGATATGTCACATATCTTGCCTAGGGGTGGTAAACGTCAGACCCCAATAGCTCGATAAGTCGTGTCGATATGAGGTCTATAACAATTCGAGAAACTACTGGTAACACTTACCAGTAAATCTCAGCAACCCTGGCCAGGGATTTCCTGTTATAGCCAATCGAACACAGCGCAACATCAACTCCCTATACCGGGAGAGACGAATCCCCTCCTATCGCTCATTGCCTCCATGTGACTCGGGACTGTATCCAAAAACCACCGTTTTGCACGCCCTCTTGGACGTGGTAAGATGGAAATCAAAGCACAGTGGGAACCACACAAGACTCTATGACGATCTCGGGTCAACAGACTACTCTGTACCAGCGTCACCAGAGAACTGCCATCTGACGTGAGGTATAATACCATCTGGGAGTTCTCGGCGAGTCCGTCCAGTGTACCCAGTCTCTACTGAGCACCCGTATATCATCTCTGATGTCAAACACCAATGGATATGGGATCATCCATCGCCCATCTGTATGGGTCGAGAAGGTACACGCTAGTCTACTCTGGTATATCGATGCCCCATCTCGATACACCCACGACTAGGGACTTTGAAGGATGTACTTATGGACTACCATGTCCCCACTAGTATGATCCGCATCATAGTCCAGGTAGTCAAGTACACATCCTAAGGGCTTTACCAACATGTAACAGAGAGACAATCAGTGTACACGTTAAGGTAAAGAGCAACCAGATAGCATACTATCATGTCGAGCAAGAAAGTCCTCCCTATATACGTCCCAGCATCCACTACAATATACATCCAATGTACAGTAATGGCCTCTAGGGCATACATATAACTAACAATCTCCCACTTACACTAGGGCCATCTGTAGCAGTGATTGTAGTATCTCATACTCAACCATCCTATAAAAGTCTCTCTCTGGGAATAGGCCTTCGTGAGTGGATCCGCCGTGTTGTCCTCTGAGTCTACTCTCCTAACCTTGATCATCCTGGAGATCAACCATCTCCATGATCAGGTGATGCTGCCTTAGAATAAGTCTGGATCACTGATGGGACGGACGTTCCTTGGCAAAAGCCACAACTCCATTGTCACACAATGGGAGGAACATAGTTCATCTTATGAACCAATATACACCCAAACAGCTTCTTTGGTAGCATCTTTAGTAGCGATGTATCCTGCCTTTATCATCTAGTATGTCACGGTATCTAGCTTGGAACTCTTCCAACATACCATCCCTTTACTGAGGGTAAAGACAATGCCTGCGACTGACATTCAGTCGTCTTTATCACCCTGGAACCCTTCCAGTGATTCTCCCCAGGATCGATTGATACTATCTCACTACTACTAGTGAGATTCCTAACATCCAATTAGATCTATCTCATAGATCCAAAACCCAGGATTTAGTAGGTATCATTTTGATCCTACACGGAGAATCTTTGTGATTAACGGAGATTGATCGAGCGTTGCATAAGAAACTCCTTTCTTATCAAGAGTATGTCATCCACGTACTCTACGAGGATCACCACCATACTCCCTACTACCTTTTTGTTTATACAAGGTTCATCTACCATTTTGATGATGTCAACTTCTTTGACTATTTCATCAAAACAGATGTTCCAACTCCGCGATGCCTGCTTTATCCTATAAAGCATCTTGCACACGTTTCCGCTGCTCCTACTGTCTACGAGGCCCTCTGGCTGTGTACTTATAGACGCTCTCTTCCAAAACATCATTTTAGAAGAGCTGTCATGACACCCAACCACCAGATATCGTAGTCATGGTATGTAGCCGTGGCAAGTAGGATCTGGATGGACTTAAGCATAGATCCTTAGAAAAAGTTTCAACATAATCCATACCTGGTCAATGATGCAAACCTTTAACAAGTCTAGCTTTGAAAGTCTCAACTTTTCCATGTACACCAAGTAATCTTCTCAAGATTTACTTGCTCCTGATGGGGATTTAACCCTTCAGATATAGCAACTAAAGTCCATACTTTGTTGGTGTATAAGGATTCCATCTCAGATCGCTAAACATCCAGCCATTCTTACAGAGTCTTACTCCTGATGGCCAGCTTGAAACTAGTTGGGTCATCATCTCATGATGCAATCCTCGCTCCCACTGTCATAGAGAAACCGAAGTATCTCTCAGGTGGGTGAGGAACCCTACTAGATCGGCGGAGAGGCTGAGGTTCGTTGGAATCTACTGAATCCTTTGGTTTTATCAAATCATCGGCTGCAGTTTGTATAGCTGGAACCTTTCCAGTTCTACATAACTGACGTTTCCTCGAGCTTGTCCGGAGTTTGCTTTTAGACATAGGCCGGACAACCCCAAATCTTAACTAACTTAAGAGATGGGCTCTTCCCTTTCCATATCTCATATGAAGTGGTAGGCACTGATTTGATTCAAACCCTATTCAATAGGTATGCAACTTCACAAGTGCATAACACCCAATAGGAAAAAGGTAACTCAGTAGTACTCATCATAGAGCACACCATATCAAATAGGGTGTATTTGCTCCGCCCCGATATACCATCGTGCTATGGTGTATATGGAGGAGTAATGCTGAGAGAGAATCTCATTCTCCTTTAGAATAGTCCAGGAATTCCATGCACAAGTATTCTCCTCCTTGATCACATCAAAGGACATAATACTTATACCCGTATTTTGGTTCTCTACTTCTAACTTATATTCTGTGAATATCTCAAAAGGTTCGGACTTGTGTTTCAACAGGAACATAGGTCTGAATCTAAAGAGATCATCAGAGAACGTAATGAAGTATAAAGAACCGGTCTTGGTATGTGTAGACAGGGGACCTACATACATCAACATGTATCATCCCAAGAGTTCACTAACTCTTTCTCTGTTTCCACTAAACAGAGCTATGGTCATCTTATCTTTGTGACATGACTGGCGAGTTTCACAAGATGTAAATTCAAACAGATTTAAATATGCATCTAAATGTAACTCCAGCTAGTCAGGTCGCATTGATATGACCTAGTCTACAATACCTCAAGAAGGAATGGTTCATTTCTGAACTTTTCCTCTTGTGTGTGTTTTGTATACTAAGAACTGTAGTTTGATTTAGAACATTAATGCTTTTAGATAACGTGCCTGAACCGATCAACTTTTGATATAGGAAACGTTCAAAACATTATCCAACAATACAAAATTTTATCATTTCTTTACTTATAAAGAGAGTGATATGATTTTGTATATCAGGTTCGGTATCTAATAACATTCGTTCAGAATCAATGTATTACAATACAGGGTGACAGTGACCGACAGACTTGGCTGCAACACTTGCCCCGTTTTCTGCCTCATGAAACTTATCACCCGTTCTCAGTTTTTCTACCCTTTTGTAGCCCTATGTAACATCTTACATATCTGGGATCCTGATCCGGTATCATATACCCAGGATACAGAGGATACTGAGAAACAGTTCTTTGTAATGAACACACCCGAAGATGATGCATCGTATGCACTTTCTTCGTTTGGGCGGCACGGGAAATCTGGTATTCCCCAATTTCCTGCTCTGTCTTATAACAATTATAAGTTGGAGCGGGACCAACGTTCCCCAGCTCAGTATAACAAGCGGGTTCAGTCAATAATCCGTATTATTATCTTGATTAAGGCGTGACATGGTCGCTACCAGGAGAGAGAGAGAAGAAAACACTCAGTGTGCGCTCTTGCAAGAATAGATTGGTTATTATTTTATCTAATCAGGATGGCTCCCACTGCTTTTTATCAAATCTTCCTTCAAACCCTAAAAGGAAAGACTAGCCGGGATTAATTACACACTACAAGTTCGCCAATCTTTCAGCCAGGCCAGTGTCGGTACTTTGAGGGAGGTCCCCCGTGCTTTCGCACGAACCTAATTAATGTAAACCTCGTTTTCCCAGAGGCGTAATCTCGTTAACACCTTTCTAGACACCTACTTGATCGGCTAATTGTAATGTATAAAACTCTCCCAGGAGTAACACTTACTCGCAGCGGGTATCGGGATCCAACTATCTCATAGAAGGTATGCAATCTCATTGCAAATTTCAACACTTGAAATTCCCGATAATATTTTGCCCCTAGCTCGCTATGACCTTGACGGAGGCCAAACAACCCATAGTCCGCTAGTCAAGTTCAACCCGTCATTTCCTGATTGAATTAAACCCACCCGCACGACCCTTGACGGAGGCCAAACAACGCCGTACGAATACCCTAATCCAATCGCATCAAATGCTAGCAGATAAGCACTAGTTAGCTACCGTACACTACGCCTTGACGGAGGCCAAACAACCGTAGCACGAATACTAACTAGTACGTATCTGAAATGACGGAGGGCTACGACAGGTTTTTCTGAAAACCTATTGCGTAATGAACTTGATATCGTTGTAGAATCAAATGAATTTTGAAATGGAGTGCTTTTGAGGCTTTTCTAGTTTTGCTAAAGGAGTCACTCCCGGTGAAGGTATCGTCGGTCCTTTCCTCGTCGAATGAGGTGCGGGATATATCATATATATCACTGTGCAAAGCAAAAACACTTAAAAGCAATCAAAAGACAAACCGAGTGTGTAGCATCTGCCAGTTATTGCTAAAGGAGTCACTCCCGGTGAAGGGATCTCGGTCCTTTCCTTATCGAATAAGGTGCAGGATATATCGCATATACCGCTGTGCAAAGCAAGAACTGTAGCTACCCATTTTATTTTGAAATTCGATTCTACAACATCTTAGGTTTCTTTTCTTTCATTAATCACATTAATGAAGTCCCATCATTCAAGTACCAAATCATCACAGATAAATACGACGTACACTTATGCCATCCGCATTCGCCTCGATGTCCCCTCGTGCACCGTTAGGTTAGGTAACTAACGGCAGAGCGGGGCAGGGCTAGCACGGGTGTAAAACATAAGTAACGGCTATATAATATATCATATATACTATATACTGTATCTATCATAGAACATCACAAGATCACATCACAGATATCGCAGCAGAAGAATCATATGAAATATTGGATATACTAGGACGTCCGTGTTTTCAATACGAGCCAGTATAAAACACGGATTCCACGGTCGCGATGAATAGCCAAACCCACACCCCTAGACCCCTACGAGAGCGGCAAGCAACCCTACCAATTCTGGAGTTAGCAGACCCGGACTCGACTCCTCGAGTTGGTCTCCCACTGGACTCCAGAACCCGGTTACTTGTGCCCTCCTCCTTGGGTCTATCCTAGTGCGGAAAAGTAAATAATATACAAACGGTGACTACTTCCGCAACCTGGAAGCGTCCCAATAAAAGAATATTACATACAAGTTTTTACATGAATGAAAATGAAAAACACTCATCTCACATAAAAACCCCCGGCTATTCAAACACGACGATCCAATATAACATATCCAGCAACACATATCATCACATGTCATCAACGTAAGTAAACATGCGCATCCCAATTGTCGTTGACATATAGCAACGAAACCGGCGATATCACATATTACACTTACGGTCACAGAAAAAAAAGTGTAAAACTACAACAGTTGGAATCCGCAACCTGCATAGACATCGCATGCCTAATCAAATGAATTACTTAGACATCGCATGCCTAACAATTATAAACCCCGCATTTTAGTCTCATTTATCGAAAACTCTTTTCAACATCAAGTCGGGCAATTCAACAAGATTCCCGACATCCTGACCGAATGCTCGTCGCAAACTTCAGTAGACGGCTGCACCCCCGATACCGTCGACGAAGTGCACCAAGGCGGAACACCGCTACCGCGAGCACCCGAACGGATGCTTTCGGCGACGGGGTTCTCCTACAGTCACTTGGTCGGGGCTATGGAGTGAGGCTGTCTATTAAGTTTACCCGGCGAGTATCCGCGTACGCTACGTGATTGCAACGGACTTTTGATCACATCAAAATTCCGTGGCAACCGATCAAGTGAGACTAAACTGCTATGTTTATAACATTCATTCAGTTATCACATAACTATTGTGAATTCCAATTATTGTATCACATTCCGGATAAACAGAAAATGTTAAACTTTCCGATCGAACAACCGAACACCCAAGTTTTCCCGATACAGATCAACACATGAAACAAGTCTTACAACATTCCGTTCGTGCCTCAGTACCAACGGTCCAGCCGTAGAAGGGTCAAGCCAACGCCTCACATGTGGCACGCCGTACTGCCCCAAACCCGAAGGTTCAAAGGGCAGTTCAAGACGGTCACATAATCGAGTTAAGGTTTGTTGTCTTCTAGAGGGTCCATCGCGTTACTTGCACTACTTAGAACGTCGTTAAACTACGGAAAAATACAACACTTGGAAATTTCCCGACAGGGGAACAATTGGGTATTTATATCTGGTCGAACTTTTTAACATATTCTAAAATTTATCCGGAAAACCACACAGACAAAATTTGATATTCCGATCGAAACTCCGAAACCCTAAAACCACCTCTGAAAATTCAACTCTTGAAAAAATATTAAAAATACCCAGGAAAACCAGAACAGCATATTGTGAATTACTGTACAAATTTGGACGCCAGAAAATACAAAAAGGCCGCGCTTCCGCCGCACGAGCCATGCTCGTGCCGCGGAAACGCGGTGGGAAAGTGGAATCAGGTCCACGAATTTTACAGTAATTCTTAGAAAACCCTGCTTGACTTTCTGGATATTTTTAATCATGAAAACTCCACAATTTTAAAATCTGGACAGAGAGCAATTTTGGGTTCGTGTTTTCGGTTCGATCGGACTTCAAATTTCGTCTGGACTTCGCCTAAGGCTCTAGCTAGGCTCTGATACCACTGTAGGGTTCCTAGGCACCCTAGTGAGGTCTCACAAGGCATCGAACATGCCAATTTCAAAAATTAACGGTGCCTACAAACCCTAACAAGATCGTTTGCTAGATTTTTAGGCGAAAAGTAAACTAGCTAACAACTTAGCTAAAGAGAATACGGAAATACAACCTTTGTAGATCCGTTTGTCCACCTCCATAGCTCCATAAAGAAGTCATCTCCGCTGTACAAATCCAAAATCCGGGCTCTGGCGTCGGCTTCATCGGAGAAGAAGCGGGCTAGGTCATCGACGACGTGCCGAAGATGATCTACGTCGAGGCATCGCTAAATCAAGCTCCGACTTCACCAAGTCCAAAAAATTGTGAAGAGAACACACTCTACTATTTGGCAAGAGGTATAGGATGAAGAAATAGGAAGTGGGTAGACTTTAGATTTGGATTTCTCACTTGTTTCCAACAATCACCATTGATGGAGCTAAGAGTTTTCTTCTTGAGTTCAAGGAAGAAGAAGAAGAAAATGATATGATAAGTTAATTAAAAACAATAGAAAAAACAAAACTTATCATAATGTTAACTAGAGTGAAGTGTAGAGAATGAATCATGGTTAGTGGGAATGGTTAGGGTTAAGGATGAGATAAGAATGGTTGACTTGATCAAAGTTTCATGAAGCTTCAACTAAACTCCAAATTAAGCCACCATTCTTTTCTCCTCTTTTCCAAAATGAATAAACAAATAAATAAAGGAAATGAAACCCTAACCATTCTTTTAACCATGGTTTAATTCTTTGCACTTAACCAAGTAATCATGTATCATCAAACATGATACAATCAAATGCACAAAATCATATCGCATATGTAATGCGCACACCCGAGTGAGAAAATCCATTTAAAGTGAACCGATACTAGTTAATGCAAAGTAATATATCAAATATATAATTATGCATTAAATAATTAAATCAACACTTGAATCAATGACCCGGTCATGTCGCACACAACCGACTAATATATAATGTATCGGCTTATCAAATCAACCTTTGATTCGATAACTAGGGTATATCGCATATAACCTAATCGATACATTCATCGCGAGAATGGAATACGGTATCACATACACGCATTATTCTCGGTCCCGCACATATCTCATATGCGCTCCTATTTCGTTTTGCTTGAGCCAGGAAACCTCTGTGTAGGACTCTAAAGACTCGTCAATACGCCGGCAGCAGGCGATGATCATATCAAACACCCACAAGCCGCAAGCGGTCTGCTAAACGTAACGGCCACCCGGGTATTGAGCGATCTGAAGATCGATGAGCAAGCCCGCTCACACTCCAGTGAATCCGACCAGTAACACTACCGTATAGTCCGGTCTGATCGTCTGATATGTCACATATCTTGCCTAGGGGTGGTAAACGTCAGACCCCAATAGCTCGATAAGTCGTGTCGATATGAGGTCTATAACAATTCGAGAAACTACTGGTAACACTTACCAGTAAATCTCAGCAACCCTGGCCAGGGATTTCCTGTTATAGCCAATCGAACACAGCGCAACATCAACTCCCTATACCGGGAGAGACGAATCCCCTCCTATCGCTCATTGCCTCCATGTGACTCGGGACTGTACCCAAAAACCACCGTTTTGCATGCCCTCTTGGACGTGGTAAGATGGAAATCAAAGCACAGTGGGAACCACACAAGACTCTATGACGATCTCGGGTCAACAGACTACTCTGTACCAGCGTCACCAGAGAACTGCCATCTGACGTGAGGTATAATACCATCTGGGAGTTCTCGGCGAGTCCGTCCAGTGTACCCAGTCTCTACTGAGCACCCGTATATCATCTCTGATGTCAAACACCAATGGATATGGGATCATCCATCGCCCATCTGTATGGGTCGAGAAGGTACACGCTAGTCTACTCTGGTATATCGATGCCCCATCTCGATACACCCACGACTAGGGACTTTGAAGGATGTACTTATGGACTACCATGTCCCCACTAGTATGATCTGCATCATAGTCCAGGTAGTCAAGTACACATCCTAAGGGCTTTACCAACATGTAACAGAGAGACAATCAGTGTACACGTTAAGGTAAAGAGCAACCAGATAGCATACTATCATGTCGAGCAAGAAAGTCCTCCCTATATACGTCCCAGCATCCACTACAATATACATCCAATGTACAGTAATGGCCTCTAGGGCATACATATAACTAACAGTATCCGTGTAGCCGTTACGTACAGCTAGTGCCGCTGATGTGCTTGTGGTTTTGGATTTATCTATTAACTCACTACCGGCGTATTGTCGAGTCTTTAGAGTCCCACACAGAGGGTTTCCCTGGTTCAGGCGAAATTATGTAGTAGCCGTATTGGATACGTGCAGGGTTCCGATCGATTGATGTACTTTGTACCCGGACTTTCGATCGGACAGTTGGTAATACTAGCCGGCTCGGGTTTTGAGCCGGATTGTTAAATCAGGTATTGATTTGATAATTTACATATTTTATTTTGATATGTATATTCTAGTATTACGTTCTTCGTGTTATTCTATGTCACAACCCGGAATTTAGTTCGTGACCGGCACTTAAATCATGCCACGTCTAAAGGCGTAACATAAATCAAGTAAGACGAAGCCTAGAAATCTAAACCTTTTTAAATAAAATAAAAGAGGTGAAGTTTTGAAATAAAGGTATAATGAAATCAAATGTTTTCTTAATGCATAGATAATGGGACAAGAAAATGCAAGTGAATTATTAGTTGAAAAACATGTTTCGTCTTTTAAAAGTTTGGGCAGCACCTCCTTGGTATATTTTGATCCAAAACCACATACACATGATAATAATAAAGGCATCCCCAAGCGGGAGCTACTCTTCGCCAATCGGCGGAATCACAACCACGCAAGACAGTAAATATATATACGATGCCTAACGGCGAAGATCAGCATAAAGAATAATGAAATAAGCAAGACTTCAACCCAACAAGCGAACATATAACCCATCGCTCTAAGTCTCGCAACTACAAGTCTTGCTAAGACTTACTATTATACAATTACTAGTTTTGATTGATGGAGTTGACTAGATACAATAGAAATAATAAAAACGATAGTGGGCACGATCCAAATGTCCCACCTACCAAAGCAATCACCCGAAAGCAAGCTGTGTGCCAGCGATGCCGCTACTGATCCATGCGGTCAACCTGCAAGAACTGTGGCACAACGGGGGTGAGTTACCAACTTGTGAGTAGAAAACATCATCAGGTAGAAATTGAAATAAACAACGATTCCTAGGTCAACTATATCATAAAGGTAATACTATGAAATCTAGGGTGACCGTATCTGCATATGTACCAACAATAAACTCAATGTCTATATGCATGTGAAGCTCATCCAACCATATAATCAAAGCCTGTATGCATGTGGATCTCATCCACGTGTCAACCAATGACACAACAACATCATGCATGCAAATATCATGAAAGCATATACATGTAAATATGAGGATATCAATCAACGTGTGTCCATCAACGACACATCAAAATCATGGAACCTGAGTGTCCAACATTGACACTCAAAACATCATGAAACCCGTGTCCAACATCGATATGTAAATCCTCATATCTCGGGCTCCGTCAGTCCGGATCAGCCCACAGGCTCCGTCTGCGGGATCGGCCCTCGGGCTCCGGCAGTACGGATCAGCCCATATCCATCTCTCGACTCCGGTCGGTATCCTCCGGATAACCGCTAGGTCTAACCAATCACCGGAAGGTGAAGGGTTACCTAGCACGGCAACAAGGTTTCAGGAGGCATCGTCCATACCAAATTCAAAAATTTTCCGTTCTAGCTAACCCTAACTATGAATCATTTCCTAGAAATAATACGGAATACATAAGCAAACACTTTGCAAGTTATAGTGAGCAAGGAATACAACCTTTGTAGACCGGTCCTTCACTTCAAATAGCTCCATGTAGTAGTCCTCTTCTCTGCGATTGCAAACTTCGGACTCTAGAGATGATCCCTTGAAGAAACGAACGTGCTTGCTTCGATGTCTTCGAGGCCGAAGATGATCTACGTCGAGGAGACACTAACCCAAGCTTGTTCTTCACCAATCATATAATTAGTGAAGCAAACATACTCTACTAAATGGCAAGTAGTAGAGGATGATGAAGTACGAAGTGGGCTCACTTTAGATTTCATTTTCTCACACATTTTCTCAAAACTCCATTGAAGCTAGAAGCTTTTGATGAAGAAGAAGAAGATGAAGAAAATATCTTATCAATTATTCATCCAAATGAATTATTGCAACCATGGGCGAGTTAAAGCCATCATGCTTAACTCATGTAGAGAATAAACCACACACTATGGTTAAGAGTTGGGTTTGATAAATATCTTTAACTAGACAAAAGAGTTGACTTTGTCAAAGCTTATCCAAAAGCTTTTGTCCAAGCTTTACCATGACAAACTCAATCTCTTTTGAATTAGCTTAACATAAATAGAAACCCTAACTTAACCCTAGCATGGTATTAATCTCATACACCCATCTTGTATGTATCATCAAACATGACACAATACATGTACACAAATATACATATCACATATATACAATGTGCACATCTAGTGAGAAAAGAAATCATAACTGAGCTTGATATTAGTTAATGTAATATAATATATCAAATATATAATTATACATTAAATTATCAAATCAACTCTTAATTTAATAATCCGGCTATATCATATACAACCAACTAATACTATATGAATCAACTTATCGAATCAACACTTGATCCGATAACCCAGCTATATCATATATAACGGACCGATATCACATATCGCGAGAATAGAATACGGTATCTCATATCGTATCAACCTCGGTCCCGCACATATCACATATGTGCTCCTACCCCGTTTCGCTTGAGCCAGGAAACCTCTGTGTAGGACTTTAAAGACTCGTCAATACGCCGGCAGTAGGTGATGATCATATTAAACACCCACAAGCCGCAAGCGGTCTGCTAAACGTAACGGCTACCCGGGTATTGAGCGATCATAAGATCAACAAGCAAGACTGTTCATACTCCTGCGAATCCAATCAGTAACACTACCGTACAGTCCGGTCTCTTCGTCTTATATGTCCTTTATCACAGCCTGGGGGTGGTATAATGTCAGATCCCAATAGCCTGATAAGTTATGCCGATGCAAGGTCCATAACGGTTCGAGAAACTACTGATAACACTTACCAGTAGATCTCAGCAACCCTGGCCAGGGATTTCCTGTTATGGCCAATCATGCATAGCGCAACATCAACTCCCTTTACCGGGAGAGACGAAACCCCTCCTATCGCTCATTGCCTCCATGTGACTCGGGACTGTACCCAAAAGCCACCGTTTTTCACGTTCTCTTGAACGTGGTAAGGTGGAAATCAAAGCACAGTGGGAATCTGTCACGACCTAAAGTTCGGCCCGTGACCGGCACTTAACCATGCGACGTCTCCAGGCGTAACGCGACTAAGTAAGCCGAAACCCAGAAATCAAAACCATTAAAAGTATAGAGTGTTTAAAACATTTATTAGAATATTTGTTAAAACATTTAGAAAATTTTAAGTTGTTTAGTAGAATTCTTTAAAGTTCAAGTTATCATTTAAAAATTTTGGCAGCATTTCCTTTGTAAAACTAGCCCCGAAATCGGGTACAGGGCAATAAATGGGTAAAATGATACACAATAAGAAATAAGCATACCAAATGGGAGCAATCACGCCCAACGGCGGAAACAACACCACAATGATAATATACGACGCCGTAGCGAAGAAAGAGTGAAAATAAGTGAAGACAACATGAAATATAAAACTGAATAAATAAAGTCGGCTCACAACGAGCTCGACACCAGAGTACAATAATATACCTCGTCCTAACAACTGGTCTCTAAGTCCATACATAAGTAGTAGATGGAGAATACTAAATACAATGATGTATACAACTGGGAAATAAACAGATACCGCATAAAAACCCACCTATCAGTAAAAGGGATAGTATGCCAACCGCAGTGGTATCTGTGTCAAAAGATGTAAGAAAGCAGCCTGCCGCGACTACTCCGAGGGGCAACCTGCAACACTGTGGCACAACGAGGGTGAGTTGCCAACTCGTGAATAGTAGATAACATATAAAAGTAATCGCGAGTATGCACGTGCTGCGATACTTAACCTATGCCAACAGATAACATCTATATGATGAACTGGATGCTCAAATCATGCAACAAATGCGATCTAATAACATCTCTATGTGATGAGCAAGGTATGCAATAATCGTGCATAGCATGTGTACTCTAACAGGTACTACAGATACAGGATGAGATGTGCAATACTAAATACTGAGCATGGGAATAAGAAATATCTACACGGAATGTCAACGTGGAAAAATAGCCGGTGTCCAACAATACACCCAAATCCCAGTAAAACTCAGGCGCTGTCATCCTCATCGGCTCTCAAATCCTGTAAATCTGATAGAATCGTGAGTGCCCAATATCGGCACTCAAAATATCAAGAAATACCTGTGTCCAGCATCGACACGCAAATCCTCATATATCGGGCTCCGTCAGTCCGGATCGGCCTACGGGCTCCGTCTGCGGTATCGGCCCTTGGCCCCGGCAGTACGGGTCATCCCATATCCATCTATCGACTCTGGTCAGTATTATCTGGATAACCGCCAGGCCCAACCAATCACCGGTAGGTAGTAGTCCCACTGCCAGGCTCACCGTCTACTACACAGCGATCCGTTCTCGCCCCGGGGTACCATACCGGGTCCACCATGTACCCGCAATCGGCCTCGTCCAGCTCCTCGACTCGGGTTCACATATCACACGCCTCAGAACCGAGAAAACGCATGGTGGACACACTGAAATATCATATCAAGGGAAACCGGGGTTTTTTAAAACAGTGCGTATTTTCTTAAAATAATACCTCGGTTCCCAAATCCCGAAATCACATAAATCCAAACTTAATGCGTAAATCCATGCAATGTGTCGTATGACACTAAGAGTAAAAAGGGAACACCTCTTTTTTAAAAGAATCCTGTTTTGAAAATATCTCATGCGGTCCCTATTTTCATGAAATCAAATCAATATCATCCATTTATGTGACATATGTATGTATGTAGGTATGGATGTGCAAATGGATATATACGCGAATATGAGTGTAGCACTAGTATGAATATACAATGTGCACCGGTATGAATATACACTGTGCATGTGCGCAAGTATAAAGATATCAATATATGTTTGCACTGGTATGAATATACAGTGTGCATGTGCGCAGGTATGAAGATATCAATATATGTGTGCACTGGTATGAATATACAGTGTGCATGTGCGCAGGTATGAAGATAGAAATATATGTGTGCTCTGGTATGAATATACAGTGTGCATGTGCGCAGGTATGAAGATAGCAATATATGTGCGCACTGGTATGAATTTACAGTGTGCATGTGCGCAAGTATGAAGATAGCAATATATGTGTGCACTGGTATGAATATACAGTGTGCATGGGCGCAGGTATGAAGATATCAATATATGTGTCAATATGCGACAAGTCATGACAATCAGCAATGATGCGACACTCAAATCGATATGTATAATGCGTAGCAATCCTATAGTGCAAGTGTCATGCCAATCACTAATGGTGTGAGTGTAACATACAAATGGTGCTCGTGCAGTTTTAACCGTTAGTGACAGTGCAGTGTTCTATATCTACCATTACTATATGCAATAAGGGAGGTATGCTACGCTAATGCACATGAACATCTACGACTAAATATCCTATCACGCCCTGACGCTTAACGCCATACGGGCGATTTCCCCGTAGATGTTAAATCTACTCACCTGGTCGCGTTCTACACGTAGCCGACCACTTGCTTCCCTTTCTTTGCGGCGTCCGACGTACCTGCCTGCGAACCTGGAATTTACACAAAGAATCCATATATAAGCAAATATCTCGCAAAACGCGATATTGAAACAAAACGAGAAACTCGCGTCGCGAATTAAACGCGCGTGTGTACGATACGCTGAAACGTGTGTATACGCGTCTAAAACTAACCCGACACGTCGCGACACGCAGAATCACAGAACCAACTCACGTATTACGCGTATCGCGCAAACTAAACGTACTTGAAAAATGATATATTGTACCAGATTCTACCCAGGTGAGAAACTTACAAAATTGCATATGACAAAACACTGGAATATGCAGCAGACTCCTATAGCCAAAACCCTAACACCTAGCTCCCAAGTCTGGCCGCAATTTGCGGCCAGAAGGAATATTCCGGCGGCCGGGAAGTTGAATGGGGGTCTCGTACTCTGGTGGTGGGGTCAGGGTCACCCAAGTAGGCTACAGTCAACTAAGATTTTATCTGAAGTACCCGGGTCTATAGCAGATCACAGAAAGCCAAGATTTTGCTTAAAAAGTTAAATTTTGCACAAATTGAAAACTTAGGGTATTTTAGTGCAATCTGGGGTTTACCTAGGTTTAAGTGGCCCTAATACTACTTAATTAAGTTAGTCTAACCAATACTAACCTCATTTAACCAAGGTTCACACTAATCACCATATTTAGCACTAAAACGCCTAATTAACACTAATTGAAGCTATAAACACACAAACTAAGAAAACTAGGAAGTAGGTTCAAGAAGTATACCCCACTCTCGACCCTAGGAAGCGGGAGGAAGAAGAAGAAGACTTGGTGCTGCTGGGACTGCTGCTGCTGCAATTGGAGCTGATGTTGTTGCTATTGCTCACTGCTGCTGTTGCTGCTGCCTGCTTGCTGCTGCTGATGCCCTTGCTGCTGCTGCTGCTGCTTCTTCAGCTGGTGAGTGTGTGTGTGTATGAGTGAGTGAGTGAGAGTGAGAGAGATGTGAGAACAAATGAGAGGCAAGAAATGATAACACCCAAGTCAAACCCCCTCCTCTCTCTCTCTTCATTAAATGCAAGCATGGCACTTGCCATGATGCCATTTCTCTCTCTCTCTCTCTCCCCCTCCCTCTCCCTCCAAGTCAACCATATTCAAATCATTTTACATTTTCACAAAAAAAACACACACTTAATTAAAACCCATAAACTTAATTAAATTTAAAATTAACTTAAGGAAAATGGTTGATCCACCATGGTTGCTAACCATGGTCCAACCCAATTTTTAACCCTAGTTTACATGCACAAATGTGTACAAGCCTAGGAAAAATCTAATAAAATATTCATTAAATTGGAAAAAATATTTGAAAATCAATTTGGTAAACTTTTTATTAAAAACCATATATTAAAATATAATTAGCCACTAAACACATCCTAAGGTGTTACAATCTTCCCCCTTAAAGAAATTCGTCCCCGAACTTAAAATATAAAGCTACGCATACCTTCAAAGAGACAAGGGAACTTCTTTCGCATCTCGCCCTCGGCCTCCCAAGTGATCTCTTCACCATTCGGGCTACGCCAAAGCACCTTCACTGATGGCAAGACCTTCGATCTAAGTTTCTTCACCTGCCAGTCCAATATCACGACTGGCTGCTCGGTGAAAGAAAGATCGCGCTCGAGCTGAACGGTCTGATGCTGAATCATGTGCGAAGGGTCATGTAGGTATCTGCGAAGCATCGACACGTGAAATACGGGGTGAACATCTGGGAAGTCAGGTGGAAGAGCCAAACGATATGCTACTGCACCCACACGCTCGAGGATCTCGAAGGGACCTATGAATCTGGGGCTAAGCTTCCCCTTCCGTCCAAACCTCATCACTCCATTCATCGGAGAGACCCTCAGAAAAACATGATCTCCAACTGCGAACTCTAATCTGCGGCGGCGTCTGTCAGCATACGATCTCTGCCTGCTCTGAGCTGTCCTCATCCTGTCTCGAATCAGCTGTATCTTCTCGGTCGTCTCCTGTACGATCTGTGGCCCCAAAATACTGCTCTCACTGAGCTCTGTCCAACAGACGGGCGATCTACATCTCCTCCCATACAAAGCCTCGAAAGGTGCCATCTGAATAGTATCCTGGAAACTATTGTTGTAGGAGAACTCCTCCAAGGGTAAATGATGATCCCAGCTACCACCAAAGTCTAAAACGCACGCTCGGAGCATGTCGTCGAGAGTCTGAATAGTCCGCTCTGACTGGCCGTCGGTCTGCGGATGAAATGCTGTGCTGAAACTCAAGCGGGTGCCCAAAGCCTCCTGAAGCCTCTGCCACAGTCGGCTGGTAAACTGGGTGCTTCGGTCGGACACGATACACGTCGGGATTCCATGCAGTCGTACAATCTCGTCGATGTATATCTGGGCATACTGAGCAAATCCGAAAGTCGTCTTCACTGGCAGGAAGCGAGCCGCTTTCGTCAAACGATCCACGATAACCCAAATGAAGTCATACGCTCCCCTAGTGTAACATTTCAAAAAAGATAAAATGTTAATTTTGGGAATTTTTATAATTTAATATTATTTTATTGAATATTTTAATATTTTGGAATTATTAAATACAAATAAATGGGGAAAATTTTGGAAAATTTTGGAAAATTCTAAAATAGGGTAAATTAGAGAATTATGACATTTTAAAGTTTTTGTGATTAATTTGACACTAATTTAGTGCTAATCGCGATTAAAAATCGCTAATCGGTTTTTAGCTTTTTGTGCAACACATGCACATATCACTTTTTCACACTTGTGCATTTTCTTGCCATGCTTTTCATTTGGGTTTACTATTTGAGTGAGAAGGGTTTTAAAAGGAAAAAGAAAAGGAAAAGAATAAAGAAATGGGTAGTTGGTGAGAGAGAGAGGTATGGGCTTCATTGACTAAGGACTTATCCATTTCTCCCCTCATTTCCCTCCCTCTTCTCCCTTCTCCTGCTGCTGCTCCTGCACCTCCTTTCCCTCCCCTCTTCAAGCTCCAAAACACCTCTAAAACAACCCCAAAACCCAATCTCCATTTCATTAAATGTGTGCACAATCCCTAGATCTACACTTGGTGCTAAAGAAGCAAGGATTTTGGCCACTAGGGGCAACTCAAGAAAATTCTTGAGTTGCCAAATGAGGTATTTTCTGGACCTTAAACTTAGTTTATGCATTTCCTTTACCCTCATATTAAGATCGAATCGATATTGTGTGATATTTTGGACTTGTGGATAACCTAGTTAGGGTTGTGATGATTTATGGGTTGTAATATGGAATTGAGGTCAGTAGAGCTTATACCATCACCCTAGTGTATGAATTGGAAACCCAAAACCTGAAGCTTAAACCATAATACGGATTTTAGAAACCGATATCGGGGAATTTATGAAATCTGTGAAGGGTATATTGAATCTGCTATCACCCGAGACACCCTAAATTAAAATTGATTGGACAGTGACACGTGCAGGCACCCAGGAAGCTAACCCCAAGACCCCAGCTCCCACTTCTTCTTCCCGGCCGCCAATTTATCCCCATTGGCCGCAAATTTGCGGCCTGGGTCCCTCCATTTTGGCTCGTATTGGTTCTGTAGCTCCTACATGTTCATGTTAGATCCCTGGTATATATAGATTTGTATAAAGTGACCTAGGGTAAAATCTGGGACATATTTCCTAAGTTGCTGTTTTAGATTCATGTTTCCGTATTCCGTATTTTAATTCTGCAATTGTGGATTGTGTTTTGCCTCGACTATTTGGCGTTTATACGACGATATAGAGGATGTGTTGATGGTTTTGAAGGCGTGCCATGGGTTTTAACCTATAGGCCTCTTATCGTATCATTTTGGATTTCATGTGCCGTTTTAGCTTTGATTTGGTTTTAATGCGCATATACGATATTTTGATGTGTAGGTACCCCATGAAGACTTCGGGACGACAAGCAAGCGCGTGGCGACGTCCACAAATGAAGACGCTAGATGAGTAGATTATATCTACTGGGGGAAGTCGGGTGTATGGCATCTAGCACCCCCGCAGTCCGTAGTTGTTATTATATATGATAGTTAGGTGTATTATGGATAGTGTAGGGTTAGAAGTGACTAGTGTAGTTCATAGTCGCGAACCCTAGAATAGAATTACACCTACACGCACACCCTTGCATATTACTTATACTGGCACTGTGTTGATGATATTGGATGACTTTGGAGATGAGTCAATGATATTGGGCTTTGTGCCGCGAGATCGGTGATGTGATATGATTCGTATTTAGGATACAAAATGTGATTCTTGCGGGCTTGGGATGTGTGTTTACCCCCGCATGCATACTTTATTGATGGTATCGATTTATACTAGACATAGAATAGTACCCCAGATTATATGATATGTTGATAGTGATACCTGAAGTGTGATGAGATAGTGTGATATTGACCCGTACCCAGCTATTGGGATGTCGTACGACGATTTACCGTATGAGCTTTACATTGATGATAGATCCGCACTCATGACTTGAGGATGTCATATGATATACTGTATCGTACGCGATACTATTGAGGCGGAATCACCGACTATTATATCTATATATATATCGACTCAGATGTTAGGCGGTTTTCTTACCTGTAGCTCAGCTTGTTAGTTCAGCTGTATAGTTTAGTGTAGTTGTTAGATTAGATTAGACTCCTACCTATTTCAAAACTAGCGGGTCGTGGGTATTTTAAAAGACAGGTCAAGGGATCTACGGACATTTCAAAAGGCGTATCTTTTCATAAAAACACCGTAGCCCCTATTTTCAAAACCCCATGATTCGTGATATTTCAAAAGGCATCATTTGTAGGACTTATATTAGATTAATGCAGATTAGTTATAGTTGCGTCTAGATTCAGCTCCCACTTTTTTTGTGGTTCGCTTTGCATCGCATTCTTATATTATGTTTCATACTCCATTATTGATATCATGCTGTCAGGACACCAGCACCATTACCGATGTTGCGTATGTACCACGTACACTTACTTGCCGGCTCACACACATCTTCATCGGTAATTGCCATGTCACGTACACCTTAGAAAATACTATTGCTTGACATAACCTATTAGCTAATAGTTTAGACATTGTAGTTATTACCTGCTACTTCATGCATACTGATATTCATTGTTATGCCGCATTCATGGATTCTCATGCATATATTCACTATTTTACGTGTTACTGAGGTTTTGGATTTGGATTTCCGTGAGATTTTCTGGATTTGGAGGAAAACCGCAAAAACACAGATAAACATTTTCTCTCTTTTAAAATAAAAAGTGCGGTTTTCCCATGATGTATGAGTCGTCCACCATGAGTTTGCTGATGGATTTGGAAACCCGATTCGAGGAGACGGATGAACCGTTTCGGGTACATGGTGGACCCGGTGCGGTACCCCGGGGCAAGATGAATGTGGTGATGACGTTGAGCCTGGCAGGGGAGCACTACCGACCGGTGATTTTACCTGACGCGTCGGATATCCGGAGGATACCGTCGTGGTCTTGAGATTGATGGTAGGGGCCGGTCTGGACTGACGGCGCTCTAGATTTTGTGATTGGGATACAGAGATATCGGGATATTTGGATTACGTTTTGTGCCGATGTTAGGCACTGTTTTATGCTGATTTCATTATGATAACTCATTTTAAAAATACAAAGGAAATCTCACTAAAGTATGAAAACAGTTTCTTCATTTACATGTATTATGTTCTCATGCATTCATACCTCATTCTTATGTTATATTGCTACCTGAGGCACTGACACAGGCACAGGAGATTACACTCGGGTTAGATATTTACCCTAGCCTTGTTATAGGCTGCATGTTTTATATTGAGGATTTTGTACTGATCGTTTTGACCTAGGATTATGTCTTGCGTTCGGTTTCTGCTTGTAGTTATTCTCTATTCATGAGTTGGCAACTCACCCCCGCTGTGCCACAGTTCTTGCAGGTTTTGCCGTACAGGTTCCTTTGCGGCATTTCTGGCACATTGCTTCCTTGCGGGTGAATTGCATTTGGTAGGTGGTTCCTTTTGCATCAAAACCACCATTGTACTTATATTATTCTTTGTATCTAGAATTTCCATCAACCAAATTTGTTTATTGTTTCAGACTCAGACTTTAGTGATGTTTTATTTGGCCTTAGAGTCGCGCTTAGTAGTATTGCGGTTTTCATGCTTACTGTGTTTCTTTTGGATCGATCCTCGCCTTTCGGCGTTGTATATTATATTGCATGTGTGGTTGTGACCGTCAATTGACGAAGAGCTAGCTCCCGCTTGGGGATGCCTTTTATCATTGTATATATGTTATAATTGTTGTATCCCGTTCGGGGCCAGTATTTACAAAAGAAACTCTGCCGAAATTTTTAGAAAAGACTTTACCTTTTAAAAATGCACCTTCGGCTTAGTTATTTAAAAACCTCGACTTCAAACATATTTTCCTTCACTTCTTTAAACCAGTTTTCTTCACTTACTCTTAAAATGGTTTTAGATTTCTGGGCTTTGGCTTACTTGGATCAGATGGAGTCCTATAGATTTCATATGGTTTGAGGGCCAGTCACGTGCTCTTTCGGGTCGTGACACCTAGTCCTGGGTAGACCCACAACGAAATCCATCGAAATCTGTTCCCATTTCCACTCCGGAATGGGTAACGGCTGTAGCTCTCCCGCTGGCCTCTGGTGCTCGGCCTTGACTTGCTGACAAGTCAGGAATCTCGACACGAAATCTGCGATGTCCCTCTTCATTTCGTCCCACCAGTAAACATCTCTCATGTCATGGTATATCTTGGTGGAACCCGGATGAACACTGTACACCGATTGATGTGCCTCCTCAAGAATCTCACGCCGCATTCCCTCCGCATCTGGTACGCACAGTTTAGTCCCAAATCGCAGTATCCCCTGATCATCGATCACGAACTCCGAAAATCTGCCCTGTCCAATCTGTGCCATGATCCCTGAACATCGGTCATCACTGTGCTGTGCCTCATGTATACGGTCAAGCAACTGTGGGCGTGCACGAACATGCGCAAGCTGTCCCCCTATTGGTGTGAACTCGAACTGCACTCGGCTGTCGCATAATATCTGCCAATCTGCCGACGACTGCCTCTACACTGCGCTCAAACAAGATAGACTGCCCCCGGGCCTCCTGCTCAAAGCATCCGCCACTACATTTACCTTGCCCGGGTGATACAAGATCTCGCAATCGTAGTCCTTCACTAGTTCCATCCAACGGCGCTGTCGGAGATTCAGGTCTCGCTGCTGAAATATATACTTTAAACTCTTATGATCAGTGAATATCTGGCACGACTCGCCGTATAGGTAATGTCGCCAGATCTTAAGTGCAAAGACCACCGCAGCCATCTCCAAATCGTGTGTGGGGTAGTTCTGTTCATGTCTCTTCAACTGCTGTGAAGCATACGCGATCACCCTGTCATGCTGCATCAATACACACCCTAGCCCTACTCGTGAAGCGTCACAATAGACCACAAATCTGCCTGATCATGAAGGCAATGATAACACTGGCGCCGTAGTCAAACAAGTCCATAGCTGCTGAAAGCTATGCTCACACTCCTCCGTCCAATCGAAAGGAACTCCCTTCCGGGTCAACCCGGTCAAAGGTGTAGCAATACGGGAGAAGTCCTGCACAAATCTCCTGTAATAACCGGCCAATCCTAGAAAGCTGCGGATCTCCGTAACTGATGCGGGTCTGGGCCAACTCTGGACGGCCTCGATCTTCTTCGGGTCCACACATATACCGTCTCGTGTAATCACGTGACCCAAGAAGTCTACGCTGTCAAGCCAGAATAAGCACTTGGAGAATTTTGCGAAAAGCTGGTGCTCCCTCAAGGTCTGTAGTGTGATTCGCATGTGCTGCTCGTGCTTCTCTCGGCTCTGGGAATACACCAATATATCGTCAATAAATACGATGATGAACAAATCAAGATACGGCCGGAAAATACGGTTCATCAAGTCTATGAATGCTGCTGGTGCGTTGGTGAGTCCGAACGACATCATCAAAAACTCATAATGGCCATAGCGCGTGCGGAAAGCTATCCTCGGTATGTCCTCCTGTCGAACCCGCAGCTGATGGTATCCTGACCGCAAGTCGATCCTCGAAAAATATCCTGTCCCCTGAAGCTGGTCGAACAAGTCGTCGATGCGTGGCAAAGGATATCTGTTCCGCACGGTAACCCTGTTCAGCTGGCGGTAGTCGATACACAAATGCAAACTGCCGTCCTTTTTCTTGACAAACTGGATCGGAGCACCCCAAGGAGAAACACTGGGTCGAATAAGTCCCTTATCCAGCAAATCTTGCAGCTGATCCTTCAACTCTCTAAGCTCCGTCGGGGCCATACGATAAGGCGGTATAGAAATAGGCCCCGTGCTGGGAATCAAATCAATACAGAAGGCAATGTCGCGCTCAGGCGGTAGCCCAGGAAGCTCGTCAGGGAAAACATCAGGGAACTCACAAATAATCGGAACCTGGTCCAATGGAACATATGTAGCTCTAGTATCACAAACATAGGCTAGAAATCCCCGACATCCCTTCCTCAACAGCTGTCCAGCGCGAAGAGAAGAAATAAATATGTGAGGGGCGACACCACGGTCCCCCTGCACAACAAAAGCCGACTTGCCGGGAAAACAAAATCTAACTGTCTTCTCACGGCAGTCCACAGACGCATAGCACGTGGCTAATCATTCTATGCCAAAAAGAATGTCGAAGTCCAACATCTCAAGAAGGATCAAGTCGATAGGCAACTCTTTCTCGCCAATACGGACAACACAGGATCAGAACACGTGCCTAGCAACAAACGACTCTCCCACAGGGGTTGTCACAACAAGCGACTGATCAAGCAAACCGGACTCTCTACCCAAACTCTGCACGAAGTGTGTGGAAACGTATGAGTGCGTGGATCTGGGATCGAACAACACGTGTACGTCAACAGAACATACTGATAGGGTACCTAAGACCACAACATTGGACGCCTACGCGTCCTGATGCGTCAACGCGAAAACACGCGCCTGTCCTCCACCTGCGACTGGCGGTCCCCCACTAGCAACTGGCTGCACTCTGCCGGTAGTTGGCTGTCCTCTGCCTCGGCCACCTCGTCCTCTAAGAACAAACCCTCCGCGACCACGGCCTCTCTGTGCATGAGTCTGACGCCGCGCAACAGTAGGTACAATAGGCAACGCGCTCTGGGGTGGAGAAGGTGGAAGTGTGACATGTGGTATGGCAGTCTCGCCCTCACGTGGCTCCGGGCAATCTCGAACATGATGGTAAGTACTCCCGCATCGGAAACATCTAGATGGTGTCGGCTGACCCTCCTGGGGATAAGTGCTGAACAACCGGCCTCGCCCCGAGTCTCTGCTACCTGCAAGGTGTCTGTCGCGGCGCCTAAATGGCCATCTCTGTGCCGGTGTATTGGTACGAACTCTCTTCGGCCTTAGAACTACCAAAGTCTCTGCGAGGCGCACCTCGACTAATAAGGCTGCGTCTACAGCTGCTGCATAAGTCTCGCAATGCTGCGCGCTAATCGCAAGGAATAGTGGTGTAGGCAAGCCTCGGACAAATCTCTTGACTCGCATCTCCTCAGTAGCCACTAGGTATGGAGCGTAAACTGATAGCTCGGTAAATAGTACATCGTACTCTGCCACTGTCATCTCTGGCGTCTGGCGCAAGGACTCGAATCTGCGCGCTCGGGCATCCCTGACACTCTGGGGAAGGAATCGGGCTAGGAATACCGTCACAAACTCGGTCCAGGTCATAGGAGGAAGACCTGCTGCCCTACCCTTCTCGACCGATTCACACCATTTCTGCGCAAGACCTTCCAGGCGAAAGCTCGCGAACTCTACCCATCTCGCATCTGAGCATCTGAGCGAACGGCATATCCGGGCCATCCTATCAATGAAAGACTGTGGGTCCTCGGCTGCATCGGTGCCTGTGAAGACCGGAGGCTTCAGCCTCATGAATTCTGAAAGCGATACTGTAATTGTTAGTTATATGTATGCCCTAGAGGCCATTACTGTACATAGGATGTAAATTGTAGTGGATGCTTGGACATATATAGGGAGGACTTTCTTGCTCGACATGATAGTAAGCTATCTGGTTGAACTTTACCTTAACGTGTACACTGATTGTCTCTCTGTTACATGTTGGTAAAGCCCTTAGGATGTGTACTTGACTACCTGGACTATGATGCGGATCATACTAGTGGGGACATGGTAGTCCATAAGTACATCCTTGAAAGTCCCTAGTCGTGGGTGTATCGAGATGGGGCATCGATATACCAGAGTAGACTAGCGTATACCTTCTCGACCCATACAGATGGGCGATGGATGATCCCATATCCATTGGTGTTTGACATCGGAGATGATATACGGGTGCTCAGTAAAGACTGGGTACACTGGACGGACTCGCCGAGAACTCCCAGATGGTATTATACCTCACGTCAGATGGCAGTTCTCAGGTGACACTGGTACAGAGTAGTCTGTTGACCCGAGAACGTCATAGAGTCTTGTGTGGTTCCCACTGTGCTTTGATTTCCATCTTACCACGTCCAAGAGGGCGTGCAAAACGGTGGTTTTTGGGTACAGTCCCGAGTCACATGGAGGCAATGAGCGATAGGAGGGGATTCGTCTCTCCCGGTATAGGGAGTTGATGTTGCACTGTGTTCTGTTGGCTATAACAGGAAGTCCCTGGCCAGGGCTGATCAGAGAATTGCTGGTAAGTGTTACCAGTAGTTTCTCGACCCGTTATGAGCCTCATATCGACACGACTTATCGAGCTATTGGGGTCTGACGTTTACCACCCCTAGGCAAGATATGCGACATATCAGACGATCAGACCGGACTGTACGGTAGTGTTACTGGTTGGATTCACTGGAGTGTGAGCGGGCTTGCTCGTCGATCTTCTGATCGCTCAATACCCGGGTGGCCGTTACGTTTAGCAGACCGCTTGCAGCTTGTGGGTGTTTGATATGATCATCATCTGCTGCCGGCGTATTGACGAGTCTTTAGAGTCCTACACAGAGGTTTCCTGGCTCAAGCGAAACGAAATAGGAGCGCATATGAGATATGTGCAGGACCGAGAATAATACCAGTATGTGATACCGTATTTCATTCTCGCGATCAATGTGTCGAATGGTTGTATGCGATATAACCTAGTTATCGATTCAAGCGTTGATTCGATAAGCCGATACATTGTATACTAGTCGGTTGTGTGCGACATGACCGGATCATTGAATCAAGTGTTGATTTAATGATTTATTGCATATTTATATATTTGATATATTACTTTGCATTAACTAGTATCGGTTCACTTTAAATGGATTTTCTCACTCGGATGTGCGCATTGCATATGCGATATGATTTTGTGCACTTGCTTGTATCATGTTTGATGATACATGCCTTTTGGTTAAGTGTAAAGAATTAAACCTTGGTTAATGAAATGGTTAGGGTTTACTATTTCCTTATTCATTTATTTATTCTTTTGGAAATAGAAAAGCAAATGAGAAAATGGTGGCTTGTTTTGTTTTGTTCATGAAGCTTCATGAAGACTTTGACCAAGTGACCATTTTGTCTCATGCTTAACCCTAACCATCCAACTAACCATGATTTATTCTCTACACTTGACCATGGTTTGGTCATGATAAGTATTCTTTTAATTTTCTTTTTGGAATTAACTTATCATAACTTTATCTTCTTCTTCTTCTTCATCTTCAAAGAAGAAAGCTTTCTTCATCAATGGTGGATTGATGAAACAAGTGAGAAATCCAATTCTGAAGTCTACCCACTTCCTATTTCTTCATCCTCTACCTCTTGCCAAGTAGTAGAGTGTGTTTCCTTCACAAGTTTTCATGACTTGGTGAAGTGAGAGCTTGATCTAGTGATTCCTCGACGTGGATCATCTTCGGCACGTCGTCGATGACCTAGCCCGCTTCTTCTCCGATGAAGCCGACGCTTGAGCCCGGGTTTTCGATTTGGACAGTGGAGAGGACCTCATTACGGAGCCGTGGAGGTGGAGGACCGGATCTACAAAGGTTGTATTTCCGTATCTTATAGTTAAGTTGTTAACTAGTTAGCTTTTCGCCTAGATTTCTAGCAACGATCCGTAGTCTAGGGTTTCTCGGCACCCTATTTTTGTAAAATGGCATGGTTGATGCCTTGTGAGACCTCTACTGTGTTCCTAGGAACCCTACAGTAATCACCTCCGTGGCTGCAGGGGCAACTTCCTGTACTGTAGGTACCATCACAGTCCCTGTGACGGGTGGAGCTACCTCTGGTCGCTACGCTCGAAGCATCTCAACTAGCGATCCTATCATCTGGCGCATCTCCTGCATACTGGATCCCATCATCTGGCGCATCTCCTGCATACCGGATCCCATCATCTGGTCTGTCGAAGGAGGAGCAGTCAGCTCTGGTAGTACAGGGGCACTACCCGGATCAGTCCTCATCTCGGACGAGTCAACTTAAATCTCGGCCCTCGCGGCCGCTCTATGCGCCCTCGTAGTCTTTGGCGGAATAATGGCTGAAAAGAAAATAGGATTCGATAAGGATACGGAAATCGAATCGCAAGAATGCATATAATCATGAAGGAATTTCAATCAGTAAGTCCTAAGGTCGCTTAAGCGGAGTACCGTGTCGTGAGTATTCCGTGGAACATACGCACGCTACGCCACTCTGCTTCAGCTACCTACTCCATCATACCAGGGTCATCCTACACTCCGAAGGTAAAACCTACGCTCTGATACCAACTTTGTCATGACCCAAAGTTCGGCCCGTGACCGGCACTTAACCACGAGACGTCTACAGGCGTAACGCGACTAAGTAAGCCAAAACCCAGAAATCAAAACCATTAAAAGTATAGAGTGTTTAAAACATTTATTAGAATATTTGTTAAAACATTTAGAAAACTTTAAGTTGTTTAGTAGAATTCTTTAAAGTTCAAGTTATCATTTAAAAATTTTGGCAGCATTTCCTTTGTAAAACTAGCCCCGAAATCGGGTACAGGGCAATAAATGGGTAAAATGATACACAATAAGAAATAAGCATCCCAAACGGGAGCAATCACGCCCAACGGCGGAAACAACACCACAATGATAATATACGACACCGTAGCGAAGAAAGAGTGAAAATAAGTGAAGACAACATGAAATATAAAACTGCATAAATAAAGTCGGCTCACAACGAGCTCGACACCAGAGTACAATAATATACCTCGTCCTTAAAACTGGTCTCTAAGTCCATACATAAGTAGTAGATGGAGAATACTAGATACAATGATGTATACAACTTGGAAATAAACAGATACCGCACAAAAACCCACCTAACAGCAAAAAGGCTAGTATGCCAACCGCAGTGGTATCTGTGTCAAAAGATGTAAGAAAGCAGTCTGCCGCGACTACTCCGAGGGGCAACCTGCAACACTGTGGCACAACGGGGGTGAGTTGCCAACTCGTGAATAGTAGATAACATATAAAGGTAATCGTGAGTATGCACGTGCTGCGATACTCAACCTATGCCAACAGATAACATCTATATGATGAACTGGATGCTCAAATCATGCAACAAATGCGATCTAATAACATCTCTATGTGATGAGCAAGGTATGCAATAATCGTGCATAGCATGTGTACTCTAACAGGTACTACAGATACAGGATGAGATGTGCAATACTAAATACTGAGCATGGGAACAGGAAATATCTACACGGAATGTCAACGTGGAAAAACAGCCGATGTCCAACAATACACCCAAATCCCAGTAAAAATCAAGCGCCGTCATCCTCATCGGCCCTCAAATCCTGTAAATCTCATAGAATCGTGAGTGCCCAACATCGGCACTTAAAATTGTAGGGTTACTAGGCACTCTAACAAGGTTCTATAAGGCATCTACCATGCCCGATTTAAAATTTAGCCGTGCCGAACAACCCTAAAAAAGATCTTTAAACTAGAGATTAGGCGAAAACTAGCATGTTAAACACTTTAACACTAAGTGAAAGGGATTACAACCTTTGTAGTCCGGTCCTTCATTTCTAAAGCTCTGTGTTGACGTCCCTTCGCTGCGATCATCGAGATCCCAGACTCGAGTGATGGTTTCCTCGGAGAAATGCGCGGGCTAGGTCGTAGACTTCGAGGCCGAAGATGATCTACGTCGAGGAGACTCAAACTCAAGCTCCATCTTCACTAGGTCATGAACTTTGTGAAGAGAACACCCTAAACTAAATGGCAAGTAGTAGAGGATGATGAAATAGGAAGTGGGTTCACTTTGGATTTGGATTTCTCACTCTATTTCTTCACTTGAAAAAAATCTAGTAAGCTTTTCTTCTTGAAATGAAGAAGAAGAAGAAGAAAGAAAAAAAAAGAATAATGAATTATCTCAAAAGAATAATCAAGTGAAGTCTATCATAATGCAACCATGGGTGAGTTAACCTTTGTAGATACTAAACCATAGTTTGAGTTAATAGTTTGGTTAATAAAAATCTTATGCAAAACAAAATGAGTGGACTTTGTCAAAGATGCTTAAAAGCTTCATGAAGCTTCAAGCCAAGACAAAGAAAGCCACCATTTTGTTTTACCAAAATAAATAAAAACCCAAACCATTATCTAAAATATGGTGTAAGTCATACACCCCCAAGTTTGCATGTATCATCAATCATGATACAAACTAGTGCACGAATATATATCACATATACAACTTGTGCACATCAAGTGAGAAAATCAATCTTAAGTGAACCAATACTAGTTAATGTAAAGTAATATATCAAATATATAATTATACATTAAATCATTAAATCAACACTTGATTTAATGATCCGGTCATATCTCATATAACCGACTAATATCTAGTGTATCAATATATCGAATCAACACTTGATTCGGTAACCCGGCTATATCACATATAACCGACCGATATCACATATCGCGAGAATAGAATAAAGTATCACATACTGGTATTATTCTCGGTCCCGCACATATCTCATATGCGCTCCTATTTCGTTTCGGTTGAGCCAGGAAACCTCTGTGTAGGACTCTAAAGACTCGTCAATACGCCGGCAGTAGGTGGTGATCATATCAATCACCCACAAGCCGCAAGCGGTCTGCTAAACGTAACGGCCACCCGGGTATTGAGCGATCAGAAGATCAACGAGCAAGCCTGCTCACACTCCTGCGAATCCAATCAGTAACACTTACCGCACAGTCTGGTCTGTTCGTCTGGTATGTCGCATATCTCGCCTAGGGGTGGTAAACGACAGACCCCAGTAGCTTGATAAGTCATGCCGATGTAAGGTCCATAACAAGCGTGAAACTACTGATAACTCTTACCAGTAAATCACTGCAACCCTGGCCAGGGATTTCCAGTTATGGCCAGTCGAGCATAGCGCAAAATCAACCCCCAATACCGGGAGAGACGAATCCCCTCCTATCGCTCATTGCCTCCATGTGAATCGGGACTGTACCCAAAAACCACCTGTTTGCACGACTCAGTAGAGCCATGGTACGGCGGAAATCAAAGCACAGTGAGAGACACACAAGACTCTATGACGATCTCGGGTCAACAGACTAAGCTGTACCAGTGTCACCAGAGAACTGCCATCTGACGTGAGGTATAATACCATCTGGGAGTTCTCGGTGAGTCCATTCAGTGTACCCAGTCTCCACTGAGCACCCGCATACCGTCTCTGATGTCAAACACCAATGGATATGGGATCATCCATCGCCCATCACATGGGTCGAGAAGATATACGCTAGTCTACTCTGGAATATCGATGCCCCGTCTCGATATTCCCACGACTATGAACATTGAAGGATGTACTCTTGGACTACCCAGGCCCCACTAGCATGATCTGCATCATAGTCCTGGAAGTCGAGTACACATCCTAAGGGCTTTATCAACATGTAACAGAGAGACAATAAATGTACATGTTAAGATAAAGAGCAACCAGCTAGCGTACTATCATGTCGAGCAAGAAAGTCCTCCCTATATATGTCACATCATCCACTACAATATACATCTCATGTACAGTAATGGCCTCTACGGCATACATATAACTAACAATCTCCCACTTGCACTCAGGCCATCTGTAGCAGTGGTTGTAGTATCTTATACTCAACCATCCCTTAAAAGTCTCTCTCTGGGAAAAGGCCTTTGTGAGTGGATCCGCCGTGTTGCCCTCTGAGTCTCCTCTCCTAACCTCGATCTCCCTGGAGTTCAGTTATCTCCATGATCAGGTGATGTTGCCTTAGAATATGTCTGGGTCACTGATGGGACCGGGATTCCTCGGCCAAAGCCACACTTCCATTGTCACACAATGGTAGGAACCTGGTTCATCTCATGAACTAATATACACCCAAACTGCCTCTTTGGTAGTATCTTTGATAGCGATGTCACCAGCCTTTATCGTCTAGTTTGCCACGATATCTAGCTTGGAACTCTTCCAACACACCGCCCCTCCACTGAGGGTAAAGACAATGCCTGTGACTGACATTCAGTCTTCCTTACCACCCTAGAAACTATCCAGTGATTCTCCCCAGGATCGATTGATACCATCTCACTACACCTAGTGAGAATCCTAACATCCATTTAGATCTATCTCATAGATATAAAACCTAGGATTTAGGAGGCATCACTTTGATCCTATATGGAGAATCCATGTGATAAGAGGAGATTGACCGAGCGTAGCATAGGAAACTCCTTCCCTATCAAGAGTATGTCATCCACGTACAATACGAGGACCACCATACTCCCTAATACCTTTTTGTATATACAAGGTTCATCTACCATTTTGATGAAGTCAAACTCTTTGACTACCACATCAAAACAGACGTTCCAACTTCGCGATGCTTGCTTTAACCTTTAAAGCAACTTTCACACGTTTCCGCTGCTCCCACTGTTTACGAAGCCTTCTGGCTGTGTACTTATAGACGTTCTCTTCTAAATCAGTGTTTAGAAAAATAGTCATGACACCCAACCACCAGATGTCGTAGTCATGGTATGTAGAAATGTCAAGTAGGATCCGGATGGACTTAAGCACATGCACTGGAAAAAGGTTTCATCATTATCCACGCCTGGTCGATGACGAAAACCTTTAACAAGTCTAGCTTTGAAAGTCTCAACTTTTCCATCTACACCAAGTAATCTTCTCAAGATATACTTACTCCTGATTGGGATTTAACCCTTCAGATATAGCATCCAAAGTCCATACTTTGTTGGTGTACATGGATTCCATCGTAGATCGCTAAGCATCCAGCCATTCTTACAGAGTCCTCACTCTCGATGGCCTACTCGAAACTAGTTGGGTCATCAGCTCATGATGCAATCCTCGCTCCCACTGTCATTGAGAAACCGAAGTATCTCTCAGGCGGATGAGGAACCCTGCTAGATCGGCGGAGTGGCTGAGGTTCGTCGGGGACTATTGAACCCTTTGGTTCTACCAAATCATCAGTTGTAGTTTGTATAGCTGGAACTCCTTCCAGTTCTACAGAACTGACCTTGCCTCGAGCTTGTCCGGATTTTGCTTTTGACATAGGCCGGACAACCCCTAATCTTAACTTGCTTAAGAGATGGGCTCTTCCCTTACCATATCTCATTTGGAGTGGTAGGCAGTGATCTAATTTGAACCTAATTCAATAGGTATGCAGCTTCTTAAGTGCATAACCCCCCAAAAGGAAATAGGTAACTCAGTGATACTCATCATAGAGCACACCATATCTCATATGGTGCGATTGCTCCGCCCAGATACACCTACGTGATGTGGTGTATACGGAGGAGAAATGCTGAGAGAGAATCTCATTATCGTTTGGAATAGTCCAGGATCTCCATGCCTAAGTATTCTCCTCCCTGATCTCATCAAAGGACATAATACTTATACCTGTTTTGGTTCTCTACTTCTGACTTATATTCTTTGAATTTCTCAAAAGCTTCAGACATGTGTTTCAACAAGAACACGTGTCCGAATCTTGAGAGATCATCAGTGAATGTAAGGAAGTACAAAGAACCAGTCCTGGCATCTGCAGACAGGGGACCTACATCCATTACTATGTATCAGTCCCAAGATCATTAGTGAATGTAAGGAAGTACAAAGAACCGGTTTGTTTTTGATTGCTTTTGGAGTTTTTTCTTTGCATAGCGATATATATGATATATCCTGCACCTTATTCCATAAGGAAAGAGCCGAGATCCCTTCACCGGGAGTGACCTCTTTAGCAAAACTAATAAAAGTCTCAAAATCACTCCATTTCAAAATTCACTCGATTCTACAACGATATCAAGTTCATTACGCAATAGGTTTTCAGAAAAACCTGTCGTAGCGCTCCGTCATTTCAGATAAATCCCACTTAGTATTCGTGCTACGTTTGTTGACCTCCGTCAAGGCATAGTGTGCGGTAGCTAACTAGTATTTATCTGCTTATGCATGTGATGTAGATTGGATTAAGGTAGTCATACGACCTTGTTGACCTCCGTCAAGGGTCGTGCGGGTGGGTTTGATTCAATCAAGAAATGACGGGTTGAACTTGACTTGCACCATGTTGTTTGTTGACTTCCGTCAAGGTCATAGGATGCTTGGGGCAAAATATTATCGGGAATTTCAAGTGTTGAAATATGCAATGAGATTGCATACCTTCTATGAGATAGTTGGATCCCGATACCCACTGCGAGTAATTGTTACTCCTGGGAGAGTTTTACACAGGACAATTAGCCGATCAAGTAGGTGTCTAGAAAGGTGTCAACGGGGTTACGCCTCTGGGAAAACGAGGTTTACTTTAATTATGTCCGTGCGAAAGCACGGGGAACCTCCCTCAAAGTACCGACACTGGCCTGGCTGAAAGATTGGCGAAATTGTAGGGTGTAATTATTCCCGGCTAGTTTTTCCTTTTAGGGTTTGAAGGAAGATTTGATAAAAACAGTGGGAGCCATCCTGATTAGATAAAATAATAACCAATCTGATCTTGCAAGAGCATACGCTAAAGTGTTTTTCTTCTCTCTCTCTTCAGGTAGCGACCATATCACGCCTTAATCAAGATAATAATATGGATGTATTGACCGAACCCGCATGTTATACTGTGCTGGGGAACGTTGGTTCTGTTTTTTCTTATAAAATATATAAGACCGAACAGGATATAGTGGAATACCAGGATTCCCATGCCACCCGAATGAAGAAAGTAGATGTTGATGCATTTTCTTCGGGTGTGTTCGTTACAGAGAACTGTTTCTCCATTTGCTCTACGTCCTGGGTATTAGATACCGGGTCAGGATCCCATATATGTAATCAGTTACATGGGCTTAGGAAAGGTAGAGAACTTGGAGAAGGTGATAAAGACATAAGGGTTGGAAATGGTGCAATTGTTGCAGCTAAAACCGTCGGGGAATATCACCTTGTATTGCAAACTGGTAATACATTGATTCTGAACGAATGCTATTACATGCCGAACCTAATATGCAACATTATATCGGTTTCTTTGTTGAGTAAAGAAGGATATAATTTTGTATTACAGGATAATGTTATGAACATTTATCTAAACCAAAAGTTGGTTGGATCAGGCACGATGTGCAATGGCATTTATGTTCTAAATCAATCAACAGTTCTGAGCATAACAAACACACACAAGAGGAAGAGTTCAGAACTGAACGAATCCTTCTTGTGGCATTGTAGACTAGGTCACATCAATGTGACATGGCTAGCTAAGTTGCATAAGGATGGATATTTGAATCCTTTTGAATTTTCATCTTATGAAACTTGCCAGTCATGTCTCAAAGGTAAGATGACCAAAACTCCATTTACGGGACACGGAGAAAGAGTTACAGAACTCTTAGGACTGGTACACAGTGATGTATGCGGTCCCATGTCTACACATGCCAGGAATGGTCCTTCGTAGTTCATTACATTCATTGACGATCTCTCTAAATTCGGGTATGTGTTCCCGATGAAACACAAATCAGAAGCTTTTGAGAAATTTAGTGAATATAAACAAGAAGTCGAGAACCAAACCGGGAAAAGTATTAAAATCCTTCGATCTGATCGAGGAGGTGAATACTTGAGCACTGAATTCCTGGACTTCCTAAAAGAGAATGGGATTCTCTCTCAGCTAACTCCTCCATATACACCACAGCACAACGGTGTATCAGAACGGAGGAATCGCACCCTATTAGATATTGTGCGCTCTATGATGAGCATAGCTGAGTTACCTATTTCCTTCTGGGGTTATGCACTGGAGACATCAGCATACCTACTGAATAGGGTTCCTACCAAATCTGTGCCTACCACCCCATATGAGATATGGGAGGGGAAGAGACCATATCTTAATTTTATTAAGATATGGGGTTGCCCGGCCTATGTCAAAAGACAAAAATCGGACAAACTCGAGGCAAGGTCTGTTTTGTGTAAGTTTGTTGGATATCCCAAGCATTCGCGAGGGTGTATCTTCTACCACAGTGAGGAACAAAGGGTGTTTTTTGCTCAACACGCCACCTTTTTAGAAAAGGAATTTCTTGCAAAAGAGATTAGTGGCTCTGAGGTAGAACTGGAAGAGGTTCCAGCTGTACAAACCACAACAGAAGATTTGGTGGAACCAGAGGATTCGGTAGTTCCCGATGAACCCCAGCCACTCCGTAGATCTAGTAGGGTTCCTCACCCACCTGAGAGATACTACGGTTTTCTCATGGATGGTGGGAGCGAGGATTGCATCATGGAGGATGATGACCCAACTAGCTTCGAGCAGGCCATCACGAGTGGGGACTCAGTGAAATGGCTGGATGCAATGCGGTCCGAGATGGAATCCATGTACACCAACAAAGTATGGACTTTGGAAGATGCTCCTGAAGGGATAAAACCCATTGGGAGCAAGTGGATCTTCAAGAAAAAACTTGGTGTAGATGGGAAAGTGGAGACTTTCAAAGCTAGACTTGTTGCAAAGGGTTTTCGTCAAAGACCAGGTGTGGACTATGATGAAACCTTTTCTCCAGTGGCTATGCTTAAATCCATCCGGATCATGCTTGCCATCGCTGCATATCATGACTACGAAATCTGGCAAATGGATGTTAAGACCGCCTTTCTAAACGGTGATTTAGAAGAGAGCGTGTACATGACTCAGCCAGAGGGCTTCGTAGCTAGTGGGAGCAGCGGGAAGGTGTGCAAGCTGCTTAAATCCATTTATGGATTAAAGCAACTATCGCGGAGATGGACATCTGCTTTGACGTCGTTATCAAAGAGTTTGATTTCGTCAAAAACGTAGATGAACCTTGTATCTACAAGAAGGTGGCAGAGAGTAAGGTTGTCTTCCTCGTATTGTACGTGGACGACATACTCTTGATAGGAAATGACATTCCTATGCTGCAATCGGTCAAGCTCTTCTTATCACAAAGATTCTCAATGAAAGATCTAGGTGATGCCTCCTGCATACTGGGAATTATGATCTATAGAGATAGATCTAAAAGGATATTGGGATTGACCCAATCCAGGTACATTGACACCATACTAAAGAGGTTTAGTATGGAAGAATCCAAGCGTGGGAACTTACCCACGATCTCTGGACTCACTCTCTCCAAAGAGATGTCTCCCAAGACTGATTTGGAGAGAGCTCGCATGCAAGAGATACCCTATGCTTCGGCTATAGGCTCTATCATGTACGTGATGCTATGTACCAGACCCGATGTAGCACACTCACTAAGTGTAGTGAGTAGGTATCAAGCTGATCCTAGAGAGAGTCACTGGACAGCTGTGAAGAGCATTCTCAAGTATTTGCGAAGCACTAAAGAGATGCTCTTGGTGTATGGTAACGGAGAACTCCAAGTGGAGTCCTTTACCGATTCGAGCTTCCAGAGTGATAAGGACGACTCTAAGTCGCACTCGGGATTTGTCTTTACCCTTTACGGAGGGGCAGTTAGCTGGAAGAGTTCCAAGCAGGAAACCGTGGCAGACTCGACGATGGAGGCTGAATACATCGCTGCCAACGATGCTGCCAAAGAGGCTGTCTGGATCAAGAAGTTAATTACTAAACTTGGAGTGGTTCCATCCATTGAGCATCCAATACCTTTGTATTGTGATAACAATGGAGCGGTGGCTTTGGCCAAGGAACCCAGGTCCCATCAGCGATCCAGGCATATTCTGAAGCGGTATCACCTGATCCGGGAGATAGTTAATCGTCGGGAGATCGAGGTCAGGAGGGTTGATATGAAGAACAACACTGCGGATCCACTCACGAAGGCCATTCCCCAGATACAGTTTGAGAGACTTTTCGGGATGCTTGGTATGCGATACTACAGCAGCTGGCCCTAGTGCAAGTGGGAGATTGTTAGTTGTATGTATGCCCTAGAGGCCAGTATTGTACAGATGATGTATATTATATTGGATGCTTGGACATATATAGAGAGGACTTTCTTGCTCGATATGGTAGTATGCTATCTGGTTGCTCTTTATCTTAACATGTATACTTGTCTCTTGATTCTGTCTTATAGTTACATGTTGGAAAAGCCCTTAGGATGTGTACTTGACTACCTGGACTATGATGCAGATCATACTAGTGGGGACAAAGTTGTCCATAAGTACATCCTTTAATGTTCCTAGTCGTGGGTGTATCGAGACAGGGCATCGATATACCAGAGTAGACTAGCGTATACGCTTCTCGACCCATGAGATGGGCGATGGATGATCCCATATCCATTGGTGTTTGACATCAGAGATGGTATACGGGTGCTCAGTGGAGACTGGGTACACTGGACGAACTCGCCGAGAACTCCCAGATGGTATTATACCTCACGTCAGATGGCAGTTCTCTGGTGACACTTGTGCAGGTTAGTCTGTAGACCCGAGATCGTCATAGAGTCTTGTGTGATTCCCACTGTGCTTTGATTTCCACCTTACCGTGTCCAAGACGGCGTGCAAAATGATGGTTTTTGGGTACAGTCCCGAGTCACATGGAGGCAATGAGCGATAGGAGGGGTTTCGTCTCTCCCGGTATTGGGGGTTGATGTTGCGCTGTGCTCGATTGGCCATAACAGGGAAGTCCCTGGCCAGAGATGATTTAGAGATTTACTGGTAAGTGTTACCAGTAGTTTTGCGACCCGTTATGAGCCTCACATCGGCATGACTTTTCGGTTATTGGGGTCTGACGTTTACCACCCCTAGACTTGATATGCGACATATCAGACGAGGAGACCGGACTGTACGGGAAGTGTTACCGTTAGGCTTTTACAGGAGTTGCAGTGGGCTTGCTTGCTGATCTTCTGATCGCTCAATACCCGGGTAGTCGTTACGTCCAGCTAGTACCGCTGACGGCTTGTGGGTGCTTGATGTGATCATCACCTACTGCCGGCGTATTGACGAGTCTTTAGAGTCCTACACAGAGGTTTTACTGGCTCAGGTAAAATAAAATAGGAGCGCATATGTGATATGTGCGGGACCGAGAATAATGCGTGTATGTGATACCGTATTCTATTCTCGCGACTTTTTGTATCGGTCGGTTATATGTGAAATAGATGGGCTATCGAATCAAGTGTTGATTCGATAAGTCGATACATTGTATGTTAGTCGGTTATATGAGATATAACCGGATTATTAAGTCAAGTGTTGATTTAAAAATTTAGTGTATAATTGTATATTTGATATACTAATTTACATTAACTAACATTTATTCACTTAAGAATTTTTCTCACATGTGCACAACTTTAATATATATGTGATATATATTAAAATGTGTTTTCATTTTGTATCATGGTTGTTGATACATCATGCACGGGTGTGCAACAAATACACCATTCTATTTTTAAATGGTGGTTTATAATTATTTAAGGTAATTACAAATTCGTGGAGCTTTTGTCACAAGCATGAAGCTTGTGGATGCTTTGACAAAGTCCACTAACTTTGTTTTACCTTAGATTTTTATTAACCTAACCATTTTGGATTAGCCATGGTTATGTCTCTACATGAGTTAGTATATGATACTCACTCACCCATGGTTAGCTCTCTTGACTTGATCATTATCCTCATCTTTTCTTTTGTTCATCTTCTTCTTCTTCATTGAGCAAAAGAAAAGCTTGCTAGGGTTTTAAAAAGAGAGTGAAAGATTGTGAGAAATCAAATTCTAAAGAGAACCCACTTCCTATTTCTCCATCCTCTACTAGACTAGCACTTTAGTTTAGGGTGTTTGCTTAACTAATTCCCTAGGTTAGTGAAGTAGTAGCTTGAGTTGGTATTCCCTCGACGTAGATCATCTTCGGCCTCGAAGACTTCAAGTAAGGACGCTTCTTTCGCCTCGTGAAGCCATGCAAGAGTCCGGGAGAACCATGATCGCAGCGAAGGGACTACAACAAGGAGCTTTAGAAGTGAAGGACCGATCTACAAAGGTTGTATTTCGTATTCACTTAGTGATAAATGTTATTTACTTGCATGTGTTACCCTAATTATCCAGCAAAGATCTTGTTTAGGGTTATTCGGCATGGCTAACGGGCATGGTTGATGCCTTGTAGAACCTTGTTAGAGTGCCTAGTAACCCTACAGTGGTATCAGAGCCTAGCTAGAGCATTAGGCGACGTGTATACGAAGTTAAAACTCCGAACGAACCCCGAAACCTCAAAATCAACCCCTCCCTGGTCATTTTTTAAAACTGTGATTTTTTCTGAATTAAAATTACCTAAAAAATTCAGCAGGTAATTTTAAGCATTACTGTGCAAAATGAGCACCTAATCCGTACGGACCGCCGCGGAACCGCGGCCATACCTCTCTTGGGCCGCGGATCCGCGGCCGTGCTGTAGTAATGGGCTTTTGTTTTTGTACAGTAATATTTATTTCTGTTAGTGCTATTTTCTGGGTATTTTTTTTATCTGACTCAAGTGTTGAGTAATCTGGGGTTTATTTTGTATTCGTTGATTCGATCGGAAAAATTTAATTTCGTTATGTTTTCCGGATATTTAGAAACTGTTAAAATATTCAAACGGATATCATTAACTCATTTTTTCCCGGCACGAAAAACTTTCAAGTGTTGATTTTTTCTTGAGTTTAAATCTTTCGGAAAACAGGCAAGTAACGCGATGGACCCTCTAGAAGAACACAAACCTTAACTCGATTATGTGACCGTCTGAACCGCCTCTGAACCTTAGGGTTTGGGGAAGTACGGCGTGCCACATGTGAGGCGTTGGCTTGACCCTTCTACGGCTGGACCGTTGGTACTGTGACGTATTCTGGAATTTTTGAACTCCGCTCAAGTGTTGAGCTATTTAGGAAATCTTGGGTATTTGATTATTCGATCGGAAAGTTTAATACGGTCTATTTATCTGGAATATGATACAATATGTGGAATTCATATAGTTAGGCATGAAATGCGAAGTATGTGATATATCAGAATTACGATGTCTAAAGAGATTGTGGATTCCAAATGTTGTAGTTTTACACTTTCTTTTCTGCGACCGTAAGTGTAATATGTGATATCGCCGGTTTCTTTGCTATATGTCAACGATAATTGGGATGCGCATATTTACTTATGTTGATGACATGTGATGTTATGTGTTGCTAGATATGTTATATTGGATCGTCGCGTTTTTGAATAGCCGGGGGTTTTATTTGAGATGAGGGTTTTTTATTTTCATTCATGTAAAATTAAATGTATGTAATATTCTTTTATTGGGGCACTTCCGGGATGAGGTTGATGTCACCATTTGTATATTATTTACTTTTCCGCACTAGGATAGACCCAAGGAGGAGAGCACAAGTAACCGGGTTCTAGAGTCCAGTGGGAGACCAACTCAAGGAGTCGAGTCCGGGTCTCCTAACTCTAGAATTGGTAGGGTTGCTTTCCGCTCTCGTAGGGGTCTAGGGGTATGGGTTTGGCTATTCATCGCGACCGTGGAATCCGTGTTTTATAGAGGCTCAAAATAAAACACGGACGTCCTAGTATATCCAATATTTCATATGTTTCTTCTGCTGAGATATCTGTGATGTGATCATTTGATATGTTGTGATAGATACTGTATATAGTATATATGATATATTATATAGACGTTACTTATGTTTTACACCCGCGCTAGCCCTGCCCCGCTCTGCCGTTAGTTACCTAACCTAACGGTAAACGAGGGGACATCGAGGCGAATGCGGATGGCATAAGTGTACGTCGTATTTATCTGTGATGTTTAGGTGACTTAAATGATGGGACTTCGTTAATATGATTAATGAAAGAAAAGAAACCTAAAGAAGTTGTAGAATCAAATTTTCAAAAAAAAAAGGGTAGCTACAGTTTTTGCTTTGCATAGCGATATATATGACATATCCTGCACCTTATTCGATGAGGAAAGAGCCGAGATCCCTTCACCGGGAGTGACCTCTTTAGCAAAACTGGCAGATGCTACAACACTCGATTTGTTTTTGATTGCTTTTGGAGTTTTTGCTTTGCATAGCGATATATATGATATATCCCGTACCTTATTCCATAAGGAAAGAGCCGAGATCCCTTCACCGGGAGTGACCTCTTTAGCAAAACTAATAAAAGTCTCAAAATCACTCCATTTCAAAATTCACTCGATTCTACAACGATATCAAGTTCATTACGCAATAGGTTTTCAGAAAAACCTGTCGTAGCCCTCCGTCATTTCAGATAAATCCCACTTAGTATTCGTGCTACGTTTGTTGACCTCCGTCAAGGCGTAGTGTGCGGTAGCTAACTAGTATTTATCTGCTTATGCATGTGATGCAGATTGGATTAGGGTAGTCATACGACCTTGTTGACCTCCGTCAAGGGTCGTGCGGGTGGGTTTGATTCAATCAAGAAATGACGGGTTGAACTTGACTTGCACCCTATGGTTTGTTGACCTCCGTCAAGGTTATTGGATGCTTGGGGCAAAATATTATCGCGAATTTCAAGTGTTGAAATTTGCAATGAGATTGCATACCTTCTATGAGATAGTTAGATCCCGATACCCACTGCGAGTAATTGTTACTCCTGGGAGAGTTTTACACAGGAAAATTAGCCGATCAAGTAGGTGTCTAGAAAGGTGTCAACGGGGTTACGCCTCTAGGAAAACGAGATTTACTTTAATTAGGTCCGTGCGAAAGCACGGGGAACCTCCCTCAAAGTACCGACACTGGCCTGGCTGAAAGATTGGCGAAATTGTAGGGTGTAATTAATCCCGGCTAGTTTTTCCTTTTAGGGTTTGAAGGAAGATTTGATAAAAACAGTGGGAGCCATCCTGATTAGATAAAATAATAACCAATCTGATCTTGCAAGAGCATTCGCTAAAGGGTTTTTCTTCTCTCTCTCTCCAGGTAGCGACCATATCATGCCTTAATCAAGATAATAATATGGATGTATTGACCGAACCCGCATGTTATATTGTGCTGGGGAACGTTGGTTCCGTTTTTTCTTATAAAAGTGATAAGACTGAACAGGATATAGGGGAATACCAGGATTCCCATGCCATCCGAATGAAGAAATTAGATACTAATGCATTTTCTTCGGGTGTATTCGTTACAGAGAACTGTTTCTCCATTTGCTCTACGTCCTGGGTATTAGATACCGGGTCAGGATCCCATATACGCACAGTCCGGTCTGTTTGTCTAGTATGTCGCATATCTCGCCTAGGGGTGGTAAACGTCAGACCCCAGTAGCTTGATAAGTCATGCCGATGTATGGTCCATAACAAGCGTGAAACTACTGATAACTCTTACCAGTAAATCACTGCAACCCTGGCCAGGGATTTCTAGTTATGACCAGTCAAGCATAGCTCAACATCAACCCCCAATACCGGGAGAGACGAATCCTCTCCAATCGCTCATTGCCTCCATGTGAATCGGGACTGTACCCAAAAACCACCTGTTTGCACGACTCAGTAGAGCCGTGGTACGGTGGAAATCAAAGCACAGTGGGAGACTCATAAGACTCTATGACGATCTCGGGTCAACAGATTAAGCTGTACCAGTGTCACCAGAGAACTGCCATCTGACGTGATGTATAATACCATCTGGGAGTTCTCTGCGAGTCCGTTCAGTGTACCCAGTCTCCACTGAGCACCCGCATACCGTCTCTGATGTCAAACACCAATGGATATGGGATCATCCATCGCCCATTACACGGGTCGAGAAGATATATGCTAGTCTACTCTGGAATATCGATGCCCCGTCTCGATATTCCCACGACTAGGAACATTGAAGGATGTACTCTTGGACTACCCAGGCCCCACTAGTATGATCTGCATCATAGTCCTGGAAGTCGAGTACACATCCTAAGGGCTTTATCAACATGTAACAGAGAGACAATAAGTGTACATGTTAAGATATAGAGCAACCAAATAGCGTACTATCATGTCGAGAAAGAAAGTCCTCCCTATATATGTCCCAGCATCCACTACAATATACAACTCATGTACAGTAATGGCCTCTAGGGCATACATATAACTAACAAAAATATAAAGAAATACCCGTGTCCAGCATCGACACGCAGATCCTCATATATCGGGCTCCGTCAGTCCGGATCGGCCCACGGGCTCCGTTTGCGGTATCGGCCCTCGGCCCCGGCAGTACGGGTCATCCCATATCCATCTATCGACTCTGGTCAGTATCCTCCGGATAACCGCCAGGCCCAACCAATCACCGATAGGTAGTAGTCCCACTGCCGGGCTTACCGTCTACTGCACAGCAATCCGTTCTCGCCCCGGGGTACCATACCGGGTCCACCATGTACCCGCAATCGACCTCGTCCAGCTCCTCGACTCGGGTTCACATATCACACGCCTCAGAACCGAGAAAACGCATGGTGGACGCACTGAAATATCATATCAAGGGAAACCGGGTTTTTTAAAACAGTGCGTATTTTCTTAAAATAATACCCCGGTTCCCAAATCCCGAAATCACATAAATCCAAACTCAATGCACAAATCCATGCAATGTGTCGTATGACACTAAGAGTAAAAAGGGAACACCACTCTTTTAAAAGAATCCAGTTTTGAAAATATCTCATGCGGTCCCTATTTTCATGAAATCAAATCAATATCATCCATGTATGTGAAATATGTATGTATGTAGGTATGGATGTGCAAATGGATATATACACGAATATGAGTGTACACTAGTATGAATATACAGTGTGCATGTGCGCAGGTATGAAGATATCAATATATGTGTGCACTGGTATGAATATACAGTGTGCATGTGCGCAGGTATGAAGATATCAATATATGTGTGCACTGGTATGAATATACAGTGTGCATGTGCGCTGGTATGAAGATAGCAATATATGTGTGCACTGGTATGAATATACAGTGTGCATGTGCGCAGGTATGAAGATATCAACATATGTGTCAATATGCGACAAGTCATGACAATCAGCAATGATGCGGCACTCAAATCGATATGTATAATGCGTAGCAATCCTATAGTACAAGTGTCATGGCAATCACTAACGGTGTGAGTGTAACATACAAATGGTGCCCGTGCAGCTTTAACCATTAGTGACAGTGCAGTGTTCTATATCTACCATTACTATTTGCAATAAGGGAGGTATGCTACGCTAATGCACATGAACATCTACGACTAAATATCCTATCACACCCTGACGCTTAACGCCATACGGGCGATTTCCCCGTAGATGTTAAATCTACTCACCTGGTCGCGTGCTACACGTAGCCAACCACTTGCTTCCCTTTCTTTGCGGCGTCCGACTTACCTGCTTGCGAACCTGGAATTTACACAAAGAATCCATATATAAGAAAATATCTCGCAAAATGTGATATCGAAACAAAACGAGAAACTCGCGTCGCGAATTAAACGCGCGTGTGTACGATATGCTGAAACGTGTGTATACGCGTCTAAAACTAACCCGACACGTCGCGACACGCTGGATCACAGAACCCACTCACGTATCGCACGTATCGCGCAAACTAAACGTACTTGAAAAACGATATATTGTCCCAGATTCTACCTAGGTGAGAAACTTACAAAATTGCATATGCCAAAACACTGGAATATGCAGCAGACTCCTATAGCCAAAACCCTAACACCTAGCTCCCAAGTCTGGCCGCAATTTGCGGCCAGAAGGAATATTCCGGCGGCCTGGAAGTTGAATGGGGGTCTCGTACTCTGGTGGTGGGGTCAGGGTCTCCCAAGTAGGCTACAGTCAACTCAGATTTTATCTGAAGTACCTGGTTCTATAGTAGATCACAGAAAGCCAAGATTTTGCTTAAAAAGTTAAATTTTGCACAAATTGAAAACTTAGGGTATTTTAGTGCAATCTGTGGTTTACCTAGGTTTTAGTGGCCCTAATACTATTTAATTAAGTTAGTCTAACCAATACTAACCTCATTTAACCAAGGTTCACACTAATCACCATATTTAGCACTAAAACGCCTAATTAACACTAATCGAAGCTATAAACACACAAACTAAGCAAACTAGGAAGTGGGTTCAAGAAGTATACCCCACTCTCGACCCTAGGAAGCGGGAGGAAGAAGAAGAAGAAGAAGAAGACTTGGTGCTGCTGGAGCAAACTCATTTCCTATCAAGTGTATGTTATCCACGTACAATACGAGGATCATCACCATACTCCCTAATACCTTTTTGTATATACAAGGTTCATCTATCATTTTGATGAAGTCAAACTTTTTGACCACCACATCAACAGATGTTCCAACTCCGCGATGCCTGCTTTAACTCATAAAGCAACTTGCACACGTTTTCGCTGCTCCCACTGTCTACGAAGCCCTCTGGCTGTGTACTTACAGACGCTTTCTTCTAAATTGCTATTTAGAAAAGCAGTCATGACACCCAACCACCAGATATCATAGTCATGGTATGTAGCAATGGCAAGTAGGATCCGGATGGATTTAAGCATAGCTTTCGGAGAAAAGGTTTCATCATAAACCACACCTGGTCGATGACGAGAACCTTTTACAACTAGTCTAGCTTTGAAAGTCTTAACTTTTTCATGTACACCAAGTAATCTTCTCAAGATTTACTTGCTTCTGATGGGATTTAACCCTTCAGATAAAGCAACCAAAGTGCATACTTTGTTGGTGTATATGGATTCCATCTCAGATCGCTTATCATCCAGCTATTCTTACAGAGCCTATACTCCTGATGGCCTGCTCGAAACTAGTTGGGTCATCATCTCATGATGCAATCCTCGCTCCCACTGTCATAGAAAAAACCGCAGTATCTCTCAGGTGGATGAGGAACCCTACTAGATCGTCGGAGAGGCTGAGGTTCGTCGGGAACTTTTGAATCTTTCGGTTCTACCAAATCGTCAGCTGTAGTTTGTATAGCTGGAACTCCTTCCAGGTCTACCTCATGACCACTAATTTATTCACAAGAAATCCCTTTTCTAAAAAGGTGCCATGCTTGAGAAACAAAACACCTTTTGTTTCTCGGTGCGGTAGAAGATATTCCCTTGCGAATGCTTGGGATATCCAACAAACTTCCACAGAACTGACCATGCCTCGAGCTTGTCCGGATTTTTCTTTTGACATAGGCCGGACAATCCTAAATCTTAACATCCTTAAGAGATGGGCTCTTCCCATACCATATCACATATGGAGTGGTAGGCATCTGATTTGGTTGGAACCCTATTCAATAGGTATACAGCTTCTCAAGTGCATAACTCACAAAAGGAAATAGGCTACTCAGTAGTACTCATCATAGAGCACACCATATTACATAGGATGCAATTTGCTCCGCCCCGATACACCGACGTTCTGTGGTGTATATGGAGGAGTAATGCTGAGAGAGAATCTCATTCTCCTTTAGAATAGTCGAGGAATTCTGTGCTCAAGTATTCTCCTCCCTGATCTCATCATAGGACATAATACTTATACCCGTTATGGTTCTCTACTTCTAACTTATATTCTTTGAATTTCTCAAAAGATTCAGACTTATGTTTCAAGAGGAACATATGTCCGAATCTTGAGAGATGATCAGTGAATGTAATGAAGTACAAATAACCAGTCCTGGTATGTGTAGACAGGGGACTTTCATATATCAACATGTATCAATCCCAAGAGTTTAGTAACTCTTTCTCCGTTTCCAATAAACGGAGCTATGGTCATCTTATCTTTGTGACATGACAGGCAAGTTTCACATGATGTAAATTCAAACTGATTTAAATATGCATCTTTATGTAACTTAGCTAGTCGGGTCGCATTGATATGACCTAGTCTACAATCCCTCAAGAAGGATTCGTTCATTTCTGAACTCTTCCTCTTGTATGTGTTCTGTACGTTAAGAACCGTGGTTTGATTTAGAACGTATATGCTTTTAGATAACGTGCCTGAACCGATCAACTCTTGATATAGGAAATGTTCAAAACATTATCCAACAATACAAAATTATATCCTTCTTTACTAAATAAAGAGACTGATATGATATTGTATATCAGGTTTGGTATCTAATAACATTCGTTTAGAATCAATGTATTTGCTAATACAGGATGATTACTGCCAACATACTTGGCTGCAACACTTGCACCGTTACCAACTCTTGAAATTTATCATCCGTTCTCAGTTCTCTACCTATATGCAGCCCATGTAACAGATTACATATCTGGGATCCTGATCCGGTATCTCATACCCAGGACGTAAAGGGTACTGAGAAACAGTTCTCTGTAATGAACATACCCGAAGAAAATGCATCATCATGCACTTTCTTCGTTTGGGCGGCACGGGAATCCTGGTAATCCCCTATTTCCAGCTCGGTCTTATAACAAATATAAGTTGGAGCGGGACCAACGTTCCACTAGCTCAGTATAACAAGCGGGTTCGGTCAATACATCCGTATAATTATCTTGATTAAAGCGTAACATGGTCGCAACCTGAAGAGAGAGAGAAGGACTAACGTTCCACTAGCTCAGTATAACAAGCGGGTTCGGTCAATACATCCGTATAATTATCTTGATTAAGGCGTAACATGGTCGCTACCTGAAGAGAGAGAGAAGAAAACACTCAGCGTAAGCTCTTGCAAGATTGGATTGGTTATTAATATATCTAATCAGGATGGCACCCACTGTTTTAGTCAAATCTTCTTTCAAACCCTAAAAGGAAATACTAGCCGGGATTAATTACACCCTACAAGTTCGCCAATCTTTCAGCCAGGCCAGTGTCGGTACTTTGAGGGAGGTTCCCCGTGCTTTCGCACGGACCTAATTAAAATAAACCTCGTTTTCCCAGGGGTGTAACCCCGTTAACACCTTTCTAGACACCTACTTGATCGGCTAATTGTAATGTGTAAAACTCTCCCAGGAGTAAATCTTTCTCGCAGTGGGTATCGGGATCCAACTATCTCATAGAAGGTATGCAATCTCATTGCAAATTTAAACACTTGAAATTCCCGATAATATTTTGCCCCTAGCGACTTATGACCTTAACTCAGTCAACAAATCATAAGCGCTAGCCATGTTCAACCCGTCATTTCTTGATTGAAATAAACCCAACCGTATGATCCTTAACTAAGTCAACAAAATCGTACGACTACCCTAATCCAATCGCATCTTATGCTTTAGCAGATAGGCACTAATTAGCTACCGCACACTACACCTTAACTTAGTCAACAAACGTAGCACGAATACTAAGTAGTACTTATCTGAAATGACGGAGGGCTACGACGGGTTTTTCAGAAAACTTTTTGTCGTAAAGAACTTGATATCGTCGTAGAATCGAGTATTTTGAAAAGGAGTGTTTTTGAAGCTTTTACTAGTTTTTGCTAAAGAGGTCACTCCCGGGGAAGGGATTCTCGGCTCTTTCCTTATCGAATAAGGTGCATGATATTTCACAAATAACACTATGCAAAGCCAAAAACTATAAAAGTAATCAAAAGAAAAACCGAGTTTGTAGCATCTGCTAGTTTCACTAAAGAGGTCACTCCCGGTGAAGGGATCTCGGCTCTTTCCTTATCGAATAAGGTGCTGGATATTCTATAAGGAATACCGCTATGCAAAGCAAGAACTAGAGCTACCAGTTTTCGAGACAAGTTTCTACAACATCTTTAGGTTTCTTTTATTTCATTAATCTTATTAATGAAGTCCCATTTATTATGCTTCATAAGCATCACATATGAAACGAAATCAACAATATATAATATATATCACATATATATAATATAAGCATTTGTCTCAGGCAGTAATATGATCTCATCACAGAACATTGCAGCAGAAGAACTTATATGAAATATTGGATATACTCGGATTTCCGTGTTTTATATTAAGCCTATATAAAAGACGGATTCCACGGTTGTGATGAATAGCCAATCCCACACCCCTAGACCCCTATGAGAGCGGTAAGTAACCCTGTCAATTCTTGAGTTAGGGGACCCGGTCTCGACTCCTCGAGATGGTCTCCCTCTGGACCCTAGAACCCAGTTACTTATGCTCCCTGCCTTAGTTCTATCCTAATGCGGAAAAGTAAATAATATACAATGGTGACATCATCCTCAACCCGGAAGTGCCCAAATAAAAGAATATTACATACAATGAATTTTAAATGAATGAAAATGAAAAACTCTCATCTCACATAAAACCCCCGGCTATTCAAACACGACGATCCAATATAACATATCACAGCAACACATAACATCACATGTCATCAACGTAAGTAAATATGCGTATCCCAACTGTCACGACCCGAAATATTAGCTCGTGACCAGCACTTGAATCACGCAACGTATAAAGGCGCAACGGAATTCAAGTAAGCTGAAACCCAGAAATCTAAACCTTTTTAAGAAAATAAAGGAGGAGAAGTTTTTGAAATAAAGGTATAATGAAATCGAGTTTTCTTAATGCATAGAAATGAAACAAGAATGATGCAAGCGAAGTTTACTAGTTTGAAAACATGTTTCATCTTTTAGAAATTTTGGCAGCACTTCCTTTGTATATTTTGATCCAAAACCACTAATACATAATAATGATAAAGGCATCCCCAAGCGGGAGCTAGCACTTCTCCAACCGGCAGATCACAACCACGCAAGATAATAAAAATAAGTATACGACGACCAACGGAGAAGTTCACCACAAAAGAACAAAAGAAAAGCAAGACATATAAATCACAAGTAGCGGAAAACCCCTCGCTCTAAGTCTCGCAACCACAATCCCACTAAGTCTCATTACTTATACAATTTACAAGTTTTGATTGATGGAATTAACTAGATACAATATGAAATGTAGATACAAGAGTGGGAATGATACAAATATCCCACCTACCAATGCAAAACACCCGAATGCAACTGTATACCAGCGAAGCCGCTACTGATCCAAGCGGTCAACCTGCAAGAACTGTGGCACAACGGGGGTGAGTTGCCAACTCATGAGTAGAACAATATCAACAGATAGAAATCGAATAAACAATGACTCCTAGGTCAACTATATCATAAAGGTAATACTATGATATCTAGGGTGACCGGGTCTGTATGTGCCAACAAGGTAGTCAATACGTATATGCATGCGGATAACATCCAACAGTAATAATCAATGCATGTATATGGATCTCGTCCAACCATAATCAAGGTATGTATGCATGTGGATCTCGTCCACCCATATAATCAATGTCTACATGCACGTAAATATCATAAAGGAGTGTGCATGAATGTATGAAGATATATATATCAACGGTGTCCCTCCCGACACGTCAAAATCATGGAACCTGAGTGCCTAATATCGACACTCGAAAACATCATGAAAACAGTGCCCAGCATCAGCACGTAAATCCTCATATATCGGGCTCCGTCAGTCCGGATCGGCCCACGGGCTCCGTCAGTCCGGATCGGCCCCTATCATCTCTCGACTCCGGTCGGTATCCTCCGGATATCCGCCGAGCCCAAATACTATCACCGGTAGGTAGTAGTCCCTCTGCCAGGCTCACCGTCTACTACACAGCGATCCGTTCTCGCCCCGGGGTACTATACCGGGTCCATCATGTACCCGCAATCGGCCTCATCCGCCTCCTCGAATCGGGTTTCACATGTCGCTCTCAGAACCGAGAAAACACATGGTGGTCGCACTGAAATATCATATCAAGAGAAACCGGATTTTTAAAACAACACCTAATCTCTTTCAAAATGTCCACGGTTCTCAAATCCAGAAATCTCATGAAAACAACATATCTCAATGCGTAAAATCATAGAGCACGATGCATGCTACATATAATAGAAATGTAAGCATATCCGTGTATCATGCAACATGGAATAGTGATATGACATATTAAGGGAAAACCTCTCTTTTAAAATGATTCCAGTTTTTAAATATAACATGCGGTTCCCAATTTTACAATAAAACCAGTTATCTATATAGGTACAATATGAATATGTGCAAGTGTAGATGTACCAATATATGTGTGCACAAATATGGATGTATCAAGATATATGTGCACCAATATGGATATACAAATGGGTATATTCGCAAGTATAGATGTATATGTCATGATGCAGCAACCCTACTGTGTAGTGACATGGAAATTATCGATGATGAAGTGGGTGAGCCGGCAAATCTCTGTATGTGTAACATACGCATCATCGATAATGGTGCAAGTGTACTACCACAGGTATAAGCAATGCAATGGAAATAATATGAATACAGTATGTAAATTATATCCAAATCCTGACGGGTATACGTATCTAATATGACCGAGTCTGTGAATCTATCAATCGGCATCCAGCCTAACAACATCGCGTAAGGTATGATCCATCGTACGACAACCTTTAGTCAAGGGTAAGGATCAATCATCAAATCAAACTCATCACGCATGGAAAATCATCGTACGGCGGCATTAAGCCAATGGGGATCCTATCATCCTATAAGACAAATGAGGGTACGGCCTAATATCACATACGGCCTATCATCCATGATTCACAACATTCTCTCTCTCTCTCTCTATATATATATATATATATATATATATATATATATACACACCTATGTCCCAGTTCACATCCGCAATAATCTCATATCAGGGGACCTGCAGGGTATAAATCATTTCGATCGACTCGCATCCGTATACCAACATAACATCATATCATCATATCCGTCTTATAATCTTTTCATCGCATTCATAACTCATATCAATCCAAGTTTACATAAACATTCTATCTCTACTATAAGTATAGGTATCTAATCTAGCATACACACCCGAACCATACAAGGAAATTTTTAAAGAAGCGAATCGTAGTTTTGAAAATAGGGGTTACGGTGTTTTATGGAAAAGGTATCATTTGAAAATCCGAAACATCCTTCAAGGTACATATTTAAAAGATACTTACGATTCTTCGGTTTAGGAAAAGGTATGGTTCGGATGACGCATCTACATCGACTATCTCGTCCTACAGTACCCTAAACGACAATATCGACAAACGTCGTCCTCGAATTCCGTCATCGCATAATAGCCGTATTATATCTTTTCTAACTATCCTTAGTTTCTAATATAGTATCAATAACTACCCTTTACTATAACCCTAGTTTCCTAATCTAGGTTTCCTTAACTATATTCTATAAATTAGTTTTCCATCAAACTTTGCGGGGGTGCTATACGCCATCCACCCGACTTCCCCCGTGGATATAGATCCACTCACATGGTCTTCGCTCGCCGAAGTTGATGACGCCACACTCTGTCGCCTCGGAATCTACGTGAAGGTACCTACAATGATAAACAATCGCAATGCGTGTTAAAATCAAGGCGGAAAACCAAAATGGTACACGTTTCGCTCATAGGTCAAAACCTATAGCTTTGCGTGCAAAACACGAACAAAGACCTTGGTCGTGGACGTCCAAACGCCACACGATGGAAACACAATACCAAATACCAAAATCAAGTCAAAACGAAGTCGTAAAACAATGCACCAACTCATGGAAATGGTCCCAGATTTTACCCTAAACCAAATTGGTCAATGTTGCATATGTAGAGGGTCCATTTTACTGACATAGGAGCTACAGACGAAGCAGTAACCAAAAATGAAGTGTCCAGGCCGCAAATTGCGGCCCAGGGGATTAAATTTGCGGCCAGGTGTTAGGGTTTGGTCTCGGGTCTCTAGGGTATGCTCCGTATCACCTGCACATCCCTCTGTGCTCTCAGAAAAATTTTCAGGTCACCCGGGTCACTCCAGATCCTAAAATACCATCACTATTCTCACAAATCGACATGAACTCAAATCCCAAATCCGTATTTTGGGTTTCATCCCCCGTTCCAGTTCAGTAAAACACCACTAAGGCTTGTAGGCAGCCACTACACATCACCAATTTCAACAAACACTAAACCCTTTTCTAGGGTTTCCCAATGTCCACCAACCTTCGCATTTTCACTTCTAAACACATATGAATACTAAAGCAAATGAAAAACTACCCAATTGGTGAAGGGATTGCCTCATATAGCACCCATGAATCCCTAAGATCATCGAAAACTGAAATTTCTTGGTCCCATATGTAGAGGTTGAAGAGGGGATTAATTTTTGTGAAGGGTGTGTAGGGTTTTGGGGCTTATTAGGAGATAGATCTAGGGATGGAAGGGGAGGGTTGTGAGCTTGAGGAAAATGAGGGAGAGAACAACAAAATGATGGGGGAAACAATAGAGTGGCAGCCCCCCTCTCTCTCACATAATCACACACACTCTCTCTCATAATCTACCTAACCTAAGACCTTTTGTCCCCTTTGACCCTTTTTCTTTTTTTCTTTTTCTTTTCTCGCCACCAATAACCCAAATGAAATGAAACATGTAACAAAATGAAACATTTCATGGTGCACTAACCATGGAAAACTGTAGAAAACGCGGATTTGGCTTAATCGCGATTAGCAGTGCACCAATCGGGTTTTATCAAAATTGCATATAGTAAATTTTAAAAATGCCAAATCCTTTCATTATATTATTAAATGAATAAATTATTTTAATTTCCATTTATTTAACAATTATTGGTGTATATTTATACCCTTTTTCGAAAACCCCAATTTCGCAAATCGGGCAGTTTTCGGGAAAAATATTATTTTAATATTAAATTCCAAAAATAATATTTTATATTTTCTGAAATGTTACAATCTTCCCTCCTTAAATCAATTCGGTCTCCAAATTTAAATTTAAACCCCCAAAATCTAAAACATTTCAATAATCGGCTCAAAACACTAGGGCTCCGAAATCATGGAAAACGCAGAAATAACACAACGTGTCAAGTGCGCATGAAAACGAGTACAAAGCTCAAAATCGAACTCTGTCAAGCATTACGCAAATCATCTCATTTTGCACGCATATCCTCGGAGTTACAATGGAGATACAGATCTCGAAATCCACTACTGAAATCCAATATACACTAGTCAAATACTATAATACGTGTATAGTACGCATCTTTGAAAACTCCAAAATCTGAATGAAATACATGCAAAATCTTTTCTAAACCGCCGCGGAAATGCGTAACTCATGGCATTACTGACGGACGCTCATTTTAAAATAATAATATATGTCCATATATGTTTTCTTAAATACACGTCCCGTTGTTTCCAAAATATCCCAAAAGGTTTTCCTTTAAAAACGTTCGTGTCGCTTATCGACACATAGGAAATGTTGGATATAGTGCCCTCAGAGTCAATTATTAGATCGCAGGCACGTGATTGCAATGATTGAGGGAGGACCTATGCCGGTAGGACAATCTTACTCAGGATGATTGTATACTATCTGGTTTGTCTCTATCATTGTGTACATGCTTTAGGTGACATTGTGATTCACTATTACACGTTGATGGAGAATAATATGCTACCATGGTTTGTCTTTATCATCGTGTACTGCTTTAGGTGACCTTACAGGTCGCTATTGCACGCTGATAAAGCCCTTAGAATTCTTGCTTGACGACCAGCAGTATGATGGCGATCATATACGTGAGAGCTGGGGTCTATAAGCACATCCTTAAAAGGCCCCTAGTCATGGGAGTTTCGAGACTGGGCATCGATACGCCATTAGTAGACTAGTATATACAGTCGAGACCCCGACGAGGGGCGGTGGCCGGTCTCACAAGCCATTGGTGTCAGTTGGTTCACCTAAGATGTATACAGGTGCTCATTGGGTTATGAGTACACCGGACAGGACTCGCCGGGAACATACTAGTTGGTATTATACCTGACGTCAGATAGCAGTTCTCTGGTGACATGTGTACAAGTTACTTCATCGACCTGAGATCGTCATTTGTCTCGTGTGAGTTCCCACTGTGCTTTGATTACTACCCTACCACGGCTCAAAGGAGTCATGCAAACAGGTTTTAGTTGGGTACAGTCCCGAGCCACATGGAGGCAGTGAGCGGATCGGCAGGGATTCGTCTCTCCCGGTATTGGGAGTGAGGTCGTGCTGTGTCTAGGAGAGCCATTACACAAAGCCCTCGGCCGGGACGGGAGATTTACTGGTAGGTATTCCAGTAGTATCTCAGGGTGTTCTGGGCTACACTCTGACACGACTTGTACCGCTTTTGGGGGTCTGACTTTTACCAACCCATAGGCCCGACATGCGATGCTCATAGACGAACGGACCGGACTGTACGGATATTGTCACTGACAGACTCAGTAGGGTGTTAGGATGAGTTCGCTCATCGACCTCCCTTTTGGTCAATACCTGGTAGCCCGTTATGTACGGCTAATACCTCTGACGTGCTAGTGGTTAAATCCACAGCCAAAGTATTGACGAGTCTTTAGAGTCACCCACAGACTGTTTCTCAAGTTTCGGGCGAAACGTTGTAGAGGCCGTATGATATATGGCAGGATTCGATCATATACGTGCGGTATTGCACGGATCATGATCGGACGGATCATACTAGTGGGCTTTGGTTTAAGCCAGATCCTAGTATTAGATTTGTTGGATTACTTTAGTCTCATCGCATTCGCATTCAGTCAGAATGCGGGTGCAGGTATGTATATACAGGTGATGGGTATCCTTGTGATCCGTCACGAGTTTACTTTAGATGTTGCCGTATCTTTTTGTTGTGGCAAACATTTGGATTAATGTTTGCATATGGAAATAATGAGCTAGAAATCATCATTTTATGCATTTAATGTGACATGGACATACATGGTGACTCATGGTCTGTTTTAGTGTGTAAATGTCACATTATGAGCTTGATTTGTGTTGATATGATAACAAGAGAGAGAGAGAGAGAGCGGCTGCCATGAGGTGAGGTTGGTCTTGTATTGTTTGATATCTCATACTCTCTCTCATTTTTTTTCATAGAACAACAAAAGGAAAAGAAAAGCTCTCTTATCCTTCTTCTTCCTCTAGCTCATGACCTCCATTAATGGCAACACCTTCAACGTCCATCCAAGCAATGGATGCTAGAGACAAAGTGATCACAAACATTCTCTACAACACCTTGGACACGTCGGCTAGCACACTTCATGCCCGAGTTGCTTCGGACGAAGCGGGAGCCCGTAAAAAGACTCGAAGATGTGGTGCCCTTTCCGACGAGGAGATCGAGACCGGAGATGCCGCGAGGAGCTTGGGATGGGGGCCAAAGATCGAAGGACACGGATCGATCGGTATAGCTTTCCAACCCTCTCTCTAGATAGCTAGTTGTAGGTTAATGGTTCGATCCGGGATTTAAGCATACGATAGCTCCGATTTCTAGTATAGAAAAATTTTCGTTTCCGCATTTTGGCCTCGACAAGACGGCCGGGGCGCTACCGTAGTCTTACATGGTATCAGAGCCATGCCATTAACCTTTTCTAGCTTACTATAGCGTGTTTAGAACTTCGATCGGACGAAATTTTCAAAAACTGCATTTCCAAGCCATCAGTTTCTGTCGAAATTTTTCTGTTGTCAAAAAATTATTTGGTGTATTTCAGAAAATCAGGCAGGTTTTTTTTAAGAGAACTGAGAAAATTTGGTAGGCTGATTTCACTGTATCGCGGCGGATCCGCGGCCGTACCCACGTTTTGGCCGCGGATCCGCGGCCGTACTGTAGCCACAGTTCACGAAATTTTCTGAGGCGGTCTCTGACTTGGAAATGTGGTTTCTGGTATTTTTGTTTGGGCCCAGATTTGTTTGAGTACTGGGTATTGTGCTTGGGTCCCACTTCGCGAAATTTAGTCGATCGAAAATTTTAAACAGGTTAGTTCACAGTATTTACATTATATCTGCGACCGTGAATATCATTTGATCGGTAAATCGTATCTAATTGCTATAGTCCTTTTAGACGGATTTGCGAACGTGACATTCACGTTGATGTTCTGTGTTGTGCTGTGATGTTGCGGATTTGTCGTGGTGGATAGCCTGGATGCAATGGTAGTACAGTTTGGTTTTATTTGTACATTTGATATTGCGGGGAGAGCGTCCGACATGTGGACTGCCGTCACTGCCTATTTGTATATTATTCTTTTAGGGCATGACCGGGCTGAGGTCGATGTACCCGTTGTATATTTTACTTTCTGTACTAGGATTACCCCGCGGAGGGGTGCATGGGTAGCCGGGTTCTAGAGGGAAACGGGCCCGCATCTCATGGCTTTGAGACAGAGGGGGCTTCATGTAGGGTTCCTAGGCACTCTAGTGAGGTCTCACAAGGCATCAACCATGCCAATTTCAATAATTCTAGGTGCCGAGAGACCCGACTACGGATCGTTGGCTAGATTTCTAGGCGATAAATGAACTAGTTAACAATTAACTACAAGAACGGAAATACAACCTTTGTAGATCCGGTCCTCCACCTCCATGGCTCCGTAATGAGGTCTTCTCCGCTGTCCAAAACGAAAACCCGGGCTCAAGCGTCGGCTTCATCGGAGAAGAAGCGGGCTAGGTCATCGACGACATGCCGAAGATGATCTACGTCGAGGCATCATTAGATCAAGCTCCACCTTCACAAAGCCATGAAAACTTGTGAAGGAAACACACTCTACTACTTGGCAAGAGGTAGAGGATGAAGAAATAAGAAGTGGGTAAACTTTAGAATTGGATTTCTCACTCTAATTCATCACTTGCCATTGATGGAGGCAAGCTTTCTTCACTTGAAGAAATGAAGAAGAAGAAGAAGAATGTTATGATTAGTTATTTCCAAAAAGAAAATTAAAAGAATACTTATCATAACCAAACCATGGTCAATTGTAGAGAATAAATCATGGTTAGTGGGATGGTTAGGGTTAAGCACGAGACAAAATGGTCACTTGGTCAATGTCTTCATGAAGCTTCATGAACAAAACAAAACAAGCCACCATTTTCTCATTTGCTTTTCTATTTCCAAAAGAATAAATAAATGAATAAATGAATAAGGAAATAGTAAACCCTAACCATTTCATTAACCAAGGTTTAATTCTTTACACTTAACCAAAAGGCATGTATCATCAAACATGATACAAGCAAGTGCACAAAATCATATCGCATATGCAATGCGCACATCCGAGTGAGAAAATCCATTTAAAGTGAACCGATACGAGTTAATGCAAAGTAATATATCAAATATATAAATATGCATTAAATCATTAAATCAACACTTGATTCAATGATCCGGTCATGTCGCACACAACCGACTAGTATACAATGTATCGGCTTATCGAATCAACGCTTGAATCGATAACTAGGTTATATCGCATACAACCATTCGACACATTGATCGCGAGAATGAAATACGGTATCACATACACGCATTATTCTCGGTCCCGCACATATCACATATGCGCTCCTATTTCGTTTCGCTTGAGCCAGGAAACCTCTGTGTAGGACTCTAAAGACTCGTTAATACGCCGGCAGCAGATGATGATCATATCAAATACCCACAAGCCGCAAGCGGTCTGCTAAACATAACGGCCACCCGGGTATTGAGCGATCTGAAGATCGATGAGCAAGCCCGCTCACACTCCAGTGAATCCAACCAGTAACACTACCGTACAGTCCGGTCTGATCGTCTGATATGTCGCATATCTTGCCTAGGGGTGGTAAACGTCAGACACCAATAGCTCGATAAGTCGTGTCGATATGAGGTCTATAACAATTCGAGAAACTACTGGTAACACTTACCAGTAAATCTCAGCAACCCTGGCCAGGGATTTCCTGTTATAGCCAATCGAACACAGCGCAACATCAACTCCCTATACCGGGAGAGACGAATCCCCTCCTATCGCTCATTGCCTCCATGTGACTCGGGACTGTACCCAAAAACCACCGTTTTGCACGCCCTCTTGGACGTGGTAAGATGGAAATCAAAGCACAGTGGGAACCACACAAGACTCTATGACGATCTCGGGTCAACAGACTACTCTGTACCAGTGTCACCAGAGAACTGCCATCTGACGTGAGGTATAATACCATCTGGGAGTTCTCGGCGAGTCCGTCCAGTGTACCCAGTCTCTACTGAGCACCCATATATCATCTCCGATGTCAAACACCAATGGATATGGGATCATCCATCGCCCATCTGTATGGGTCGAGAAGGTATACGCTAGTCTACTCTGGTATATCGATGCCCCGTCTCGATACACCCACGACTAGGGACTTTCAAGGATGTACTTATGGACTACCATGTCCCCACTAGTATGATCCACATCATAGTCCAGGTAGTCAAGTACACATCCTAAGGGCTTTACCAACATGTAACAGAGAGACAATCAGTGTACACGTTAAGGTAAAGTACAACCAGATAGCATACTATCATGTCGAGAAAGAAAGTCCTCCCTATATATGTCCCAGCATCCACTACAATATACATCCTATGTATAGTAATGGCCTCTAGGGCATACATATAACTAACAATCTCCCACTTGCACTAGAGGATACTGAGAAACAGTTCTGTATAATGAACACACCCGAAGATGATGCATCAACATGCATTCTCTTCGTTTGGGCGGCACGGGAAATCTGGTATTCCCCAATTTCCTGCTCTGTCTTAAAACAATTATAAGTTGGAGTGGGACCAACGTTCCCCAGCTCAGTATAACAAGCGGGTTCAGTCAATATTCCGTTTTATTATCTTGATTAAGGCGTGACATGGTCGCTACCAGGAGAGAGAGAGAGAAGAAAACACTCAGCGTGCGCTCTTGCAAGAATAGATTGGTTATTATTTTATCTAATCAGGATGGCTCCCACTGCTTTTTATCAATTCTTCCTTCAAACCCTAAAAGGAAAGACTAGCCGGGATTAATTACACACTACAAGTTCGCCAATCTTTCAGCCAGGCCAGTGTCGGTACTTTGAGGGAGGTCCCCCGTGCTTTCGCACGAACCTAATTAATGTAAACCTCGTTTTCCCAGAGGCATAACCCCGTTGACACCTTTCTAGACACCTACTTGATCGGCTAATTGTAATGTATAAGACTCTCCCAGGAGTAACAATTACTCGCAGCGGGTATCGGGATCCAACTATCTCATAGAAGGTATGCAATCTCATTGCAAATTTCAACACTTGAAATTCCCGATAATATTTTGCCCCTAGCAGCTATATGACCTTAACATAGTCAACAAATCATAAGTGCTAGTCAAGATCAACCCGTCATTTCCCGATTGAATTAAACCCACCCGCACGACCCTTAACATAGTCAACAAAGTCGCACGACTACCCTAATCCAATCACATCATATGCTTATGCAGATAAGCACTAATTAGCTACCGCACACTACGCCTTAACATAGTCAACAAACGTAGCACGAATACTAACTAGTACTTATCTGAAATGACGGAGGGCTACGACAGGTTTTTCTGAAAACCTATTGCGTAATGAACTTGATATCGTTGTAGAATCAAAAGATTTTTGAAATGGAGTGTTCTTGAGGCTTTTCTAGTTTTGCTAAAGGAGTCACTCCCGGTGAAGGGATCGTCGGTCCTTTCCTCGTCGAATGAGGTGCGGGATATATCATATATATCACTGTGCAAAGCAGAACTCTTAAAAGCAATCAAAAGACAAACCGAGTGTGTAGCATCTGCGAGTTATTGCTAAAGGAGTCACTCCCGGTGAAGGGATCTCGGTCCTTTCCTCATCGAATAAGGTGCAGGATATATCATATATATCACTGTGCAAAGCAAGAACTGTAGCTACCTGTTTTATTTTGAAATTCGATTCTACAACATCATAGGTTTCTTTTATTTCTTTAATCTCATTAATGAAGTCCCATCATTTAAGTACCTAAACATCACAGATAAATACGACGAACACTTATGCCATCCGCATTCGCCTCGATGTCCCCTCGTGCACCGTTAGGTTAGGTAACTAACGGCAGAGCAGGGCAGGGCTAGCGCGGGTGTAAAACATAAGTAATGCCTATATAATATATCATATATACTATATACTGTATCTATCACAGAACATCACATGATCACATCACAGATATCGCAGCAGAAGAAACATATGAAATATTGGATATACTAGGACGTCCGTGTTTTCAATACGAGCCAGTATAAAACACGGATTCCACGGTCGTGATGAATAGCCAAACCCACACCCCTAGACCCCTACGAGAGCGGCAAGCAACCCCACCAATTCTAGAGTTAGGAGACCCGGACTCGACTCCTCGAGTTGGTCTCCCACTGGACCCCAGAACCCGGTTACTTGTGCCCTCCTCCTTGGGTCTATCCTAGTGCAGAAAAGTAAATAATATACAAAAGGTGACAACTTCCGCAACCTGGAAGCGCCCCAATAAAAAGAATATTACATACAAGTTTTTACATGAATGAAAATGAAAAAACACTCATCTCACATAAAAACCCCCGGCTATTCAAACACGACGATCCAATATAACATATCCAGCAACACATAACATCACATGTCATCAACGTAAGTAAATATGCGCATCCCAATTGTCGTTGACATATAGCAACGAAACCGGCGATACATATATTACACTTACGGTCACAGAAAAGAAAGTGTAAAACTACAACAGTTGGAATCCGCAACCACCTCAGACATCGCATGCCTGACCAAATGAATTACTTAGACATCGCATGCCTAACAATTATAAACCCCGCATTTTAGTCTCAAAATCGAAAACACTTTTCAATATCAAGTCGGGCAATTCAATAAGATTCCCGACATACTGATCGAATGCTCGTCGCAAACTTCAGTAGACGGCCGCACCCCCGATACCGTCGACGAAGTGCACCAAGGCGGAACACCGTTGCCGCGAGCACCCGAACAGATGCTATCGGCGACGGGGTTCTCCTACAGTCACTTGGTCGGGGCTAGAGGGTGTAGCTGTCTATTAAGTTTATCCGGCGAGTATCCGCGTACGCTACGTGATTGCGACGGACTTTTGATCACATCAAAATTCCATGGCAACCGATCAAGTGAGACTAAACTGCTGTGTTTATAACATTCATTCAGTTATCACATAACTATTTGTGAATTCCAATTATTGTATCACATTCCGGATAAATAGAAAATGTTAAACTTTCCGATCGAACAATCGAACACCCAAGTTTTCCCGATACAGCTCAATACAAGAAATAAGTCTAACAACATTCAGTTCGTGCCTCAGTACCAACGGTCCAGCCGTAGAAGGGTCAAGCCAATGCCTCACATGTGGCACGCCGTACTGCCCCAAACCCGAAGGTTCAAAGGGCAGTTCAAGACGGTCACATAATCGAGTTAAGGTTTGTTGTCTTCTAGAGGGTCCATCGAGTTACTTGCACTACTTAGAACGTCGTTAAACTACGGAAAAATCCAACACTTGGAAATTTCCCGACAGAGGAAAAATTGGGTATTTATATCCGGTCGAACTTTTTAACATATTCAAAAAAATATCCGGAAAAACACATAGACAAAACTTGATAATCCGATCGAATCAACGATTCCCAATACAACCCCAAAATACTCAACTGTTTACTGCATATTAAAAATTCCCAGAAAACTCAGCATATTAAAATAGGAATTACTGTGCAAAAAGGAGTCAAAGAGTCAACAGTATTGCCGCGGAACCGCCGCGCCACGTGGGCTTAGGCCGCGGTTCCGCGCCGTCATGACGGAGTTAGGTCTCCGTTTTTCACAGTTTTTCATAAAAAAACCCTGCTTGATTTTCTGCATATTTTTAATATTGAAAAATCCACAATTTTCAAAAAAGGACAGAGAGCAATTTTAGGGTTTTGGTTTTGATTCGATCGGAGTTCAAATTCTGTCTAGACTTCGCCTAAGGCTCTAGCTAGGCTCTGATACCACTGTAGGGTTCCTAGGCACTCTAGTGAGGTCTCACAAGGCATCAACCATGCCAATTTCAATAATTCTAGGTGCCGAGAGACCCGACTACGGATCGTTGGCTAGATTTCTAGGCGATAAATGAACTAGTTAACAATTAACTACAAGAACGGAAATGCAACCTTTGTAGATCCGGTCCTCCACCTCCACGGCTCCGTAATGAGGTCCTCTCCGCTGTCCAAAACGAAAACCCGGGCTCAAGCTTCGGCTTCATCGGAGAAGAAGCGGGCTAGGTCATCGACGACATGCCGAAGATGATCTATGTCGAGGCATCACTAGATCAAGCTCCACCTTCACAAAGCCATGAAAACTTGTGAAGGAAACACACTCTACTACTTGGCAAGAGGTAGAGGATGAAGAAATAGGAAGTGGGTAAACTTTAGAATTGGATTTCTCACTCTAATTCATCACTTGCCATTGATGGAGGCAAGCTTTCTTCACTTGAAGAAAAGAAGAAGAAGAAGAATAATGTTATGATAAGTTATTTCCAAAAAGAAAATTAAAAGAATACTTATCATGACCAAACCATGGTCAATTGTAGAGAATAAATCATGGTTAGTGGGATGGTTAGGGTTAAGCATGAGACAAAATGGTCACTTGGTCAATGTCTTCATGAAGCTTCATGAACAAAACAAAACAAGCCACCATTTTCTCATTTGCTTTTCTATTTCCAAAAGAATAAATAAATGAATAAATGAATAAGGAAATAGTAAACCCTAACCATTTCATTAACCAAGGTTTAATTCTTTACACTTAACCAAAAGGCATGTATCATCAAACATGATACAAGCAAGTGCACAAAATCATATCGCATATACAATGCGCACATCCGAGTGAGAAAATCCATTTAAAGTGAACCGATACTAGTTAATGCAAAGTAATATATCAAATATATAAATATGCATTAAATCATTAAATCAACACTTGATTCAATGATCCGGTCATGTCGCACACAACCGACTAGTATACAATGTATCGGCTTATCGAATCAACGCTTGAATCGATAACTAGGTTATATCGCATACAACCATTCGACACATTGATTGCGAAAATGAAATACGGTATCACATACACGCATTATTCTCGGTCCCGCACATATCTCATATGCGCTCCTATTTCGTTTCGCTTGAGCCTGGAAACCTCTGTGTAGGACTCTAAAGACTCGTCAATACGCCGGCAGCAGATGATGACCATATCAAACACCCACAAGCCGCAAGCGGTCTGCTAAACGTAACGGCCACCCGGGTATTGAGCGATCTAAAGATCGACGAGCAAGCCCGCTCACACTCCAGTGAATCCAACCAGTAACACTACCGTACAGTCCGGTCTGATCGTCTGATATGTCGCATATCTTGCCTAGGGATGGTAAACGTCAGACCCCAATAGCTCGATAAGTCGTGTTGATATGAGGTCTATAACAATTCGAGAAACTACTGGTAACACTTACCAGTAAATCTCAGCAACCCTGGCCAGGGATTTCCTGTTATAGCCAATCGAACACAGCGCAACATCAACTCCCTATACCGGGAGAGACGAATCCCCTCCTATCGCTCATTGTCTCCATGTGACTCGGGACTGTACCCAAAAACCACCGTTTTGCACGCCCTCTTGGACGTGGTAAGATGGAAATCAAAGCACAGTGGGAACCACACAAGACTCTATGACGATCTCGGGTTAACAGACTACTCTGTACCAGTGTCACCAGAGAACTGCCATCTGACGTGAGGTATAATACCATCTGGGAGTTCTCGGCGAGTCCGTCCAGTGTACCCAGTCTCTACTGAGCACCCGTATATCATCTCCGATGTCAAACACCAATGGATATGGGATCATCCATCGCCCATCTGTATGGGTCGAGAAGGTATACGCTAGTCTACTCTGGTATATCGATGCCCCGTTTCGATACACCCACGACTAGGGACTTTCAAGGATGTACTTATGGACTACCATGTCCCCACTAGTATGATCCGCATCATAGTCCAGGTAGTCAAGTACACATCCTAAGGGCTTTACCAACATGTAACAGAGAGACAATCAGTATACACGTTAAGGTAAAGTACAACCAGATAGCATACTATCTTGTCGAGCAAGAAAGTTCTCCCTATATATGTTCCAGCATCCACTACAATATACATCCTATGTATAGTAATGGCCTCTAGGGCATACATATAACTAACACTTCACTCTAGAATTGGCGGGCTATTCGCCGCACTCGTAGGGGGTACAGGTTGACCCAAGGAAGGGGTGCTCAAGTTACCGGATTCCGTGAAGTGTTAGGTGGTCCATTCACGTTGTTGAAGGGGGCTGCCTCGCATTAGGTTTTGGCGAGTAACTTGCCGCGCCCGTAGGGGTCTAGGATTTCATTGCACAGGCTATCCACACGACTAGGGGAACGTTGGGATTCAGTTGCGGCTCTATGAAACCCGGGGATCCCAGATTATCTATATTGTTCTGTGATGCTTATTACATTTCTATGATGTTGCATTTTATCATGCCTTGAGCGAATATTATATATTGATATATATACTAGTAGATGTTGTATATGTTTTACACCCACGCTAGTCCAGTCCCCGATCTGTAGTTAGTTATGTAACCTAACGGGTGATGACGGGACCCAGTGGCGAATGCGGATGGCATATACGTACATCGTATTTTCGTTCTTTATTGGTGTGATCAATTGATGGGACTGCGTTGATTCGGATCAATGCAAGCTAAAAAAACCTGTTTGATGTTGTTGGAAAATTTTTCAAAAAGCTGTTATTGCAAGGACGTTCTCTTTTGTTTTGCACAATGGTATTCGGGTATGAATATCCAGCACCTCAGTCGACGAGGCAAGGGCCGAGATCCCTTCACCGGGAGTGACCCCTTGGACAGAAGTTTGCGTCAGGGTAATAAATTCACTATAGCCGATTACTTTTTGCTTTGCATCGTGGTATTTGTAAGTCAATGTTGTCCACCCCGGCTCTTACGGGGAGGCGGAAACGGTAAAAAATGATTTTTTAAGACAAGGCAACATGGACTAGAAAAGAGGATCTTTGCTAATCAAAAACCTAGCAAACAAACTATGAGTTTAGCTACTCGGTTAGGAGGTTATACCTTGGTCTTGAACTCCTTCTCTTCTTGCTCCTTGAGGTGGTTTGAACGGCTCCTCCTCGTAGTCTTCCTTTTGCCGAAGAAGGATCCACCCGAAGGCCACTACCTTGAGCTCCTACCTCAACCTAGAGGTAACTAAAGTGCTTGGCTTGCTAAACCTAGAACTCTAGAATGAGTAGAGAGTATTTATGGTGGTTTTACCTCAAGAGCTCATGGTTCTCAACACATGAGAGATGAGAGCTTTAAGAGAGAGGAAGAGGATGAGCTTTGGATGAGAGAGAGTGATCAAGTGAGAATGAGAGAATAATTTACAACCATGCTCACAAAAGTAAGAATAATGATGATAATAATAATAATTAAGAATTGTGATGATTAGTTTCAATGACCATTATCATTTTATGCATTTAATGCATTTTGCAAAGAACAAGAAGCATCATGGAAATGAAATGATGATGGTCAACAAGTCCACAATGGTCAACCGGTCAACAAAGTCAACAAGTCAACAAAAGTCAAATGATCAACTCAACCATGGCACAATAATCCTTAATTAATATTATTAATCATATTTCTTATTCTCATTAGGGTTTAGAAAAAGTCAACGGTCAACAACCCTAATGAGAATCCTTTGCCTCTGCCTCTGTCAACTGTGCATACACACCTGCATCCGTGTTCCGAGGAACACGAATACAATGAGATAAAACCAATCCCAAAACATGTACTAGGATCTGGCTTAAACCAAAGCCCGCTAGTAATAACTGCCCAGACACCAAACGTGCACAAGTGCGCGGATGTGAACGAACCCTGTCGCAAAACCTTGCGACCTCTACTCTGTTTTGCCCAAAGGCGAATAGCCCTCTGTGTGGGACTCTAAAGACTCGATACTACGCTGGCAGTGGGTTTAACCACAGGCCGCAAGCGGTACTAGCTATACGTAACGGTCCCCAGATAGATGCCGATAAGAAGATTGATGAGGTGAACCCATCCGAACTCCTACTGAGCCTGAATGTGACAATCTCTGTACATTCTGGTCTGTTCGTCTGAGAATATCACATGGCGGGCTTAGGGGGGCGGTAAACGTCAGTCCCCTAATAGTGGAACAAGTCGTGTCGGAGTGTAGCCCAGAACACCCTGAGACAACATTAGAAAACCTACCAGTATATCTCGCTTGCCCTGGCCAGGGACGACTATGTGTAATAGCTCTCCTAGACACAGCGCGACATCAACCCCAATACCGGGAGAGACGAATCCTGTCTAACCGTCACTGCCACCAAGTGCTTCGGGACTGCACCCAACTGCTACCTGTTTGCACGACTCATTTGAGCCGTGGTAGGGTAGCAATCTAAGAACAGTGGGAACACACTCGAGGCGAAGTGACAGTGTCAAGTCAGCGGACTAAGCTATACTCATGTCACCTGGAAACTGATAACTGACGATAGGTATAGTACCAACCAACAGTTCCTGACGAGTCCTGTCGAGTGTACTCGTAACCTAACGAGCACCCGCATACTATCTTAAGTACAACGTACTGACGGCTGTGGGACAGACCATCTCCCCTGCTGGGATGAGAAGCGCATACGCTAATCTACTCCGGAGTATCGATGCCCTGTATCGATAATCCTACGACTAGGGACCTGTATAAGGATGTGCTTTTAGATTACCCAGCCCCCACTAGTGTGACTGCCATCACAACGCTGGTAATCAAGCAAAGATCATAAGGGCTCCACTAATGTATATAGGCGATATGCTAAAAGAAACACATGCACACATTAAAGTAGAAACAAACCAAGTAGTATACTACTATTTCGAGCAAGATTGTCTATACAACTATGAATATCCCAAGCTTCCATTAAGTAATATACAAACTAGTATGATACAGTAATGGCCTCTAGGGCATATACACTAACAATCTCCCACTTGCACTAAGGCCATGTACTGGCGTATCGAAGACCTATCATCTCGATCAGCCGCTCGAACTGAGTCTGGGGTATGACCTTCGTGAATGGATATGTAATGTTATCTTCTGTTGCAACCCTCCGAACCACGATCACCCGGCGATCCACGATCTCCCTGATCAGGTGATACCGCCTCAAGATGTGTCTGGACTTCTGATGGGACCTGGGTTCCTTCGCTAAAGCTATAGCGGCGTGGTTGTCCATCTGGAGGTCTTTTCCGCCGTAAACCAAAAACATGTCGTTAGTCCTTCTCAGGTACTTTAGAATGTTCTTTACCGCTATCCAGTGTTTCTCCCCAGGGTTTGACTGATATCGGCTTACCACACTCAGTGCATAAGCTACATCGGTCTGGTACACAACATCGCATACATTATAGAGCATACCGTAGAAGCGTAGGGTATAATAGACATGCGATCCCTTTCCAAATTAGTCTTGGGAGACATCTCTTTGGAGAGGGTGATCCCGTGACAAGCCGGTAAATTACCGCGCTTGGAATCTTCCATACTGAACCTTTTCAGTATGGTGCCGATGTACCTTGACTGTGAAAGTCCTAATATCCTCTTGGACCTATCACGATGGATCCGGATCCCCAGAATGTAAGAGGCATCACCCAGGTATTTCACGGAGAACCTGTATGACAAGAACCCTTTGACAGATTGTAGCATAGGAATGTCATTTCCTATCAAGAGAATGTCATCCATGTACAAAATGAAGAATACGACAATTCGTGCTACAACTTTACTATAAATGCATGGTTCATCTGGATTTTTGATAAAACCAAATTCTTTGACCGTCTCATCAAAACAGATGTTCCAACTCCGCGATGCCTGCTTTAGTCCATAAATGGACTTAAGCAACTTGCACACTTTCCCGCTGCTCCCACTCTGAATGAAACCTTCTGACTGGTCCATATAGACACACTCCTCTAAATTTCCATTCAGAAAAGCGGTCTTTACGTCCATCTGCCAAATCTCATAATCGTGGAAGGCAGCAATGGCAAGAAGGATCCGAAAGGATTTGAGCATAGCCACTGGAGAAAAGGTTTCGTCATAGTCCAAAGCAGGTCTTTGACGAAAACCCTTTGCAACAAGTCTAGCCTTATAGGTCTCAACATGTCTATCTACACCAATCTTCCTTTTGAAGATCCATTTGCAGCTTACGGGTTTTACCCCTTCTGGAGCAACGTCCAAAGTCCATACTTTGTTGGTGTACATGGACTCCATTTCGGTCCGCATTGCATCCAGCCATTTTACCGAGTCAACGCTCTGAATGGCCTGCTGGAATCTAGTCGGCTCATCATTATCAATGATGCAATCCTCTCATTCCCCGTCTATGAGAAAACCGTAGTATCTCTCGGGTGGATGAGACTGCCTACTACTCCTGCGGAGCGGTGCAGGAATGTCCTGTTCTTTCGAACCCTCTGGTTCTACTAAGCTTTCAGTAATAGCTCGTGGTTCTGGAATTTCTTCCACATCTATTGTGCTCCCACTTATCTGATTTTCCAAAAATTCAGTTTCCAAGAAGCAGGCATGACGAGAAACAAAAACCTTTTGTTCCTCTGCGCAATAGAAGAAATATCCTTTGGAGTTCTTTGGATATCCCACAAACTTGCACTGTACTGAGCGTGCCTCGAGTTTGTCCGCATGCTGCTTTTTGACAAAAGCTGGACATCTCCATGTCTTAATGTGCTTAAGATAGGGTTTCTTCCCACTCCACATCTGATATGGTGTGGTAGGCACTGTCTTAGTTGGAACTCGGTTCAAAAGGTATGCAGCTGATTCGAGTGCATATCCCCAGAATGATCGCGGTAACTCAGTGTTACTCATCATGGAATGTACCATATCCAATAGGGTTCGGTTCCATCTCTCCGATACACCATTATGTTGTGGGGTGTATGGAGGAGTAAGTTGAGAGAGAATTCCATTCTCTTTTAAGTAATCCAGGAACTCGGCACTCAAGTATTCACCACCTTAATCAGATCTCAGTGTCTTGATACTTTTGCTTGTTTGTTTTTCTACTTCATTCTTATATTCCTGAAATTTTTCGAAGGCTTCAGATTTATATTTCATCAAGAAGACATATTCGTACCTTGAAAAATTATCCGTAAAAGTAATGAAGTAAAAATAACCACTTCGCACATGTGTAGACATTGGACCGCATACATCGCTGTATACGAGTCCCAAGAGCTCGCTCGCTCTTACTCCATGTCCAGTAAACGGAGTCTTTGTCATCTTTCCTTTGAGACATGATTGACAAGTTGCATATGATTGATATTCGAACGGATCCAAATATCCTTCTTTATGTAACTTAGTCAACCTTCTCTCATTGATGTGACACAGTCTACAATGCCATAAGAAAGCATGATTTATTTCTGGAGACTTTCTTTTGTGTGTATTCTGGACATTGAAAATCTGTGGTTGGTTTAATACGTATATACCGTTGCTTAATGTACCCGACCCAATCAGAACATGATTAAGGTGAATGTTTACAACATTGCTTACAAATGCAAAATCATAACCTTCTTTAGACATTAAAGATACAGATATGATATTACAAGTCGCACTGCGTACAAAATAACAATCACGTAAAACCAAAACATGTCCATCTGACAATCCCAAGTGATAGTCCCCCACGTACTCAGCATCCATGCCAGCTCCGTTTGCAACTCTGAGGGTCATATCACCTGCCTTCAAAACTCTACGCTTTCTCAATGCCTGCAAAGAATTACATATATGAGATCCTAATCCGGTATCCGATACCCAGGAAGTAGGGTTTACTGATAGACAGTTTTCAATAACATACACACCTGAAGCCGAAGCAACAACTTGCTTCGGGTCCTGGTTCTTGGCCTTCCAAGCCCTGCAATCTTTCTTCCAGAGTCCTTTCTTATGACAGTAAAAGCACTCTTCCTTTCCCACAAGCTGTCCCGCTACCTTTGCTACCTTTGCCTTTCCCTTGGCTTCCACTTTACTAACACCGCCCCTTGGTTTGGTGGGGGTCTTCTTCTTCTTTCCCTTGGTTTTCGCCTTGGACCTAGAAGAGGAAGGTCCTCCAACAGACAAAGTGGATGTTTCCCTTACTTTCTGTAAGGTGCCCTCTGCACTCTTCAACATGTTGAGGAGTTCCGGAAGTTCAACTTCTTTTCCTTGCATGTTGAAGTTCAGGATAAACTGGGCGTAAGTGGAAGGAAGGGACTGGAGAATCAAGTCAGTATAGAGCTCGTTCTCTAACGTGGTCCTAGGGTCCGTGAGCTCTTCAATAAAGCCAATCATCTTAAGCACGTGTTCCGCTATCGATGATCCGACGGCCAATCTCGCCGAAAATAACTTTTTCGAGACTTCGTATTTGGCGATACGGGATTGCTCTCTATATAGTTCCTTAGTATGGAGAAATATGGATTCAAGGTCCATATTCTCGTGCCTCCTCTGATGTTCATTGTCCATAGAGGCAAGCACGAGGCACTTGGCCTTCATGCAGCCAATCTCCCAGGTCTTACGGATTTCCTTATCCGCGACGCTGGATTTGGGACCTGGGAGAGCTTTGGTGGTAAGGAGATACCCCAACTTATCATAAGTGATTTCCATTTTGACATTCCTGAGCCAATCTTTGTAGTTTGGCCATGTCAGTATGTTTTTATCTAGTAGTAACTTAAGTCCGGTCATGATGTTTGGTCGCTGCAATTAGGAGAGAGAGAAGAAATACTTTAGCATGATGCTCTTGCAAGTTTAGAGTGGTTTTTAGTTTGTCTAAACAGGATGGCTCCCACCGTTTCTCGAATCCTTCCTCAAACCAAAAAAGAAGAATTAGTCGGGATCAATCTCACCGTACAATACTTGCTTAACCGTTCAGCCAAGCCAGTGTTGGTACTTCGAGGGAGGTTTTCCAACGCTTTCGCGAAGTTCCTTAATTAAATAACCTATTTTCCCTGTGGGCGTAGCCCCGCTAACAACTTTCTAGACACCTACTTGGTTTATAGCATTGATCTTTAAGTGAGAAAGTTCCCGAGGAGTAGTATATACTAACAGTAGGATCGGGATCCAAATATCATCGCGTGATAAAACTGAAGGAATCCTACCAGAATCATCACACTCCAAATGGTATGCAGCACTAGCAAGTTTCAGTTTCTTTAGAAACTCCCGATGTGGATTTTTGCCCCATGCTCTTATGACCTTGACTTTGGCCAACAAATCATAAGTCACACGTCAAGTTCTACCTGTCATTTTCCAGGTTAATTTGAACCCACCCGTACCTACCCTTGACTTTGGCCAACAAGGCAGTACGACTGTCCCAAACCAACGCATCTATCTATGCTACATATGAATATCCAATAGCTACCAATCACTATGCCTTGACTTTGGCCAACAAACACAGCTTGAATACTATTGGCTATCCATATGAAATGACGGAGGGCTATGAATGGTTTTGGCGAAACCGTGAACGTAGTGAACTTGATATAATCGAAGGAACGTGATAGCTTTTAAAAAGGAGTTGTTTATGCTCCGTGTTTAAAAGTTGTTTTGATTTGAAAAGAAACCGAGTGGTTTTGAAATTGTTCCAACGACTTTACTTTGGTTTATTTTCTTGCATTAATTTAATGCGTCCCATCATTTAATCCTTCCATTGCAGAAAACAACGAAAATATGACGTACGCTTATGCCATCCGCATTCGCCACGGGGCCCCGTCATTACCCGTTAGGTTACTTAACTAACGACAGAGCGGGGGCTGGACTAGCGCGTATGCAAAACATAAGCAACGCCTACTAGATATCATATATCGATATATACATTCGTCAGATGCAATGATAGCCATTCCAGATCACAGATGAACACATTGGATATACTAGAAATCCGCGTTTCGTTCGAGCCTGCAACGAAAGACGGATTACACGGTTGCGATGAATAGCCAAACCCCACCCTAGACCCCTACGGGTGCGACAAATTACCCGCCAAGTACCCGAAGTGAAGCAACCTCCCTCAACAACGTGAGTAGGCCACTCGGCACTTCGAGGTACCCGGTAGTTTGTGCAACCCACCTTGGGTCTATCCTAGGAGCAAAAATAGTAAAAGAAATAATATACAATGGCGGCTACAATCTCATCCCGGATGTGCGGCCATAAAATAATATTACATCAATTTACATATTACATCAAATGAAAGATAAAGGAAACTCTAATCTCACAACCCCAGGCTATTCATCCGCGACAATCCAATGAGTTAATATACACAATCCAACAACATTAGAGATCACAGATATGCACAACCCCCACTAATCGACGTATAGCGATTAGTTGACGTTCAGTGCATATATCACATCACAGATATAATCCATTAGCTAAAGTCTACAGAACTTTGATCAAAAATACGGATTTGTAAATATCCCAAACACAACTTTGTTCTCTGGAAAATCTGGGCAGAAACAAAATACTTTAAAAATCCCAAAACAGAATACTGAACACACTGCAGCAAACTCGAGTCACGGCCGAGTCAACTCGGCCGTGGATCCGCGGCGAGACGCATGTTCTCGCTGCGGTTCCGCGGCGCTTTGACCGAGTCATGGGCTCGTTTTTGTTGCATGTTCTTAGAAAACCCTGAGCCGAATTTTAAGGTATGTGGAATTATTTTTTGAGCAGTTTAAAAATCGGCAGAAAGTTCAGTTTTCGGACGTGTTTTGCGATTTTTTCTCGGATCGAAATCCTAAATACTTTGCTAACATGCTAGTTGTTTTTTAGCTAGGCTCTGATACCACTGTAAGTCCACTTTGCCCACCCCGGCTCTTACGGGGAGGCGGAAACGGTAAAAAACGATTTTTTATGACAAGGCAACATGGACTAGAAAAGAGGATCTTTGCTAAACAAAAACCTAGCAAACGAACTATGAGTTTAGCTACTCGGTTAGGAGGTTATACCTTGGTCTTGAAATCCTTCTCTTCTTGCTCCTTGAGGTGGTTTGAACGGCTCCTCCTCGTAGTCTTCCTTTTGCCGAAGAAGGATCCACCCGAAGGCCACTACCTTGAGCTCCTACCTCAACCTAGAGGTAGCTAAAGTACTTGGCTTGCTAAACCTAGAACTCTAGAATGAGTAGAGAGGAGTTATGGTGGTTTTACCTCAAGAGCTCATGGTTCTCAACACATGAGATATGAGAGCTTTGAGAGAGAGGAAGAGGATGAGCTTTGGATGAGAGAGAGTGATCAAGTGAGAATGAGAGAATAATTTACAACCATGCTCACAAAAGTAAGAATAATGATGATAATAATAATAATTAAGAATTGTGATGGTTAGTTTCAATGACCATTATCATTTAATGCATTTAATGCATTTTGCAAAGAACAAGAAGCATCATGGAAATGAAATGATGATGGTCAACAAGTCCACAATGGTCAACCGGTTAACAAAGTCAACAAGTCAACAAAAGTCAAATGATCAACTCAACCATGGCACAATAATCCTTAATTAATATTATTAATCATATTTCTTATTCTAATTAGGGTTTAGAAAAAGTCAACGGTCAACAACCCTAATGAGAATCCTCTGCCTCTGCCTCTGTCAACTGTGCATACACACCCGCATCCGTGTTCCGAGGAACACGAATACAATGAGATAAAACCAATCCTAAAAAATGTACTAGGATCTGGCTTAAACCAAATCCCTCTAGTAATAACTTTCCGGACACCAAACGTGCACAAGTGCGCGGATGTGAACGAACCCTGTCGCAAAACCATGCGACCTCTACTCTGTTTTGCCCAAAGGCGAATAACCCTCTGTGTGGGACTCAAAAGACTCGACACTACGCTGGCAGTGGGTTTAACCACAGGCCGCAAGCGGTACTAGCTGTACGTAACGGTCCCCAGATAGATGCCGATAAGAAGACTGATGAGGTGAACCCATCCGAACTCCTACTGAGCCTGAATGTGACAATCTTTGTACAGTCCGGTCTGTTCGTCTGAGAATATCACATGGCGGGCCTAGGGGGGCGGCAAACGTCAGTCCCCTAATAGCGGTACAAGTCGTGTCGGAGTGTAGCCCAGAACACCCTGAGACAACACTGGAAAACCTACCAGTATATCTCGCTTTCCCTGGCCAGGGACGACTATGTGTAATAGCTCTCCTAGACACAGCGCGATATCAACCCCCAATACTGGGAGAGACGAATCCTGTCTAACCGTCACTGCCTCCAAGTGCTTCGGGACTGCACCCAACTGCTACCTGTTTGCACGACTCATTTGAGCCGTGGTAGGGTAGCAATCTAAGAACAGTGGGAACACACTCGAGGCGAAGTGACAATGTCAAGTCAGCGAACTAAGCTGTACTCATGTTACCTGGGAACTGATAACTGACGATAGGTATAGTACCAACCAACAGTTCCCGACGAGTCCTGTCCAGTGTACTCGTAACCTAACGAGCACCCACATACTATCTCAAGTACAACGTACTGACGGCTATGGGACAGACCATCTCCCATGCTGGGATGAGAAGCGCATACGCTAATCTACTCCGGAGTATCGATGCCCTGTATCGATAATCCTACGACTAGGGACCTGTATAAGGATGTGCTTATAGATTACCCAGCCCCCACTAGTGTGACTGCCATCACAACGCTGGTAATCAAGCAAAGATCCTAAGGGCTCCACTAATGTGTATAGGCGATATGCTAAAAGAAACACATGCACACATTAAAGTAGAAACAAACCAAGTAGCATACTACTATTTCGAGTAAGATTGTCTATACAACTGTGAATATCCCAAGCTTCCATTAAGTAATATACAAGCCAGTATGATACAGTAATGGCCTCTACGGCATATACACTAACAGTATTCAGTTGGAATATCCTGCACCTCATTCTACGGGGAAAGAGCCGAGATCCCTTCACCGGGAGTGACCTCTTTAGCAAAGGTTTTCGCAACTATATTTTTATAAAAAGCTATGCAGTTCCTTCAACGATATCAAGTTCATTACGTTAAAAGTTTTTCGCCAAAAACTAGACGTAGCCCTCCGTCATTTCTTACAAGTATTACTTAGTATTCGTGCTGCGTTTGTTGACTGTGTCAAGGCGTAGTGTGCGGTAGCTAAGTAATGTTTGTTTGTGGCATATTAATGGGATTGGTTAGGACAGTCGTGCGGCCTTGTTGACTGTGTCAAGGGCTCGTACGGGTGGGTTTAATGCAATCCAGGATAATGACGGGTTGAACTTGACTAGGACCCTTTGATTTGTTGACTGTGTCAAGGTCACTTGGGTCCTAGGGGTAAAAATCACATCGTGAGTTTCTAAAGAAACTGAAACTTGCTAGGCATGCGCATACCTTGAGTGAATTTCGTCACGTTATCATGCGATGATAGTTGGATCCCGATTCCCACTGATGAGTTGGTTTACTCCTCGGGTGATCCCGACTAATTCTTCTTTCAGGTTTGGAGGAGAATTTGTGGAAACAGTAGTAGGTTTCCTGATTAGATAAATTGATAACCATTCTGATCTAGGATAGAGTGCACGCAGAGTGTTTCTTTTCTCTCTCTCTTTGGTAGCGACCATGGCCCGACCCTTGACTATGACTCAGTGACCAAGTTAACCAAACCTTCTTAAAACACTGGCTTTTGGATTGTCTGAGTTGCATACCTCATTGCCACTCCTACTTTTACCCTTTTCTCCAGAACACCCCGTATTATTACGAACATCCACTTCCATTGGATAAAACCATCGTATGGTTATATACGAACTCGAAGGAACTTGTTCCAGATTCGAGGATGGTTTCCGGTTCTGGAGAAAATGAATAGGACTATTCAGTTGTCTTTTTCCTTTTACCTTCTCTCAGGTTGCGAGTGCTCCTTGGATTAGGACGGTACACCTGTTACGCTAATTGGATAGTCTTCATCCAAACCATAGGCAGGTGCCGAACGGTAGTGAATGAAGAAAACCGTTTAGCCTAAAAGGTGTACAGAAGGTATTAAGTAAAGACAAAAAAAGAGATTAGTAAGAGGGCAAAGTAAATTACGACTGCTATTCACGACCAAAACCAAGTATTTTTTCGCCAATCCTACATAACCTTTGTATTTCTCCAAAACACTCCGTATCACTACGAAGATCCACAGTTTATTGGATACTCCATCGTATGGTTATATACGAACTCGAAGGGACTTGTTCCAGTACGGGGATGGATTCTGGTTCAGGAGAAATAGGAATAAGGTTTTATTCAGTTGTCTTTTATCTTCACCTTCTCTCAGGTTACGAGTACTCCTAGGATTAGGAGAGTACACCCATTATGCTTATTGGATAGTCTTCTTCCAAACCATAGGCTGGTGCCAGACGGTAGGAAAGGAAGAAAACCATTTAGCCTAAAGGGGTGTACAGAAGGTAATGACTAAAGAAATATAAAGGGATTTAGAGAGATGGCAAAGAAATATACGGTTACAGTTGTGAATCTGATAATGGAAGATGCATTACTAGGAATACCTGGATACCCCTTCGAAACGTTTATATGTTTCAGTTTCGCCGTGTATTGTTAAAAGAAAATTGATTTCCCAATTAGTCCTTGCTCCAGGGTATATATTTACCATGTTTGATTCTCACATCTGTATGGTTTTACAGATGATGAATGGGAGTAAGTTATTGGGAATTGGGTGATCATCCTCATTATATCGGGATTCATTGTAATTGGTGGTATTTGAGGAAATCCCTTGGGTTGTTTTGCCGGACGGCAAATATTTGGTTTTGAATATCCGTTGTTATGCACTAATTTCAAATTGATATATCTGTACGTTTATTCTTATAAAGTGAGATATAACTTTTTGAAATTATGTCTATGACATTTACCTATATCAGTGGATGGTTAGGTAAGGAGCATTAAACAGCGGTGTAATTCATCTTAACCATAAGTACAGTTTTCAACCTACGACACACAGAGAATGAGTTATTAGACTCAGGGGACTTATACATAGTATTGTATGTTGTCCAGTGTCCATGAAGACAGAGGGGTTGGTACTCATACTATATTCTGTTTACTTGTGACTTCTCTAGTTCTTAGACATGTGTTTCATAGAAATACAAGGTCTAAGTTTTGAGAAGTTATAGGTATAAGAGTAAAGTAGAGAACCAGGTGTTGCAAGTATCGGGATTCTTCAAGGTGATCGAAGATGTAGATACTTGTGTATGGTATTCAGTTAATAGTAATGATTAAGAGAACTTGCTTCTCTTTCAGGTTACTCATAATTGGAAGAACTCCTAAGTTGAGTAATGCTGATCGGCCTCTCTCCATTTAGTTGACATGCACTGGAGACAGCTGCATGATTTGAATCTGGTTCCAATTAAATCAGTGCCTCTGTTTCTATATTGGATATAGAACGGTTCGTATCTTAACGATGTTAAGGTACGGGGAGTGTTCGTCTTATGCTTAAAAACCAGACTCTGGATAACTCAAGGCACGTTTTTGTAATGGCTGTTTGTGGGTTGACCCGGGCTATGATGAGGGTTGACTTTCTACCATCTGGAAGATCAGTAGTGATATTGTTCTTGACTCGCCACAATTTTAGTAAAATGGATTTTTTTTCCAGAAAACAGTAGTGGGAGTATGGTAGAACTGGAAGTGATTCCAGAACCGCAAATGATTACTGAAAATTTGATAAGAACCTAAAGATTCAATCTGGTTTGACATTCCATTAGCCACTCCACAGATATGGTGGGTAACCTCAGGCACCCGAGAGGTACTCCGGTAGCCTCAAGGACGGTGACAGGGAGGTTCTTGTTTACCCAAACTTGCCATTGCTGTTGTTCCAGACTATGAGACCCGGCAGGAGGATGAGTATAGCGTCGTTCTAAACTAGCTTTAGAAGTGCACGTGCATATGACTCTGCCAGAGGGTTGTCGTAGTCAGTGGGAGCAGCGGAAGCATAGTGGACAAGTAGCTTATGTCTATTTATGGACTAAAGCAGATATAGCGGAGATAGATCACCTATTTCTGATGTGACAGTCATAAGTTTGACTTCATCAGAATAGGGGATGGATCTGGTAAGAAGGTAGTAGGGTGTGATGTCCTGGTATTTGGATGACATACACAGAGTAGGAAGTGAAATTCCTATACTACGATCGGTTATACTTTGGTTGTCACACAGTGGTTTCTCCACATAGGATATAGATATAATATTTGACATTCTGGTTACTAGATCTATGGTTTTAGATCTAGATTTGGGAAGTGTCCCAATCTGGGTACTTAGACAGCATTCTAAAGGTGTTTTAGAATGGACGACTCCTGGCACGGTGGTGTACCTGCAGGTGATGGAGTCACCCTCTCTAAAGGTGTCTTACAGACTAAAGGGGAGAGGGATGTGCATGATTGGTAGATCACTTGTTTAGGAAATTGAGTTAATCATGAGATGTCAAGTACCACACCAGATGTTGTTTTTGCACAAGATGCAATAAGTTGATATTAATCCTATCCTGGAGAAACGTTCGGAAGCAGTTTTAGAACATAAGTGGATGTTCTAGGGATATGATAACGGCATCCTCCTTCGGGAGACAGTTATCATTCCAGGCTTCCAAGGTGACCTGAATTACAGAGTGACTGTCAGAGTTATAGTTTTCCCTCTGACGAGAGGAAGTATTTTGGACAGGTGGTCCAAGCGGATACTGAGGGTGGTGTTGCGCAGGATACTGATTAAGTTCAGTTGACGATACAGTCTAAGAAGTTTGGATTTGGAGTTCATTTTTGAACTAGGTCCCATCAGATATCCAGACATATTCTGAGACAGGTATTGCTTATTTCGGGAGATGGCTTTCTCCGCGAACTTGAGATAACGAGAGACATAGAAAGAAACATCAGAGCGGATCCACTAACTGAGGCTATTCCTCGAACGCAATAGTTTCACAAACGGGCTTTGTGAGACTGATCAGTAGAGGAGTTGGGAGTTCGGTATCACACGGGCTGTGAGTATGCGACATCGCAATAATTAGCCTTGAGTGCAAATGGGAGATTGTTCGATATAGTGCCCTTAGAGTTAATTATTGGATCGCAGGCACGTGATTGCAATGATTGAGGGAGGACCTATGCCGGTAGGACAATCTTACTCAGGATGATTGTATACTATCGGGTTTGTCTCTATCATCGTGTACATGCTTTAGGTGATATTGTGGTTCACTATTACACGTTGATGGAGAATAGTATGCTACCATGGTTTATCTTTATCATCGTGTACTACTTTAGGTGACCTTACAGGTCTCTATTGCACGCTGATAAAGCCCTTAGGATTCTTGCTTGACGTCCAGCAGTATGATGGTGATCATATACGTGGGAGCTGGGGTCTATAAGCACATCCTTAAAAGGTCCCTAGTCGTGGGAGTTTCGAGACTGGGCATCGATACTCCATTAGTAGACTAGTGTATACAGTCGAGACCCCGACGAGGGGCGGTGGCCTGTCTCACAAGCCATTGGTGTCAGTTGGTTCACCTAAGAAGTATACAGGTGCTCATTGGGTTATGAGTACACCGGACAGGACTCGCCGGGAACATGCTAGTTGGTATTATACCTGACGTCAGATAGCAGTTCCTTGGTGACATGTGTACAGGTTACTTCATCGACCTGAGATCATCATTTGTCTCGTGTGAGTTCTCTCTGTGCTTTGATTACTACCCTACCACGGCTCAAAGGAGTCGTGCAAACAGGTTTTAGTTGGGTACAGTCCCGAGCCACATGGAGGCAGTGAGCGGATCGGCCGGGATTCGTCTCTCCCAGTATTGGGAGTGAGGTCGTGCTGTGTCTAGGAGAGCCATTACACAAAGCTCTCGGCCGAGGCAGGAGATTTACTGGTAGGTATTCCAGTAGTATCTCAGGGTGTTCTGGGCTACACTCTGACACGACTTGTACCGCTTTTGGGGGTCTGACTTTTACCAACCCCCTAGGCCCGACATGCGATGCTCATAGACGAACGGACCGGGCTGTACGGATATTGTCACTGACAGACTCAGTAGGGTGTCAGGATGAGTTCGCTCATCGACCTCCCTTTTGGTCAATACCTGGTAGCCCGTTACGTACGGCTAATACCTCTGACGTGCTAGTGGTTAAATCCACAGCCAAACTATTGACGAGTCTTTAGAGTCCCACACAGACTGTTTCTTAAGTTTCGGGCGAAACGTTGTAGAGGCCGTATGATATATGGCAGGATTCGATCATATACGTGCGGTATTGCACGGATCATGATCGGACGGATCATACTAGTGGGCTTTAGTTTAAGCCGGATCCTAGTATTAGATTTGTTGGATTACTTTAGTCTCATCGCATTCGCATTCAGTCGGAATGCAGGTGCAGGTATGTATATATAGGTGAGGGGTATCCTTGTGATACGTCACGAGTTTACTTTAGATGTTGCCGTATCTTTTAGTTGTGGCAAACATTTGGATTAATGTTTGCATATGGAAATAATGAGCTAGAAATCATCATTTTATGCATTTAATGTGACATGGACATACATGGTGACTCATGGTCTCTTTTAGTGTGTAAATGTCACATTATGAGATTGGTTTGTGTTGATATGATAACAAGAGAGAGAGGGGGGCTTCCATGAGGTGAGGTTGGCATTGTATTGTTTGATATCTCATACTCTCTCTCATTTTTTATCATAGAACAACAAAAGGAAAAGAAAAGCTCTCTTATCATTCTTCTTCCTCTAGCTCATGACCTTCATTAATGGAAACACCTTCAACCTCCATCCAAGCAATGGATGCAAGAGACAAAGTGATCACAAACATTCTCTACAACACCTTGGACGCGTCGGCTAGCACACTTCGTGCCCGAGTTGCTTCGGACGAAGCGGGAGCCCGTAAAAAGACTCGAAGATGTGGTGCCCTTTCCGACGAGGAGATCGAGACCGGAGATGCCAAGAGGAGCTTGGGATGGTGGCCAAAGACCGAAGAACACGGATCGATCGGTATACCTTTCCAACCCTCTCTCTAGATAGCTAGTTGTTTGTTAATGGTTCGATCCGGGATTTAAGCATACGATAGCGCCGGTTTCTAGTTTAAAAAAATTTTCGTTTCCGCATTTTGGCCTCGGCAAGACGGCCGGGGCGCTACCGTATTCTTACAGGAAATAGCGAGACTATAGCTCCTATTGAAAATCCTTTTTGGTAATCTTTTAATGCATGTAAAGTACTCAGGTACTGTCCTCGGATCAGTCCTGTTTGGCTACTACATGATGTAGTGCACACAAGAAAACAAAGTGCTCAAAAGCAAAATCAGCCTCAAAAGGCGTATCCAATAATCACATGCGTCTGGTGCGCATGGAAATCAAATCTAAATACGGGTGCCACTATATGCACAAGCAAAAACTATGTGCAACGGGTGTGCATAAAAGCATCTGTCCACTACAACGGTGTGCACGACAACAATATCTGGTGCACCTATTGTGCACGAAAAACAATCAATAACTCAAACGCATAAAAAGCAACACCGAGTACACCAAGGTGTATAAACCAAAATCGTGTGCAACCGCGTGCACAAAATACATATCAATTAACTGCAAGCACATATAAGCTATCTGAGTGCAAAAATCAAATCATCCATATGAAATCCATGAAATCATAAACATGTGCGGCCAAGGCAAAAAATCGACATCAAACGCAATAGGCATGCACAAATCGCAAATCAACACAACGGTGTATAAAATATATATCAGTTGCGATAATTATGCGCAAAATGTAAATACTCAGTAGGTGTAACCATGGTGCACGAAATCAATATCAGGAAACTCGTCATCAAAACTCAAATCATCAAAACTCAAATCCAAGCGATATAAGCGTGATACTCGGATCACAAACGCAAATCGCAATAAATGACATTGAGATACATCTTCTACAATGTCAGAAAAATATCAGGCGTCTAAAACTGGCAGGGCAAGAACATCCGCTTGCTTCTTGCTCACGGTCTGACATCCTTGGCCTCTGGGTCTTCTGAATACACGTGACACATCTGATCCTGGGTGCAATTTTCATTGCAGCAGTGTCCCGGAAGGAATCCTGCTCAGGGTCTCTTCCGATCTCGCCTATGCCGAACTGTACGGAGGCTGGTACCCTTACATAATCTTTTCTCATTTTCTGGACATCTGCGTTTTCCGCACACATTTCCTCGGAAACTGGCCGCATCCCAACGCTCTGTATGCCTATCAGGTCTCTGATCTCGACGGGGAGTAACAACAGCTCGTCAGCGTCTCGTACGAACCTCTGGTTCCACTTGTCTTTATCGTCGTCCACCATGACGTCATGCCATGCTATCTGCGCACTGCAACTATTCTCGGCCACGGTCAATCCGAAATCTCTCACACGGACTCGAAGTCACGAACTCGGTATCTTCATCACTCGGTAGAAGATATCTGGCCGAACACGTCCTTGGGAACTCATCCCAACCATCGGAGGAATACTCAATACTCGTCCGTCCTCGATCAACTCACAACGCCTCTGGGTGAGGTCCTCTATACAAAGCTGGTCAGCTTGCTGATCTCTTATCACATGATATCTGGACGACGTCAAATTTTTCGATCGAGTCATCAAGGTCCCAAAATTTCCCGAAGGCTCAACACCTGAGCACAGTCTAAAAATATTTGGTACATACCACAGTATCTCTGGACCAACCGTAGAAGGGCAAACCCAAGCCTCACTGATGGCACCGCTAAACTGCCAAAAACCCTAAGTTTCAAAGCGGTTCAATGGTCATCATGTCGAGTTAGGGTTTCATTCTTCTAGAGGGTCCACAGAATTACCTGCATGTTCCTCTGAACACTTTAAACTTAGGAAAAATGGGTTTCTGACACTCGTTCGAAATTTTTAGCTTCGCCTATACAACATGTAAATATTCTTCACCCGCACGCTAAACAATGCCTCAATCCTCCATGAAAGGAGATACATCGGCGGTCATCTCTGGATCGTTCTGCTCTAGATCTGAGTAAGATTCTCTCTACACGGGAAATCTTTAGCTCAACTGGGCCTGCGTCGGTGCATCAATCTGACGAATCACTTTCGTCTTTCAAATCGGGGTAGACTAGCTATCATCTATCGTATTTCTGCCTGGAAGCTCCGGCGATCTTAGCTCGTAAGCTCTGGAAGCGACATCCCATCATCTCAGCAACTGCTGGGTCACCTGTCTGCATGGTAGGTGACATCATAATCTCTGAGGTATTATGTACATCAACAGTCCTCTCGCAACTGGCAGCTCTAACAATGGCCCGATCATCCGGTGTAAAACCAAGAACTCGCCTCTAAAAGAGGTCACAACATAAATACTAACTCGAGACGTTCCCATGTCACCAGAAAACACAATGGTCAGCCCTCGTACCAGATGAGCTCGCCCTGACCGCAACACAAGCAGCAGCTCAAACTATAGTGACAGGAACCTCAATCGAGTATTGAAGAAAGCAGATCAACGGCATGAGAGGAAACGACAGATCCAGAATGGATACATGATCATAAGAAGGAACATCACCAATGAAAGTATGATCACGAAACTAATAGAATCAAGGATCTTCAATAGATGTATATAATCATGGATACGAAGAGAATCACTGGTCTCAAAAATATGTACATCCTAAGGTTTCTTAAGTGGAGTATCGTATCGTAAATATGCCGCGGAACATATGTACGGTACGTCACTCTACTCAAGCTACCTACTCCATCAATCAGGGTCAGCCTATGAAACGAAAGTTCGGGTCTAATACCCGTTCAAGTCTAAGTTCCGTAAGGTCAAGCGTAGGTTCTGAAATACATACCCGCCCTAGACTCCGCATAGTCAAACATAGACTCGAACAAAGGTTAAACCTAGCGCTCTAATACCAACTTTGTCATGACCCGAAATATTAGCTCGTGACCAGCACTTGAATCAAGCAACGTCTAAAGGCGTAACAGAATTCAAGTAAGCTGAAACCCAGAAATCTAAACCTTTTAAAGAAAATAAAGGAGGTGAAGTTTTTGAAATAAAGGTATAATGAAATCGAGTTTTCTTAATGCATATAAATGAAAAAAGAATGATGCAAGCGAAGTTTACTAGTTTGAAAACATGTTTCGCTTTTAGAAATTTTGGCAACACCTCCTTTGTATATTTTGATCCAAAACCACTAATACATAATAATGATAATGGCATCCCCAAACGGGAGCTAGCTCTTCGCCAACCGGTGGATCACAACCACGCATGATAATAAAAATAAGTATACGACGCCCAACGGCGAAGTTCACCACAAAAGAACAAAAGAAAAGCAAGACATATAAATCACAAGTAGCGGAAAACCCCTCGCTCTAAGTCTCGCAACCACAATCCCACTAAGTCTCATTACTTATACAATTTACAAGTTTTGATTGATGGAATTAACTAGATACAATATGAAATGTAGATACAAGAGTGGGAATGATACAAATATCCCACCTACCAATGCAAAACACCCGAATGCAACTTTGTACCAGCGAAGCCGCTACTGATCCAAGCGGTCAACCTGCAAGAACTTTGGCACAACGGGGGTGAGTTGCCAACTCGTGAGTAGAAAATAATCAACAGATAGAAATCGAATAAACAACGACTCCTAAGTCAACTATATCATAAAGGTAATACTATGATATCTAGGGTGACCGTGTAAGTCCATGCTACCCCTCCCGGTACTTACGGGCTTGCGCAAATGATGAAAAACGATTTTTTCTTGTGTGGTAACATGGACTCAAAATACGGATCTTTGTTAGACAACTACCTAACAACCTAATTAGGAGTTTTACCTACTAGGTTAGGGGGTTATACCTTACTTGAACTCCTTCGTCTTCAACTCCTTGCGGTGTTCGGATCGCCCTCACCTCGTCGTCTCCTCGCGCCGAAGATGGATCCACCCGAAAGATTCTACCTTTTGGCTTCTACTTCAAACTTGAAGAAACTAGAACACTTGGCTTGCTAGTCCTTGTGAACTAGTATGAGTAGAGGAGTGTTTTGGGTTTTATCTATATGGTTCTTGCTTCTCAACACATGAGACAAGTAGAACCATGAACTAGAGAGAGAACAAGAGGAAGAGGGAGAGCTTGAGGATGAGATAGCTCAAGAGAGAGAAAGCAAAATGAAAAGTGAGCAAGACTTTTTCCATCCCACCTCTCATAATCCAAAATCATGATAGCAAATAATGATAATTGAGTATTATGTGATGGTTGTTATTATATCAAATGGCAATATCATTTCTTGCATTAAATGCAATTTGTGAACAAAACAAGCAAGCCAAAGTCAATGCAAACAAATGATAGCCATTGTCATGATGGTGGTCAACAAGTCCAACCTAGTCAACCATTCAACAAAGTCAACAAGTCAACAAGGTCAACCCTTCAACCCTAACCATATCACTATAATACTTAATTAATATTATTGTTAATCATATTTCTAATTCTCATTAGGGTTAAGCAAAATTCAACAGTCAATAACCCTAATGAGAATCCTCTGCCTCTGTCTCTGTCAACTGTGCATACACACCCGCATCCGCGTTCCGGGGAACACGAATACAACTGAGATAAAACCAATCCCAAAACGTATACTAGGATCTGGCTTAAACCAAAGCCCGATAGTAATAACTGCCCGGTCACTAAAACGTGCACAAGTGCGTGGATGTGACCGAACCCTGTCGCAAAACCATGCGACCTGTCGCAAAACCATACGACCTCTACTCTTTTGCCTAAAGGCGAATAGCTCTCTGTGTGGGACTCTAAAGACTCAACACTACGCTGGCATTGGGTTTAACCACAGACCGCAAGCGGCACTAGCTGTGCGTAACGGCCCCCAGGTAGATGCCGATAAGAAGACGGACGAGGTGAAACCCATCTGAACTCCTACTGAGCCTGAATGTGACAGTCTCCGTACAGTCCGGCCTGCTCGTCTGAGAATATCACATGGCGGGCCTAGGGGGGCGGTAAACGTCAGTCCCCTAATAGCGGTACAAGTCGCGTCGGAGTGTAGCCCAGAACACCCTGAGATAACACTGGAAACCTACCAGTATATCTCGCTTGCCCTGGCCAGGGACTACTTGTGTAATGGCTCTCCTAGACACAGTGCGATATCAACCCCCAATACCGGGAGAGACGAATCCTGTCTAACCGTCACTGCCTCCAAGTGCTTCGGGACTGCACCCAACTACTACCTGTTTGCACGACTCCTTTGAGCCGTGGTAGGGTAGTAATCAAAGTACAGTGGGAACACACTCGAGGCGAAGTGACAGTGTCAAGTCAGCGGACTAAGCTGTACTCATGTCACCTAGAAACTGATAACTGACGATAGGTATAGTACCAGCCAATCAGTTCCCGACGAGTCCTGTGTTGGAGATAGTGCCCTCAGAGTCAATTATTGGATCACAGGCACATGATTGCAATGATTGAGGGATGACCTATCCCGGTAGGGCATTCTTACTCAAGATGATAGTATGCTATCGGGTTTACCTTTATCATCGTGTACCGCTTCAGGTGACCTTACAGGTCACTATTACACGTTGATAGAGCCCTTAGGATTCTTGCTTGACGACCAGCAGTATGGGGGCGATCATATACGTGGGAGCTGGTGGTCTATAAGCACATCCTTAAAAGGTCCCTAGTCGTGGGAGTTTCGAGACAGGGCATCGATACTCCAGAGTAGACTAGTGTATATAGTTGAGACCCCGACGAGGGGCGGTGGCCGGTCTCATAAGCCACTGGTGTCAGTTGGTTCACCTAAGATGTATACAGGTGCTCATTGGGTTATGAGTACACCGGACAGGACTCGCCTGGAACATGCTAGTTGGTCTTATACCTGACGTCAGATAGCAGTTTCCTGGTGACATGTGTACATGTTAGTTCATCGACCTCAGATCGTCATTTGTCTCGTGTGAGTTCCCACTGTACTTTCATTACTACCCTACCACGCTCAAAGGAGACGTGCAAACAGGTTTTAGTTGGGTACAGTCCCGATCCACATGGAGGCAGTGAGCGGATCTGCAGGGGTTCGTCTCTCCTGGTATTGGGGGTGAGGTCGCGCTGTGTCTAGGAGAGCCCTTGTACAAAGTCCTTGGCCAAGGCAGGAGATTTACTGGTAGGTATTCCGACACGACTTGTACCGCTTTTGGGGGTCTGACTTTTACCAACCCCCTAGGCCCGCCATGCGAAGCTCATAGACGAACGGACCAGTCTGTACGGATATTGTCACTGTCAGGCTCAGTAGGGTGTCAGGATGAGTTCGCTCATCGACGTCCCGTTTGGTCAATACCTGGTAGCCCGTTACGTATGGCTAATACCTCTGACGTGCTAGTGGTTAAATCCACAGCCAAAGTATTGACGAGTCTTTAGAGTCCCCCACAGACCGTTTTCTTAAGTTTCGGGCGAAACGCTGTAGAGGCCGTATGGAGATATGGCAGGGTTCGATCAGATACGTGCGGTATTGCACGGTTCATGATCGGACGGAATATACTAGCGGGCTTTTGTTTAAGCCAGATCCTAGCATAGTACTGTGTAGATTTTGTCTTATTGCATTTGTATTTCGGTCGGAATACAATTGCGGGTATGTATATACAGTAGCGGGGTTTCCTGTAATTTATTACGGGATCAGTTTTATGAAGTTGCCAGTTTGTTTTCCGTTTCGGCCATATTTCTTTGTATCTTTCATTGGCTGAAGATTGGTGGAGGAGGGCTTATTTGCATTTGTGCAAATAAGCATTTTGGAGTGTTGTTTTTGCAAGTAGTTGCATCATGATGGTTGTACCATCATTTGACTTCATTTGACTTTCTTTTAGTCATCATGGTTTGACTGGTGTAGTGGTGATGGTTGATGGAGTGAGGTTCTTGTTTGTGATCATTGTTTTGTCATCATCACATTTTCTCTCTCATGGATGATAGCCTTTTCTCTTGCTCTCCCCTGCATTAGTGTGTCTCCCTCATTCTTTTCTCTCCACTCTATTATTTCCCTTCACCATGAAGGGGCCGGCCAAGCTTCATCGGGTTGTCCCAAATTTTGGGAGTGGGAAATTTGGTCTTTTGGTTTGCACAAAATCCATTTAGCTTCATCTCAAAAAGTCGATTCCTCTACCTTCACCAAAATGGCAACTCCATACAAACCCCAAGAGACAAAGTATTCTATAGATAACCTACAGCATCCTTGGGCACGTCTGCTCGCCAACTTCGTGCCCGAGTTGTCTCGGTCCAGAGGTGGGAGCCCGTAAAAGAAGCCGGCGACGTGGTGCCTTTCCGGCGAGGTGGTGAAGACCGAAGATTCCGCGGGAGATCGGGATGACGATGAGAAGACCGAAGGACTCGGATCGCTCGGTGTATCTCTCTACCCCATCTTTTAGTTTGCTAGTAGTTACCTTAATGGCCCGATACAGGATTCTAGTGCGCGGTGGTGCCGGTTTTCTAGTTTGAAAAGTTTTTCGTTTCCGCATTCCGGCGTCCGATTGACGGCCGGGACGCCGCCGTGCACTTACATCCTGTCCAGTGTACTGTCACGACCCCAAAGTTCGGCCCATGACCGGCACTTAACCTACGTAATGCCTACAGGCGTAACGTGACTAAGTGAACCGAGAACCCAGAAATCAAACCAGTAAAAGTATAGAGTGTCTTAAACTTGAATGGAAGCATTTGCAAAGTGACAAGAAAATCTTAAGTAAATAATCACCAAGATAGCAATATACGACGCCGTAGCGAAGATCAAGAACAACAAGTGGGAACATCACAGATAGAATAAACTACATAAGTAAAGTCGGCTCACAACGAGCTCGACACCAGAATACCGATAATATACATCATCGTCCTCACACTGTCTCTAAGTCAAATACATATATGGTAGATGGAGATTACTAGATACAAAAGTGTGTACAATAAACGTAACCAGATACCACAACCCACCTAACAGCAAAACAGCTCACGCACCAACTGTAGTGGTATCTGTAGCCAAAAGATGGAAGGAAACAGCCTGCCGCGACTACTCCGAAGGGCAACCTGCAAATACTATGGCACAACGGGGGTGAGTTGCCAACTCATGAATAGAAATAACATATAAAGGTAATCGCGAGCATGCACGTACTGCGCTACTCTAACATATGCCAGCAGATGATATCAATGCGTGATAAGCAGTATGTGCAATAATCATGCAAGTGCTCTATCAGGTAATACAACTACAGGATGAGATGCAATAATGAATGCTGAGCATGGGAATATAACATCTACACAGAATGTCAACGTGGAATATATATATAATCGGTATCCATCAATGCACCGGAAATCCCAACAACCCAGACGCCGGCACTCCCATCGGCCCTCAATCCTGTACATCCATGAGAATCACGAGTGCCCAACATCAGCACCCAAATATCATAAATACTCGTGTCTAGCATCGACACGCAAATCCTCCTATATCGGGCATCCGTCAGTCCGGGTCAGCCCTCTCTCAATATATCGGGCATCCGTCAGTCCGGGTCAGCCTTCTCTCAATATATCGGGCATCCGTCAGTCCGGGTCAGCCCTCTCTCAATATATCGGGCATCCGTCAGTCCAGGTCAGCCCTGTCTCAATATATCGGGCATCCGTCAGTCCGGGTCAGCCCTCTCTCAATATATCGCTCTAGCACCGAGAAAACACATGGTGGGCGCACCGAAATATCATATCAAGGGAACCGGTTTTTTTAAATGATTACATATTTGAAACGGCCACGGTTCCCAAATCCAGAAATCACATGTAATCCCAACCAATATGCAAGTAAATGTGATGTGATATGTGCATCTAGTATGAATATCATGTCAAGTCACATAAAAGATGAGCTACATCATAATGATCCGATGTGATATATGCATCAAGTATGAATATCATGGCAATTCTAACGGTGTGTGTGTAACATGCAGGGTAGTGCTCGTGCAACATGAACTGTCAGTAAGGGTGCGGTGTTCTATCAATTCTAGTTTATATACATATAGCAGGGAATGCGGTATGCACTAAATAGTAGCCATGAACAGTTAATGTATGGAAATGTAGCTATAAGGTCCTATCAGCCCTGACGTAGAACGCCATGCAGGCGTTATCCCCGTAGATGTTAAATCTACTCACCGTAGTCTCTCGCTAGGTATAGCCGACGACTTGTTTCCCCTTCTTCGCAGCGTCCGTCGCACTCGCCTGCGAACCTGGAATTTCACAATATGTCACACATAAGCTCAAAACCATACAACCATGACTTTTAAAGTCAACTAGAAACCCATGTCGCAAACCAAGCGCGCGCGTGCGCGATACGCTAAATCGTGTGATTACGCGCCTGAAGTCGCTCCGACGCGTCGCGATACGCAGAAACCCCAAACCCACACACACGTATCACGCGTGTCACGAAAGATTAAAAATACGGGAAATAGGGTATTCTACTCTAGATTTTGCTACATAACAGATATTATAAAAATAGATATACCAAAACACTCCACATAGCAGCAGACTCATGTGACCCCAACCCTTAGTTCACTAATCTGGCTGCAATTTGCAGCCAGAACTCATTTTTCGGCGGCCTGGGTAGGGAGGTGGGCCCCCGGGTTTTGTGTGTACACTCTATACCCCTTTTGTATGCTACAGTAATTCCAATTTCACTCTGAAACATCTCGGGTAGTAGCAGATCCTATAGAGCCTTATTTCTAGTTAAAACCCACACTTTTGCACAAAAATGAAACTTTAGGGTATTTTTGTGGAACCTGAAGCAAACCCAGGTCTAAACCCACTCTAATAACTCATTAACAAGCTAATCAAGCCACAACAACATAAATTTTAACATATCATCACTAAATCCCTTCAATAGCACTAAAATTGCATAAAAAAGGTGATATTTTGAAACTAAACATGCAAGTTATGGAGATAGGGTGCTAGGAGTGAGATTTATACCTTCCAATGACCTTAGAAAAACCAAAAGTTCCAGCTTTAACCTCAAGTGGGCAGATTTGCCTCCAAACACCTCAAAAAGCTCACTTTTCCATGGTTTTGTGATGAAAATGTGTTGATTGTGTAGGGTTTTTGTGTAGGGATCAAAGAGAAGTGAAAAGGAGAGGAAAAGATGAAGGAAAGCTAGGGTTTTTCTCCTCTCAATTCTGCAGAATTCAGAATGAGGAGGAAGAGAAAGAAGAGAGAAGAAAAGTGTATAAAAAGTCAAAGTTCATTACCTAACACCATGGCTCATTTTCTATTGGATTTGAATTATAAAATGGGGTTTTGTTTTGGATAAAAGGGTGGGGAAAATAACAACCATGCATGAAAGAAAATGGTTATCATGCTAACACTTTTTACCTAGGTCACAAAAATTGTGCTAAGTGTGCATGTGTGAACTTAACACAAAAATTCCTAATTAGGGTAAACACGACTAAATTATAACTAATAATCCCATGTACACAAATAGTAACACTCACAATTCTAATTTAACACGAAAAACATTCTAACTAAGATTCAAAGTGTTACAATCTACCCCCCTTAAAGAAATTCGGTCCCCGAATTTAAAAATCTAACTACACGTACCTTCAAAAAGTTGGGGATACTTCTTCCTCATCTCGCACTCGGTCTCCCAAGTGACCTCTTCGCCGCTCTGGCCACGCCAAAGTACCTTGACTGACGGTATGTCCTTCGATCTCAATTTCTTCACTTGTCGATCCAAGATCATCACCGGCTGCTCTGCATAGGAAAAGTCGCGCTCAAGCTGGATCGTCGGGTGCTGAATCGCATGCGAAGGATCATTAAGATATCTGCGGAGCATCAAAATGTGAAATACGGGGTGCACGTCTGGAAAACTGGGCGGAAGGGCTAACCGATACGCAACTGCACCAACACGCTCGAGGATCTCGAAGGGGCCCACATATCTGGGACTAAGCTTCCCCTTCTTCCCGAATCTCATCACACCTTTCATTGGGGAGACCCTCAAGAAAACATGGTCACCAACAGAAAACTCAAGTCTGCGCCTATGACGGTCCGTATAAGATCTCTGCCTACTCTGGGCTGCTCTCATCCTATCGCCAATCAACTGGATCTTCGCGGTCGTCTCCTCAACAATCTGTGGCCCTAAGATACTGCTCTCACTGAGCTCTGTCTAACAGGCGGGCGATCTATATCTCCTTCCATAAAGAGCCTCAAACGGTGCCGTCTGAATTGTCTCCTCGTAGCTGTTGTTGTAGGATAACTCTACTAAGGGTAAATAATGATCCCAGCTACCTCCGAAGTCTAATACGCACGCTTTAAGCATATCCTCGAGAGTCTGAATAGTCCGCTCTGACTGTCCGTCGGTCTGCGGATGAAATGCTGTGCTAAAACTCAAGCGAGTGCCCAAAGCCTCCTGAAGTCTCTGCCATAGTCGGCTGGTAAACTGGGTTGCCTGTCGGATACGATACATGTCGGAACTCCGTGCAGTCGTACAATCTCGTCAATGTAAATCTGGGCATACTGAGCAAATCCGAAAGTCGTCTTCACCGGTAAGAAATGAGCCGCTTTCGTCAAACGATCAACGATCACCCAGATGGAGTCATACCCTCGACTAGTCCTGGGTAGACCCACAATGAAGTCCATAGAAATCTGCTCCCATTTCCACTCCGGAATGGGTAACGGCTGTAGCTCTCCCGTGGGCCTCTGGTGCTCAGCCTTGACTTGCTGACAAGTCAGGCACCTCGACACGAAATCTGCGATGTCCCACTTCATTCCTTCCCACCAGTAAACACCTCTCATGTCATGTTACATCTTGGTGGAACCGGGATGAACACTATATACCGATCGATGTGCCTCCTCAAGAATCTCACGCCGCAATCCCTCAGCATCCGGTACGCACAGTCTAGTCCCGAATCGTAGTATCCCCTGATCATCGATCACGAACTCGGAAAATCTTCCCTGTCCAATCTGTGCCCTGACCTCTGAGCATCGGTCATCTCTGTGCTGTGCCTCATGTAAACGGTCAAGCAACTGTGGGCGTGCACGAACATGCGCAATCTGTCCTCCGATTGGCGTAAACTCGAACTGCACCCGGATGTCGCACAATATCTGCCAATCTGCCGATGACTGCCTCTGTACTGCGCTCAAACAAGATAGACTACCCCCGGGCCTCCTGCTCAAAGCATCCGCCACTATATTAGCCCTGCCCAGGTGATACAAGATCTCACAATCGTAGTCCTTCACTAACTCCATCCATCGGAGCTGTCTAAGGTTCAGGTCTCGCTGCTGGAATATATACTTTGAGCTCTTATGATCAGTGAATATCTGGCACGACTCGCCATATAGGAAATGTCGCCAGATCTTAAGTGCAAAGACCACTGCAGCCATCTCCAAATCGTGAGTGGGGTAGTTCTGTTCATGTTTCTTTAATTGCCGCGAAGCATACGCGATCACCCAGTCATGCTGCACCAATATGCACCCTAGCCCCACTCGTGAAGCATCACAGTAGACCGCAAATCCGCCGGATCCTGAAGGCAATGATAATACTGGTGTCGTAGTCAGTAGAGCCCGTAGCTGCTGAAAACTGTGCTCACACTCCTCCGTCCAATCAAAACAAACTACCTTCCGGGTCAACCCGGTCAAAGGTGTAGCAATGCGAGAGAAGTCCTGCACGAATCGCCTGTAGTAGCCTGCCAGCCCTAGAAAGCTGCGAACCTCCGTCACTGACGTAGGTCTAGGCCAACTCCGAACGGCCTCAATCTTGCTCGGGTCTACACATATACCATCTCGTGTAATCACGTGTCCTAAGAAGTCTACGTTGTCCAGCCAGAAAGCACATTTGGAGAATTTGGCGAAAAGCTGATGCTCCCTCAAGGTCTGCAGTGTAATCCACAGGTGCTGCTCGTGCTCCTCTCTACTCTGAGAATACACCAAAATATCGTCAATGAACACTATGATGAACAGATCAAGATACGGCCGGAAAATACGGTTCATCAAGTCCATGAATGCTGCTGGCGCGTTGGTGAGTCCGAACGACATCACCAAAAACTCATAATGGCCGTAACGCGTGCGGAAAGCTGTCCTAGGAATGTCCTCCTGTCGAACCCGCAGCTGATGGTAGCCTGATCGCAAATCAATCCTCGAAAAGTATCCTGCCCCCTGAAGCTGGTCGAACAAATCGTCGATGCGTGGCAAAGGATATCTGTTCCGCACTGTCACCCTGTTCAGCTGGTGGTAGTCGATATACAAACGCATACTGCCGTCCTTCTTCTTGACAAACAGGACTGGAGCACCCCAAGGAGAAACACTGGGTCAAAAAAGTCTCTTATCCAGCAAATCTTGCAACTGACCCTTCAATTCTCTAAGTTCCGCCGGGGCCATCCGATAAGGCGGTACAGAAATAGGCCCCGTGCCAGGAACCAAATCAATACAGAAGGAAATATCACGCTCGGGCGGTAGCCCAGGAAGCTCGTCAGGGAACACATCAGGGAACTCGCTAACAACTGGAACCTGATCCAACGGAACCTCTGTAGCTCTAGTATCACAAACATAGGCGAGAAATCCCTGACATCCCTTCCGCAAAAGCTGTCCCGCGCGAAAAGAAGAAATCACACTGTGAGGGGTGGCACCACGGTCCCCCAACACAACAAAAACCGACTCGCCGGGAAAACAAAATCTAACTGTCTTCTCGCGGCAGTCAACAGAAGCATAGCACGTGGCTAACCAATCCATGCCCAAAAGAACGTCGAAGTCCAACATCTCAAGAAGGATCAAATCGACCGGCAACTCTCTCGCCAATACGGACGGTACAGGATCGGAATACGTGCCTAGCAACAAACGACTCTCCCACGGGAGTAGTCACAACTGTAGGGTTTCTAGGCACCCTAGTGAGGTCTCACAAGGCATCTAACATGCCAATTTCAAAAATTCGGTGCCGAAAAACCCTAATGTACGGATCGTCGGCTAGATTTCTAGGCGAAACAGAACTAGTTAACAACTTAACTAATGTGATATCGGAAATACAACCTTTGTAGATCCGGTGATCCTCCTCCATAGCTCCGCAACGAAGTCGTCTCCGCTGTCCAAAAAGAATCCGGGCTCTAGAGTCGGCTTCGTCGGAGAATAAGCGAGCTAGGTCGTCGATGTCCATGCCGAAGATGATCTACGTCGAGGCATCGCTAAATCAAGCTCCACCTTCACCTTGCCATGAAAACTTGTGAAGGAAACACACTCTACTACTTGGCAAGAGGTAGAGGATGGAGAAATAGGAAGTGGGTTCACTTTAGAATTGGATTTCACACTCATATGCTCAATATGCCATTGATGAAGACAAGCTTCTTCATGAAGAAGAAGAAGAGCAAGAAGAAGATAAAAATTATGATCAGTTTTTAAAGAATAAATAAAAATCCATTCTTATCATAATTCTCACCATGGTTAGGTGTAGAGAATTAACTTGAGTTAATAGAATTGGTTAGGGTTAAGCATGAGACAAAATGATGACTAAGTCAAATGTTCATGAAGCTTCATGAAAGAAAACAAAAGAAAGCCACCATTCTATTTTATTGAATTTATTTTCCAAAAATAAAAACAAATGAATAAATGAATAATCAAATAAAAACCCCAACCATTTCTTTAACCAAGGTTTAATTCTTTACACAAACCCTAATTTGCATGCATCATCAAATATGATACAAACAAGTGCACAAAATCATATCGCATATGCAATGCGCACATCCGAGCGAGAAAATCCATTTAAAGTGAACCGATACTAGTTAATGCAAAGTAATATATCAAATATATAATTATGCATTAAATCATTAAATCAACACTTGATTTAACGATCCGGTCATATCACATATAACCGACTAGTATTCAATGTATCGGCTTATCGAATCAACCTTTGATTCGATAACTAGGTTATATCGCATATAACCATTCGATACATTCATCACGAGAATGGAATACGGTATCACATACACGCATTATTCTCGGTCCCTCACATATCTCATATGCGCTCCTATTTCGTTTCGCTTGAGCCAGGAAACCTCTGTGTAGGACTCTAAAGACTCGTCAATACGCCGGCAGCAGGTGATGATCATATCAAACACCCACAAGCCGCAAGCGGTCTGCTAAACGTAACGGCCACCCGGGTATTGAGCGATCTGAAGATCGACGAGCAAGCGCGCTCACACTCCAGTGAATCCGACCAGTAACACTACCGTACAGTCCGGTCTGGTCGTCTGATATGTCGCATATTTCGCCTAGGGGTGGTAAACGTTAGACCCCAATAGCTCGATAAGTCGTGTCGATATGAGGTCTATAACAATTCGAGAAACTACTGGTAACACTTACCAGTAAATCTCAGCAACCCTGGCCAGGGATTTCCTGTTATAGCCAATCGAACACAGCGCAACATCTACCCCCTATACCGGGAGAGACGAATCCCCTCCTATCGCTCATTGCCTCCATGTGCCTCGGGACTGTACCCAAAAACCACCGTTTTGCACGCCCTCTTGGACGTGGTAAGATGGAAATCAAAGCACAGTGGGAACCACACAAGACTCTATGACGATCTCGGGTCAACAGACTACTCTGTACCAGTGTCACCAGAGAACTGCCATCTGACGTGAGGTATAATACCATCTGGGAGTTCTCGGCGAGTCCGTCCAGTGTACCCAGTCTTCACTGAGCACCCGTATATCATCTCTGATGTCAAACACCGATGGATATGGGATCATCCATCGCCCATCTGTATGGGTCGAGAAGGTACACGCTAGTCTACTCTGGTATATCGATGCCCCGTCTCGATACACCCACGACTAGGGACTTTGAAGGATGTACTTATAGACTACCATGTCCCCACTAGTATGATCCGCATCATAGTCCAGATAGTCAAGTACACATCCTAAGGGCTTTACCAACATGTAACAGAGAGACAATCAGTGCACACGTTAAGGTAAAGAGCAACCAGATAGCATACTATCATGTCGAGCAAGAAAGTCCTTCCTATATATGTCCCAGCATCCACTACAATATACATCCTATATACAGTAATGGCCTCTAGGGCATACATATAACTAACAATCTCCCACTTGCACTAGGGCCATCTGTAGCAGTGGTTGTAGTATCTCATACTCAACCATCCCATAAAAGTCTCTCTCTGGGAATAGGCCTTCGTGTGTGGATCCGCTGCGTTATCCTCTAAGTCTGCTCTCCTTGCCTCGATCACCTTGGAGATCAACCATCTCCATGATCAGGTGATACTGCCTTAGAATAAGTCTGGATCACTGATGGGCCCGGCGTTCCTTGGCATAAGCCACAACACCATTGTCTCACAATGGTAGGAACGTAGTTCATCTCATGAACCATTATACACCCAAACAGCCTCTTTGGTAACATCTTAAGTAGCGATGTATCCTTCCTTTATCGTCTAGTATGTCACGGATCTAGCTTGGAACTCTTCCAACATACCGTCCTTTTACTGAGGGTAAAGACAATGCCTGCGACTGACATTCAGTCGTCTTTATCACCGTGGAACACTTCCAGTGATTCTCCCAGGATCGATTGATACCATCTCACTACAGCTAGTGAGATACCTAACATCCATTTAGATCTATCTCATAGATCCAAAATCCAGGATTTAGTAGGTATCATTTTGATCCTACACGGAGAATCTTTGTGATAAACGGAGATTGATCGAGCGTAGCATAAGAAACTCCTTTCTTATCGAGAGTATGTCATCCACGTACTCTACGAGGATCACCACCATACTCCCTACTACCTTTTTGTTTATACAAGGTTCATCTACCATTTTGATGATGTCAAACTCTCTGACTAATCCATCAAAACAGATGTTCCAACTCCGCGATGCCTGCTTTATCAGATAAAGCATCTTGCTCACGTTTCCGCTGCTCCCACTGTCTACGAGGCCCTCTGGCTGTGTACTTATAGACGTTCTCTTCTAAAACATCATTTAGAAAAGATGTCATGGCACCCAACCGCCAGATATCGTAGTCATGGTATTTAGCCGTGGCAAGTAGGATCTGGATGGACTTAAGCATAGATACTGGAAAAGGTTTCATCATTATCCACGCCTGGTTGATGACGAAAACCTTTAACAAGTCTAGCTTTGAAAGTCTCAACTTTTCCATGTACACAAAGTAATCTTCTCAAGATATACTTGCTCCTGATGGGGATTTAACCCTTCAGATATAACAACCAAAGTCCATACTTTGTTGGTGTATAAGGATTCCATCTCAGATCGCTAAGCATCCAGCCATTCTTACAGAGTCCCTACTCTTGATGGCCAGCTCGAAACTAGTTGGGTCATCATCTCATGATGCAATCCTCGCTCCCACTGTCATAGAGAAACCAAAGTATCTCTCAGGTGGGTGAGGAACCCTACTAGATCGGCGGAGAGGCTGAGGTTCGTTGGTATCTACTGAATCCTCTGGTTGTACCAAATCATCTGCTGTAGTTTGTATAGTTGGAACACTTTCAGTTCTACATAACTAACTTTGCCTCGAGCTTGTCCGGATTTTGCTTTTAGACATAGGCCGGTCAACCCCAAATCTTAACTAACTCAAGATATGGGCTCTTCCCTTTCCATATCTCATATGAAGTGGTAGGCACTGATTTGATTCAAACCCTATTCAATAGGTATGCAACTTCACAAGTGCATAACACCCAATAGGAAAAAGGTAACTCAGTAGTACTCATCATAGAGCACACCATATCAAATAGGGTGCAATTGCTCCACCCCGATATACCATCGTGTTATGGTGTATACGGAGGAGTAATGCTGAGAGAGAATCTCATTCTCCTTATGAATAGTCCAGAAATTCTATGCACAAGTATTCTCCTCCTTGATCTCATCAAAGGACATAATACTTTTACCCGTATTTTGGTTCTCTACTTCTAACTTATATTCTGTGAATATCTCAAAAGGTTCGGACTCATGTTTCAACAGGAACATATGTCTGAATCTAAAGAGATCATCAGAGAACGTAATGAAGTATAAAGAACCGGTCTTGGCATGTGTAGACAGGGGACCTTACATACATCAACATGTATCAACCCAAGAGTTCATTAACTTTTTCTCTGTTTCCAATAAACAGAGCTATGGTCATCTTATCTTTGTGACATGACTGGCGAGTTTCACAAGATGTAAATTCAAACTAATTTAAATATGCATCTCTATGTAACTCTAGCTAGTCGGGTCACATTGATCTGACCTAGTCTACAATACCTCAAGAAGAATTCGTTCATTTCTGAACTCTTCCTCTTGTGTGTGTTCTGTATACGAAGAACTGTAGTTTGATTTAGAACATTAATGCTTTTAGATAACGTGCCTGAACCGATCAACTTTTGATATAGGAAATGTTCAAAACATTATCCAACAATATAAAATTTTATCGTTTCTTTACTAATAAAGAGACAGATATGATTTTGTATATCAGGTTCGGTATCTAATAACATTCGTTCAGAATCAATGTATTACAATACAGGGTGACAGTGACCAACAGACTTGGCTGCAACACTTGCCCCGTTTTCTGCCTCATGAAACTTATCACCCGTTCTCAGTTTTTCTACCCTTTTGTAGCCCTATGTAACATCATACATATCTGGGATCCTGATCCGGTATCATATACCAAGGGTGCGGAGGATACTGAGAAACAGTTCTGTATAATGAACACACCCGAAGATGATGCATCAGCATGCACTCTCTTCGTTTGGGCGGCACGAGAAATCTGGTATTCCCCAATTTCCTGCTCTGTCTTATAAAAATTATAAGTTGGAGCGGGACCAACGTTCCCCAGCTCAGTATAACAAGCGGGTTCGGTCAATAATCCGTATTATTATCTTGATTAAGGCGTGACATGGTCGCTACCAGGAGAGAGAGAGAAGAAAACACTCAGTGTGCGCTCTGCAAGAATAGATTGGTTATTATTTTATCTAATCAGGATGGTTCCCACTGCTTTTTATCAAATCTTCCTTCAAACCCTAAAAGGAAAGACTAGCCGGGATTAATTACACACTACAAGTTCGTCGATCTTTCAGCCAGGCCAGTGTCGGTACTTTGAAGGAGGTCCCCCGTGCTTTCGCACGAACCTAATTAATGTAAACCTCGTTTTCCCAGAGGCGTACCCCGTTGACACCTTTCTAGACACCAACTTGATCGGCTAATTGTAATGTATAAAACTCTCCCAGGAGTAACTCTTACTCGCAGCAGGTATCGGGATCCAACTATCTCATAGAAGGTATGCAATCTCATTGCAAATTTCAACACTTGAAATTCCCGATAATCTTTTACCCCTAGCTCGCTATGACCTTGACGCATGCCAAACAACCCATAGTCTGCTAGTCAAGTTCAACCCGTCATTTCCTGATTGAATTAAACCCACCCGCACGACCCTTGACGCATGCCAAACAACGCCGTACGAATACCTTAATCCAATCACATCGTATGCTAGCAGATAAGCACTAGTTAGCTACCGTACACTACGCCTTGACGCATGCCAAACAACCGCAGCACGAATACTAACGAGTACTTATCTGAAATGACGGAGGGCTACGACAGGTTTTTCTGAAAACCTATTGCGTAATGAACTTGATATCATTATAGGATCGAATGAATTTGAAATGGAGTGTTTTTGAGGCTTTTCTAGTTTTGCTAAAGGAGTCACTCCCGGTGAAGGGATCGTCGGTCCTTTCCTCGTCGAATGAGGTGCGGGATATATCATATATATCATTGTGCAAAGCAGAACTTTTAAAAGCTATCAAAAGACAAACCGAGTGTGTAGCATCTGCCGGTTATTGCTAAAGGAGTCACTCCCGGTGAAGGGATCTCGGTCCTTTCCTTATCGAATAAGGTGCAGGATATATCACATATACCGCTGTGCAAAGCAAGAACTGTAGCTACCTGTTTTATTTTGAAATTCGATTCTACAACATCTTTAGGTTTCTTTTATTTCATTAATCACATTAATGAAGTCCCATCATTTAAGTACCTAAACATCACAGATAAATACGACGTACACTTATGCCATCCGCATTCGCCTCGATGTCCCCTCGTGCACCGTTAGGTTAGGTAACTAACGGCAGAGCGGGGCAGGGCTAGCGCGGGTGTAAAACATAAGTAACGGCTATATAATATATCATATATATTATATACTATATCCATCACAGAAACATCACATGATCACATCACAGATATCGCAGCAGAAGAAACATATGAAATATTGGATATACTAGGACGTCCGTGTTTTCAATACGAGCCAGTATAAAACACGGATTCCACGGTCGTGATGAATAGCCAAACCCACACCCCTAGACCCCTACGAGAGCGGCAAGCAACCCTACCAATTCTGGAGTTAGAAGACCCGGACTCGACTCCTCGAGTTGGTCTCCCACTGGACTCCAGAACCCGGTTACTTGTGCCCTCCTTCTTGGGTCTATCCTAGTGCAGAAAAGTAAATAATATACAAAAGGTGACTACTTCCGCAACCTGGAAGCGCCCCAATAAAAAGAATATTACATACAAGTTTTTACATGAATGAAAATGAAAAACACTCATCTCACATAAAAAACCCCGGCTATTCAAACACGACGATCCAATATAACATATCCAGCAATACATAACATCACAAGTCATCAACGTAAGTAAATATGCGCATCCCAATTGTCGTTGACATATAGAAACGAAACCGGCGATATCACATATTACACTTACGGTCACAGAAAAAAAAGTGTAAAACTACAACAGTTGGAATCCGCAACCATCTCAGACATCGCATGCCTGACCAAATGAATTACTTAGACATCGCATGCCTAACAATTATAAACCCCGCATTTTAGTCTCATTATCGAAAACACTTTTCAATATCAAGTCGGGCAATTCAACAGGATTCCCGACATCCTGATCGAATGCTCGTCGCAAACTTCAGTAGACGGCCACACCCCCGATACCGTCGACGAAGTGCACCAAGGCGGAACACCGCTGCCGCGAGCACCCGGACGGATGCTTTCGGCGACGGGGTTCTCCTACAGTCACTTGGTCGGGGCTATGGGGCGAGGCTGTCTATTAAGTTTATCCAGCGAGTATCCGCGTACGCTACGTGATTGCGACGGACTTTTGATCACATCAAAATTCCGTGGCAACCGATCAAGTGAGACTAAACTGCTATGTTTATAACATTCATTCAGTTATCACATAACTTTTGTGAATTCCAATTATTGTATCTCATTCCAGATAAACAGAAAATGTTAAACTTTTCGATCGAACAATCGAACACCCAAGTTTTCCCGATACAGATCAACACATGAAACAAGTCTAACAACATTCAGTTCGTGCCTCAGTACCAACGGTCCAGCCGTAGAAGGGTCAAGCCAACGCCTCACATGTGGCACGCCGTACTGCCCCAAACCCGAAGGTTCAAAGGGAAGTTCAAGACGGTCACATAATCGAGTTAAGGTTTGTTGTCTTCTAGAGGGTCCATTGCATTACTTGCACTACTTAGAACGTCATTAAACTACGGAAAAATCCAACACTTGGAAATTTCCCGACAGGGGAAAAATTGGGTATTTGTATCCGGTCGAACTTTTTAACATATTCTAAAATTTATCCGAAAAGCCACACAGACAAAATTTGATATTTCGATCGAAACTCCGAAACCCCAAAACCACCTCTGAAAATTTAACTCTTGAAAAATTATTAAAAATTCCCAGAAAAAGAAGCACTGGAAATAAAGAATTACTGTGCAAATAAAATAAACTAATTCGGCCGTACGGCCGCGGAACCGTCGCATGAGCCTTGCTCATGCCGCGGAACCGCGGTGGAAAAGTAGAATTGGGCCCACGAAATTTACAGTAATTCCTAATAAACCCTGCTTGATTTTCTGAATATTTTTAATTGCGAAAAATCCCAGATTTTGAAAAAAGGATAGAGAGCATGTTTGTGATCGGGTTTCGGGTTCGTTCGGACTTCAAATTCCGTCTGGAGTTCGCCTAAGGCTCTAGCTAGGCTCTGATACCACTGTAGGGTTCCTAGGCACCCTAGTGAGGTCTCACAAGGCATCGAACATGCCAATTTCAAAAATTCGGTGCCGAAAAACCCTAATGTACGGATCGTCGGCTAGATTTCTAGGCGAAACAGAACTAGTTAAAAACTTAACTAATGTGATATCGGAAATACAACCTTTGTAGATCCGGTGATCCTCCTCCATAGCTCCGCAACGAAGTCGTCTCCGCTGTCCAAAAAGAATCCGGGCTCTAGAGTCGGCTTCGTCGGAGAATAAGCGAGCTAGGTCGTCGATGTCCATGCCGAAGATGATCTACGTCGAGGCATCGCTAAATCAAGCTCCACCTTCACCTTGCCATGAAAAATTGTGAAGGAAACACACTCTACTACTTGGCAAGACGTAGAGGATGAAGAAATAGGAAGTGGGTTCACTTTAGAATTGGATTTCACACTCATATGCTCAATATGCCATTGATGAAGACAAGCTTCTTCATGAAGAAGAAGAAGAGCAAGAAGAAGATAAAAATTATGATCAGTTTTTAAAGAATAAATAAAAATCCATTCTTATCATAATTCTCACCATGGTTAGGTGTAGAGAATTAACTTGAGTTAATAGAATTGGTTAGGGTTAAGCATGAGACAAAATGATGACTAAGTCAAATGTTCATGAAGCTTCATGAAAGAAAACAAAAGAATGCCACCATTCTATTTTATGCAATTTATTTTCCAAAAATAAAAACAAATGAATAAATGAATAATCAAATAAAAACCCCAACCATTTCTTTAACCAAGGTTTAATTCTTTACACAAACCCTAATTTGCATGCATCATCAAATATGATACAAACAAGTGAACAAAATCATATCGCATATGCAATGCGCACATCCGAGCGAGAAAATCCATTTAAAATGAACCGATACTAGTTAATGCAAAGTAATATATCAAATATATAATTATGCATTAAATCATTAAATCAACACTTGATTTAACGATCCGGTCATATCGCATATAACCGACTAGTATTCAATGTATCGGCTTATCGAATCAACCTTTGATTCGATAACTAGGTTATATCGCATATAACCATTCGATACATTCATCACGAGAATGGAATACGGTATCACATACACGCATTATTCTCGGTCCCGCACATATCTCATATGCGCTCCTATTTCGTTTCGCTTGAGCCAGGAAACCTCTGTGTAGGACTCTAAAGACTCGTCAATACGCCGGCAGCAGGTGATGATCATATCAAACACCCACAAGCCGCAAGCGGTCTGCTAAACGTAACGGCCACCCGGGTATTGAGCGATCTAAAGATCGACGAGCAAGCCCGCTCACACTCCAGTGAATCCGACCAGTAACACTACCGTACAGTCCGGTCTGATCGTCTGATATGTCGCATATCTCGCCTAGGGGTGGTAAACGTCAGACCCCAATAGCTCGATAAGTCGTGTCGATATGAGGTCTATAACAATTCGAGAAACTACTGGTAACACTTACCAGTAAATCTCAGCAACCCTGGCCAGGGATTTCCTGTTATAGCTAATCGAACACAGCGCAACATCTACCCCCTATACCGGGAGAGACGAATCCCCTCCTATCGCTCATTGCCTCCATGTGACTCGGGACTGTACCCAAAAACCACCGTTTTGCACGCCCTCTTGGACGTGGTAAGATGGAAATCAAAGCACAGTGGGAACCACACAAGACTCTATGACGATCTCGGGTCAACAGACTACTCTGTACCAGTGTCACCAGAGAACTGCCATCTGACGTGAGGTATAATACCATCTGGGAGTTCTCGGCGAGTCCGTCCAGTGTACCCAGTCTTCACTGAGCACCCGTATATCATCTCTGATGTCAAACACCGATGGATATGGGATCATCCATCGCCCATCTGTATGGGTCGAGAAGGTACACGCTAGTCTACTCTGGTATATCGATGCCCCGTTTCGATACACCCACGACTAGGGACTTTGAAGGATGTACTTATGGACTACCATGTCCCCACTAGTATGATCCGCATCATAGTCCAGATAGTCAAGTACACATCCTAAGGGCTTTACCAACATGTAACAGAGAGAAAATCAGTGCACACGTTAAGGTAAAGAGCAACCAGATAGCATACTATCATGTCGAGCAAGAAAGTCCTTCCTATATATGTCCCAGCATCCACTACAATATACATCCTATGTACAGTAATGGCCTCTAGGGCATACATATAACTAACAACAACAAGCGGCTAATCAAGCAAACCGGACTCTCTACCCAAACTCGGCACAAAGTGTGTGGATACGTACGAGTGCGTGGATCTGGGATCGAATAATACGTGTGCATCAACAGAACATACTAGAAGGATACCTGAGAGCACCGCATTGGACGCCTGCGCGTCCTGATGCGTCAAGGCAAAAACTCGTGCCTGCCCTCCACCTGTGACTGGCTGTCCCCTGCCGGCAGCTGGCTGTCCTCTGCCTCGGTCACCTCGTCCTCTATGAACAAATCCTCCGCGGCCACGACCTCCCTGTGCATGCGTCTGACGCGGAGTAACAGTAGGTACAATAGGCAACGCCGTCTGGGGTGGTGAAGGTGGTAATGTGACGTGCGGTGCCGCTACCTCCCTCCGGGGTATCTCAGGACAATCTCGTACACGATGATAAGAACTCCCGCAGCGAAAACATCCCGACGATGACCGCTGACCCTCCTGGGGATAGGAACTGAACAACCGGCCCCGCCCTGAATCTCTGCTACCTGCAATACGTCTATCACGGCGCCGAAAAGGCTGTCTCTGTGCTGATGTATCCGCACGAACTCTCTTCGGCTCTGGAACTGCCGAAGTCTCAGCAAGGCGCTCCTCGACTAATAGGGCTGCGTCTACAGCTGCTGCATATGTCTCGTAATGCTGTGCGCTGATCGCCAGAAACAGTGGTGTAAGAAAGCCTCGGACAAATCTCTTGACTCGCAACTCCTCAGTAGCCCCTAGGTACGGAGCATAAACTGATAGCTCGGTAAACAGCACATCGTACTCTGCCACTGATATCTCTGGCGTCAGGCGCAAGGACTCAAATCTGCGTGCTCGGGCATCCCTAACACTCTGGGGAAGAAAACGGGCAAGGAGTAGCGCCACAAACTCGGTCCAGGTCATAGGAGGAAGACATGCTGCTCTACCCTTCTCAACTGATTCGCACCATTTCTGCGCGAGTCCTTCCAGGCGAAAGCTCGCGAACTCAACCCATCTCACATCTGCGCGTCTGAGGGAACGGCATATCCGAGCCATCCTATGAATGAAAGACTGTGGGTCCTCGGCTGTATCGGTACCTGTGAAGACCGGAGGCTTCAGCCTCATAAACTCTGACAGTGATACTGTAATAACCTCTGTAGCTGCATGGACAACTGCATGTACTGTGGGTACCGCCGCGGTCTCTGCAATGGGTGGAACTACCTCTGGTCGCTGCGCTCGAAGTGTCTCAACTAGAGATCCCATCATCTGGCGCACCTCCTGCATACTGGATCCCATTGTCTGGCGCATCTCCTGCACACCAGCCCCTAACATGGCAATCTGATCAGTCACGGCAGGAACAGCCTGCTCGGGCACAACCGGTGTACTACCCGAATCAGTCCTTGTCTCAGACGAGTCAACTCGAATCTCGGCCCTCGCGGCCGCTCTCTGCGCCCTCGTAGTCTTTGGCGACATAATGGCTGAATGGAAAAGTAGGATTTGATAAGGATACGGAAATCGAATCGCAAGAATGTATCCATTCACGAAGGAATTTAAATCAACAAGTCCTAAGGTCGCCTTGGTGGAGTACCGTGTCGTGAGTATGCCGCGGAACATACGCACGCTATGCCACTTTGCTTCAGCTACCTACTCCATCATACCAGGGTCATCCTAGGAACACTCCAAAAGGTAAAACCTACGCTCTGATACCAACTTTGTCACGACCCCAAAGTTCGGCCCGTGACCGGCACTTAACCTACGTAACGCCTACAGGCGTAACGTGACTAAGTGAACCGAGAACCCAGAAATCAAACCAGTAAAAGTATAGAGTGTCTTAAACTTGAATGGAAGCATTTGCAAAGTGACAAGAAAATCTTAAGTAAATAATCACCAAGATAGCAATATACGACGCCGTAGCGAATATCAAGAACAACAAGTGGGAACATCACAGATAGAATAAACTACATAAGTAAAGTCGGCTCACAACGAGCTCGACACCAGAATACCAACAATATACATCATCGTCCTCACACCGTCTCTAAGTTAAATACATATATGGTAGATAGAGATTACAGGATACAAAAGTGTGTACAATAAAGGTCACCAGATACCACAACCCACCTAACAGCAAAACAGCTCACGCACCAACTGTAGTGGTATCTGTAGCCAAAAGATGTAAGGAAACAGCCTGTCGCGACTACTCCGAAAGGCAACCTGCAAATACTGTGGCACAACGGGAGTGATTTGCCAACTCGTGAATAGAAATAACATATAAAGGTAATCGCGAGCATGCATGTACTGCGCTACTCTAACATATGCCAGCAGATGATATCAATGCGTGATAAGCAGTATGTGCAATAATCATGCAAGTGCTCTATCAGGTAATACAACTACAGGATGAGATGCAATAATGAATGCTGAGCATGGGAATATAACATCTACACGGAATGTCAACGTGGAATATATATATAATCGGTATCCATCAATGCACCGCAAATCCCAACAACCCAGACGCCGGCACTCCCATCGGCCCTCAATCCTGTACATCCCTGAGAATCACGAGTGCCCAACATCGGCACCCAAATATCATAAATACTCGTGTCTAGCATCGACACGCAAATCCTCCTATATCGGGCATCCGTCAGTCCGGGTCAGCCCTCTCTCAATATATCGGGCATCCGTCAGTCCGGGTCAGCCCTCTCTCAATATATCGGGCATCCGTCAGTCCGGGTCAGGCCTCTATCAATATATCGCTCTAGCACCGAGAAAACACATGGTGGGCGCACCGAAATATCATATCAAGGGAACCGGTTTTTTTAAATGATTACATATTTGAAATGGCCACGGTTCCCAAATCCAGAAATCACATGTAATCCCAACCAATATGCAAGTAAATGTGATGTGATATGTGCATCAAGTATGAATATCATGTCAAGTCACATAAAAGATGAGCTACAGCATAATGATCCGATATGATATATGCATCAAGTATGAATATCATGGCAATTCTAACGGTGTGTGTATAACATGCAGGGTAGTGCTCGTGCAACATGAACTGTCAGTAAGGGTGCGGTGTTCTATCAATTCTAATTTATATATATATAGCAGGGAATGCGGTATGCGCTAAATAGTAGCCATGAACAGTTAATGTATGGAAATGTAGCTATAAGGTCCTATCAGCCCTGACGTAGAACGCCATGCGGGCGATATCCCCGTAGATGTTAAATCTACTCACCGTAGTCTCTCGCTAGGTATAGCCGACGACTTGTTTCCCCTTCTTCGCGACGTCCGTCGCACTCGCCTGCGAACCTGGAATTTCACAATATGTCACACATAAGCTCAAAACCATACAACCATGACTATTAAAGTCAACTAGAAACCCGTGTCGCAAACCAAGCGCGTGCGTGCGCGATACGCTAAAACGTGTGATTACGCGCCTGAAGTCGCTCCGACACGTCGCGATACGCAAAAACCCCAAACCCATACACACGTATCACGCATGTCACGAAGATTAAAAATACGGGAAATAGGGTATTCTACTCCAGATTTTGCTACATAACAGATATTATAAAAATAGATATACCAAAACACTCCACATAGCAGCAGACTCCTGTGACCCAAACCCCAACCCTCAGTTCACTAATCTGGCCGCAATTTGCAGCCTGAACTCATTTTTCGGCAGCCTGGGTAGGGAGGTGGGCCCCCGGGTTTGGTGTGTACACTCTATACCCCCTGTGTATGCTACAGTAATTCCAATTTCACTCTGAAACATCTCGGGTAGTGGCAGATCCTACAGAGCCTTATTTCTAGTTAAAAATCCACACTTTTGCACAAAAATGAAACTTTAGGGTATTTTTGTGGAACCTGAAGCAAACCCAGGTCTAAACCCACACAAATAACTCATTAACAAGCCAATCAAGCCACAACAACATAAATTTTAACATATCATCACTAAATCCCTTCAATAGCACTAAAATTGCACAAATAGGTGATATTTTGAAACTAAACATGCAAGTTATGGAGATAGGGTGCTATGAATGAGATTTATACCTTCCAATGACCTTAGAAAAACCAAAAGTTCCAGCTTTAACCTCAAGTGGGCAGATTTGCCTCTAAACACCTCAAAAAGCTCACTTTTCCATGGTTTTGTGATGAAAATGTGTTGATTGTGTAGGGTTTTTGTGTAGGGATCAAAGAGAAGTGAAAAGGAGAGGAAAAGATGAAGGAAAGCTAGGGTTTTTCTCCTCTCAATTCTGCAGAATTCAGAATGAGGAGGAAGAGAAAGAAGAGAGAAGAAAAGGATCAAAAAGGTCAAAGTTCATTACCTAACACCATGGCTCATTTTCTATTGGATTTGAATTATAAAATGGGGTTTTGTTTTGGATAAAAGGGTAGGGAAAATAACAACCATGCATGAAAGAAAATGGTTATCATGCTAACACTTTTTACCTAGGTTACAAAAATTGTGCTAAGTGTGCGTGTGCACTTAACACAAAAATTCCCAATTAGGGTAAACACGACTAAATTATAACTAATAATCCCATGTACACAAATAGTAACACTCACAATTCTAATTTAACACGAAAAACATTCTAACTAAGATTCAAAGTGTTACATGTACTCGTAACTTAACGAGCACCCGCATACTATCTCAAGTACGACGTACTGACGGGAGTGGGACAGACCGTCTCCCGTGCTGGGATGAGAAGCGCATACGCTAGTCTACTCCGGAGTATCGATGCCCTGTCTCGATAGTCCTACGACTAGGGACCTGCATAAGGATGTGCTTGTGGATTACCCAGCCCCTACGAGTGTGACTGCTATCACAACGCTGGTAATCAAGCAAAGATCCTAAGGGCTCTACTAATATGTATAAGCAATATGCTAAAAGAAACACATGCACATATTAAAGTAGAAACAAACCAAGTAGCATACTACTATTTTGAGCAAGATTATCTATACAAGGTGAATATCCCAAGCTTCCATTAAGTAATATACAAACTAGTATGATACAGTAATGGCCTCTAGGGAATATACACTAACAATCTCCCACTTGCACTAAGGCCATGTACTGGCGTATCGAAGACCTATCATCTCGATCAGCCGCTCGAACTGAGCCTGGGGTAAGGCCTTCGTGAGTGGATCAGCAGTGTTATCTTCCATAGCAACTCTCCGAACCTCGATCTCCTGGCGACCCACGATCTCGCTGATCAGGTGATACCGGTTCAAGATGTGTCTGGACTTCTGATGGGACCTGGGTTCCTTCGCTAAAGCTATAGCCCCGTTGTTGTCGCAATATAGAGGTATTGGATAAACAATGGACGGAACCACCTGAAGTTCCGTTAATAACTTCCTCATCCAGACGGCTTCTTTTGCGGCATCTGCAGCAGTGATATATTCCGCTTCCATCGTCGAGTCAGCAACGGTTTCCTGTTTGGAACTCTTCCAACACACCGCCCCTCCATTGAAGGTGAAGACATAACCCGACATGGACTTGGAATCATCCTTGTCACTCTGGAAGCTGGAGTCAGCAAAGGCCTCGATCTGGAGGTCTTTTCCGCCATACACCAAGAACATTTCCTTAGTCCTTCTTAGGTACTTGAGAATGTTCTTTACCGCTATCCAGTGCTTCTCCCCTGGGTCCGACTGATACCGGCTTACAGCGCTCAATGTGTATGCTACATCTGGTCTGGTACACAACATCGCATACATAATAGAGCCTACCGCAGATGCGTAGGGTATTGATGACATGCGATCCCTTTCCAAATCAGTCTTGGGGGACATCTCTTTGGAGAGGGTGATCCCGTGACAAGCCGGTAGATTACCGCGCTTGGAATCTTCCAAACTGAATCGTTTCAGCATGGTGTCGATGTACCTTGACTGTTAAAGTCCCAACATCCTTTTAGATCTATCACGATAGATCTAGATCCCCAGAATGTAGTTGGCATCGCCCAGGTCCTTCATGGAGAACCTGTGTGACAAGAACCCTTTGACAGATTGTAGCATAGGAATGTTATTTCCTATCAAGAGAATGTCATCCACGTATAATACGAGGAATACGACAGTTCTTGCTACAAATCTACTATAGATGCATGGTTCATCTGGATTTTTGATAAAGCCAAATTCTTTGACCGTCTCATCAAAACAAATGTTCCAACTCCGCGATGCCTGCTTTAGTCCATAGATGGACTTAAGCAACTTGCACACCTTTCCGCTGCTCCCACTCTGAATGAAACCCTTTGGCTGGTCCATATAAATACACTCTTCTAAATTTCCATTTAGAAAAGCGGTCTTTACGTCCATCTGCCAAATCTCATGATCGTGGAAGGCAGCAATGGTAAGAAGGATCCGAATGGATTTCAGCATAGCCACTGGAGAAAAGGTTTCGTCATAGTCCAAACCAGGTCTTTGATGAAAACCATTTGCAACAAGTCAAGCCTTATAGGTTTCAACCTGTCCTTCTACACCAATCTTCCTTTTGAAGATCCACTTGCATCCTACGGGTTTTACCCCATCTGGAGCAACGTCCAACGTCCATACTTTGTTGGTGTACATGGACTCCATTTCGGTCCGCATTGCAACCAGCCATTTTACCGAGTCAACGCTCTGAATGGCTTGCTGGAAGCTAGTCGGCTCATCACTATCAATGATGCAATCCTCTCTATCCCCGTCTATGAGAAAACCGTAGTATCTCTCGGGCGGATGAGACTGCCTACTACTCCTGCGGAGCGGCGCAGGAATGTCCTGATCTTTCGAACCCTCTGGTTCTACCAAACTTTCAGTAATAGATCATGGTTCTGGATTTTCTTCCAGTTCTACTGAGCTCCCACTTATCTGATTTTCCAAAAATTCCGTTTCCAAGAAGCAGGCATGACGAGAAACAAAAACCTTTTGTTCCTCTGCGCAATAGAAGAAATATCCCTTGGAGTTCTTTGGATATCCCACAAACTTGCACTGTACTGAGCGTGCCTCGAGTTTGTCCGCATGCTGCTTTTTGACAAAAGCTGGACATCCCCATGTCTTAATATGCTTAAGATAGGGTTTCTTCCCACACCACATCTGATATGGTGTGGTAGGCACAGTCTTAGTTGGAACTCGGTTCAAAAGGTATGCAGCTGATTCTAGTGCATATCCCCAGAATGATCGCGGTAACTAAGCGTTACTCATCATGGAACATACCATATCCAATAGGGTCCGGTTCCGTCTCTCCGATACACCGTTATGTTGCGGAGTGTATGGAGGAGTAAGCTGAGAGAGAATACCATTCTCTTTTAGGTAATCCAGGAACTCGGCACTCAAGTATTCACCACCTCGATCAGATCTCATTGTCTTGATTCTTTTGCCGGTTTGTTTTTCTACATCATTCTTATATTCCTGGAATTTTCCAAAGGCTTCGGATTTATATTTCATTAAGAAAACATATCCGTATCTTGAAAAGTCATCCGTAAAAGTAATGAAGTAAGAATAACCGCTTCGTGCATGCGTAGACATTGGACTGCACACGTCGCTGTGTACGAGTCCTAAGAGCGAGCTCGCTCTTACTTCGTGTCCAGTGAACAGAGTCTTTGTCATTTTTCCTTTAAGACAGGATTGACAAGTGGCATACGATTGATATTCGAACGGATCCAAATATCCTTGTGTATGTAACTTCGTCAACCTTCTCTCATTGATGTGACCCAGTCTACAATGCCATAAGAGAGCCTGGTTTGTTTCCGGAGACTTTCTTTTGTGTGTATTCTGCACATTGAAAATCTGTGGTTGGTTTAATACGTATATGCCATTGCTTAATGTACCTGACCCAATCAGAACATGATTAAGGTGAATGTTCACAACATTACTTACATATGCAAATTCATAACCTTCTTTAGATAATAAAGATACAGAAATGATATTACAAGTTGCATTGGGTACAAAATAGCAATTACGCAAAACCAAAACGTGTCCATCTGACAATCCCAGGTGATAGTCCCCCACAGACTCAGCATCCATGCCAGCTCTGTTTGCAACTCTGAGGGTCATATCACCTGCCTTCAAAACCCTACGCTTTCTCAGTGCCTGCAATGAATTACAGATATGAGGTCCTGATCCGGTATCCAATACCCATGAAGTAGAGTTTATTGAAAGACAGTTTTCAATAACATACACATCTGAAGCCGAAGCCGCAACTTGCTTCGGATCTTGGTTTCTGGCCTTCCAAGCCCTGCAATCTTTCTTCCAGTGTCCCTTCTTATGACAATAGAAGCATTCTTCCTTTCCCATAAGCTGCCCCGCTATCTTTGTTGCCTTTGCTTTTCCCTTCGCATCCACTTTACTAACACCGCCCCTTGGTTTGGCGGGGGCTTTCTTCTTCTTTCCCTTGGCTTTCTCCTTGGACTTAGAAGAGGAAGATCCTCCTACAAACAAAGTGGATGTCTCCCTACCTTTCTGTAGGGTGCCCTCTGCACTCCTCAGCATGTTGAGGAGCTCCGGAAGTTCAACTTCTTTTCCTTGCAAGTTGAAGTTCAGGATAAACTGGGCGTAAGTGGAAGGAAGGGACTGGAGAATCAAGTCCGTATAGAGCTCGTTCTCTAACATGGTCCCAAGGTCCGCGAGCTCCTCAATGAAGCCAATCATCTTAAGCACGTGTTTCGCTACCGATGATCCGACGGCCAACCTTGCCGAAAACAGCTTTTTCGACACTTCGTATCTGGCAATACGAGATTGCTCTCCATACAGTTCTTTTGTATGGAGAAATATGGATTCGAGGTCCTTATTCTCGTGCCTCCTCTGATGTTCATTGTCCATAGAGGCAAGCACGAGGCATTTGGCCTTCGCGCAATCGATCTCCCAAGTCTTACGGATTTCCTTATCCGCGATGCTGGAGGTGGGACCTGGGACAGGGGGAGCTTTGGTGGTAAGGAGATACCCCAGCTTGTCGTAAGTGATTGCCATTTTGACAATCCTGAGACAATCTTTGTAGTTTGGCCCTGTCAATATGTTTTTATCTAGAAGTAACTTAAGTCCGGTCATGACGATTGGTCGCTGCAATTAGGAGAGAGAGAAGAAACACTCAGCATGATGCTCTTGCAAGTTTAGAGTGGTTTTTAATTTGTCTAAACAGGATGGCTCCCACTGTATCTCGAATTCCTCCTCAAACCAAAAAGGAAGAATTAGTCGGGATCAATCTCACCGTACAATACTTTCTTAACCGTTCAGCCAGGCCAGTGTTGGTACTTCGAGGGAGGTTTTCCAACGCTTTCGCGAAGTTCCTTAATTAAAAAACTTCTTTTCCCTGGGGGCGTAGCCCCGCTAACACCTTTCTAGACACCTACTTGGTTTATAGCATTGATCGTTAAGTGTGAAATTTCCCGAGGAGTAGCATATACTCACAGTAGGATCGGGATCCAAATATCATCGCGTGACAAAACTGAAGGAATCCTACCAGAATCATCACACTCCAAATGGTATGCAGCGCTAGCAAGTTTCTGGTTCTTTAGAAACTCCCGATGTGGATTTTTGCCCCATGCTCTTATGACCTTGACTTTGGCCAACAAATCATAAGTCACATGTCAAGTTCTACCCGTCATTCTCCAGGTTAATTTGAACCCACCCGTACCTACCCTTGACTTTGGCTAACAAGGCAGTACGACTGTCCCAAACCAACGCATCTATCTATGCTGCACATGAATACCCAATAGCTACCAATCACTATGCCTTGACTTTGGCCAACAAACATAGCTTCAATACTATTGACCATCCATGTGAAACGACGGAGGGCTACGAATGGTTTTGGCGAAACCGTGAACGTAGTGAACTTGATATAATCGATGGAACGAGATAGCTTTTAAAAGGAGTGGCTTAAGCTCCGCGTTTAAAAGTTGTTTTTTGAAAAGAAACCGAGTGGTTTTTGAAAGTGTTCCAACGACTTTACTTTGGTTTATTTTCTTGCATTAATTTTTTAATGCGTCCCATCATTTAATCCTACCATTGCAGAAAACAACTAAAATATGACGTACGCTTATGCCATCCGCATTCGCCACGGGGCCCCGTCATTACCCGTTAGGTTACTTAACTAACGACAGAGCGGGGGTTGGACTAGCGCGGATGCAAAACATAAGGAAGGCCTAAATAGATATCATATATAGATATATTGCAATGATGGCCATTCCAGATCACAGATGAACACATTGGATATACTAGGAATCCGCAATTCGTACGAGCCTGTAACGAAAAGCGGATTACACGGTCGCGGTTAATAGCCAATACCCCACCCAAGACCCCTACGGGTGCGGCAAACTACCCGCCAAATACCCGAAGCGAAGCAACCTCCCTCAACGACATGAGTAGGCCACTCGGCACTTTGAGGTACCCGGTAGTTTGTGCACCCCCTCCATGGGTCTATCCTAAGAGCAAAAACAGTAAAAGAAATTATACAATGACGGCTACAACCTCACCCCGGTTGTGCGGCCAAATAAATAATATTACATCAATTACAAATTTACATGAATTGAAAGAAAAGAAAACTCTCATCTCACATCCCCCGGCTATTCACCCGCGACAATCCAATGAATTCATATACACATACCATCAACATTACAGATCACAGATATGTATAACCCCCACAAATCGACGTATAGCGATTAGCAGATGTTCAATACATATATCACATCACAGATATAAACCCGTTAGCTTAAGTCTTTAGAAGTTCGATCAAAATACGGATTTTTAAGCCCCAAAAACAAATTTTGCTTTCTGGAAAATCTGGGCAGAAAAAACATATTTCAAAAATCTCAAAACACCCACAGAAGCACACTGCAGCAAAACCGATCCACGGCCGAGTCAACTCGGCCGCGGATCCGCGGCAAGAAGCTCTTCTTGCCGCGTTTCCGCGGTGAGTTGGTCGGTTCAGTGGACCGGTTTTCTGCACTGTTCACTAAAAACCCTGAGCCGATTTTTCAACAGTGTTAAATTATTTTCAGAGCAGGAAAAAAATAGACAGAAAGTTCGGGTTTTGTGCATGTTTTGTGACTTTTTTTCCGATCGAACTTCTAGTTACCTTGCTAACATGTTAGATAGTGTTTAACCTGGCTCTGATACCACTGTAAGTCCATGCTACCCCTCCCGGTACTTACGGGCTTGCGGAAATGATGAAAAACGATTTTTTCTTGGGTGGTAACATGGACTCAAAATATGGATCTTTGTTAAACAACTACCTAACAACCTAACTAGGAGTTTTACCTACTCGGTTAGGGGGTTATACGTTACTTGAACTTCTTCGTCTTTAACTCCTTGCAGTGTTCGGATCGCCCTCACCTCGTCGTCTCCTCGTGCCGAAGATGGATCCACCCGAAAGCTTCTACTTTTTGGCTTCTACTTCAAACTTGAAGAAACTAGAACACTTGGCTTGCTAGGCCTTGTGAACTAGGATGAGTAGAGGAGTGTTTTGGGTTTTATCTATATGGTTCTTGCTTCTCAACACATGAGACAAGTAGAACCATGAACTAGAGAGAGAGCAAGAGGAAGAGGGAGAGCTTGAGGATGAGAGAGCTCAAGAGAGAGAAAGCAAAATGAAAAGTGAGCAAGACTTTTTCCATCCCACCTCTCATAATCCAAAATCATGATAACAAATAATGATAATTGAGTATTATGTGATGGTTGTTATCATATCAAATGGCAACATCATTTCTTGCATTAAATGCAATTTGTGAACAAAACAAGCAAGCCAAAGTCAATGCAAACAAATGATAGCCATTGTCATGATGGTGGTCAACAAGTCCAACCTAGTCAACCGGTCAACAAAGTCAACAAGTCAACAAGGTCAACCCTTCAACCCTAACCATATCACTATAATACTTAATTAATATTATTGTTAATCAAATTTCTAATTCTCATTAGGGTTAAGCAAAAGTTAACAATCAACAGCCCTAATGAGAATCCTCTGCCTCTGTCTCTGTCAACTGTGCATACACACCCACATCCGCGTTCCGGGGAACACGAATACAACTGAGATAAAACCAATCCCAAAACGTATACTAGGATCTGGCTTAAACCAAAGCCCGATAGTAACAACTGCCCGGTCACTAAAACGTGCACAAGTGCGCGGATGTGACCGAACCCTGTCGCAAAACCATGCGACCTGTCGCAAAACCATGCGACCTCTTCTCTTTTACCTAAAGGCGAATAGCTCTCTGTGTGGGACTCTAAAGACTTGACACTACGCTGGCAGTGGGTTTAACCACAGACCGCAAGCGGCACTAGCTGTACGTAACGGCCCCCAGGTAGATGCCGATAAGAAGACGGACGAGGTGAAACCCATCTGAACTCCTACTGAGCCAGAATGTGACAGTCTCTGTACAGTCCGGTCTGTTCGTCTGAGAATATCGCATGGTGGGCCTAGGGGGGCGGTAAACGCCAGTCCTCTAATAGCGGTACAAGTCGTGTCGGAGTGTAGCCCAGAACACCCTGAGATAACACTGGAAACCTACCAGTATATCTCGCTTGCCCTGGCCAGGGACTACTTGTGTAATGGCTCTCCTAGACACAGCGTGATATTAACCCCAATACCGGGAGAGACGAATCCTGTCTAACCGTCACTGCTGTTAGTTATATGTATGCCCTAGAGGCCATTACTATACATACGATGTATATTGTAGTGGATGCTAGGACATATATAGGGAGGACTTTCTTGCTCGACATGATAGTATGCTATCTGGTTGTACTTTTTCTTAACATGTACTCTGATTGTCTCTATGTTACATGTTGATAAAGCCCTTAGGATATGTACTCGACTACTGGGACTATGATGAGATCATACTAGTGGGGCCACGGTAGTCGACGAGTACATCCTATAACTGTTCCTAGTCGAGGGTGTATCGAGACAGGGCATCGATGCACCAGAGTAGACTAGCATATACGCATCTTGACCCATATGATGGGCGATGGATGATCCCATATCCATCGGTGTTTGACATCAAGGATGGTGTACGGGTGCTCAGTGGAGACTGGGTACACTGGACGGACTCGCCGAGAACTCCCAGATGGTATTATACCATACGTCAGATGGCAGTTCTCCGGTGACACTGGTACAGAGTAGTCTGTTGACCCGAGATCGTCATAGAGTCTTGTGTGATTCCCACTGTGCTTTGATTTCCATCATACCACGTCCAAGAGGGCGTGCAAAAAGGTGGCTTTTGGGTACAGTCCCGAATCACATGGAGGCAATGAGCGATAGGAGGGGATTCGTCTCTCCCGGTATAGGGAGTTGATGTTGTGCTGTGTTCGATTGTCTATAACCGGAAATCCCTGGCCAGGGTTGCTGAGATTTACTGGTAAGTGTTATCAGTAGTTTCTCGAACTGTTATAGACCTCATATCGACACGACTTATCGAGCTACTGGGGTCTGACGTTTACCACCCCTAGGCGAGATATGCAACATATCAGACGACGAGACCTGACTGTACGGGAGTGTTACTATTTGGATTCACAGGAGAATGTACAGGCTTGCTTGTTGATCTTCTGAGCGCTCAATACCTGGGTAGCTGTTACGTTTAGCTGACCGCTTGCAGCTTGTGGGTGTTTGATATGATCATCACCTACTTCCGGCGTATTGACGATTCTTTAGATTCCTACACAGAGGTTTCTTGGCTCAGGCAAAACGGAGGAGCACATATGTGATATGTGCGGGACCGTGGATAATACGATATGAGATACCGTATTCTATTCTCGCGATATTTGATATCAGCCGCATCATCGGATCAAGTGTTGATTCGATGAATCGGTACGGATAAATATTAGTCGGCTATATGCGATATAACCGGATTGTCGGATCAAGTGTTGATTCGATAATTTAATGTATAATAATATATATGATATATTAAATTGCATTAACTAATATTAGCTCACTAAAAGATTCTTTTTCTCACTCGGGTAATACATTGATATATATGCGATATATGTTAAATGTATTATTTTATTTTGTTACGATAAATATTATATATGTGATATATAATATTGTAACATGATATGATAACTAATGCAACTTGTTTAGTGGAGTTTAAACATGATTAGGGTTTGGATTAGGGTTAAGCTTTCTAGATGTTTCTAGGAGGTTTTGGTTTTGTTTTGTGAAAGATATTTTCAAGTGACTCATGCTTTAACCCAACCCAAACCCTAACCCTAGTTAATTCTCTACATGAGTTTAGTTGACCATGGTTGCATTATTTATCATATTAATTCTTTCTATTCATCACAAAAGGATAATTGATTGATTATTGTTCATTTTCTTCCTTCATTCTTTTCATAAAAAAGCTTTACTAGTTTTTCAAAAGTGATGAATAAATATGAGAAAAAGATAAATAAAGAGAGCAAAAATCCTACTTCATCATCCTCATCTTCCCTTGCCATTTAGATGAGGGTGTTCACATCATTTCATGAGTGTTAGCTTGTGTTAACGAAACTTCAAGGTAGATCATCTTAGTATCGAAGATCGGAAGCAAAGGTTGCATCTTTCTCTTCGTGGAACCTCTCGAGAGTCCGGATCTCGATGATCGCAGCGAAGGGACCACAACACGGAGCATATGAAGTGAAGGACCGGATCTACAAAGGTTGTAATCCCTCTCACTTAGTGTTAAAGTGTTTAGCATGTTAGTTTTCGCCTAATCTCTAGTTTAAAGATCTGTATTCGGGTTGTTCGGCACGGCTAATTTTTTAATCGGGCATGGTTGATGCCTCGCAGACCCTTGTATGCATGCATAGCAACCCTACAGTGGTATCAGAGCCAAACTAGAGCTTTAAGCGAAGTCTAGACGAAGTTTAAAGTCCGATCGAACCCGGAAAACCCGATATACCCTAGTTTCTGGAATTTTTTCAAAACTGTGATTTTTTTCATATTAAAAATGCTCAAAAAAATCAGCAGGGAAATACAAGAGTTACTGTGAAGCACGTGCGTCTGATTCCTCTAAGGCGCGGCGGAACAACGGCACAAGCATGGCTTGTGCGGCGGTTCCGCGGCCATTTTGTTTCTTCTGCACTTTAAATTTGCACAGTAACTCCTAATATTTAGTGCTGTATTTTCTGGGAATTTTTAATATTTATTCAACTGTTGAATTTTCTGGGTTGTATTGGGGACTCGTTGTTTCGATCGGATATTATAACTTGGTTTAGTTTGTCCGGATAATTTTAGAAACTGTTAAAAAGTTCGAACGGATATCAATAACTCACTTTTTCCCCTGTCGGAAAATTTTTCAAAAGTTGGATTTTTCCTCGTGTTTAAGAACGTTCTAAGTCGTGCAAGTAACGCGGTGGACTCTCTAGAAGACAACAAACCTTAACTCGATTATGTGACCGTCTTGAACTGCCTTTTGAACCTTAGGGTTTGGGGCAGTACGGCGTGCCACATGTGAGGCGTTGGCTTGACCCTTCTACGGCTGGACCATTGGTACTGTGGAATGTAATCGATGTTTTTAAACTGTTTTCAAGTGTTGAGATATATTGGGGAAATCTTGGGTGTTTGATTATTCGATCGGAAAGTTTAACTTTATCTATTTATCTGGAATGTGATACAATATTTGGAATCCACAGGTAGTTATGAGATAACTGATTTGAATATTATAAACATAGCAGTTTAGTCTCAAATGATCGGTTGCCACGGAATTTTGATGTGATCAAAAGTCCGTCGCAATCACGTAGCGTACGCGGATACTCGCCGGATAAACTTAATAGACAGCTACACCTCTTAGCCCCGACCAAGTGACTGTAGGAGAACCCCGTCGCCAAAAGCATCCGTTCGGGTGCTCGCGGCAGCGGTGTTCCGCCTTAGTGCACTTCGTCGACGGCATCTGGGGGTACGGCCGTCTACTAAAGTTTGCGACGAGCATTCGATCAGGACGTCGGGAATCTTGTTGAATTGCCCGACTTGATATTGAAAAGAGTTTTCGATAATGAGACTAAAATGCGGGGTTTATAATTGTTAGGCATGTGATGTCTAAGGAATTCATTTGGTTAGGCATGAGATGTCTAAGGAGGTTGTGGATTCCAACTGTTGTAGTTTTACACTTTCTTTTCTGTGACCGTAAGCGTAGTATGTGGTGTATCGCCGGCTTCGTTCCTATACATCAACGACAATCGAGATACGCATACTTGCTTACGTTGATGATATGAGATATTATGTGTTGCTGTGATATGTTATATTGGATCGTCGTGTTTGAATAGCCGGGGGTTTTATGTGAGATGAGAGTTTTTCTTTTTCATTCATGTAAAATTCATTTGTATGTAATATTCTTTTATTGGGGCACTTCCAGGTAGCGGAAGATGTCACCGTTGTATATTATTTACTTTTCCGCATTAGGTAGACCCAAGGCGGGGAGCACAAGTAACTGGGTTCTAGGGTCCAGTGGGAGACCATCTCGAGGAGTCGAGACCGGGTCTCCTAACCCTAGAATTGGTAGTGTTACTTGCCGCTCTCGTAGGGGTCTAGGGATGTGGGTTTGGCTATTCATCGCGACCGTGGAATCCGTGTTTTATACAGGCTCGTATTGAAAACACGGACGTCCTAGTATATCCAATATTTCATATATGTTCTTCTGCTGCAATGTTCTGTGATGAGATTATATTACTGCCTGAGACGAATGTTTATATTATATATATGAGATATATGTTATATTGCAGATTTCGTTTCACATGAGATGCTTGCGAAGCATAATTAAAATGGGACTTCATTAATGAGATTAATGAAAGAAAAGAAACCTATGATGTTGTGGAATCGAATTTCTTAAAAACAGGTAGCTACAGTTCTTGCTTTGCATCGCAGTGTTCCTTGTAGAACATCCTGCACCTTATTCGATAAGGAAAGGACCGAGATCCCTTCACCGGGAGTGACTCCTTTAGCAATAACTGGCAGATGCTACAACTCTCGGTTTTTCTTTTGAATGCTTCTATAGTTTCTGCTTTGCACAGTGATATATATGATATATCCCGCACCTCATTCGATGAGGAAAAGGCCGACGATCCTTTCACCGGGAGTGACCCCTTTAGCAAAATTAGAAAAGCCTAAAAAACACTCCATTTTAAAATCACTCGATTCTACAACGATATCAAGTTCATTACGCAAAGGGTTTTCTTAAAAACCTGTCGTAGCTCTCCGTCATTTCAGATAAGTACTAGTTAGTATTCGTGCTGCGGTAGTTTGGCCTTCGTCAAGGCGTAGTGTACGGTACCTATCTAGTGCTTATCTGCTAGCATACGATGCGATTGGATTAGGGTATTCGTACGGCGTAGTTTAGCCTTCGTCAAGGGTCGTGCGGGTGGGTTTAATTCAATTAAGAAATGTACGGGTTGAACTTGACTAGCGGACTATGGGTAGTTTGGCCTTCGTCAAGGTCATAGGACGCTAGTGGTAAAATATTATTGGGAATTTCAAGTGTTGAAATTTGCAATGAGATTGCATACCTTCTATGAGATAGTTGGATCCCGATACCCGCTGCTAGTAAGAGTTACTTTTGGGAGAGTTTTACACATTACAATTAGCCGATCAAGTAGGTGTCTAGAAAGGTGTTAACGGGGTTACGCCTCTGGGAAAACGAGGTTTACTTTAATTAGGTTCGTGCGAAAGCACGGGGGACCTCCCTCAAAGTACCGACACTGGCCTGGCTGAAAGATTGGCGAACTTGTAACGTGTAATTAATCCCGGCTAGTCTTTCCTTTTACGGTTTGAAGGAGGATTTGATTAAAACAGTGGGAGACATCCTGATTAGATATATTAGATAACCAATCTAATCTTGCAAGAGCATACGCTGAGTGTTTTCTTCTCTCTCTCTCCAGATAGCGACCATATCACGCCTTAATCAAGATAATAAAATGGATATATTGACCGAACCCACTTGTTATACTGAGCTGAGGAACGTTGGTCCCGCTCCAACTTATAATTGTTATAAGACAGAGCAGGAAATTGGGGAATACCAGATTTCCCGTGCCACCCAAACGAAGAAAGTGCATGTTAATGCATCATCTTCGGGTCTGTTCATTACACAGAACTGTTTCTCAGTATCCTTTACGTCCTGGGTATGTGATACCGGATCAGGATCCCGTATATGTAATTTGTTACATGGGCTACAGATAGGTAGAGAACTGAGAACGGGTGATAAGTTTCATGAGACAGAAAACGGTCCAAGTGTTGCAGCCAAGTCTGTTGGTCACTGTCACCCTGTATTACCGGAATATATTGATTCTGAACAAATGTTATTAGATACCGAACCTGATATACAAAATCATATCAGTCTCTTTATTAGTAAAGAAAGGATATAATTTTGTATTGTTGGATAATGTAGCGTCTTGAAAAGTCGTTTTGGTGTTTTCCTAAAAATCGGTGAAAATTCGGTATTTTTTCCGAAAACCGTCTTTTTTGTTATTTTGCAGTTTAGGGCTAATTATACCTAAAATGGATAGGTAATTGCTTGTTTTTAGTAGATAATGAGTTACTTATTAAATTTTGGTCATTTAAAAATTTTTCCCTATTTTTCAATTTTTTAATATTATTTTAAGCCGGTAAGAAAATACATTAAATTAGCGATAAATACAAATTTTTCCGGGCTAATTTTAATCCTTAAAATTATGTTAATTAAAATCTAGTTGTAAAATAAATTTTTAGTATTTTATTTTGATTTTTAACTAATTTTTATTATAGGAAACGAAATTTATTGAATTTAAGCCTAAACTTGCAATTTTTGACTTGTAGGGGGTCTTTTTGCATAAAATTTCTTTTGTAAAACCCCTCTCTCTCTTCCCTCAGCCCTAGGCCGGCCCCACCAGCAGCAGCTCAAGAATTTTCCTTGCCTCTTTTTTACTTTAAACCATGTGAAGAAGTGTTGGTTTTAAAAGGGTTTTAAAAGGGTAAATTTGGAAGTATGTGTGCTTTGATTGGAGAGGGTTGACTTGGGCTTTTTCCCACATCACCCCACACCACCTCCCCCACTCCCTTGCAGCCGAAATTCTGCAGTTGCAGCAGCCCCATTCCCCCTCCGTGTCTCATCTCTTTTCTTCATCAAAATTCATCCAAAATTGCTCCAAAAATCAACAATTTTCTTCACAAATTCAACACAAAACCCTATTCTATCTCTTTTCAAGCCCACATTGGTTTAAATCTTGTGAAAATGAGGCATTTTTGGAGGCAAATGATCATGCTAGATCCATAGATTGTGAGGTATAATTTCAATCTTGGTTAAATTGTAGGTTAATGTATGCTAAATTAGAACCTTGAAGTGTTAATTTTGTGCTAAATTCTAATCTAGTTTTTTTTATAGTTCATGGCTTGAGTTGTAATTAGGGTTTAGAAATCCATTATTAGGTTAATTAGTTTACTTTGCTATCTAGTGTTTTGCTAACCTAAATCTAAGAGGTGAACTTGCTATTGGGTTTGAAATTAGTGTTAGTTAAGTTTTTCTAGTATGGTTTTTAATTGCAATTGCTTATAAAAAAAATCAAGAAAAGGTTGTGTTTGGAAAATGGTTTTGTAGCATGGTAAATGAGTTGGAATTATGTGATTGTGGCTAACTAGTTGTGTGGTTGGATGTTTGTGTTGGATTGTGATAACTTTATCTTTAATTGTCGATGTTTGCACCAAATTGCTTTTCTAGCTTACTAGTTTTTACTAAAATGTTGTAATGAACTATTTGCGAGATCTTGGCGATATTTTTGAGATATCCTATGACATTTAGGATGCGTGTGTGCGGATTTTTTTGAGTAGTCGGGTTGTAGTTTTGCCGGGCGGCCAAATCGACTTTCTTGTAGATTTTTGCGATTTTCGCGTGTGTTCCGCGGACCCTGTGCACGTTGTACCTAGCTAGTGAACATTAGTACTTTCGTTTAGGTTTTGCGTCAGTCTTGATATGTAACCTTATGTTTGGTATTGATGTAAATTCCTGGTTCGGTCGCGGAGACGTCAGACGCGACATGAAAGGGGAAAGCGGTGATTGGACACAGCTAGCCAGGGATTCCGGTGAGTAGATATAACATCTACGGGGGAATATCGTTGGAAGGCGCGAGCCGCCCGATAGTTTTAGTAACTTAAAAGATTCTTGTAATGTTAGTAATTTGGGGTGTAATACTTGTATGATTATTTACTACATTCATGCCCTATATTGACATACCTATACGAAACCATTTAATAGGACAACTGCACCATTGCCAGGGTTTTATATGCAGCATGAGCACTATTCATACTTACACACACACCGTGGTAATTGCCATGCCACCACACTAGATAACCTTTAAATTGAACCCTTTTACTATAATTGATACTTAAACTTACGCTATTGCTTTAATTCCTTAAAATGAAATCGTAGAATTGCTATTCATGTGCATGTACTTCAACATATTAATTGTTCACGCCTAATCTATCAATCATACATCGCAACTTGATTATTGACACCATATGCATTCATTATCATTGGCATATGCAGTTATGAAGATTTCTTGAGATTTTGTGATATTCTGGATTTCGGAGGAAAGCCGCAAAATTTCTAAACTTATTATATTTTTAAAATATGTAAATTGCTGTTTTCTAGTGATGTAAGTGTCGTCCACCATGAGTTTGCTGTGGTTTTTGAGACCCGTTTCGAGGAGTTGGATGAACCGTCTCGGGTACATGGTGGGCCCGGTAGGGTACCCTAGGGCAAGAAGCTCGTGGTGCTGACGATGAGCCTGGCAGGGGACGGATTACCTACCGGTGACTTCATTGGGCACGGCGGATATCCAGAGGATACCGACCGGGGCCGCGAGAGGATGAGATATTGATATTGAGATGGGTCAGCCGGATGGCTGAGGCCAGAGACACTATGACATGGATTTATGAGATTTGAGACAGCTTTTAGGTGTCGTTGCTGGACACCGGTTCTCGTCGATTCTTTGAGTATTATGCTGGCATTCTAAAAGAGTTTCAAAAACAAAAAGGGATAAAATGTTTCTTATATATACCTATTGAGACCTCAGATATTCATGTTGCATACATATTAGTACACTGATGTTGTATACACACCTGCTAGTGCATCCAGTCATAACTGTATTTTAGATGCTAGGATGCTTGTGTGCATGCATACGATAGCCTTTGTAGATGTTATTTATTACTCACGAGTTGGCAACTCACCCCCGTTGTGCCACAGCCTTTTGCAGGTCCGCTCCGTCAGTACAGTAGCGGCGGGCGCACTTGTTCTTTTGCTCTCTTGCCTGGACTCGAGGTTTTGCTCTTAGGTGGGTTATTATTATTTTTGCACCAACTTGTATATTCTTTGTATCTAGAGCACTCCATCTACTGTATCTACCAGTATTATTGTATATTGACCTAGAGATGAGACTGTGAGGTTTGTGGACTTTTATGCTGTATTTTGGGGTCGAGCTCACTTGAGCCGACATGCTGCTTTTCTCATGCTTCCTTATGATTATTTTGCATGTTGTTGCTTTATATTGCGTGGGATTTGTGACCGCCTTGTGGCGAAGAGCTAGCTCCCGCTTGGGGATGCCCTATTTTGTTGGATTCATATTTATTCTTGTTGTACCCATTTTGGGGGCCAGTATTTACAAAGGAGACTCTGCCGAAATTTTCGGAAAAATTGGTACTGTTTTTAAAAAGGGTTTTACATGACTTATTGATAAACTCGCTTTCAATTGATTGGGTTTTCTTCACTCTTTTGCTTAATTGGTTTTGTTTTCTGGGCTTTGGCTTACTTATTTTACGGACGTCTTGAGACGTTTTGTAACTTAAGTGCCAGTCACGTTCCGTACCCTGCGGGTCATGACAAAGTTGGTATCAGAGCGATAGGTTTTACCTTTTTGAGTGTAGGTTGACCCTTGGTAGATGGAGTAAGTGACTTAAGTAGGGTAACATAGCGTGTGTATGTCCGCGGCATAGTTACGATACGGTACTCCGCCTAAGTGACTTTAGGATATACTTGCTTGAAAATTCCTTCTTCAATTCCTTGTATCCTATGATCCTATTGCACTGTTCTTACTATCCGTTTTCCTGTAACAGCCACTATGCCGCCGAAGGCTACGAGGGCACAGAGTGCTGCCGCCCGAGACGAGATTCGAGCTGGCTCGTCCGAGACTAGGACTGAGCAGGGTGGTATGCCTACGCATCAGGGACAGACCGATCCACCTTCCCCAGGCCGTATGGATAGGCTCGAGACTGGTATGGAGGAGTTGCGACAGATGATGGGAGGCATGCAGGAGCTACGTCAGATGGTAGGATCCCTAGTTGCAGCCAGTCGTACACCGAGGCCGGATGACGTACCTACTACATCACAGACGACCATGATACCTGCTCTTACTACTACCACCGTGGCCATTCCGGTTTCACTACAGGATTTCATGAGGCTGAGACCTCCAGTATTCACCGGCACCGAGGCAGCGGATGACCCACAGACGTTCCTTGACAGTTTAGCCAGGATCTGCCGTTCGCTGAGATGTTCGGATGATCGATGGGTAGAGCTTGCGAGTTTCCGACTAGAGGGTCTCGCGCAGACATGGTGGGAGTCAGTCTTGAGAGGTCGAGCTGCAGGTCTACCGCCTATGACTTGGGTCGAGTTTACAGCGGTCTTTCTAGCCCGTTTCCTTCCAGAGAGCGTTCGTGACGCCAGAGCTCGTAGCTTCGAGGCCTTAGTCAAGACACCTGGGATGACGGTGTCTGAGTATGACATCCAGTTTACACAGTTATCCCGATATGCTCAGTATTTGGTGGATACCGAAGAGAAGATGGTGAAGAGGTTCGTACAGGGACTTGATGCCCAGCTATATCTTGCCATTGGCGCCCAGCACTATGACACTTATTCAGCTGCTATGGATACGGCATTGCGGATGGAGGCACGCATATCACAGACTTCGACCGTTTCTGGGCCGAAGAGGATTCGCACCGATGTACCGTCTCAGAGGCAGCGCGCCAGATTCTTTCCGAGAGATAGGCCTGGCAGAGGATTTGGGCGGGGACAGTTATATGGTTCTTATCCCCAGGGGCAGCAGCCGTCGCCAGGGTGTTTTGGGTGCGGGAGTCTGCACCATCTTGTCAGAGACTGTCCGGCGAGACGACAGGGAGCAGCGACAGTTCCGCATGTGACCCTACCACCATCACCACCCCCTCCTCAGAGAGCCCTACTTCCTACCACCGGCGATGCTCCACGCCAGTTAGGTGCACCCAGAGGCCGTGGACGCGGCGGTCCTGTTCAGAGAGGACGAGGAGGCAGAGGCCGAGGTCGAGGTCAGCCCGCTATCGGTGGAGGACAGGCCCGAGTTTTTGCTTTGACACTGCAGGATGCGCAGGCATCCAATGCCGTTGTGACAGGTACCTTGCCAGTTTGTTCTTTCGACGCACGGGTATTATTCGACCCAGGTTCCACACATTCGTACGTATCTACACACTTTGCACCGATGTTGGGCCGTGAGTCGTCGTCGTTAGATCATCCGCTTGTTGTTGTTACTCCGGTAGGCGAGTCGTTTGTCGCTCGGTTTGTATTTCGTTTGTGTTCCGTTTGTATCGGGGAGAGGGATTCATCAGTTGATTTGATTCTCCTCGATATGTTGGACTTTGATGTGCTTCTGGGCATGGATTGGCTAGCCACTTGTTATGCTTCGGTGGACTGCCGTGAGAAGGCAGTCAGATTTAGCTTTCCGGGAGAGCCAGTCCTTGTTATTCAGGGAGACCGCAGCGTCACCCTTCCCAGCTTGATTTCGTCTCTTCGCGCTGGTCAGCTCTTGCGGAAGGGATGTCAGGGATTCTTAGCGTTTATTTGTGATACTCGAGCTGCAGAGGTTCCGTTGGACCGGGTCCCGGTTGTTTCTGAGTTCCCTGATGTTTTCCCTAATGAGCTACCTGGGCTACCGCCTGAGCGCGAGGTTGAGTTCTGCATTGATTTGATTCCCGGCTCGGGTGCTATTTCTATACCGCCTTATCGGATGGCCCCGGCAGAGCTTCGAGAGCTGAAGGATCAGTTGCAGGATTTGTTAGATAAGGGGCTTATTCGACCTAGTGTTTCTCCGTGGGGTGCTCCAGTCCTGTTTGTCAAGAAGAAGGATGGAAGTTTGCGCTTATGTATCGACTACCGCCAGCTGAACAAAGTTACCGTTCGGAACAGATATCCGTTGCCACGCATTGATGATTTGTTCGACCAGCTTCAGGGTGCGGGATATTTTTCGAGGATCGACTTGCGATCAGGATATCATCAGCTGCGAGTTCAACAGGAGGATATACCGAAGACAGCCTTCCGTACACGCTATGGCCACTATGAGTTTTTGGTGATGTCGTTCGGACTCACCAACGCCCCAGCAGCATTCATGGATTTGATGAACCGTACATTCAGGCCGTATCTTGACTTGTTCATCATCGTGTTTATCGACGATATCTTGGTGTACTCCCGGAGCAGAGAGGAGCACGAGCAGCACTTGCGGATTACGTTACAGACTCTGAGGGAGCACCAGCTGTTCGCAAAGTTCTCCAAGTGTGCATTCTGGCTGGACAGCGTCGGATTCTTGGGTCACGTGGTTACGAGAGACGGCATTTGTGTGGACCCGAAGAAGATTGAGGCTGTTCAGCAGTGGCCCCGACCTACATCGGTTACTGAGATCCGTAGTTTTCTAGGCCTGGCAGGCTACTACAGGCGTTTTGTTCAGGACTTCTCCCGTATAGCTGCACCTTTGACCGGTTTGACCCGGAAGGGAGTTCCTTTCGTTTGGACAGAGGAGTGCGAGCGCTGTTTTCAGCAGCTACGGACTTGTTTGACTACGGCGCCGGTATTATCTTTGCCTTCGGGATCAGGCGGATTTGTGGTCTACTGTGATGCTTCGCGAGTGGGATTTGGATGCGTATTGATGCAGCATGGCCGGGTAATCGCTTATGCTTCTCGGCAGTTGAAGAAGCATGAATAGAACTACCCCACTCATGATTTGGAGATGGCTGCAGTGGTCTTTGCACTGTAGATTTGGCGACATTACCTATACGGCAAGTCGTGTCAGATATTCACCGATCACAAGAGCTTAAAGTACATATTTCAGCAGCGAGACCTGAACCTCAGACAGCGTCGTTGGATGGAGTTGGTGAAAGACTACGACTGCGAGATCTTATATCACCCAGGCAAGGCGAATGTGGTGGCAGATGCGTTGAGTAGGAGGCCCGGGGGTAGTCTATCCTTTTTGCGCGCAGTGCAGAGGCAGTCGTCAGCAGATTGGCAGATGTTATGCGACAGCCGTGTTGAGTTCGAGTTCACTCAGACAGGGGGACAGCTCGCGCATGTTCGTGCACGCCCACAGTTGCTTGACCGTATATATGAGGCACAGCGCAGTGACGACCGTTGCTCAGAGATCATGGCACAGATGGGACAGGGCAGATTTTCCGTGTTCGTGATTGACGATCATGGGATTTTACGATATGGATCTAGACTGTGCATACCAGATGCTGATGGATTGCGGCGCGACATTCTTGAGGAGGCACACCGATCAGTGTATAGTGTCCACCCCGGTTCCACCAAGATGTACCATGATATGAGAGAGACCTACTGGTGGGACGGGATGAAGAGGGACATTGCGGAGTTCGTTTCGAGATGCCTGACTTGTCAGCAAGTCAAGGCCGAGCACCAGAGGCCCGCAGGAGAGCTACAGCCGTTACCCATTCCAGAGTGGAAATGGGAGCAGATTTCGATGGACTTCGTTATGGGTCTACCCAGGACCAGTCGAGGGTACGACTCCATCTGGGTGATCGTGGATAGATTGACGAAAGCGGCTCACTTCCTACCAGTGAAGACCACTTTCAGCTTCGCTCAGTATGCTCAGCTCTATATTGACGAGATCGTGCGACTACATGGCGTACCGACTTGTATCGTGTCAGATCGAGGCACTCAGTTCACCAGCCGACTTTGGCAGAGACTTCAGGAGGCTTTGGGCACTCGTTTGAGCTTCAGCACAGCGTTTCATCCGCAGACCGACGGGCAATCAGAGCGGACCATTCAGACTCTCGAGGACATGCTCAGAGCGTGCGTTTTAGACTTTGGTGGTAGCTGGGATCATCATTTACCTCTAGTGGAGTTCTCCTACAACAACAGCTTCCAGGATACTATTCAGATGGCACCTTTCGAGGCATTGTATGGGAGGAGATGCAGATCGCCCGTCTGTTGGACAGAGCTCAGCGAGAGCAGCATTTTAGGGCCGCGGCTTGTTGAGGAGACGACAGCGAAGATACAGTTGATTCGAGACCGGATGAGGGCAGCTCAGAGCAGACAGAAATCCTATGCAGACAGGCGCCGTCGCAGATTAGAGTTCGCAGTTGGCGACCATGTTTTTCTGAAAGTCTCTCCGATGAAGGGCGTGATGCGTTTTGGGCGAAAGGGGAAGCTTAGCCCTAGATTCGTAGGTCCCTTCGAGATCCTCGAGCGTGTCGGCGCTGTTGCATATCGTTTGGCTCTTCCTCCCAGCTTTCCCGATGTTCACCCCGTCTTCCATGTTTCGATGCTCCGCAAGTACCTTCACGACCCTTCGCATGCGATTCAGCACCCGACAGTCCATCTAGAGCGCGACCTTTCTTTTGCAGAGCAGCCGGTGGCCATCCTGGATCGGCAGGTGAAGAAGTTGAGGTCGAAGATTATACCAACCGTCAAGGTCCTTTGGCGTAGCCCGAGCAGCGAGGAGGTCACCTGGGAGACCGAGGGCGAGATGAGGAAGAAATATCCCCATCTCTTTGAAGGTACGCGTAGCTATATTTTTAAATTCGGGGACCGAATTTCTTTAAGGGGGGAAGATTGTAGCGTCTTGAAAAGTCGTTTTGGTGTTTTCCTAAAAATCGGTGAAAATTCGGTATTTTTCCGAAAACCGTCTTTTTTGTTATTTTGCAGTTTAGGGCTAATTATACCTAAAATGGATAGGTAATTGCTTGTTTTTAGTAGCTAATGAGTTACTTATTAAATTTTGGTCATTTAAAAATTTTTCCCTATTTTTCAATTTTTTAATATTATTTTAAGCCGGTAAGAAAATACATTAAATTAGCGATAAATACAAATTTTTCCGGGCTAATTTTAATCCTTAAAATTATGTTAATTAAAATCTAGTTATAACATAAATTTTTAGTATTTTATTTTGATTTTTAACTAATTTTTATTATAGGAAACGAAATTTATTGAATTTAAGCCTAAACTTGCAATTTTTGACTTGAAGGGGGTCTTTTTGAATAAAATTTCTTTTGTAAAACCCCCCTCTCTCTTCCTTCAGCCCTAGGCCGGCCCCACCAGCATCAGCTCAAGAATTTTCCTTGCCACTTTTTGACTTTAAACCATGTGAAGAAGTGTTGGTTTTAAAAGGGTTTTAAAAGGGTAAATTTGGAAGTATGTGTGCTTTGATTGGAGAGGGTTGACATGGGCTTTTTCCCACATCACCCCACACCACCTCCCCCACTCCCTTGCAGCCGAAATTCTGCAGTTGCAGCAGCCCCATTCCCCCTCCTTGTCTCATCTCTTTTCTTCATCAAAATTCATCTAAAATTGCTCCAAAAATTCAACACAAAACCCTATTCTATCTCTTTTCAAGCCCACATTGGTTTAAATCTTGTGGAAATGAGGCATTTTTGGAGGCAAATGATCATGCTAGATCCATAGATTGTGAGGTATAATTTCAATCTTGGTTAAATTGTAGGTTAATGTATGCTAAATTAGAACCTTGAAGTGTTAATTTTGTGCTAAATTCTAATCTAGTTTTTTTTATAGTTCATGGCTTGAGTTGTAATTAGGGTTTAGAAATCCATTATTAGGTTAATTAGTTTACTTTGCTATCTAGTGTTTTGCTAACCTAAATCTAAGAGGTGAACTTGCTATTGGGTTTGAAATTAGTGTTAGTTAAGTATTTCTAGTATGGTTTTTAATTGCAATTGCTTATAAGAAAAAAATCAAGTAAGGGTTGTGTTTGGAAAATGGTTTTGTAGCATGGTAAATGAGTTGGAATTATGTGATTGTGGCTAACTAGTTGTGTGGTTGGATGTTTGTGTTGGATTGTGATAACTTTATCTTTAATTGTCGATGTTTGCACCAAATTGCTTTTCTAGCTTACTAGTTTTTACTAAAATGTTGTAATGAACTATTTGCGAGATCTTGGCGATATTTTTGAGATATCCTATGACATTTAGGATGCGTGTGTGCGGATTTTTTTGAGTAGTCGGGTTCTAGTTTTGCTGGGCGGCCAAACAACTTTCTTGTAGATTTTTGCGATTTTCGCGTGTGTTCCGCGGACCCTGTGCACGTTGTACCTAGCTAGTGAACATTAGTACTTTCGTTTGGGTTTTGCGTCAGTCTTGATATGTAACCTTATGTTTGGTATTGATGTAAATTCCAGGTTCGGTCGCGGATACGTCAGACGCGGCACGAAAGGGGAAAGCGGTGATTGGACACAGCTAGCCAGGGATTCCGGTGAGTAGACATAACATCTACGGGGGACTATCGTTGGATGGCGCAAGCCGCCCGATAGTTTTAGTAACTTAAAAGATTCTTGTAATGTTAGTAATTAGGGGTGTAATACTTGTATGATTATTTACTACATTCATGCCCTATATTGACATACCTATACGAAACCATTTAATAGGACACCTGCACCATTGCCAGGGTTTTATATGCAGCACGAGCACTATTCATGCTTACACACACACCCTGGTAATTGCCATGCCACCACACTAGATAACCTTTAAATTGAACCCTTTTACTATAATTGATACTTAAACTTACGCTATTGCTTTAATTCCTTAAAATGAAATCGTAGAATTGCTATTCATGTGCATGTACTTCATCATATTAATTGTTCACGCCTAATCTATCAATCATACATCACAACTTGATTATTGACACCATATGCATTCATTATCATTGGCATATGCAGTTATGAGGATTTCTTGAGATTTTGTGATATTCTGGATTTCGGGGGAAAGCCGCAAAATTTGTAAACTTATTATATTTTTAAAATATGTAAATTGCGGTTTTCTAGTGATGTAAGTGTCGTCCACCATGAGTTTGCTGTGGTTTTTGAGACCCGTTTCGAGGAGTTGGATGAACCGTCTCGGGTACATGGTGGGCCCGGTAGGGTACCCCGGGGCAAGAAGCTCGTGGTGCTGACGATGAGCCTGGCAGGGGACGGATTACCTACCGGTGACTTTATTGGGCATGGCGGATATCCAGAGGATACCGACAGGGGCCGCGAGAGGATGAGATATTGATATTGAGATGGGTCAGCCGGATGGCTGAGGCCAGAGACACTATGACATGGATTTATGAGATTTGAGACAGCTTTTAGGTGTCGTTGCTAGACACCGGTTCTCGTCGATTCTTTGAGTATTATGCTGGCATTCTAAAAGAGTTTCAAAAACAAAAAGGGATAAAATGTTTCTTATAAATACCTATTGAGACGTCAGATATTCATGTTGCATACATATTAGTACACTGATGTTGTATACACACCTGCTAGTGCATCCAGTCATACCTGTATTTTAGATGCTAGGATGCTTGTGTGCATGCATACGATAGCCTTTGTAGATGTTATTTATTACTCACGAGTTGACAACTCACCCCCGTTGTGCCACAGCCTTTTGCAGGTCCGCTCCGTCAGTACAGTAGCGGCGGGCGCACTTGTTCTTTTGCTCTCTTGCCTGGACTCGAGGTTTTGCTCTTAGGTGGGTTATTATTATTTTTGCACCACCTTGTATATTCTTTGTATCTAGAGCACTCCATCTACTGTATCTACCAGTATTATTGTATATTGACCTAGAGATGAGACTGTGAGGTTTGTGGACTTTTATGCTGTATTTTGGGGTCGAGCTCACTTGAGCCGACATGCTGCTTTTCTCATGCTTCCTTATGATTATTTCGCATGTTGTTGCTTTATATTGCGTGGGATTTGTGACCGCCTTGTGGCGAAGAGCTAGCTCCCGCTTGGGGATGCCCTATTTTGTTGGATTCATATTTATTCTTGTTGTACCCATTTTGGGGGCCAGTATTTACAAAGGAGACTCTGCCGAAATTTTCGGAAAAATTGGTACTGTTTTTTAAAAGGGTTTTACATGACTTATTGATAAACTCGCTTTCAATTGATTGGGTTTTCTTCACTCTTTTGCTTAATTGGTTTTGTTTTCTGGGCTTTGGCTTACTTATTTTACGGACGTCTTGAGACGTTTTGTAACTTAAGTGCCAGTCACGTTCCGTACCCTGCGGGTCGTGACAGATAATGTTTTGAACATTTCCTATATCAAGAGTTGATCGGTTCAGGCACGTTATCTAAAAGCATTGAAGTTCTAAATCAAACTACAGTTCTTAGTATACGGAACACACACAAGAGGAAGAGTTCAGAAATGAATGAATCCTTCTTGAGGCATTGTAGACTAGGTCATATAAATGCGACCCGACTGGCTGAAGTTACATTTAGATGCATATTTAAATTAGTTTGAATTTACATATTGTGAAACTTGCCGGTCATGTCACAAAGATAAGATGATTACAGCTCTGTTTATTAGAAACAGAGAAAGAGTTAGTGAACTCTTGGGATTGATACATGATGATGTATGAAGGTCCCCTGTCTACACATGCCAAGACCGGTTCTTTGTACTTCATTACATTCTCTGATGATCTCTCAAGATTCAGACATATGTTCCTGTTGAAACATAAGTCCGAAACTTTTGAGATATTCACAGAATATAAGTTAGAAGTAGAGAACCAAAATACGGGTATAAGTATTATGTCCTTTGATGAGATCAAGGAGGAGAATACTTGAGCACGGAATTCCTGGACTATTCTAAAGGAGAATGAGATTCTCTCTCAGCATTACTCCTCCATATACACCATAGCACGATGGTATATCGGGGCGGAGCAATCACGCCATATTTGATATGGTGCGCTCTATGATGAGTACTACTGAGTTTCCTATTTCTTTTAGGGAGTTATGCACTTGTGAAGTTGCATACCTATTGAATAGGGTTCAAATCAAATCAGTTGCCTACCACTTCATATGTGATATGGAAAGGGAAGAGCCCATATCTTAAGTTTGTTAAGATTTGGGGTTGTCCGGCCTATGTCTAAAAGCAAAATCCGGACAAGCTCGAGGCAAGGTCTGTTATGTAGAACTGGAAAGGTTCCAGCTATACAAACTGCAGCTGATGATTTGGTAGAACCAAAGGATTCAATAGTTTCCAACGAACCTCAGCCTCTCCGCCGATCTAGTAGGGTTCCTCACCCACCTGAGAGATACTTCGATTTCTCTATGACAGTGGGAGCGAGAATTGCATCATGAGATGATGGCCCAACTAGTTTCGGGCTGGCCATCAGGAGTGGGACTCTGTAAGAATGGCTGGATGCTTAGCGATCTGAGATGGAATCCTTATACTGAAAGGTTCCTAGGCACCCTATAGTGGTCTCACAAGGCATCAACCATGCCAATTTACAAAAATTATGGTGCCGAGAAACCCTAATACGGATCGTCGGCTAGAATCCTAGGCGAAAAACGAATCTAGTTAACATATTAACTAAAGGAGAGAGGCTACGACCTTTGTAGATCCAGTTACCCACTTCTTTGGCTTCACGTAGGCATCCTCTCGCTGTCCATCTCGAATCCCGAACTCGAACGTCGGCTTCATCGGAGAATTGGGCGGACTAGGTCGTCGGCTTCGTGCCGAAGATGATCTACGTCGAGGTTGCACAAGTTCAAGCTCCAACTTCACCAAGTTGTGAAACTTGTGAAGAAAACACCCAAAACAACTTGGCAAGAGGTAGAGGGTGAAGAAATAGGAGGTGGGTTCACTTTGGAATTGGATTTCTCACACTACAGATCAAGTTTCCATTAATGGCATCAAGCTTTTTCTTTTGAAGATGAAGAAGAAGATGAAGCTAGAATTATGATAAGTGTTTTAAAATGAAAAGAAAATGAATACTTATCATAATGTAAACCATGGTCAAGTGTAGAGATTAAACTAAGGTTAGTTAGAATGGTTAGGGTTAAGGATAATATAAGAATGGTGGACTTATTCAAAGCTTCAAGAAGCTTCAACATAAAAACAAAATAAGCCACCATCCTTAATAATTTCCAAAATGAATATATATAAATAAATAACTAAGTAAATAATCAAAACCCTAACCATTCATATAACCATGGTTTAATCTTTACACAAACCCAAGTGAGCAAGTATCATCAAACATGATACAAACTAGTGTACAAAAGTATATCACATATACAATGTGTACATCAAGTGAGAAAATCCATTTAAAGTGAACCAATACTAGTTAATGCAAAGTAATATATCAAATATATAATTATACATTAAATCATTAAATCAACATTTGATTCAATGATCCGGTCATGTCGCACATAACCGACTAGTATCCAATGTATCGATTATCGAATCAATGATTCGATAACTAGGTCATATCGAATATAACCAATCGAAACATTTATCGTGAGAATGAAATGCGGTATCACATACACGCATTATTCTCGCTCCCGCACATATCTCATATGCGCTCCTATTTCGTTTCGCTTGAGCCAGGAAACCTCTGTGTAGGACTCTAAAGACTCGTCGATACGCCGGTAGCAGATGATGATCATATCAAGCACCCACAAGCCGCAATCGGTCTGCTAAACGTAACGGCCATCCGGGTATTGAGCGATCAGAAGATCGACGAGCTAGCCCGCTCACACTCCTATGAATCCAACCAGTAACACTTACCGTATAGTCCGGTCTGTTCGTCTGATACGTCGCATATTTAGTCTGGGGGTGGTAAACGTCAGACCCCAATAACCGATAAGTCATGCCGATGTGAGGCTCATAACGGGTCGAGAAACTACTGGTAACACTTACCAGCAAATCTCTGATCCGCCCTGGCCAGGGACTTCCCTGTTACGGCCAATCGAGCATAGCGCAACATCAACCCCCAATACCGGGAGAGACGAAACCCCTCCTATCGCTCATTACCTCCATGTGACTCGGGACTGTACCCAAAGACCACCGTTTTGCACGCCCTCAAGGACGTGGTAAGGTGGAGATCAAAGCACAGTGGGAATCACACAAGACTCTATAACGATCTCGGGTCTACAGACTAACCTGCACAAGTGTCACCTGAGAACTGCCATCTGACGTGAGGTATAATACCATCTGGGAGTTCTCGACGAGTCCGTCCAGTGTACCCAGTCTCCACTGAGCACCCGTATACCATCTCTGATGTCAAACACCAATGGATATGGGATCATCCATCGCCCATCCCATGGGTCGAGAAGCGTATACGCTAGTCTACTCTGGTATATCGATGCCCCGTCTCGATACACCCACGACTAGGGACCTTGAAGGATGTACTTATGGACTACCATGTCCCCACTAGTATGATCTGCATCATAGTCCAGGTAGTCAAGTACACATCCTAAGGGCTTTACCAACATGTAACCATAAGACAGTTTAAAGAGACTAGTGTACATGTTAAGATAAAGAGTAACCAGATAGCATACTATCATATCGAGCAAGAAAGTCATCTCTATATATGTCCAAGCATCCAATATAATATACATCATGTGTACAATACTGGCCTCTAGGGCGTACATACAACTAACAATCTCCCACTTGCACTAGGGCCAGCTGCTGTAGTATCGCATACCGAGCATCCCGAAGAGTCTCTCAAACTGTATCTGGGGAATAGCCTTCGTGAGTGGATCCGCCGTGTTGTTCTTCGTGTCAACCCACCTGACCTCGATCTCCCGGCGATCAACTATCTCCCGGATCAGGTGATACCGCCTCAGAATATGCCTGGACCGCTGATGGGACCTGGGTTCCTTGGCCAAAGCCACCGCTCCATTGTTATCTCAATATAAAGGTATTGGATGCTCAATGGATGGAACCACTCCAAGTTCAGTAATGAACTTCTTGATCCAGATAGCCTCTTTGGCAGCATCGTTGGCAGCGATGTATTCAGCCTCCATCGTCGAGTCTGCCACGGTTTCCTGCTTGGAACTCTTCCAGCTAACCGCCCCTCCGTAAAGGGTAAAGACAAAGCCCGACTGCGATTTAGAGTCGTCCTTATCACTCTGGAAGCTCGAATCGGTAAAGGACTCCACTTGGAGCTCTCCGTTACCATACACCAAGAACATATCTCTAGTCCTTCGTAAGTACTTGAGAATGCTCTTCACAGCTGTCCAGTGACACTCTCCAGGATCAGCTTGATACCTGCTCACTACACTTAGTGAGTATGCTACATCGGGTCTGGTACATAGCATCGCATACATGATAGAGCCTACTGCCGAAGCATAGGGTATCCCTTGCATGCGAGCTCTCTCCAAATCAGTCTTGGGAGACATCTCTTTAGAGAGAGTGACTCCAGAGATCGTGGGCAAGTTCCCACGCTTGGACTCTTCCATACTAAACCTCTTTAGTATGGTGTCAATGTACCTGGATTGGGACAATCCCAAAATCCGTTTGGATCTATCTCTATAGATCCTAATTCCCAATATGCAGAAGGCATCACCAAGATCTTTCATTGAGAAACTTTGTGATAAGAAGAGCTTGACCGATTGCAGCATAGGAATATCATTTCCTATCAAGAGTATGTCGTCTACGTACAATACGAGGAAGACAACCTTACTCTCTGCCACCTTCTTGTAGATACAAGGTTCATCTGGGTTTTTGACGAAATCAATCTCTTTGATAACGACGTCAAAGCAGATGTTCCAACTCCGCGATGCTTGCTTTAATCCATAAATGGATTTAAGCAGCTTGCACACCTTCCCGCTGCTCCCACTGTCTACGAAGCCCTCTGGCTGAGTCATGTACACGCACTCTTCTAAATCACCATTTAGAAAGGCGGTCTTAACATCCATTTGCCAGATTTCGTAATCATGATAAGTAGCGATGGCAAGCATGATCCGGATGGATTTAAGCATAGCCACTGGAGAAAAGGTCTCATCATAGTCCACACCTGGTCTTTGACGAAAACCCTTTGCTACAAGTCTAGCTTTGAAAGTCTCCACTTTCCCATCTACACCAAGTTTCTTCTTGAAGATCCACTTGCTCCCAATGGGTTTTACCCCTTCAGGAGCAACGTCCAAAGTCCATACTTTGTTGGTGTACATGGATTCCATCTCGGACCGCATCGCATCCAGCCATTTCACTGAGTCCCCACTCGTGATGGCCTGCTCGAAGCTAGTTGGGTCATCATCCTCCATGATGCAATCCTCGCTCCCACCATCCATGAGAAAACCGTAGTATCTCTCAGGTGGGTGAGGAACCCTACTAGATCGGTGGAGAGGCTGAGGTTCATCGGGAGCTACTGAATCCTCTGGTTCAACCAAATCTTCTGTTGTAGTCTGTATTGCTGGAACCTCTTCCAGTTCTACCTCCTTGCCACTAATCTCCTTTTCAAGAAATTCCTTTTCTAAAAAGGTGGCATGTTGAGAAACAAACACCTTTTGTTCTTCTGTGTGGTAGAAGATATACCCGCGCGAATGTTTAGGATATCCAATAAACTTACACAGAATGGACCTTGCCGCGAGTTTGTCCGGATTTTGCGTTTTTACATATGCCGGACAACCACATATCTTAACATAATTAAGACATGGTCTCTTTCCTTTCCATATCTCATATGGAGTGGTTGGCACGGTTTTGGTGGGAACCATATTCAATAGGTCTGCAGCTGTTTCCAGTGCATATCCCCAGAAGGAAATATGTAACTCAGCTGTGCTCATCATAGAGCGCACCATATCTAATAGGGTGCGGTTCCTCCGTTCTGATACACCGTTCTGCTGTGGTGTATATGGAGGAGTCAGCTGAGAGAGAATCCCATTCTCTTTTAGGAAGTCCAGGAATTCATTGCTCAAGTATTCACCTCCTCGATCAGATCGAAGGATTTTAATACTTTTTCCGGTTTGGTTCTCGACTTCTTGTTTATATTCTCTAAATTTCTCAAAAGCTTCTGATTTGTGTTTCATCAGGAACACATATCCGAATTTAGAGAGATCGTCAGTGAATGTAATGAAGTACGAAGAACCATCCCTGGCATGTGTAGACATGGGACCGCATACATCACTATGTATCAGTCCCAAGAGTTCGGTAACTCTTTCTCCGTGTCCCGTAAACGGAGTTTTGGTCATCTTTCCTTTGAGACATGACTGGCAAGTGTCATAAGATTAAAATTCAAACGGATTTAAATATCCATCTTTATGCAACTTAGCTAGTCGTGTCGCATTGATGTGACCCAGTCTACAATGCCACAAGAAGGATTCGTTGAGTTCAGAACTCTTCCTCTTGTGTGTGTTTGTTATGCTCAGAACTGTTGATTGATTTAGAACATAAATGCCATTGCATAACGTGCCTGATCCAACCAACTTTTGGTTACGGAAAATGTTCATAACATTGTCCTGTAATATAAAATTATATCCCTCTTTACTCAATAAAGAAACTGATATAATATTGCATATCAGGTTCGGCATGTAATAGCATTCGTTCAGAACCAATGTATTACCAGTTGGTAATACAAGGTGATATTCCCCGACAGTCTTAGCTGCAACAATTGCACCATTTCCAACTCTTATGTCTTTATCACCTTCTCCAAGTTCTCTACCTTTCCTAAGCCCATGTAACTGATTACATATATGGGATCCTGACCCGGTATCCAATACCCAGGACGTAGAGCAAATGGAGAAACAGTTCTCAGTAACGAACACACCCGAAGAAAATGCATCATCATGTACTTTCTTCATTCGGGTGGCATGGGAATCCTGGTATTCCCCTATATCATATTCAGTCCTATAACCCTTATAGGAAAGAACGGAACCAACGTTCCCCAGCACAGTATAACATGCGGGTTCGGTCAATACATCCATATTATTATCATCTTGATTTAGGCATGTAATGGTCGCTACCTGGAGAGAGAGAGAAGAAAACACTTTAGCGTATGCTCGTGCAAGATCATATTGGTTATTATCTTATCTAATCAGGATGGCTCCCACTGCTTTTTATCAAATCATCCTTCAAACCCTAAAAGGAAAGACTAGCCGGGATTAATTACACACTACAAGTTCACCAATCTTTCAGCCAGGCCAGTGTCGGTACTTTGAGGGAGGTCCCCCGTGCTTTCGCACGAACCTAATTAATGTAAACCTTGTTTTCCCAGAGGCGTAACCTCGTTAACACCTTTCTAGACACCTACTTGATCGGCTAATTGCAATGTGTAAAACTCTCCCAGGAGTAACTCTTACTCGCAGTGGGTATCGGGATCCAACAATCTCATAGAAGGTATGCAATCTCATTGCAAATTTCAACACTTGAAATTCCCGATAATATTTTGCCCCTAGCGTCCTATGACCTTGACGCAGGCCAACAAACCATAGTGCGCTAGTCAAGTTCAACCCGTCATTTCCTGATTGAATTAAACCCACCCGTACGACCCTTGACGCAGGCCAACAAAGTCGCACGACTACCCTAATCCAATCTGCATCATATGCATAAGCAGATAAATACTAGTTAGCTACCGCACACTACGCCTTGACGGAGGCCAACAAACGTAGCACGAATACTAACTACCACTCATCTGAAATGACGGAGGGCTACGCCAGGTTTTTCTGAAAACCATGAGCGTAATGAACTTGATATCGTTGTAGAATCAAATGAAGTTTTGAAATGGAGTGATTTTGAGGCTTTACTAGTTTTGCTAAAGGAGTCACTCCCGGTGAAGGGATCTCGGTCCTTTCCTCGTCGAATGAGGTGCAGGATATATCATATATATCGCTGTGCAAAGCAAAAACCCAAAAGCAGTCAAAAGCAAACCGAGTATGTAGCATCTGCCAGTTATTGCTAAAGGAGTCACTCCCGGTGAAGGGATCTCGGTCCCTTCCTCATCGAATAAGGTGCAGGGTATATCATATATACCGCTTTGCAAAGCAAGAACTGTAGCTACCTGTTTTGTTTTAAAATTTGATTCTACAACATCTTATGTTTCTTTTCTTTCATTAATCACATTAATGAAGTCCCATCATTTAAATACCTAAACATCACAGATAGATATGACGTACACTTATGCCATCCGCATTCGCCTCGATGTCCCCTCGTACACCGTTAGGTTAGGTAACTAACAACAGAGCAGGACAGGGCTAGTGCGGGTGCAAAACATAAGTAACGTCTATATAATATATCATATATACTATATAAAGTATCTATCACAGAACATCACATGAGCACATCACAGATATCGCAGCAGAAGAAACATATGAAACATTGGATATACTAGGACGTCCGTGTTTTCAATACGAGCCAGTATAAAACACGGATTCCACGGTCGTGATGAATAGCCAATCCCACACCCCTAGACCCCTACGAGAGCGGCAAGCAACCCTGCCAATTCTAGGGTTAGGAGACCCGGACTCGACTCCTCGAGTTGGTCTCCCACTGGACCCCAGAACCCGGTTACTTGTGCTCCCCTCCTTGGGTCTATCCTAATCCGGAAAAGTAAATAATATACAAAGGGTGACATCTTCCGCTACCTGGAAGTGCCCCAATAAAAGAATATTACATACAAGTTTTTACATGAATGAAAATGAAAAACACTCATCTCACATAAAAACCCCCGGCTATTCAAACACGACGATCCAATATAACATATCCAGCAACACATAACATCGCATGTCATCAACGTAAGTAAATATGCGCATCCCAATTGTCGTTGACATATAGCAACGAAACCGGCGATATCACATATTACACTTACGGTCACAGAAAAGAAAGTGTAAAACTACAACAATTGGAATCCGCAACTTCTTTAGACATCGCATGCCTAATCAAATGAAATACTTAGACATCACATGCCTAACAGTTATAAACCCCGCATTTTAGTCTCATTATCGAAAACTCTTTTCAATATCAAGTGAAACCAAACTGCTAGATTTATAACATTCATTCAGTTATCACATAACTGTTTGTGAATTCCAATTATTGTATCCCATTCCGGATAAATAGAAAATATCAAACTTTCCGATCGAACATTCGAACACCCAAGTTTTCCCGATACAGTCCAACACATGAAATAGGTTCAAAGACATTCACTTTATGCCTCAGTACCAACGGTCCAGCCGTAGAAGGGTCAAGCCAACGCCTCACATGTGGCACGCCGTACTGCCCCAAACCCGAAGGTTCAAAGGGCAGTTCAAGACGGTCATATAATCGAGTTAAGGTTTGTTGTCTTCTAGAGGGACCGTCACGTTACTTGCATTACTACAGAACGTCTTTAAACCACACAAAAATCCAACACTTGGATAGTTTCCGGCAGGGGAAAAGTTGGGTATTTATATCCGGTCGAACTTTTTAACATATTCTAAAGTCATCCGGAAATACACAAAGACGAAATTTGATAATCCGATCGAAACATCGAAGCTCTAAAACACCCCAGAAAATTCAACTCTTGAAAAAATATTAAAAATACCCATAAAACTCAGCTGCTGAAATGATGAATTACTGTGCAAAGCATGAGGGGTGACGTCATCACACTGCCGCGGAACCGCCGCAGAAGCAAGGCTTCTGCCGCGGTTCCGCCGCACTATTTACTGTTCATGGAATAATTTTTGCATCGTAATTCTTAGATTTCCCTGCTGAATTTTTTAAGCATTTTTAATCTGGAAAAATCCCAGTTTTTAGAAAAAGTCCAGAGAGCATGATGTGTTAGGGTTTCGATGCGTATTCGGGTTTCAAACGTCGTCTAGACTTCGCCTAAGGCTCTAGCTAGTCTCTGATACCAGTGAAAGGTTCCTAGGCACCCTATAGTGGTCTCACAAGGCATCAACCATGCCAATTTACAAAAATTATGGTGCCGAGAAACCCTAATACGGATCGTCGGCTAGAATCCTAGGCGAAAAACGAATCTAGTTAACATATTAACTAAAGGAGAGAGGCTACAACCTTTGTAGATCCGGTTACCCACTTCTTTGGCTCCACGTAGGCATCCTCTCGCTGTCCATCTCGAATCCCGAACTCGAACGTCGGCTTCATTGGAGAATTGGGCGGACTAGGTCGTCGGCTTCGTGCCGAAGATGATCTACGTCGAGGTTGCACAAGTTCAAGCTCCAACTTCACCAAGTTGTGAAACTTGTGAAGAAAACACCCAAAACAACTTGGCAAGAGGTAGAGGGTGAAGAAATAGGAGGTGGGTTCACTTTGGAATTGGATTTCTCACACTATAGCTCAAGTTGCCATTAATGGCATCAAGCTTTTTCTTTTGAAGATGAAGAAGAAGATGAAGCTAGAATTATGATAAGTGTTTTAAAATGAATACTTATCATAATGTAAACCATGGTCAAGTGTAGAGATTAAACTAAGGTTAGTTGGAATGGTTAGGGTTAAGGATAAGATAAGAATGGTGGACTTATTCAAAGCATCAAGAAGCTTCAACATAAAAACAAAATAAGCCACCATCCTTAATAATTTCCAAAATGAATATATATAAATAAATAACTAAATAAATAATCAAAACCCTAACCATTCATATAACCATGGTTTAATCTTTACACAAACCCAAGTGAGCAAGTATCATCAAACATGATACAAACTAGTGTACAAAAGTATATCACATATACAATATGTACATCAAGTGAGAAAATCCATTTAAAGTGAACCAATACTAGTTAATGCAAAGTAATATATCAAATATATAATTAAACATTAAATCATTAAATCAACATTTGATTCAATGATCCGGTCATGTCGCACATAACCGACTAGTATCCAATATATCGATTTATCGAATCAATGATTCGATAACTAGGTCATATCGAATATAACCAATCGAAACATTTATCGCGAGAATGAAATGCGGTATCACATACACGCATTATTCTCTCTCCCGCACATATCTCATATGCGCTCCTATTTCGTTTCGCTTGAGCCAGGAAACCTCTGTGTAGGACTCTAAAGACTCGTCGATACGCCGGTAGCAGATGATGATCATATCAAGCACCCACAAGCCGCAAGCGGTCTGCTAAACGTAACGGCCATCCGGGTATTGAGCGATCAGAAGTTCGACGAGCTAGCCCGTTCACACTCCTGTGAATCCAACCAGTAACACTTACCGTACAGTCCGGTCTGTTCGTCTGATACGTCGCATATTTAGTCTGGGGGTGGTAAACGTCAGACCCCAATAACCGATAAGTCGTGCCGATGTGAGGCTCATAACGGGTCGAGAAACTACTGGTAACACTTACCAGCAAATCTCTGATCAGCCCTGGCCAGGGAATTTCCTGTTACGGCCAATCGAGCACAGCGCAACATCAACCCCCAATACCGGGAGAGACGAAACCCCTCCTATCGCTCATTGCCTCCATTTGACTCGGGACTGTACCCAAAGACCACCGTTTTGCACGCCTTCAAGGACGTGGTAAGGTGGAGATCAAAGCACAGTGGGAATCACACAAGACTCTATGACGATCTCGGGTCTACAGACTAACCTGCACAAGTGTCACCTGAGAACTGCCATCTGACGTGAGGTATAATACCATCTGGGAGTTATCGGCGAGTCCGTCCAGTGTACCCAGTCTCCACTGAGCACCCGTATACCATCTCTGATGTCAAACACCAATGGATATGGGATCATCCATCGCCCATCCCATGGGTCGAGAAGCGTATACGCTAGTCTACTCTGGTATATCGATGCCCCGTCTCGATACACCCACGACTAGGGACCTTGAAGGATGTACTTATGGACTACCATGTCCCCACTAGTATGATCTGCATCATAGTCCAGGTAGTCAAGAGTCTTGTGTGATTCCCACTGTGCTTTAATTTCCATCATACCACGTCCAAGAGGGCGTGCAAAAAGGTGGCTTTTGGGTACAGTCCCGAATCACAGGGAGGCAATGAGCGATAGGAGGGGATTCGTCTCTCCCGGTATAGGGAGTTGATGTTGTGCTGTGTTCGATTGGCTATAACCGGAAATCCCTGGCCAGGGTTGCTGAGATTTACTGGTAAGTGTTATCAGTAGTTTCTCGAACTGTTATAGACCTCATATCGACAAGACTTATTGAGCTACTGGGGTCTGACGTTTACCACCCCTAGGCGAGATATGCAACATATCAGACGACGAGATCGGACTGTACGGGAGTGTTACTGTTTGGATTCACAGGAGAATGTACAGGCTTGCTTGTTGATCTTCTGAGCGCTCAATACCTGGGTAGCTGTTACATTTAGCTGACCGCTTGCAGCTTGTGGGTGTTTGATATGATCATCACCTACTGCCGGCGTATTGACGATTCTTTAGAGTCCTACACAGAGGTTTCTTGGCTCAGGAAAAATGGAGTAGGAGCACATATGTGATATGTGCGGGACCGAGGATAATACGATATGAGATACCGTATTCTATTCTCGCTATATTTGATATCAGCCGCATCATCGGATCAAGTGTTGATTCGATGAATCGGTATGGATAAATATTAGTCGGTTATATGCGATATAACCGGATTGTCGGATCAAGTGTTGATTCGATAATTTAATGTATAATAATATATATGATATATTAAATTGCATTAACTAATATTATCTCACTAAAAGATTCTTTTTCTCACTCGGGTAATACATTGATATATATGCGATATATGTTAAATGTATTATTTTATTTTGTTACGATAAATATTATATATGTGATATATAATATTGTAACATGATATGATAACTAATGCAACTTGTTTAGTGGAGTTTAAACATGATTAGGGTTTGGAGTAGGGGTTAAGCTTTCTAGATGTTTCTAGAAGGTTTTGGTTTTGTTTTGTGAAAGATATTTTCAAGTGACTCATGCTTTAACCCAACCCAAACCCTAACCCTAGTTAATTCTCTACATGAGTTTAGTTGACCATGGTTGCATTATTTATCATATTAATTCTTTCTATTCATCACAAAAGGATAATTGATTGATTATTGTTCATCTTCTTCCTTCATTCTCTTCATGAAAAAGCTTTACTAGTTTTTCAAAAGTGATGAACAAATATGAGAAAAAGATAAATAAAGAGAGCAAAAATCTTACTTCATCATCCTCATCTTCCCTTGCCATTTAGATGAGGGTGTTCACATCATTTCATGAGTGTTAGCTTGTGTTAACGAAACTTCAAGGTAGATCATCTTAGTATCGAAGATCGGAAGCAAAGGTTGCATCTTTCTCTTCGTGGAACCTCTCGAGAGTCTCGATCTCGATGATCGCAGCGAAGGGACCACAACACGGAGCAGATGAAGTGAAGGACCGGATCTACAAAGGTTGTAATCCCTCTCACTTAGTGTTAAAGTGTTTAGCATGTTAGTTTTCGCCTAATCTCTAGTTTAAAGATCCGTATTCGGGTTGTTCGGCACGGCTAATTTTTTAATCGGGCATGGTTGATGCCTCGTAGACCCTTGTGTGCGTGCATAGCAACCCTACAACTGCCTCCAAGTGCTTCGGGACTGCACCCAACTACTTCCTGTTTGCACGACTCCTTTGAGCCGTGGTAGGGTAGTAATCAAAGTACAGTGGGAACACACTCGAGGCGAAGTGACAGTGTCAAGTCAGCGGACTAAGCTGTACTCATGTCACCTGGGAACTGATAACTGACGATAGGTATAGTACCAACCAATCAGTTCCCGACGAGTCCTGTCTAGTGTACTCGTAACCTAACGAGCACCCGCATACTATCTCAAGTACGACGTACTGACGGCTGTAGGACAGACCGTCTCCCCTGCTGGGATGAGAAGCGCATACGCTAGTCTACTCCGGAGTATCGATGCCCTGTCTCGATAGTCCTACGACTAGGGACCTGCATAAGGATGTGCTTGTGGATTACCCAGCCCCCACGAGTGTGACTGCCATCACAACGCTGGTAATCAAGCAAAGATCCTAAGGGCTCTACTAATATGTATAAGCAATATGCTAAAAGAAACACATGCACATATTGAAGTAGAAACAAACCAAGTGGCATACTACTATTTTGAGCAAGATTGTCTATACAAGGTGAATATCCCAAGCTTCCATTAAATAATATACAAACTAGTATGATACAGTAATGGCCTCTAGGGCATATACACTAACAGACCGGGTTTGTATGTGCCAACAAGGTAGTCAACACCTATATGCATGCAGATAACATCCAACAGTAATAATCAATGCATGTATATGGATCTCATCCAACCATAATCAAGGTATGTATGCATGTGGATCTCGTCCACCCATATAATCAATGTCTACATGCACGTAAATATCATAAAGGAGTGTGCATGGAAGTATGAGGATATATATATCAACGGTGTCCCTCCCGACACATCAAAATCATGGAACCTGAGTGCCTAACATCGACACTCGAAAACATCATGAAAACAGTGCCCAGCATCAGCACGTAAATCCTCATATATCGGGCTCCGTCAGTCCGGATCGGCCCACGTGCTCCGTCAGTCCGGATCGGCCCCTATCATCTCTCGACTCCGGTCGGTATCCTACGGATATCCGCCGATCCTAAATACTATCACCGGTAGGTAGTAGTCCCTCTACCAGGCTCACCATCTACTACACAGCGATCCGTTCTCGCCTCGGGGTACCATACCGGGTCCACCATGTACCCGCAATTGGCCTCATCCGTCTCCTCGAATCGGGTTTCACATGTCGCTCTCAGAACCGAGAAAACACATGGTGGACGCACTGAAATATCATATCAAGAGAAACCAGGTTTTTAGAACAACACCTAATCTCTTTCAAAATGTTCACGGTTCTCAAATCCAGAAATCTCATGAAAACAACATATCTCAATGTGTAAAATCATAGAGCATGATGCATGCGACATATAATAGAAATGTAAGCATATCCGTGTATCATGCAATATGGAATAGTGATATGACATATTAAAGGAAAACCGCTATTTTAGAATGATTCCTGTTTTTAAAATATAACATGTGTTTCCCAATTTTACAATAAAACCAGTTATCTATATAGGTACAATATGAATATGCGCAAGTGTAGATGTACCAATGTATGTGTGCACAAATATGGATGTATCAAGGTATATGTGCACCAATATGGATATACAAATGTGTATATCCGCAAGTATAGATGTATATGTCATGATGCAGCAACCCTACTGTGTAGTGACATGGCAATTATCGATGATGAAGTGTGTGAGCCGGCAAGTGTACGTGTAACATATGCATCATCGATAATGGTGCAAGTGTACTACCACAGGTATAAGCAACGCAATGGAAATAATATGAATACAGCATATTGTAAATTATGTGCAAATGCTGACGGGTATACGTATCTAATATGACCGAGTCTGGGAATCTATCAATCGGCATCCGGCCTAACAACATCGCGTACGGTATGATCCATCGTACGACAACCTCTAGTCAAGGGTAATGATCAATCATTAAATCAAACTCATCACGCACGGAAAATCATCGTACGACGGCATTAAGCCAATGCGGATCCTATCATCCTATAAGACAAATGAGGGTACGACCTAATATCACATACAGCCTATCATCCATGATTCACAACATTCTATATATATATATACCTATGTCCCAGTTCACATCCGCAATAATCTCATACCAGGGGACCTGCAGGGTATAAATCATCTCGATCGACTCGTATCCGTATACCAACATAACATCATATCATCATATCTGTCTTATAATATTTTCATCGCATTCATAACTCATATCAATCCAAGTTTACATAAACATTCTATCTCTACTATAAGTATAGGTATCTAATCTAGCATACACACCCGAACCATACAAGCAAATTTTTAAAGAAGCGAATCGTAGTTTTGAAAATAGGGGTTACGGTGTTTTAAGGAAAAGGTATCATTTGAAAATCCGAAACATCCCTCAAGGTACATATTTAAAAGATACTTACGATTCTTCGGTTTAGGAAAAGGTATGGTTCGGATAACTCATCTACATCGACTATCTAGTCCTAGAGTACCCTAAACGGCAATATCGACAAACGTCGTCCTCGAATTCCATCATCGCATAATAGCCGTATTATATCTTTTCTAACTATCCTTAGTTTCTAATATAGTATCAATAACTATCCTTTAATATAACCCTAGTTTCCTAATCTAGGTTTCCTTAACCATATTCTATAAATCAGTTTTCCATCAAACTTTGCGGGGGTGCTATACGCCATCCACCCAACTTCCCCCGTGGATATAGATCTACTCACCTGGTCTTCGCTCGCCGAAGTCGATGACGCCATGCTCCGTCGCCCCGGAATCCACGTGAAGGTACTTACAATGATAAACAATCGCAATGCGTGTTAAAATCAAGGCGGTAAACCAAAACGGTACACGTTTTGCTCATAGGTCAAAACCTATAGCTTTTCGTGCAAAACACGACCAAAGACCCTGGTCGTGGACGTCCAAACGCCACACGACGGAAACACAATACCAAATACCAAAATCAAGTCAGAACGAAGTCGTAAAACAATGCACCAACTCATGGAAATGGTCCCAGATTTTACCCTACGCCAAATTGGTCAAAGTTGCATATATAGAGGGTCCATTTTACTGACATAGGAGCTACAGACGAAGATGGAACCAAAAATGAAGTGCCCAGGCCGCAAATTGCGGTCCAGGGGATTAAATTTGCGGCCCAGGTGTTAGGGTTTGGTCTCGAGTCTCTAGGGTATGCTCCGTATCAGCTGCACATCCCTCTGTGATCTCAGAAAAATTTTCAGGTCATCCGGGTCACTCCAGATCCTAAAATACCATCACTATTCTCACAAATAGACATGAACTCAAATCTCAAATCCATATTTTGGGTTTCATCCCCCGTTCTAGGTCAGTAAAACACCACTAAGGCTTGTAGGCAGCCACGACACATCACCAATTTCAACAAACACTAAACCCTTTTCGAGGGTTTCCTAATGTTCACTAACCTTTGCAATTTCACTTATAAACACATATGAATACTAAAGCAAATGAAAAACTACCCAATTGGTGAAGGTATTGCCTCATATAGCACCCATGAATCCCCAAGATCATCGAAAACTGAAATTTCTTGGTCCCATGTGTAGAGGTTGAAGAGGGGATTAATTTTTGTGAAGGGTGTGTAGGGTTTTGGGGCTTATTAGGAGATAGATCTAGGGATGGAAGGGGAGGGTTGTGAGCTTGAGTAAGATTAGGGAGAGAACAAAAAAATGATGGGGGAAACAATAGAGTGGCAGCAGCCCCCCTCTCTCTCACATAATCACACACACACTCTCTCACAATCTACCTAACCTAAGACCTTTTGTCCCCTTTGACCCTTTTTCTTTTTTATTTTTCTTTTCTCACAGTAAGTCGATGTAGTATACCCCAGTACTTGTGGGGAGGCGGATTTTACAAAAACTATCAAGTTTAAACAACGAACATCGACTAACCGCTTGAATCGAAGCTAAACTCTAAAAAACCGTATTCTATGAGTTTCTTTTCATAAGAGATTAGGGATTATACCTAATGAAACCGGTCCTTCTTCTTTACGTCCTCCTTTGTTCTCTTCGGCCTTCTCTAGGTAGTAGACGATCCACCCGAGAGCGAAACTCCAAGCTAAACCTCTAACTTGAGGTAACTAATCAACTTTGATTGCTAATCAAAGATGAGAGGATGATATAGAGTGAAGGTTATGGATTGTTTAGTCTAACTAATCCTTTGATCTCAACACATGAGGATTAAGGATTAGGGTTAGAAGATGAGAGCTTGAGGAGAGAGAATGTGTGATTTGATAATGAGAGAAGAGAGAGAGTGTATCATAATATTATGAAGCATTCTTATTTTCAAATAATCAATAAAGGAAATGAATAAGCATGCTTCACAAAATATCTTGTGATGATTCATTAACATGAGTCATTAAGCAATAAATGTGCATTAATGAAGTGAATGAATCACCACTATGACTCACTCTCTTTCCAAAACAAACCTCCTTAGTCACATCTTCTAGAAGCTTCTCGAGTAATTACGAGAACGCCCCTCCGATCCGTAAAAAATACGGAAAAACTTTAGACTGTAAAAATCCAATAACCGGATACCAGTAACTGGCTTAAACCAAAGCCGACTGGTAAAATCTGTCCGAAAGTCGTACGCGCGTAAACGCACGTATGCGTCCGAACCCTTTGTCGCAAAACCATGCAACCTCTATATCGTTTCGCCTGGAGTAGGAAACTCTCTGTGTGGGACTCTAGAGACTCGACTACCACGCTGGCAGTGGGTTTAACCACAGACCGCAAGCGGCACTAGCTGTACGTAACGGTCCCCAGGTAGTTGTCGATAAGAAGGCCGATGAGTAAACCCATCCGAACTCCTACTGAGTCTGATGTGACAATCTCCATACAGTCCGGTCCGTTCGTCCATGACTATCGCATATCGGGCCTAGGGGGGCGGCAAGCGTCAGTCCCCTAATAGCGGTATAAGTCGTGTCGGAGTGAAGCCCATTACACCCTGAGAAGCTACTGGAACCTACCAGCAAATCTCGCTTGCCCTGGCCAGGGACTTTGCGTAATGGCTCTCTGACACAGCACGATATCTACTCCCAATAACGGGAGGGACGAATCCTGTCTAACCGCCACTGCCTCCAAGTGCTCGGGACTGCACCCAACTGCTACCTGTTTGCACGACTCCATAGAGCCGTGGTAGGGTAGCAATCTAAGAACAGTGGGACACACTCGAGGCGAAGTAGCAGTGTCAAGTCTGCGGACTACGCTGTACTCATGTCACCTGGGAACTGTTCACTGACGACTGGTATCAAACCAACCAACAGTTCCCTGTGAGTCCTGTCCGGTGTACCCGTAACCTAACGAGCACCTGTATACTATCTCCAGTACGACGTACTGACGGCTGTGGGACAGACCATCTCCCCAACTGGGATGAGAAGCGTACACACTAGTCTACTCCGGAGTATCGATGCTCTGTCTCGATAATCCAACGACCAGGGACCTGAAAAAGGATGTGCTTGTAGACTACCCAGCCCCCACTAGTGTGACTGCCATCACAACGCTGGTAGACAAGCAAGATCCTAAGAGCTCTATCAATACGTATACTCACATATTAAGATAGAAAAACCAAGTAGCATACTACCATGTTTAGCAAGACTGTTATATACATGTGAATATCCCAAGCTTCCATTAAGTAATATACAAGCTAGTATGATACAGTAATGGCCTTCTAGGGCATAAACACTAACAATCTCCCACTTGCACTAGGGCCATGTACTGGCATATCGTAGACCAATGATCTCGAGTAGCCTCTCGAACTGAATCTGAGGAAGGGCCTTCGTGAATGGATCAGCAATGTTCTCTTCTGAAGCAACTCTCCGAACCTCGATCTCCTGACGATCAATGATCTCCCTGATCAGGTGATACCGCCTCAAGATGTGTCTGGACTTCTGATGGGACCTTGGTTCCTTCGCTAAAGCTATAGCTCCGTTGTTGTCGCAATACAGAGGTATTGGATCAACTATGGTAGGAACCACCTGAAGTTCTGTTAGGAACTTCTTCATCCAGACTGCTTCTTTTGCGGCATCGCAAGCAGCTATATACTCCGCTTCCATCGTCGAGTCAGCAACGGTGTCCTGCTTGGAGCTCTTCCAGCACACCGCCCCTCCATTGAGGGTAAAGACATAACCCGACATGGACTTGGAATCGTCCTTATCACTCTGGAAGCCGGAATCAGCAAAGGCCTCCAACCTGAGGTCTTTTCCGCCGTAAACCAAGAACATCTCCTTAGTCCTCCTCAGGTACTTGAGAATGTTCTTTACTGCTATCCAGTGTTTCTTCCCTGGGTCTGACTGATACCGGCTTACCACGCTCAGTGCGTAAGCTACATCTGGTCTGGTACACAACATCGCATACATTATAGAGCCTACCGCAGAAGCGTAGGGTATAATAGACATGCGTTCCCTTTCCAAATCAGTCTTGGGAGACATCTCTTTGGAGAGGGTGATTCCGTGACAAGCCGGTAGATTACCGCGCTTAGAATCTTCCATACTGAATCTTTTCAGTACAGTGTCGATATACCTGGACTGCGAAAGTCCCAACATCCTCTTGGATCTATCACGATAGATCCGGATCCCCAGAATGTAAGAGGCATCACCCAGGTCTTTCATGGAGAACCTGTGTGACAAGAATCCTTTGACAGATTGTAGCATAGGAATGTCATTTCCTATCAATAGAATGTCATCCACGTACAAGACGAGGAATACGACAGTTCTGGCCACGACTTTACTATATATGCACGGTTCATCTGGATTTTTGATAAAGTCATATTCTTTGACTGTCTCATCAAAACAGATGTTCCAACTCCGCGATGCCTGCTTTAGTCCATAAATGGACTTAAGCAGCTTGCATACTTTCCCGCTGCTCCCACTCTGATTGAAACCCTCTGGCTGATCCATATAGACGCTCTCCTCTAAATTTCCATTCAGAAAAGCCGTCTTTACGTCCATCTGCCAGATTTCATAATCATGGAAGGCAGCAATAGCAAGAAGGACCCGAATGGATTTGAGCATAGCCACTGGAGAAAAAGTTTCGTCATAGTCCAAACCAGGTCTTTGACGAAAACCCTTTGCAACAAGTCTAGCCTTATAGGTTTCCACCTGTCCATCTACACCAATCTTTTTCTTGAAGATCCATTTGCATCCTATGGGTTTTACCCCATCTGGAGCAAAGTCCAAAGTCCATACTTTGTTGGTGTACATGGACTCCATTTCGGTCCGCATTGCATCTAGCCATCGTACCGAGTCGCCGCTCTGGATGGCCTGCTGGAAGTCAGTAGGTTCATCATCATCTATGATGCAATCCTCTCTATCCCCATCTATGAGAAAACCGTAGTATCTCTCAGGCGGACGAGACGGCCTACTACTCCTGCGGAGGGGTGCGGGAATGTTCTGTTCTTCTTGAACCTCTGGTTCTACCAAACTTTCAGTAGCAGTTTGTGGTTCTGGAATTTCTTCCAGTTCTATTTCGCTCCCACTTGATTCCTTTTCTAAAAATTGATGTTCTAGAAAATGGGCATTACGAGAAACAAAAACCTTTTGTTCCTCTGCGTAATAGAAATAATATCCCTTGGAGTTCTTTGGATATCCCACAAACATACATTTTACTGATCGTGCCTCGAGCTTGTCCACATGCTGCTTTTTAACAAAAGCTGGACATCCCCAAATCTTCATATGCTGAAGATGGGGTTTCTTCCCAGTCCACATCTGATATGGAGTGGTAGGCACAGTCTTGGTAGGAGCTCTGTTCAGAAGATATGCCGCTGATTCTAGCGCATAACCCCAGAAAGATCGCGGTAACTCAGCATTACTCATCATGGATCGTACCATATCTAATAGGGTTCGATTCCGTCTCTCCGATACACCGTTGTGCTGTGGAGTGTATGGAGGAGTAAGCTGAGAGAGAATTCCTTTCTCTTTTAGGTAACCTAGGAACTCGGCACTTAAGTATTCTCCACCTCGATCAGATCTTAGTGTCTTAATACTTTTGCCGGTTTGGTTTTCTACTTCATTCTTATACTCTTGGAATTTCTCAAAAGCCTCGGATTTATGTTTCATCAGATAAATGAATCCGTATCTTGAGTAATCATCCGTGAAAGTAATGAAATAGGAAAAACCACCTCTTGCATGTGTAGACATTGGACCGCATACATCGCTGTGTATGAGTCCTAAGAGCTCGCTTGCTCTTACTCCTTGTCCAGTGAATGGAGTCTTTGTCATCTTTCCTTTGAGACAGGATTGACAAGTGTCATAAGATTGATATTCGAACGAGTCCAAATATCCTTCTCTATGCAACTTAGTCAACCTTCTCTCATTGATGTGACCGAGTCTACAATGCCATAAGAAAGCTTTATTTAAATCTGGAGACTTTCTTTTTAGTGTGTTCTGGACATTGAAAATTTGGAGTTGGTTTAACACATATATGCCGTTATTTAGAGTACCGGACCCAATCAAACCATGATTAAGGTGGATGTTGACAACATCTCTTACAAACGTGAAATCATAACCTTTATTTGATAACAAGGAAACTGATATGATATTACACGTTAAGCTGGGTACAAAATAACAGTTATGTAAAACCAAAATGTGTCCACTCGTCAATCCTAGGTGATAATCCCCGACGGACGCAGCTCCCACGCTAGCTCCGTTAGCAACCCTGAGGATCATATCACCTTCCTTCAGTACTCTACGGTTTCTCAGTGCCTGCAATGAATTGCAAATATGAGATCCTGACCCGGTATCCAATACCCAGGAAGTAGAGTTGATCGACAGACAATTCTCAATTACAAACACACCTGAAGTCGAAGCCACAGCTTGCTTCGGTTCCTGGTTCTTGGCGTTCCACGCCTTGCAATCCTTCTTCCAGTGCCCTTTCCTGTGACAATGGAAGCACTCATCCAGGCCAACTACCGGTGCTGTAAACTTTTTCTTTCCCTTCTTTCCCACCTTACTAACACCTCCTCTAGGTCTGGGTGCGGCCTTCTTCTTCCTTCCTTTGGCCCTAGCCTTGGACCCGGAAGAAGATGAACCGCCAACAAATAGCGGGTGTTTCCCTTGCCTTCTGCAAGGTGCCCTCTGCACTCCTTAACATGTTCAGGAGTTCCGCAAGTTCAACTTCTTTTCCTTGAAGATTGAAGTTGAGGATAAACTGGGCGTAGGTGGGAGGAAGGGACTGGAGAACAAGGTCTGTATAGAGCTCATTATCCAAAGTCGTCCCAAGGTCCGCGAGCTCTTCAATATAGCCGATCATCTGTAGGACATGTTCACCTACTGATGACCCGACAGCCAACCTCGCTCGAAACAGTTTCTTGGAGGTCTCGTATCTTGCTATACGAGATTGCTCTCCATAAAGTTCCTTTGTATGGAGAAATATGCCATCTAGGGACATATCCTCGTGCCTCCTCTGATGTTCATTGTTCATCGAGGCAAGCACGATGCACTTGGCTCTCGCGCAATCTAAATCCCAGGTTTTACGGATTTCCTTATCCGCATTGCTGGATTTGGGACCAAGGACAGCAGGTGCTGTAGCGGTGAGGACGTACCCCAGTTTGTCATAGGTCAAAGCCATCTTGACATTCCGCAGCCAATCTTTATAGTTTGGCCCCGTCAGTATATTTTTCTCTAAAAGTAACTTAAGTCCAGTCATTTTCAGGGTCGCTGCAATTAGGAGAGAGAGAAGAAAACTCTTTAGCATGATGCTCTTGCAAGTTTAGAATGGTTTTTAGTTTATCTAAACTGGATGGCTCCCACTGTTTTTCGAATCCTTCCTCAAACCATAAAAGAAGAATTAGCCAAGACTATTCTCACCGTACAATACTTGCTTAACCGTTCAGCCAGGCCGGTGTCGATACTTCGAGGGAGGTTTTCCAACGCTTTCGCGAAGTTCCTTAATTAAATAACCTCTTTTCTCTGGGGGCGTAACCCCGCTGACACTTTTCTGGACACCTACTAGGTTTATAGCATTGATCGTTAAGCGACGAATATCCTGATAAGTAGCATATACTCACAGTAGGATCGGGATCCAAATATCATCGTATGATAATGTTGAAGGAATGCTACCAACATTCATCAAACTCAAAATGGTATGCATCTCTTTGCAAATTTCAGTTTCTTTAGAAATTCCCGATATAAGTTTTTGCCCCATGCTCTTATGACCTTGGCTTTGGTCAAAATGTCATAAGTCACATGTCAAGTTCTACCCGTCATTATCTTGTCAATTTGAACCCATCCGTATATACCCCTGACTTTGGTCAAATGATAATACGACTGTCCCAAACTAACACATCTATCTTATGCAACAAATGAAAACCCAGTAGCTACCAAACACTATGCCTTGACTTTGGCCAAAATGCATAGCTTGAATACTACTGAATACCCAAATGAAACGACGGAGGGCTACGACTGGTATTGGCGAAACCGTAAACGTAGTGAACTTGATATAACCGAAGGAACCTGATAGCTTTTAAAAGGAGTGGTTAAAGCTCCGCATTTAAAAATATCTGTTTTAAAAATAACCGAGTGGTTTCTTTTAAATTGTTCCAACGATTTAAACTTTGGTTTATTTTACTTTGCATTATAGATAATGCGTCCCATCATTAACCTATCATTGCAGAAAACAACGAAAATATAACGTCCTCTTATGCCATCCGCATTCGCCACGGGGTCCCGTCATCACCCGTTAGGTTACTTAACTAACGACAGAGTGGGGGCTGGGCTAGCGCGGGTGTAAAACATAAGTGACGTCTAAATAGCTATAATAAATATAGATATTTTACATTCGTCTGACGCAATGATATTCATTCCAGAACACAGATAAACAATATTGGATTTGCAAGCAATCTGCATTTCTTTTGAGCCTGCAAGAAAAGACAGATTACACAGTTGTGATGAATAGCCGTTTACCCCACCCTCGACCCCTACGGGTACGGCAAACTACCCACCCGGCAGTCTGTGTACCCCACCTTGGGTCAGTCCTAGGAGCAAAAAACAGTAAAATGAAATAATACAACGGTGGCTACAACCGCAACCTGGAAGTGCCCCGCGAAAATAATATTACAACAAATTACATTTACAACAAATGAATTAAACAATAACCCTTTGCTAACCCCGGCTATACACCACAACAGTCCAACACAGTTTATATGCACAAACAGATATAACCATTTCAGAGATGTGCAACCCCCTGCCAACCGACATACTAGCAGTTGGGGGAGGTTTACGAACACATCAAACAATCACAGATATAATCCAATACGCAAATACTGTACAATTCGATCGAATAACCAACTTCAAAATTGCTCCAAAATCTGCTCTGTTAAACAGTAACCTGAGCAATAATTAAATATTCCAGAAAACCCCAAATATCACAGGGGACCCACCCAAAAAAATTGAGCCCATGACTCGGCAACTCGGCCGCGGAAGCGCGGCGGATCGGTGGGATCCGCGGCGCTTCCGCGGCGCTTTAGTCGAATCATTGGCTCGAATTTCTTGGGTGTTCTCCTGTGGCCATGTCAAGCTCTCTGAACACACCAGAAAAATTTTAGGACTTCATTTTAAGTTCGACAGAAACTTAACAGAATTAGGGTTTTCCGGCTTCGTTTTTTCGTTCGAAATTCGTACAAATTTACGATTAAGTTATTTAGTGTTTAGCGAGGCTCTGATACCACTGTAAGTCGATGTAGTACACCCCAGTACTTGTGGGGAGGCGGATTTTACAAAAACTATCAAGTTTAAACAACGAACATCGACTAACCGCTTGAATCGAAGCTAAACTCTAAAAAACCGTATTCTATGAGTTTCTTTTCATAAGAGATTAGGGATTATACCTAATGAAACCGGTCCTTCTTCTTTACGTCCTCCTTTGTTCTCTTCGGCCTTCTCTAGGTAGTAGACGATCCACCCGAGAGCGAAACTCCAAGCTAAACCTCTAACTTGAGGTAACTAATCAACTTTGATTGCTAATCAAAGATGAGAGGATGATATAGAGTGAAGGTTATGGATTGTTTAGTCTAACTAATCCTTTGATCTCAACACATGAGGATTAAGGATTAGGGTTAGAAGATGAGAGCTTGAGGAGAGAGAATGTGTGATTTGATAATGAGAGAAGAGAGAGAGTGTATCATAATATTATGAAGCATTCTTATTTTCAAATAATCAATAAAGGAAATGAATAAGCATGCTTCACAAAATATCTTGTGATGATTCATTAACATGAGTCATTAAGCAATAAATGTGCATTAATGAAGTGAATGAATCACCACTATGACTCACTCTCTTTCCAAAACAAACCTCCTTAGTCACATCTTCTAGAAGCTTCTCGAGTAATTACGAGAACGCCCCTCCGATCCGTAAAAAATACGGAAAAACTTTAGACTGTAAAAATCCAATAACCGGATACCAGTAACTGGCTTAAACCAAAGCCGACTGGTAAAATCTGTCCGAAAGTCGTACGCGCGTAAACGCACGTATGCGTCCGAACCCTTTGTCGCAAAACCATGCAACCTCTATATCGTTTCGCCTGGAGTAGGAAACTCTCTGTGTGGGACTCTAGAGACTCGACTACCACGCTGGCAGTGGGTTTAACCACAGACCGCAAGCGGCACTAGCTGTACGTAACGGTCCCCAGGTTGTTGTCGATAAGAAGGCCGATGAGTAAACCCATCCGAACTCCTACTGAGTCTGATGTGACAATCTCCATACAGTCCGGTCCGTTCGTCCATGACTATCGCATATCGGGCCTAGGGGGGCGGCAAGCGTCAGTCCCCTAATAGCGGTATAAGTCGTGTCGGAGTGAAGCCCATTACACCCTGAGAAGCTACTGGAACCTACCAGCAAATCTCGCTTGCCCTGGCCAGGGACTTTGCGTAATGGCTCTCTGACACAGCACGATATCTACTCCCAATACCGGGAGGGACGAATCCTGTCTAACCGCCACTGCCTCCAAGTGCTCGGGACTGCACCCAACTGCTACCTGTTTGCACGACTCCATAGAGCCGTGGTAGGGTAGCAATCTAAGAACAGTGGGACACACTCGAGGCGAAGTAGCAGTGTCAAGTCTGCGGACTACGCTGTACTCATGTCACCTGGGAACTGTTCACTGACGACTGGTATCAAACCAACCAACAGTTCCCTGTGAGTCCTGTCCGGTGTACCCGTAACCTAACGAGCACCTGTATACTATCTCCAGTACGACGTACTGACGGCTGTGGGACAGACCATCTCCCCAACTGGGATGAGAAGCGTACACACTAGTCTACTCCGGAGTATCGATGCTCTGTCTCGATAATCCAACGACCAGGGACCTGAAAAAGGATGTGCTTGTAGACTACCCAGCCCCCACTAGTGTGACTGCCATCACAACGCTGGTAGACAAGCAAGATCCTAAGAGCTCTATCAATACGTATACTCACATATTAAGATAGAAAAACCAAGTAGCATACTACCATGTTTAGCAAGACTGTTATATACATGTGAATATCCCAAGCTTCCATTAAGTAATATACAAGCTAGTATGATACAGTAATGGCCTTCTAGGGCATAAACACTAACACTCACCACCAATAACCCAAATGAAATGAAACATGTCATGGTGCACTAATCATGGAAAACTGTAGAAAACGCGGATTTGGCTTAATCGCGATTAGCAGTGCACTAATCGAGTTTTTATCAAAATTGCATATAGTAAATTTTAAAAATGCCAAATCCTTTAATTATATTATTAAATGAATAAATCATTTTAATTTACATTTATATAACAATTATTGGTATATATTTATACCATTTTTCGAAAACCCCAATTTCGTAAATCGGGCAGTTTTCGGGAAAAATATTATTTTAATATTAAATTCCAAAAATAATATTTTATATTTTCTGAAATGTTACGCCAATTGTCGTTAACATATAGCACCGAAACTGTCGATACACCATATATTACACTTACGGTCGCAGAAAAGAAAGTGAAATACTACAACAGTTGGAATCCGCAACCAAATTAGACATCACATGCCTAACCAAATGAATTTCTTAAACATCACATGCCTAACAATTATAAACCCCGCATTTTAGTCTCGATACTGAAAACACTTTTCTATAACAAGTTGGGCAATTCAACAAGATTCCTGACATCCTGATCGAATGCTCGTCGGAAACTTTAGTAGATGGCCGCACCCCCCGATACCGTCGACGAAGTGCACTAAGGTGGAACACCGCTGCCGCGAGCTCCCGAACGGATGCTTTTGGCGACGGGGTTCTCCTACAGTCACTTGGTCGGGGCTATGGGGCGTGGCTATCTATTAAGTTTACCCGGCGTGTATCCACGTACACTACGTGATTGTGACAGACTTCTGATCACATCAAAATCCCGTGGTAACCGATCAAATGAGACTAAAATGCTAGATTTATAACATTCAAATTATTATCTCATAACTACTTGTGGATTCCAAATATTGCATCCCATCACATAAATATCCGGACGACGTTAAACTTTTCGATCGATTCATCAAAGTCCCACAATTTCCCGACTGCTCAACACTTGAGCACAATTTTAATAATACCCAGAAGATGCCACAGTACCTATGAACCAGCCGTAGAAGGGTCAAAGCAATGCCTCACATGTGACAACGCTAAACTACCACAAACCCTAGGGTTAAAGTGGCGGTTTTAACGGCCACATAATCGAGTTAAGGTTTACGTTCTTTTAGAGTGTCCATAGAATCACTTACATGTTTTTCCGAATACGTTAAACTTGGAAAAATGGGTTTTGATATTCGATCGAACTTTTTAACTTGGTCTAAACAACATGAGAATAATCCGAAACAATGTTAAAACTATGAATACGAAACACTCCAAATTGCGTATAGTTTAAGATTACATCACATGCAAAATTAGCAAAAATAAACAACACCTGAAACACTAAAACACCGCAACTGGAACACCCCCCAAAAAATTAACCCCAAAACCCTGAAGGAATCCGGCGACGCCGGAAAAAGAAGCTAGGTCGCCGGCCTTATTCCGAGCTCCTGGGTTGATTTTTGTTGTGTGTTCATGTGGTATCACATACTACATTCTGCACTTGTTTAAATAATTTTTTGAACACTATTTAAAATCGACAGAAACTGGAGTTTTCCGTTTCAAGTTTCGGAGTCGTTTCGGTTTCGTAATTGTAACAAAATACGTATTAATTTCTAGCATGGCTCTGGTAACACTAAAGGGTTACCTAGGACGGTAGCAAGGTTTAGGGAGGCATCGTCCATGCCAAATTCAAAAATTTGCCGTTCTAGGTAACCCTAACAATGAATCATTTACTATAAATAATATGGAATACATATGAAAACACTTTGCAAGTTATAGTGAGCAAGGAATACAACCTTTGTAGAACGGTCCTTCACTTCAAATAGCTCCAGGTAGTAGTCCCCTTCGCTGCGATTGCAAACTCCGGACTCTAGAGAGGATCCCTTGAAGAAACGAACGTGCTTGCTTCGATGTCTTCGAGGCCGAAGATGATCTACGTCGAGGAGACACTAACCCAAGCTATTTCTTCACCAATCATATAATTAGTGAAGCAAACACACTCTACTAAATGGAAAGTAGTAGAGGATGATGAAGTTGGAAGTGGGCTCACTTTAGATTTTATTTTCTCACACTTTTTCTCAAAACTCCATTGAAGCTAGAAGTTTTTGATGAAGAAGAAGAAGATGAAGAAAATATCTCATCAATTATTCATCTAAATGAATTATTGCAACCATGAGTGAGTTAAAACCATCATGCTTAACTCATGTAGAGAATAAACCACACACTATGGTTAAGGGTTGGGTTTGATAAATATCTTTAAGTAGACAAAAGAGTTGACTTTGTCAAAGCTTATCCAAAAGCTTTTGTCCAAGCTTTACCATGACAAACTCAATCTCTTTTGAATTAGCTTAACATAAATAGAAACCCTAACTTAACCATAGCATGGTATTAATCTCATACACCCATCTTGTATGTATCATCAAACATGACACAATACATGTACACAAATATACATATCACATATATACAATGTGCACATCTAGTGAGAAAAGAAATCATAACTGAGCTTGATATTAGTTAATGTAATATAATATATCAAATATATAATTATACATTAAATTATCAAATCAACTCTTGATTTAATAATCCGGCTATATCATACACAACCGACTAATACTATATGAATCAACTTATCGAATCAACACTTGATCCGATAACCCGGCTATATTATATATAACCGACCGATATCACATATTGCGAGAATAGAATACGTTATCTCATATCGTATCAACCTCGGTCCCGCACATATCACATATGTGATCCTACTCCATTTCGCTTGAGCCAGGAAACCTCTGTGTAGGACTCTAAAGACTCGTCAATACGCCGGCAGTAGGTGATGATCATATCAAACACCCACAAGCCGCAAGCGGTCTGCTAAACGTAACGGCCACCCGGGTATTGAGCGATCAGAAGATCAACAAACAATCTTGTTCGTACTCCTGCAAATCCAATCAGTAACACTACCGTACAGTCCGGTCTCTTCGTCTGATATGTCGCATATCACTGCCTGGGGGTGGTATAACGTCAGACCCCGATAGCCTGATAAGTCATTCCGATGCAAGGTCCATAATGGTTCGAGAAACTACTGATAACACTTACCGATAGATCTTAGCAACCCTGGCTAGGGATTTCCTGTTATGGCCAATCGTGCATAGTGCAACATCAACTCCCTATACCGGGAGAGACGAAACGCCTCCTATCGCTCTTTGCCTCCATGTGACTCGGGACTGTACCCAAAAGCCACTGTTTTGCACGTTCTCTTGAACGTGGTAAGGTGGAAATCAAAGCACAGTGGGAATCACACAAGACTCTATGACGATCTCGGGTCTACAGACTGTTGCGCCACGGCAGCGCCCCGGCCGTCTATCCGAGGCCAAAATGCGAAATCAAAAATTTTCTTAACTTTCAAACTGGCGCTACCGCGGACAATATACCCGGATCGTAACCATTAACCGATACTAGCAATCAAGAGAAAGGGTGAGAGATATATCGAGTGATCCGAGTCCTCCGGTCTTCTCGTCATCGTCCCGATCTCCCGCGGAAACTCCGGTCGTCGCCTCCTTGCCGGAAGGGCACCACATCATCTGCATCTTTTACGGGCTACCACCTCAATACCGAGGCAACTCGGGCACGAAGCTGGCTAGTCGACGTGCCCAAGGTTTGCTGTAGAATGTAGTGTAGATGATGCTTGTCTCTTTGGGGTTATGTTGCCTTGATGGAGGAATGGATTGGAACTTTCAAGTGGAACTCTCATTTATCAAGCATGGAATGAGATGATGAATTTTCCTTACCAAAAATGAAACCTCTCATTTTCTCTCCTCTCCAAAAATGTGTGGCCGGCCATTTACATGTGAGAATGGTGGAGGAAAAATCAAACTCATGAAGGGAGGTGAGTGTAGGATAAAGAGAATGGTGACCACATCATAAAGCAAAGCTCCCATCAAAACACAAATCAATCCAAATCTTTCTAATCTCATAAAGCAAGGAAAAGACTAAGAAAGCATCTCATCATGAAAAACAATCATGATGCCACCAATATGCAAGATACCCTCTTCCACAAATGTAATTTGCAAAACTGCAAATTACCCCCTCCATCGGAAAAGTCCGGCCGGGAAGGAACAAAGGAAAACCGGCCGGAACGGAATGCAAACTGGCAACCTCAGAAAAATGGTCCCGTAATAAATTACAGGAAAACCCCAATAATGTGCATACACACCCGCATCTGTATTCTGACCGGATACAAATGCAATGAGACAAAATCTACACTGTACTAAACTAGGACCCGGCTTAAACCAAAGTCGGCTAGTAATATCCGTTCGATCCTGATCCGTGCAATACCGCACGTATCTGATCGAACCCTGCCATATATCCATACGGCCACTAGTACAAACCGTCCGATCCTGATCCGTGCAATACCGCACGTATCTGATCGGACCCTGCCATATCTCCATACGGCCTCTACAGCATTTCGCCCGAAAGCTTGAGTAACTGAAAATGTGGTGGACTCTAAAGACTCGTCAATACTATGGCTGTGGATTTAACCACTAGCACGTCAGAGGTATTACCCAATACGTGACGGGGCACCAGCTATTGACCAAAAGGGACGTCGATGAGCGAACTCATCCTGACACCCTACTGAGCCTGTCAGTGACAATATCCGTACAGTCCGGTCCGTTCGTCTATGAGCATCGCATGTCGGGCCTAGGGGGTTGGTAAAAGTCAGACCCCCAAAAGCGGTACAAGTCGTGTCGGAGTGTAGCCCAGAACGCCCTGAGATACTACTGGAATACCTACCAGTAAATCTCCTGCCTCGGCCGAGGGCTTTGCGTAATGGCTCTCCTAGACACAGCGCGACCTCACCCCCAATACCGGGAGAGACGAACCCCTGAAGATCCGCTCACTGCCTCCATGTCGCTCGGGACTGTACCCAACTAAAACCTGTTTGCACGACTCCTTTGAGCCGTGGTAGGGTAGTAATCAAAGCACAGTGGGAACTCACACGAGACAAATGACGATCTCAGGTCGATGAACTAACCTGTACACATGTCACCAGGGAACTGCTATCTGACATCTGGTATAAGACCAACTAGCAGGTTCCCGGGGAGTCCTGTCCGGTGTACTCATAACCCAATGAGCACCTGTATACATCTTAGGTGAACCAACTGACACCAGTGGCTTGTGAGACCGGCCACCGCCCCTCGTCGGGGTCTCGACTGTATACACTAGTCTACTAATGGAGTATCGATGCCCTGTCTCGAAACTCCTACGACTAGGGACCTTTTAAGGATGTGCTTATAGACTAGCAGCTCCCACGTATATGATCGCCATCATACTGCTGGTAGTCAAGCAAGAATCCTAGGGGCTCTATCAACGCGTAATAGCGACATGTCAGGTCACCTAAAGCAGTACACGATGATAAAGATAAACCAGATAGCATACTATCATCTCGAGTAAGACTGTCCTACCGGGATAGGTCCTCCCTCAATCATTGCAATCACGTGCCTGTGATCCAATAATTGACTCTGAGGGCACTATCTCCAACAATCTCCCACTTGCACTCAAGGCTAATTATTGCGATGTCGCATACTCACAGCCCGTGTGATACCGAACACCCAACTTCTGTACTAGTCAGTCTCACAAAACCCGTTTGCGAAACTATTGCGTTCGAGGAATAGCCTCAGTGAGTGGATCCACAGTGAAGTTTCTTTCTATGTCTCTCTATATCTCAAGTTCGCGGAGAAAGCCATCTCCCGAAATGAGCAATACCTGTCTTAGAACGTCTGGATGTCTGATGGGACCTAGTTCATAAATGAACTCCAAATCCAGACTTCTTAGACTGTATCGTCAACTGAACTTAATCAGTATCCTGCGCCATGCTTTCCTCAGTATTGTCTTGGACCGCCTGTCCAAAATACTGCCCCTCGTCAGAAGGAAAAACTATAACTCTGACAGCCACTCTGCCATCCAGGTCACCTTGGAAGCCTGGAATGATAACCGTCTCCTAAAGGAGGCTGCCGTTATCATATCCCTAGAACATCAACTTATGTTCTAAAAATGCTTCCGACTGTTTCTCCAGGATTGGATCAATATCAACTTATTGCATCTACTGCAAGAACAACATCTGGTGTGGTACTTGACATCTCATGATTGACTCAATTGCCTAAGCAAGTGATCTGTCAATCATGCGTATCCCTCTCCCCTTTAGTCTGTAAGACACCTTTAGAGAGGGTGACTCCATTACCTGCAGGTGTACTACCGTGCCAGGAGTCGTCCATTCTAAATTCTCATAGAATGCTGTCAAGGTACCCAGATTAGGAAACCACCCAAATCTAGATCTAAAACCATAGATCTAGTAACCAGAATGTCTGATATAATATCCAAGTCCTGTGTGGAGAAACCACTGTGTGACAACCAAAGTATAACCGATCGTAATATAGGAGTTTCCTTTCCTACTCTGTGTATGTCATCCAATACCAGGACATCACACCCTACTACCTTCTTAACAGATCCATCCCCTATTCTGATGACGTCAAACCTATGACTGTCACATCAGAAATAGATGAGCTATATCTACTTTAGTCTATAAATAGACATAAGCCTGATGTCCACCAATGCTTCCGCTGCTCCCACTGACTACGACAACCCTCTGGCAGAGTCATATAGACGTGCACTTCCAAAGCTAGTTTAGAACGACGCTATACTCATCCTCCTGCCGGGTCTCGCAGCCTGGAACAACAACAAAGGCAAGTGTGGGTAAACAAGAACTTCCCTGTCACCGTCCTTGAGGCTACCGGAGCACCTCTCGGGTGTCTGAAGTTACCCACCTTATCTGCGGAGTAGCCAATGGAATGTCAAACCAGATTGAATCTTTAGGTTCCTTATCAAATCTTCAGTAATCGTTTGTGGTTCTGGAATTACTTCCAGTTCTACCATACTCCCACTACTGTTTTCTGAAAAAATCCATTTTTATTAAAACTGTGGCGAGTTTAGTACAATATTACTATTGATCTCCCAGATGGTAGAAAGTCAACCCTCGTCATAGCCTGGGTCAACCCACAAACAGCCATTACAGAAACGTGCCTTGAGTTGTCCAGTGTCTGGTTTTAATCATAAGCCGGACAACTCCCTGTACCTTAACAATGTCAAGATATGAACTGTTCTATATCCAATATAGAAACAGAGGCACTGATTTAATTGAACCAGATTCAAATCATGCAGCTGTCTCCAGTGCATGTTAACTAAATGGAAGGAGGCCGATCAGCGTTACTCAACTTAGGAATGTTTCCAATTATGAGTAACCTGAAAAAGAAGCTGGTTCTCTTAATCATTACTATCAACTGAATACCACACACAAGTATCTACATCTTCGATCACTTTGAAGAATCCCGATACTTGCAATACCTGGTTCTCTACTTTATCCAAATACCTATAACTTCTCAAAATTCGGACCCTGTGTTTCCACGAAACACTTGTCTAAAAACTAGTGAAGTCATAAGTAAACCGAATATAGTACGAGGACCAACCCCTCTGTCCTGATGGACCCTGGACAACATACAATACTCTGTATAAGTCCGCTGAGTCTAACAACTCTTTCACTGTGCGTCGTAGGTTGAAAACTGTACTTATGGTTAAGAAGAATTACACCGCTGTTTGATGCTCCTTACCTAACCATCCACTGATATAGGTAAATGTCATCGACATAATATCAAAAGGTATATCTCACTCTATGAAAATAGACGTACAGATATATCAATTTGAAATTGGTGCATAACAGCGGATATTCAAAACCAAATATTTGCCGTCCGGCAAACAACCCAGGTGACTTCCTCAAATATCACCGATTACAACGAATCCCGACATAATGAGGATGATCACCCAATTCCCAATAACTTACTCCCACTCATCATCTGTAAAACAATACAGATGTGAGAATCATACCTGGTAAATACATACCCTGGAGTAAGTGTCTAACCGGGAAATCAGTTTTCTTTTAACAGTACACAGTGAAACTGAAACATTAAAATGTTTCGTTGGGGTATTCTGGTATTCCTAGTAATGCCTCTTCCATTATCCAGATTCACAACTGTAACCGTACAGTTCTCTGCCACTTCTCCAAATCCCTTTATATGTCTTTAGTCATTACCTTCTGTACACCCCTTTAGGCCAAATGGTTTTCTTCCTTCCCTACCGTTCGGCACCAGCCTATGGTTTGGAAGAAGACTATCCAATAAGCATAATGGGTGTACTGTCCTAATCCTAGGAGCACTCGCAATGTGAGAGAAGGTGAAGATAAAAGACAACCGAATAAACCTTATTCCTATTTCTCCTGAACCAGAATCCATCCCCGAACTGGAACAAGTTCCTTTCGAGTTCGTATATAACCATACGATGGAGTATCCAAATAAACTGTGGATCTTCGTAGTGATACGGAGTGTCCTGGAGAAATACAAAGGTGATTTAGGATTGGCGAAGAAATACTTGGTTCGGTCGTGAATAGCAGTCGCAATTTACTTTGCCCTCTTACTAATCCCTTGCTTTGTCTTAATCTTAATACCTTCTGCACATCGTTTAGGCTAATTGGTTTTCTTCATTCCCTACCGGTCGGCACCAGCCTAAGGTTTGGAAGAAGACTATCCAATTTGCGTAATAGGTGTGCTATCTCCTAAACCAAGGAGTACTCACAACTTGAGAGAAGGTAAAAGGGAAAAGACAACTGAATAATCCTATCCATTTTCTCCAGAGCCGGAAACCATCCTCGAATTCCTTCGAGTTCGTATATAACCATACGATGGTTTTGTCCAATGGAAGTGGACGTTCGTAGTAATACGGGGTGTCCTGGAGAAAAGGGTAAACGTAGGAGTGGCAATGAGGTCTGCAACTCTGACAATCCAAAAGCCAGTGTTAAGAAGGTTCGGTCAACTTGGTTACTGAGTCATAGTCTTAGGGTCGGGTCAATGGTCGCTGCCAGAGAGAGAGAAAAGAAACACTCAGCGTGCACTCTAACCTAGATCAGAATGGTTACCAATTTATCTAATCAGGAAACCTCCCACTGTACCTCAAATTCTCTTCCAAACCTGAAAGAAGAATTAGTCGGGGTCACCCGAGGAGTAAACTAACTCATCAGTGGGAATCGGCATCCAACTATCATCGCATGATAACTTGACGGAATCCACTCAAGTCACCACACTCCAGAAGGTATGCGCATGCCTGGCAAGTTTCAGTTCTTTTGAAACTCCCGATGTGATTTTTACCCCTAGGGCCCAAGTGACCTTGACGAATAATCAACAAATCAAAAGGTCCTAGTCAAGTTCAACCCATCATTATCTTGATTGCGTTAAACCCACCCGCATGACCCTTGACGAATAATCAACAAAGTCGTACGACTGTCCTAACCAATCCACATATCCATACGACAGAAAGCATTACAGAGCTACCGCACACTACGCCTCGGCGAATAGCAACGACAAACGTAGCGCGAATACTAAGCAATACTAATCTGAAATGACGGAGGGCTACGACTGGTTTTTGGCGAAAAACCTTTAACGTAATGAACTTGATATCGTTGAAGGAACCGGATAACTTTTTATAAAAATATAGTGACGAAAACCTTTGCTAAAGAGGTCACTCCCGGTGAAGGGATCTCGGCTCTTTCCCCGTAGAATGAGGTGCAGGATATTCCAACTGAATACCACGATGCAAAGCAAAAGTAATCGGCTATAGTGAAGTTAATGCCCCGACGCAAACTTCTGTCCAAGGGGTCACTCCCGGTGAAGGGATCTCGGCCCTTGCCTCGTCGACTGAGGAGCAGGATATTCCAAATGAATACCACGATGCAAAACAAAAGTGAACGTCCTTGCAATAACAGCTTTTTGAAAAGTGTTCCAACAACATCAGAATAGGTTTGTTTATCTTGCATTGATCCAAATCAACGCAGTCCCATCAATAGATCACACCACAAAGAACGAAAATATACTGATGTACGTATATGCCATCCGCATTTGCCACTGGGTCCCGTCATTACCCGTTAGGTTAGCTAACTAACGACAGAGCGGGGACTGGACTAGCGCGGATGTAAAACATATACAACATCTACTAATATATATACCAATATATTATATTCGCTCAAGGCGTGATAAAATGCAACATCACAGAAATGTACAGCATCACAGAACAATACAGATATCTGGGATCCCCGGGTTTCACAGAGCCACTGCTGAAACCCGACGTTCCCCTGGTCGTGTGGATAGCCTGTGCAATGAAATCCTAGACCCCTACGGGCGCGGCAAGTCACCCGCCAAAACCTGAAGCGAGGCAGCCCCCTTCAGCACCGTGAATGGACCACCCAGCACTTCACGGAATCCGGTAACTTGGGCACCCCTCCTGGGTCAACCTGTACCCCCTACGAGTGCGGCGAATAGCCCGCTAATCCTAGAGTGAAGCCCCTTCCTTCTCAATGCCATGAGATGCGGGCCCGTTGCCCTCTAGAACCCGGCTATCCGTGCACCCCTCCGCGGGGTAATCCTAGTACAGAAAGTAAAATATACATACAACGGGTACATCGACCGCAACCAGGTCGTGCCCCAAAAGAATAATACAAACAGGCAGTGACGGCAGTCCACACGTCGGACGCTCGCCCCGCAATATCAAATGTACATATAAAACAAAACTGTACTAACATTGCATCCAGGCTATCCCCCACGACCGATCCGCAACATCACAGCAAAAACACAAGACATCAACGTGAATGTCACGTTCGCAAAGCCGTCTGTTCATACCAGAATACTGCATTTTATACCGCCCATTCTTACGCTCATGTGTTTATAGGTAGGTGCTTTTTATCCGTGTTTGTTACATATTTGCAGGATACAGGTTCTCGGTTCTAAAACGGTGAAATTCGTGGAAAACACGACAAAATCCGGGTTCCTGCCAACCACTGATAAAACACGGTCTCCGCTCTTCATCCGTATGCTGCCAGATACCAGTTTAGGAAGACAAAATGTCAAATCAATAGCGTTTTCAGGCACAAGGCTCAATGGTAGCACAAGATCCAAGAGATCTACGCGGAGCTCGAGGCAATCATTCCAAATCTTGACAAAAAGTCCACCTTTCCCTCAACAGAAATTCTGAAAAATTCGTGAAGAAATTATGAAAACATACAGATACCAGAATAATGTACACAGAAAACCAGGGATCCCGACCAAAGCACACACCCCAACTCCCCTATACGGCCGCGTTTCCGCGGCCAATAGGGGGTATTGGCCGCGGAAACGCGGCCATACTGTAGCTTCAGCATGTTGTATTTTTGGGGCTTTTTTGTAACTTCCCATAGGTTCTGTTGGTTGCCCTAGATTTCCATTCTCCAGCCTATAAATACAGCAGAACTGAGCTCAACCAAGGGTCATTCTTTGTTCTCCATTCTTTTATAGTTTTAGTTCTTTTTCTTCTTCTTCTTCATTCTTTTTCCATGAAAATTGTAGTGAGAGCTTTTGAGTGGGAGATTAATGAAGATGAGGTTTTTGTATCATTCTCTTGTGTTTCTTCTTCCCCTTGAGATTCTTGCTTTCCCTTGCTCATTCAACCTCTTCATTGAGCTTGAATGGTTAAGGGTTAGTTATCGATCTCAAGGGTCGTATTTCCTCACGGGACTAGCACTTCATTTCACATGCGTTCTCTACCCTTCCCTTGATCTTGCAACCTCTTCATTGAGCTTGCAAGTTTAAGGGTTGGCTATTGATCACATGCTTGTCTTGAGTCCTAGTTTCGTATTCTTTTTATCGCTTTTTCTTACTTGCAATTTATTACCTTGTCTTTAATTACTTGCAATTTAATTCATGCACTTTCATTCTTGTAATCTTTTCTTTTCTTTGTTCTTTTCTTTTTGTTCTCTCTTTTTGGTTCTCTTTTGTGAATGTTGTATTTATTGTTGTTGTTAAGAATCCATATGATATTGTAAGTTAACATTTCTTTACCAATTCCTTTTCCCGTTATTTTCCATTTGAACTTCGCCCAAACCATACGCAAGCGCTCCGTTAGGCACCCTACCCTGACAAGGTAACGGTGATTCCTAACCGCGACCGGTTGCGTTCGGTTTGGCCGGAGGCGAAAGCAAGAGACAAGAATGGAAGGACAAGGGTAAATAAGCCGGATTCCACGAATACCGCGCTTAAATCCCCTAATCCACGTTGTTGCCGATTGCTCTAGCTTCAATTGGTTAAGACCCGGCTCAAAGGTTTTGAGTACGGATTTCTTTAGCTTACAATCTCGTATTTTTCTTAACAACTTTATACTTGCAAATAAACACATAGGTTAGATCAAACAAACATACAGATTCTTTATTGATTCGTCTAAGACAAGAAGGTAAAATACCACCATCTCCCTGTGGACCGACCCGTGCTCAACCGGCTAGCTGCAAAGCGACACCATCCTGATCGCGGTTACACTTAAATTCTTTGAACATCCGACACGCCAAAAGCGTGCGATCACCGTCCAACCGGGCTATAGCAGTTAGACAGGATTTACCGATCAAGTGACATTCACGGTCGCAGATATAATGTAAATACTGTGAACCAATGTGTTTAAAATATCCGATCGATTAAATTTTAACAAGTGGGCCCCCAAGTACTACTGTAGCACATCAAGAAATTCTGGGCCCAAAATTAATGTTCCAAAACCCCTAAAATCAGCCCAGAAAGCAACTGAAGAAAAACGACATAGTGATCTGACCATAGTGCGGCGGAACCGCGGGATAAAGGGGGGTTTTTCCGCGGTTCCGCGCTCACACAATGGAATCACTCTGTCGAATTTCTACAGTAGCCTTATATTTTCCAGTACATCACTTTTCTGCAACCTGAAAATTTTTTTTGAGCAAGAAAAATATCAACAGAAAACTGATGTAAAGAAAACGCGTATTTTTGGAATTTTGGTCGATCGGAAATGTAAAACACATTAGACAAAGCAAGACAAGGTTAATAGCATGGCTCTGATACCATGTTGCGCCACGGCAGCGCCCCGGCCGTCTATACGAGGCCAAAATGCGGAATCAAAAATTTTCTTAACTTTCAAACTGGTGCTACCGCGGACAATATACCCGGATCGTAACCATTAACCGATACTAGCAATCAAGAGAAAGGGTGAGAGATATATCGAGTGATCCGAGTCCTCCGGTCTTCTCGTCATCGTCCCGATCTCCCGCGGAAACTCCGGTCGTCGCCTCCTTGCCGGAAGGGCACCACATCGTCTGCATCTTTTACGGGCTCCCACCTTAATACCGAGGCAACTCGGGCACGAAGCTGGCTAGTCGACGTGCCCAAGATTTGCTGTAGAATGTAGTGTAGATGATGCTTGTCTCTTTGGGGTTATGTTGCCTTGATGGAGGAATGGATTGGAACTTTCAAGTGGAACTCTCATTTATCAAGCATGGAATGAGATGATGAATTTTCTTCACCAAAAATGAAACCTCTCATTTTCTCTCCTCTCCAAAAATGTGTGGCCGGCCATTTACATGTGAGAATGGTGGAGGAAAAATCAAACTCATGAAGGGAGGTGAGTGTAGGATAAAGAGAATGGTGACCACATCATAAAGCAAAGCTCCCATCAAAACACAAATCAATCCTAATCTTTCTAATCTCATAAAGCAAGGAAAATACTAAGAAAGCATCTCATCATGAAAAACAATCATGATGCCACCAATATGCAAGATACCCCCTTCCACAAATGTAATTTGCAAAACTGCAAATTACCCCCTCCATCGTAAAAGTCTGGCCGGGAAGGAACAAAGGAAAACCGGCCGGAACGGAATGCAAACTGGCAACCTCAGAAAATTTGTCCCGTAATAAATTACAGGAAAACCCCGATACCGTGCATACACACCCGCATCTGTATTCTGACGGGATACAAATGCAATGAGACAAAATCTACACTGTACTAAACTAGGACCCGGCTTAAACCAAAGTCGGCTAGTAATATCCGTTCGATCCTGATCCGTGCAATACCGCACGTATCTGATCGAACCCTGCCATATATCCATACGGCCACTAGTACAAACCGTCCGATCCTGATCCGTGCAATACCGCACGTATCTGATCGGACCCTGCCAAATCTCCATACGGCCTCTACAGCGTTTCGCCCGAAAGCTTGAGTAACTGAAAGTGTGGTGGACTCTAAAGACTCGTCAATACTATGACTGTGGATTTAACCACTAGCACGTCAGAGGTATTAGCCAATACGTGACGGGCCACCAGCTATTGACCAAAAGGGACGTCGATGAGCGAACTCATCCTGACACCCTACTGAGCCTGTCAGTGACAATATCCGTACAGTCCGGTCCGTTCGTCTATGAGCATCGCATGTCGGGCCTAGGGGGTTGGTAAAAGTCAGACCCCCAAAAGCGGTACAAGTCGTGTCGGAGTGTAGCCCAGAACGCCCTGAGATACTACTGGAATACCTACCAGTAAATCTCCTGCCTCGGCCGAGGGCTTTGCGTAATGGCTCTCCTAGACACAGCGCGACCTCACCCCCAATACCGGGAGAGACGAACCCCTGAAGATCCGCTCACTGCCTCCATGTGGCTCGGGACTGTACCCAACTAAAACCTGTTTGCACGACTCCTTTGAGCCGTGGTAGGGTAGTAATCAAAGCACAGTGGGAACTCACACGAGACAAATGACGATCTCAGGTCGATGAACTAACCTGTACACATGTCACCAGGGAACTGCTATCTGACATCTGGTATAAGACCAACTAGCAGGTTCCCGGGGAGTCCTGTCCGGTGTACTCATAACCCAATGAGCACCTGTATACATCTTAGGTGAACCAACTGACACCAGTGGCTTGTGAGACCGGCCACCGCCCCTCGTCGGGGTCTCGACTGTATACACTAGTCTACTAATGGAGTATCGATGCCCTGTCTCGAAACTCCTACGACTAGGGACCTTTTAAGGATGTGCTTATAGACTACCAGCTCCCACGTATATGATCGCCATCATACTGCTGGTAGTCAAGCAAGAATCTTAGGGGCTCTATCAACGCGTAATAGCGACATGTCAGGTCACCTAAAGCAGTACATGATGATAAAGATAAACCGGATAGCATACAATCATCTCGAGTAAGACTGTCCTACCGGGATAGGTCCTCCCTCGATCATTGCAATCACGTGCCTGTGATCCAATAATTGACTCTGAGGGCACTATCTCCAACACAGACTAACCTGTACCAGTGTCACCAGAGAACTGCTATACGACGATAGGTACAATACCATCTAGGAGTTCTCAGCGAGTCCGTCCAGTGCACCCAGTCTCCACTGAGCACCCGCATACCTTCTCTGATGTCAAACACCAATGGATATAGGATCATCCATCGCCCATCATATGGGTCGAGAAGCGTATATGCTAGTCTACTCTGGTATATCGATACCCTGTCTCGATACACCCTCGTCTAGGAACATTTGAAGGATGTACTTAACGACTACTCTGTCTCCACTAGTTTGATCTGCATCATAGTCCTGGTAGTCAAGTACTCATCCGAAGGGATTTATCAACATGTATTATAGAGACAATCAGTGTACATGTTAAGATAAAGAGCAACCAAATAGCATACTATCATGTCGAGCAAGAAATTCCTCCCTAAATATGTCTAAGAATCTACTACAATATACATCGTATGTACAGTAACGGACTCTAGGGCATACATATTACTAACAGTATGTAGTAGTCCCTCTGCCAAGCTCATCGTCTACTGCACGATTGTTAGTTATATTTATGCCCTAGAGGCCATTATTGTACATATGATTTTTATTATAGTAGATGCTTGGACATATATAGAGAGAGGACTTTCTTGCTCGACATGATAGTATGCTATCTGGTTATCTTTGTCTTAACATGTATACTTGTATTGTGATACTGTCTTGCTCTCGCATGTTGATAAAGCCCTTAGGATATGTACTTGACTACAAGGACTATGATGGAGATCATACTAGTGGGGCTAGGGTAGTTCACAAGTACATCCTTTAATTGTTCGTAGTCGAGGAAATATCGAGAGAGGGCATCGATATTCCAGAGTAGACTAGCGTATACGCTTATTGACCCATATGATGGGCGATGGATGATCCCACATCCATTGGTGTTTGAAATCAAAGATGGTATACCGGTGCTCAGTAGAGACTGGGTACACTGAACAAGACTCGCCGAGGACTCCTATGTGGTAGTATACCTATCGTCAGATAGCAGTCCTCTGGTGACACTGGTACAAGTTAGTCTGTAGACCCGAGATCGTCATAGAGTTTCGTGCGGCTCCCACTGTGCTTTGATTTCCTCCCTACCACGCTCAAAGGAGACGTGCAAACAGGTGGATTTTGGGTACAGTCCTGAGTCGTATGGAGGCAATGAGCGATAGGAGGGGTTTCGTCTCTCCCGGTATTGGGGGTTGATGTTGCGCTGTGCTCGATTGGCTATAACTGGAAGTCCCTGGCTATGGCTGACATGGAGATCTACTGATAAGTGTTATCAGTAGTTTCTCGACCCGTTATGAGCCTCACATCGGCATGACTTATCACGTTACTGGGGTCTGACGATTTCCACCCTTAGACATGATATGCGACATATCAGACGAAGAGACCGGACTGTACGGTAGTGTTACTGATAGGCTTCATGGAGAGTATGGACGAGCTTGCTTGTTGATCTTCATATCGCTCAATACCTGGGTAGCCGTTACGTCCAGCTAGTACCACTGACGGCTTGTAGGTGGCTGATGTGATCATCACCTACTGCCGGCGTATTGACGAGTCTTTAGAGTCCCACACAGAAGTTTTCTAGTTCGAGCGAAACGAAGTAGGGCACATATGTGATATGTGCGTGGGCCTGATTAAATGCGTGTATGTGATACCGTATTGTAATCTGCAGTTATCTGATATCGGTTAGGTCATATGTGATATGACCAGATTATCGAATCAAGTGTTGATTTGATAATGTGATATTCAGATAAATGATATTTGTCGGTTATATGTGATATAACCGGATTATTAGATCAAGTGTTGATTTAATAATGTGATATATATTATATGTGATACAATTATATCTTAACTAATATCATTAGCTTACTAATTGCTTTATATATATATTAATGTATATTTGATATATATATATATATTTGATATATATATATATATATATATATATATATGAAGCATGGCATATTTTTCTATTTTTAGAAAATGGAAAAATGAGATGTAAATTGTGGAGATATTTTGGGTATGGATGGGGCATGGGCTTATATGGGTTTTTATTAGTCTTGACTCACTATTTAAGCATGGTTGCAATTTAGAATTGCAATTTATTCCATGCTTGAATGGGTGAGTAGAGAGATGATTCATATTATTGTTTTCTACACTTTCTTCATGCTAAATGCTTTAGCCATTTTCCTTGAGCTTCTTCTTCCTTTTGATCTCTATAATTTCTTCATCTCACGTCCAAGCTCAAACCCTCACATGAGATGTGAATCATTGAGCTTGTGAGTAACCTAGTGAGCTTATCATATCTCCTACTTCATCATCCCACACAAAACTAGCAATTTAGTGTGGTGTGTTTCATACACTAAAGAAGTTTAGTGTAGAGTTAGCTAGATCTAGAGGAACTTCGGGTGGATCGTCTTTGGCACGAAGATCACAAAGGAGGGTCGTTCAACTCGAAGAGGAGCCTTGTAAAGTCGTGTGGACTTCAACCCGAAGCTTTAGAAGAGAAGGACTCGAACTACAAAGGTTGTATTCTTGTTCTATTGATGTAAAGTAGTTTACATTTGGTATTGTCTACATCTCTAGTTAAAGATTCTAAGTTTTGGGTTGTTTTGCATGGCAATTTTTTGAAAATGGCATGGACGATGCCTCCCGAAATCTTGCTGTCGTGCTAGGGAACCTTACAGTGGTATCAGAGCTAAGCTAAAGATTTAGACAATGTTTGTTAGATTACGAAACCGAAACTGCTCCGAAACTTAAAACACGGAAAACTGGTTTCTGACGATTTTTAAAAGTGCTCGAATTTTTTTAAACAACTGCAGAATGTTATATGAGATATTACATGAACACAGAAGAAATTTGAACCCACTTGGCCGGATTTTGGCCGAGCACATGAGCTCCAAATCCGAGCAGGCCGGCCTATTCAGGGTATTTTGGCTTCAATTTTTTTTTTGTGTTCCAGGCTCTGGGTTTTGGTGTTTCAGGTGTTGTTTGTTTTTGCTAAAATTTCTTGAAATATTAATTTTCTCTAAAGGAAATTCAGAGTGTTTCGTAGTCGTAATTCTAACTATATTTCGGGTTATTTAGACGGTGTTAAAAAGTTCGAACGGATATCAAATACCAACTTTAACCCTTGCTGGAAAATTTTCCAAGAGATGGATTTTTTCATAGTTAAAGAACACTCAAATATCAGGCAAGTGATTCAATGGAACCTCTAGAAGAACGAAACCTAACTTGATTCTATGACCGTAAGAACCGCCGCCAAACCCTCGGGTTTGCGGTAGTTCCGCGGTGCCATAGGTGAGGCAAGGGTTCGCCCTTCTACGGTTGGTCCATAGGTACTGCGGCATGTTCTGAGTATTTTTAAACAGTGCTCAAGTGTTAAGCTTTTTAGGAAATTTTGGGTGTTTTTTGATTCGATCGGAATGTTTAACATCGTAATTTGATGACATGTGATGTTATGTGTTGCTTGGATATGTTATATTGGATCGTCGTGTTTTGAATAGACGGGGGTTTATGTGAGATGAGATTTTTATTTTCATTCATGTAAAATTCATTGTATGTAATATTCTTTTATTGGGTCACTTCTGGGTTGAGGATGATGTCACAACTGTTGTATATTATTTACTTTTCCGCATTAGGATAGACCCAAGGCGGGAGCATAAGTAACCGGGTTCTAGAGTCCAGTGGGAGACCATCTCGAGGAGTCGAGTCCGGGTCTCCTAACTCTAGAATTGGAAGGGTTGCTTGCCGCTCTCGTAGGGGTATAGGGATATGGGTTTGGCTATTCATCGCGACCGTGGAATCCGTGTTTTATACTGGCTTAATTTAAAACACGGAATTCCTAGTATATCCAATATTTCATATATTATCTTCTGCTGCTGATATTCTGTGATGCGATCACTTTATATGCGTGAGACGAATGCTTTATTATTGTATATATGATATATAATAAACGTTGCTTAAGTTTTGCACCCGTGCTAGTCCCGCCCCGCTATGCCGTTAGTTAAGTAACCTAACGATGCATAACGAGACACTGTGGCGAATGCGGATGGAATAAGCGTACGTTATATTTTCGTTTCTTCTGTGATTCTTAGGAAGATTAATTGATGGGACTTCATTAATGAGATTAATGAAAGAAAAGAAACCTAAAGATGTTGTAGAAACAAATTTTCAAAAAAGGTAGCTCTAGTTTTTTGCTTTGCATAGCGGTATTCCTTGTAGAATATCCAGCACCTTATTCGATAAGGAAAGGGCCGAGATCCCTTCACCGGGAGTGACTTCTTTTGCGAAACTAGCAGATACTACAACCCACTCAGTTTTGTTTTTTATTGCCTTTTTAGTTCTTGCTTTACGTAGCGGTATTCCTTGTAGAATATCCAGCACCTTATTCGATAAGGAAAGAGCCGAGATCCCTTCATTGGGAGCGACCTCTTTAGCAAAACTAGCAAAAGGCTCAAAAACACTCCTTTTCAAAATCACTCGATTCTACAACGATATCAAGTTCACTACGCAAAAGGTTTTCTTAAAAACCCGTCGTAGCCCTTCGTCATTTCAGATAAATACTATTTAGTATCCGTGCTACGTTTGTTGAATATATTAAGGCATAGTGTGCAATAAATAATTAGTGCTTATCTGCGAAAGCATGAGATATGATTGGATTAGGGTAGTCATGCGACTTTATTGACTATGTTAAGGGTCGTACGGGCGGGTTTAATTCAATCAGGAAATGATGGGTTGAACTTGGCTAGCGCTTATGATTTGATGACTATGTTAAGGTCATATGTTGTTAGGGGCAAAAATATTATCGGCAATTTCAAGTGTTGAAATTTGCAATGAGATTGCATACTTTCTATGAGATTGTTGGATCCCGATACCCACTGCGAGTAAGAGTTACTCCTGAGAGAGTTTTACACATCACAATTAGCCAATCAAGTAGGTATCTAGAAAGGTGTTAACGGGGTCACGCCCCTGGGAAAACGAGGTTTATTTTAATTCAGACCATGCGAAAGCACGGGGAACCTCTCTAAAAGTACCAGCATTGGCCTGGCTGAAAGATTGGTGAACTTGTAAGGTGTAATTAATCCCGGACAGTCTTACCTTTTAGGGTTTGAAGGAAGATTTGATAAAAACAGTGGGAGCCGCCCTGATTAGATAAGATAATAACCAATCTAATCTTGCAAAGAGCGCACGCTAACGCGTTTTCCTTCTATCTCTCTCCAGGAAGCAACCAATGTCACACCTTAATCAAGATAATAATATGGATGTATTGACCGAACCCGCTTGTTATACTAAGCAAGCGATAGTTGGTGCCGCTCCGACTTATTAGTGTTATAAGTCCGAGCAGAAAATAGGAACATATCCGGATTACCACGCCTCCTAAACGAAGAATAAGTATGTTGAAGCATCTTCTTCGGGTGTGTTAGTTACAGAGAACTGTTTCTCAGTACACTCTACGTCCTAGGTATTAAATACTGGATCGGGATCCCACATATGCAATTTGTTGTATGGGCTAAAGAAAGGTAGAGAACTGGGAAAATGTGATCATTCTCTAAAAGTAGGGAATGGTGCAAGTGTTGCAGCTAAAGAAGTTGGTGAATATCACCTTGTATTGCCAACTGGGAATACATTGATCCTGAATGACTGTTATTACGTACCCTCTATGATACGCAATTTAATATCAATTTCTTTATTAGATAAAGAAGGATATAACTTTGTAGTAGAGAATAATGTTATGAACATTTACCTAAATCAAGTGTTGATTGGGTTTGGTGCGTTATGTAATGGATTATACGTTCTGAATCAAAACACGGTTTTTAACGTACAAAACACACACAAGAGGAAAAGTTCAGAAATGAACGAATCCTTCTTGTGGCATTGTAGACTAGGTCATATCAATGCGACACGACTAGCTAAGTTACATAAAGATGGATATTTGAATCCGTTCGAACTTTCATCTTATGAAACTTGCTAGTCATGTCTCAAATGCAAGATGACCAAAACTCCGTTTATAGGACACGGAGAAAGAGTTACGGAACTCTTGGGACTGATACATAGTGATATGCGGTCCCATGTCTACGCATGCCAGGAATGGTTCTTCGTACTTCATTACATTCATTGACATTCTCTCAAAATTCAGTCGTGTGTTCCTGTTGAAACACAAGTCTGAAACTTTTGAGAAATTCAAAGAATATAAGCATGACGTTGAGAACCAAACGGGTAGAAGTATTAAAATCCTTCGATTTGATTGGGGAGGAGAATACTTGAGCATGGAATTCTGAGACTATCTTAAAGAGAATGGGATTCTCTCTCAGCTTATTCCTCCGTATACACCACAGCACAACGGCGTATCGGAGCGGAGGAATCGCACCCTATTGGATATGGTGCGCTCTATGATGAGCACCGCTGAGTTACCTATTTCCTTTTGGGGTTATGCGTTTGAGACTGCAGCATACCTATTGAATCAAGTTCCATCTAAATCGGTACCTACCACACCATATGAGATATGGAGTGGAAAGAGACCATATCTTAAACGAGTTAAGATATGGGGTTGTCCGGCCTATGTCAAAAGGAAAAATCCAGACAAACTCGAGGCACGATCAGTTCTTTGCAAGTTTGTGGGATACCCAAAGATTCAGAAGGGTATATCTTCTACCACGCTGAGGAACAAAAGGTGTTTGTTTCTCAATACGCCACCGTTTTGGAAAAGGAATTTCTTGTAACAGAAATTAGTGGCAAAGAGGTAGAGCTGGAAGGAGTTCTAGTTACACAAACTACAATTGATGATTTATTGGAACCAGGGGATTCAGTAGTCTCCAACGAACCCCAGCCTCTCCGCAGATCTAGTAGGGTTCCTCATCCACCTGAGAGATACTACAGTTTTCTTATTGATGGTTGGAGCGAGGATTGCATCATGGAAGATGATGACCCAAATAGTTTCGAGCAGGCCATCACGAGTGGGGACTCTGTGAAATGGCTGGATGCAATGCGGTCTGAGATGGAATCCATGTACACCAACAAAGTATGGACTTTGGAAGTTGCTCCCGAAGGGGTAAAACCCATTGGGCGAAAATGGATCTTTAAGAAGAAACTTGGTGTAGATGGAAAAGTTGAGACTTACAAAGCTAGACTTATTGCAAAAGGTTTTCGTTAATGACCAGGTGTAGATTATGATGAAACATTTTCTCCAGTGGCTATGCTTAAGTCCATCCGGATCCTACTTGCCATCGATGCATACCATAACTACGAAATCTGGCAAATGGATCTTAAGACCGCCTTTCTAAATGGTGATTTAGAAGAGAGCGTGTACATGACTCAGCTGGAGGGCTTCGTAGACAGTGGGAGCAGTGGAAAGTTGTGCAAGCTGCTTAAATCAATCTACGGATTGAAGTATGCATCGCGGAGTTGGAACATCTATTTTGATGAGGTAGTCAAAGAGGTTGACTTCATCAAAAATGCAGATGAACCTTGTATATACAAGAAGGTCGCAGAGAGTAAGGTCGTCTTCCTCGTATTGTACATGGATGGCATACTCTTGATAGGAAATGATATTCCTATGCTGCACTCGGTCAAGCTCTTCTTATCACAAAGATTCTTAATGAAAGATCTAGGTGATGCCTCCTACATCTTGGGGATTAAGATCTATAGAGATAGATCTAAAAGGATACTGGGATTGTCCCAATCCAGGTACATTGACACCGTACTAAAGAGGTTTAGTATGGAAGATTCCAAGCGTGGGAATATACCCTCGATCTCAGGACTCACTCTCTCCAAAGAGATGTCTCCCAAGATTTATTTGGAGAGAGCTCGCATGAAAGGGATACCCTATGCTTCGGCAGTAGGCTCTATCATGTACGCGATGTTATGTACCAGACCCGATGTAGAGTACTCACTAAGTGTAGTGAGTAGGTATCAAGCAGATCCAGGAGAGAATCACTGGACAGCGGTGAAGAACATTCTTAAGTACTTGAGAAGGACTAAGGAAATGTTCTTGGTGTACGGTAACGGTGAACTCCAAGTGGAGTCCTTTACCGACTCGAGCTTCCAAAGTGATAAGGACGACAGTAAGTCGGTCTCGGGTTTTGTCTTTACCCTCAACGGAAGGGCAGTGTGTTGGAAGAGTTCCAAGCAAGACACCGTTGCAGACTTCACGATGGAGGCTGAATACATCGCTGCCAACGATGCTGCCAAAGAAGCTGTCTGGATGAAGAAGTTCATTGCTGAGCTTGGAGTGGTTCCATCCATTGAGCATCCAATACCTGTGTATTGTTATAACAATGGAGCGGTGGCTTTGGCCAAGGAACCCAGGTCCCATCAGAGATCCAGACATATTCTGAGGCGGTATCACTTGATCCGGGAGATAGTTGATCGCCGGGAGATCGAGGTCAGGAGAGTTGACACGAAGGACAACGTAGGGGATCCACTCACAAAGGCCCTCCCCCATACACAATTTGAGAGACTTTTCAGGATATTGGGTCTGAGATACTACTACACATGGCCTTAGTGCAAGTGGGAGATTGTTAGTTATATGTATGCCCTAGAGGCCATTATTGTACATATGATGTATATTATAGTGGATGCTTAGACATATATAGAGATGATTTTCTTGCTCGACATGATAGTATGCTATCTGGTTATCTTTGTCTTAACATGTAGACTTGTATTGTGATACTGTCTTGCTCTCACATGTTGATAAAGCCCTTAGGATATGTACTTGACTACCAGGACTATGATGGAGATCATACTAGTGGGACAGGGTAGTTCACAAGTACATCCTTTAATTGTTACTACTCGATGGAATATCGAGACAGGGCATTGATATTCCAGAGTAGACTAGCGTATATGCTTCTTGACCCATATGATGGGCGATGGATGATCCCACATCCATTGGTGTTTGACATCAATCATGGTATATGGGTGCTCAGTAGAGACTGGGTACACTGAACAGGACTCGCCGAGGACTCCTATGTGGTAGTATACCTATCGTCAGATAGCAGTCCTTTGGTGACACTGGTACAGGTTAGTCTATAGACCCGAGATTGTCATAGAGTCCTGTGCGGCTCCTACTGTGCTTTGATTTCCTCCCTACCACGCTCAAAGGAGACGTGCAAACAGGTGGATTTTGGGTATAGTCCTGAGTCGTATGGAGGCAATGAGCGATAGGAGGGGTTTCGTCTCTCCCGGTATTGGGGGTTGATGTTGCGCTGTGCTCGAGTGACTATAACTGGAAGTCCCTGGCCAGGGCTGATATGGAGATCTACTGATAAGTGTTATCAGTAGTTTCTAGACCCGTTATGAGCCTCACATCGGCATGACTTATCATGTTACTGGGGTCTGACGATTTCCACCCCTAGACATGATATGCGACATATTAGATGAAGAGACCAGACTGTACGGTAGTGTTACTGATAGGCTTCATGGAGAGTATGGATGAGCTTGCTTGTTGATCTTCATATCGCTCAATACCCGGGTAGCCGTTACGTCCTGCTAGTACCGCTGACGGCTTGTAAGTGACTGATGTGATCATCACCTACTGCCGGCGTATTGACGAGTCTTTAGAGTCCCACAGAGAAGTTTCCTGGTTCGAGCGAAACGAAGTAGGGCACATATGTGATATGTGCGTGGGCCTGATTAAATGCGTGTATGTGATACCGTATTGTAATCTGACAGTTATCTGATATCGGTTAGGTCATATGTGATATGACCAGATTATCGAATCAAGTGTTGATTTGATAATGTGATATTCAGATAAATGATATTAGTCGGTTATATGTGATATAACCAGATTATTAGATCAAGTGTTGATTTAATAATGTGATATATATTATATGTGATATAATTATATCTTAACTAATATCATTAGCTCAGTAATTTCTTTATATATATATATTAATGTATATTTGATATATATATATATATATATAAATATATATATATATATATATATATATAAATATATATATATATAAATATATATATATACGTATATTATATGAAGCATGACATATTTTTCTATTTTTAGAAAATGGAAAAATGAGGTGTAAATTGTGGAGATATTTTGGGTATGGATGAGGCATGGGCTTATATGGTTTTTTATTAGCCTTGACTCACTATTCAAGCATGGTTGCAAATTAGAATTGCAATTTATTCCATGCTTGAATGAATGAGGAGAGAGACGATTCATATTATTGTTTTCTACACTTGCTTCATGCTAAATGCCTTAGCCATTTTCCTTGAGCTTCTTCTTCCTCTTGATCTCTACAATTTCTTCATCTCACCTCTAAGCTCAAACCCTCACATGAGATGTGAATCATTGAGCTTGTGAGTAACCTAGTGAGCTTATCATATCCCCTACTTCATCATCCCACACCAAACTAGCAATTTAGTGTGGTGTGTTTCATACACTAAAGAAGTTTAGTGTAGAGTTATCTTGATCTAGAAGAACTTTGGGTGGATCGTCTTTGGCGCGAAGATCATGAAGGAGGGTCGTTCAACTCGAAGAGGAGGCTTATAGAGTCGCGTTGACTTCAACCCCGAGCTTTAGAAGAGAATGACTCAAACTACAAAGGTTGTAGTCTTGTTCTATAGATGTAAAGTAGTTTACATTTGGTATTGTCTACATCTCTAGTTAAAGATTCTAAGTTTAGGGTTGTTTAGCATGCCAATTTTTTGAAAATTGCATGAACGATGCCTCCCAAAATCTTGCTGTCATGCTAGGGAACCTTACAGCGACATCCCTTTCTTGCCCCAGGGTACCATACCGGGTCCACCATGAACCCGCCAACGGATCATCCAACTCCTTGAATCGGGTTTCACATATCACAGGTCTCAGAACTGAGAAAACGCATGGTGGATGCACTGAAATATCATATCAAGAGAAACCAGGTTTTTAAAACAATACATACTTTCTTTTGAAATATCCACGGTTCTCAAATCCAGAAATCTCACGAAAACACCATATCTCAATGCGTATAATCATAAAGCATGATGAATGCAACATATAACAGAATGTAAGCATATCCGTATATCATGCAATATGGAACAGTGATGTGAACATAGCAAGTAAATCATGTAAGGAGTCATATCATGATGCAGCAATTCTACTGTGTAAGTGACATAGCAATTATCGATGATGAAAGTGTGTGATCCGACCAATCTGTGTAAGTGTAACATACGCATCATTGATAATGGTGTAGGTGTACTAACACATTGATATGTAATGCAATGAGAATGACATGAATGTGGCATAAGGTACATCGTACGCGAAATGCTAACCGCTATACGTATCTATAATATATCCGAGTCGGTGAATCTATCCATCGGCATCCAGCCTCACAACATCACGTATGGTATAATCTATCGTACGGTATTCTCTAGTCAAGGGTATGGATCAATCATCATAAAACACATCACGTACGGTAAATCATCGTACGGCGGCATTAAACCATCAGGGATCCTATCAACCTATATGACGCTGAGAGTATGGACCTAACGTCTCATACGGCATATCACTCATGATTCACAACATTATATATATCTATATACCTATACCCCTGGTCGTATCCGTAACAATCTCATATCAGGGGACAGGCAAGGGTATCAATCATCTCTTATCGACTCACATCCGTATACTGACATATCAATCAAGTTATCATATCACATCGTATGTTCTTTTCATCACATTAAGTCATCTTACATCAAGTCAATTTTATATATATATTCTATCTTATACATCAAATGTCATGCTACTCTAAAACTCATACTTATTCTAATGCAACTACATATCTATAAGTCGTGATTCACATTCACTTTTATATCCTTATATATCAATTCGAGACATCATTTCTATCATATCATGTCAAAGAGTCATATCCCTATAACTTTCATCTCATATCTCAATATATATATTCAATCATTCATATCATCTCTAACTATCTTTTTAACCATATCCCTAGTTTTCTAATCTAGGTTTCTACGACTGTATCCTATAGATCGGTTTCCATCAAAATTTGCGGAGATGCTATACGCCATCGACCCGACTTCCCCCATAGATATAAATCTACTCACATGTGGAACTCCTTATTCAACCATAGTCGATGTGCTTCGTCTTCTTGGAATCTACGTAAAGGCACCTACAATCAATATACAATCGCAAAAGCTATTAAAATTGAGTCCAGAAAACCAATACGGGACACGGATCACCTATAGGTTAGAACCCAAAGCCTACGCATGCAAAACAAACCAAATAACCCTCGCCGTTGACGTAAAAAATCCAACGACCAAATACAATATCAAATACCAAAACCCAAGTTTCAGAATCGCAAAACACGAAAACAACCACCTAGGAAAACCACTCCCAGATTTCACCCTAAGACAAAATAGAATATTTTGCATATAGGGTTAGTCTAGATATCACATAAGGGGACTACCAACCAAAAATCACCCAAATCCACCATGACCAGGCCGCAAATTGCGGCCTGGGGGAATTTATCTACGGCCAGGAAATGGAATTAGGGGCTCAGGTCTTAGGGGTAGATACATGGTTGCCTGCACGTCTCACTGTCAAGGGAACATATTTTATAAAGGCCTCGGGTCATCCCAGATTCCCATATACCCTCACAAATTGTCAAATTTACGATGTCGGGAAATTCTAAGTTCGTATTTTTGGTTCTAATCTCGGGTCTTGGCCAGAATTCTAACACTAAGGTCTTGTAACAGCCACTACACATCATCACAATACAACTCAAACCCTAATCCTTCTCTTGGAATTTCTAAACACCACAATCTAAATCGATTTAACTCTAATCTACTATAGGATGCTAAGAAACTAAAACTAAACTAAATGAAAGGAATTATACCTCATTTGGGCAACTCAAGAAAAACCCTAGCTTCCCAAAGTCTTCAAAATCCAACTTTGATTGGTCCAAAGTGTTGAGGATGAGGAGGGGATCATCTTTAATGAAAGGAGTTTAGGCTTTTGATGAAGATTTTGAGATGATATATGGAGGTGGAGGTGGAGGTGGAGGTGGAGGGAGATGAGGTTGAAGGAGATGAAGAAAAAAAATGGGGAAGGAAATGAGGCAGCCCCATCATCTCTCTCTCTCCTATTCTCATCCTCTCTCAACTCATTTCTCACTCTCTCTCCAATAATTGACTCTTGCCTTCACTTTCTTTTTCTTTTCTTTTTAAAACCAAATCACATAATACCCTAAAAACAACACAAGGAAACAATATGTAACCAAAATGCAACATGACATGGTGCACTAGCCATGGAAAACTGTAGAAATACGGATTTGGCTTAATCGCGATTAGTAGTGCACTAATCGGGTTTAATCTTAAACTTGCACATAATAAATTATAAAAATGCCAAATCCGATAAATATATTTTTAAATGAATAAATCATTTTAATTTCCAATTATATACCAAATATTGGTATACATTTATACCATTTTACAAAATCCCCAGATTTGCAAATCGGGTAGTTTTCGCGAAATATATTATTTTAATATTAAATTCCAAAAATAATAATTTATATTTTCTGAAATGTTACATTCTATCTCTTTGGGCATTCGTGTTTTTATACGAATGCAGGTATGTATACACAGCAGACTGTAATCCGTATTTTATTACAGAGCCATGACTTCAATAGTTCATAAATGAATTATTTATTCATTTGGATCAACTATTGAAGTATGGTTGCTAGTTTTTTATTATGAAAATTCACACACAAAACCATGGTGTTGGATTTTCTCTCACATAGATGCTTCATTATTTTTGAGCTTCTATTTTTGCTTCACCCTCTTCCCTCCTCTTGAGTTTCCTCCACCTTCATCATCTTCCTCTTCACTATCCTCTCATGAGTTGAGAAACAAGTGAAGAGGCAAGATAGAACACATAGAACTCTATACTATATCTTAGACAACTTGGATTAGAAACCCATGTTCTCTAGTTGCTCCTGTTGGCTGTAGTGCCCTCAAGGCAATTATCGTAATCGCAGGCAGGTGATTGTGATGATTGAGGGAGGACCTATACCGGTAGAATAGTCTTACTCGAGATGATAGTATGCTATCTGGTTTGACTTTATCATCTTGTACATGTTGATAGAGCCCATAGGATTCTTGCCTGACTACCAGCATTATGATGGCGATCATATACGTGGGAGCTAGGGGTCTATAAGCATATCCTTAAATGTTCCTAGTCGTGGGAGTATCGAGATTGGGCATCAATACTCCAGTGTAGACCAGTGTATACTGATCGAGACCCCGACGGGGGGCGGTGGCCAGGTCTCACAAGACATTGGTGTTAGTTTGTTCATCTAAGATAGTATACAGGTGCTAATTGGGTTATGAGTACACTGGACGGACTCGCCGGGAACCTGCTAGTTGGTATTATACCTATTATCAGATAGCAGTTCCCAGGTGACATGTGTACAGGTTAGTCTTTCGACCTGAGATCATCATTTGTCTCGTGTGAGTTCCCACTGTGCTTTGATTACTACCCTACCACGGCTCAAAGGAATCGTGCAAACAGGTTTTAGTTAGGTACAGTCCCGAGCCACATGGAGGCAGTGATCGGATCGTCGGGGATTCATCTCTCCCGGTATTAGGGGTTAATGTCGCGTTGTGCACGAGTGGCCATCACCAGAAATCCGTGGCCACGGTGGACGAGAATTACCGATCCAGGATCGATAGTTTCTCAGGTGGTGACGTGTTTCATGCCGACACTAAATGTTACGTTGTTAAGGGTCTGACTTTATCCACCCCCTAGACTCGATATGCGATACTCTTAGACGAATAGACTGGACTGTACGGATATTGTCACTGTTAGACTCAGTGGGGGTTCAGGATGAGTTTGCTCGTCGGCCTCCCTTTCGCTCAATACCTGGGTAGCCGTTACGTACATCTAGTGCCGCTGACGTGCTTGTGGTTAAACCTACTGCCAGCGTATTGACGAGTCTTTAGAGTCCCACAAGGAGGGTTTTCACGGTTCAGGCGATATGGTGTAGATGACGCATGTTGGTACATACATGTTTCCGATTAAATATGCGCATATGCGGCACAGACTTTAATCAGACGGTTGATAATACTAGCGGCTTAGGATTACGCCGGATTATTAAAATCAAGTTTTGATTTAATAATTTACATATGTATTTATATATATGTATTCTAGTATTATTGTTCACTATTCATTTTCTCTCTTGCTTATTCGTATTTTTTGTACGAATACGCGTACATATATTTCGATACGTGTAGCGGGAAGTATTCTGTATTTATACGGAATAGCTTCTAGAAGATGGCTACCTCATTATTGATTTTCTTTTACAAAAACAATTATGGAAATGAGGTGGAGGGGTGAGTTGGCATGAGGCATGTAAAGGGTATGGGCATTCATTTGTTTATTGTAAAATGGTGGAGATATTTTTTGATGTGTATGGTTGTGAGGAAAGAGTGGAGGCAGCCACTAATTTTTGGGGGATGGCTTGCATTTTGTTTTCTTGACTTGCTTCATTCTCACTCTCTCATTCTATTCTCACCTCAACACTTAGCCATTCTTGAGTTGCTCATGCCTATGTTTCCTCATCTCCTTCATCTTCTATGGTTGTTCCCTTGAGCAATAGTGATGAGAGAAAAATATAGTGACACGTTTCTACACCTCCACTCTCCATTGCTAGCAACCTTGGAGCGTCGGTTGCCTCGCTCGACAAGGCTGAAGCTTGCGCTGTTTCCCTCAGGTGCATCATCGTAGATGGAGGAAGACCGGCAACCAAACTCGATCGAGGAGCCACTAAGAGCTTGGGGATGATGGTTGAATACCGAAAGACACGGATCAACTTGGTATAACCATCTAACTTCTTATATATAGCTTGCTAGTTCAGTTTAAGGTAGATCCGGGCATTGGGTAATGGTAGTGCCAGTTTAGTAAATTTTTGTTCCGCATTTGGCCACAGTTTGATGGCCGAGGCGCTGCTGTAACCCAACATAGTATAAGAGACATCCTTTAAACCCCTTACTAGCTTGTTTAGACAATGTTAAAATATCGAAATTGAAACAACCCGATAACAGTGCACTGCTGATTCCATTCTCTGTCGATTTTCAAAGTCTTTAAAAAATTATTTTAACAACTACAGAAGACTACTTAAGTGACCACTAGACTGCATCCCAAATACGAACCATTTCCACTTGTTTTTGGCCGAGAACAATGCATGAAAATTTGAGGAGGTCGGCCATATTGAGGAATTTGGGCTTCGTATTTTGGGTGTAGTTTTGTCTTTGGAATGTTGGTTCAGTGGTGTTGCTAGTTTTTCCCATTTTGGATATTATGTTATTTGTTGTTCAGGGGCAATTTGGGGTATTTCGAAGTCGATAATTTATCACTGTTTAAATGTTTATCAGTACATACATTACTATCTACGACCGTGAATGTCATTAGATCGATACAACTTGTCTAATTGCTATAGTTCTTTTAGACGGGTTTGCGAACGTGACATTTACGTTGATGTTCTGTGTTGTGCTGTGATGTTGATTGGATCGTCATGATGGATAGCTTGGGTGCAACGTTAGTACAGTTTAGTTTCATTTGCACATTTGATATTGTGGGGCGAGCGTCCGACATGTGGACTGCCGTCACTGCCAGTTTGTATATTATTCGTTTGGGACACGACCGAGTTGAGGTCGATGTCACCCTTGTATATTATTTTCATTATGGTACTAAGATTACCCCGCGGTGGAGTGCACGAATAGCCGGGTTCTAGAGGGCAACGGGTCCGCATCTCATTGCGTTGAGATGGAGGGGAACTTACTCTAGAATTGGCGGGCTATTCGCCGCACTCGTAGGGGGTATAGGTTGACCCAGGAGGGGTGCTCAAGTTACCGGATTTTGTAAAGTGTTGGGTGGCCCATTCACGTTGTTGAAGGGGGTTGTCTCACTTCTGATTTTGGCGGGTAACTTTCCGTGCTCGTAGGGGTCTAGGTTTTCGTTGCACAGGCTATCCACACGACAGGGAATGTCGGGTCACATTTGCGGCTTAAGTGAAACCCGGGGTTCCAACATTATCCACCATTCTGTGTTGCTTCTGTGATGTTGCTTTATATCATGCCTAGGACGATTGTTATATATATTTATATATATACTAGTAGATGTTGTATATGTTTTGCACCCGCGCTAGTCCAGTCCTCGCTCTGTCGTTAGTTAAGTAACCTAAGGGGTGATGTTGGGGCCCAGTGGCGAATGCGGATGGCATATACATACATTTTATTTTCGTTCTTTTCTGGTGTGATTAATTGATGGGACTTCATTGATTCTTATCAATGCAAGGATAAAACAAACCTATATGATGTTGTTGGAACCAAGTTTTTAAAACTGACATTACAGACGTTCTCTTTTGCTTTTCACAATGGTATTCGGTTATGAATATCCAGCACCTCATTCCATGAGGCAAGGGCCGAGATCCCTTCATCGGGAGTGACCCATTGGGTAGAAGTTTGCGTCAACGTAATAACTTCACTATAGTCGTATCTTTTGCTTTGCATCGTGGTATTCAGTTTGGAATATCCTGCACCTCATTCGACGAGAAAAGAGCCGGGATCCCTTCACCGGGAGTGACCTCTTTAGCAAAAGTTTTCGCCACTATAAATTTGTAAAACCACTCGGTTCCTTCAACGATATCAAGTTCATTACGTTAAAGGTTTTTTGCCAAAAAACAGCCATAGCCCTCCGTCATTTCTTATAAGTACTATTTGGTATTCGTGTTATGTTTGTTGGCAAGCGTCAAGACATAATGTACGGTAGCTGAATAATACTTATTTGTAGCATGGATATGCAATTGATCGGGACAGTCGTATAGCTTTGTTGGCAAGCGTCAAGGGTTTGTACGGATGGGTTCGAGTTAATCCAGGACAATGACGGGTTGAACTTGACTACTGGCCTATAATTTGTTGGCAAGCGTCAAGGTTATAGGTCGTTAGGGGTAAAATCTACATCGGGAGTTTCAAACATACAGAAAACTTGCCAAGCTTGCCCATATCTTCTGGAGTGTGGTGACTTGAGTGGATTCCGTCAAGTTATCATGCGCTGATAGTTGGATCCTGATTCCCACTGATGAGTAGCGTTACTCCTCGGGTGATTCCGACTAATTCTTCTTTTGGGTTTGGAGGAGAATTCGAGGAAACAGTGGGAGCCATCCTGATTAGATAAAATGATTAACCATTCTGATCTAGGTTAGAGTGCACGCTGAGTGTTTCTTTTCTCTCTCTCTTTGGCAGCGACCATGGCCCGACCCTTGACTAAAGCTCATGAACCAAGTTAACCGAACTTTCATAAAAACACTTTGGCTTTTGGAATGTCACGGTGTCTCATATATCATTGCCACTTCTATATCACCTTTGCATTTCTCCAGAACACCCCGTCACTATGAACATCCACTTCCATTGGATAAATCCATCGTATAGTTACATACGAACTCGAAGGAACTTGTTCCAGATTTGGGGATGGATTCTGGTTCTGGAGAGATTGAATAAGATTATTCGGTTGTCTTTTCCCTTTACCTTCTCTCAGGTTATGAGGGCTCCTAGGATTAGGAGAGGGTACACCTATTGAGCTTATTGGATAGTCTTCCTCAAGACCATAGGCAGGTGCCGAAAGGTGAGGAAGGAAGAAAACCAATTAAGCCCTAGTTCTAGCTATTGTTTGTGCACGTTTGTCGAGTCCCTCTTTCTAAGCAAAATAATTTCAAAAATCCAAAAAAAGAGCTTAAAATTATACCATTTCACCCTCTTTTCTTTTCATAATGGGTAACCCATGTAAGTCAATGTCGCACACCCCACACACTTGTGGAGAGGCAGAATTTACAAAAAAACGATTTTCTTAACTTGCAAAACCGACTTAAACTCCAGGATCTTTACGGAAACCATAACTAGATATACTACTTGGAGGTTCTAACTACTATGATAGTATTGTTCCCTTATAAAAATTCAGAAAGAAAAAGGGAAGGGGGAAATTCCCCACTAATGGAAGCATCACGTGTAAGCACGTGACCATCATCCTTTACAAAGAGACTCGGAGAGGGAAAAGGAAAAAATTCCTGCTAGTGAAGCCTCACGTGCAAGAACGTGATCGTCTTTCACACAAAACGTGTAGGACTCAGTTATAAAACAAACGAAGAACAATGAGGGTCACGTGTTACCACGTGATGCCTTCCCTCTATTTGGACTCCTGCATATAAACAAACCAAATTAATTCTGTGAGGGGTCACGTGGTACACGTGATGGCTCCTATGGCTTCTGAACAGATAGAATTAAATTCCAAACAAAGGGATCAAAAGCACTATTTTGGAAAATATTTTCTTGGATCTTTCTAAACAAGAAAGATTGCACTATATAAAACAGAACGCCGTTGGATTAAAAATCCAATGGTGATTAAAAATCACCAATTTACAGAAAAATTCTGTGCAAGGAAATAACTTCCTAAATTTGCTAAGAACAACAAAAGAAATATCTTCTGTAAAAAAGAAGTCTTTGGATTAAAAATCCAATGGTGAATAAAATTCACCATGTTATCTAAAAGATCATGTTGGTTGATTAAAAAATCAATCAAAATCTCTCAATGATAGATTTTCTAAAAAACAAATTGATTCTTTTCTTTCCCCTATAAATAAGAGCAGAACTGTGAGGAGAAAAGGAGGGAAGTTTTGGAATTCTCAGAAAACAGAAAGAGAGAAAAGGAACCCGCTCGAAAACTTCAAGTTAAAACAAAAAGAAAAATCCGAGGTAAGAGAAGGAGAAAAACACAAAAAATATCTTTTTTCCACCTCCATAAGAGTTTAACTCTTCTAAAAAGAACTTAGTTATTCCTCTGGTTAAGATCTGCAGAAGCAGATCTCCCCACAAGTTGAGAATTTAATTCTCATCGACGAGATTTTGCAATGCAGATCCAAAACTAGAGGGAGATCTAAGTTCAGAGAATTTAATTCTCCCATAAAAGTATGCAGGAATTTAATTCCTAGGAATTTAATTCCTCTGATGAAACAAGGGTTTAACCCTTCATATGAGAACTTAGTTCTCCTTTATGGTAAAAAATCTGCAGAAGCAGATCTTCCCACAAGTTGAGAATTTAATTCTCATCGTGGAGATTCTGTCATACAGATCCCAAACGTAAGAGAAAAACTAAGTCTTAAGAATCCAATTCTCATAAAACAACAGGCCTGAAAGTCTCGAAACTCAGGATCTCCATGCACGTAAAATGATTGGCACCCAACATGATGACAGCCGATCACGTGCTCTCACGTGAGCGCTGAAGGGTTACACTAGCGTCCCAGCCAACTTCCGTGGCCAAATACGGAACAAAAATTTTATGACGATCATAAACATTGGCGCTAGAATAAACCAAAACCGGATCTTTAACCATAACCCTAACTAGCAAATGAAGGTTCTATCTACTATGATAGAATGTATACCTAAAGAAAATAAGTCATTCGGGTCTTCGATCCTTTCCTTAAGTTCCTCGATGGATATATGGATCGTGCTTGAACTTCGGCCTCCTTGTGTCAACGATGATCCACCTCGAGAGATCCAAACTAGAGCATAACCTCCAAGGTGAGGCAACTAGAACACTTGGGTTGCTAGACTAAGTGATCTAGAGTGAGTAGAGAGTGGCTTTGGTGGCTTGGTCTCAATGGCCCTTGATTTTCAACTCATGAAACACTAGGGCTTGAGAGAGAAGAAGAAGAAGAGAGAGCTAGGGGAGAGAGTCTCACTTGATCAAATGAAGAGTGAGCTTTCATATGAGGGAAAAAAATAATAATTTTAATTAGGATAATTGTGATGGTTCATTTGATTTGACCATTATCATGTCACAATTAATGCTAAGCAAAATATCTCATACTCAACAAAAATATCTAAGTCCACTATGGTCAACAAGTCAAATGGTCAAACCAATTAACCTTGAAACAATTAACACTAATAAAATTAGTAAATAATTTCCTCCATCTCATTATAGTTTTAATCAAGTCAATGGTCAAAACCCTAATGAGGTGTCTCCTTCTCTGCCTCTGTCAACTGTATATACATACCCGCATCCGTGTTCCGAGGAACACGAATTCAATGAGACTGAACCAATCCAAAATCAAATACTAGGATCCGGCTTAAACCAAAACCCGCTAGTATCAACTGCCCGAACACCGAACACGCACAAGTGCGTATATGTGAACGAACCCTGTCGTAAAACCATACGACCTCTACTCGTTTCGCCCGAAGCCGGGAAACCCTCTGCGTGGGACTCTAAAGACTCGACAGTACTCTGGCAGTGGGTTTAACCACAAGCATGTCAGCGGCACTAGCTGTACGTAACGGCTACCCAGGTACCTATCGAAAAGGAAGGCCGACGAGCAAACTCGTCCGAACTCCTACTGAGCCTATCCGTGACAATATCCGTACAGTCCAGTCTCTTCATCAAAGAGTATCGTATACCGGGTCTAGGGGGTGGTGAACGTCAAACCCTAATAACCTGATAAGTCATGCCGATGTGGCTCAAGACCAATCCGGGAAACTACTGATCAACCTATCTGCAAATCCCAACTGTCTTGGCCAAGGTCTTATGGTCCTGACCAATCGATCACTGTGCGATATCAACTCCCATTACCAGGAGAGACGAATCCCCAACAATCGCTCACTGCCTCCATATGGCTCGGGACCGATCCCAACCAAAACCTGTTTTGCACGACTCAGTAGAGCCGTGGTAGGGTAGTGATCAATGCTCAGTGGGAACTCACACGAGAAAAATGCCGATCTCAGGTCCAAAGACTAACCTGTACACATGTCACCTGAGAACTTCCATCCGACGATAGGTATAGTACCATTTGGAAGTTCTCGGTGAGTCCGTCCAGTGTACTCACACCCAGTAAGCAGCTGTATACGATCTTGGGTGCATTAGACCAATGGCAGTGGGACCAACCATCCCCCGACGGGGCTAGAAACGTATAGACTAGTCTACTCTGGAGTATCAATGCCCAGTCTCGATACTCACGCGACTAGGGACCATTTAAGGATGTGCTTTTGGACTACCCTGCTCCCATAAGTATGATCGCCATCACAACGCAGGTAGTCAAGCAAGATCCTGCGGGCTTTATCAATATGTAACCGCAATATATAATTACGAGTATGACATATGCCATGTTAAGATAAAGACAAACCATAATAGTATACTACCGTATCGAGTCATTATCAATATGTGCAAGCTAGATATAAAAACAATAGAAATAAATACACATATCCTGACAAAGACAAGTCAAATAATATACTATAAAACCGAGCAAGATTGTCCTGTACATACATATCCCTAGCATCCATATGTATACATATACAATACTGGCCTCTAGGGCATATATATCAAGCAATCTCCCACTTGCACTAAAGGCCAGTGATTGGCGTACCGAATACCCAACGTCTGCACTATGGCCAGCTGCTGGTGTACCGCATACCCAACATCTCAAAAAGTCACTCGAACTGTGCTTGAGGGTGGGCCTTTGTAAATAGATCCGCCGTGTTCTCGTTCATATCCACTCCCCGGACCTCGATCTCCTGGCGATCTATGATCTCCCTGATTAGGTGATACCGCCTTAAGATGTGCCTGGATTTCTAATGGGACCGTGGTTCCTTCGATAAAGCTATAGCCCCATTGTTATCACAATACACAGGTATTGGATCAACAATGGATGGAACTAGCTGAAGATCAGCAATGAACTTCTTCATCCATACTACTTCTTTTGCGGCATCGCTTGCAGCAATGTATTCAGCTTCTATCGTCGAGTCTGCGACGGTGTCCTGTTTGGAACTCTTCCAACACACCGCCCCTCCGCTGAGGGTAAACACAAAACCCGAGACAGACTTACTGTCATCCTTGTCACTCTGAAAGCTTGAATCGGTAAAGGACTCGACCATGAGGTCTCCATTACCGTAAACCAGGAACATCTCCTTAGTCCTTCTCAGGTACTTGAGAATGTTCTTCACTGCTGTCCAGTGGTTCTCACCTGGGTCTGACTTATACCGGCTCACCACGCTTAGCGCGTAAGCTACATCTGGTCTTGTACATAGCATCACATACATTATAGATCCTACTGCCGAAGCGTAGGGTATAGTGCTCATGTGAACCCTCTCCTCATCAGTCTTGGGAGACATCTCCTTGGAGAGGGTGATTCCGTGCAATGCGGGTATGTTACCGCGCTTGGAATCTTCCATACTAAATCACTTTAGTACGGTCTTTATATACCTGGACTGCGAAAGTCCCAATAATCTCTTAGATCTATCTCTGTAGATCTTGATTCCCAGAATGTACGAGGCATCACCAAGGTCTTTCATAGAGAACCTTTGTGATAAGAACAGCTTGACCGATTGTAGCATAGGAATGTCATTTCCTATCAAAAGAATGTCGTCCATGTACAATACTAAGAACACGACAGTTCTGTAAGTCCGCGGCGGCGCCCCGGCCATCGAACCGACGGCGGAAACGCGGAAACAAAAACTTTCAAAAACTATTAAACCGGCACCACCGCGCACTTTTCACCCGGATCGGGCCATTAACCTAGCTACTAGCAAACAAGAAAAGAGTAGAGAAGCTATACCAAGCGATCCGTGTCCTTCGGTCTTCGTCTCCACTCCAATCTCCTGCGGAATCTCCATCCATCAACTCCTCGTCGGAAAAGCACCACGTAGCCGGGTTCGTATACGGGCTCCCACCTCTGGACCGAGGCAACTTGGGCGCGAAGTTGGCTGGCCGACGCATCCAAGGGATGCTATAGACTAGTGTAGTAGGCTATGTCTCTTAAGGGTTAGGAGTTGCCATGTATGGAGGGATCAAGATGAACTTTGAAGAGTTGTGAGAAATTTTTAGCAACCAAGCATGTATGATGATTAATTTCCCACACCCAAAGAAAAGGAACACTCTCCCTTTTTCTCCTCAAAGTGGCCGGCCCCATGATCAAGAAATGGTGGAGGGAAATATGAATGGAATCTTGCAAGTGGGAAAAAGGAATTGATAAAGATTAATCAAAAAGGGTCACCCTAAATTCTCACTCACAATCTTTTCATTTCCATTCTCAATAAATGCAAGGAATGACAAGAAAAGAATCTCATGATTATGAAGGCACAATTGCAAGAAACCCCTCCACAAATATGTTATTTGCAAACTGCAAATAACCCCTCCATCGAAAAGTCCGGCCGCGAAAGAACAAAGGAAAACCGGCCGGAACGGAATGCAAACTGGCAACTACAGAAAACTGATCCCGTAATAAATTACAGGAAAACCCCGCTACAGCAAATACATGCCCGCATTTGTATTCCCACTGAACACAAATGCAAAGATACAAAACTACACTATCTAATACTAGGATCCGGCTTAAGCCAAAGCCGGCTAGTAAAAACCGTCCGATCACGATTCGTGCAATACCGCACGTATCTGATCGAACCCTGCCATATCTCCATACGGCCTCTACAGCGTTTCGCCCGAAACCTGAGTAACTGTGTGTGGTGGACTGTAAAGACTCGTCAATACTATGGCTGTGGATTTAACCACTAGCACGTCAGAGGTATAAGCCAATACGTGACGGGCTACCAGGTATTGACCAAAAGGGACGTCGATGAGCGAACTCATCCTGACACCCTACTGAGCCTGTCAGTGACAATATCCATACAGTCCGGTCCGTTCGTCTATGAGCATCGCATGGCGGGCCTAGGGGGTTGGTAAAAGTCAGACCCCCAAAAGCGGTACAAGTCGTGTCGGAGTGTAGCCCAGAACACCCTGAGATACTACTGGAATACCTACCAGCAAATCTCCTGCCTTGGCCAAGGACTTTTCATGTACTGGCTCTCCTAGACACAGCGCGACCTCACCCCCAATACCGGGAGAGACGAACCCCTGCAGATCCGCTCACTGCCTCCATGTGGCTCGGGACTGTACCCAACTAAAACCTGTTTGCACGACTCCTTTGAGCCGTGGTAGGGTAGTAATCAAAGCACAGTGGAAACTCACACGAGACAAATGACGATCTCAGGTCGATGAACTAACCTGTACACATGTCACCACGGAACTGCTATCTGACGTCTGGTATAATCCCAACTAGCAGGTTCCCGGCGAGTCCTGTCCGGTGTACTCATAACCCAATGAGCACCTGTATACATCTTAGGTCAACCAACTGACACCAGTGGCTTGCTAGACCGGCCACCGCCCCTCGTCGGGGTCTCGACTGTATACACTAGTCTACTTTGGAGAATCGATTCCCTGTCTCGAAACTCCCATGACTAGGGACCTTTTAAGGATGTGCTTATAGACTCCAGCTCTCATGTATATGATCGCCCTCTTACTGCTGGTAGTCAAGCAAGAATCCTAGGGGCTCTATCAACGTGTAATAGCGACTCGTAAGGTCACCTATAGCAGTATACGATGATAAAGATAAACCAGATAGTATACTATCATCTTGAGTAAGACTGTCCTACTGGGATAGGTCCTCCCTCAATCATTGCAATCACGTGCCTGTGATCCAATAATTGACTCTGAGGGCACTATCTCCAACAATCTCCCACTTGCACTCAAGGCTAATTATTGCGATGTCGCATACTTACAGCCCGTGTGATACCGAACACCCAACTCCTCTACTAGTCAGTCTCATAGGAATAGCCTCAGTGAGTGGATCCGCTGTGGTGTTTCTTTCTATGTCTCTCTATATCTCAAGTTCACGGAGAAAGCCATCTCCCGAAATGAGCAATACCTGTCTTAGAATGTGTCTGGATGTCTGATGGGACCTAGCTCATTAGTGAACTCCAAATCCAAACTTCTTAGACTGTATCGTCTACTGAACTTAATCAGTATCCTGCGCCATGCCTTCCCTCAGTATCCACCTGGACCACCTGTCCAAAATACTGTCCCTCGTCAGAGGGAAAACTATAACTCTGACAGCCACTCTGTCATCCAGGTCACCTTGGAAGCCTGGAATTATAACTGTCTCCCGAAGGAGAATGTTGTTATCATATCCCTAAAACATTCACTTATGTTCTAAAACTGCTTCCGACTGTTTCCCAAGGATTGGATCAATATCAACTTATTGCATCTACTGCAAGAACAACATCTGGTGTGGTACTTGACATCTCATGATTGACTCAATTGCCTAAGCAAGCAATCTGCCAATCATGCGTATCCCTCTCCCCTTTAGTTTGTAAGACACCTTCAGAGAGGGTGACTCCATCACCTGCAGGTATACTACCGTGCCAGGAGTCGTCCATTCTAAATACTCATAGAATGCTGTCCAAGTACCCTGATTGGGAAACCACCCAAATCTAGATCTAAAATCATAGATCTAGTAACCAGAATGTATGATATAAGATCCAATTCCTATGTGGAGAAACTACTGTGTGACAACCAAAGTATAACCGATCGTAGTATAGGAATTTCACTTCCTACTCTGTGTATGTCATCAAATACCAGGACATCACACCCTACTACCTTCTTAATAGATCCATCCCCTATTCTGATGAAGTCAAACCTATGACTGTCACATCAGAAATTAATGATCTATCTCCACTATATCTGCTTTAGTCTATAAATAGACATAAGCCTGACTGTCCACCAATGCTTCCGCTGCTCCCACTGACTACGATAACCCTCTGGCAGAGTCATATAGACGTACACTTCTAAAACTAGTTTAGAACGACGCTATACTCATCCTCCTGCCGGATCTCACAGTCTGGAACAACATCAATGGCAAGTCTGGGTAAACAAGAACCTCCCTGTCACCGTCCTTGAGCATACCGAAGTACCTCTCGGGTGCCTGAGGTTACCCACCATATCTGCGGAGTGGCCAATGGAATGTCAAACCAGATTGAATCTTTAGGTTCTTATCAAATCTTCAGTAATCGTTTGTGGTTCTAGAATCACTTCCAGTTCTACCATACTCCCAGTACTGTTTTTCTGAAAAAAAATCCATTTTTAAATAAAACTGTAGCGAGTTAAGAACAATATCGCTATTGATCTTCCAGATGGTAGAAAGTCAACCCTCGTCATAGCCCGGGTCAACCCATAAACAGCCATTACAGAAACGTCCCTTGAGTTGTCCAGTGTCTGGTTTTAAGCATAAGCCGGACAACTCCCCGTACCTTAACAATGTCAAGATATGAACTGTTCTATATCCAATATAGAAACAGAGGCACTGATTTAATTGAACCAGATTCAAATCATGCAGCTGTCTCCAGTGCATGTCAACTAAATGGAAAGAGGCCGATCAGCGTTACTCAACTTAGGAGTACTTCCAATTATGAGTAACCTGAAAGAGAAGCAAGTTCTCTTAAACATTACTATCAACTGAATACCATACACAAGTATCTACATCTTCGATCACCTTGAAGAATCCCGATACTTGCAATGCTTGGTTCTCTACTTTACTCTTATACCTATAACTCCTCAAAACTTTGACCCTGTGTTTCTACGAAATACATGTCTAAGAACTAGAGAAGTCATAAGTAAACAGAATATAGTACGAGGACCAACCCCTCTGTCCTTATGGACACTGGACAATATACATAACTCTGTACAAGTCCCTTGAGTCAAATGACTCATTCACTGTGTGTCGTAGGTTGAAAAATGTACTTTTGGTTAAGAAGAATTACACCGCTGTTCAATGCTCCTTACCTAACCATCCACTGATATAGGTAAATGTCATAAACATAATTTCAAAAAGGTATATCTCACTCTATAAAAATAGACGTACAAATATATCAATTTGAAATTGGTGCATAACAACGGATATTCAAAACCAAATATTTGCTGACCGGCAAACAGCCCAGGTGACTTCCTCAAATATCACCAATTCCAACGAATCCCGATATAATGAGGATGACCACCTAATTCCCAATAACTTACTCCCACTCATCATCTGTAAAACCATACAGATGTGAGAATCCAACCTGGTAAATACATACCCTGGAGCAAGTGTCTAATTGGGAAATCAGTTTTCTTTTAACAGTACACAGTGATACTGAAACATTGAAATGTTTCGATGGGGTATCCTGGTATTGCTAGTAATGCCTCTTCCATTATCCAGATTCGCAACTGTAACCGTATAATTCTTTGCCATCTCTCCAAATCCCTTTATATGTCTTTAGTCATTACCTTCTGTACACCCCTTTAGGCCAAATGGTTTTCTTCTTTCCCTACCGTTCGGCACCAGCCTATGGTTTGGAAGAAGATTATCCAATAAGCATAATGGGTGTATTGTCCTAATCCTAGGAGCACTCGCAATGCGAGAGATGGTGAAGATAAAAGACAACCGAATAAACCTTATTCCTATTTTTCCTGAACCAGGATCTATCCCCGAACTGGAACAAGTTCCTTTCGAGTTCGTATATAACCATACGATAGATTATCCAATAAACTTGGGATCTTCGTAGTGATACGGAGTGTCCTGGAGAAATACAAAGGTGATTTAGGATTGGCGAAGAAATACTTGGTTTGGTCGTGAATAGCAGTCGCAATTTATATTGCCCTCTTACTAATCCCTTTCTTTGTCTTAACTTAATACCTTCTGTACACCGTTTAGGCTAATTGGTTTTCTTCATTCCCTACCGTTCGGCACCAGCCTAAGGTTTGGAAGAAGACTATCCAATTTGCGTAATAGGTGTACTATCTCCTAAACCAAGGAGTACTTGCAATCTGAGAGAGAAGGTAAAGGAAAAGACAACTGAATAGTCCTATTCGTTTTCTCCAGAACCGGAAACCATCCTCGAATTCCTTTGAGTTCGTATATAACCATACGATGGTTTTGTCCAATGGAAGTGGACGTTCGTAGTAATACGGGGTGTTCTGGAGAAATGGGTAAAAGTAGGAGTGGCAATGAGGTTTGCAACTCTGACAATCCAAAAGCCAGTGTTAAGAAGGTTCGGTCAACTTGGTCACTGAGTCATAGTCTAGGGTCGGGTCAATGGTCGCTGCCAAAGAGAGAGAGAAAAGAAAAACTCAGCGTGCACTCTAACCTAGATCAGAAGGTTATCACTTTATCTAATCTGGAAACCTCCCACTGTAACGTCAAATTCTTCCCCAAACCTGAAAGAAGAATTAGCCGGGATCACCCGAGGAGTAAACCAACTCATCAGTGGGAATCGGGATCCAACTATCATCGCATGATAACGTGATGGAATCCGCTCACGCTATCACACTCCAGAAGGTATGCGCATATCTGGCAAGTTTCAGTTCTTTTGAAACTCCCGATGTGGATTTTTACCCCATGCTCTTATGACCTTGACTTTGGACAACATATCATAAGTCACATATCAAGTTCTACCTGTCATTCTCCTGGTTAATTTGAACCCACCCGTACCTACCCTTGACTTTGGCCAAAATGGCAGTACGACTGTCCCAAACCAACGCATCTATCTATGCTGCATATGAATACCCAACAGCTACCAAACATTGTGCCTTGACTTTGGCCAACATACACAGCTTGAATACTATTGACTATCCATATGAAATGACGGAAGGCTACGAAAGGTTTCTGGCGAAAAACTTTAACGTAATGAACTTGATATCGTTGAAGGAACTGATAGCTTTTTAAAAATATAGTGACGAAAACCTTTGCTAAAGAGGTCACTCCCGGTGAAGGGATCTCGGCTCTTTCCCCGTAGAATGAGGTGCAGGATATTCCAACTGAATACCATGATGCAAAGCAAAAGTAAACGGCTATAGTGAAGTTATTTTCCTGACGCAAACTTTTGTCCAAGGGGTCACTCCCGGTAAAGGGATCTCGGCCCTTGCCTCGTCGACTGAGGAGCAGGATATTCCAACTGAATACCACTGTGCAAAACAAAAGAGAACGCCCTTGCAATAACAGCTTTTTGAAAAAGTGTTCCAACAACATCAGAATAGGTTTGTTTAACTTGCATTGATCCGAATCAACGCAGTCCCATCAATTGATCACACCACAAAGAACGAAAATAATGATGTACGTATATGCCATCCGCATTCGCCACTGGGTCCCGTCATCACCCGTTAGGTTACTTAACTAACGACAGAGCGAGGACTGGACTAGCGCGGATGCAAAACATATACAACATCTACTAGTATATATATAATATATAATTTTCGCTCAAGGCGTGATAAAATGCAACATCACAGAAATGTATAGCAACACAGATCAATACAGATATCTGGGATCGCCGGGTTTCACAGAGCCGCTACTGAAACCCGACGTTCCCCTGGTCGTGTGGATAGTCTGTGCAATGAAATCCTAGACCCCTACGGGCGCGGCAAGTTACCCGTCAAAACCTGAAGCGAGGAAGCCCCCTTCAGCAACGTGAATGGACCACCCAGCACTTCACGGAATCCGGTAACTTGGGCACCCCTCCTGGGTTAACCTATACCCCCTACGAGTGCGGCGAATAGCCCGCCAATTCTAGAGTAAAGCCCCCTTCGTCTCAATGCCATGAGATGCGGGCTTGTTGCCTTCTAGAACCCGGCTATCCGTGCACCCCTCCGCGGGGTAATCCTAGTACAGAAAGTAAAATATACATACAACGGGTACATCAACCGCAACCTGGTCGTGCCCCAAAATAATAATACAAACAGGCAGTGAAGGCAGTCCACATGTCGGACGCTCGCCCCGCAATAACAAATGTATATATATAACAAAACTGTACTACCACTGCAACCAGGCTATCCCCCACGACCAATCCGCAACAACACAACACAATCACAGAACATCAACGTGAATGTCACGTTCGCAAATCCGTCTAACCGGGCTATAGCAGTTAGACAGGATTTACCGATCGAGTGACATTCACGGTCGCAGATATAATGTAAATACTGTGAACTGGCATGTTTAAAATATCCGATCGAACATTATCAAAGTGGGCCCCAAGCAGTACTGTAGCACTCACAGAAAATCTGGGCCCTAAAAGAATATCCCAAAACCCCTATTTTTAACTCATAAGCTATCTGCAAAATTTTGATCAAGTGATCAATCAAAAGCGTGGCGGAACCGCGGCCCAAGCATGGGTTTGGCCGCGGTTCCGCGGCGATTTGGAGAGATTGCGCCACCAAATTTTCACAGATTGCTTCAATATCCATGCACAGTATTCTGAGACAACCTGAAAAATTTTTGGAGCAGAAAAAATTTCGACAGAAAACACATGTGCATACAAAATACGGTTTTTAGGGAATTTTGTTCGATCGAGTACTAAACATACTAGAGCAAGCTAGGCATGGTTAATGGCGTGGCTCTGATACCAATGTAAGTCCGCGGCGGCGCCCCGGCCGTCGAACCGACGGCGGAAACGCGGAAACAAAAACTTTCAAAAACTATTGAACCGGCACCACCGCGCACTTTTCACCCGGATCGGGCCATTAACCTAGCTACTAGCAAACAAGAAAAGAGTAGAGAAGCTATACCAAGCGATCCGTGTCCTTCGGTCTTCGTCTCCACTCCAATCTCCTGCGGAATCTCCATCCATCAACTCCTCATCGGAAAGGCACCACGTAGCCGGTTTCGTATACGGGCTCCCACCTCTGGACCGAGGCAACTCGGGCGTGAAGTTGGCTGGCCGACGCATCCAAGGGATGCTGTAGACTAGTGTAGTAGGCTATGTCTCTTGAGGGTTAGGAGTTGCCATGTATGGAGGGATCAAGATGAACTTTGAAGAGTTGTGAGAAATTTTTAGCAAGCAAGCATGTATGATGATTAATTTCCCACACCCAAAGAAAAGGAACACTCTCCCTTTTTCTCCTCAAAGTGGCCGGCCCCATGATCAAGAAATGGTGGAGGGAAATATGAATGGAATCTTGCAAGTGGGAAAAAGGAATTGATAAAGATTAATCAAAAAGGGTCACCCCAAATTCTCACTCACAATCTTTTCATTTCCCTTCTCAATAAATGCAAGGAATGACAAGAAAAGAATCTCATGATTATGAAGGCACAATTGCAAGAAACCCCTCCACAAATATGTTATTTGCAAACTGCAAATAACCCCCTCCATCGAAAAGTCCGGCCGCGAAAGAACAAAGGAAAACCGGCCGGAACGGAATGCAAACTGGCAACTACAGAAAACTGATCCCGTAATAAATTACAGGAAAACCCCGCTACAGCAAATACATGCCCGCATTTGTATTCCCACTGAACACAAATGCAAAGATACAAAACTACACTATCTAATACTAGGATCCGGCTTAAGCCAAAGCCGGCTAGTAAAAACCGTCCGATCACGATTCGTGCAATACCGCACGTATCTGATCGAACCCTGCCATATCTCCATACGGCCTCTACAGCGTTTCGCCCGAAACCTGAGTAACTGTGTGTGGTGGACTGTAAAGACTCGTCAATACTATGGCTGTGGATTTAACCACTAGCACGTCAGAGGTATAAGCCAATACGTGACGGGCTACCAGGTATTGACCAAAAGGGACGTCGATGAGCGAACTCATCCTGACACCCTACTGAGCCTGTCAGTGACAATATCCATACAGTCCGGTCCGTTCGTCTATGAGCATCGCATGGCGGGCCTAGGGGGTTGGTAAAAGTCAGACCCCCAAAAGCGGTACAAGTCGTGTCGGAGTGTAGCCCAGAACACCCTGAGATACTACTGGAATACCTACCAGCAAATCTCCTGCCTTGGCCAAGGACTTTTCATGTACTGGCTCTCCTAGACACAGCGCGACCTCACCCCCAATACCGGGAGAGACGAACCCCTGCAGATCCGCTCACTGCCTCCATGTGGCTCGGGACTGTACCCAACTAAAACCTGTTTGCACGACTCCTTTGAGCCGTGGTAGGGTAGTAATCAAAGCACAGTGGAAACTCACACGAGACAAATGACGATCTCAGGTCGATGAACTAACCTGTACACATGTCACCACGGAACTGCTATCTGACGTCTGGTATAATCCCAACTAGCAGGTTCCCGGCGAGTCCTGTCCGGTGTACTCATAACTCAATGAGCACCTGTATACATCTTAGGTGAACCAACTGACACCAGTGGCTTGCGAGACCGGCCACCGCCCCTCGTCGGGGTCTCGACTGTATACACTAGTCTACTCTGGAGAATCGATGCCCTGTCTCGAAACTCCCACGACTAGGGACCTTTTAAGGATGTGCTTATAGACTCCAGCTCTCGCGTATATGATCGCCCTCATACTGCTGGTAGTCAATCAAGAATCCTAGGGGCTCTATCAACGTGTAATAGCTACTCGTAAGGTCACCTAAAGCAGTATACGATGATAAAGATAAACCAGATAGCATACTATCATCTTGAGTAAGACTGTCCTACTGGGACAGGTCCTCCCTCAATCATTGAAATCACGTGCCAGTGATCCAATAATTGACTCTGAGGGCACTATCTCCAACAAGTTCGTCCTACAATCTTCTTATATATACATGGTTCATGTTCGTTTTTGATGAAGTCAAAGTCTTTGATTATTTCATCAAAACAGATGTTCCTGCTCCGCGATGTTTATTTTAATCCATAAATGGATTTAAGCAACTTGCACACCTTTCCGCTGCTCCCACTGTCTACAAAACCTTCTGGTTGATCCATGTAAATGGACTCTTCCAAACTATCGTTTAGAAAAGCCGTTTTTACGTCCATCTGCCAGATCTCATAGTCATGGAAGGCAGCAATGGCAAGTAGGATCCGAATGGATTTGAGCATAGCCACTGGAGAAAAGGTTTCGTCATTGTCCACACATGGTCTTTGAAGAAAACCTTTTGCAACGAGTCTTGCCTTATAGGCTTCCACCTGCCCATCTACACCAAGTTTCCTTTTGTAGATCCATTTGCATCCAACGGGTTTTACCCCAGGTAGAGCAATATCCAAGGTCCACACTTTATTGGTGTACATGGACTCCATTTCGGATCGCATAGCATTCAACCACTTATCAGAGTCCCTACTGATAATGGCCTTCCTGAAACTAGTAGGATCATCTTCTTCTAAGATGCAATTCTCTCGCTCCCCATCTATGAGAAAACCGTAGTATCTCTCGGGCGGATAAGAAATCCTACTAGATCTGCGGAGTGACTGAGGTTCGTCTGGGACTATTGAATCTTCTGGTTCCACCAAACCTTCAGTTATAGTTTGTTCCTCTGGAATTTCTTCCAGTTATACCATGCTCCCACTTATTTCTTTTGCAAGAAATTCCTTATCTAAAAAGACGGCGTGGTGAGCAACAAACACCTTCTGTTCCTCAGTGCGGTAGAACAGGTATCCATGCGAGTGCATTGGATATCCAACAAACTTACATAAGACTGATCGTGCCTCTAGTTTGTCCGATTTTTTTGTTTTCACATAGGTCGGACAACCCCATATCTTAATACCCTTAAGACATAGTATTTTTCCTTTCCATATTTCATACGGAGTTTTAGGCACAGATCTGGAAGGAACCTGATTCAAAAGATATGCCGCTGTTTGAAGCGCATGTCCCCAAAATGAAAGAGGCAACTCAGCATTACTCACCATGGAGCGAATCATGTCCAATAGAGTACGATTCCTCCTCTCCGACACACCGTTGTGCTGTGGTGTATACGGAGGAGTAAGCTGAGAGAGAATTCCATTCTCTTTTAGGTATTCTAGGAATTCCGTGCTTAAGTACTTCCTTTCTCTATCAGATCGGAGGATCTTGATACTTTTGCCAATCTGGTTCTCTACTTCATTTCTGAATTCTTTGAATTTCTCAAAAGCTTCAGATTTGTGTTTCATAAGATACACATATTTGAATCTAGAGAGATCATCAGTGAATGCGATGAAGTACGAGAACCCGCCCCTTGCATGTATAGACATCGGACCACACACATCACTGTGTATGAGTCCCAAGAGCTCTGCTGCTCTTTCTCCATGTCCGGTGAAGGGAGATTTGGTCATCTTTCCTTTGAGACAAGGCTGACAAGTTTCATAAGATGAAAATTTGAACGTATTCAAGAGTCTATCTCTATATAACTTTCTTAGTCTTTTCTCTCCGATATGACCAAGTCTATAATTCCACAAGTAGGATTCGTTCGTATCTGAACTCTTCCTCTTGCGTGTGTTTTGTACATTGAGAACTGTATTCTGATTTAGAACATAGATACCATTACACAGTGTACCTTCTGCAACCAGCACCTTATCAAGGTAAATGTTCATGATATTTCTATCAAGAACAAAGTTATATCCATCTTTATCAAGTAAAGAAACATATATGATGTTGTAAACCATTGAAGGTACATAGTAGCAATTTTTCAAAATCATAATATTGCCATTTGACAACACCAGGTGATATTCACCGACGACAGCAACATTAACTTGTGCTCCATTCCCTACCCTGAGGGACATATCACCAGGTCCAACTATCCTACTTTTTCTCAGTCCCTGCAATAAATTACAGATATGAGATCCTGATCCGGTATCTAGTACCCAGGAGGTAGGACTGGCCGAAAAACAGTTCTCAATTACAAGTACACCTGAAGTAGATGCATCAGTATGCTTCTTCTTCAATTGGGTCTCCTTGGAATCCATACAATCCTCTTTCCCTTGCTCATACTTACGATCGCCATCATAAGTTAGAGCCAAAACGACATTCCCCAGCCCTGAATAAGAATTCGGATCGGTCAAGCGATGCATTTTATTATCTTGATTAGGGCGTGAAATGGTTGCTACCTAGAGAGTGAGAAAAGAAACACTCAGCGTGCGCTCTTGAAAGATTAGATTGGTTATTAATTTATCTAACTAGGATGGCTCCCACCGTGTCCTCGAATTCTTCTTCAAACCTTAAAAGAAGAACTAGTCAGGATTAATCGCATGTTACAATACTTGCTTAACCTTTCAGCCAGGCTAGCATTGGTACTTCGAGGGGGGTTTTCCAATGCTTTCGCGAAGTTCCTTAATTATATAACCTCTTTTCCCTGGAGGCGTAGCCCCGCTAACACCGTTCAAGACACCTACTTGGTTTATAGCATTGATTGTTAAGTGAAATAATCTCCCGAGAGTAATCCTACTCATCAGTGGGATCGGGATCCAACTATCATTGTGTGATGCACTAGATGGAATCTACTCTAGTCACCACACTCCAGAAGGTATGTTAAATCCTGCAAGTTTCCTGTAAGTTTGAAACTCCCGATGTGGTTTTTGCCCCTAGCGGTTTATGACCTTGACAAAGGCCAACAAATCATAATCCACTAGTCGAGTTCAACCCGTCATTATCCAGGATTAACCTAGACCCACCCGTACATACCCTTGACAAAGGCCAACAAGGCTGTACGACTGTCCTAGATAATCGCATATAAATATGCAATAGATAAGCAATATCTAGCTATCGTACACTACGCCTTGACAAAGGCCAACAAACGCAACACGAATACTAGGTACAACTCATCCTAAATGATGGAGGGCTATGGCTAGGTTTTTGGCGAAAAACCTGTTAACGTAATGAACTTGATATCGTCGAAGGAACCTGAGTGGTTTTACAAGTATATAGTGGAGAAAACTTTTGCTAAAGAGGTCACTCATTGTGGAAGGGATCTTGGCTCTTTTCTCATCGAATGAGGTGGATGATATTCCAAACTGAATACCACAATGCAAAGCAAAAATAATCGACTATAGTGAAGTTATTACGTTGACGTAAACTTTCACTCAAGGGGCCACTCCCGATGAAGGGATCTCGGCCCTTGCCTCGTCGAATGAGGTGCTGGATATTCATAACCGAATACCACTGTGCAAAGAAAAGAGAACATCTGTAATGTCAGTTTTTAAAACTTGGTTCCAACAACATCTTTTTAGGTTTATTTTCTTGCATTAATCAAAATTAATGTGGTCCCATTAATTTAACCTATTACACAAGAAAAGAACGAAAAATATGATGTACGTATATGCCATCCGCATTTGCCACTGGGTCCCGTCATCACCCGTTAGGTTACTTAACTAACGACAGAGCGGGGGCTGGACTAGCGCGGGTGTAAAATATATACAACATCTACTAGTATATATATATAAGTATATACAACATTCGTCACGGGCATGATAATAATCAACATCACAGAATCACAGCCAACAATATAGAATGGTGGATAATCTTGGAGCCTCGGGTTTCATTTGAGCCGCAAATAAAACCTGACGTTCGCGGTCGTGTGGATATCCTGTGCAATGAAAACCTGGACCCCTACGAGCGCGGCAAGTTACCCGCCAATCCCAAAAGTGAGGCAGCCCCCTTCAACAAAGTGAATGGGCAACCCAGCACTTCATGGAATCCGGTAACTTGGGCGCCCCTCCATGGGTCATCCTATACCCCCTACGAGTGCGGTGAATAGCCCGCCAATTCAAGAATGAAGCCCCCTCCGTCTCAATGCTATGAGATGCGGGCTTGTTGCCTTCTAGAACCCGGCTATCCGTGCACTCCACCATGGGGTAATCCTAGTACAGAAAAAGAAAATAATATGTACAAATGGTGACATCGACCTTAACCCGGTCGTGCCCCAAAATAATATACAACCCGGCAAAGACGACTGTCCTCATGTAGGACGCTCACCCCGCAATAACAAATGTACAAATAAATATAAACTGTATTTCTAACATTGCACCACATGCTATCCACAAAGAAAATCCAACCACAATCACAGCACAAGCACAAAACATCAACGTGAATGTCACGTTCACAAACCCGTTTAAAAGAACATATAGCAATCAGATGAGTTTACCGATCAAATGACATTCACTGTCGCAGATAAAAGTGAATGTACTGTTAACAAAATATGTATATTAAAATTTCGATCGACTAAACTTTCTCAAATTGGCCCCAAAAGAAAATAGAGCACTCAAACAAACCTGGGCCAAAACCATATATCAAAAAAATCATATTTCCATGAACTAAAGCCCCATAAAAAATTTCGGGCACTGTAGCCTAAAACACGCGGCTGAACAGCCGCAAAATGTGCTATTTTGCTCCGGTTCCGCCGCCTAATTTTGGAGTTACGTGCCCAAATTTTTTTCACAGCTATAGTTTTGCCTACACATATTTTTAAGATGTCTGGAAAATTTTTTTGAACAACTTTAAAATTCAACAGCAAGCACACAAAATTGGAAATACGATTTAGAAATTTTAGTCAATCGAGATTTTAACCTTGTGCAAACTAGCTAGTAGGGTTTATGGGTTGGCTCTGATACCACGAAGGGTTACACTAGTGCCCCGGCCAACTTCCGTGGCCAAATGCGGAACAAATATTTTACGACAATCATAAACATTGGCGCTAGAATAAACCAAAACCGGATCTTTAACCATAAACATAACTAGCAAATGAAGGTTCTATCTACTATGATAGAATGTATACCTAAAGAAAACAAGTCCTTCAGGTCTTTGACCTTCTCCTTAAGCTCCTCGATAGATGTATGGATCGTGCTTGAACTTCGGCCTCCTTGTGTCAACGATGATCCACCTCGAGAGATCCAACCTAGAGCTTAACCTCCAAGATGAGGCAACTAGAACACTTGGGTTGCTAGACTAAATGATCTAGAGTGAGTAGAGAGTGGCTTTGGTGGCTTGGTCTCAATGGCCCTTGATTTTCAACTCATGAAACACTGGGGCTTGAGAGAGAGGAAGAAGAAGAGAGAGCTATGAGATAGAGTCTCACTTGATCAAATGAAGAGTCAGCTCTCATATGAGGGGAAATTTTTTTTTAATTAGGATAATTGTGATGGTTCATTTGATTTGACCATTATCATGTCACAATTAATGCTAAGAAAAATATCTCATGCTCAACAAAAATATCTAAGTCAACCATGGTCAACAAGTCAAATGGTCAAACCAATTAACCATGACACAATTAACACTAATAAAATTAGTAAATAATTTCCTCCATCTCATTATGGTTTTAATCAAGTCAATGGTCAAAACCCTAATGAGGTGTCTCCTTCTCTGCCTCTGTCAACTGTATATACATACCCGCATTCGTGTTCCGAGGAACACGAATACAATGAGACTGAACCAATCCAAAATCAAATACTAGGATCCGGCTTAAACCAAAGCCTGCTAGTATCAACTGCCCGAACACTAAACATGCACAAGTGCACGTATGTGAACGAACCCTGTCGTAAAACCATACGACCTCTACTTGTTTCGCCCGAAGCTGGGAAACCCTCTGCGTGGGACTCTAAAGACTCGACAGTACTCTGGCAGTGGGTTTTAACTACAAGCACGTTAGCGGCACTAGCTGTACGTAACGGCTACCCAGGTACCTGTCGAAAAGGAAGGCCGACGAGCAAACTCGTCCGAACTCCTACTGAGCCTATCCGTGACAATATTCGTACAGTCCGGTCTCTTCGTCAAAGGGTATCGCATATCGGGTCTAGGGGTGGTGAACGTCAGACCTTAATAACCTGATAAGTCATGCCGATGTGGCTCAGGACCAATCCGGGAAAACTACTGATCAACCAATCAATAAATCCCAACTGCCTTGGCCAAGGTCTTATGGTCCTGACCAATCGATCACTGTGAGATTTCAACTCCTTGTTAGTTATATGTATGCCCTAGAGGCCATTACTGTACATGAGATGTATATTGTAGTGGATGCTGGGACATATATAGGGAGTACTTTCTTGCTCGACATGATAGTACGCTATCTGGTTGCTCTTTATCTTAACATGTACACTTATTGTCTCTCTGTTACATGTTGATAAAGCCCTTAGGATGTGTACTCGACTTCCAGGACTATGATGCAGATCATACTGTAGGGTTTCCTAAGCACACTAATGAAGTCTCACAAGTGATCAAACATGGCCAATTTAAATTTTACAAGTGCCGAGAAACCCTAATACGGATCGTTAACTAGATGTATAGGCGATGCAATGCAAATAAGCAACTTTAACTTAAAAGGAAAGAGGCTACAACCTTTGTAGATCCGGTCCTCCACCTCCTAGGCTCCGTGATGACGTCCCTCCGCTATCCAAATCGAATCCCGGACTCTAGCATCGGCTTCATCGGAGAAATGGGCGGGCTAGGTCATCGACTACGATGCCGAAGATGATCTACGTCGAGGCGACACAAGATCAAGCTCCAACTTCACCAAGCCATGAAACTTGTGAAGAAAACACCCTATACTACTTGGAAAGAGGTAGAGGATGAAGAAATAGGAGGTGGGTTCACTTTCGAATTGGATTTCTCACTCATTTGCTCAAGTTGCCATTGATGAAAGCAAGGTTTTCATCTTGTTGAAGTTGAAGAAGAAGAAGAAAGAATATGATAAGTTATTTCAAAAAGAAAAATAATATCAATACTTATCATATCCTAACCTTGGTTATGTGGAGAGAATAGACCATGGTTAGTTTTAATGGTTTAGGGTTAAGCATGAGACAAAATGGTCACTTAGTCAAAGCTTCATGAAGCTTCAACTACAAACAAAGAAAGCCACCATTTTCTCTTTATCTTTTCCAAAATAAATAAACAAAATAAATAAATAAATGATTAAGAAAATGAAAACCCTAACCATTACACAACCATGGTTTTAATCTTTACACAAACCCTAGTGAGCATGTATCATCAAACATGATACAAACAAGTGCACAAAAATATATCACATATACAATGTGCATTTCAAGTGAGAAAATCCATTTAAAATGAACCAATACTAGTTAATGCAAAGTAATATATCAAATATATAATTATACATTAAATCATTAAATCAACACTTGATTCAATGATCCGGTCATGTCGCACATAACCGACTAGTATACAATGTATCGACTTATCGAATTAATCTTCGATTCGATAACTAGGTTATATCGCATACAACCAATTGAAACATTCATCGCGAGAATGAAATGGTATCACATACACGCATTATTCTCAGTCCCGCACACATCTCATATGCGCTCCTATTTCGCAAGCGGTCTGCTAAACGTAACGGCCACCCGGGTATTGAGCGATCAGAAGATCGACGAGCCAGCCCGCTCACACTCCTGTGAATCCAACCAGTAACACTTACCGTATAGTCCGGTCTGTTCGTCTGATATGTCGCATATCTCGTCTAGGGGTGGTAAACGTCAGACCCCACTAGCTTGATAAGTCATGCCGACGTAAGGTCCATAACATTCGTGAAACTACTGATAACTCTTACCAATATATCACTGCAACCCTGGCCAGGGATTTCTTGTTATGGCCAGTCGAGCATAGCGCAACATCCACCCCCAATACCGGGAGAGACGAATCCCCTCCTATCGCTCATTGCCTCCATGTGAATCGGGACTGTACCCAAAAACCACCTGTTTGCACGACTCAGTAGAGCCGTGGTAGGGTGGAAATCAAAGTACAGTGGGAGACACACAAGACTCTATGACGATCTCGGGTCAACAGACTATGCTGTACCAGTGTCACCAGAGAACTGCCATCTGACGTGAGGTATAATACCATCTGGGAGTTCTCGGCGAGTCCGTTCAGTGTACCCAGTCACCACTGAGCACCCGCATACCATCTCTGATGTCAAACACCAATGGATATGGGATCATCCATCGCCCATCACATGGGTCGAGAAGATATACGCTAGTCTACTCTGGAATATCGATGCCCCGTCTCGATATTCCCACGACTAGGAACAATGAAGGATGTACTCATTGACTACCCAGGCCCCACTAGTATGATCTTCATCATAGTCCTGGAAGTAGAGTACACATCCTAAGGGCTTTATCAACATGTAATCAGAGAGACAGAAAGTATACATGTTAAGATAAAGAGCAACCAGATAGCGTACTATCATGTCGAGCAAGAAAGTCCTACCTATATATGTCCCAGCATCCACTACAATATACATCCTATGTACAATAATGGCCTCTAGGGCATACATATAACTAACACATACTAGTGGGGCCTGGGTAGTCCAAGAGTACATCCTTCAATGTTCCTAGTCGTGGGAATATCGAGACGGGGCATCGATATTCCAGAGTAGACTAGCGTATATCTTCTCGACCCAGGTGATGGGCGATGGATGATCCTATATCCATTGGTGTTTGACATCAGAGACGGTATGCGGGTGCTCAGTGGAGACTGGGTACACTGAACGGACTCGCCGAGAACTCCTAGATGGTATTATACCTCACGTCAGATGGCAGTTCTCTTGTGACACTGGTACAGCTTAGTCTGTTGACCCGAGATCATCATAAAGTCTTGTGTGTCTCCCACTGTGCTTTGATTTCCACCCTACCACGGCTCTACTGAGTCTTGCAAACAGGTGGTTTTTGGGTACAGTCCGGATTCACATGGAGGCAATGAGCGATAGGAGGGGATTCGTCTCTCCCGGTATTAGGGGTTGATGTTGCGCTATGCTCGACTGGCCATAACTGGAAATCCCTGGCCAGGGTTGCAGTGATTTACTGGTAAGAGTTATCAATAGTTTCACTCTTCTTATGGACCTTACATCGGCATGACTTATCAAGCTACTGGGGTCTGACGTTTACCACCCCTAGGCGAGATATGCGACATACCAGACGAACAGACCAGACTGTGCGGTAAGTGTTACTGATTGGATTCGCAGGAGTGTGAGCAGGCTTGCTCGTTGATCTTCTGATCGCTCAATACCCGGGTGGCCGTTACGTTTAGCAGACCGCTTGCGGCTTGTGGGTGATTGATATGATCAGCACCTACAGCCGGCGTATTGACGAGTCTTTAGAGTCCTACACAGAGGTTTCTTGGCTCAAGCGAAACGAAATAGGAGCGCATATGAGATATGTGCGGGACCGAGAATAATACCAGTATGTGATACTGTATTCTATTCTCGCGATATGTGATATCGGTCGGTTATATATGATATAGCCGGGTTACCGAATCAAGTGTTGATTCGATATATTGATACACTAGATATTAGTCGGTTATATGAGATATGACCGGATCATTAAATCAAGTGTTGATTTAATGATTTAATATATAATTATATATTTGATATATTACTTTACATTAACTAGTATTGGTTCACTTAAGATTAATTTTCTCACTTGATGTGCACAAGTTGTATATGTGATATATATTTGTGCACTAATTTGTAGCATGATTGATGATACATGCAAACTTGGGTGTGTATGACTTACACCATATTTAAGATAATGGTTTGGGTTTTTATTTATTTTGGTAAAATAAAATGGTGGCTTTCTTTGTCTTGGCTTGAAGCTTCAGGATGCTTTTAAGCATCTTTGACAAAGTCCACTCATTTTGTTTTGCATAAGATTTTTATTAACCAAACCATTAACTCAAACTATGGTTTAGTCTCTACAAAGGTTAACTCACCCATGGTTGCATTATGATAGACTTCACTTGATTATTCTTTTGAGATAACTCATTATTCTTATTTTTTTTCTTTCTTCTTCTTCTTCTTCTTCATTTCAAGAAGAAAAGCTTACTAGATTTTTTTCAAGTGAAGAAATAGAGTGAGAAATCCAAATCCAAAGTGAACCCACTTCCTATTTCATCATGCTCTACTACTTGCCATTTAGTTTAGGGTGTTCTCTTCACAAAGTTTATGACCTAGTGAAGATGGAGCTTAAGTTTGAGTCTCCTTGACGTAGATCATCTTCGGCCTCGAAGTCAATGACCTAGCCCGCTCATTTCTCCGAGGAAACCATCACTCGAGTCCGGGATCTTGATGATTGCAGTGAAGGGACGTCAACACGGAGCTTTACAAATGAAGGACCGGACTACAAAGGTTGTAATCCCTTTCACTTAGTGTTAAAGTGTTTAACATGCTAGTTTTCTCCTAATCTCAAGTTTAAAGATCTTGTTTAGGGTTGTTCGGCACGGCTAAATTTTAAATCGGGCATTGTAGATGCCTTGAAGAACCTTGTTAGAGTGCCTAGTAACCCTACAGTGGTATCAGAGCCAAGCTAGAGCTTTAGGCGAAGTCTAGACGAAGTTAGGAGTCCGATCAAACCCCGAAACCCCATATTTTACCCTTCTCTAGAAATTTTTCAAAAGTTGACATTTTTTCATATTAAAAATGCTTTAAAAAACAGCAGGGAATTCTATAGACACCTGTGAAAAACGACACCCTAAGGCCACTATAGCACCGCGGAACCGCGACCAAAATGGGGTATTTGCGGCGTTTCCACGGCAATAATTGAGAAGTAGGGTATCGTTTTCCAACAGTAACATCCATATGTGTTACCTACTGCTTTTGGGTATTTTTAATTATACTCAACTGTTAAGTTTTCTGGAGATCTTTTGTATTCGTTGATTCGATCGGATAATTTAACTTCATTTAGTTGGTCCAGGTAATTTTTTAGAACATGTTAAAAAGTTTGACCGGATATCAATAACTCACTTTTTCCCCTGCCGGAAAATTTCCAAGTGTTGGATTTTTCCGTAGTTTAAAAACGTTCTAAGTCATGCAAGTAACGCGGTGGACCCTCTAGAAGACAACAAACCTTAACTCGATTATGTGACCGTCTTGAACTGCCTCTGAACCTTAGGGTTTGGGCAGTACGGCGTTGCTACATGTGAGGCGTTGGCTTGACCCTTCTACGGCTGGACCATTGGTACTGTGGCATGTGATGGATAATTTTTGAACTCCGCTCAAGTGTTGAGCTATTTGGGAAAACTTGGGTGTTTGTTTATTCGATCGCAAAGTTTAACATTGTCTATTTATCTGGAATGTGATACAATATTTGGAATCCACAAGTAGTTATGAGATAACTTATTTGAATGTTATAAATCTAGCAGTTCAGTCTCAAATGATCGGTTGCCACGGGATTTTGATGCGATCAAAAGTCCGTCGCAATCACGTAGCGTACGTGGATACTCGCCGGGTAAACTTAATAGATAGCCATGCCCCATAGCCCTGACCAAGTGACTGTAGGAGAACCCCGTCGCCAAAAGCATCCGTTCGGGTGCTCGCGGCAGCGGTGTTCCGCCTTAGTGCACTTCGTCGACGGCATCCGGGGGTGCGGCCTTCTACTAAAGTTTGCGACGAGCATTCGATCAGGATGTCGGGAATCTTGTTGAATTTCCCGACTTGATATTGAAAAGAGTTTTCGATGATGAGACTAAAATGCGGGCTTTATAATAGTTAGGCATGCGATGTCTAAGGAATTCATTTGGTTAGGCATGCGATGTCTAAGAAAATTGCAGATTCCAACTGTTGTAGTTTTACACTTTCTTTTCTGCGACCGTAAGTGTAATGTGTGGTGTATCGCCGGTTTCGTTGCTATACATCAACGACAATTGGGATACGCATATTTACTTACGTTGATGATATGTGATGTTATGTGTTGCTGCATATGTTATATTAGATCGTCATGTTTGAATAGCCGGGTTTTTTTAATGTGAGATGGGAGTTTTTCTTTTTCATTCATGTAAAATTCATTGTATGTAATATTCTTTTATTGGGGCACTTCCGGGATGAGGATGATGTCACCATTGTATATTATTTATTTTTCCGCATTAGGATAGACCCAAGGCGGGGAGCATAAGTAACCGGGTTCTAGGGTCCAGTGGGAGACCATCTCGAGGAGTCGAGTCCGGGTCTCCTAACTCTAGAATTGGTAGGGTTGCTTGCCGCTCTTGTAGGGGTCTAGGGGTGTGGGATTGGATATTCATCACGACCGTGGAATCCGTGTTTTATACAGGCTCAAAACAAAAACACGGACATCCTAGTATATCCAATATTTCATATGTTGTTTTCTGCTGCGTTATCTGTGATGTGATCATGTGATATGTTCAGATAAATACTGTATATAGTATATATGATATATTATATAGACATTGCTTATGTTTTACACCCGCACTAGCCCTGCCCCGCTATGCCGTTAGTTACCTAACCTAAATGTGCATGACGGGACATCGAGGCGAATGCAGATGGCATAAGCATACGTTGTATTTATCTGTGATGTTTAGGTGGATTTAAATGATGGGACGTTCATTAATGAGATTAATGAAAGAAAATAAACCTAAAAGATGTTGTAGAATCGAATTTCAAAAATTAGGTAGCTCTAGTTGTTGCTTTGCATAACGGTGTTCCTTGTAGAGCATCCAGCACCTTATTCGATAAGGAAAGAGCCGAGATCCCTTCACCGGGAGTGACCTCTTTAGCAATAACTAGCAGATGCTACATCCTTAGGTTTGTATTTTGATTGCTTTTCTAGTTCTTGCTTTGCATAGAGGTATTGTGAATATCCTGCACCTCATTCGACGAGGAAAGAGCCGAGATCCCTTCACCGGGAGTGACCTCTTTAGCGAAACTAGCAGAAGCCTAAAAAACACTCCATTTAAAACCATTTGATTCTGCAACGATATCAAGTTCAAAGCGTTAAAGGTTTTCTTAAAAACCATCCGTAACCCTCCGTCATTTTAGGAAGTAGAGTACTTAGTATTCGTGCTGTGTTTGTTGACCATAGTCAAGGCACAATGTACGGTAGCTAAGTGATGTCTTCCTACACAGCATATGATGCGATTAGTTAGGACAGTCATATGACTTTGTTGACCTTAGTTAAGGGTCATGTGGGTTGGTCTAATTAATCACGAAATGACGGGTAGAGCTTGACTAGTGCTTATGATTTGTTGACCATAGTTAAGGTCATAAGTGCTAGGAGTAAAAACCTTTATCGGAAGTTTCAAGTGTTGAAATTTGCAATGAGATTGCATACCTTCTATGAGATAGTTGGATCCCGATACCCACTGCGAGTAATTGTTACTCCTGGGAGAGTTTTGCACTTTGCAATTAGCCGATCAAGTAGGTGTCTAGAAAGGTGTCAACGGGGTTACGCCCCTGGGAAAACGAGGTTTATTTTAATTAGGTCCATGCGAAAGCACGGGGAACCTCCCTCAAAGTACCGGCACTGGCCTGGCTGAAAGATTGGCGAACTTGTAGAGTATAATTAATCACGGCTAGTCTTTCCTTTTAGGGTTTGAAGGAAGATTTAATAAAAACAGTGGGATCCATCCTGATTAGATAAAATATATAACCAATCTAATCTTGCAAGAGCGCACGCAGAGTGTTTTCTTCTCTCTCTCAAGGTAGCGACCATGTCATGCCTTAATCAAGATAATAATATGGATATATTGACCGAACCCACTTGTTATACTGAGCTTGGGGAACATTGGTGTAACGTTTTGAAAATCGTTTCGATGAAATTTCGAAAAAATCGGTAAAATAATGGGGTTTTCTGTAAAAAGTCAAAATACAAATATCTTATTATAAAAATTAAATATACATATTCTAGCTATGTAATTACTAGTATTTGGTGTTTATTGAGCCACTGGTGAAATTTCAAATTTTCTGAAAAAAAAATTATTATTTTAAGCCGTCACTAATACATTTAAGGAAAAATTACAAACTGTAATGGGTTGAAACAAATTTTGTGCATCATAAAACATTAAACAAAATTTTATCATGTGGATTTTGAAACGAAATCGTTTGCCAAAACGGTTTAGAAATTATTGATGAAAAAAGACTTTTTTTTAGTGTAAATGGATGTTGGGGTATTGTATTTGTCATTTTCCATCACCCCACACTCACACACTACACCAATTCCCCTCCTTGGCTGAATTTTCAGCAGCCACATCCCCCATGTCCCCACTTCTTTTGATAAAAGGAAAAGAAAATCAAGAGAATAGAATAAAGGAAATATTAAATAAAGAGGTATGGTGTTAGATAATGGTGACTTGGACTTTTCCTTGACTTTACAAACACCCCCACACCCTCTCTTCTCCCCCTCCTCAATTCTGGCCGAGCCCCCCCTTTGTGCAGCCCCCCAATTTCCCCCCTCTCATTTCATCACAAAATTCCATCAAAAATCCACAAATTTACTCACAAATTCAAAGCAAACTCCAAATCCAAGCTTTACCCATTATTCTTTAGCCAATTTAGTATGGATCTTGGGGGATGGAAGCAAGTTTGGGAGGCTAAGCTTCATGTTTGATCTCTTGATCATGAGGTATAAAGTTTCATCCAAATTTGTTAATTGTTAATTGTATGTTTGAATCTAGTTTTAATTAGATGTTTAATTATGGAATTAATTAAAATTTAACTTTCAAGAGAAGGGTTTGAAATTCAAGTTAGGTTTTTGTTTTGGAGTTGGGTTGTGATCAATTGTGCATGGTTGTGTGATATGGGCTAGCATCTTAAAACTTGTTAAAACTAATCTAATTGCTAGTTTGCAAATTGTTAGTTTAAATTTGTAATAATTGTACAAATATTGCAAACTAGGTTTTTTAGAATTGATGGAAATGAGTGATTTTAAAATCTAATTAACATTGGTATGACATAATTAAGATGTTTAATGAACATTATAGCCACTAGAATTGTTAAAATATTTAGATTGGTTAAAACACCAAGTTTTGAACTAAAAAGGTAACTTTTGCTAACTAGATTTTGGTTTAATGTAATTTAGCAAGATTAAAAATCTAGTAAATGTTTATGTGGCCTAATTAAGATAATTAGTGAGTATTGTGACCACTAGTTTTCTAAAACATCAAGACTTGTAGTAAAACGGTTAACGACCCCTTTACTAGGCTTTTTGGAAATAAACCGATTTGATCAATTTATTGGTTTTGATGATTTGCATCCTATTTCATATATTTTTAGTGACTTATAAAACAACGATTGGTACGTTTGGTGTTTTTCTCGAGGGTACACCGATGTCGAGGGTTTTTGGGTTAATTTGAGAAAGTAACCATAGGTTTTGACCTATGTGGGATTCGTGAGTAGTTTTGGTCATGAGTCGGATTTTAATGCGATACGGTGCGTTATGATATGTAGGTACCCCATGTGGACTTCGAGACGACAAGCAAGCGTGTGGCGACGTCGGCACCAGCGAGCAAGGACCAGGTGAGTAGATTTATATCTACGGGGAGATGTCGGGTGGATGGCGTATAGCACCCCCGCAGTTCGTGGTGATGTATACGAATACGTATACACACACATATATATATTGTTTATATATTGTTTGAGTGCATTGATGATAATATGGATATTTGGTGTTCTTGGATATTTAGTGTCGCGAAACCCTAGAGTTGTGGTCGCACCACGTATGCACACACCCACCCATACTTGCATACTTTCTTCTTTCATTTGTGCTTATACAGGAATACATATTTATGCGTTCACATGGGTATGGGACTATGTGTTCACATACGGATTTGAGGATGATACTTGGGTTTGAGATGAGTCGATGAGATTTGTATTGAGGTTGTGAATTCGGTGATATGGCAGGATTCGTATTTGAGATACGACATGACGTTGTAGCGGGTCCTTTGACATAGTGTTTCACACACGTGCATGCATACGTAGGTGGTATCAGTATTGTACTAGACATAGATCCGTACCCGGATTATGATCTTTGATAAAGGGGATACCAGATGAATAGTGTGATGAATGTGATATTGACCCGTACCCAGATGTGGGGATGTCGTACGACGGATTTACGTACGAGCTATATATTAATGATAGATCCGCACTCTTGACTTGGGATGCCTGATTATAGATATGGTATCGGATGTGATATTATTGAGGCAGGATCACCGACTATACATATACAGGTATGTATATGTATCGACTCAGATGATAGGCGGTTTCCTTACCTGTAGCTCAGCTTGTTAGTTCAGCCGTATAGTTTAGCGTTGTTGTTAGATTAGATTAGACTCCTACCTATTTCAAAACTAACGAATCGTGGGTATTTTAAAAGAAAGCCCTAGGGATCCTCTGGATATTTCAAAAGACGTAACTTTTCATAAAAACACCGTAGCCCCTATTTTCAAAACCCCATGATTCGTGTTATTTCAAATGGCACCATTGTTTAATATTTAGCCCCCGCTCATTTCGGTTGCTCGCTCCGCATCGCATACTTACATTGTTATTTCATATTGCATTGTTGATATTATGTTGTTAGGACACCAGCACCATTACCGATGATGCGTATGTACCACGTACACTTACTTGCCGGCTCACACACATCTTCATCGGTAATTGCCATGTCACGCACACCCTAGAAAATATTATTGCTTATCTTCGCTTGATAACTAGTAGTTTGACATGATATTAGTGTACTTACCTTATATGCCAGCTTAGATATTGTAGTTATTACTGTCGCTTCATGCATACCGCTATTCATTGTTATGCCGCATTCATGGATTCTCATGCATATATTCACTTTTTACGTGCTATTGAGGTTTTGGATTCGGATTTCCATGAGATTTTCTGGATTTGGGGAAAACCGCAAAACATATACAACTTCTTCTTTCCCTTTTTAAATGAAAAGCGCGGTTTTTCCCATGATGTATGAGTCGTCCATCATGAGTTTGCTGATGGATTTCGAGACCCGATTCGAGGAGTTGGATGAACCGTTTCGGGTACATGGTGGACCCGGTAAGGTACCCCGGGGCAAGAAGCGCGTGATGATGATGATTTGAGCCTGGCAGGGAGCACTACCTACCGGTGATTTTACCCGACGCGTCGGATATCCGGAGGATACCGTCGTGGTCTTGAGATGGATGGTAGGGGCCGGTCTGGACTGACGGCGCCCTAGATATTGAGATTTTGAGATATTGAGGTACTGAGATTTGATGATACAGGCCAGTCCGGATAGCCGGAGCCTGAGGTTTTGAGACATTGAGATTTATGTTTTATGTCGATGCTAGACACTGTTGATGTTGATTTCATTTATGATACCTCATTTTAAAAATATAAAGGAAATCTCACTAATTTATGAAAACAGTTTCTTCATTTACATGTATTCTGTTTTCATGCATTCATACCTCATTCATATGATATATTGCTACCTGAGGCACCGACACGGGCACATGAGATTACACTCGGGTTAGATATTTACCCTAGCCTTGTTTAGGTTGCATGTTATATATAATTGAAGATATATTATGATCATTGACCTAGGTTGAGTTATTTATGCGATTTCTGTTCGTAGATGTTTTTCTATTCACCAGTTGGCAACTCACCCCCGTTGTGCCCCAGTTTCTTGCAGGTTTGCCGTACAGGTTTCTTTACGGCTTGCGGGCATAGTTTCCTTCGGGTGTTTTTGCTAGTAGGGGGGTTTACTTGTATCGTACCCCATTTATATAACTTGTACATTATTATTCTGTTGTATCTAGGAGTTCCATCAACCAAACATGTTTTATTTTTGAGATAGAGACCAGTGATGTTATTCTTTCGACCTTAGAGTCGCGCGTTTTATTTCTGTGGTTTTCTTATGGTTTTGTGTTTTTGATCCTCGCCGTTGGCGTTGTATATTATATTGCTTGTGTGGTTGTGACCGTCGATTGACGAAGAGCTAGCTCCCGCTTGGGGATGCCCTTTTATTGATTTCGTATACTATTCATGTTGTATCCCGTTTGGGGGCGAGTATTTACAAAGGAGACTCTGCCGAAATTTTCAGGAAATATTGATGTTTTTAAAAACGCATAATTCGGCTTATGCTATTATAACTACTTGATTTAAATTGGTTTTCCTTCACTCTACTACTTTTCTTGGTTTGGATTTCTGGGTTTTCGGTTTACTTAGATTACGTACGCCCCGAGACGTTCGTAGTTTAAGTGCCGGTCATGTTCCGTACTTTCGGGTCGTGACAAAGTTGGTATCAAAGCGTTAGGTTTTACCTTCGGAGCGTAGGATGACCCTTGGTTGATGGAATAGGTGACTAAAGTAGAGTGACGTACCGTTGGTATGTTCCGCGGCATATTTACGACACGCCACTCCCCTTAAGAAGCCTTAGGATGTACATTTCATTGTTCAGTATTATATTCCTTCTTGATCTAGCCTCATCGGTACCAGTTTGGTTTTGCTGCCACGATTACGGGCAGGGAGAGCTACGGCTAGAGTTGCGGTCAGCACGAGCTCATCACGAACGAGGACTGACCAGGGCGTGATTCCGGCGACACCCGATTGTAGAGAGGTGTCTTTTGATTGTGTTTTGCGCCACGAGCGTTGGATGGATCACCGTATGAGGTTGCTCGGACGTGCAGATTAGCACCAGAGGATTGAGCCACCGGTAGAGGCCAGCCATACTTAGATGACCATTGAAGTGATTGAGGCACGGTTCAGCGTGCAGATGAGCGAACCAGTTTTTGCTGTGAACGACGAGATATCGCCCCATATGTTGGAGCTATTGCGGGACGAGTAGTACGAAGAGATGATAGAAGGTCGCTAGTCACCCGATGATGAATGACTAGGATAGGTGGTTCGTTCGCCTACCCCGATGCGAGGTCATCAGATAGATTGATTCCAGCTAGAGACGACTTCACGCGGAGACGTTGAGAGTCGACAGAGACAATCGAATGTCAGAAACCTATTATTCCAAGTTTAAAGTAGTCGGAAAGACATGCAGGCAATTCTATGGTCCCTCTAGAAGAATGAAACCCTAACTCGACTTAATGACCGTGTGAAAGCCTTTGAACCTTCGGGTTTGCGGCAGTTCTACGGCGCCATTAGTGAGGCTTGGGTTTGCCCTTCTACGGCTGGACCACCGATGCTGTGGTATGTACTCGATACTATTAAACTGTGCCCAAGAGGTTGAGCTCTTGGGGGATTATGAGGTTTTGACGACTCGATCGGATGGCTCGACTTAATTCGGATGCTAGGTGGTGAGATGCATTCCTTGGGAGGCTCCCGATACGAGGATAGCCGTTGGAGCTCAGTCCATGTAGCCACGATGAGATGAGTCCGAAGCAGTCGACATTTGAGAAAGTGGAGTAAAGAGGTCTGTACAATATCTGGATAAGACGACGTTCCACTCTGCCTACAACAGAGATGCGATACGCATGACGAGGCATTGTGCTTGGATATACCTTCCCGAGGAGTCGCGATGAGAATGCAGTCGTCCCAGAGCAAAACGCAGATATAGTAAAGGACGATGACTTCCGGACAGTTGGCAGAGACGAGACATGGAAGAGACCGTGAGCAGGATTCCTTCCAGGATGCTGCTGTAATGATACTTGCACCCAGGATCAGATGTGTCACGTCCATTCAGAGAGCCAGAGGCCGACGCCAGTGATATGTTGTCTTACGAGTGGTCGCGATGATTGACCGGGAGATGACAAGAGACGTGCCAGAACGGGATCATCCCCGTTAGCACACCTTACAAGGCCGATGAGCCGATGGACCGAGAGATTGGTAATTCACAGTGAAGACCTTGACCTAGGAGTGGTCATTGTTATGCACACCAGTAGGCCAGAGTTCATGATCATCGACGAGACGTCCCACTAGTGACCGCGACAGTTGGCCAGAGATTCTTGAGTATGTACTTGAGCGGGACTATTCGGCCATACTAGATTTCGATGTTTTGGGGTGAATTAGTCGCATGATTTTGTTGTGATGATTGAGGATTTACGATTTTCGCACAGTCGTTGCACTTGATATCGTTTTTGTGCTTGGTTTCACATGTTTGTGATTTTACGGTTTTAGACATTTGAGTTGATTTTGTGCGTATATACGCACACGATTTGATTTTGCGCATGTTCGGCACTTGATATTGGATTTCATGATTTCGTGCACGATGGATGGACCTGATTTGGATTTTCGCGCATGTTGGGCGCATGTGTTGAAGTGTGATTTTGGTGCACACCAGATGCACTAAATCGAGATTTTTCGTGCATGTCAGATGCACCTGATTTTGTTGTCAGGCACACATGTTGCCTACGACAGATGTTCCATGCACACCCGATGCACTTAGATCTTGTTTCTGTGCACTTGTTTGGCACGTATATGGATTTTGATTTCCGTGCGCACCAGACGCACGTAGTATTCATAACCGTATTTAGGATTGATTTTTCCTATAGAGCAGTACGTTTTTATGATATTTGCTATGTGTTTTCGTACTGGGCAGGACTAGTCAGAGGACAGTACCTGAATATATTTGGCATTCATTTCCTTCAGATATTTACATATATATATATTTGATAATTACATTAATAGTTTCGAGTTATATCAGATTGGTTTTGTATTGGATTTGACATTTGTGTCTTTACCGTGACTTCGATGATTGTGGGATGCTTGACGGAGTTTTGATTTTGAGCTATCTGCTCATTACTCATGCGCATGTATTGCGCTATGATGCGTTTTATGTACTTATGATTTCGGAGCCCCGACGACTTGATGGTTTTGCTTAGATGTTTCTGTATTTAGGGGGAGTTTGAATTTAAATTCGGGGACCGAATTTCTTTAAGGGGGGAAGATTGTACCGTTTTGAAAATCGTTTCGGTGAAATTTCGAAAAAATCGGTAAAATTAGGGGGTTTTCTGTAAAAAGTCAAAATACAAATATCTTATTATAAAAATTAAATATACATATTCTAGCTATGTAATTACTAGTATTTGGTGTTTATTGAGCCACTGGTGAAATTTCAAATTTTCTGAAAAAAAAAATTATTATTTTAAGCCGTCACTAATACATTTAATTAGGAAAAATTACAAACTGGAATGGGTTGTAACAAATTTTGTGCATCATAAAACATTAAACAAAATTTTATTATGTAGTTTTTGAAACGAAATCGTTTGCCAAAACGGTTTAGAAATTATTGATGAAAAAAGGCTTTATTTTAGTGTAAATGGATGTTGGGGTATTGTATTTGTCATTTTCCTTCACCCCACACTCACACACTACACCAATTCCCCTCCTTGGCTGAATTTTCAGCAGCCACATCCCCCATGTCCCCACTTCTTTTGATAAAAGGAAAAGAAAATCAAGAGAATAGAATAAAGGAAATATTAAATAAAGAGGTATGGTGTTAGATAATGGTGACTTGGACTTTTCCTTGACTTTACAAACACCCCCACACCCTCTCTTCTCCCCCTCCTCAATTCTGGCCGAGCCCCCCAATTTCCCCCCTCTCATTTCATCACAAAATTCCATCAAAAATCCACAAATTTACTCACAAATTCAAAGCAAACTCCAAATCCAAGCTTTACCCATTATTCTTTAGCCAATTTAGTATGGATCTTGGGGGATGGAAGCAAGTTTGGGAGGCTAAGCTTCATGTTTGATCTCTTGATCATGAGGTATAAAGTTTCATCCAAATTTATTAATTGTTAATTGTATGTTTGAATCTAGTTTTAATTAGATGTTTAATTATGGAATTAATTAAAATTTAACTTTCAAGAGAAGGGTTTGAAATTCAAGTTAGGTTTTTGTTTTGGAGTTGGGTTGTGATCAATTGTGCATGGTTGTGTGATATGGGCTAGCATCTTAAAACTTGTTAAAACTAATCTAATTGCTAGTTTGCAAATTGTTAGTTTAAATTTGTAATAATTGTACAAATATTGCAAACTAGGTTTTTTAGAATTGATGGAAATGAGTGATTTTAAAATCTAATTAACATTGGTATGACATAATTAAGATGTTTAATAAACATTATAGCCACTAGAATTGTTAAAATATTTAGATTGGTTAAAACACCAAGTTTTGAACTAAAAAGGTAACTTTTGCTAACTAGATTTTGGTTTAATGTAATTTAGCAAGATTAAAAATCTAGTAAATGTTTATGTGGCCTAAATAAGATAATTAGTGAGTATTGTGACCACTAGTTTGCTAAAACATCAAGACTCGTAGTAAAACGGTTAACGACCCCTTTACTAGGCTTTTTGGAAATAAACCGATTTGATCAATTTATTGGTTTTGATGATTTGCATCTTATTTCATATATTTTTAGTGACTTATAAAACAACGATTGGTACGTTTGGTGTTTTTCTTGATCAATCGGCGTGTGTACACCGATGTCGAGGGGTTTTTGGGTTGATTTGAGAAAGCAACCATAGGTTTTGACCTATGTGGGATTCGTGAGTAGTTTTGGTCATGAGTCGAATTTTAATGCGATACGGTGCGTTATGATATGTAGGTACCCCATGTGGACTTCGAGACGACAAGCAAGCGCGTGGCGACGTCGGCACCGGCGAGCGAGGACCAGGTGAGTAGATTTATATCTACGGGGAGAAGTCGGGTGGATGGCGTATAGCACCCCCGCAGTTCGTGGTGAGGTATACGAATACGTATACACACATATATATATTGTTTATATATTGTTTGAGTGCATTGATGATAATATGGATATTTGGTGTTCTTGGATATTTAGTGTCGCGAAACCCTAGAGTTGTGGTCGCACCACGTATGCACACACCCACCCATACTTGCATACTTTCTTCTTTCATTTGTGCTTATACAGGAATACATAGTTATGTGTTCACATGGGTATGGGACTATGTGTTCACATACGGATTTGAGGATGATACTTGAGTTTGAGATGAGTCGATGAGATTTGTATTGAGGTTGTGAATTCGGTGATATGTCAGGATTCGTATTTGAGATACGACATAACGTTGTAGCGGGTCCTTTGACGTAGTGTTTCACACACGTGCATGCATACGTAGGTGGTATCAGTATTGTACTAGACATAGATCCGTACCCGGATTATGATCTTTGATAAAGGGGATACCAGATGAATAGTGTGATGAATGTGATATTGACCCGTACCCAGATGTGGGGATGCCGTACGACGGATTTACGTACGAGATATATATTAATGATAGATCCGCACTCTTGACTTGGGATGCCTGATTATAGATATGGTATCGGATGTGATATTATTGAGGCAGGATCACCGACTATACATATACAGGTATGTATATGTATCGACTCAGATGATAGGCGGTTTCCTTACCTGTAGCTCAGCTTGTTAGTTCAGCCGTATAGTTTAGCGTTGTTGTTAGATTAGATTAGACTCCTACCTATTTCAAAACTAACGAATCGTGGGTATTTTAAAAGACAGCCCTAGGAATCCTCTGGATATTTCAAAAGACGTATCTTTTCATAAAAACACCGTAGCCCCTATTTTCAAAACCCCATGATTCGTGTTATTTCAAATGGCACCATTGTTTAATATTTAGCCCCCGCTCATTTTGGTTGCTCGCTCCGCATTGCATACTTACATTGTTATTTCATATTGCATTGTTGATATTATGTTGTTAGGACACCAGCACCATTACCGATGATGCGTATGTACCACGTACACTTACTTGCCGGCTCACACACATCTTCATCGGTACTTGCCATGTCACGCACACCCTAGAAAATATTATTGCTTATCTTCGCTTGATAGCTAGTAGTTTGACATGATATTAGTGTACTTACCTTATATGCCAGCTTAGATATTGTAGTTATTACTGTCGCTTCATGCATACCGCTATTCATTGTTATGCCGCATTCATGGATTCTCATGCATATATTAACTTTTTACGTGCTATTGAGGTTTTGGATTCGGATTTCCATGAGATTTTCTGGATTTGGGGAAAACCGCAAAACATATACAACTTCTTCTTTTTCTTTTTAAATGAAAAGCGCGGTTTTTCCCATGATGTATGAGTCGTCCACCATGAGTTTGCTGATGGATTTCGAGACCCGATTCGAGGAGTTGGATGAACCGTTTCGGGTACATGGTGGACCCGGTAAGGTACCCCGGGGAAAGAAGCGCGTGATGATGACGATGTGAGCCTGGCAGGGAGCACTACCTACCGGTGATTTTACCCGACGCGTCGGATATCCGGAGGATACCGTCGTGGTCTTGAGATGGATGGTAGGGGCCGGTCTGGACTGACGGCGCCGGTCTGGACTGACGGCGCCCTAGATATTGAGATTTCGAGATATTGAGGTACTGAGATTTGATGATACAGGCCAGTCCGGATAGCCGGAGCCTGAGGTTTTGAGACATTGAGATTTATGTTTTATGTCGATGCTAGACACTGTTGATGCTGATTTCATTTATGATACCTCATTTTAAAAATACAAAGGAAATCTCACTAATTTATGAAAACAGTTTCTTCATTTACATGTATTCTGTTTTTATGCATTCATACCTCATTCATATGATATATTGCTACCTGAGGCACTGACACGGGCACATGAGATTACACTCGGGTTAGATATTTACCCTAGCCTTGTTTAGGTTGCATGTTATATATAATTGAGGATATATTATGATCATTGACCTAGGTTGCGTTATTTATGCGATTTCTGTTCGTAGATATTTTTTTATTCACGAGTTGGCAACTTACCCCCGTTGTGCCCCAGTTTCTTGCAGGTTTGCCGTACAGGTTTCTTTACGGCTTGCGGGCATTGTTTCCTTCGGGTGTTTTTGCTAGTAGGTGGGTTTACTTGTATCGTACACCATTTATATAACTTGTATATTATTATTCTGTTGTATCTAGAAGTTCCATCAACCAAACATGTTTTATTTTTGAGATAGAGACCAGTGATGTTATTCTTTCGACCTTAGAGTCGCGCGTTTTATTTCTGTGGTTTTCTTGTGGTTTTTGGTTTTTGATCCTCGCCGTTGGCGTTGTATATTATATTGCTTATGTGGTTGTGACCGTAGATTGACGAAGAGCTAGCTCCCGCTTGGGGATGCCCTTTTATTGATTTCGTATACTATTCATGTTGTATCCCGTTTGGGGGCCAGTATTTACAAAGGAGACTCTGCCGAAATTTTCAAGAAATATTGATGTTTTTAAAAACGCATAATTCGGCTTATGCTATTAAAACTACTTGATTTAAATTGGTTTTCCTTCACTCTACTACTTTTCTTGGTTTGGATTTCTGGGTTTTCGGTTTACTTAGATTACGTACGCCCCGAGACGTTCGTAGTTTAAGTGCCGGTCATGTTCCGTACTTTCGGGTCGTGACAATTGGTCCCGCTCCAACTTATAATTGTTATAATACCGAGCAGGAAATAGGGGAATACCAGGATTCCCATGCCGCCCAAACGAAGAAAGTACATGATGATGCATCTTCTTCGGGTGTGTTCATTACAAAGAACTGTTTCTCAGTATCCTCTACGTCCTGAGTATTAGATACCGGATAAGGATCCCATATATGAAATTTGTTACACGGGCTACAGATAGGTAGAGAACTGAGAACGGGTGATAAGTTTCAAGAGTTGAAAACGGTGCAATTGTTGCAGCCAAGGTGTTGGCAGTTATCACCCTGTATTTCCAAATACATCGATTCTGAATGAATGTTATTAGATACCGAACCTGATATACAACATCATATTAGTCTCTTTATTAATTAAAGAAGGATATAATTTTGTATTGTTGGATAATGTTTTGCACATTTCTTATATCAAAAGTTGATCGGTTCAGGCACGTTATCTAAAAGCATATACATTCTAAATTAAACCACAGTTCCTTACGTACAGAACACATAAGAGGAAGAGTTCATAAATGAACGAATTCTTCTTGAGGCATTGTAGACTAGGTCATATCAATGCGACCCGACTAGCTAAGTTACATTTAGATTCATATTTAAATCAGTTTAAATTTACATCTTGTGAAACTTGCCAGTCATGTCACAAAGATAAGATGACTATAGCTCCATTTACTAGAAACAGAGAAAGAGTTTGTGAACTCTTGGGACTGATACATAGTAATGGATGTAGGTCCGCTGTCTGCAGATGCCAGGACTGGTTCTTTGTACTTCCTTACATTCACTGATGATCTCTCAAGATTCGGACATGTGTTCTTGTTGAAACACATGTCTGAAGCTTTTGAGAAATTCAAAGAATATAAGTCAGAAGTAGAGAACCAGAACAGGTATAAGTATTATGTCCTTTGATGAGATCAGGGAGGAGAATACTTAGGCATGGAGATCCTGGACTATTCTAAACGATAATGAGATTCTCTCTCAGCATTGCTCCTCCGTATACACCACAGCACGTAGGTGTATCGGGGCGAAGCAATCGCACCATATGAGATATGGTGTGCTCTATGATGAGTATCACTGAGTTACCTATTTCCTTTTTGGGGGTTATGCACTTAAGAAGCTGCATACCTATTGAATTAGGTTTGAATCAGATCACTGCCTACCACTCCATATGAGATATGGTATGGGAAGAGCCCATCTCTTAAGCAAGTTAAGATTTGGGGTTGTCCGGCCTATGTCAAAAGCAAAATCCGGACAAGCTCGAGGCAAGGTCAGTTCTGTAGAACTGGAAGGAGTTCCAGCCATACAAACTACAGCTGATGATTTGGTAGAACCAAAGGGTTCAATAGTCCCCGACGAACCTCAGCCTTTCCTCCGATCTAGCTGGGTTCCTCATCCGCCTGAGAGATACTTCGGCTTCTCGATGACAGTAGGAGCGAGGATTGCATCATGAGATGATGACCCAACTAGTTTCGAGCAGGCCATTAAGAGTGAGGACTCTGTAAGAATGGCTGGATGCTTAGCGATCTGAGATGGAATCCATGTACACCAACAAAGTATGGACTTTGGATGCTATATCTGAAGGGTTAAATCCCCATCAGGAGCAAGTATATCTTGAGAAGATTACTAGGTGTAGATGGAAAAGTTGAGACTTTCAAAGCTAGACTTGTTAAAGGTTTTCGTCATCGACCAGGCGTGGATAATGATGAAACCTTTTTCCAGTGCCTGTGCTTAAGTCCATCCGGATCCTACTTGACATTGCTACATACCATGACTACGATATCTGGTGGTTGGGTGTCATGACTATTTTTCTAAACACTGATTTAGAAGAGAACGTCTATAAGTACACAGCCAGAGGGCTTCGTAAACAGTGGGAGCAGCGGAAACGTGTGCAAGTTGCTTTACAGGTTAAAGCAAGCATCGCGAAGTTGGAACGTCTGTTTTGATGTGGTAGTCAAAGAGTTTGACTTCATCAAAATGGTAGATGAACCTTGTATATACAAAAAGGTAGTAGGGAGTATGGTGGTCCTCGTATTGTACGTGGAAGACATACTCTTGATAGGGAAGGAGTTTCCTATGCTACGCTCGGTCAATCTCCTCTTATCACATGGATTCTCCATATAGGATCAAAGTGATGCCTCCTAAATCCTAGGTTTTATATCTATGAGATAGATCTAAATGGATGTTAGGATTCTCACTAGGTGTAGTGAGATGGTATTAATCGATCCTGGGGAGAATCACTCGATAGTTTCCAGGGTGGTAAGGAAGACTGAATGTCAATCATAGGCATTGTCTTTACCCTCAGTGGAGGGGCGGTGTGTTGGAAGAGTTCCAAGATAGATATCGTGGCAAACTAGACGATAAAGGCTGGTGACATCGCTATCAAAGATACTACCAAAGAGGCAGTTTGGGTGTATATTAGTTCATGAGATGAACTAGGTTCCTACCATTGTGTGACAATGGAAGTATGGCTTTGGCCCAGGAACCCCAGTCCCATCAGTGACCCGGACATATTCTAAGGCAGCATCACCTGATCATGGAGATAACTGATCTCCAGGGAGATCGAGGTTAGGAGAGGAGACTCAAAGGGAAACACGGCGGATCCACTCACAAAGGCCTTATCCTAGAGAGAGACTTTTAAAGGATGGTTGAGTATAAGATACTACAACCACTGCTACAGATGGCCCTAGTGCAAGTGGGAGATTGTTAGTTATATGTATGCCCTAGAGGCCATTACTGTAATTGAGATGTATATTGTAGTGGATGCTGGGACATATATAGGGAGCACTTTCTTGCTTGACAAGATAGTACGCTATCTGGTTGCTCTTTATCTTAACATGTACACTTATTGTCTCTCTGTTACATGGTGATAAAGCCCTTAGGATGTGTACTCGACTTCCAGGACTATGATGCAGATCATACTAGTGGGGCCTGGGTAGTCCAAGAGTACATCCTTCAATGTTCCTAGTCGTGGGAATATCGAGACGGGGCATCGATATTCCAGAGTAGACTGGCGTATATCTTCTCGACCCATGTGATGGGCGATGGATGATCCCATATCCATAGGTGTTTGACATCAGAGACGGTATGCGGGTGCTCAGTGGAGACTGGGTACACTGAACGGACTCGCCGAGAACTCCCAGATGGTATTATACCTCACGTCAGATGGCAGTTCTTTAGTGACACTGGTACAGCTTAGTCTGTTGACCCGAGATCCTCATAGAGTCTTGTATGTCTCCTACTGTGCTTTGATTTCCACCCTACCACGGCTCTACTGAGTCGTGCAAACAGGTGGTTTTTGGGTACAGTCCCGATTCACATAGAGGCAATGAGCGATAGGAGGGGATTCGTCTCTCCCGGTATTAGGGGTTGATGTTGCGCTATGCTCGACTGGCCATATCTGGAAATCCCTGGCCAGGGTTGCAGTGATTTACTCGTAAGAGTTATCAGTAGTTTCACGCTTGTTATGGACCTTACATCGACATGACTTATCAAGCTACTGGGGTCTGACGTTTACCACCCCTAGGCGAGATATGCGACATACCAGACGAACAGACCGGACTGTGTGGTAAGTGTTACTGATTGGATTCGCAGGAGTGTGAGCAGGCTTGCTCGTTGATCTTCTGATCGCTCAATACCCGGGTGGCCGTTACGTTTAGCAGACCGCTTGCGGCTTTTGGGTGATTGATATGATCACCACCTACTGCCGGCGTATTGACGAGTCTTTAGAGTCCTACACAGAGGTTTCCTGGCTCAAGCGAAACGAAATAGGAGCACATATGAGATATGTGCGGGACCAAGAATAATACCAGTATGTAATATTGTATTCTATTCTCGCGATATGTGATATCGGTCGGTTATATGTGATATAGCCGGGTTACCGAATCAAGTGTTGATTCGATATATTGATACACTAGATATTAGTCGGTTATATGAGATATGACCGGATCATTAAATCAAGTGTTGATTTAATGATTTAATGTATAATTATATATTTGATATATTACTTTACATTAACTAGTATTGGTTCACTTAAGATTGATTTTCTCACTTGATGTGCACAAGTTGTATATGTGATATATATTTGTGCACTAGTTTGTATCATGATTGATGATACATGCAAACTTGGGTGTGTAGGACTTACACCATATTTAAGATAATGGTTTGGGTTTTTATTTATTTTGGTAAAACAAAATGGTGGCTTTCTTTGTCTTGGCTTGATGCTTCATGAAGCTTTTAAGTATCTTTGACAAAGTCCACTCATTTTGTTTTGCATAAGATTTTTATTAACCAAACCATTAACTCAAACTATGGTTTAGTCTCCACAAAGGTTAACTCACCCATGGTTGCATTATGATAGACTTCACTTGATTATTCTTTTGAGATAATTCATTATTCTTATTTTCTTTCTTTCTTCTTCTTCTTCTTCATTTCAAGAAGAAAAGCTTACTAGATTTTTTTCAAGTGAAGAAATAGAGTGAGAAATCCAAATCCAAAATGAACCCACTTCCTATTTCATCATCCTTTACTACTTGCCATTTAGTTTAGGGTGTTCTCTTCACAAAGTTCATGACCTAGTGAAGATGGAGCTTGAGTTTGAGTCTCCTCGAAGTAGATCATTTTCGGCCTCGAAGTCAACGGCCTAGCCCGCTCATTTCTCCGAGGAAACCATCACTCGAGTCCGGGATCTCGATGATCGCAGCGAAGGGACGTCAACACGGAGCTTTAGAAGTGAAGGACCGGACTACAAAGGTTGTAATCCCTTTCACTTAGTGTTAAAGTGTTTAACATGCTAGTTTTCGCCTAATCTCTAGTTTAAAGATCTTGTTTAGGGTTGTTCAGCACGGCTAAATTTTAAATCGGGCATGGTAGATACCTTGTAGAACCTTGTTAGAGTGCCTAGTAACCCTTCACTCCCAATACCAGAAGAGACGAATCCCCAACAATCGCCCACTGCCTCCATGTGGCTCAGGACCGAACCCAACCAAAACCTGTTTTCACGACTAAGTAGAGCCGTGGTAGGGTAGTGATCAAAGCTCAGTGGGAACTCACACGAGACAAATGCCGATCTCAGGTCCAAAGACTAACCTGTACACATGTCACCTGAGAACTTCCATCTGATGATAGGTATAGTACCATCTGGAAGTTCTTGGTAAGTCTGTCCAGTGTACTCATACCCAGTGAGCACCTGTATACGATCTTAGGTGCATCAGACCAATAGCTGCGGGACCAACCATCCCCTGACGGGGCTAGAAACGTATACACTAGTCTACTCTGGAGTATCAATGCCCAGTCTCGATACTCACGCGACTAGGGAATATTTAAGGATGTGCTTATGGACTACCCTGCTCCCACAAGTATGATCGCCATCACAACGCTGGTAGTCAAGCAAGATCCTACGGGCTTTATCAACATGTAACTGCAATATATAATAACGAGTATGACATATGCATGTTAAGATAAAGATAAACCATAATAGTATACTACCGTATCGAGTCATTATCAATATGTGCAAGCTAGATATAACAACAATAAAAATAAATACACATATCCTGACAAAGACAAGTCAAATAATATACTATAAAACTGAGCAAGATTGTCCTGTACATACATATCCCTAGCATCCATATGTATACATATACAATACTGTCCTCTAGGGCATATATATCCAACAAGCACCTATGCTGAACAAAAGAGAATAATCGAGATTGGCTCACGTGATCACACGTGACCCCATATTAGTGCTTGGCACTTACAAAGCGAAAATGGAATAAATCGAAAGCAGTTCCCATTTTTGGGTCTCTTCACGTGATCTCACGCGACCCAACAGCGCTTGCCGCTCAGAAAAGAATAAAAGAATAAACCCAAAGAAGCAGCACTTCAAATTCTTGAGGTTTAACACTCTTTCCAGCGCCTCACGTGACCCCACGTGAGCGCTTTAGAATTTTAGTGTTTAAACACTATTTCAAACACATCACGTGGGAGAACGTGAGCGCTGAATAAATATGTTAGTGTTGAACACTATGGAAGGCTAATATTAGCCAGACTTAGACCAAAATTCCCAAGGACCATCAATTGAGGCCCTTATGCTCAGGATCTCCAAAACCGATCTCAGCCCCGAAGACAGCTAATGAGCTACCACCCCATCCCCCCAGTTAGGACATTGGTTCAAGGGTACATCTCTTCATACCTATGATACATATCGTTGTAATCCTTCAACGTCTTTAGAGAGATGGAGGGTCCCAATAACCGATAACCTTTAGCGTATCCCCAAACTGGTTAAACCAAAACCGCATGGACTATGATGTCCTTAAACTCATGGACTATGATGTCCTTAAACTTTATGGACTGTGAGGTCTTTAAACTCATAGACTATGATGTCTTTAAACTTTACAGACTATGATGTCTTTAAGCTCCATGGACTATGACGTCCTTAAACTCAATGGACCGCAATGTCCTTAAACTAAAGCGATAGAGTCCAAATACTCTTTCATTGGATCTAAATGATCCCAAACCTAGTTGAGTAGATCTTAGTCTATAATTAGATTAATGTATCCTCAATAAACGTTTAAGTTGATCTTAATTTAAAACAAGATTAACGGTCCCTAAAACCAACCCAAACCCAAATCTAAGAAAATACGGATTTGGACTAATCCACGCCCTACGGGCGACAGCACAAATTAGTCTCCGTATACAATCCATGGGCAACCGAAAACAAAACACACACGACATGAAGTGACCATCTAGAGAAGGAGAAAGTGGTTACCGCTATGCGATAGCGTAATTAACTGCAGAGGCTTGCGCCTGCAGGGAAGAGCGTCCCCACAATCAAAAACCCCTCGTAAACGAGGGGGAATCTGACGAAGTCTGCTACAATGGCCGCATCCGTCTAAACCTCCGATACACGGTGCCATAAATCAACTTGGCATCTTCGGAGAGGTGGACGGATAAAACCAAATAGCATCTGCCCCCAAATTCAGGCAAGACGACCTACGCGGTTTCGTCTCTGTTTTCGGCGGTAAACAGATTCTGGCACGTCCGGTGGGACCTTTTTCTCTTTCCACTCCACACTTCGTGTGTCGTGTTCGCGAAAAATTTATGGTTTAACATGGTTGCCCCTGGATTCAAGGTACTAAGATTTGGTGTCTTGCTCCCGTGCAAAGAAAAGAAGAGCAATGGCCTCCAACTGCACCAGCTGCAACAATAACTCCCATTCTGTCTGAAGGGTTGCCTAGCACGGCAGCAAGGTTTTGGGAGGCATCGTCCATGCCAAATTCAAAAATTTGCCGTTCTAACTAACCCTAACCATGAATCGTAAACTAGAAATAATACGGAAAAACATAAGCAAACACTTTGCGAGTTATAGTGAGCAAGGAATACAACCTTTGTAGACCGGTCCTTCACTTCAAATGGATCCATGTAGTAGTCCCCTTTGCTGCGATTGCAAACTCTGGACTCTAGATAGGATCCCTTGAAGAAACGAACGTGCTTGCTTCGATGTCTTCGAGGCCGAAGATGATCTACGTCGAGGAGACACTAACCCAAGCTATTTCTTCACTAATCATATAATTAGTGAAGCAAACACACTCTACTAAATGGTAAGTAGTAGATGATGATGAAGTAGGAAGTGGGCTCACTTTATATTTCATTTTCTCACACTTTTTCTCAAAACTCCATTGAAGCTAGAAGCTTTTAATGAAGAAGAAGATGAAGAAAATATCTCATCAATTATTCATCCAAATGAATTATTGCAACTATGGGTGAGTTAAAACCATCATGCTTAACTCATGTAGAGAATAAACCACACACTATGGTTAAGGGTTGGGTTTGATAAATATCTTTAACCAGACAAAAGAGTCGACTTTGTCAAAGCTTATCCAAAAGCTTTTGTCCAAGCTTTACCATGACAAACTCAATCTCTTTTGAATTAGCTTAACATAAATAGAAACCCTAACTTAACCCTAGCATGGTATTAATCTCATACACCCATCTTGTATGTATCATCAAACATGACACAATACATGTACACAAATATACATATCACATATATACAAAGTGCACATCTAGTGAGAAAAGAAATCATAAGTGAGCTTAATATTAGTTAATGTAATATAATATATCAAATATATAATTATACATTAAATTATCAAATCAACTCTTGATTTAATAATTCGGCTATATCATATACAACCGACTTATATTATATGAATCAACTTATCGAATCAACACTTGATCCGATAAGCTGGCTATATCATATATAACCGACTGATATCACATATCGCGAGAATAGAATACGGTATCTCATATCGTATCAACCTCGGTCCCGCACATATCACATATGTGCTCCTACCCCATTTCGCTTGAGCCAGGAAACCTCTCTGTAGGACTCTGAAGACTCGTTAATACGCCGGCAGTAGGTGATGATCATATCAAACACCCACAAGCCGCAAGCGGTCTGCCAAACGTAACGGCCACACGGGTATTAAGCGATCAGAAGATCAACAAGCAAGCCTGTTCGTACTCCTGCGAATCCAATCAGTAACACTACCGTATAGTCCAGTCTCTTCGTCTGATATGTCGCATGTCACATCCTGGGGGTGGTATAACGTTAGACCCCAATAGCCTGATAAGTCATGTCGATGCAAGGTCCATAACGGTTCAAGAAACTACTGATAACACTTAACAGTAGATCTCAGCAACCCTGTCCAGGGATTTCATGTTATGGCCAATCGAGCATAGCGCAACATCAACTCCCTATACCGGGAGAGACGAAACCCCTCCTATCGCTCATTGCCTCCATGTGACTCGGGACTATACCCAAAAGCCATCATTTTGCACGTTCTCTTGAACGTGGTAAGGTGGAAATCAAAGCACAGTGGGAATCATACAAGACTCTATGACGATCTCGGGTCTACAGACTAACCTGTACTAGTGTCACCATAGAACTGTTATCCGACGATAGGTACAATACCATCTAGGAGTTCTCGGGGAGTCCTTCCAGTGTACCCAGTCTCCACTGAGCACCCCGCATACCTTCTCTGATGTCAAACACCAATGGATATGGGATCATCCATCGCCCATCATATAGGTCGAGAAGCATATACGCTAGTCTACTCTGGTATATCGATGCCCTGTCTCGTTACACCCTCGACTAGGAACATTTGAAGGATGTACTTAATGACTACTCTGTCCCTACTAGTATGATCTGCATCATAGTCCTGGTAGTCAAGTACTCATCCTAAGGGCTTTATCAACATGTATTATAGAGACAATCAGTGAACTTGTTAAGATAAAGAGCAACTAGATAACATACTATCATGTCGAGCAAGAAAGTCCTCCGTATATATGTCCAAGCATCCACTACAATATACATCATATGTACAGTAATGGCCTCTAGGGCATACATATTACTAACAATCTCCCACTTTCACTAGGGCCATCTGTTGTAGTATCTCATACCCAACAATCTGCAGTGGTTGAAGTATCTCATACTCAACCAACCCATAAAATTCTCTCCTGGGAATAGGCCTTTGTGAGTGGATCCGCCGTGTTGTCCTCTGTGTCTACTCTCCTGAACCTGGATCTCCCTGGAGATCAACCATTTCCATGATCAGGTGATACTGCCTTAGAATATGTCTGGATCACAGATGGGACGGGGGTTCCTTGGCCAAAGCCATAACTCCATTGTCACACAATGGTAGGAACGAAGTTCATCTCATGAACTAGTATACATCCAGACTATTACTTTGGTAGCATCCTTGGTAGTGATGTATCCAGCCTTTATCATCTAGTTTGTCACGATATCTAGCTTGGAACTCTTCCAACATACCGTCCCTCCACTGAGGGAAAAGACAAAGCCTGTGACTGACATTCAGTCGACCTTATCAGCCAGGAACTTTTCCAGTGATTCTCCCCAGGATCTTTTGATACCATCTCACTACACCTAGTGAGAATCCTAACATCTATTTAGATCTATCGCATAGATCCAAAACTAGGATTTAGGAGGTATCACCTTGATCCTATATGGAGAATCCTTGTGATAAGAGGAGATTGACCGAGTGTAGCATAGGAAACTCTTTTCCTATCAAGAGTATGTCATCCACGTACAATACGAGGATCACCACCATACTCCCTACTACCTTTTTGTATATACAAGGTTCATCTACTCTTTTGATGAAGTCAAACTCTTTGACCACCACATCAGAACAGACGTTCCAACTCCGCGATGCCTGCTTTATCCTATAAAGCAACTTGCACACGTTTCCGCTGCTCCCACTTTTTACGAAGCTCTCTGGCTGTGTACTTATAGACGCTCTCTTCTAAATCATCATTTAGAAAAGCAATCATGACACCCAACCGCCAGATATCGTAGTTATGGTATGTAGCAATGGTAAGTAGGATCTGGATGGACTTAAGCATAGCTTTGAAAGTTTTAACTTTTCCATGTACACCAAGTAATCTTCTCAAGATATACTTGCTCCTGATGGGGATTTAACCCTTCAGATAAAGAAACCAAAGTCCATACTTTGTTGGTATATGGATTCCATCTCAGATCGATTAGCATCCAGCCATTCTTACAGAGTCCCCACTCCTGATGGCATGCTCGAAACTAGTTGGGTCATCATCTCATGATGCAATCCTCGCTTCCACTGTCATAGAGAAAACCGAAGTATCTTTCAGGCGGATGAGGAACCCTACCAGATCAACGGAGAGGCTGTGGTTCGTTGGGAACTATTGAATCCTCCGGTTCTACCAAATCATCAGCTGTAATTTGTATAGCGGAAACTCCTTCCAGTTCTACCTCATGACCATTAATTTCTTCACAAGAAAATCATTTTCTAAAAATGTGTCATGTTGAGAAACAAAACACCTTTTGTTCCTTGGTGTGGTAGAAGATATTCCCTTGCGAATGCTTGGGATATCCAACAAACTTCCACAGAATTGACCTTACCTCGAGCTTGTCCGGATTTTGCTTTTGACATAGGCCGGACAACCCCAAATCTTAACATCCTTAAGAGATGGGATCTTCCCATACCATATCACATATGGAGTGGTAGGCACCTGATTTGGTTGGAACCCTATTCAATAGGTATGCAGCTTCTCAAGTGCATAACTCCTAAAAGAAAATAGGCTATTCAGTAGTACTCATCATAGAGCACACCATATCACATAGGGTGCGATTTGCTCCGCCCTGATACATCGAAGTGCTGTGGTGTATACGGAGGAGTAATGCTGAGAGAGAATCTCATTCTCCTTTAGAATAGTCCAGGAATTATGTGCTCAAGTATTCTTCTCCCTGATATCATCATAGGACATAATACTTTTACCTGTTTTTGGTTTTCTACTTCTAACTTATATTCTTTGAATTTCTCAAAAGATTCAAACTTATGTTTCAACAGGAACATATGTCCGAATCATGAGAGATGATCAGTGAATGTAATGAAGTACAAAGAACCGGTCCTGGCATATGTGTTGGAGATAGTGCCCTCATAGTCAATTATTGGATCGCAGGTACGTGATTGCAATGATTGCGGAGGACCTATACCGGTATGACAGTCTTACTCGAGATGATAGTATGCTATCTGGTTTGCCTTTATTAGTCGTGTACATGTTCGGGTGACTGATTACATGTTACACTTTGATAGAGCCCTTAGGATCTTGCTTTACCACCAACAGTATGATGGCGATCATATACGTGAGAGTTGGGTGGTTTATACGCATATCCTTAATTGTGTTCCTAGTCGTGGGAGTTTCGAGACAGGGCATCGATACTCCGGAGTAGACTAGTGTATACAGTCGAGACCCCGACGAGGGGCGGTGGCCGGTCTCACAAGCCACTGGTGTCAGTTGGATCACCTAAGATGTATACAGGTGCTCATTGGGTTATGAGTACACCGGACAGGACTTGCCGGGAATCTGCTAGTTAGTACTATATCTATCGTCAGATAGCAGTTCCCTGGTGACATGTGTACAGGTTAGTTCATCGACCTGAGGTCGTCATTTGTCTCGTGTGAGTTCCCACTGTGCTTTGATTTCTACCCTACCACGGCTCAAAGGAGTCGTGCAAACAGGTAGCTTTTGGGTACAGTCCCGAGCCATATGGAGACACGTGAGCGGATCGGCAGGGGATTTGTCTCTCCCGGTATTGGGGGCGAGATCGTGCTGTGTCTAGGAGAGCCATTACACAAAGCCCACGGCCGTGGCAGGAGATTTACTGGTAGGTACTCCAGTAGTATCTCAGGGTGTTATTGGGCTACACTCCGACACGACTTATACTGCTATTGGGGGTCTGACGTTACTAGCCCCCTAGGCAGATATGCGATACTCATAGACGAACGGACCGGACTGTATATACATTGTCGCTGTTAGGCTCAGTAGGGTTTCTGGATGAGTTCGCTCATCAGCCTCCTTTGAGGTCAGTCCATGGGCAGCCGTTACGCATTGCTAGTGCCGCTGACGGTTGTGGTTAAACCCACTGCCAGGGTACTGACGAGTCATTAGAGTCCCCCACAGACAGTTTCCCAAGTTCGGGCGAAACGTTGTAGAGGCCGTATGGTTTTATGGCAGGGTTCGGAAAATGCACGTGCGTTTATGCACGTGTTATTTTTCGGGCAGATAATACTGGTCGGCTTTGGTTTAAGCCAGATCCGAGTATTATAATGAGTAGGTATAATATCTTTGTCTCAGTTGCATTTGTATTCGGTTGTAATACAAATGCGGGTATATTTATACAGTTTCGGGGTTATCCTGAAAGTCGTTTCAGGATCACTTTTGGAAGTTGCCAGTTTCCAGTTTTCTATCAGCCGTCTTTTAACATTCGGTTAAAGACGGATTTATCTTTTCTTCAGATGAGGTGAGTCAGTGTTCTAGAAGCATCTAGATGAGGTGACTAGGATTAATTGGTGTTGTGTTTTCATTGGTTGCATTAATGACTTGATGAGGTGTTTAAGTGAGTCATGCTTTAGCTTTAATGATTCTTGTTTAGCTAAGGATATTTGTTCTTGATATTTTGAGTGAGAAGCTTCTTAAGCTCATTTCATTCCATCACCCGATTCCCTCGGCAACTTCATTAACCGATCGTCCACGGACTTGGACGAAGTGAGACAAAGTCATCTACGCATTCTCTACATCATTCTTGGTCGTCTCTTTTAGCAAACTTGACGATCGAGTTGCCTCAAGTCAGAGGCGGGAGCCCGTTTAAAGAATCGTCGACGTGGTGCCACCTCGACGAGGATATCGGAGATCGATGAGATCGGAGCAGCCGCAACGGAGCGTGGGATGATGGTTGAAGAACGAAGGACTCGGATCGTTCGGTATAACCTTTCTACACTCTTTACAGTTTGTTAGTTTAGCAATAATGGCAGATCCGGGTTAAAGTATACGATAGCGCAAGTTAAAAAGTTTTTGTTCCGCATTTGGCGTCTGTAGACGGCCGGGGCGCTACCGTAGACTTACAGTGGTATCAGAGCCTCACCATTTTGCTATACTAACTTGTGCTAACGCGTTTAAAACATCGATCGAACCGGAAATAAAAAATCGCAATTTTTTAGCTTGACAGTTTCTGTTAATTTTCAAACTGGTCCAAATGTCATTTTGACCATACAATAAAATCAAGCAGGGTTTTTTAGGAATACTGCAGAAATTCGACAAAGTGAGTCGACTGTTCCGCCGCGGATCTGCGGCCCAAGCATGGTTTTGGCCGTGGATCCGCCGCAGGAAAGTGACATCACTCGGCCAAATTTCTACAGTGCATTCTATGTTGGAAATTGGGGTTTTTGGTATATATCGTTTGGGCCCAGGTTTTGTTACTGTTCACCAGTAAGTCGTGGGGCCCACTTCTTGATATTTGGTCGATCGAAATTTAAACATGTTAGTTTACAGTGCTTACATTATATCCCCGACCGGGAATGTCATTTGATCGGTAAACCGCGTCTGATTGCTATAGATCTTTTAGACGGGTTTGCGAACGTGACATTCGCGTTGATGTTCTGTGTTGTGCTGTGATGTTGCGGATTTGTCGTGGTGGATAGAAGTGTGCAATGGTAGTACAGTTTGAGTTTATTTGTACATTTGATATTGCGGGACGAGCGTCCAACTTGTGGACTGCCGTCACTGCCTGTTGTATAATATTCTTTTGGGGCACGACTAGGTTGCGGTTGATGTACCTATTGTACTATTTTTCATTACTGTACTAGGTTTTGCCCCGAGACGGAGTGCACGGATAGCCGGGTTCTGACAAGCAACGGGTCCGCATCTCATGGCTTTGAGAGGCAGAGGGGCCCCACTCTAGAATTGGCAGACTATTCGCCGCACTCGTAGGGGGTACAGGTTGACCCAAGGAGGGGTGCCCAAGATTACCGGATTCCGTGGAGTGCTGGGTGGTCCATTCACTATGCTGTAGGGGGCTGCCTCGCTTCAGGTTTTGGCGGGTGACTTGCCGCACCCGTAGGGGTCTAGGTTTCATTGCACAGGCTATCCACACGACAAGGGAACGTCGAGTTTCAGCAGCGGCTCTGTGAAACTCGGGGATCCCAGATTATCTGTATTGTTCTGTGATGCTTATTACTTTTCTGTAATGTTGCATATTATCATGCCTGGAGCGATTATTGTATATTGGTTTATATACTATTAGATGTTGTATATGTTTTACACCCGCGCTAGTCCAGTCCCCGCTCTGTCGTTAGTTAAGTAACCTAACGGGTGATGACGGGACCCAGTGACGAATGCGGATGGCATATACGTACATTTTATTTTCGTTCTTTTCTGGTGTGATTAATTGATGGGACTGCGTTGATTTTGATCAATGCAAAGGAAAACAAACCTGTTTGCAGTTGTTGGAACAAATTTAAAAAGTGTTGTTACAAAGACGTTTCCTTTTGTTATGCATAGCGGTATTCAGTGGAATATCCTGCACCTCATTCGATGGGGCAAGGGCCGATATCCCTTCACCGGGACTGACCCCTTGGGCAGAAGTTTGCGTCAGAGTAATAACTTCACTATAGTCGATTACAAGTTGCTTTGCATAGCGGTATTCAGTGGAATATCCTGCGCCTCATTCCACGAGGAAAGAGCCGAGATCCCTTTACCGGGAGTGACCTCTTTAGCAAAAGGTTTTCGCCACTATATTTTTAAAAAGCTATCAGGTTCCTTCAGCGATATCAAGTTCACTATGTTAAAGGTTTTTCGCCAAAAACCAGCCGTAGCCCTCCGTCGTTTCTTATGGATGGTTAGTAGTATTCAAGTTATGTTTGTTGGCATACGTCAAGGCATAGTGTTTGGTAGCTGCTGGGTATTCATTTGTTGCATAGATAGATGAGTTGGTTTGGGACAGTCGTATTACCTTGTTGGCATACGTCAAGGGTATGTACGGGTGGGTTCAAATTAACAAGATAATGACGGGCAGAACTTGACATGTGACTTATAATTTGTTGACATACGCCAAGGTCATAAGAGCATGGGGCATAAATCATATCGGGAGTTTTTAAAGAAACTGAAACTTGCCAAGTATGCGCATACCTTCTGGAGTATGAGTAACGTGGAAGCATTCCATCACGTTATCATGCGATGAGAGTTGGATCCCGATTCCCACTGATGAGATGGTTTACTCTTCGGGTGATCCCGATTGATTCTTCTTTAGGTTTGGAGGAGAATTTGACAGGACAGTGGGAGGTTTCCGGATTAGATAAAGTGATGACCATTCTGATCTAGGTTAGAGTGCACGCAGAGTGTTTCTTTTCTCTCTCTCTTTGGCAGCGACCTTTGACCGACCCTAGACTATGACTCAGTGACCAGGTTGACCGAACCTTCTTAAAATACTGGCTTTTGGATTGTCTATGTTGCATAAGTCATTGCCACTCCTTCTTTTACCCTTTGAATTTCTCAGAACACCCGTATTACTACGGATATCCACTTCCATTGGATAGATCCATCGTATGGTTATATACGAACTCGAAGGGACTTCTTCGAGGATGGATCCAGGTTCAGGAGAAATAGAATTGGTTTATTCAGTTGTCTTTTATTATCACCTTCTCTCAGGTTGCGAGGGCTCCTTGGTTTAGGAGAGTACACCTATTACGCTTATTGGATAGTCTTATTCCAAACCATAGGCTGGTGCCGAAAGGTAGGGAATGAAGAAAACCAATTAGCCTAAGTAGGGTATGCAGAAGGTAATATGTAAAGACAAAATAAAGGGATTAGAAAGAGGGCAAAGTAAATTGCGACTGTTATCATTCACGACCAAAACCGCGTACTTCATCGCCACTCCTATTTCACCTTTAAAGGAATAAGGTATTATTCAATTGTCTTTTATCATCACCTTCTCTCAGTTGCGAGTACTCCTTGGTTTAGGAGGGTACACTTATTATGCTTACTGGATAGTCTTCTTCCAAACCATAGGCTGGTGCCGAACGGTAGGGAAGGAAGAAAACCATTTAGCCTAACGATGGTGTACAGAAGGTAACGACTAAAGACAAATAAAGGGATTTGGAGAGATGGCAATAAAATATACGGTTGAAGTCATGAATTCGATTATGGAAGAGGCATTGCTATGAATACCAGGGTACCCCTACGAAACATTTTCATGTTTCAGTGCATTGTTAAAAGAAAACTGTTTTCCCGATTAGATACTTACTCCAAGGGTATGTATTTACCAGGTTTCATTCTCATATCTGTATAGTTTTACAGATGATGAGTGGGAGTAAGATATTGGGAATTAGGTGATCATCCTCATTATATCGGAATTCGTTGTAATTGGTGATATTTGAGGAAATCGCCAGGGTACAGTTTTCAACCTACGACGCACAGGTTTTGAGTTTTTTAACTCAGCGGACTTATACAGAGTATTGTATGTTGTCCAAATGTCCATCAGGACAAAGGGGTAGGTCCTCGTACTATGTTCTGTTTACTTATAACTTCTCTAGTATTTAGACAAGTGTTTCGTAGAAATACAAGGTCTAAGTTTTGAGAAGTTGTGGGTATAAGAATAAAGTAGAGAACCAGGTATCACAAGTATCGGGATTCTTCAAAGAGATCGAAGATGTAGATTCTTGTGATTGGTATTCAGATGATAGTGATGGTTTTGAGAAACGTGTTTCTCTTTCAGGTTACTCATAATTGGATGGATTCGTAAGTTGAGTAATGCTGATTAGCCTCTTTCCATTAAGTTGATATGCACTGGAGACAGCTGCATGGATTGAATATGGTTCCAATTAAATAAGTGCTAAAGTTTCTATATTGGATATAGAATAGTTCGTACCTTAAAAGATATTAAGGTACGGGGAGTTGTCCAGCTTATGCTTAAAACCAGACTCTGGATAACTCAGGGCACGTTTCTGTAGTGGCTATTTATGGGTTGACCCTGACTATGACGAGGGTTGATATTCTACCATTTGGAAGATCAATAGTGATATTGTTCTTGACTCGCCACAGTTTTAGTAAAATAGATCTTTTTCAGAAAACAGTAGTGGGAGTATGGTAGAACTGGAAGTGATTCCAGAACCGCGAACGATTACGGAAAATTTAATAGGACCTATACATTCAATCAGGTTTGACATTCCAATAGCCACTCCGCAGATATGGTGGGTAACCTCAGACACCCGAGAGGTACTTCGGTAGCCTCAGGGACGGTGACAGGGAGGTTCTTATCTATCCAGACTTGACACTACTGTTGTTCCAGGCTGTGAGACCCGGTAGGAGGGTTGTCGTAGTCAGTGGGAGCAGCGGAAGCATAGTGGGCAAGTAGCTTATGTCTATTTATAGACTAGAGCAGTTATAGCGGAGATAGATCATCTAATTTTGATATGACAGTCATGGGTTTGACTTCAATCAGAATAGAGGATGGATCTGTTAAGGAGGTAGTAGGGTGTGATGTCATGGTATCTGGATGACATACATAGAGTAGGAAGTAAAATTCCTATACTACGATCGGTTGTACTGTGGTCGTCACACAGTTGTTTCTCCAGACAGGATATGGATATAATATTTGACATTCTGGTTTCTGGATCTATGGCTTTAGATCTGGATTTGGGTAGTTTCCCAATGTGGGTACTTTGACAGATATTCTAATGGTTTTTAGAATAGATGACTCCTAGCATGGTGGTGTACCTGCAGGTGATGGAGTCACCCTCTCTAAAGGTGTCGTATAGACTAAAGGGGAGAGGGATGTGCATGATTGGCAGATCACTTGCTTAGGCAATTGAGTCAATCATGAGATGTCAAGCACCACACCAAATGTTGGTTTTGTACTAGATGCAATAAGTTTGTATTAATCCAATCCTGGAGAAACATAAGGAAGCAGTTTTAGAACATAAGTACATGTTCTACGGATTTGATGACGGCAGCCTCCTTCGGGAGACGGTTATCATTCCAAGCTTCAAAGGTGACATGGTTGACAGAGTGATTGTCAGAGTTATAGTTTTCCCTCTGATGAAGAGGGACAGTATTATGGACAGGTGGTTCAAGAGAATACTGTGGGTGGCATGGTGCCGGATACTGATTAGGTTCAGTGATCGATACAGTCTAAGAAGTTTGGATTTGGAGTTCATTTATGAACTAGGTCCCATCAGATATCCAGACATATTCTAAGACAGGTATTACTCATTTCGGGAGATGGCTTTCTCCGCGAATTTGAGATTAAGAGAGATATAGAAAGAAACTTCTCGGCGGATCCACTCACTAAGGCTATTTCTCGAACACAATAGTTTTACAAACGGGCTTTGTGAAACTGATTAGTAGAGGAGTTGGGTGTTGGTTTCACACGGGCTGTGAGTACGCAACATCGCAATAATTAGCCTTGAGTGCAAGTGGGAGATTGTTGGAGATAGTGCCCTCATAGTCAATTATTGGATCGCAGGTACGTGATTGCAATGATTGCGGAGGACCTATACCGGTATGACAGTCTTACTCGAGATGATAGTATGCTATCTGGTTTGCCTTTATCAGTCGTGTACATGTTCGGGTGACTGATTACATGTTACACTTTGATAGAGCCCTTAGGATCTTGCTTTACCACCAACAGTATGATGGCGATCATATACGTGAGAGTTGGGTGGTTTATACGCATATCCTTAATTGTGGTCCCTAGTCGTGGGAGTTTCGAGACAGGGCATCGATACTCCGGAGTAGACTAGTGTATACAGTCGAGACCCCGACGAGGGGCGGTGGCCGGTCTCACAAGCCACTGGTGTCAGTTGGATCACCTAAGATGTATACAGGTGCTCATTGGGTTATGAGTACACCGGACAGGACTCGCCGGGAATCTGCTAGTTAGTACTATATCTATCGTCAGATAGCAGTTTCCTGGTGACATGTGTACAGGTTAGTTCATCGACCTGAGGTCGTCATTTGTCTCGTGTGAGTTCCCACTGTGCTTTGATTTCTACCCTACCACGGCTCAAAGGAGTCGTGCAAACAGGTAGCTTTTGGGTACAGTCCCGAGCCATATGGAGACACGTGAGCGGATCGGCAGGGGATTTGTCTCTCCCGGTATTGGGGGCGAGATCGTGCTGTGTCTAGGAGAGCCATTACACAAAGCCCACGGCCATGGCAGGAGATTTACTGGTAGGTACTCCAGTAGTATCTCAGGGTGTTATTGGGCTACACTCCGACACGACTTATACTGCTATTGGGGGTCTGACGTTACTAGCCCCCTAGGCAGACATGCGATACTCATAGACGAACGGACCGGACTGTATATACATTGTCGCTGTTAGGCTCAGTAGGGTTTCTGGATGAGTTCGCTCATCAGCCTCCCTTGAGGTCAGTCCATGGGCAGCCGTTACGCATTGCTAGTGCCGCTGACGGTTTGTGGTTAAACCCACTGCCAGGGTACTGACGAGTCATTAGAGTCCCCCACAGACAGTTTCCCAAGTTCGGGCAAAACGTTGTAGAGGCCGTATGGTTTTATGGCAGGGTTTGGAAAATGCATGTGCGTTTACGCACGTGTTATTTTTCGGGCAGATAATACTGGTCGGCTTTGGTTTAAGCCGGATCCGAGTATTATATTGAGTAGGTATAATATCTTTGTCTCAGTTGCATTTGTATTCGGTCGTAATACAAATGCGGGTATATTTATACAGTTTCGGGGTTATCCTGAAAGTCGTTTCAGGATCACTTTTGGAAGTTGCCAGTTTCCAGTTTTCTATCAGCCGTCTTTTAGCATTCGGTTAAAGACGGATTTATCTTTTCTTCAGATGAGGTGAGTCAGTGTTCTAGAAGCATCTAGATGAGGTGACTAGGATTAATTGGTGTTGTGTTTTCATTGGTTGCATTAATGACTTGATGAGGTGTTTAAGTGAGTCATGCTTTAGCTTTAATGATTCTTATTTAGCTAAGGATATTTGTTCTTGATATTTTGAGTGAGAAGCTTCTTAAGCTCATTTCATTCCATCACCCGATTCCCTCGGCAACTTCATTAACCGATCGTCCACGGACTTGGACGAAGTGAGACAAAGTCATCTACCCATTCTCTACATCATTCTTGGTCGTCTCTTTTAGCAAACTTGACGATCGAGTTTCCTCAAGTCAGAGGCGGGAGCCCGTTTAAAGAATCGTCGACGTGGTGCCACCTCGACGAGGATATCGGAGATCGATGAGATCGGAGCAGCCGCAACGGAGCGTGGGATGATGGTTGAAGAACGAAGGACTCGGATCGTTCGGTATAACCTTTCTACACTCTTTACAGTTTGTTAGTTTAGCAATAATGGCAGATCCGGGTTAAAGTATACGATAGCGCAAGTTAAAAAGTTTTTGTTCCGCATTTGGCGTCTGTAGACGGCCGGGGCGCTACCGTAGACTTACAATATGTAGACAGGGGACTTTCATACATCAACATGTATCAATCTCAAGAGTTTAATAATTCTTCCTCTGTTTCCAATAAACGGAGCTATGGTCACCTTATCTTTGAGACATGACTGGCAAGTTTCACAAGATGTAAATTCAAACTTATTTAAATATGCATCTTAATGTAACTTCGCTAGTCGGATCATATTGATATGACATAGTCTACAATGCCTCAAGAAGGATTCATTCATTTCTGAACTCTTCCTCTTGTGTGTGTTCTGTACGTTAAGAACTGTGGTTTGATTTAGAACGTATATGCTTTTTGATAACGTGCCTGATTCGATCAACTCTTGATATAGAAAATGTTCAAAACATTATCCAACAATACAAAATTATATTCTTCTCTACTAAATAAAGAGACTGATATGATATTGTATAGCAGGTTCGGTATCTAATAACATTCATTCAGAATCAATGTATTTTGGTAATACAGGGTGATAATTGCCAACTGCTTGGCTTGCAACAATTGCACCGTTTCCAACTCTTGAAACATATCACCCGTTCTCAGTTCTCTACCTATCTGCTGCCCATGTAACATATTACATATCTGGGATCCTGATCCGGTATCTCATACCCAGGACGTAAAGGATACTGAGAAACAGTTCTCTGTAATGAACACACCCGAAGAAGATGCATCATCATGCACTTTCTTCATTTGGGCGGCACGGGAATTCTGGTAATCCCCTATTTCCTGCTCTGTCTTATAACAATTATAAGTTAGAGCGGAACCAACGTTCCCCAGCTCAGTATAACAAGCGGGTTCGGTCAATACATCCATATTATTATCTTGATTAAGGCTTGACATGGTCGCTACCTGGAGAGAGAGAGAAGAAAACATTCAGCGTATGCTCTTGTAAGATTAGATTGGTTATTAATATATCTAATCAGGATGGCTCCCACTGTTTTAGTCAAATCTTCCTTCAAACCCTAAAAGGAAAGACTAGCCGGGATTAATTACATTCTACAAGTTCGCCAATCTTTCAGCCAGGCCAGTTCCGGTACTTTAAGGGTGGTTCCCCGTGCTTTCACACAAGCCTAATTAAAATAAACCTCGTTTTTCCAGGGGCGTAACCCCGTTAACACCTTTCTAGACACCTACTTGATCGGCTAATTGTAATGTGTAAAACTCTCCCAGGAGTAACTCTTACTCGCAGTGGGTATCGGGATCCAACTATCTCATAAAAGGTATGCAATCTTTTTGCAAATTTCAACACTTGAAATTCCCGATAATTTTTTACTCCTAGCATCCTATGACCTTGACGAAAGCCAACAAACCATAGGCTGCTAGTCAAGTTCAACCCTTACATTTCCTGATTGAATTAAACCCACCTGCACGACCCTTGATGAAAGCCAACAAAGTCGCACGACTACCCTAACTCAATCGCATCATATGCTTATGCAGATAAGCATAAATAGCTACCGCACACTACGCCTTGATGAAAGCCAACAAACGTAGCACGAATACTATAAAATACTTATCTGAAATGATGGAGGGCTATGACAGGTTTTTCAGAAAACCTTTTGTCGTAAAGAACTTGATATCTTCGTAGAATCGAGTGATTTTGAAAAGGAATGTTTTTGAGGCTTTTACTAGTTTTTGCTAAAGAGGTCACTCCCGATGAAGGGATCTCGGCTCTTTCCTTATCGAATAAGGTGCAGGATATTTCACAAATACCACTATGCAAAGAAAAAGGCTATAAAAGTAATCAAAAGACAAACCGAGTTTGTAGCATCTGCTTGTTTTGCTAAAGAGGTCACTCCCAGTGAAGGGATCTCGACTCTTTCCTTATCGAATAAGGTGCTGGATATTCTACAAGGAATACCGCTATGCAAAGCAAAAACTAAAGCTACCAGTTTTCGAGACAAGTTTCTACAACATCTTTAGGTTTCTTTTATTTCATTAATCTCATTAATGAAGTCCCATTTATTATGCTTCACAAGCATCACATATGAAACAAAATCAACAATATATAATATATATCACATATATATATAATATAAGCATTCGTCTCAGCTAGCAATATGATCTCATCACAGAACATTGCAGCAGAAGAACATATATGAAATATTGGATATACTCGGATTTCCGTGTTTTATAATAAGCCTATATAAAACACGGATTCCACGGACATGATGAATAGACAATCCCACACCCCAAGACCCCTACGAGAACGGCAAGTAACCCTGCCAATTCTAGAGTTAGGAGGCCCGGTCTCGACTCCTCGAGATGGTCTCCCACTGGACCGTAGAATCCGGTTACTTGTGCTCCCTGCCTTGGGTCTATCCTAATGCGGAAAAGTAAATAATATACAATGGTGACATCATCCTCAACCCGGAAGTGCCCCAATAAAAGAATATTACATACAATGAATTTTACATGAATGAAAATGAAAAACTCCTATCTCACATAAAACCCCCGGCTATTCAAACATGACGATCCAATATAACATATCACAGTAACACATAACATCACATGTCATCAACATAAGTAAATATGCGTATCCCAATTGTTGTTGACATATAGCACCGAAACTGGCGATACACCACATATTACACTTACGGTGGCAGAAAAGAAAGTGAAAAACTACAACAGTTGGAATCCGCAACCTCCTTAGACATCACATGCCTAACCAAAGGAATTCCTTAGACATCACACGCCTAACAATTATAAACCCCGCATTTTAGTCTCGATACTGAAAACACTTTTCAATAACAAGTCGGGCAATTCAACAAGATTCCCGACATACTGATCGAATGCTCGTTGGAAACTTTAGTAGATGGCCGCACCCCCCGATACCGTCGATGTAGTGCACTAAGGCGGAACACCGCTGCCGTGAACACCCGAACAGATGCTTTTGGCGACGGGGTTCTCCTACAGTCACTTGGTCGGGGCTATGGGGAATGGCTATTTATTAAGTTTACCCGGTGTGTATCCGCGTACGCTACGTGATTGCGACAGACTTCTGATCACATCAAAATCCCGTGGCAACCGTTCAAATGAGACCAAACTGCTAGATTTATAACATTCAAATTAGTTATCTATAACTACTTGTGGATTCCAAATATTGTATCCCATCACATAATATCCGGACGACATTAAACTTTTCGATCGATTCATCAAAGTCCCACAATTTTCCGATAGCTCAACACTTTAGCACAGTTTTAATAATACCCAGAAGATACCACAGTACCTATGAACCAGCCGTAGAAGGGTCAAACCAACACCTCACATGTGACAACGTTAAACTACCACAAACCCTAGGGTTCAAATAGCGGTTTTGACGGCCACATAATCGAGTTAAGGTTTACGTTCTTCTAGAGGGTCCACAGAATCACTTGCAAGTTTTTCTGAATACGTTAAACTTGGAAAAATGGGTTTTTGACATTCGATCGAACTTTTCAATTTCGTCTAGACAACATGCGAATAACCCGAAACAATGTTAAAACTACGAATAAGAAACACTTCGAATTGCTTATAGTTTAAGATTACATCACATGCAAAAACAGCAAAAATAAACAACACCTGAAACACCAAAACACAACAACTGGAACACCCCCCCAGAAATTAACCCCAAAACCCTTAAGGAATCCGGCGACGCCGGAAAAAGAAGCTAGGTCGCCGGCCTTAATCCGAGCTCCTGGGTTGATTTTTGTTGTGTGTTCATGTGGTATCACATACTACATTCTGCACTTGTTTTAAAAAAAATTTGAACACTATTTAAAATCGATAGAAACTGGGGTTATCCATTTCAAGTTTCGGAGTCGTTTCGGTTTCGTAATTCTAACAAAATTTGTATTAATTTCTAGCATGGCTCTGATTCCACTGAAAGGTTGCTTAGCATGGCAGCAAGGTTTCGGGAGGCATCGTCCATGCCAAATTCAAAAATTTTCCGTTCTAGCTAACCCTAACCATGAATCGTTTACGAGAAATAATACGGAATACATATGCAAACACTTTGCAAGTTATAGTGAGCAAGGAATACAACCTTTGTAGACCGGTCCTTCACTTTAAATAGCTCCATGTAGTAGTCCCCTTCGCTGCGATTGCAAACTCCGGACTCTAGAGAGGATCCCTTGATGAAACGAACGTGCTTGCTTCGATGTCTTCGAGGCCGAAGATGATCTACGTCGAGGAGACACTAACCCAAGCTATTTCTTCACCAATCATATAATTAGTGAAGCAAACACACTCTACTAAATGTCAAGTAGTATAGGATGATGAAGTAGGAAGTGGGCTCACTTTAGATTTCATTTTCTCACAATTTTTCTCAAAACTCCATTGAAGCAAGAAGGTTTTGATGAAGAAGAAGAAGTTGAAGAAAATTTCTCATCAATTATTCATCCAAATGAATTATTGCAACCATGGGTGAGTTAAAGCCTTCATGCTTAACTCATGTAGAGAATAAACCACACACTATGGTTAACAGTTGAGTTTGATAAATATCTTTAATTAGACAAAAGAGTTGACTTTGTTAAAGCTTATCCAAAATCTTTTGTCCAAGCTTTACCATGACAAACTCAATCTCTTTTGAATTAGCCTAACATAAATAGAAACCCTAACTTAACCCAAGCATGGTATTGATCTCATACACCCATCTTGTATGTATCATCAAACATGACACAATACATGTACACAAATATACATATCACATATATACAATGTGCACATCTAGTGAGAAAAGAAATCTTAAGTGAGCTTGATATTAGTTAATGTAATATAATATATCAAATATATAATTATACATTAAATTATCAAATGAACTCTTGATTTAATAATCCGGCTATATCATATACAACCGACTAATACTATATGAATCAACTTATCGAATTAACACTTGATCCGATAACCCGGCTATATCATATATAACCGACTGATATCACATAGCGTGAGAATAGAATACGATATCTCATATAGTATCAACCTCGGTCCCGCACATATCACATATGTGCTCCTACTCCGTTTCGCTTGAGCCAGGAAACCTCTGTGTAGGACTCTAAAGACTCGTCAATACGCCTGCAGTAGGTGATGATCATATCAAACACCCACAAGCCGCAAGCGGTCTGCCAAACGTAACGGCCACCCGGGTATTGAGCAATCAGAAGATCAACAAGCAAGCCTGTTCTTAATCCTGCGAATCCAATCAGTAACACTACCGTATAGTCCGGTCTCTTCGTCTGATATGTCGCATATCACAGCCCGGGGGCGGTATAACGTCAGACCCCAATAGCCTGATAAGTCATGCCGATGCAAGGTCCATAACGGTTCGAGAAACTACTGATAACACTTACCGGTAGATCTCAGCAACCCTGGCCAGGGATTTCATGTTATGGCCAATCGAGCATAGCGCAACATCAACTCCCTATACCGGGAGATACGAAACCCCTCCTATCGCTCATTGCCTCCATGTGACTCGGGACTGTACCCAAAAGCCACCGTTTTGCACGTTCTCTTGAACGTGGTAAGATGGAAATCAAAGCATAGTGGGAATCACACAAGACTCTATGACGATCTCGGGTCTACAGACTAACCTGTACCAGTGTCACCAGAGAACTGCTATCCGATGATAGGTACAATACATCTAGGAGTTCTCAGCGAGTCCGTCCAGTGTACCCAGTCTCCACTGGGCACCCGCATACCTTCTCTGATGTCAAACACCAATGGATATGGGATCATCCATCGCCCATCATATGGGTCGAGAAGCGTATACGCTAGTCTACTCTGGTATATCGATGCCCTGTCTCGATACACCCTCGACTAGAAACATTTGAAGGATGTACTTAACGACTACTCTGTCCCCACTAGTATGATCTGCATCATAGTCCTGGTAGTCAAGTACTCATCCTAAGGGCTTTATCAACATGTATTATAGAGACAATCAGTGTACATGTTAAGATAAAAAGCATCCAGATAGCATAATATCATATCGAGCAAGAAAGTCCTCCCTATATATGTCCAAGCATCCACTACAATATACATCGTATGTACAGTAATGGCCTCTAGGGCATACATATTACTAACACCGTCCTCGCCGGAGGAGTGACCTATGGGCCCCAATCGACCTCCATCTTTTCCATGCCAGTAGAGCAGGTGACACAAGCCACCACTGGTTGTTCTTTGGGACCATGCTCCCGCCAATGAGTTTCAATGCTCCAATGCCAACGCGGGAGGCTCCAAAGAAGTCGGTCTTTGATCGGCTCACCACTACCGCAGCCCCTCTCAACGGGTCGTCCAATTCTAGCGCCTTGGTCTTTAACGGACTAGGCCAAAGCTCAAATAGGCCCTTGAAGAAGCCTGCAATACCCGAAGGAGTTATCCCGAAACGGATAGCTATGCCAACACCGGTAGATGAAGTCGTCAAAGCGGCTTCCCTTTTTAAAGGATCGGTCTTCACAAGAATGTCCGTTCTAACTCCCGCTCCAGGCGAAGTCACCAAGGCTGCTACCCCTGCTCGAAAGTCTGCCTTCGACAGGTTGGCCATCCCTTCTCTACGGACGTCTGTCTTTGACAGGCTAACACCAACATCAGTTTCTCATCAAAGCATGAAGCACGATGCAGCTACCGCGACAACGGAGGTGATCCCATCTGCAAGATGCACTCGACGTCGCCACTAGCGCCGAGTGAGGAAAGCTGGGGGCAGTTCCCTTTCTGGATTGACTCCATCAGCTCCAATGGTAGAAATTGATGTTGCTGTTCCAACTGGGAACAGTTTTGAACTACTTAGGAGGGTGCAAACACTCTCCAATTGCTGTGTTGAAAAGATCTCCTCCATCTGGGGAGAACGCTACAACGGAAAAACTAGAGCAGCGCCCTCAGCGGCTGTCCTCCAAAATTCATAGGGTCTAGCGAAGGGTCCAAGACTCTGTGATTAATTAAGACTACTCCTGCCAACTAAAGAAAATGAAGGTTCAGCAAGAGAAGGACCACCCTGTCGTACCACAGAAGGTGTCATCTACTTGGGTGCCCACTGCAATGGCCCCCTCAACTTCGACCGCCCAAAAAAGGAGAAGGCTAGAGAAAATCCCTGTGTCTGCGTCCAATCTCAAGGGCACTGAACTTAAACGCCCCAAGTCTGGGGGCATGGTGGTGCACACTATTTACATGGTTTTCGGAAAAGAGGATAGCCGTATCTCCATGGGTCATCGACCACTTACACGGTCTGTGACAAAGGCTCAGGAGAAACAACAGCAAAAGCTCCAGGAGATGCTAACGAAGATGGCCGCACTCACTGGGCCAAAAGATGGCCCGGAAACATCATCGGAGCAGCGTCAGGAGTAGGAAACCGATGCCGAATTCCTCTGAAGAATGCTCGAGAAGAAAGATAAAGAGTCCGTGGAACAAGCAGCTAACATAAAACAAATGAAGCTCTTGTTCCAAGATATGGGGGGCATGATAATCCAGCCGGACCCTCCCGTTGAAGATCCTCCTGTAATCATTGAAGACTACAGATGGGAGACATCAAACCCTCTTCCGGCTCCATCAGCAGCTAAGGAAGAGACCATCTCCAAAGCCGCCCTTGACGATTATATAGCTCAACAGATACGAGCCCATCAAGCGAACGAAGTTGCTGGCCAAGTCGTCAGAACTGGGCAACCATATCCTAGCTGGTACGATCAGATTAAATACCCGCCAGGATACACCACTCCTAAGTTTCACGTATACAAGGGGACATGCAATCCCCATCAACATGTCGCTCAGTTCAGGGCTCTGTGCGGCAACACTGGAGGTGATGATAAGCTACCGCTTCGCCAATTCGTCGGCAGCTTGGCGGAGACGGTGTTCGAATGGTATTCAGAGCTTCCTAACGATTCCGTCAAAACTTTTACGGAGATGGAGTTGCTATTCACCCAGCGTTTTGCAAGCGCTAGCGAACGCACCCTAATCACGGTGTTGATCAATGCCACAGTGAAGCGAGGCGAAACATGAGTTCAGTATACGATACGGTGGCGGAACCTATGGTCGAAGTGCGAACAACGCATAGAAGAGGCTCCTGCAGTAGGCGTGTTTATGGGAACCCTCGATCCGCAGGCGACCATATCCCAGTTTATGATGTTCTTCAAGCCGACCACTTTCCAGGCCTTGATTGACAAGCTGCCCAAATGGACCAGATGGGCCATAGACCTCCCTCTTCCAAGACGGAGCTTCGAAATTAAAAAGGCAAAGGGAAAGCGACCTTTGTCACCAACGCTCAACAACAACCGAGTGGCCCGAAACCGGTTGTTCGCCAAAGCAACAAGCGGCGTTCCCTCGATGAGAAGTTGACGGGCCCTTACTCATTCCCTCGGGATAAAACAAGGAGACTTTTTGAACTGGCAGTGCGCAATGGGCTCATTACTCTATCAGAGCTGAGACACCCACTGCAACCGAACGACGTCAACGATCCCAATTACTGCCCCTACTACCGAGTATTGGGCTATCCGATCGAAGACTGCTACATCTTCAAAAACTGAGTTGAAGACCAATACCAACAGGGCAAGTTCATGCTGTCCGAAAACTAGAAGATAAATCCGCCACAACAGCACACTCCTAAAAGTGTAGGCACTCCGGGGGCATTATGCTCATTCATAGAGGAATGTAACAACTAGGATTATGTTAGTAACTAATTATATTTTAATTAGTGAAATTCTTTAATAAAAGTTTACCAAGTTGACTTTCAAATATTTTATCAAAATTAATAAGCATTTTTCTAGAATTTTCCTAAGCTTGCACAAACATGTGCATGTAACCTAGGGTTAAAAATTGGGTTAAACCATGTTTAGGCAACCATGGTGGCCTAACCCCTCTTGTTAGGCTAATTAGTTTTAAATTAAGAATTTGGTTTTCAAAAATTTTAAGGGGTTAATATTTCTTTTGGGTTGACTTGGGTTGAGGAGAGGGAGGGGATGAGGAGTGTCATGTTGGCTTTTGTTAGAGAGAGAAAATGGTGGCTTAAGGAAGGGTCACACCCACTTCACTTCAAAACTTTTCATAGCCTCCACACTCTCCCTCCCACTCACATCCCTCACATCTATCACTCACACATACACTCAAACTCACTCATTCACCTTCTCACTTAAACACTACAGCAGTAGCTGCTGCTACCTCAGCCCAAACAGCCATTTCTTCATTTGTGAAACATCAGCATCAGCTGATCAGCTTCAGCTCCAAGCACATCAGCTCAAATCTTGACATCAGCTTCAGCTGCATCAGCAACAGCAGCACTCCCTTAGCAAACAGCCCCAACTCCATATACAAAACCCATACAACACTCACACAACACAACACAACACAACAACACACCACCAACACCACATCAGAAAACAATCACAAAAACAACAGCTTCAGCCTTTAAACAGCAACAGCAATTCCAGGCAGCAACAGCAGCACCCCAGCAAGCTCCACCCCCTCTTCTTCTTCTCCTTCTCCTTGTTTGTGAGGTTCCTTGTGGGGTATAACTTCTAAACTCCTTCCTTGTTTTCTTAGTTGTGTAGAAGTAGCTTCGATTAGCAATATTTATGCGTTTTGTGCTTGTTTAGGTGTTTTATGTGGAAATGTGTTTAAGTGAGGTTGGTGTTGGGTAGACTAGCCTAAGTAAGTGTTGTTAAGGCCAGGTTAACCTAGGATAACGCCAGATTACACTAAAATACCCTCAGTTTTCAAATTGTACAAAACTTGACGTTTTTAAGCTAAACATGGTTTTTTGAGATCTGTTGTTACCCATGTAGGTTCAAAATAAAATTGAAAGGACCATAGCCTACTGGTGACACTCTAACCCCACCACCAGAGCCCGACCCCACCACTTCAACCCGAGGCCGCCGGAATATTCGTTCTGGCCGCAATTTACGGCCAGACTAGGGGGTTAGGGGCTAGAGTTTTTGGTACAGGTGTCTGCTACATTTTGTGGGTCCAGGGTATATATAGTTTTGTAATATCCTAACTTGGGTAAAATCTGGGACTGTATGTCATTTTCTGGTATTTTATTTTGCGCGATACGCGAGTGGATTCTGTGATTCAGCGTATCGCGGCGTATCGGATCGAGTTCTGGACACACGCACACGTTCCAGCGTATCGCGCGCACGCGCGTTAATTCGCAACGCGAGTTTCTCGTTTCGTTCCGATATTGCGTTTTACGAGATTGTGATATATTGGAATTCTTGTGTTAATTCCAGGTTCGCAGGGGGGTACGTCAGACGCCGCCAGGAAAGGGAAGAAGGTGGTCGGCTATACTTAGCACGCGACCAGGTGAGTAGATTTAACATCTACGGGGAAATCGCCCGTATGGCGTTAAGCGTCAGGGCGTAATAAGATGTTAGTTTTATGTGATCATGTAGATATACTAGAGTAGCATGCCTCCTTATACATATAGTACTGGTAGTCTAGAACACTGCACTGTCACTAACGGTCCAAGTTGCACGAGCACGATTTATATGCTACACTCACACCGTTAGTGATTGCCATGACACTCACATTATAGGATTGCTATAAACCGCATATTTGATTCTGCTTTATTGACGTTGTCATGATTACCACATACTATCAAATGGACATTCATACCATGGACACTGTATATGCACTTTCGTGAGTACCTTCATTGATATAACCCTACTTGGGCACATATGCATCATATGTCCACAATTGTGCACATGTACATTGCTATATTCACTTTGCATACTTATCCATGCACACATCTATACTGATACACATATTCATATGCTACATACATGGATGATATAGACTTGTTTTAAAAACTAAGGGACCGCAGGCGTTATTCTCAAAACTAGATCTTTCAGAAGAGAGGTTTTCCCTTTCTTTTACTCTTAGCGTCATACGACATGTTGCATGGATTACGCATCGTATTTGATTATGTGATTTCTGGATTTGGGAACCGGAGTACTAATTTAAGAAATACGCACTATTTAAAAACCCGGTTTCCCCTGAAATGATATTTTAGTGCGTCCACCATGAGTTTTCTCGGTTCCAGAGAGCTTGTGTGAGTACCCGATTCGAGGAGAGGTAGGCACCGATTGCGGGTACATGGTGGACCCGGTACGGTACCCCGGGGCGAGAAGACTCGTATTGTTAGACGGTGAGCCCGGCGGAAGGACTACTACCTACCGGTGATTGGTTAGACCTGGTGATTATCCGGAGGATACCGACCAGAGTCGATAGATGGATACGAGACGACGCGTACTGCCGGGGGCCGAGGGCCGATTCCGCAGACGGAGCCCGTGGGCAGATCCGATGGACGGACGCCCCATAGTGGAGGATTTGCGTGTCGATGCTGGACACGATTGATTTTATGAGATTTGGGTGCCGATGTTGGGCACTCACGATTGTATGAGATTCACAGGATTTGAGGGCCGATGTGGATGACGGCGCCTGAGTTTTACTGGGAATTGGGTGTATTGATGGACACCGGTCATTCTTCCATGTTGATATTCCGTGTAGACACTATTTATTCCCATACTCAGCATTTAGTATTAATATCTCATCCTGTTCCTATTGTACCTGATATAGTACATATGCTATACATGATTATCGCATACCCTACTCATGCTATATAGGGTTGTTAGATTCCATATCAGACATGATTATTGCATACCCTGCACATTATATGGAGAGAGTTTTAGACTACATTTGTTGCCTAATATGAGTTTTCAGTTCATCATATAGATGTTATCTGTTGGCATAGGTTAGAGTATCGCAGTACGTGCATACTCGCGATTATCTTTATATGTTATCTACTATTCACGAGTTGGCAACTCACCCCCGTTGTGCCACAGTGCTTGCAGGTTACCCTTGGGAGTAGTCGCGGTTGGCTGTTTACCGCACCTTTTGACACAGATACCATTGCTGAGGCATGTTAGCCCTTTTGGTTTTAAGTGGGTTTGTACGGTATCTGTTTACTTTTCAGTTACATCTTGATGTATCTAGTACTCTCCATCTACTTTCATGTATTGGCCTAGAGACAGTTGTGAGGGGGATGTTTTTTATTTGTACTCTGGTGTTGAGCTCGTTGTGAGCCGACTTTACTTATGTAGTTTTATCCTTTATGATATTTGTCTTCACTTTACTGCTCATTCTTCGCTTCGGCGTCGTATATTTTGAGATGATTTCTCCGTCGTTGGGCGCGATTCTCCTATTGTGATACTCTATTTATTTCACATGTTCCTTTTAATTATACCTCGCCTTTTACCCGATTTCGGGAAAAACTTTTTGAAAGGGAAATGTTGTTAAAATGATTTAAATAATCACTTGAACCAAAAAGGATTGCTACTAAGTAACTTAAAGTTTTCTAAATGTTTTAACACTCCAAATTTTAATGGTTTTGTTTTCTGGGTTCGACTTACTTAGTCATGATAAGCCTGTAGGCGTTGCGTGGTTAAGTGCCGGTCACGGGACGAACTTTGAGTCGTGACAAAGTTGGTATCAGAGCGTAGGTTTTACCTTCTAAGTGTAGGATTGACCTTGATATGATGGAGTAGGTAGCTGCAACAGGGTGGCGTGGCGTGCGTATGTTCCGCGGCATACTCACGACACGGTACCCCGTCTAAGCGACCTTAGGACTTATTGATTGGAATTCCTTCATGACTATATACATTCTTGCGATTCAATTTCGTATCCTTATCGAATCCTACCTTCCTTTTCAGCCACTATGCCGCCAAGGACTACGAGGGCACAGAGAGCGGTTGCGAGAGCCGAGGCTCGTGTTGACTCGTCCAAGACGAGGACTGATCCGGGCAGTGCACCTGTTCCACCCGAGCAGACTACCCCTCCCATGACAGATCGGATCGCCACACTAGGGGCTAGTATGCAGGAGATGCGCCAGACGGTGGGATCCAGCATACAGGAGATGCGTCAGATGATAGGGTCGCTAGTTGAGACGCATTGATCGCAGCGACCAGAGGTAGCTCCACCAGTCACGGGAACCGCGATGGTATCTACAGCACCAGCAGTTGCCCTACAGCCATGGAGGTGATTTCAGTATAGTTAGCAGAGTTCATGAGGCTGAAGCCTCCGGTTTTCACAGGCACCGACGCAGCAGAGGACCCGCAGTCCTTTATTGATAGGATGGCCAGGATATGCCATTCCCTTAGATGCTCAGATACGAGGTGGGTCGAGTTCGCGAGCTTTCGTTTGGAAGGACTTGCACAGAAATGGTGCGAATCGGTTGAGAAGGCCAGGGCAGCAGGTCTTCCTCCTATGACCTGGATAGAGTTTGTGACGATCTTTATAGCCCGCTTCCTTCCCCAGAGTGTCAGGGATGCCCGAGCACGCAGATTTGAGTCCTTACGCCAGACGCTAGAGATGACCGTGGCAGAGTACGACGTGCTATTCACCGAGCTATCAGTTTATGCTCTGTACCTAGTGGCTACTGAGGAACTACGAGTCAAGAGATTTGTCTGAGGCTTGCTTACACCACTGTTCCTTGCGATCAGCGCACAGCATTACGAGACATATGCCGTAGCGGTAGACATAGCCCTATTAGTCGCGGAGCGCCTTGCCGAGACTTCTGTAGTTCCAGGGCCGAAAAGGGTTCGTACTGACACAGCAGCTCAGAGACATCCGTTCAGACGCTGTGATAGACGTCATACCAGTGACAGAGACTCGGGGCGAGGTCAGATGTTTAGCTCATACCCCTAGGAGGGTCAGCAGACGTCCCGTGGATGCTTTGGATGTGGTAGTCCTCATCACCGCGTTAGAGATTGTACCGAGGCACGCCAGAGGGAGCCAGCCGTACCGCATGTCACACTTCCACCTTTCCCACCCCAGAGGGCGTTACCTGCTGTACCCACAGTTGCTCCACGTCAGACTCATGCACAGAGAGGCCATGTTCGCGGAGGGTTTGTTCCTAGAGGACGAGGTGGCCGAGCCAGAGGACAGCCAGCTACCGGCAGAGTACAGCCCACTGCTAGCAGGGGACCGCCAGTTACAGGTGGAGGACAGGCACGGGTTTTCGCGTTGACGCATCAGGACGCGCAGGCGTCCAATGCGGTGGTCTCAGGTACCTTATCAGTATGTACTATTGATGCACACGTATTATTCGATCCCGGATCCACGCACTCGTACGTTTCCACACATTTTGTGCTGAGCTTGGGTAGAGAGTCTGGGTTGCTTGATCAACCACTTGTAGTGACCACTCCCATGGAGAGCCGTTTGTTGCTAGGCACGTGTTCCGATCTTGTGTTGTCCGTATTGGCGAGAGAGATTTGCCTGTCGACTTGATCCTTCTGGAGATGTTGGACTTCGACGTTCTTTTGGGCATGGATTGGTTGGCCACATGCTATGCATTTGTGGACTGCCACGAGAAGACTTTTAGGTTTTGTTTTCCCGGCGAGTCGACTTTTGTTGTGCAGGGTGACCGTGGTGCCACCCCACACCTTTTGATTTCTTCTCTTCACGCTGGACAGCTTCTGAGGACGGGATGTCAGGGATTCCTAGCCTATGTTGCTGAGATTAGGGCTACGGATGTTCCACTGGACCAGGTTCCGAGTGTATGTGAGTTCCCTGACGTATTCCCTGACGAGCTTCCTGGGCTACCGCCTGAGCGTGATGTTGTTTTCCGTATTGATTTGATACCCGGCACGGGGCCTATTTCCATACCGCCTTATCGGATGGCCCCGGGGGAGCTTAGTGAGTTGAAGAGTCAGTTGCAAGATTTGCTGGACAAGGGACTCGTTCGACCCAGTGTTTCTCCTTAGGGTGCTCCGGTCCTATTTGTCAAGAAGAAGGACGGCAGTTTGCGTCTATGTATCGACTACCGGCAGCTGAACCGGGTGACCGTGCGGAACAGATATCCGTTGCCACTCATCGACGACTTGTTCGACCAGCTTCAGGGGGCAGGATATTTTGCGAGGATCGATTTGCAATCAGGCTATCATCAGCTGAGAGTTCGACCGGAGGACATTCCGAAGACGGCTTTCCGTACGCGTTATGGCCATTATGAGTTTTTGGTGATGTCGTTCGGACTCATCAACGTGCCAGCAGCCTTCATGGACATGATGAACCATATATTCAGGCCGTATCCTGACTTGTTAATCATCATATTCATTGACGATATATTGGTGTATTCCCGGAGCAGAGAGGAGCATGAGCAGCACCTGCGGATTACACTACAGACCTTGAGGGAGCACCGGCTCTATGCAAAATTCTCCAAGTGCACGTTCTGGCTGGACAGCGTAGACTTCTTGGGTCACGTGATTACACGGGATGGTATATGTGTAGAACCGAGGAAGGTCGAGGCCGTGCGGAGTTGGCCCAGACCTACATCCGTTACTGAGATACGCAGCTTTCTAGGACTGGCCGGCTACTACAGGCGATTTGTGCAGGATTTCTCCCGTATTGCTGCACCTTTGACCGGTTTGACCCGGAAGGGGGTTCCTTTCATTTGGACGGAGGAGTGCGAGCACAGTTTCCAGCAGCTACGGACTTGTTTGACTACGGCTCCAGTGCTATCCTTGACTTCAGGATCAGGCGGATTTGTAGTATATTTTGACGCTTCACGAGTGGGGCTGGGATGCGTATTGATGCAGCACGGCATGGTGATCGCATATGCTTCCCGCCAATTGAAGAAACATGAACATAACTACCCCACTCATGATTTGGAGATGGCCGCAGTGGTCTTTGCACTTAAGATCTGGCGACATTACCTCTATGGCGAGTCGTGCCAGATATTCACTGATCACAAAAGCCTAAAGTATATATTTCAGCAGTGAGACCTGAATCTCCGACAGCGCCGTTGAATGGAACTGGTGAAAGACTACGACTGCGAGATCTTGTATCACCCGGGCAAGGCAAATGTCGTTGCGGATGCTTTGAGCAGGAGGCCCGGGGGTAGTCTATCGTGCTTGAGTGCAGTACAGAGGCAGTCGTCAGCAAATTGGCAGATATTATGCGACGGCCGAGTACAATTCGAGTTCACACAGGTCGGGGGACAGCTTGCGCACGTTCGTGCACGCACACAGTTGCTTGACCGCATATATGAGGCACAGCGCAGGGATGACCGTTGCTCAGAGATCGCGGCACAGATTGGACATGGCAGATTCTCCGAGTTCGTGGTCGATGATCAGGGATATTACGATTTGGGTCTTGACAGTGCGTACCAAATGCTGAGGGATTGCGGCGTGATATTCTCGAGGAGGCACATCGATCAGTGTACAGTGTCCATCCCGGTTCCACCAAGATGTACCATGATATGAGAGAAGTCTACTGGTGGGACGGAATGAAGAGGGACATTGCTGATTTCGTATCGAGATGCCTGACTTGTTAGCAAGTCAAGGCCGAGCACCAGAGGCCCGCGGGAGAGCTACATCCTTTACCCATTCCGGAGTGGAAATGGGAACAGATTTCGATGGATTTCGTTGTGGGTCTACCCAGGACTAGGCGGGGGTATGACTCCATTTGGGTGATCGTGGATCGTCTGACGAAAGCAGCTCGCTTCCTACCAGTGAAGACGACTTTTGGATTTGCTCAGTACGCCTAGATTTATATCGACGAGATTATGCGACTACATGGGGTTCCGACGTGTATTGTGTCCGACCGAGGCACCCAGTTCACCAGCAGATTATGGCGGAGGCTTCAGGAGGCTTTGGGCACTCGTTTGAGTTTCAGCACGACATTTCATCCGCAGACTGACGGACAGTCAGAGCGGACCATTCAGACTCTCGAGGACATGCACCGAGGTTGAGTGTTAGACTTTGGTGGTAGCTGGGATCATCATTTACCCTTGATAGAGTTCTCCTACAACAATAGCTTCCAGGACACTATACAGATGGCACCTTTCGAGGCTTTGTATGGGAGGAGATGTAGATCGCCCGTCTGTTGGACAGAGCTCAGCGAGAGCAGTATTTTGGGGCCACAGATCGTACAGGAGACGACCGAGAAGATACAGCTGATTCGAGACAGGATGAGGACAGCTCAGAGCAGGCAGAAATCGTATGCTGACAGATGCCGCCACAGTTTAGAGTTCGCAGCTGGCGATCACGTTTTTCTGAGGGTCTCTCCGATGAAGGGAGTGATGAGGTTCGAACGGAAGGGGAAGCTTAGCCCCAGATTCATAGGTCCTTTCGAGATCCTCGAGCGTGTCGGCACAGTAGCGTATCGATTGGCTCTTCCATCCAGTCTTTCAGATGTCCACCCTGTCTTCCACGTATCGATGCTACGCAGATATCTTCATGACCCTTCCCACACGATCCAGCATCCGACAGTACAGCTTGAGCCCGACCTTTCATTCACCGTGCAGCCAGTGGAGATATTGGATCGGCAGGTGAAGAAATTTCAATCTAGGATCCTGCCGTCGATGAAGGTTCTTTGGCGCAGCCCGAACGGTGAGGAGTTCACTTGGGAGGCCGAGGGAGAGATGCGGAAGAAATTCCCCTATCTCTTTAATGGTACGCGTAGTCTTATATTTTAAAATCGGGGACGAATTTTCTTAAGGGGAGAAGACTGTAACAACTAGGATTATGTTAGTAACTAATTATATTTTAATTAGTGAAATTCGTTAATAAAAGTTTACCAAGTTGACTTTCAAATATTTTATCAAAATTAATAAGCATTTTTCTAGAATTTTCCTAAGCTTGCACAAACATGTGCATGTAACCTAGGGTTAAAAATTGGGTTAAACCATGTTTAGGCAACCATGGTGGCTTAACCCCTCTTGTTAGGCTAATTAGTTTTAAATTAAGAATTTGGTTTTCAAAAATTTTAAGGGGTTAATATTTCTTTTGGGTTGACTTGGGTTGAGGAGAGAGAGGGGATGAGGGGTGTCATGTTGGCTTTTGTTAGAGAGAGAAAATGGTGGCTTAAGGAAGGGTCACACCCACTTCACTTCAAAACTTTTCATAGCCTCCACACTCTCCCTCCCACTCACATCCCTCACATCTATCACTCACACATACACTCAAACTCACTCACTCACCCTCTCACTTAAACCCTACAGCAGTAGCTGCTGCTACCTCAGACCAAACAGCCATTTCTTCATTTGTGAAACATCAGCATCAGCTGATCAGCTTCAGCTCCAAGCACATCAGCTCAAATCTTGACATCAGCTTCAGCTGCATCAGCAACAGCAGCACTCCCTTAGCAAACAGCCCTAACTCCATAAACAACACCCATACAACACTCACACAACACAACACAACAACACACCACCAACACCACATCAGAAAACAATCACAAAAGCTACAGCTTCAGCCTTTAAACAGCAACAGCAATTCCAGGCAGCAACAGCAGCACCCCAGCAAGCTCCACCCCCTCTTCTTCTTCTTCTTCTCCTTCTCCTTGTTTGTGAGGTTCTTTGTGGGGTATAACTTCTAAACTCCTTCCTTGTTTTCTTAGTTGTGTAGAAGTAGCTTCGATTAGCAATATTTATGCGTTTTGTGCTTGTTTAGGTGTTTTATGTGGAAATATGTTTAAGTGGGGTTGGTGTTGGGTAGACTAGCCTAAGTAAGTGTTGTTAAGGCCAGGTTAACCCAGGATAACCCCGGATTACACTAAAATACCCTCAGTTTTCAAATTGTACAAACCTTGACGTTTTTAAGCAAAACATGGCTTTTTTAGATCTGCTGTTACCCATGTAGGTTCAGAATAAAATTGAATGGACCATAGCCTACTGGTGACACCCTGACCCCACCACCAGAGCCCGACCCCACCACTTCAACCCGAGGCCGCCGGAATATTCGTTCTGGCCGTAATTTGCGGCCAGACTAGGGGTTTAGGGGCTAGGGTTTTTGGTACAGGTGTCTGCTACATTTTGTGGGTCCAGGGTATATATAGTTTTGTAATATCCTAACCTGGGTAAAATCTGGGACTGTATGTCATTTTCTGGTATTTTATTTAGCGCGATACGCGAGTGGATTCTGTGATTCAGCGTATCGCGGCGTATCGGATCGAGTTCTGGACACACGCACATGTTCCAGCGTATCGCGCGCACGCGCGTTAATTCGCAACGCGAGTTTCTCATTTCTTTCCGATATTGCGTTTTACGAGATTGTGATATATTGGAATTCTTGTGTTAATTCCAGGTTCGCAGGAGGTTACGTCAGACGCCACCAGGAAAGGGAAGCAGGAGGTCGGCTATACTTAGCACACGACCAGGTGAGTAGATTTAACATCTACGGGGAAATCGCCCGTATGGCGTTAAGCGTCAGGGCGTAATAAGATGTTAGTTTTATGTGATCATGTAGACAAACTAGAGTAGCATGCCTCCTTATACATATAGTACAGGTAGTATAGAACACTGCACTGTCACTAACGGTCCAAGTTGCACGAGCACGATTTATATGCTACACTCACACCGTTAGTGATTGCCATGATACTCATATTATAGGATTGCTATAAACCGCATATTTGATTCTGCTTTATTGACGTTGTCATGAGTACCACATACTATCAAATGGACATTCATACCATGCACACTGTATATGCACTTTCGTGAGTACCTTCATTGATATAACCTTACTTGGGCACATATGCATCATATGTCCACAGTTGTACACATGTACATTGCTATATTCACTTTGCATACTTATCCATGCACACATCCATACCGATACACATATTCATATGCTACATACATGGATGATATAGACTTGTTTTAAAAACAAAGGGACCACAGGCGTTATTCTCAAAACTAGATCTTTCAAAAGAGCGGTTTTCCCTTTCTTTTACTCTTAGCGTCATACGACATGTTGCATGGATTACGCATCGTATTTGATTATGTGATTTCTGGATTTGGGAACCGGAGTACTAATTTAAGAAATACGCACTGTTTAAAAACCCGGTTTCCCTTGAAATGATATTTTAGTGCGTCCACCATGAGTTTTCTTGGTTCCAGAGAGCTTGTGTGAGTATACCCGATTCGAGGAGAGGTAGGCACCGATAGCGGGTACATGGTGGACCCGGTACGGTACCCCGGGGCGAGAAGACTCGTATTGTTAGACGGTGAGCCCGGCGGAGGGACTACTACCTACCGGTGATTGGTTAGACCTGGCGATTATTCGGAGGATACCGACCAGAGTCGATAGATGGATACGGGACGACGTGTACTGCCGAGGGCCGATTCCGCAGACGGAGCCCGTGGGCAGATCCGATGGACGGACGCCCCATACTGGAGGATTTGCGTGTCGATGCTGGACACGGTTGATTTTATGAGATTTGGGTGCCAATGTCGGGCACTCACGATTGTATGAGATTCAAAGGATTTGAGGTCCGATGTGGATGACGGCGCCTGAGTTTTACTGGGAATTGGGTGTATTGATGGACACCGGTCATTTTTCCACGTTGATATTCCGTGTAGACACTATTTATTCCCATACTCAGCATTTAGTATTGACATCTCATCCTTTACCTACTGTACCTGATATAGTACACATGCTATACATGATTATCGCATACCCTACTCATGCTATATAGGGTTGTTAGATTCCATATCAGACATGATTATTGCATAGCCTGCACATTATATGGAGAGAGTTTTAGACTGCATTTGTTGCCTGATATGAGTTTTCAGTTCATCATATAGATGTTATCTGTTGGCATAGGTTAGAGTATCGCAGTACGTGCATACTCGCGATTACCTTTATATGTTATCTACTATTCACGAGTTGGCAACTCACCCCCGTTGTGCCACGGTACTTGCAGGTTACCTTTGGGAGTAGTCGCGGTTGGCTGTTTACCGCACCTTTTGACACATATACTATTGCTGAGGCGTGTTAGCCCTTTTGGTTTTAGGTGGGTTTGTACGGTATCTGTTTACTTTTCAGTTGCATCTTGATGTATCTAGTACTCTCCATCTACTTTCATGTATTGGCCTAGAGACAGTTGTGAGGGCGATGTATGTTATTTGTACTCTGGTGTCGAGCTCGTTGTGAGCCGACTTTACTTATGTAGTTTTATCCTTTATGATATTTGTCTTCACTTTACTGCTCATTCTTCGCTTCGGCGTCGTATATTTTGAGGTGATTTCTCCGCCGTTGGGTGCGATTCTCCTATTGTGATACTCTATTTATTTCACATGTTCCTTTTAATTATACCTCGCCTTTTACCCGATTTCGGGACAAACTTTTTGAAAGGGAAATGTTGTTAAAATGATTTAAATAATCACATGAACCAAAAAGGATTGCTACTAAGTAACTTAAAGTTTTCTAAATGTTTTAACACTCCAAATTTTAATGGTTTTGTTTTCTGGGTTCGGCTTACTTAGTCATGTTAAGCCTGTAGGCGTTGCGTGGTTAAGTGTCGGTCACAGGCCGAACTTTGGGTCGTAACAAGGAAGCTCTATGGGCAGTAGTTCTTTCGGCAAAAACGAAAAGAATGCTGAAGGATCTTCAAGCATACCCCGCAATCAAGTGGAAAAGCCCGCTAGAGCCCGAGATCATTGAGAGAATGCTGAAACCGCGCCCTACACAGAGAATGGGTAGCAATAGGCAAAATACCCAGGTCCAGCCGTCAATGTCTTCAAAGAAAAAGAAGAAGATCAAGAAGCCCGCGCAGCCCGATGACAAGCGCACGGACCTACAAAAGCATATTGACGCGCTGTAGGAATACAACTAGAAGGCACGTACCCCAGTCATACTCCATGAGTTTCTCAACCATATCCTTGAGAACAGAGGCAATGACAATGACGAGGGAGATGACGCGTCAGAAGAACCCGAGGATTACGTGGCAAGTTGTCACATAATCTCCCATTCGTCACTAAATGTCACGCCCCGCTTCCCAGAGTACGCTAAAAATGGGCACGTGACATAGCCAACCATGCTACCTATGGGTAGGAAGTATCCATCCACAGTCACATTACGGCTGTAGAGATATCAAGAACAAAATAAAACTATCTAAATATGTCCATAATCCAACATAACATGAGTCAAGAATAATAAAATGCGGAAGCGAAAGATCCAATACAACATAACTGGAATGTATGTCCCATAATGCGGGCTCACATCAGGAAATAAATGCAGGAAAGAAAACTAACTACTGCTGACACTCACAGCTCAGCCTGTCGGCTGAAGAACTCCTGCTCGGACCGCGACAGCAGTACAGAATCTGGGCCATGCAAAACCCAGACGTAAGTGGGTCAAGTCATCAAATAATAACATAATGAACATGCAATGCGAGTATAAACATGAATAAAGCAAGGGTAACAATAATATGAATCAGAGCAGTGCAGGGTAATGTGCAGTAGGTAAACTAACTGTTCTATCAAGTTTTCTGTTCTAAAGTCTTTGAAATCAATTGATGAATCATCGATGTAACACAATAGTATCCCGTGCATGCCCGGGACTACGGTCTAAGACTCTCGGGCTGAAACCGAGACGTGCCGCTAGGCACTAACAGGGAAAGGATAAAGACCAACGATGTCAGCAACATCGTCACGAGGCAGGCCTGGCCTCTAGAACTGATCAGTAATGGTAGTGAACTGTTGAGTTACAAGTCAGGTTTCACCTTTGATTTCCCTATACCCCCAAGTTATATGTGTAAGTCAAGTCAGGTATCCCGAAATCAAGAAACTAATGCCAACACAGGATCAGGTAAACAGGTTTGTCTGGATAGACAACAGGAATGGTCCATGAGGACTACATGTCAGGTTTGTTGGCATTAGATACAAGATCAGGTAACGGATCAGGTCATGGTACATCAGGTCAAGTCAAGCAGTATACGGTACCATGTCGGGTAGATCAATATATATGTAACAAGTCAGGTCAAGGTATAAACAATATCATGGGTGTGCTCACAATCAGTTATACAAGCAAACATGGTTATCATCAGCATGATATAAGCAATGAATTAAGTAATAGGCAGATTTACTCAATTTGCAGTACAGTTATCAGTTGTGCCACAGAGATGATTTCAATGTTATGCGAATGCAGTATGACAATTATGGCCTTTTAATCATGTTAACAAGTTTAAGGACTTTAGAGGTGCAATGATTTATATACAGGTTCAATACAGCTATTACAGGTTAAAATGCACACGAGTGTCCAAATGGAACAAACTATAGAGATAAATGCCATAAGCTATGTCAATGTTAAAAATGTAATTAAACAGGTAAATGTGGTTATTAGGTTCAATTGCAAACTGTAGGTTCCAAGTTTAAAGATAAAATGATATATAACAATATTGTACAAGAAAATGAGAAATGATCGTACCAAAGTTAAATTTACAGGTTTAGGGTGTCATAATATATATGTAAATATTGTATAGCATGTAACAATGGGTACTTGCCTCGACGGGTCGCGAATCGGGAAAAACGGAACGTAAAATGTCGGCGGGGAAACTCGCGACGGGCGCACGGTTCACGGAATGAACCCAAACGACGAACAATGGAACCACACGGGTCGGGGTACCTCGCTGGAACGTCTGGACGCGTCGCCGGCACGGCCGGATTCCGGTCAAGAACATAACAGTAAATAATCAAGTTTTCAACAAGAAAAGAAAGAAACTAAAGAAGAAAGGATGGAGGGTAGAGAAAGGAAATGCTCACAGGGATCTGTGCGACGAGTGGTGACTGTCGACCTCGTCGACGGAGCTCCGGCGGTGGCCTACGACGGCAGCGAAAAGTTTTCAGATCAAGAACTTGGACCAGCGAAGGAAGACAAAGAAAGGAGGAGGTGATGGGATGTGAAACTTCACCGAGGAGGGTGCGCGAGGACCGGGGAAACGGGGTGAGGTCACCGGCGGCGACGTACGGCGGCCCAGAAGAGTGCAAAGATGTGCAGGTGGCCGCGTGCAGGTGCAGGGAAGACGGGAGAACGGAGGAGGGAGGTGCGGTGGATCGGTCGAGGGCGAGGAGGCCGGCGAGGGTGTCGTCGGTGTTGGCGTTGCAGCGGCGAAGGGGTGAGGCGGCGGTAGGGTACGCGCGAGGGTTAGGGTTTTTCAAAAGAAAGGAGGAGGGAGGCGGTTAAATATATATATATATATAGAGAGAGAGAGAGATGAGGGGGAGAGAGAGAGAGAGAGAAAGGAGGTGGGGCCCACGGTTAGGGAATGCAATTGGCTAGGAATGCAAAATCTGTGAAAGATTAAGAAATAATATAAATAAAAAGATTTTAAAGATTAACGGGAACAGTAAAAATATATAAGGTTAAGGAAATATTCGATGGTTATAAAAATATTAAATTTGGGGTTTTGGAGCAAAATAAAACATTTCCAAATCGCGCCCGGGTTGGGTCCAAAAATTTGAAATTGAAATAATAGGATTTTAAGCGGGATCCAAATTTTAAAATGAAGTGTTTTATGATCAAAAAGCATACCCCCAAAACGGACACACGTACGTGCACGTAGCCGTCCAAACTCGCCCGTTTCACCGAACGGGACGAGAACACGGTGCACGGACGCTACAACGGGGTTAGGGGTGTCAAGCAGGCCAAGATGAATATTTTTAATTTTATTTTAGATGCTAAAAATTGTTATATGCAGAAATGAATTTGCCGGGTAAAATTTACAGTAAATAACAATCAAGCAAGATAAGTGAAAAGAGTACCACATTACGCTCAAACAGTAACTGAAATTAGTAGCATTGGGCTCGGGTGTTACATTATACCCAACTACAAAAAGAATTTCGTCCTCGAAATTCCAAGAATGCAAAGATAGAAAACTACAAGAAAAGGTGAGGAAACTTCTGCCGGATTTCATCTTCTCATTCCCAAGTGGACTCTCTATGCGAGTGATTACCCCAAGAACGAGCACAAGAGGGATCACCTTGTTCTTAAGAACCTTTTCCCTTCGATCTACGATTCCAATCGGTCGCTCCTCAAAAGTCAGGTCTCCTCGTACTGTTAGCTCCGAATGATCCACTACGTGTGTTCATCTCGAACATACCTACGGAGTTGAGATACGTGAAACACATCGTGCACATTCTCCAAGGATTGCGGTAACGCCAAACGATACGCTACCTCACCAACACGCTCCAAGATCTCAAAGGCTCCAACGAATCGAGGACTAAGCTTTCCTCGACTTCCAAAACGAATCACCTCTCTAGCCGGTGATATCTTCAAGAACACCAAATCACCCACGGCGAACTCTAGAGATCTTCTTGACGTGTCTGCCCAACTCTTCTGTCGGTCTTGTGCTGCCTTCATATGATTTCTGATAGTGTTAACCTTCTCAACTGTCTGCACAACCAAATCTGGTCCCAATAATCTTCGTTCACCGACATCGTCCCAACAAACAGGTGAACGACATTTACAACCATACAAAGCTTCAAATGGGGCCATCTGGATAGTTTCCTGAAAACTGTTGTTGTAAGAAAACTCCACCAAATGTAGATGATCCTCCCAAGAACCCTTGAAGTCCAACATGCATACTCTCAACATGTCTTCAAGAGTTTGGATCGTTCTCTCCGACTGACCATCAGTTTGAGGATGATAAGCTGTGCTAAACTTCAATCGAGTCCCCAAACTTTCCTGTAAATTCCGCCAAAAGTGTGACAGGAATCGATTGTCCCGATCGGACACGATGCTCACCGGTACTCCATGGAATCTTACAATCTCTTGCATGTACCGCTCAGCCAAAGTCTCTGTTGATTGACCAACCCGGAAAGGAATGAAGTGAGCTGCCTTGGTCAATCGATCAACAATCACCCATACAGCATTGTTGCCCTTTGGACTCCACGGTAAAGCCGTCACGAAATCCATGGTTATATGTTCCTACTTCCATTGAGGAATCAGAAGTGGTTGCAATAAACCAACAACCCTTTGATGTTCAGCCTTAACTTGCTGACACACCAAGAACTTCGCCATAAAGCGAGCAATCTCCCGTTTCATGTCTTCCCACCAGAAATGCTGTCGAATATCTCGGTACATCTTTGTGCCTCCTGGATGTACAAAATAAGTTGAACTGTGTGCCTCCTTCATAAGCTCTTCACGAATATCCCCCTTTGGCACACACAAACGGCTACCATACCTCAACGAACCATCTTCGTGGATCAATAAATCTGTTCGTAGTCCGGCTTCAACCTTCTCTCGAAACTTTTGCAGTCTAGGATCCTGCGATTGTGCTGCTTTAATATTTTCGATCAACGATGACTGTACTTGTAGCTGCATCAACTGTCCCGAAGAATGCGGTAGCACAACCTCCAAGTCAAATCTTCGAAAATCTGCAACGATCTCCTTCTGCGTAGTTAACACCCGAATTGCGGGTAACCGACTAAGCGCATCTGGCACGACATTAACCGTTCCCGGATGGTACTTAAGATCAAGATCGTAGTCAGGCATCAGCTCCAACCATCTACGCTGCCTCATAATAAGCTCCTCCTGTGTGAACACATACTTTAAGTGTTAGTTATGTATATGCCCTAGAGGCCATTGTTGTACATATGATGTATATTATAATGGATGCTTGGATATATACAGAGAGGACTTTCTTGCTCGTCATGATAGTATGCTATTTGGTTTCACTTTATCTTAACATGTTGACTTGTATTGGTTTACTGTTTTTCTCTCACATGTTGATAAAGCCCTTAGGATCAGTACTCGACTACTAGGATTATGATGAGATCATACTAGTGGGTCCATAGTAGTCGATGAGTACATCCTATAATTGTTCCTAGTCGAGGGTATATCGAGACAGGGCATCGATACACCAGAGTAGACTAGCGTATACGCATCTTGACCCATATGATGGGCGATGGATGATCCCATATCCATTGGTGTTTGACATCAGAGATGGTGTACGGGTGCTCAGTGGAGACTGGGTACACTGGACGGACTCGCCGAGAACTCCGAGATGGTGATATACCACACGTCAGATGGCAGTTCTCTGGTGACACTGGTACAGGGTAGTCTGTAGACCCGAGATCGTCATAGAGTCTTGTGTGATTCCCACTGTGCTTTGATTTCCACCTTACCACGTCCAAGAGGGCGTACAAAACGGTGTCTTTTGGGTACAGTCCCGAATCACATGGAGGCAATGAGCGATAGGAGGGGATTCGTATCTCCCGGTATAGGGAGTTGATGTTGTGCTGTGTTCGATTGGCTATAACTGGAAGTCCCTGGCCAGGGCTGATATAGAGATTTACTGGTAAGTGTTACTAGTAGTTTCTCGACCCGTTATGAGCCACACATCGACACGACTTATCGGTTACTGGGGTCTGACGTTTACCACCCCTAGATTTGATATGCGACATATCAGACGAACAGACCGGACTGTACGGGAGTGTTACTGATTGGATTCACAGGAGAATGCACAGGCTAGCTTGTTGATCTTCTGATCGCTCAATACTTGGGTGGCTGTTACGTTTAGCTGACCGCTTGCAGCTTGTGGGTGTTTGATATGATCATCACTTGCTACCGGCGTATTGACGATTCTTTAGAGTCCTACACAGAGGTTTCTTGGCTCAGGCGAAACGGAGTAGAGGCACATATGTGATATGCGCAGGACCGAGGATAATGCGATATGAGATACCGTATTATATTCTCGCTATATTTAGATATGAACCGGGACATCGGATCAAGTGTTGATTCGATGAATCGGTACATGATATATTAGTCGGTTATATTCGATATAACCGGATCGTCGGATCAAGTGTTGATTCGATGATTTAATGTATAATAATATATATGATATATTATTACATTATCTAATATTGGCTTGCTTTATTATTTCATTTTCTCACTGGATGATACATTGATATATATGCGATATATGTTAATTGTATTATTTTCTTTTGTTGCAAATATATAATATATATATGTGATATATATTATTGTGACATGATATGATTTATTATTAAACATGTTTAAGGATGATTAAATGAGGTTAGGGTTTGATTAGGGTTAGTTGCTTCATGCACTTTCTAGAAACTTTTTCTTTTGTCATGGTTAAGATATTTGTTGATGACTCATTGCTAACCCAACCAAACCCTAACTCTAGTTTATTCTCTACAAACTATTTGACACTCATCCTTGACCATGGTTGATACATCAATCATATACTTTTATTTCTATTCATCACAAAAGGAATTATCATTATCTTTTCCATTATCATCTTCTTCTCTCTTGATTTTCAGCTCACTAGATATTCATTTTGTGATGATAAATTATGAGAAAATGATTTAAAAAGAAAGCATAGATACTACTCTCTCATCCTCATCTCATCTAGCCCATGAGATTAGTGTGTTCATCTCTTTAGAGTAAGAAAGCTTGAGTTATTGAAACTTCGACGTAGATCATCGGAGATTTGGAACACTTCAAGCAAGCATGGATCGTTCGAGTCGTGGAGCCTCTCTTGAGTCCGGGAGATCATGGATCGCGGCAAAGGGACTTCTACTCGGAGCTTGTGAAGTGAAGGAGCGGACTACAAAGGTTGTAATCCCTCACAATTAGATAAAAAGTTGTTATCTTGCCTGCTTAACCCTAATAATCTAGCAAAGATCCTGGCTTTGGGTTGTTCGGCACGTCTAAATTTTTATCCGGGCATGTTTGATGCCTTATGAACCTTCACAAGAGTGCCTAGGAACCCTACAGTGGTATCAGAGCCTAGCTAGAGCATTAGGCGTTGTGTTAACGAAGTTAAAACTTCGATCGAACCCGAACCGACAAAATTTACCCCCTCTCTGGAAATTTTTCAAAATTTAGGATTTTTCTGAATTAAAAATGCGTAAAAAATTCAGCAGGGAATTCTAAGAATTACCATGAAAGACGGGCCAACAACTTCACTAAATCACCACGGAACCGCGGCGGGAACATGCTTCCAGCGGCGGTTCCGCGGCCGATTTGTGGGATTGTGACACGTGGCTTCATGGTAATTTCCGTAGGTGCTTGTTGATGCTTCTGTGTATTTTTAAAAGTGATTCAAGTGTTGTTTAATTCTGGGGTTTGTTTTGTAATCGTAGATTCGATCGGAAAATTTAAATTCGTTGTTTTTCCAGATATTTAGAAATTGTTAAAAAGTTCGAACGGATATCATTAACTCACTTTTTCCCGGCACGTAAAACTTTCAAGTGTTGAATTTTTATCGGGTTTAAATCTTTCGGAAAAATTGTACAAGTTAAGCGGTGGACCCTCTAGAAGACAACAAACCTTAACTCGATTATGTAACCGTCTTGAACTGCCTTTTGAACCTTCGGGTTTGGGGCAGTACGGCGTGCCACATGTGAGACGTTGGCTTGACCCTTTTACGGCTGGATCACCGGTATTGTGACATATTCTGGGACTATTTGAACTCCGCTCAAGTGTTGAGCACTTTAGGAAATTTTAAGTATTTGATTATCTGTTCGGAAAGTTTAATACTGTCTATTTATCTGGAATGTGATACAATATGTGGAATTCATATAGTTAGGCATGAAATGCGAAGTATGTGATATTTCGGATTTACGATGTCTAAAGTGATTATGGATTCCAAATATTGTAGTTTTACACTTTCTTTTCTGTGACCGTAAGTGTAATATGTGATATCGCCCCAACCAAACCAAATCACACCCTAACCAAACCAAATCACACCTTAAATGGGTGTATCCCACTTTATCATTATGTATCCCGTCATGTGACAAATACACGTGCATACATGATGAACGATGGACCGTAATGTCCTAAAACTAACAATAGACCGCAATGTCCTAAAACTAGCGACGGACCGAAACGTCTTTAAACTACTACAAACCGCAGCATCCTAGGGCTGACCCAAAAAAAAAAGTATGTCGACAAGTAAAATGGGTACGGATGAAAACCCGAAAGGGCTCCGTGAGTAAAAACAGCAAGGCTACCGGCGATGTTTGTGAAAACCCGAAATGGCACAGACTCGTAAAAAAAACGTTACGTCCACAAGAAAACTGGGCACGGATGAAAACCCGAAAGGGCTCCATAAGTAAAAACAGCAGGGCTACCGGCGAGTTTGTGAAAACCCGAGAGAGCGTAGGCTCGTAAAAAAAAATTCGTGCACACTTGCGAGGTCTTCTCGACCTTGTAAGGAGAAAACACCTGTGTGAGATCCTTACGACTCACAAGGGAGCAACACACTTAGGGATCCCCACGATTCCTAAGGAGAAATTACACTTACGAGATCCTCACGACTCGTAAGGAGAAACCTCTTATGAGACCATCACGGCTCATAAGATTCAAAAGCCTTAAGTTGCAGGGATCTGAACCTGTTCTTAAGCTATCACATTTCCCAGTTTTCCCTATAAGCGGTTTAATACTGACCCTTGTATACAACCCACGGGCACAAATAATCATTTCCTTGCCGAGTCCCACCAACGGCACGAGATGTCCTCATGTGGTGAACGACACTTGTAAGTCCTCTCGACTTACAAGGAGAAAATGCTCTTATGAGATCCTTACGACTTATAACAGATCATACACTTAAGAATCCTCACGATTCTTAAAGAGAAAATACACGTATGAGATCCTTACGACTTGTAGGGAGAAAACCCTTTGTGAGACCCCTACGGCTCATGAAGTCAAAAAGCCCTAGTCTTCAGGTCCCTAACCCTGTCTACTAAGCCACCTTTGTTCGAATCGACAAAGGCAAATGATGATTCGCTCCTGGCAATATCCCAATTGTAGCGATGTTGATGCCTCCATCGGTAAAAAATTCCAAGTCCTTTCAAGGCAAATGATGATTCGCTCCTGGCAATATTCCAGTCGCAGCGATACTGATGCTAAGATTGGTATCAGGTTTCAAGTCCATACTTGCAATCAAAATCAGTGAGCAAAAATGCATATGAAATAGCTGAAATGATGGGGCAACTCGCAATAAAAATCAGCGAGTAAAATGTATGCATATAAACATAGCTGAAATGATTGGGCAACTCGCAATAAAAAACAGCGAGTAAAAAGAAAAACAACCGAAATGATTGGGCACCGCGAAAAATAGCCGAAATGATTGGGCAATCGCAACTTTCGTGATATAAAAGCTGAAATGATAGAGCATCACGGAAAGAAATAAAGAATGATGAAACTTTTGCCCTGCATGTGAGATCACATCGACCTCTGTATACAATCTATGGGCACAAACAAAAGGGAACCACATTTCCTCACCAGACTCTGTCAAAGGGAAGCCAGATCTCAACGTTAACATCCACAGCTTAAAGATCACCATGATGTTTCTTTTCAATCGAACGCAGACGTAATGTCAACCACTGACCTCAGGGAAACAACGAAACGGAGCCATGGCAAAGTCCCTAGTTCCAAATCTCAATGGCAACATCTGCAGCCTAAAGATCACCACGATGTTTCTTCTCACTCCAACCGGATGCAGACGTAACGTCAACAACCGACCTCAGGGTCGGAGCCAGAGCAAAGACCCTAGTTCCAAATCTCGACGGCAACATCTACATCCCAAAAGACCAGCAACGTCGTTCCTCCTCATGCCAGCAGGACACGAACGCGACGTCAACAAAGCGGAGCCATGGCAAAGTCCCTAGTTCCAAGACTCTACAGTCCACAAACAACCTCGAGTCAACTAATGACCTCCCCGCCGGATCAACGCTCCATCTCGGAAACAAGTCATCTAATGACCCTGCCGCGGAAACACGTCAGCAAATGACCTCCGTCACGGAGATACGTCATCCAATGACCTCCATCACGAAAATACTTCATCCAATGACTCCGTCTCGGAAACAAGTCAACCAACCTCCAGGAAAATTAGTGTCCTTGGCAAGACCTCTCGATTCAGGAAAATTAGCGTCCTTGGCGAGAACCTCTCGAATTGCGCCGACCCGCAAGGAAATCGTTGTCTTTGCAGGAATACCTCAATTCGTCTCGACCTCCAGGGAAATTCGTGTCCTTGGCAAGACCTCTCGATTCAGGGAAATCAGCGTCCTTGATGAGAACATCTCGATTCACGTTGACTCGCAAGAAAATCAATGTCTTTGCAGGAATACCTCGATTCGTCTCGACCTCTAGGGAAATCCGTGTCCTTGTCAAGACCTCTCGATTCAGGGAAATCAGCGTCTTTGACGAGAACATCTCGATTCGCGTCGACCCACAAGGAAATCAGTGTCTTTGCAGGAATACCTCGATTCGTCTCGACCCCCAGGGAAATAAGTGTCCTTGGCAAATATCTCGATTCAGAGAAATCAACGTCCTTGACGAGAACATCTCGATTCGCATCTAACCGCAGTGAAATTAGTGTCTTTGCAGGAATACCTCGATTCGTCTCAACCCAGGGGAAATCAGTGTCCTTGGCAAAACCTCGATTCAGGGAAATCAGCGTCCTTGACGAGAACATATTGATTCGTGTTGACCCCCAGAGAAATCAGTGTGTTTGCAGCAATACCTCGATTCGTCTCAACCCTAGGGAAATCAGTGTCCTTGGCAAAACCTTGATTCAGGGAAATCAGCGTCCTTGGCAAGAACCTTGATTTGCGTTGACCCGTAAGGAAATCAGTGTCTTTGCAGGAATCTCTCAATTCGTCTCAACCCAGGGAAATCGGTGTCCTTGGCAAAAATCTCTCGATTCAGGGAAATCAGCGTCCTTGACGAGAACCTCTCGATCTGCGTCGACCCGCAAGGAAATCAGTGTCTTTGCAGGAATCTCTCGATTCGTCTTGACCTCAGGGAATTAGTGTCCCTGCGCATGAAAAGAAAATTCTCTTGCGAGATCCTTATGATTCTTAAGAGAAAACGAACTTAAGGGTCTTCATGATCCTTAAGGAGAAAATACAGCTACGGGATCCTCTCGACCTGTAGGGAAAAAAGACCTTATGAGACCCTCATGGCTCATAAAGTTGAAAAGTCTTAGGTGGCATATCCTAACCCTGTCTCCTAAACCATCACTGCCCTGCAAGAAGGTCAAGATGGAATATCCATGGGCCATACTCTCCCAAGTCGAATATCGACATGGAGGGAAACAACCACTTACGAGTCCTCTCGACTTGTAAGCAAAACAATTCTCTTGTGCGATCTTTACGACTCTTACAAGAAAAGGCACTTAGGAGTCCTCACGACCCCTAAGTAGAAATTGCACCTACGAGATCCTCTCGACTCATAGGAATAAAAGTCGTTATGGGACCTCCACGGCTCATAAAAGTTGAAAAGTCTTAGGCAGCAGATCTGAACCTGTTTCCGAAGCCATCGCTGCCCTACAAGAAAACCAAGATAAACTACATATGGACCACATCCACCAAAGCTACATGCAAGCATGAGATAAAAAAATATATATATGTCTTTTATTCATGAATTCAAAATGAATATAAGAAACATCTCATAATAGAATCAAAATGAATACAAAATGTTTTTATTCATAAGTTGATAAAAAAATGATAATAAAGAAAATACAATGAAGAAAAAAGTCTTTAAACCGGCGGGCGACACAATAAGCTCCTCAATTCATTGCTCTTCCACTGGGCCTCGGCTTCAAGCTTGGCTATTGCCATAAGACAGGTCTCCGCCGGAGACTGTTGGGTCTGATACGAGACGAACCGGCTCTCGAGCTCCCTTTCAGTTGCCTTATGAGCTTCAACCATCTCACGGGTAAAGATGATGGCTTTGTCGAGAGTGACCACTTCAGTGATAGCTTCTTGAAGTACCCTCCAGATTTCATATGCATGGATGGTCTTGGTAGTGAGATGAGCTTGAAGTTCCCCCAAAGCACTCGAGGCCAGTTCCCTCTCCGAGAATTTTCGATTAAGCCTCTTTTCACATGATTGTAGATTTGCGGTGCACCGTTCAATCAGCCCCCGCAAGCTAGTCTTTGCAGCCACGACCTCTGAGGGAAGGCGTGTGTACTCAAGACCATGCAAGCAAGCCTCCACTCGACGACAAAACTCGACCCAGACATGCACCAATGTTTCATCATGGTAAGTGGCAAGAAAAGGTAGAGAAATGTTGGCTTCGGCAGCAAATTCTTCGGCTGTGATCGAATTACCAGCACGAAGATCTTCGATAAGAGCCGACATGGAGTGAAGGCTTTGCTTCTCCATCCGTTCAGATGCGCACCGGGCATAAAGTCCTGGTGGCATAATGATGCGAGACTCCAGCGGGGTAAGAGCAGGCAAGGCTGTCAAGATCCATGAACAATCTATGAGATTTACACCCAAAGAATATATAAAGCAACATCAAAAGCTTACTTACCCACAGTCATGCAAGGAGGATTAGACAGATCCCCAAGCCCGTCGAGGATCTCGACTTCGTCATCAGCTTCCAGAACTGCAGAAGACATATCAACATCATTATACGAAATAATGATAATACAATGAAGGGGTCAAATAACACCAACCTTGCCTAGAAGAGAGGACGATGCTTTGCGGGGATATTGCCTGTGGGCGGCCATCTCGAGCAGACGCTGAAAGGACTTTCTGAGAGATAAATCCATGATGGACGCCGCCAATCCTCGCAACTCTGAAAAGACAGAAAGATTTAGATAATAGAGAGATCATTAAAGCAAAGTATAGAAGACTACCTTCGATGCTCCTCCCGCTTTGAACTGGAGGGATAGCAGCTTCGGCAGCCTCCTTCGTGCCCTCAGGCACATCACTGGGGACGTGTACTGGCGTAGAAGCTTCCAGTCGCGAAACGACATCTGCCATTTCGGGCTCCAAGGATGGAACATTGGATATGGAGATGCTTTCTACAACCTTCAAGGTGCCACCAGAAAGACCCATCGGGTCTATGACCGGCAAGGTCGCCTCTGTGGAAAGTACAGACGATGGAGAAGTGGAAGCCATCATCGGGAGCTCCAAGACGGGACTAACAGACCCGACAACGTCTTCTACTGTTAGTTATATATATGCCCTAGAGGCCATTGTTGTACATATGATGTATATTATGATGGATGCTTAGATATATACAGAGAGGACTTTCTTGCTCGTCATGATAGTATGCTATTTGGTTTCACTTTATCTTAACATGTTGACTTGTATTGGTTTACTATTTTCTCTCACATGTTGATAAAGCCCTTAGGATCTGTACTCGACTACTGGGATTATGATGAGATCATACTAGTGGGTCCATAGTAGTCGATGAGTACATCCTATAACTGTTCCTAGTCGAGGGTATATCGAGACAGGGCATCGATACACTAGAGTAGACTAGCGTATACGCATCTTGACCCATATGATGGGCGATGGATGATCCCATATCCATTGGTGTTTGACATCAGAGATGGTGTACGGGTGCTCAGTGGAGACTGGGTATACTGGACGGACTCGCCGAGAACTCCCAGATGGTGATTTACCACACGTCAGATGGCAGTTCTCTGGTGACACTGGTACAGGGTAGTCTGTAAACCCGAAATCGTCATATAGTCTTGTGTGATTGCCACTGTGCTTTGATTTCCACCTTACCACGTCCAAGAGGGCGTGCAAAACGGTGGCTTTTGGGTACAGTCCCGAATCACATGGAGGCAATGAGCGATAGGAGGGGATTCGTCTCTCCCGGTATAGGGAGTTGATGTTGTGCTGTGTTCGATTGGCTATAACTGGAAGTCCCTGGCCAGGGCTGATATAGAGATTTACTGGTAAGTGTTACGAGTAGTTTCTCGACCCGTTCTGAGCCACACATCGACACGACTTATCGGTTACTGGGGTCTGACGTTTAGCACCCCTAGACTTGATATGCGACATATCAGACGAACAGACCGGACTATACGGGAGTGTTACTGATTGGATTCGCAGGAGAACGCATAGGCTAGCTTGTTGATCTTCTGATCGCTCAATACCTGGGTGGCTGTTACGTTTAGCTGACCGCTTGCAGCTTGTGGGTGTTTGATATGATCATCATCTGCTACCGGCGTATTGACGATTCTTTAGAGTCCTACACAGAGGTTTCTTGGCTCAGGCGAAACGGAGTAGAGGCACATATGTGATATGCGCAGGACCGAGGATAATGCGATATGAGATACCGTATTATATTCTCGCGATATTTAGATATGAACCGGGACATCGGATCAAGTGTTGATTCGATGAATCGGTACATGATATATTAGTCGGTTATATTCGATATAGCCGGATCGTCGGATCAAGTGTTGATTCGATGATTTAATGTATAATAATATATTTGATATATTGTATTACATTATCTAATATTGGCTCGCTTTATTATTTCATTTTCTCACTGGATGATACATTGATATATATGCGATATATGTTAATTGTATTATTTTCTTTTGTTGCAAATATATAATATATATGTGATATATATTATTGTGACATGATATGATTTATTGTTAAACATGTTTAAGGATGATTAAATGAGGTTAGGGTTTGATTAGGGTTAGTTGCTTCATGCACCTTCTAGAAGCAATTTCTTTTGTCATGGTTAAGATATTTGTTGATGACACATTATCTAACCCAACCAAACCCTAACTCTAGTTTATTCTCTACACTTTATTAGTCACTCATCCTTGACCATGGTTGATACATAAATCATATACTTTTATTTCGATTCATCACAAAAGGAATTATCATTATCATTTTCCATTATCATCTTCTTCTCTCTTGATTTTGAGCTCACTAGAAATTCCATTTGTGATGATAAATTGTGAGAAAGTGAATTAAAAAGAAAGCATAAATACTAATCCTTCATCCTCATCTCATCTAGCCTATGAGATTAGTGTGTTCATCTCTTTAGAGTGAGAAAGCTTGAGTTATTGAAACTTCGACGTAGATCATCGGAGATTTGGAACACTTCAAGCTAGCATGGATCGTTCGAGTCGTGGAGCCTCTCTTGAGTCCGGGAGATCGAGGATCGCGGCGAAGGGACTTCTACTCGGAGCTTGTGAAGCGAAGGAGCAGACTACAAAGGTTGTAATCCCTCACACTTAGATAAAAAGTTGTTATCTTGCATGCTTAACCCTAATAATCTAGCAAAGATCCTGTCTTTGGGTTGTTCGGCACGTCTAAATTTCTATCCGGGCATGTTTGATGCCTTATGAACCTTCACAAGAGTGCCTAGGAACCCTACAGTGGTATCAGAGCCTAACTAGAGCATTAGGCGACGTGTTTACGAAGTTAAAACTCCGATCGAACCCGAACCGACAAAATTTACCCCCTCTCTGGAAATTTTTCAAAAACTGGGTTTTTTCTGAATTAAAAATACGTCAAAAAATCAGCAGGTAATTCTAAGAATTACCATGAAATAAGGGCCTACAAATGAACCAAACTGCGGCGGAACCGCGGCGGGAACTTTCTTCCCGAGGCGGTTCCACGGCGGAATTGAGGAATTGTGACACGTGGTTTTCATGGTAATAACAGTAGTTGCTTGTTGATGCTTCTGCGTATTTTTAAAAATGATTCAAGTGTTGTTTATACTGGGGTTTATTTTGTAATCGTAGATTCGATCGGAAAATTTAAATTCGTTGTTTTTCCAGATATTTAGAAATTGTTAAAAAGTTCGAACAGATATCATTAACTCACTTTTTCCCGGCACATAAAACTTTCAAGTGTTGAATTTTTATCGGGTTTAAATCTTTCGGAAAAATTGTACAAGTTAAGCGGTGGACCCTCTAGAAGACAACAAACCTTAACTCGATTATGTGACCGTCTTGAACTGCCTTTTGAACCTTCGGGTTTGGGGCAGTACGGCGTGCCACATGTGAGGCGTTGGCTTGACCCTTCTACGGCTGGATCACCGATACTGTGACATATTCTGGGATTATTTGAACTCCGCTCAAGTGTTGAGCAATTTAGGAAATTTTGGGTATTTGATTATCTGTTCGGAAAGTTTAATACTGTCTATTCATCTGGAATGTGATACAATATGTGGAATTCATATAGTTAGGCATGAAATGCGAAGTATGTGATATTTCGGATTTACGATGTCTAAAGTGATTATGGATTCCAAATATTGTAGTTTTACACTTTCTTTTCTGAGACCGTAAGTGTAATATGTGATATCGCCGGTTTCGTTGCTATATGTCAACGACAATTTGGATGCACATATTTACTTACGTTGATGATATGTGATATTATGTGTTGCTGTGATATGTTATATTGGATCGTCGTGTTCTGAATAGCCGGGGGTTTTATGTGAGATGAGGGTTTTTATTTTCATTCATGTAAAATTCATTTGTAATGTAATATTCTTTTATTTGGGACACTTCCAGGTTGAGGTTGATGTCACCAGTGTATATTATTTACTTTTCCGCATTAGGTAGACCCAAGGTGGGGAGCATAAGTAACCGGGTTCTACGGTCCAGTGGGAGGCCATCTCGAGGAGTCGAGACCTGGTATCCTAACCCTAGAATTGGCAGTGTTACTTGCCGCTCTCGTAGGGGTCTTGGGATGTGGGTTTGGCTACTCGTCGCGACCGTGGAATCCGTGTTTTATACAGGCTCGTATTGAAAACACGGACGTCCTAGTATATCCAATATTTCATATATGTTCTTCTGCTGCAATGTTCTGTAATGAGATCATATTACTGCCTGAGACGAATGCTTATATTATATATATATATATATATATATGCTGATATATAAATATTACTGCTTTCGTTTCTTCTGTGATGCTTAGGAAGCATAAGCTGATGGGATTTTTATTAATCAGATTAATAAAAAGAAAAGAAACCTAAAGATGTTGTAGAATCAAAACTTTATAAAAAGGCTAGCTACAGTTTTGCTTTGCACAGTGATATATATGATATATCCTGCACCTTATTCGATGAGGAAAGAGCCGAGATCCCTTCACCGGGAGTGACCTCTTTAGCGAAACTGGCAGATGCTACAAAAACTCGGTTTGACTTTTGATTGCTTTTAGTGTTTTGCTTTGCACAGCGGTATATATGATATATCCTGCACCTTATTCGATGAGGAAAGGGCCGACGATCCCTTCACCGGGAGTGACCCCTTTAGCGAAACTAAGAAAAGCCTCAAAAACACTCCTTTTCTAAAAACACTCGATTCTACGACGATATCAAGTTCATTACGCTCGAGGTTTTCTGAAAAACCTGCGTAGCCCTCCGTCATTTCAGATAAAGACTATTTAGTATTCGTGCTACGTTTGTTGACCATGTTAAGGCGTAGTGTGCGGTAGCTAATTAGTGCTTATCTGCTTAAAATATATGATGTGATTGGATTAGGGTAGTCGTACGACTTTGTTGACCATGTTAAGGGTCGTACGAGTGGGTTTAATTCAATCGGGAAATGACGGGTTGAACTTAGCTAGCACTTATGATTTGTTGACCATGTTAAGGTCATGAGTTGCTAGGGGCAAAATATTATCGGGAATTTCAAGTGTTGAAATTTGCAATGAGATTGCATACCTCCTATGAGATAGTTGGATCCCGATAACCACTGCGAGTAAGTGTTACTCCTGGGAGAGTTTTACACAGGACAATTAGTCATTCAAGTTGGTGTCTAGAAAAGTGTTAACGGGGTTACGCCTCTGGGAAAACGAGGTTCACTTTAATTAGGTCCGTGCGAAAGCACGGGGAACCTCCCTCAAAGTACCGACACTGATCTGGATGAAAGATTGACGAAATTGTAGGGTGTAATTAATCCCGGCTAATCTTACCTTTTAGGGTTTGAAGGTAGATTTGATAAAAACAGTGGGAGACATCCTGATTAGATAAGATAATAACCAATCTAATCTTGCAAGAGCATACGCTAAAGTGTTTTCTTCTCTCTCTCTCAAGGTAGCGACCATGTCAGGCCATAATCAAGATAATAATATGGATGTATTAACTGAACCCGATTACTGTACTGAGCAAGGGAACGTTGGACCCGTTCTTTCTTATAAGAGTTATAAGACTGAACAGGAAACAGGAAAATATCTGGATTCTCATGCCGCCCAAAAGAACATGCATGTTGATGCATCTTCTTCGGGTGTGTTAGTTATTGAGAACTGTTTCTCAGTTCACCCTACGTCCTGGGTATTAGATACCGGATCAGGATCCCACATATGTAAATTGTTACATGGGCTACGGAAAGGTAGAGAACTGGGAAAAGGTGATCATTCCGTTCAAGTAGGGAACGGTGCAAGTATTGCAGCCAAAGCAGTTGGCGAATATCACCTTGTATTGCCAAGTCGTAATACACTGATTCTAAATGAGTACTATTATATACCGAACATGATGTGCAACATTATATCAGTTTCTTTATTAAGTAAAGAAGGATATAATTTTGTAGTACAGGATAATGTTATGAATATCTTCCTAAATCAAAAGTTAATTGCATCAGGCTCGTTACATAATGGCATATTCATTCTCAATCAGAATGCAGTCCTCAATATACAAAACACACACAAGAGGAAAAGTTCAGAAATGAACGAATCCTACTTGTGGCATTGTAGACTTGGTCATATCAATACGACACGACTGGCTATGTTACATAAGGATGGTTATTTGAATTCGTTCGAATTATCATCTTATGATACTTGCCATTCATGTCTCAAAGGAAAAATGACCAATGCTCCGTTTAGTGGACACGGAGAAAGAGTTACTGAACTCTTAGGACTAATACATAGTGATGTATGCGGTCCCATGTCTACGCATGCCAGGAACGGTTCTTCCTACTTCATTACATTCACTGACGATCTCTCTAGATACGGACATGTGTTTCTGATAAAACACAAGTCTGAAGCTTTTGAGAAATTCAGAGAATAGAAGCACGAAGTAAAGAACCAAACGGGCAAAAGTATTAAGATTCTTCGATCTGATCGAGGAGGAGAATACTTAAGCAATGATTTTCTGGATTATCTAAAAGAGAATGGGATTCTCTCTCAGCTTACTCCTCCTTATACACCACAGCACAACGGTGTATCGGAGCGGAGGAATCGCACCCTATTAGATATGGTGCGCTCAATGATGAGCACTGCTGAGTTACCTATTTCCTTCTGGGGTTATGCACTTGAGACAGCAGCATACCTATTGAATCAAGTTCCGTCTAAATCAGTGCCTACAACCCCATATGAGATATGGAGGGGAATGAGACCATATTTTAAAAGGTTTACGATATGGGGTTGTCCAGCCTATGTAAAAGGGCAAAATCCGGACAAACTCGAGGCACGATCAGTTTTTTGCAAATTTGTGGGATATCCAAAGAATTCTCAAGGATATATTTTCTATCACGCTGAGGAACAAAAAGTGTTTGTTTCTCAATATGCCACCTTTTTAGAAAAGGAATTTCTTGCAAAAGAAATTAGTGGCAAAGAGGTAGAGCTGGAAGAAGTTCCAGAAACATAAATTGCAACTGAAGATTTAGTAGAACCAGAGGATTCAATAGTACCCAACGAACCCTAGCCTCTCCGCCGATCTAGTAGGGTTTCTCGTCCACCTGGGAGATACTACGGTTTTCTCATTGATGGTGGAAGCGAGGATTGCATCATGGATGATGATGACCCGACTAGTTTCGAGCAGGCCATCACGTGTAGTGACTCTATGAAATGGCTGGATGCAATGCGATCTGAGATGGAATCCATGTACACCAACAAAGTATGGACTTTGGAAAATGCTCCTGAAGGGGTAAAACCCATTGGGAGCAAGTGGATCTTTAAAAAGAAATTTGGTGTAGATGGAAAAGTTGAGACTTTCAAAGCTAGACTTGTAGCAAAGGGTTTTCGTCAACGACCAGGTATGGATTATGACGAAACCTTTTCTCCAGTGGCTATGCTTAAGTCCATCCGGATCATACTTGCCATTGCTGCATACCATGACTACAAAATCTGGCAAATGGATGTTAAGACAGCCTTTCTAAACGGTGATTTAGAAGAGAGCGTGTACATGACTCAGCCAGAGGGCTTCGTAGATAGTGGGAGCAGCGGAAAGGTGTGCAAGCTGCTTAAATCCATTTATGGGTTAAAGCAAGCATCGCGGAGTTGGAACATCTGTTTTGATGTTGTAGTCAAAGAGTCTGACTTCATCAAAAATATAGATGAACCTTGTATCTATAAGAAGGTAGCAGAGGGTAAGGTTGTCTTCCTCGTATTGTACGTAGATGACATACTCTTGATAGGAAATGATATTCCTATGCTGCAATCAGTCAAGCTCTTCTTATTACAGAGATTCTCAATGAAAGATCTAGGTGATGCCTCCTGCATATTGGGAATCATGATCTATAGAGATAGATCTAAACGGATATTGGGATTGTCCCAATCCAGGTACATTGACACCATACTAAAGAGGTTTAGTATGGAAGAATTCAAGCGTGGGAACCAACCCACGATCTCTGGACTCACTCTCTCCAAAGAGATGTCTCCCAAGACTGATTTGGAGAGAGCTCGCATGCAAGGGATACCCTATGCTTCGGCAGTAGGCACTATCATGTATGCGATGCTATGTACCAGACCCGATGTAGCATACTCACTAAGTGTAGTGAGTCGGTATCAAGCAGATCCTCGAGAGAGTCACTGGACAGCTGTGAAGAACATTCTCAAGTACTTACGAAGGACTAAGGAGATGTTCTTGGTGTATGGTAATGGAGAACTCCAGGTGGAGTCCTTTACCGATTCCAGCTTCCAAAGTAATAAGGACGACTCTAAGTCGCACTCGGGATTTGTCTTTACCCTCAATGGAGGGGCGGTATGTTGGAAGAGTTCCAAACAGGATACCGTTGCAGACTTGACGATGGAGGCTGAATACATTGCTGCCAACGATGCTGCCAAAGAGGCTGCCTGGATAAAGAAGTTCATTAGTGAACTTGGTGTGGTTCCATCCATTGAGCATCCAATACCTCTGTATTGCGATAACAATAGAGCTGTGGCTTTGGCCAAGGAACCCAGATCCCATCAGAAATCCAGACATATTCTGAGGCGGTATCACCTGATCAGGGAGATAGTTGATCGCCGGGAGATCGAGGTCAGGAGAGTAGATACGAAGGACAACACTGCGGATCCATTCACGAAGGCTATTCCCCAGATACAGTTTGAGAGATTATTCAGGATGCTAGGTATGAGATACTACAGCAGCTGGCCTTAGTGCAAGTGGGAGATTGTTAGTTATGTATATGCCCTAGAGGCCATTATTGTACATATGATGTATATTATGATGGATGCTTTGATATATACAGAGAGGACTTTCTTGCTCGTCATGATAGTATGCTATTTGGTTTCACTTTATCTTAACATGTTGACTTGTATTGGTTTACTGTTTTTCTCTCACATGTTGATAAAGCCCTTAGGATCTGTACTCGACTACTGGGATTATGATGAGATCATACTAGTGGGTCCATAGTAGTCGATGAGTACATCCTATAACTGTTCCTAGTCGAGGGTATATCGAGACAGGGCATCGATACACCAGAGTAGACTAGCGTATACGCATCTTGACCCATATGATGGGCGATGGATGATCCAATATCCATTGGTGTTTGACATCAGAGATGGTGTACGGGTGCTCAGTGGAGACTGGGTACACTGGACGGACTCGCCGAGAACTCCCAGATGGTGATATACCACACGTCAGATGGCAGTTCTCTGGTGACACTGGTACAGGGTAGTCTGTAGACCCGAGATCGTCATAGAGTCTTGTGTGATTCCCACTGTGCTTTAGATCCAACGAAAGAGTATTTGGACTCTATCACTTTTGTTTATCGACATTGCAGTCCATTGGGTTTAAGGACGTCATAGTCCATGGAGTTTAAAGACATCATAGTCTGTAAAGTTTAAAGATATCATAGTCTATGAGTTTAAAGACCTCACAGTTCATAAAGTTTAAGGACATCATAGTCCGTGAGTTTAAGGACCTCATAGTCCGTAAAGTTTAAGGACGTCATAGTCCATGAGTTTAAGGACCTCATAGTCCATGGGGTTTTGGTTTAACCAGTTTGGGGATACGCCAAAGGTTATCGGTTATTGGGACCCTCCATCTTTCTGAAGACGTTGAAGGATTACAACGACATGTATCAGAGGTATGAAGAGATATACCCTTGAACCAATGTCCTGACTGGGGGAATGGGGTGGTAGTTCATTAGCTGTCTTCGGGGCTAAGATCGGTTTTGGAGATCTTGAGCATGAGGGGCTCAATTGATGGTCCTTGGGAAATTTTGTCCGAGTCTGGCTAATATTAGCTTTCCATAGTGTTCAACACTAACATATTTATTCAGCGCTCACGTGCTCCCACGTGAGGTGTTTGAAATAGTGTTTAAACACTAAAATTTTGAGGCACTCACGTGGGGTCACATGAAGCGCTGGAAATAGTGTTAAACCTCAAGAATTTGAAGCGATGCTTCTTTGGGTTTATTCTTTTGTTCTTTTCTGAGCGGTAAGCGATGTTGGGTCACGTGAGATCACGTGAAGCGACCCAAAAGTGGGAACTACTTTCGATTTATTCCATTTTCGCTTTGTAAGTGCCAAGCACTAATATAGGGTCACGTGTGATCACGTGATCCAATTTCGATTATTCTTTTTTATTCATCACAGGAGCTCACGTGGGAGCACGTGATCGGCTGTTATCATGTTGGGTGCCAATTCTTTTACGTGCATGGAGATCCTGAGTTTCGATACTTTCAAGCCCGTTGTTTTATGAGAATTGGATTCTTAAGACTTAGTTTTTCTCTTAGGTTTGGAATCTTTATGACAGAATCTCCCCGATGAGAATTAAATTCTCAACTTGTGGAGAGATCTGCTTCTGCAGATCTTTTACCATAAAAGAGAACTAAGTTCTCATATGAATGGTTAAACCCTTGTTTCATCAGAAGAATTAAATTCTTGCATACTTTTATGGAAGAATTAAATTCTCTGAACTTAGATCTCTCTCTGAAGGTTTTGGATGTGCATGACAAAATCACTCCGATGAGAATTAAATTCTCAACTTGTGGGGAGATGTGCTTCTACAGATCTTAACTAGAGGAAGAACTAAGTTCTTTTTAGAAAAGTTAAACTCTTATGGAGGTGAAAAAAGATGATATATTCTTTGTTTTTTTCTCCTTCTCTTACCTCGGATTTTTCTTTCTGTTTTAACTTGAAGTTTTTGAGAGGGTTCCTTTTCTCTCTTTCTGTCTTCTGAGAATTCCAAAACTTCCCTCCTTTTTTTCTCCTCATAGTTCTACTCTTATTTATAGGGTTAAGAAAAGAATCAATTTGTTTTTTAGAAAATTCCCATTGAGAGATTTTGAATGATTTTTTAATCAACCAACATGATCTTTTAGATCACATGGTGAATTTTATTCATCGTTGAATTTTTAATCCAAAGACTTCTGTTATAGAAGATATTTCTTTTATTGTTCTTAGCAAATTTAGGAAGATATTTCCTTGCACAGAATTTTTCTGTAAATTGGTGATTTTTAATCACCATTGGATTTTTAATCCAACGGCGCTCTGCTTTACAGAGTGCAATCTTTCTTGTTTAGAAAGATCCAAGAAAATATTTTCCAAAATAGTGCTTTTGATCCCTTTGTTTGGAATTTAATTCTATCTGTTCAAAAGACATTGGAGCCATCACGTGTACCACGTGACCCCTCACAGAATTAATTTAGTTTGTTTGAATGCAGGAGTCCAAACAGAGGGAAAGCATCACGTGGTAACACGTGGGCCTCTTTGTTCTTTGTTTGTTTTATAACTGAGTACCACACGTTTTGTGTGAAAGACGATCACGTGCTTGTAGGTGAGGCTTCACAAGCGGGAATTTTTTCCTTTTCCCTCTCTGAGTCTCTTTGTAAGGGATTGATGGTCACGTGCTTACATGTGACGCTTCTATTAGCGGGGAATTTTCCCCTTCCTTTTTTCTTTCTGAATTTTTATAAGGGAACAAGCGCCCCCACAGCATTGTTCTCACGTGGCTTACACGTGAGTGCAACGCTGTCACCTTTACAGCCGATGGATCTGCCTAGGGAACGAGGAAGATGAACTGTTTCCCATCATGTCTTATAAATGCAGGGGTCTCGTCTCTTTAATGCCTTCGTTCCTTCATCCTCTTCCTTCTTCTCTTCCTTTGAGAATTTAATTCTTCTCTTCAGAGCTTAGTTCTCTGTTCATTAAAAATTTCTAGAGTTTAACTCTGCCGAAAAGAACCCTTTTTGGTAAAGCCCTTGATCATCAGAGAACCCTTTTCTCAAAGAAAGCCTCTGGATTTTAAATCCAACACAAGAGCTTCTCTCTCCTCTAAAACTCATCTCTTAGAGATCCAAAGATGTGATCTTTGAGCAGTAAACCTTCATATCTCGGGCATTCCCCTCTGAATTTCGAGGATTCTTGGGATTTTTAATTTTCATATATTTTTTATGAGTTCTTAGAATTTAATTCCATCACATAAAAGGAATTTGATTCCTCTGACGAAGAGCTTAGCTCTGAAAGATCAAGGGGACCCTTCGGGAATTTTATTCCCTGGTGTTCTTGAAAATCATTTCATAGGGTTTTACCCTTATTCGCACAAATTAGAATTTGCCAGGTGTTTAACAGAACTTGTTTTCCCAAGAATTTGTTTGAAATCCAATGTCTGTTTAATGAAGATCTTCATGATTCTCATAATGATTTCCCTGTCTCATCATTGGTGAGCTGCCATATTAATTTTGTTGGGTCTATGTGTCCTGTAGGCAGTGGTCCTGAAAAACAGACATTTTGTCGTTTTCTTTCGTTATTATATATATATATATATATATATATATATTGTAACGTTTCAGAAATCGTTATACGAATTTTTCCGTTTTAGGGTAAAATAGTCGGTATTTTCCGTTTTAACCCGATTGTGATCAAACATCCGTATAAACTTGCCGGCACATAGTTTAGCTAGAATAAAGCTAGTGTGGGAGCTTTGGGGGTCAATGGGAAATTTTGGTTCACATAGAATTTTTCCCTAATTAAATATTATTTTATGTGGCAAATTATACATTTAAATTGTGGTAATTACTTCTAATGAGAATCATTGCTAATCTAATTACTAGAATTAGTTTAGAAGCTTCTCTTCTAATATCTAGATTTTTTTGTGCAAATGGATTTATTTTTAAAAGAAAAGAAAGAAAGAAAAGGTGGCAAAATGCATTAATGAGCATTTATTATCAAATTTTGCTAGAACTTTCTTCACAAAATTCACAAAACTACCCCCCTCCACAATATTGGTCGAGACTCCCTATTTCTGCCCCAAAATTTTTCCTAGCTCAAATTCTTCATTTCCAAGATCAAAAACTCATCAAAACTCCCAAAATAAATCCACAAATTCCTAAATAAAAAATAAACCATCATTTCCCTTCACTAATCTAGCTTTGATCATCAATAAAAAAAACATGGTTTTTGGAGGCAAAGATGATGGATCAAGTTGATCTTTTGTGTTCTTGTTAAGGTATAATTTCTAACCTTTATCCTTAATTATTATGTTTAAATCATTAAATTGGCTATTTAATTGTTTAATATAGCTTAATTAACTTGATTTGTGGTTTCATGATAATTTTAGTAAAGATCAAGTTAGGGTTTAGCTTGATGAAGTGTTTAATGTTAATTGAAGTTTAAGAAAACATAACCTAGTAGAATATGATAATTATTGTTAATTATTACTTTGTCTAATTAGGAGTTTTAGCTTACTAGATTTTTACTAAAGCTTAATTAGGCAAGTTTAAAAATATGGAGGTGATTTCGATAACTTAGTTAAGCTATTTTAAGATGTTTGAAATCGTTAGAATTGTATTAGCTTTAGACCTGTGCAAAATATTGCGATAAGTTGCTTACTAGGTTTCGGTGTATTTTCGATGTGGGTTCAATTGGTCGTTGCGAGGTTATATCTATTATATTCCTCGTATTTGATTGTGTTGGGTTTGCGCGATCGGGGCGATCGGAGTTTAGATTTGGTGTTTCGTAGTTTAGCGACCCTAGTTAGGGTTTTTGCCTATGTCGTACGCATTTTTGCGCTGGGTGCGCAGTGTAATTTTCTGGGCGTTATCCTTACGTTTCGTTTTCCTTACGTCGATGTAGGATATTTAGCTTATGTGATGTGTTTGTGAAATTTTAGGATCGCAAGCGGGGACTTCGGACGCTGCGAACAAGGGGAAGCAGGTGGTCGGATTTTCATAGCTCAAGACCATCGGTGAGTAGATTTAACATCTACGGGGAATTCGCCCGTATGGCGTTAAGAGTCAGGGATAGATATGATATGATATTAGCTGCATGATTATATTCTCATAAAGAGACGATGCATGAATTTCATTGCATATCGTTACTTGTTGTGCTTGAACCTGTATCCATTGTACACTGCACTATTATTGACAGTCCATGTTGCACGAGCACCAATGATATGCTACACACACTGTCGGTAATTGCCATGATACGCACAACACAAATATTCATTGATATACCTTGCTAGTGGTTAGCGACATAGAGGCATTTATTCTTGTGCGATAGCGCATATGACATATAGCATACCTGTATACCTACATGCTTATACACATGCCATATTATACCTGCATGCTCGCACATATACTTTGCTATTGTTACATGATCAGCTTTTTTTTATTATAACATATATATCGGTGGAATGGGAAGTTGTTATATATATGTAATTTGGATTCGGATATTTGGGAACCGCGAGATATATTTAATGACTTGATGCATTTAAATAGCAGACTTTTCCCGTGATATGCTATTATTGATGTTTTATGTTGCATATGTTATTTTACATGGATTTACGCATTTGAGATGTGTTTTCATTCGATTTGGGAATTTCAAGTGTCGATGTTAGGCACTTATATTCCGAGAGATATATGGATTTGGAGACCGATACGTGGAACACAAGTGTCGAAGTGGGATACTTGGGTTTCGAGGAACGTATGGATATCAGATAGACCGATACATGGAACACAAGTGTCGAAGTGGGATACTTGGGTTTCGAGGAACGTATGGATACAAGTATTTATGTGTCGATGTTAGGAACTAGTTTTCATGATGTTTTAGAGTATCGATATTTGACACTCAGGTTCCATGAGACTTACAGGATCTGAGGGCCGATCTGAGTATTTTGGGATTTGGGGTGTTGTTGATTTACACCGGGTTTTTCCATGCTTACAATTTGTGCATGAGATTATTAATTATCCCGCACCCAGTATTTAGTTGATATGCATTTGATTCATGTAGTTATAGTACCCTGGTGGTTTACATCGATCATGATAGTTGCATATTCATATTTCAATACTCATGCTACCAGCTTACATGTTATTGATCATTGCTGCATACTTGCGATTTCCGTATGATGTTAATTACTATTCATGAGTTGGCAACCCACCCCCGTTGTGCCACAGTGTTTTGTAGGACTTACCCTCAGAGTAATCGCGGCAGGGCGTCTTATCATCTCTACGTTTGCGGATACCGCTACGGTTGGCTGTGAGGCCTTTGGTTTTAGGTGGGTTTGCGGTTATCCGTTTGTACATTGTATATATTTTTGTTGGATCTAGTATTCTCCATCTACCACTTCTTGTATTTGACTTAGAGACGAGTTGTGAGGATTCGGTTTTGTATTATTATTTTAGTAACTTTGGATGTCGTGCTCGTAGGAGCCGGTCTTGTTGAAAAGTTTTACTTCTTTATACAGTTTTCCTTTATATTTCTTCGCTTCGGCGTCGTATATATGCTTGTGGTGGTTGTCTCCGCCATTAGGCGTGATTTGCTCCCGTTTGGGATGCTTTATATATTATCTATGTTGTACCCGTTTTTGGGGTTAGTTTTTACAAAGGAGGTATTGCCGAAATTTTCAAGAAAGAAAACTAAAGTTAAAGATTTTAATTAAAATTTTCCGAATGTTTTAAACTATGTTTTTCTCCATTTATCCCTTTTGGGGTGGTTTAGATTTCTGGATTTCGGCTTACTTAAATTACGTACGCCTGTAGACGTTATGTGGTTTAAGGGCCGGTCATGTGCCTAATTTTGGGTCGTGACAAAGTTGGTATCAGAGCGCTAGGTTTTACCTTTCGGAGTGTAGGATGACCTTGGTATGATGGAGTAGGTAGCTTAAGCAGAGTAACGTAGCGTGTGTATGTTCTGCGGCATACTTACGACGCGGTACTCCGCCTAAGTGACCTTAGGACTTGTTGATTGAAATTCCTTCCGCGATTTTTATACATCCTTGTGATTCGATTTCTGTATCCTTATCGAATCTTGTTCCAATTTCCAGCCTATATGCCGCCGAAGACTACAAGGGCACAGAGAGCGGCCGCGAGGGCCGAGGTCAGAGTCGACTCGTCTGAGGCGAGGACTGACCAGGGCGGTACGCCTGTTGTACCGGAGGACATTACTATGTTTGGGGCGGATATGCAGGACCTGTGCCAGATGACGGGGACTTTAGTTGAGGCCATTCGAGCGCAGGGGCAGGCAGTTGTTCCAACCGTTGCAGGGACCAAGATGGTACATACTATTCCGGCAGTCGCAGTTACATCTCCAGAGGTTATTACCATGTCACTGACGGAGTTCATGAGGCTGAGGCCTTCGGTGTTCACCAGAACAGATGCTGCTGAGGATCCGCGGTCGTTTATCGATCGGATGGCCAGGATTTTTCATTCGCTCCGATGCTCCGACAAGAGATGGGTGGAGTTCGCGAGCTTCCGTCTGGAGGGTCTGGCCCAGAAGTGGTGTGAGTCTTTGGAGAGGGGCAGAGCCGCAGGTCTTGCTTCTATGACCCGGGCTGAGTTTGTGACCGTATTTCTCACCCATTTTCTTCCACCGAGTGTCAGGGTTGCGTGAGCACGCAGATTTGAGTCGTTACGCCAGACTTCGGGGATGACGGTGTCTGAGTACGATATACTATTTACCGAGCTGTCTGTGTATGCTCCGTACTTGGTAGCGACTGAGGAGATGAGGGTGAAGAGGTTTGTTCGAGGCCTGCTTACCCAGTTGTTCATATCCATCAGCATTCAGCATTGTAACACTTATGCGGCAGCAGTGGATGCAGCCCTTTTGGTGGAGGAGCGTCTTTCTGAGTCATCAGTTGCTCCGAAGCCGAAGAGGATTCATACTGGTGATTCGGCGGGGAGGCAGGTGTTTAGACGTCGTAATAGTTCCCGTTCAGATACTGGAGGTGGTGGAGGTTCGGGACGAGGTTGGATTTTTAGTTCTTACCCTCAGGAGGGTCATCAGTTTGCATTTGGATATTACCGGTGCGGGAGTATGGGTCATCGGGTTCGAGATTGTGCTGAGGGACGTATGAGCGAGGCAGCTGTACCGCAGGTTACCTTACCACCTTCTCCACCTCAGAGGGCGTTGCCCCTTATGCCGGTTGTTGCTCCACGTCAGACTCATGTGCAGAGAGGTCGGGGTCGCGGTGGTTTTTTACCGAGAGGGCGGGGTGGTAGAGGCGGAGGTCAGCCAGTTGCCGGTAGAGGGCAGGCTTGGGTGTTTGCCTTGACTCATCAGGACGCGCAGGCGTCTAATGCCGTGGTTTCAAGTACCCTTTCTGAATGTTCTTATGATGCACATGTTCTTTTCGATCCGGGATGTATGCATTTGTATGTTTCTACGCACTTCGTGCCGAGGTTAGGCCGAGAGTCGTGTTTGCTAGATCAGCCGCATGTCGTGACTACTCCAGTGGGCGAGTCGTTTGTTGCGCGACACGTGTTCCGGTCTTGTGTTGTCCGTATTGGTGACAAAGATCTGTCCGTCGACTTGATCCTTCTGGAGATGTTAGACTTCGACGTTCTGCTGGGCATGGACTGGTTAGCTACTTACTACGCGTCCGTGGACTGTCGCGAGAAGACAGTTAGGTTTTGTTTTCCTGGCGAGTCAGTGTTTGTTGTGCAGGGGGACCGTGGTGCCGCCCCTCACAGTTTGATTTATGTCCTTTGCGCTAGTCGGCTTTTGAGGAGAGGTTGTCGGGGATTCTTGGCCATCATTCTTGATACTGGAGCCACAGTGGGGTCATTGGACCAGGTTCCTACCGTGCAAGAGTTTCCCAACGTTTTTCCAGATGAGTTACCTGGGATGCCGACAGAGCGCGATATTGAGTTCTGCATTGATCTGATTCCTGGAACGGAGCTTATTTCTATACCTCCTTATCGGATGGCTCCGGCAAATCTTAGAGAGCTTAAAGATCAATTGCAAGAATTGCTTGATAGGGGACTTGTACGTCCGAGTGGTTCGCCGTGGGGAGCTTCTGTTCTGTTCGTCAAGAAGAAGGACGGCAGTTTGAAGTTGTGTATGGATTATCGTCAATTGAACCAAGTTACGGTTCGGAATAGGTATCCTTTACCTCGCATTAACGATTTATTTGATCAGCTCCAGGGTGCGAAACATTTTTCTAAGATTGATTTGCGTTCGGGTTATCATCAGTTGCGGGTTCGGAATAATAACATTCCGAAGACTGCTTTTCGTACGCGCTATGGGCATTATGAGTTTCTGGTGATGTCGTTCGGACTCACCAATACGCCAGCAGCGTTCATGGATCTGATGAACCGGATTTTCAGGCCGTTCCTCGACCAGTTTATTATTGTGCTTATTGATGACATACTGGTCTACTCTAGGAGTCGTGAGGAGCATGAGCAGCACTTGAAGATTGCTTTGCAGATTTTGAAAGAGCACCAGCTGTATGCTAAATTCTCAAAATGCGCGTTTTGGCTTGATAGAGTTGACTTCCTGGGTCATGTGGTGACTGGTGATGGTATTCTGGTGGACCCGAGGAAGATTGAGGCTGTGCAGCTTTGGCCCAGACCTGTATCAGTGACTGAGGTCCGCAGCTTTTTGGACTTAGCTGGTTAGTATCGCCGTTTTGTGCAGGATTTCTTGAGTATCGCTGCACCGCTGACTGGACTGACCCGGAAGGGAGTTTCTTTTCTTTGGACTGATGCGTGTGAGCAGAGTTTTCAGCAGTTGAAGACTCGGTTGACGACAGCACCAGTTCTATCTTTGCCTTCTGAATCGGGCGGCTATGTTGTTTACTGTGATGCTTCTCGAGTGGGGCTCGGTTGTGTACCGATGCAGCATGATAGAGTGATTGCTTATGCTTCTAGGCAGCTGAAGAAGCACGAACAGAATTACCCCACTCACGATCTTGAGATGGTCGCGGTGGTCTTTGCGTTGAAGATTTGGAGACACTACTTGTACGGGGAGTCATGTCAGATCTTCACGGATCACAAGAGCTTGAAGTACATCTTCCAGCAGCGGGATCTGAATCTGTGACAACGCCGTTGGATGGAGCTTATGAAGGATTATGATTGTGAGATCCTTTATCACCCGGGCAAGGCGAATGTACTAGCTGATGCTTTGAGTCGTAGGCCTGGGGGTAGCTTGTCCCAGTTGAGCACGGTTCAGTGACAGTCTTCTGCAGATTGACAGCTCCTGTGTGATGGTAGAGTGCAGTTCGAGTTCACTTCCGTTGGGGGACAGCTTGCTCATGTTCGTGCCCGTCCACAACTACTTGATCGTATCCGTGAGGCGCAGCCCAGTGATGCCCGTTTGTCTGAGATTCTTGAGCTTGTTCGGCAGGGTACAGTTTCGAAGTTCATGATTGATGAACGGGGTGTGCTATGATGCAGGACTTGCTTGTGTGTACCAGATGATGATGGGTTGAGACGCAAGATCCTAGAGCAGGCACATCAGTCGGCTTTTAGCGTTCATCCAGGTTCCACCAAGATGTACCTTGACTTGAGAGACTTTTACTGGTGGGAAGGGATGAAGCGCGATATTTCGGACTTCGTTTCGAGGTTCCTGACTTGTCAGCAAGTCAAGGCTGAGCATCAGAGACCGGCTGGAGAGTTGCAGCCTCTACCCGTTCCGGAGTGGAAATGGGAGCATATTTCCATGGACTTCATTATGGGTCTACCCAGGACCAGTCGAGGGTATGACTCCATTTGGGTGATTATTGACCGGTTGACGAAAGCGGCTCACTTTCTTCCAGTGAAGACCACTTTCGGTTATGCTCAGTATGCTCAGTTGTATATAGATGAGATTGTGTATTTGCACGGTGTTCCCACATGCATAGCATCCGACAAAAGCACCCAGTTTACTAGCCGTCTTTGGCAGAAGCTTCAGGAAGCTTTGGTTACCCGGTTGAGTTTTAGCGCCGCTTTTCATCCATAGACCGATGGTCAGTCGGAGCAGACTATACAGACTCTGGAGGATATGCTCCGTACATGTGTGCATGATTTTGGTGGCAGTTGGGATCGTCACTTGCCGTTGATTGAGTTCTTTTACAACAATAGCTTTCAGGAGACTATTCAGATGGCACCTTTTGAGACTTTGTATGGTAGGAAGTGTCGATCGCCAGTCTGTTGGACTGAACTCAGCGAGAGTAGGGTTTTGGGACCCCGGCTAGTTTAGGAGACTACGGAGATGATCCAGCTGATACAGGACAGGATGAGAGCAGTCCAGTGCAGGCAGAAGTCTTATGCCGACCGTCGTCGTCGCAGACTTGAGTTCACAGTAGGGGATCATGTATTCCTGAGGATTTCTCCGATGAAGGGCGTTATACGATTTGGGAGAAAAGGGAAGCTCAGTCCTAGATTTGTTGGTCCTTTCGAGATCCTTGAGCGAGTGGGTTCTGTTGCTTATTGTTTGGCACTCCCGCCTAGTTTTCCGGATGTTCACCCCGTTTTCCATGTGTCGATACTTTGTAGATACCTTCATGATCCTTCTCACATGATTCAGCACCAGACCGTTCAGCTTGAGCGCGATCTTTCGTTCACCGAGCAGTCGGTAGTTATTTTGGATCGGCAGGTGAAGAAACTTCGGTCAAAGGTCTTGCTATCTGTGAAGGTTCTTTGGCGTAGCCCTACTAGTGAGGAGATCACTTGGGAGGCCGAGAACGAGATGCGGAAGAAATTCCCTCATCTCTTCGAATGTACGCGTAGTTAATTTTAATTCGGGGACCGAATTTCTATAAGGGGGGAGATTGTAACGTTTTAGAAATCGTTATACGAATTTTTCCGTTTTAGGGTAAAATAGTCGGTATTTTCCGTTTTAACCCGATTGTGATCAAATGTCCGTATAAACTTGCCGGCACCTAGTTTAGCTTGAATAAAGCTAGTGCGCGAGCTTTGGGGGTCAATGGGAAGTTTTGGTTCACATAGAATTTTTACCTAATTAAATATTATTTTATGTGGCAAATTATACATTTAAATTGTGGTAATTACTTCTAATGAGAATCATTGCTAATCTAATCACTAGAAATAGTTTAGAAGCATCTCTTCTAATATCTAGATTTTTTTGTGCAAAAGGATTTAATTTTTTAAAGAAAAGGTGGCAAAATGCATTAATGAGTATTTATTATCAAATTTTGCTATAACTTTCTTCACAAAATTCACAAAACTACCCTGTCATGACCCGAATGTACGGAACGTGACCGGCACTTAAATTACGAAACGTCTAGAGGCGTAACATAATCTAAGTATGCCGAAGCCCAGAAATCTAAACCATTAAAAGAAGAAGTAAAGAAAAACATGTTTAAAAGCAACATCAAATTTTCTCAAAAATTTCGGCAGAGTCTCCTTTGTAAAAACTGGCCCCAAATGGTTACAAATAAGAATATATACATAAGCAATGATAAAAAGGCATCCCCAAGCGGGAGCTAGCTCTTCGCCAATTGGCGATCACAACCACGCAAGCAATAAAATATACAACGCCGAAGGGCGAGGAACAAAACTCAAAGAAAACCAAATCCACCAAAAACCATAATAAAACAAGCGCGACTCTAAGGTCGAAATAAAAACAACTGGTCTTCTAAATCTATCAAGTAATACAATTCTGGTTGATGGAGCTTACTAGATACAACTGAAAAAAATAAAAGTACAACGGCGGTCCTGATATAAGTGAACCAACCTACCAAGCAAATAACCCTGAATGAAATGATGTGCCAGCAAACTGCCAAGGAAACCTGTACATCGAAACCTATAAGAAAAATTTGGCACAACGGGGTTGAATTGCCAACTCATGAGTAGAAGACATATGCGAGTAGAAATCGCATGCACGACGCTTTCCTAAGTCATAATAATATACCTAATATAACACCAGTTATCTAGTAGTGGAAGGAGAAAGTGGTTACCGCTACGCGGTAGCGTAATTAACTGCAGGGGCTTGCGCCTGCACGGAAGAGCGTCCCCACAATCAAAACCCCCTCGTAAACGAGGGGGAATCTGACGAAGTCTGCTACAATAGCCGCATCCGTCTAAAACTCCGATACACGGTGCCATAAATCAACTTGGCATCTTTGGAGAGGTGGAAGATAAAACCAAATAGCATCTGCCCCCAAATTCAGGCAAAACGACCTACGCGGTTTCGTCTCTGTTTTAGGCGGTAAGCAAGTATTATACCTCCTTGATACTTATCCTTCGGGTCTTCTTCTCCACCTTTTCTTGAGCTCCTCAAAGATCCGGATCGCACTTGAACGTCGGTCACTTCATGTCAAGGATGATCCGCCCGAGAGTCTATGGTTCAAGATCCAACCTCTAAACCGAGATAACTAAGATACCTAGTTCGCTAAACTAGGTCGCTTAGAAGATGTAGAGTGTTAATTAGACTAACTAATCTCAAGTGACCTTATGGTTCATAATACATGTGAGGGTTTAGGGCCTTAAGGAAGAAGGAGAGAAAAATGGAGAGAGAAATGGAGAGAGAGAAAAAACACAAATGAGCTAAGTCTTGGCAAGTGAAGAATGGCTCATACAATATTCACATGAAGCATGGATTATTTTCAAATTGAAAATAGCAACCATGCTTCAATAGTAAGTCCAAACTAATAAACAAAACATTGGGCCATGCTTCACTCCATGCCACATTTATCTCCATTTTCCACCTCATTAATCTATTTCCATAAATAGATAAATCCAAATATTTAGGTGTCCCCTTCAAGAAGTATCTCTTAAGAAATTACAAGAATGCTCTCACCGTATATGCATACCCGTATTCGTAATGCAAAAATACGAATATAATAAGATAATAATAATCCAATAATATAATACTAGAATCCGGCTTAAACCAAAGCCCACTAGTATTATCCGTCCGAACAACATCCGTGTAGCCAGTACACGTATATGATTGGAACCCTTCACGTAAAACCATACAGCCTCTATGTCGTTTCGTCTGAACTAGGGAAACCCTCTGTGTGAGACTCTAAAGACTCGACAGTAAGCTGGCAGTGGGTTTAACCACAAGTCTGTCAGCGGCACTAGCTATTCATAACAGCTACCCAGGTATCTGTCGATAAGAAGGCAGACGAGCAAACTCATCCAAACTCTTACTGAGCCTATCTGTAACAATCTTCGTACAGTCCGGTCTGTTCGTTTAAGAGTTGTTGGATATATGTATGCCCTAGAGGCCATTATATGTATAGTGGATGCTTGGACATATATATGTATATTTAGATATATGACTTTCTTGCTCGACATGATAGTAAGCTATCTGGTTTTACTTTATCTGACATGTTTGTTTGATACTGTTCATTTAATACATATTGATAAAGCCCTGAGGATATATGCTTAACTTCCATGGCTATGATGGAGATCATACTAGTGGGGCATGTGTAGTCTATAAGCATATCCTCAAATGTTCCTAGTCCTAGGTATATCGAGATAGGGCATCGATATTCCAGAATAGATTAGCATATACGTTTCTTGACCCATATGATGGGCGATGGATGATCCCATATCCATTGGTGTTGTGACATCGAAGATTTTATACGGGTGCTCAGTAGAGACTGGGTACACTGAACGGACTCACAGAGAATTCCTATATGGTATTATATCTATCGTCGGATAGCAGTTCTCTGGTGACACTGGTACAGGTTAGTCTGTAGACCCGAGATCGTCATAGAGTCTTGTGTATTCTCCAACTGTACTTTGATTTCCACCCAACCACGGCTCTACTGAGTCGTACAAACATGTGGCTTTTGGGTATAGTCTCGAGACACATGGAGACAGTGAGCGATAGGAGGGGTTTCGTCTCTCCCGGTATTGAGAGTTGATGTTGTGCTATGTGCGATTGGCTCTGACTTAAAGTCCCTGGCCAGGGCTGATGAGATTTACTAATAAGTGTTATCAGTAGTTTCTCAACCGGTCATAGACCATATCGACATGACTTATTGAGTTATTAGGGCTCGATGATTCCATTCCTAGACTTGATATGCAGCATATCAGACGAAGAGACCGGACTGTACGGTAAGTGTTGCCAATGGCTCGACGGGAGTATTGACGGGTTCGCTTGTTTTTCTTCTGATCGCTCAATACCCGGGTGGCCGTTAAGTTTAGCTGACCGCTTGTGGCTTGTAGGTGTTTTGATATGATCATCACCTACTGCCGGCGTATTGACGAGTCTTAGAGTCCCACACAGGATTTTTCTAGCTCAGGCGAAATGTTGTGGTGTGCATATGAGATATGCGCAGGAGCTCGATTAAATACGGATATGCGATACCGTATTTTAATCGAACGTTCGATATTTGTCGGGTCGCATTTGATGTGACCGATTTACTAAAACAAGTGTTGATTTAATATTATCTTTAAGCTGACTTTTAATTAACCCTTTTTCTTTTGGATGTATGCATGTATGTTCACACATACACATGATGATGTGCATGCACACATACACACATACATATGTGTCATGGTTGATGATACAAAGGAGATGGCAATATAAGACTCACATGGTTACTAAATATCTAGATTTTTGTTAATGGATTAAAGGAAAAAGGAAATTAAAATAATGACTCATTTTCTACACACTTCTTATTTGACCATTGACATTAACCATGGTTTAATTTCCTTTTGTTCTTTAACCCATCCAAATAATATCTAGATATTTAACCAACCATGGTTATATGTGAGAGTGTCTCATATATAATATTTTCATTTTAATTTTTGAAAATAAGTTTTCATTATTCACACAAAAGCTTTTGCCATCTTCACCTTCCTCCATTTCCAAGCTCTCTTGAGTTTTGTTTTGAGTGAGGAAATTAAAAAGAAAGGGTTTTTAAGTGAGTTTACAAGCCACACAACCATTCTCCACTACCCTAGCCCTTTAGTGTAGAGTGCTTGCTTCATTTTGTGAAGCTAAGAGCTTGTTCTAGGAATCTCCGGGTGGATCATCGTAGACGACGAAGGACCTCGAACGGAGTCGTTCCAAACCTTGTGCAAAGCCGTAGGAGTCCTAAAGACCGAAGGAGTTGGCTACAAAGGTTGTATTTCCTTTTGTTTTAGTTTAGACTTCACATAATGATGTTTTTACCCTAATGTCTAGTTACGATTCGTAGTTCGTTTGTAATAGCCCTCTTTAAAATGAAAGTTCACTACTTTATGATGTTGTAACCCAACTAGAGGCACTACTATACACTAACATGGTATCAGAGCCAAGCTTAGAGCTTTACGGTAAGCCGGACGATGTTTAAAAACTCAATCGAACATGAAAAATGCGATTTTTACATGCTCACTGGAATTTTTTTCAAAAGTTAGAATTTTTGTAATTAAAAATATGCAGAAAATAGTGCAGGGTTTTCTATAGATCACTAAGAAAAACGTGTTAGTTATATGTATGCCCTAGAGGCCATTACTGTACATACGATGTATATTGTAGTGGATGCTTGGACATATATAGGGAGGACTTTCTTGCTCGACATGATAGTATGCTATCTGGTTGCTCTTTATCTTAACATGTACTCTGATTGTCTCTATATTACATGTTGATAAAACCCTTAGGATGAGTACTTAACTACCAGGACTATGATGCGGATCATACTAGTGGGGATAATGTAGTCGCCAAGTACATCCTTCAAAAGTTCCTAGTCGTGGGAGTACCGAGACAGGGCATCGATACTCCAGAGTAGACTAGCGTATGTGCTTCTTGACCAATATCATGGGCGATGGATGATCCCATATCCATTGGTGTTTGACATCAGAGAAGGTATACGGGTGCTCAGTAGAGACTGGGTACACTGGACGGACTCACCGAGAACTCCCAGATGGTATTATACCTCACGTCAGATGGCAGTTCTCTGGTGACACTGGTACGGGTTAGTCTGTAGACCCGAGATCATCATAGAGTCTTGTGTGATTCCCACTGTGCTTTGATTTCCATCATACCACGTCCAAGAGGGCATGCAAAAAGGTGGCTTTTGGGTACAGTCCCGAATCACATGGAGGCAATGAGCGATAGGAAGGGTTTCGTCTCTCCCGGTATAGGGAGTTGATGTTGCGCTGTGTTCGATTGGCTATAACTGGAAATCCCTGGCCAGGGTAGCTGAGATTTACTGGTAAGTGTTATCAGTAGTTTCTCGAACTGTTATAGATCTCATATCGACACGACTTATCTAGCTACTGGGGTCTGACGTTTACCACCCCTAGGCGAGATATGCGACATATCAGACGAAGAGACCGGACTGTACGGGAGTGTTACTGATTGGATTCGCAGGAGAATGTACAGGCTTGCTTGTTGATCTTCTGATCACTCAATACCTGGGTGGCTGTTACATTTAGCTGACCGCTTGCATACTGTGGGTGTTTGATATGATCATCACCTACTGCCGGCGTATTGACGATTCTTTAGAGTCCTACACAGAGGTTTCCTGGCTCAGGCAAAACGGAGTAGGAGCACATATGTGATATGTGCGGGACCAAGAATAATACGTGTATGCGATACCGTATTAGATTCTCGCGATATGTGATATCGGCTGGGTATATGTGATATAGCCGGGTCATCGGATCAAGTGTTGATTCGATGAACTGATACAGATTATATTAGTCGGTTATTTATGAAATAGCCGGATTATCGGATCAAGTGTTGATTTGATAATTTAATGTATAATTATATATTTGATATATTAAATTACATTAACTAATATAAGCTCACTTAAAGATTCTTTTTCTCACTCGGGTAATACATTGATATATATGCGATATATGTTAATTGTATTATTTTATTTTGTTACAAAATATATTATATATGTGATATATAATATTGTAACAAGTTAAGGTTACAAATGCAACAAGTTTTGTAGAGTTTAAACAAGGTTAGGGTTTGGATTAGGGTTAAATCTTCTTGAAGCTTTGCTTTTGTTTTTAACTAAAGATATTTTTTAAAGATATTTTGGTTGATATTTGTTAATCCAACCCAACCCTTCACCATGGTTAAGTCTCTACATGGGTTAAGTTGTCATACTTAACCCATGGTTGCATTTCTAACCTCACTAGTTTTTCATTATTCATCACAAAAGGATTAGATCATCTTCTTCCTTCTTCTTCCTTGCATGAAAAGCTTTCTAGCTTTTTATGAAGTGATGAAAATGAGTGAGTTAAAGAAAACAAATGAGAGCTAAATTCCTACTTCATCATCATCATCTATTCTAGCCACTTAGATTAGGGTGTTTGCTTTGCTAATACTTGATTAGCAAAGCAAGAGCTTGGGTTTGAGTTTCTTCAAGGTAGATCATCTTTGTTATCGAAGATCGGAAGCAAGCTTGCATCTTTCTTTAGTGGAGCCTCTCTAGAGTCCGGATACTCGATGATCGCAGCGGAGGGACCTCAACACGGAGCTTTAGAAGTGAAGGACCGGACTACAAAGGTTGTAATCCCAAACTCTTAGAAGTAAAGTTGTTTACTTGCTTTGTTTCGCCTAATCTTTAGTTTAAAGATCTTGGTTAGGGTTGTTCGGCACGTCTAATAATTAAATCGGGCATGGTTAATGCCTAATAGACCCTTGTGAGAGTGCCTAGTAACCCTATAAAATGAGCGCCTAACTTGACTTAACGGCTGCGGAACCGCGGCCAAATAGGTGTATTTGCGACGGTTCCGCGGCGCCGTTGGTGAGGCTTGGACCGTGCGCTCTTGCGTTGATCCGTAGGTACCATATATGCTATCTGGGAATTTTTTATGCAGGTTCAAGTGTTGAGATCTATTACAACAGTGGGTATGTTGATGTGTTGATTGATATATTTTAACGCCGTCTATGCTTTTCAATTGTTGATGTGATATGATGTATAAGATCGTCGTGATTGAATGGCCTGGGGCTTTTATGTGAGACGAGAGTTTATCTTTTCATTCATGTAAAATTCATTGTATATATTATTCTTTTATTGGGGCACATCTGGGTTGAGGATGATGCCTCCACCGATGTATATTTTACTTTTCCGCATTAGGATAGTCCCAAGGAGGGGAGCACGAGTGACCGGGTTCTGGAGTTCAGTGGGAGGCCATCTCGAGGAGTCGAGACCGGGTCACCTAAACTCCAGAATTGGAAAGGTCACTTACCGCTCTCGTAGGGGTCTAAGGGTGTGGGCTTGGCTATTCATCACGACCGTGGAACCCGTATTTTCTATCGTAAGCTAAATAGAAAATACGGAGTTCCTAGTATATCCTATATTTTCATATATGTGTTTTTGCTGCTGATTATTCTGTGATGTGATTGCACAATATCTGAGACGAATGTGATATTGTTATATATGTGATTTGTAATACTGCTTTTCGTTTCTTTCTATAATGGCTTAGGATCTTAAATGATGGGAATACATTAATGAGATTAATGTAAACGAAAAGAAACCTAAGGATATTGTAGAATCGAATTTGAAACCCACTCGGCTCTTTTATGAAAAAGCAAGTTTCAAAAGATGCGGAGCTTAAGCCACTTCTTTTCTAAAAACAATTTAGATTCTACAACGAAATCAAGTTCAAAGCGTTAAAGGTTTTCATAAAAACCAGCCGCAGACCTCCGTCAATTTAGGAAGCAGAGTACTTAGTATTCGTGCTACGTATGTTGATTATAGTCAAGGCGTAGTGTACGGTCGCTAAGTGGTGTCTTCCTACAAAGCATATGATGCGATCAGTTAGGACAATCATGTGATTTTGTTGATCATAGTCAAGGGTCATATGGGTGGGTCTAGTTAATCTCGAAATGACGGGTAGAACTTGACTAGTGCTTATGATATGTTGACCATAGCCAAGGTCATAAGCATCTAGGGGTAAAAACCATATCGGGAGTTTTAAGAGTTGAGATTTGCAATGAGATTGCATACCATCTATATGATATTTGGATCCCGATCCCACTGTGAGTAAGAGTTACTCCCGGGAGAATTTTTCACTTTACAATTAGCTGATCCAGTAGGTGTCTAAAAAGGTGTTAAATGGGGTTTGACCTCTGGGAAAAAATGAGGTTATTTTAATTAGGTCCGTGTGCAAGCACGAGGAACCTCACTCAAAGTACCGACACTGGCCTGGCTGACCGGTTAGCGAAACTGTAGAATGCAATTAATCCTGGCTAGTTTACTTTTTAGGTTTGAAAGAAAATTTGATAAAAACGGTGGTAGACATCGATTAAATAAGATAATAACCAATCTGATCTTTGCTAGAGCATTTCGCCCAGTGTATTCTTTTCTCTCTCTTAATGGAAGATACCGATGACGGGACTTAAGCTTCTTTTAGAGAAAAACAAACTGACTGGACCAAATTATAAAGAATGGTTGAGGAACTTGAACATTGCACTCACATATGATAAAGTATCATATGTCCTCACTGCCAAAGCCCTACCCGTCCCAGGACCTGAATCATCTGTTTCGGATAAGGAGATCCGAAAAACATGGGATATTGATTGCAACACGGCCACGTGCCTCACGCTTGCTTCTATGGACAGTATCCATCAGAAACAGCACGAGAAGATGGATATACAATCCATCATTCTTCATACAAAGGAGTTGTATGAAGAGCAATCTCGTACTTTACGCTACGACACATCTCGAAAGCTGTTTCAGAAGCGGTTGGCCCCCGGTGCATCAGTAGGAGACCATGTTCTGAAGATGATTGGTCTTATAGAAGAACTTGAGGAACTGGGATGGACTATGGATAATGAGCAATATACAAATATTGTTCTACAGTCTCTCTCCCCCGCCTTTGCTCCGTTCATAGTGAATTTCAATATGAACGATTTGGAGAAATCATTGCCTGAACTTCTCAATATGTTGAGAAATGCAGAGAGCACGCTTAAGACAGCGAAAACTCCCGCTCTGCTTTATGGGCCATCTTCCTCTTCAGTCCCGAAAGCCAAGGCCAAGGGAAAGAAGAAGAAGAATCCCACCAAGCCGAGAGGTGGAGTTGAAAAGGCGAAGGGGAAAGACAAATCTGGGACCGCGGGAAATGGGAAAGGAGAATGTTTTTACTGCCACAAGTAGGGACACTGGAAACGCAATTGTGCTTTGTACCTTTGCAGATCTCAAGAAGAAGAAGCATGTTCATGCTTCCGCTTCAGGTTGTAAGTGCACGGCGGCGCCCCAGCCTCCATCCCGAGGCCAAATGCGGAAGCGATGGTTAACTTTAATTTTTCTGAACCGGCACCACCGCGCACTAAAACCCGGATCGTACCATTAACTAGTCCTAGCTAACTACTAGATGGGGAAGAGAGATATACCGAGCGATCCGTGTCCTCTGGTCTTCTCGCCATCGTCCCGATCTCCCGCGGAATGTCCTGTCTCCATCTCCTCGCCGGAAAGGCACCACGTCACCTGCTTCTTTTACGGGCTCCCACCTCTATACCGAGGCAACTCGGGCACGAAGCTGGCGAGTCGACGTGCCCAAGGTTTGCTGTAGAATATAGTGAAGATCTATATGTCTCATTTGGGGTTTATGGAGGTTTCCATTTGGTGGAAAAGAATGAACCATATATTTCTTTGGATGAACAAAAGGATTTTGGCATGGAAATGAGACTCATTTTTCTCTTCTCAAAATTTTGGACAACCCACCCTCAAGAGTGGCCGGCCATGCAAAATGTGTGGGAATGAGAGGAGAGAGTGGTGTATGGATGATAGAACCACTCTCATAATGCAAGAGAGAAAAGGTCAACATAAGAAACAATCATCACAAACAAATCCATACTCCATCAACTAATCAACAACCATGATTGCCACAAAAAGTCAAGCAATCATGAAAGAAGAAGTCAAATGGTCAAGGGATGGTGCAACCATCAAGATCCAACAAAATGCAAAGAACACCCTCCACAAATACTTATTTGCACAAATGCAAATAAGCCCTCCTCCACCAATCTTCGGCCAATGAACGATACAAAGGAAATTGGCCGAAACGGAAAGCAAACTGGAAACTCCAGAAAACTGGTCCCGTAATAAATTACAGGAAAACCCCGATACTGTGTATACACAGCCGCATTTGTATTCCGACCGAAATACAAATGCAATGAGACAAAATCTACACTGTACTATACTAGGATCCGGCTTAAACCAAAGCCGGCTAGTAATATCCGTTCGATCCTGATCCGTGCAATACCGCACGTATCTGATCGAACCCTGCCATATATCCATACGGCCTGTAGTACAAACTGTCCGATCCTGATCCGTGCAATACCGCACGTATCTGATCGGACCTTGCAATATCTCCATATGGCCTCTAGTACAAACTGTCCGATCCTGATCCGTGCAATACCGCACGTATCTGATCGGACCTTGCCATATCTCCATACGGCCTCTACAGCTTTTCGCCCGAAAGCTTGAGTAACTGAATGTGTGGTGGACTCTAAAGACTCGTCAATACTATAGCTGTGGATTTAACCACTAGCACGTCAGAGGTATTAGCCATACGTGACGGGCCACCAGCTATTGACCAAAAGGGACGTCGATGAGCGAACTCATCCTGACACCCTACTGAGCCTGTCAGTGACAATATCCGTACAATCCGGTCCGTTCGTCTATGAGCATCGCATGGCGGGCCTAGGGGGTTGGTAAAAGTCAGACCCCCAAAAGCGGTACAAGTCGTGTCGGAGTGTATCCCAGAACACCCTGAGATACTACTGGAATACCAACCAGTAAATCTCCTGCCTCGGCCGAGGGCTTCGTGTAATGGCTCTCCTAGACACAGCGCGACCTCACCCCCAATACCGGGAGAGACGAACCCCTGAAGATCCGCTCACTGCCTCCATGTGGCTCGGGACTGTACTGTTCATATCAGATTTTTGCATTTTCATACCGCCCAATTTTTGTCACATTGCATATCGGTAGATACTCTTGAGCCGTGTTTGCTAGTCAATTGCAGGATACAGGTTCTCGGTTCTAAAACGATGAAATTCATGGAAAACACGAAAAAAGTCCGGGTTCCTGCCAACCACAGATAAAACACGGTCTCCGCTCTTCATCCGTATGTTGCCAGATATCAGCAGGAAGACAAAATGTCAAATCAATGCACAAGGCTCAATGGTAGCACAAAATCCAAGAGATCTACGCGAAGCTCGAGGCAATCATGACAAAATCTTGACAAAAAGTCCACCTTTCCCTCAGCAGAAATTCTGGAAAAATCATGGAGTCAAATTGAGAAAATACACATACCAGAATGAAGTGTACAGAAAACCAGGCCAGCACCAAAAAGTACATTGCCCAACTCCACCAAAGGGCCGCGGTTCCGCGGCCAAAGGAGGGTCTAGACCGTGCATCCGCGGCCACTCTGGCGCCAAACAAAAAGTTATTCTGGGGGTAGTTGGGTCTTTTCATTTTTGTTCTGTTGGTTGCCCTAGGTCTTCATTCTCCAGCCTATAAATAGCCCAGAAGTTTGAGAAGGAAGGGGTCCAATTCTTGTATTTCTTTTTGCTAGGTTTTAGTTACATGTTCTTCTTCCTCTTCTCACCTCTTCTCCATTAAACTTGTAAGTGAGCTTTTGAGTGAAGAGTGATGAATAAAGAAGACCATTTTATTATCATGCTTGTCTCCTTATATTTATGCTTGTTGTAACTTTAAATTCGTTAAGTAGTTGTTGTTATTTCCTTGTTGTTTCTTTCTTCTTTCTTTTTCTTTATCCTTACATACGACAATGATACTTACGCTTGATCCTCGCCAAGGTGAGGTCGCAAATAGTTAGTCGTATTCTTCTAGTCTCCTTCTTTCTATCTTCCTCTTTTGTTTGTTTCATTTTTACGTATTATGAAGTGTGAGTAGTTTTATACTTGTTAGGGTAGGATAAGGGAAGTTTGAGAGAAGGAAATCTCTCTCACTCTTTCCTTGCCCAACAACTTAAATCAACTCCCGTTAATTGAACCACAATCCGCTCCTTACGGCACCCTATCCTACATGATAGCGGTGATTCCGTAGTGAGACCGGTTGTGGTTGAATTAACTGGAGGTTATGGATAAGAGCCAAGAACGGACGGACAAGCACCAAAAGGAAGGACTATTCGTTGGAAAGCCTAGCTTATACTCGCAAGTTCCTTCCTAGTCGTGCTAATCTCCGTTGTTGCCGATTACCGTAACATCGATATTAAGTGGGGCAACGAAAGATGTGGAGACTCCTAACTCAAACTAACCTAATCCTAACCCTAACAAGCTCTCTTTAAATATCAACTTAACACTTAGATAGTCACAAACAAAATCTGAACAACCGGACTTAACTCGTTAAAACACATTGAAAAAGACTCCCATCTCCCTGCGGACAACCCGTACTCAACCGGCTAGCTACAAGCGAAACCGTCTTGATTGCGGTATTTAAACTAGAACTTGAACACGCACGTATCCTAACAATCAAATGGCGTCGTTGCCGGGGAGACGGTAGTTTGTTTCTTTGTGAAATTTCGGGTTAATTTGTAAGTATAACTCTAACCGAAAAACGAAAAAAAATACATACTTTGTAAAAAAAAACCATCTTGTTATTTTTGATTAGCTTTTGTGCAAGTGTGCAGGAAAATACAAGTTTCGAGTTCAGTGGCCAAGACGTTGAAAATACGGAGTTCAAGTACAGTGCCAAAGACGTGGGAAGATAGACCCACATTTTCGCGGCTACACCGCGACGGACAAAAACGAAGCATCCGGTCTACTATACAAATCTGGAGCAAATACAGTGAGCAATTCAAGATTCAGTACATCCAGACAAGCAGAGGACCCCCAACAGAGAACACCAAAATTTTTCAGTGCCCCAATCCTTCAACTTAGCCGCGGATCCACGGCCTAAGTAGGTGTTTGGCCGCGGAACCGCGGCCATTAAGTGCCTTCAGGGTGCAATTTTTCTCTGGTAAGTTTCTCTGCCTCTCTCCACTCCTCTGAACTCCATTGAACTGTGTTTTTTGCAGGCTTCTTTGCGCAAATTCTTCTCCCCCTTCCAATAAACTGTTCTTGTGCAGGATTCTTTGCGCCGCAAATAAAAATTGTTTGCAGTTGATTTGTTACTGTTTTGCATTCTTTAATACGGACTTAAGGGGCTTGAAACCAATCCAGATTGGGTGGGGATTTCATCACCCTTCCCAGGACCCCAAAAATCACTAAAGCATATGCATTGTCCATTGTAAATTAAAAAATACTAGACTTCAGCCCTAAGGACTTCGCGCTCATTAGGAGAAGATAAACCGTGTTTAGATTCTCGCTTAACCGTACATTGTTTACGGGGTGTCTAGGAAAGTGTTAAAGGCGCAACCGCCGAAAGAGAAAGGGTTATTTAATTAAGGAACTTCACGAAAGCGTTGGACAACCTCCCCTTATCTCTACACTTACCTGGCCCCGTGATCGGTGTATTTTTAAGCCTGTTTCTCGACACTGTTTAACTTCGTAAATCAAGTTCAGGAGCAGGTCTAGTAGACCTAGGTTACCCTAGATCTAGGTGTGATTGTGCATATCTTGTTTGTGATTGCTTAAGCCGTATTTCCGTACATATTTCTGTAAAAATCTTTCTAAAAATAAAAAAAAATTAAAAAAAAAATCAAAAACTTTTATAAAAACTTGCCCTTTTGTAGCCAAATCCATTTTCACCCACCACCCATCGCCTTTCTCCATTGACGTTTTCTTACCCTCACCTTCTCCGCTTTGACTATACTAAACTCGTTTAGTGTATGTCCGCTTGGACTCGGGACACTAGCCCCCGTCTAGTCCGCGTTACGTTAGTCGCTACCGACTACGCGATCGACTTCGAAGTCGATACTCCGTCCACTCCTCTTTCACCCCTTCCTTTGCCGGCCAACTCCGACGTTGACCGGAATTCTGTTCATACATCTTCACCTTCACCTTCACCTTCACCAAACTCTTCTTCCGCGATGTCGGGATTTAATCCGAACATCTCTTTGACCACCGCTGGATTGGCTCCACCTCCTACGGAGACCAATCTTCCACCACCTCCACCTGTTGTAGCGCCGCAGCGAATTGCGCTCCAGGATCGTTTCTACCCCACCCGTTCTGCACTTCCCACCTGCCTTTCTCTTCCTCCGGCCAATGGGGAAAACTTTGAAATTAAGCCCCATTTCATCAACATGCTTCCACGTTTTCATGGGCTTGAAACTGAAGATGCCTATATCTTCATCAATAAATTTCAAAATGTCTGTGCCATGATGAAAACCACCCAGCTGTCGGACGATGCTATACGTCTACGGGTCATTCCGTTCACTTTATGCGATCTCGCTGAAAAATGGCTGTATAGCACCGCTTCCCACTCAATCACCAGCTGGGACGAGTTTGTTAAAGCGTTTCTGAAAAAATTCTACCCAAATCATAAGACCGCAAGGATTTGAAATGAAATCAATCAATTCTCCCAGCTTCCTTCTGAACCCTTCTGGAAGTGCTTTGACCGGTACAAAGACCTTCTTGTTCAGTGTCCTCACCACGGTATAGAGAAATGGCAGCTCTGCCAAACCTTATACGAGGGCCTGAACCCAGCAACGAAGCAGTTGCTGGAAACCATCTGTCAGGGCCACTTCCTATCGAAATCTGACGAGGAAGCGTGGCAGTTCTTTGACGATCTTGCGGAGCAAATGCTACAGTGGGAGAGCACCAGACCGACTTCTTCTTCTTCTACCTCCACTTCTACCGGTCAGTCTAGGGTAGGAATCCACCAACTTGACGTCTCTATTGCGATGAAAGCTGAAATGGCTGCGATAACACGAAAGCTTGAAGCGATAGAGAGCAAATTTTCTGCTCCTGCTCCTGCCCCTGTTCTCCCCCTTCGTACCATCTGCGCCTGTTGTTCTGATCCTTCCCACTTGACCGAAGAGTGTCCTTACAATCCGCCCTCGCAAGGGCAGGATCAGGTTAATGCTGCCTTCCAGCAAAGACCGAGGAATGATCCATACTCTTCCACCTACAATCCCGGTTGGAGGAACCACCCCAATTTCGCCTGGAATCAGAATCAGAATCAATTCCAGGGCAACAATTTCCAAAGGGCCCCTCCACCGCAACAACAAGCGCAACAACAGACTCAGTATCAGCAGCCCTTCCAACCCCAACCTTACCAAAACCAGACGAACAATTTTGCACCAAACAATTCTTTTCCACCAAATAACAACTTTGTTCCGTCAAACACTGATAAGGTTTCCTCGCTCGAGCGAAGTCTGGAGTCGTTTGTTAAACAATCGACTCAATCCACCGCCAACATCCAGTCTTCGATCCAATCTTTAGTGCAACACACCGCCACACACGGGCAAAGCATCAAGACCATTGAGGCCCAGATTGCACAGCTGAACGCGGCCTTGAGCGAGTGAGAGAAGGGGAAGCTCCCGTCCCAGCCACTTCCAAATCCCGGTCACCCACATAATGCACATGTTGCTCTTGAACAACAAAACCATAATGTGAGTGCCGTGACCACACTGAGATCGGGAAGGATGCTGTAAAACAACATTAGCAAGCGAATCAACGATGACACCCCGGTCGCCGCTTCTTCTTCTTCTCCTTCTTCTTCTTCGTCTTCTGAGCCTATTCTCCGTTCTTCACAAGGCTCCCCTTCCTCTTCTTATGCTCTGAACGGACCCACTTCTCACTCCACGAAAACACCTATTCTGGGATTCGTTCCAACTCCAAAATCTCCTCCTCCAGCATTAGACTCAACCAATTTTCAAAATGTTCCATTTCCAAACCGGTTGAGGTCTAATAAACAAAATCCTCAAATGGAGAAGATTTTGGAGTTATTCAAGCAAGTTAACATTAACATTCCTCTTTTAGATGCTGTCCAACAAGTCCCGTCTTATGCGAAAATCTTAAAGGACTTGTGCACGAAAAAGAGGAAGTCTCAGGTACCCAAGAAAGTTTTCTTGGCTAGTGCTGTGAGTGATGCCCTTACCCAATCTTTACCACAAAAACGGAAGGACCCTGGCTGTCCTACGATTTCAATTACCATTGGGGATAAGAACATCAACCGCGCACTATTAGATCTTGGTGCCAGTGTTAACTTGCTTCCGTATTCAGTATACGAGCAATTAGGCGTCGGAGAGTTGAAACCCACACACTGCACTCTCCAAATAGCCGACCGATCGATCACCCACCCTAGGGGTGAGCTAGAGGATGTGTTGATAAGAGTCGGGGACTTCATATTCCCCGTTGACTTCATTGTATTAGATACACAGCCTGTAGCTAACCCCCGGAATCAAATTCCGGTGATACTCGGTCGCCCATTTCTCGCAACCTCAAATGCTGTGATCAATTGTCGCAACGGTTCAATGAACCTCTCTTTTGGAAATATGACGATTGAACTCAACATTTTTAGGTTGGGGAATCAGCCCGCCGAACCTAATGCTCATATACTGGACGTCTGCTCGATCCAGGAGATCACACCAGAAGAGTGTGAATTCGAGGAGTTTCTGTTTGACCACGATAATCTTGACGCCACTAGTGCGTTTCTCTTCAAATCTGCTGCTGTTTCTGCGCCCGATAACGAATACGAGTGTTTCACATTCTCGAACGATCTTAGCCACGCGCAACCCGAGTTTGAATCTTTCGACTTCCCGGATGAGTTACCTGAACCATCCGACTAGGTTGCCTACACTCGTTTTGAACCTTTGCTGGAGTCCTTTGAGTTCGAGACCTTTGCACCGGTCTTGCCTTCCATCATTTCACCTCCAACGCTCGAACTCAAGCCGTTGCCGTCTCACCTTAAGTATGCTTACTTAGGTGAGAACGAGACCCTCCCTGTTATCATTTCGGCTTCTCTAGCTCCCGAGCAAGAGAAAGCCCTTCTCGCGGTCTTGCACAGCAACAGGCAAGCTTTTGGCTGGTCCATGGCGGACATCAAGGGGATTAGTCCCCTAATTGTTGAGCATCGCATTCATCTGATGGATGATGCCAAACCAGCCCGGGATCCACAAAGACGTCTTAATCCAGTCATGAAGGAGGCTGTGAAGAAGGAGATCGTCAAATGTCTAGATAATGGTATCATTTACCCTATCTCTGATAGCCAGTGGGTTAGCCCCATTCATGTTGTCCCCAAGAAGTCGGGCATCACGGTCATAACCAACGAGGCGAATGAGTTAATCCCTACTCGCACCCAAACTGGGTGGCGAGTTTGCATTGATTACAGAAAACTCAACGCCGCAACGCGGAAAGACCACTTTCCGCTACCTTTCATTGACCAGATGCTGGAACGATTGGCCGGACATGAGTACTATTGTTTTCTTGATGGCTACTCTGGCTACAATCAAATTCCCATCGCCGAAAAAGACCAGGACAAGACCACTTTCACTTGTCCTTTCGGCACGTTTGCATATCGCCGCATGCCCTTTGGGTTATACAATGCGCCCGCTACCTTCCAGCGGTGTATGATGGGAATTTTCTCGGACATGGTGGAGAAATTTCTGGAGATTTTCATGGATGACTTCTCTATCTTCGGCGACTCCTTTGACGAGTGTTTGCTGCATCTTGACGCTGTCCTTACCCGATGTAAGGACAAGAATCTCACTTTGAACTGGGAGAAATGCCACTTCATGGTGTGCGAAGGTATTGTCTTAGGACATATCATCTCGCAAAACGGCATAGAGGTTGATAAAGCAAAGATTGAGGTCATTTCCAATCTGCCTCCTCCCCGATGCGTCAGAGATATCTGAGCCTTCCTTGGCCATGCCGGTTTCAATAGACGGTTCATCAAGGACTTTAGCAAGATTGCTAGGCCCTTGACGCTTTTGCTAGCCAAGGACACGCCTTTCGACTTCGACTCGAGCTGTGTGACTGCATTCGAGTCACTGAAACGCTCACTCACTTCTGCTCCCGTTCTCTCTTCTCCTGACTGGACGCACCCATTCGAGATTATGTGCGATGCATCCGACTTTGCCATCGGTGCTGTCCTTGGACAGCACATCAACAAGATGCCGCACGTGATCTATTACGCGAGCCGGACCCTGAACGACGCCCAACTTAACTATACAACAACTGAGAAGGAATTCTTAGCTGTTGTATTTGCTTTAGAAAAGTTCAGGCCTTACCTCATCGGCTCTCCAGTCATTGTCTACACGGACCATTCAGCTCTGCGCCATCTTTTTGCGAAGAAAGATGCCAAGTCTCGGTTAATACGTTGGATCCTCTTGCTTCAAGAGTTTGACCTTGTCATTAAGGATAAAAAAGGATGTGAAAACGTAGTTGCCGACCATCTCTAACGACTTCCTTCTTCGCCTTCGCTTCCAATTCCGCTTAACGACGTTTTCCCGGATGAACAACTCTTGACAGTATCTTGCGAACCCTGGTTCGCAGATATTGTGAACTATTTGGCCATGGGATTACTACCGACCGAATGGTCGAGTCAGGACAGACTTCGCTTCTTATCCCAAGTAAAACACTTTTACTGGGACGAACCCTACTTGTTCAAGTACTGTCCCGACCAGATTATTCGTCGGTGTGTCCCTGACGAGGAATTCAAGAGTGTGCTGTCATTTTGCCACGATCAAGCGTGTGGCGGGCACTTTGGGCCCAGAAAAACAGCTGAGAAGATCTTGCAATGTGGTTTCTACTGGCCACAACTTTTCAAAGACGCTCACGAATATTGCAAGACTTGCTCCCGGTGCCAACACATGGGCCGGATATCCCGGAGAAACGAGATGCCGCTCCAACCGATCTTGGTTGTAGAGATTTTCGATGTTTGGGGGATAGACTTCATGGGGCCGTTTCCCAACTCTTTTGGGAACTTGTACATTCTTCTAGCTGTTGATTACGTCTCTAAATGGGTCGAGGCTGTGCCCAGCCGAACTAACGACAACAAGGTTGTCGTTAGATTCCTTAAAGAAAACATTTTCTCACGGTTTGGGCATCCCCGAGCGATCATTAGCGACAATGGAAGTCATTTATGCAATAGGACTTTCGAGGCCTTGATGCGGAAATACTCCATTAATCATAAGCTCTCTACGCCCTACCACCCCCAAACCTGCGGGCAGGCTGAAGTTTCAAATCGGCAAATCAAGCAGATACTGGAGAAGACGGTTTCCAAGAACCGTAAGGATTGGTCTCTGAAACTGACTGATGCCCTTTGGGCATTTAGAACTGCTTATAAGACCGACCTTGGCATGTCTCCCTATCGGCTTGTGTACGGAAAAGCCTGCCACCTTCCTGTCGAAATCGAGCATCGCGCGTTTTGGGCAATAAAGGAGCTGAATCTGTCTCTTGAGGACGCGGGCAGCCATCGGAAGCTGCAGCTGAACGAACTGAACGAGCTTAGGGATGAGGCTTACGACAACGCGGTTGTCGTTAAGAATCGAACGAAGGTGTTTCACGATAAACACCTTTTGCGCAAAACCTTCGTACCTGGTCAACAGGTACTTCTTTACGACACCCGACTTCATTTCCATCCTGGAAAGCTCCGATCTCGCTGGAAAGGGCCGTATTTTGTGCGGAATGTGTATCCGCAGGGCGCTGTGGATTTGGAAAATCCAAAGGACGGTTCACTCTTCAAGGTAAATGGACACCGATGCAAACCGTACCTTAGCGCCGAACCAACAGAGGAGCTCCTGTTCTTACAGGAGCCGGTTTACCCAGAATGATCTTCCTCTGCCTACCTCCAAACTTCGGTTATCCAGCCAAGAACAGTGGACACTGTTCCAAATAAGTTTGGGGGTATGTACAAACCATTTTTGTTTATATTTGTGTATATTCTTTTTCTTTTCTTTAAAAACAAAAACAAATAAAGATTGTGTATCACTAACCGACAATTTTGAACCTTCCAACTGCTCTCCTCATGCAATGACAGTGAGGACACTGTCCAGTTTAAGTTTGGGGGTACGTTCGGTACGCATTTCTTACCTTCGCATTCATATGTATATTTTGCATCTGCATATTTAAATCCATAAAATCCATAAAAATTTGAAAATTTTCTAAAAATATAAAAACTTTTTTGTCAATTTAGCTTGTGGAAGAACTTTGATTCAACATTTCGACGGTTTTTGTTTGAAAAAATAGGAATAACTAAATCTTATGTTTGGATTTTGAAAACCTAAAAGATAACTCTCCTTTGAAGTTAACTATAGCTGATATACGTCTTTACATCACACTACACGTGTCGTAAGATTTTGGGAATTAGATGACAAGTCTTTCATGTTTAAACTTTTAAACAGATAAATGATTTTCTGAGGATCAAATAGGTTTGTTCTGAAATAAGTAATGTCAAGAATAGTTTATGAAGTAAAGCGAATATGAAGGAATGTTATTGATGCCGTAATTGGGGCTAAATCTGAAAAATAACCCATCTAAAACTTGATTGGAATGATTACACACCAAACCCACTAGACACGTCTTTTATCCAAAAAAAATATATATATTTGAACTGCCGGTTATATCTCCGTTCGTATCAAATCATCTGATTTTCACGACAAACTGTCTTTTGTTTTTAGACCTAGGTAACTTGAGTAATTAAGTCCGCTGGGGTGTTTCTACACCTAATGCCCTAAAACCAACTGGTTTGGGTGCATTGGCCCAAAGCTCGCTAAGAAGCCTAGAAAGTCCAGTTTTAAAACAAAGTCAAGCAAGTGTTCTCTCCGAGTTAAAATTCCTAACGGTTCTTTGTGTGAGAATAATCTTGATAAAAGACAGGCTTTTAAAAAAAATTTTAACGGAGATATGAAGGTTTTACTCTTTGATAAAGACTATTGCACGTTCACAGAGGTGTGTATGAAATGAAAACAAGAAAAAGGTGGAGTGAAAAATACGACTTAGTTTCCTGTTAAGGAAGATAGAAATTCTGAAGTTGAAACCTTACTGGAAAACGAGACTTGAAAAATGCTTAACTCGTTATAAAACTTATGTGATCCTTTTAAAATTATTATCTGGGCTTTATTGTGCGACATGATGACTTTAATCGACCTTTCGGGAACTTAACGACACTATACACACTGCACGTAAAGACATATAAAAGCTGTAGTTAAATAAGAAGCGAGGTGTGAAAAATATAGGTTCGATGATCTAGACTTAGCATTATAGAATTGTTATTTTCTAAAACAAAACTTTAGGGTTTGAAGCTTAGTTATTTTACAAAACTAACTTGACCGGATTTTGTGGGTAGTATCCGCTGAAAACACTCAGGAGACAACACTCCTCCTACTAGGGACACCTAGAGGTTTAACGGCTTGTTGCACATGCTCAGTGCAATCGCGTTCCCTGCGAAAGTGAGGTTAGGAAATTTTTTTTGAATAAATGGGCTTTGCTCGGGACGAGCAAATGATAAGTTTGGGGGTATTTATTCATATCAGATTTTTGCATTTTCATACCGCCCAATTTTTGTCACATTGCATATCGGTAGATACTCTTGAGCCGTGTTTGCTAGTCAATTGCAGGATACAGGTTCTCGGTTCTAAAACGATGAAATTCATGGAAAACACGAAAAAAGTCCGGGTTCCTGCCAACCACAGATAAAACACGGTCTCCGCTCTTCATCCGTATGTTGCCAGATATCAGCAGGAAGACAAAATGTCAAATCAATGCACAAGGCTCAATGGTAGCACAAAATCCAAGAGATCTACGCGGAGCTCGAGGCAATCATGACAAAATCTTGACAAAAAGTCCACCTTTCCCTCAACAGAAATTCTGGAAAAATCGTGGAGTCAAATTGAGAAAACACACATACCAGAATGAAGTGTACAGAAAACCAGGCCAGCACCAAAAAGTACATTGCCCAACTCCACCATAGGGCCGCGGTTCCGCGGCCAAAGGAGGGTCTAGGCCGCGCATCCGCGGCCACTCTGGCGCCAAACAAAAAGTTATTCTGGGGGTAGTTGGGTCTTTTCATTTTTGTTCTGTTGGTTTCCCTAGGTCTTCATTCTCCAGCCTATAAATAGCCCAGAAGTTTGAGAAGGAAAGGATCCAATTCTTGTATTTCTTTTTGCTAGGTTTTAGTTACATGTTCTTCTTCCTCTTCTCACCTCTTCTCCATTAAACTTGTAAGTGAGCTTTTGAGTGAAGAGTGATGAATAAAGAAGACCATTTTATTATCATGCTTGTCTCCTTATATTTATGCTTGTTGTAACTTTAAATTCGTTAAGTAGTTGTTGTTATTTCCTTGTTGTTTCTTTCTTCTTTCTTTTTCTTTATCCTTACATACGACAATGATACTTACGCTTGATCCTCGCCAAGGTGAGGTCGCAAATAGTTAGTCGTATTCTTCTAGTCTCCTTCTTTCTATCTTCCTCTTTTGTTTGTTTCATTTTTCCGTATTATGAAGTGTGAGTAGTTTTATACTTGTTAGGGTAGGATAAGGGAAGTTTGAGAGAAGGAAATCTCTCTCACTCTTTTCTTGCCCAACAACTTAAATCAACTCCCGTTAATTGAACCACAATCCGCTCCTTACGGCACCCTATCCTACATGATAGCGGTGATTCCGTAGTGAGACCGGTTGTGGTTGAATTAACCGGAGGTTATGGATAAGAGCCAAGAACGGACGGACAAGCACCAAAAGGAAGGACTATGCGTTGGAAAGCCTAGCTTATACTCGCAAGTTCCTTCCTAGTCGTGCTAATCCCCGTTGTTGCCGATTACCGTAACATCGATATTAAGTGGGGCAACGAAAGATGTGGAGACTCCTAACTCAAACTAACCTAATCCTAACCCTAACAAGCTCTCTTTAAATATCAACTTAACACTTAGATAGTCACAAACAAAATCTGAACAACCGGACTTAACTCGTTAAAACACATTGAAAAAGACTCCCATCTCCCTGCGGACAACCCGTACTCAACCGGCTAGCTACAAGCGAAACCGTCTTGATTGCGGTATTTAAACTAGAACTTGAACACGCACGTATCCTAACAATCATGTACCCAACTAAAACCTGTTTGCACGTCTCCTTTGAGCGTGGTAGGGTAGTAATCAAAGTACAGTGGGTACTCACACGAGACAAATGACGATCCCCAGGTCGATGAACTAACCTGTACACATGTCACCAGGGAACTGCTATCTTACGTCAGGTATAAGACCAACTAGCATGTTCCCGGCGAGTCCTGTCCGGTGTACTCATAACCCAATGAGCACCTGTATACATCTTAGGTGAACCAACTGACACCAGTGGCTTGTGAGACCGGCCACCACCCCTCGTCGGGGTCTCGACTGTATACACTAGTCTATTCTGGAGTATCGATGCCCTGTCTCGAAACTCCCACGACTAGGGACTATTTAAGGATGTGCTTATAGACCCCAGCTCCCACTTATATGATCGCCCTCATACTGCTGGTGGTCAAGCAAGAATCCTAGGGGCTCTATCAACGTGTAATAGCGACATGTCAGGTCACCTAAAGCAGTACACGATGATAAAGGTAAACCAGATAGCATACTATCATCTCGAGTAAGACTGTCCTACTGGGATAGGTCCTCCCTCAATCATTGCAATCACGTGCCTGTGATCCAATAATTGACTCTGAGGGCACTATCTCCAACACAGGTATGTTTGTAACTGAAAACTGTTTTTCATTAAACTCTACATCTTGGGTATTAGATACCGGTTCTGGCTCTCACATCTGTAATTGTATCCAGGGATTGAGAAACAGTAGAGTTTTGAAGACTGGGGACCACACTCTATTGGTTGGAAATGGTTCCAATGTACATGCTGTATCCATAAGAGAGTATCATCTGGGGTTGCTTTCAGGATGTATTTTGGTTTTGAACCCTTTTTATTTTGTACCTGGTATGCTATGTAATATAATATCCGTATCTTTGTTAGACAATGAAGGATATCATTTTGTGTTGCAAAATAATGTTATGAACATTAACTTGAATCAACAGTTGATTGGGTATGGTACACTAAGTAACGGAATTTACGTCCTAAACCAACACATAGTTTTTAATATACAACATACAAATAAAAGAAAGATTTTAGAAATAAAGGAATCTTTTCTTTGGCATTGTAGACTTGGTCATATTAATAAAACAAGACTAAACAAGCTACATAAAGATGGATATTTAAAATCTTTTGAATATAAATCTTATGCAACTTGCTAGTCTTGTATCAAAGGTAAAATGACCAAAACTCCATTTATAGGAAACGGAGAGAGAGCTACAGAACTCTTAAGCCTCATACATAGTGATGTATGCAGACCAATGTCTACACATGCTAGAGGCGGGTTTTCATACTTCATCACTTTTACTGATGATTTCTCAAAGATTCAGACACGTGTTTTTATTGAAGCATAAATCCGAAGCTTTCGAGAAATTCAAGGAGTACAAACTTGAAGTAGAAAATCAAACTGGTTCGAGTATCAAAAAAATTCGATCAGATCGAGGTGGAGAGTATTTAAGCATTGAGTTTTCAGACTTCTTAAAAGAGAATGGGATTCTCTCACAGCTCACTCCTCCGTACACACCACAGCACAACGGTGTGTCAGAACGGAGGAATCGTACCCTATTAGATATGGTCCGGTCCATAATGAGTGATACTGAGTTACCACTTTCCTTTTGGGGACATGCATTAGAGACATCAATTTATCTATTGAACAGGGTTCCATCAAAGACCGTGTCTACCACTCTATATGAGATATGGTGTGGAAGGAGACCATCTCTTAAAAGAGTTAGGATTTGGGGTTGTCCGGCTTATGTCAAAATGCAGAATCCGGATAAACTCGAGACACGATCGGTCATGTGTAAATTTGTGGGATATCCAAAACACCCGTATGGATATCTATTCTACCACAAGGAGGAACAAAAGGTGTTTGTTTCTCAACATGCCACATTTTTGGAAAATGAAATCTTTACAGACATTACTGATGGCAAAGTGGTAGAACTAGAAGAGGTTCTAGAGACACAAATTACTTAGGAGGAATTGGTTGAAACAGATATTGCAGTAGAACTTCAAGAACCTCAGCCGCTCCAAAGATCTAGTAGAACTTCTCGCCCGCTGGAGAGATACTATGGGTTTCTCATTGATGGTGATAGAGAAGATTGCATCATAGATGATAATGACCCTACTAGTTTTCAACAAGCTATCATGAGTGGTGACTCAGTGAAGTGGCTGGATGCCATTAGATCTGAAATGGAGTCCATGTACACCAAAAAAGTATGGACTTTGGACGTTGCACCTCCTGGGATAAAACCCGTTGGGTGCAAATGGATCTTTAAGAGAAAGATTGGTAGATGGACAGGTAGAGACCTATAAAGCAAGGCTTGTAGCGAAAGGTTTTCGTCATAGACCAGGACTGGACTATGATGAAACTTTCTCTCCAGTAGCAATGCTTAAATCCATTCGGATCCTACTTGCTATTTCTGCTCACTACGACTATGAAATCTGGCAAATGGACGTTAAGACTGCATTTCTAAATGGTGATTTAGAAGAGTGCGTTTTTATGGATCAGCCAGAGGGCTTCATTGACAGTGGGAGCAGCGAAAAAGCGTGTAGGTTGCTTAAATCCATTTATGGATTAAAGCAGGCATCGCGGAGCTGGAACATCTGTTTTGATGATACAATCAAAGAGTTGATTTTATAAAAAATATAGATGAACCATGCATTTATAAGAAGATTGTAGGGAGTACTGTCACTTTCCTCGTATTGTACGTAGATGACATTCTCTTGATAGGAAATGATATTCCTATGCTACAATCGGTCAAATTATTCTTATCACAAAGGTTCTCCATGAAGGACCTGGGTGATGTCTCGTGCATTTTGGGCATAAGGATCTATAGAGATAGATCTAAAAGATTATTGGGATTGTCCCAATCAAAGTACATTGATACCATCCTAAAAAGGTTTAGTATGGAAGATTCCAAGTGTGGTGCCTTTCCCGCTTGCCATGGAATCACTCTCTCTAAGGACTTTTGTCCGAAGACTGATGAAGAGAGAGCTCGCATGAGCATTATACCCTACGCTTCAGCCGTAGGATCTATAATGTATGCGATGATATGTACTTGCCCTGATGTAGCTTATGCACTCGCTGTAGTAAGTAGGTATCAATCCAACCTAGGGGAGCAACACTGGATAGCCGTGAAGAACATTCTTAAGTTCTTACGAAGGACTAAAGAATTGTTCCTGGTGTATGGTAATGGGGATCTCCAAATGGAGGCCTTTACCGATTCTAGCTTCCAAAGTGATAAGGATGACAGTAAATCTATCTCAGGGTTTGTATTTACCCTCAATGGAGGGGCGGTATGTTGGAAGAGTTCCAAACAGGATACCATTGCAGACACCACGATGGAAGCTGAGTATATTGCTGCAAATGATGCTGCCAAGGAAGCCGTCTGGATGAGGAAGTTCGTTCCGGAGCTAGGAGTAGTTCCAACCATTATTAATCCAATACTATTGTATTGTGATAATAATGGAGATATGGCGTTGGCCAAAGAACCCAGATCCCATCAAAAGTCCAGACACATCCTCAGGCGATATCATTTGATCCGGGAGATAGTTGATCACCATGCGATCGAGATTCGGAGAGTAGATACAAAGGATAACACCGCAGATCCACTCACCAAGGCACTTCCACAGCCGCAACATGAGCGACTTTTTGAGATGTTGGGTATGAGATACGCCAATAATTGGCCTTAGTGCAAGTGAGAGATTGTTGGATATATATATGCCCTTAAGGCCATTATATGTATAGTGGATGCTTGGACATATATATATGTATATTTAGATATATGACTTTCTTGCTCGACATGATAGTATCCTATCCAGTTTTACTTTATCTGACATGTTTGTTTGATACTGTTCATTTAATACATGTTGATAAAGCCCTGAGGATATATGCTTAACTTCCATGGCTATGATGGAGATCATACTAGTGGGGCATGTGTAGTCTATAAGCATATCCTCAAATGTTCCTAGTCGTAGGTATATCGAGATAGGGCATCGATATTCCAGAGTAGACAAGCGTATACGTTTCTTGACCCATATGATGGGCGATGGATGATCACATATCCATTGGTGTTGTGACGTCGAAGATTGTATACGGGTGCTCAGTGGAGACTGGGTACACTAAAACGGACTCATAGAGAATTCCTATATGGTATTATATCTATCGTCGGATAGCAGTTCTCTGGTGATACTTGTACAGGTTAGTCTGTAGACCCGAGATCGTCATAGAGTCTTGTGTGTTCTCCAACTATACTTTGATTTCCACCCAACCACGGCTTTACTGAGTCGTGCAAACAGGTGGCTTTTGGGTATAGTCTCGAGACACATGGAGACAGTGAGCGATAGGAGGGGTTTCGTCTCTCCCGGTATTGGGAGTTGATGTTGTGCTATGTGCGATTGGCTCTGACTTAAAGTCCCTGGCCAGGGCTGAAGAGATTTACTAATAAGTGTTATCAGTAGTTTCTCAACCGGTCATAGACCATATCGACATGACTTATTGAGTTATTAGGGCTCGTCGATTCCATCTCTAGACTTGATATGCAGCATATCAGACGACGAGACCGGACTGTACGGTAAGTGTTGCCAATGGCTCGACGGGAGTTTTGACGGGTTCACTTGTTTTTCTTCTGATCGCTCAATACCAGGGTAGCCGCTACGTTTAGCTGACCGCTTGCGGCTTGTAGGTGTTTTGATACGATCATCACCTACTGCCGGCGTATTGACGAGTCTTAGAGTCCCACACAGGATTTTTCTAGCTCAGGCGAAATGTTGTGGTGTGCATATGAGATATGCGTAGGAGCTCGATTAAATACAGATATGTGATACCGTATTTTAATCGGACGTTCGATATTTGTCGGGTCGCATTTGATGTGACCGATTTATTAAAACAAGTGTTGATTTAATATTATCTTTAAGCTCACTTTTAATTAACCCTTTTTCTTTTGGATGTATGCATGTATGTTCACACATACACATGATGATGTGCATGCATACATACACACATACATAAGTGTCATGGTTGATGATACAAAGGATATGGCAATATAAGACGCGCATGGTTACAAAATATCTAGATTTTTGTTAATGGATTAAAGGAAAAAGGAAATTAAAATAATGACTCATTTTCTACACACTTCTTATTTGACCATTGACTTTAACCATGGTTTAATTTCCTTTTGTTCTTTAACCCATCCAAATAATATCTAGATATTTATCCAACTATGGTTATATGTGAGAGTGTCTCATATATAATATTTTCATTTTAATTTTTGAAAATAAGTTTTCATTATTCACACAAAAGCTTTTGCCATCTTCACCTTCCTCCATTTCCAAGCTTTCTTGAGTTTTGTTTTGAGTGAGGAAATTAAAAAGAAAGGGTTTTTAAGTGAGTTTACAAGCCACACAACCATTCTACACTACCCTAGCCCTTTAGTGTAGAGTGCTTGCTTCATTTTGTGAAGCTAAGAGCTTGTTCTAGGAATCTCCGGGTAGATCATCGTAGACGACGAAGGACCTCGAGCGGAGTTGTTCCAAACCTTGTGCAAAGCTGTAGGAGTCCTAAAGACCGAAGGAGTTGGCTACAAAGGTTGTATTTCCTTTTCCTTTAGTTTAGACTTCACATAATGATGTGTTTACCCTAATCTCTAGTTACGATTCGTAGTTCGTTTGTAATAGCCCTCTTTAAAATGAAAATTCACTACTTTATGACGTAGTAACCCAACTAGAGGCGCTACTGCACACTAACAAGAGTATCGCATATTGGGCCTAGGGGGTGTGGTAAACTTCAGACCCCTAATAGCTCAATAAGTCGTGTCGGTATAGAGCCCAATACACCCTGAGAAACTACTGGTGTACCTACAAGTAAATATCGCTTGCCCTGGCCAAGCACTTTGTGCAATGGCTATCCGAACACTGCGTGATATCAACTCCCCAAACCGGGAGAGACGAATCCTTTCTAACCCCTACTGCCTCCAAGTGCTTCGGGACTGCACCTAACCACTACTTGTTTGCACGACTCATTTGAGCCATGGTAGGATAGTGATCTAAGTACAGTGGGAACACACTCGAGACGAATAGCGATGTCAAGTCAATGGACTAACCTGTACTCATGTCACCCGGGAACTACTAACTGATGATAGGTATAATACCAACCAGCAGTTCCCATAGAGTCCGTCCAATATAACTCATAACCCAATGAGCACCTGTATACTATCTCCGGTATCACATACCAATGGCTGCGGGACAGGCCATCTCCCAGATTGGGATGAGAAGCGTATACACTAGTCTACTCTGGAGTATCGATGCCCCGTCTCGATAATCCTACGACTAGAGACAAGTATAAGGATGTATATGTTTATATGTTGATAGAGCCCTTAGGATAGAATCAAACCCTTAATATGTGTATATGTTTTAGCGATATGCTCAAAGAAACATATACACATATTAAGATAGAATCAAACCAGCTATCATACTATCATATTGAGCAAGACTGTTATTATAACTGTGTATATCCCAAGCTTCCAAAATGTAATATACAATCCAGTACTATACAATAATGGCTTCTAGGGCATTTATCACTAACAATCTACTACTTACACTAAAACCATGTATTAGCATATTGCAGACCTATCATCTCGAATAGCCTCACGAACCGCGTCTGAAGGATAGCCTTTGTGAGTTGATCTGCAGTGTTGTTCTCCGTATCTACTCTCTGCATCTCGATCTCCCGGCGATCCCCGATCTCCTTGATCAGGTGATACCACCTCAAGATATGTCTGGACTTTTGATGGGACCTTGGTTCCTTTGCTAAAGCTATAGCCCCGTTGTTGTTACAATACAAAGGTATTGGATCAACAATGGACGGAACCATCTGAAGTTCTGCAATGAACTTTTTCATCCAAATTTCTTCTTTTGCGGCGTCACATGCAGTGATATACTCCACTTCCATCGTCGAGTCAGCAATGGTGTCCTGCTTGGAGCTCTTCCAACAGACCACCCTTCTATTGAGGGTAAAGACATAACCTGACATGGACTTGGAGTCATCCTTGTCACTCTGGAAGCTGGAGTCAGCGAAAGCCTCGATCTGGAGGTCTTTACTGCCGTACACCAAGAACATCTCCTTAGTCTTTCTCAGGTATTTGAGAATGTTTTAAACTCCTATCTAGTACTTCTCCTCAGGGTTTGACTGCTATCTGCTTACCATGCTCAGTGCGTAAGCAAAATCTGGTCTGGTACATAACATCACATATATTATAGAGCCTACCACAGAAACGTAGAGTATAATACTCATGCGATCCCTTTCCAAATCAGTCTTGGGAGACATCTTTTTGGAGAGGGTGATCCCGTGACAAGCCGGTTGTTAGTTGTATGTATGCCCTAGAGGCCATTATTGTACATGCGATGTATATTATAGTGGATGCTGGGACATATATATGGATGACTTTCTTGCTCGACATAACAGTACACTATCTGGTTGCTCTTTATCATAACATGTATACTTACTGTCTCTCTGTTACATGTTGATAGAGCCTTAGGATGTGCACTTGACTTCCAGGATTATGATGCAGATCATAGTAGTGGGGCCTGAGTAGTCCATGAGTTCATCCTTCAATGTTCCTAGTCGTGAGAATATCAAGACATGTCATCGATATTCCAGAGTAGATTAGCGTATATCTTCTCAACCTATGTGATGGGCGATGGATGATCCTATATCCATTGGTGTTTGACATCAGAGATGGTATACGGGTGCTCAGTGGAGATTGGGTACACTGAACGGACTCGCTGAGAACTCCTAGATGGTATTATACCTCACGTCAGATAGCAGTTCTCTGGTGACACTGGTACAGGTTAGTCTGTCGACCCGAGATTGTCATAGAGTCTTGTGTGTCTCCCGCTGTGCTTTGATTTCCACCCTACCATGGCTCTACTAAGTCGTGCAAACATATGGTTTTTGGGTTCAGTCCTGAGTCACATGGAGGCAATGAGCGATAGGAGGGGATTCGTCTCTCCCGGTATTGGGGGTTGATGTTGTGCTATGCTCGATTGGTCAAAACTGAAATCCCTGGCCAGGGTAGATGTGATTTACTGGTAAGTGTTATCAGTAGTTTCACGCCCGTTATGGACCTTACATCGGCATGATATATCAAGCTACTGGGGTCTGACGTTTACCACCCCTAGGCGAGATATGCGACATATCAGACAAACAGACCGGACTGTACGGTAAGTGTTACTGATTGGATTCGCAGGAGTGCGAGCATACTTGCTTGTTGATCTTCTGATCACTCAATACCCGGGTGGCCGTTATGTAGGGTTCTTAGGCACTCTTACAAGGTTCAAGAAGGCATCAACCATGCCCGAATAAAATTTTAGACGTGCCGAACAACCCAAAGCCGAAATCTTTGCTAGATTATTATGGTTTAACATGCAAGTAAACATCTTTACAACAAAGTGTGAGGGATTACAACCTTTGTAGTCTGCTCCTTCACTTCATAAGCTCTGAGTAGAAGTCCCTTCGCCGCGATCCACCATCTCCCGGACTCAAGAGAGGCTCCACAACTCGAACGATCCATGCTAGCTTGTAGTCTTCCTTTTCTCCGATGATCTACCTCGAAATTTCTATAACTCAAGCTCTCTCTCTAATGAGGTGAACACCCTAATCTAATTGGCTAGATTAGATGAGGATGATAGAGTAGGAATATTGCTCTCTTTTGTTTTCAAATTCTCACTTTTATTCACCACAAAATGAAAACCTAGAAAGCTTTCTCAAAGCTCAAGGTTGAAGAAGAAGAAGAATGAATGGATAATTCCTTTTGTGATGAACAATGAATTATTGTAGTGGTTACAAATCTAACTAAGGGTTAAGCATGAAGGAGTTAACCCTTGTAGAGAGTTAACTAGAGTTAATGGTTTGGATTGGGTTAACATAATATCTTCATAAAATATCAAGCCAAAGACAAAGTCAAAGCTTCATGAAGCTTCATGGAAGCTTCATGCAAAAACTAACCCTAATCCAAACCCTAACCAAGTTTAAACCCTAAGCCATTGTTAAATTTGTAACCCTAACATGTTACAATATTATATATCACATATAGAATATATTTTGTAACAAAAGAAAATAATACAATTAACATATATCGCATATATATCATTGTATTATCCCGTGAGAAAATGAATCAATAATGTGAGCTTATATTAGTTAACGTAACGTAATATATCACTTATATAATTATACATTAAATTATCGAATCAACACTTGATCCGATAACCCGGCTATATTATATATAACCGAGTAATATAACATGTACCAATTCATCGAATCAACACTTGATCCGATGACCCGGTTATATCACATATACCCGGCCGATATCTCATATCGCGAGAATAGAATACGGTATCTCATATCGTATTATTCTCGGTTCTGTACATATCACATATGTGCTCCTACTACATTTTGCCAGAGCCAGGAAACCTCTGTGTAGGACTCTAAAGAATCGTCAATACGCCAGCAGTAGGTGATGATCATATCAAACACCCACAAGCTGCAAGCGGTCAGCTAAACGTAACTGTTAGTGTATATGGCCTAGGGGCCATTATTGTATCATACTTGTATGTATATTACTTAATGGAAGCTTGGGATATTCACAGTTGTATATACAGTCTTGCTAAAAATGGTAGTATACTACTTGGTTTGTGTCTACTTTAATATGTTTCTTGTAACGTATCACTTATACATATTAGTAGAGCTCATAGGTTCTTTGCTTGATTACCAGCGTTGTGATGGCAGTCACACTAGTAGGGGCTGGGTAGTCTATAAGCAACATCCTATACATGTCCCTAGTCGTAGGATTATCGAGACAGGGCATCGATACTCCAGAGTAGACTAGTGTGTACGCTTCTCATTGTAGTTGGGGAGATGGTCTGTCCTACAGCCATCAGTACGTCGTACTGGAAATAGTATACAGGTGCTCGTTAGGTTACGGGTACACCGGACAGGACTCGCAGGGGAACTGTTGGTTGGTATTATACCCGTTGTCAGTTAATGGTTCCCAGGTGACATGAGTACAGCATAGTCCGCAGACATGACACTGCTACTTCACCACGAGTGTGTCCCACTGTTCTTAGATTGCTACCCTACCACGGCTCAAAGGAGTCGTGCAAACAGGTAGCAGTTGGATGCAGTCCCGAGCACTTGGAAGCAGTGGCGGCTAGACAGGATTCGTCTCTCCCGGTATTGGGAGTTGATATCGCGCTGTGTCAGAGAGCCATTACGCAAAGTCCCTGGCCAGGGCAAGCAAGATTTACTGGTAGGTTCCAGTAGTTTCTCAGGGTGTAATGGGCTACGCTCCGACACGACTTATACCGCTATTAGGGGACTGACGCTTGCCGCCCCCTAGGCTCGATATGTGATAGTCTTAGACGAACAGACTGGACTGTACAGAGATTGTCACATCAGGCTCAGTAGGAGTTCGGATGGGTTTCCTCATCGGCCTTCTTATCGACATCTACCTGGGGACCGTTACGTACAGCTAGTGCCGCTTGTGGTCTGTGGTTAAACCCACTGCCAGCGTAGTGTCGAGTCATTAGAGTCCCACACAAAGAGTTTCCCTGCTCCAGGCGAAACGATATAGAGGTCGTATGGTTTTACGACAAGGGTTCGGACGCATACGTGTTTAAACGCACGTACGACGGTCGGACAGTTTTTACTAGCCAGCTTTGGTTTAAGCCAGATTCTAGTATCGGGTTATTGGATATATACAGTCTAAAGTTTTTCCGTGTTTTCACGGATTGGAGGGGCGTTCTCGTAATTTTCCGGGAAGTTTCTAGAAGCATGGTGACTTGGGGGTTAAGGTGGCATAAGCATTTATTGCTTAATAACTCATTTGTGTGATTCATCCTTAGAGTTAATGCTTCATTTATTGAGCTTATGACTCATGTGATGAATCACACTAGGTGAATGCATCAACTATGATGATTAATCATTTATATTATTTAATTGATAAATTGTTATGGTTGATATATTCTAATGAGCTCATTATTCATATTCATTCTTATCATCACCTTCTCTCTCCTCAAGCTCTCTCATTCTTGAAACCCTAACCCTAACCTCTCATGTGGTGAGATCAAGGGTTAGCTAGACTAATAAATCCATAACCTCACTCTATATCCCCTAGGTAGCTTAGATTAGCACTTTGAGCAACCTAGTTATCTCAAGTTAGAGATCAAGCTTAGCGTAGGAGCTTTCGGGTGGATCATCTTTGACTCGAGGTGGCCGTTGAGGTGCCGATGTTCCTAGGAGCCTACGAGGAGTGGAGGACAGCGATGAAGACCCGAAGGAAAAGTAACGTGAGGTATAACTTCGAATCCGAGTAGTTAAACCTCTCATAGTTTGCTAGTAACAGTTTAGATACGATTCATGCGCTCAAGTCCGTGTTACGAAGTTTTGATGATCGTTTCTCATATATTCCGCCTTCCTATAAGTTCGTGGGGTGCGTGACATGGACTTACAGTGGTATCAGAGCCAACTAAACCATTACTAGCTTGTTAGCAACTGATTAGAACTTCGATCGTCAGAAAATGCAAAAACGAAACCCCGGATACCCTAAGTTTCTGTTGATTTTAAAAGTGTCGAAAAAAATATTTGATATGCCTTAAAATTCATAGCAGGGAAATATAAGAATACTGGGAAAATACGAGATCCTAACTCGGCAAGACGGCCGCGGATCCGCGGCAATATGTTGCTTTTGGCCGCGGATCCACGGCGGAGTCAACTTCGAGTTGACTCGGATTTTCACAGAAATTCATATTTTTTGGTTTTTTGTTTTCCTGTATATTCTGTTTCTGCCCCCAGGTTACTTCAGTGCTGGTTTGCTTTTAGGGTAGACACGGAATATGGTAATCGATCGATGTTCTAAGATATTTGCTAATTGGGTTTTTATCTGTAATCTTTAATGTGTTCGTAAACCTCCCCTAACTGCTAGTATGTCGGTTGGCAGGGGGTTGCACACTTCTGTAATGTTTACTGTTTGTGTATATGGACTTGATTGGAGTGTTGTGATGATTAGCCGGGGTTTGAGATAGGTTTAATATTCATTCATTCGATGCAATTGTAATATGATGTAATATTCTTTTGCGGGGCGCATCCAGGTTGCGGTTGTAGCCACCGTTGTATTATTTCTTTTTACTGTTTTTTGCTCCTAGGATAGACCCAAGGCGGGGTACACAAACTACCGGGTACGTTGAAGTGTTTAGTGGCCTACTCACGTTGTTGAGGGAGACCGCTTCACTTCGGGTACTTGGCGGGTAGTTTGCCGTACCCGTAGGGGTCTAGGGTTGGAGTAATGGCTATTCATCACAACTGTGTAATCCGTCTTTTATTGCAGGCTCAAAGCAAATGCGGATTGCTAGTATATCCAATAAAGTTCATCTGTGATCTGGAATGCTTATTATTGCGTCTAACGAATGTAAAATATCTATATATGATAGCTATTAGACGTCACTTATGTTTTACACCCGCGCTAGCCCAGCCCCCACTCTGTTGTTAGTTAAGTAACCTAACGGGTGATGATGGGACCCCGTGGCAAATGCGGATGGCATAAGAGGATGTGGTATTTTCGTTGTTTTCTGCAATGATAGGATAAAAGATGGGACACATTATTATAATGCAAAGAAAATAAACCAAAGTTCAATCGTTGGAACAAATTTAAAAGAAGCCACTCGGTTATTTTAAAAGATCAGAATTTTTAATTGCGGTGCTTTAACCACTTCTTTTAAAAAGTATCGGGTTCCTTCGATTATATCAAGTTCACTACATTCACGGTTTTGCCAAAACCATTCGTAGCCCTCCGTCATTTCATATAGATAGTCAATAGTATTCAAGCTGTGTTTGTTGACTAAAGTCAAGGCACAGTGTTTGGTAGCTGTTGGATATTCATATGCAGTATAGATAGATGCGTTGGTTTGGGACAGTCGTATTACCTTGTTGACTAAAGTCAAGGGTATGTACGGGTGGGTTCAAATTAACCTGGATAATGACGGGTAGAACTTGACATGTGACTTATGATTTGTTGACTAAAGTCAAGGTCATAAGAGCATGGGGCAAAAATCCATATCGGGAGTTTCTAAAGAAACTGAAATTTGCTAGTATTGCATACCATTTTGGAGTTTGATGAATGTTGGTAGGATTCCTTCAACATTATCATACGATGATATTTTTGATCCCGATCCTACTGTGAGTATATACTACTTATCAGGAGATTCGTCACTTAACGATCAATGCTATAAACCAAGTTGGTGCCTGTAGGGTGTTTTTCGTCACTCCATTGAGATGGGAATACGCGCGCGCTTGTCAGGCGTATACTACAGATTCCCCCTGCCTAGGGTAGGCCGGGGTTTATTGATTGTGGGGATCCAAATCTCCGGCAGCCGCGGACTAAGCTGCCGTTAATTACCCCTCGCCTTTGGGGCGAGGGAACCTCCAATTAACGGCTTAAAATGGTCATGCAAACTCAATGTGCAGTGTACGTGTGTTGTGTTTTGAAAGGGGGGTTTGGATATATCGGGAGCCACGCAGAGTTTTGTGTGTGTGTAAATATGTATACATATGTGTAGATATACATGTATATATATAAAAAGGGGAAAAGACATCCAAAGGATGCGTGGGGCAGCACCTTGGGCGCTGTGCGCTCAGGCGCTGTGCGCGCAAGCACGCCACGTGTCGGCACGCGGGCGCTCTGCGCTTGAGCGCCGGCGAGAAAAGGAGGATTTTAGCCTAAGAAACAGAAGCTATGCTTCAGAGAGAAAATATTTATTATGTATATATTTATGGAGTTAAACTCTTAGGACGTTTTGAAGCTGATGAAGGGGGGTTCTTCTTCTTCCTCCTGTTGTTTGGCCGGATCTTGAAGATCAAGAGATGTGAGATCTCAAAATCTCTCCTTTTTGAGATCTGATGGGAGATCTGAGTTCCCCTTTGCGGGTTTTGTGGTGGAAAACTACTTAGTTTTGGAAAAGAAAGAGTAAAACTCTTGATTTAATTCAAAAGAAATGAGAAGGTTTAGAACCTTGGAGAAGGAGAAGGAGGCACAAAGAACCCTAGTTTTTGGGGGAATGAAAAGTATATGCTTTATTCATCATTATGTTGCCTTTTATAGGCTTACATATTTACATATAGCCCCTTGGGCTTCACAAAAATGGCATTTTGCCTATCCCATGGCTCATGTGCCATTTCATTTTTGCACATAAGCCATGGGCTTACAAAATATTGGCTTTATGCCCATTTTGCATACATTCATGTATAAAAAATTACATAAAAGTTATTTATTACATGATTTTGTTGTTGGCATGGGGAGGTTGTCCGCGGGCTCGACTTGGGCATGGGCCCTCTTGACCTGGGCTTCGGCCCACCTAGCTTGGGGGTTGACTTTGACTTTGACTCGGTCAACCGGGGTGTAAATTTTTACCCCAACAAAGTACCCCCCATCAATAAATGCACACCGCACATTTGAGTTGTGTGCATGAAATTGATGGATCTTGAAGTTCGACTTCAAGGTAGAACATCATTCCAGGGGCGGAGCATCATCCCGGAGTTCGGAGCATCTTTCCGAAGAGCGGAGCATGATTCCAGAGTTCGGAGCATCTTTCCGAAGAGCGGAGCATAATTCCAAGGCTCGGAGCATCATTCCGATGAGCGGAGCATCATTCCAATTTGCGGAGCATAATTCCAAGGATCGGAGCATCATTCCGATGAGTGGAGCAAGATTCCAGGGGATCATAGCATCATTCCGAAGGGCGGAGCATGATTCCAGGCATCGGAGCATCATTCCGATGAGCGGAGCATCATTCCAAGGATCGGAGCATCATTCCGATGAGCGGAGCATGGTTCCAGGGATCGGAGCATCATTCCGAAGGGCGGAGCATGATTCCAGGGATCGGAGCATCATTCCGATGAGCGAAGCATCATTCCAGGATTCGGAGCATCATTCCGAAGGGCAGAGCATGATTCCAGGATTCGGAGCATCATTCCGAAGGGTGACATACATTCTAACCGAAGCATAATTTCGATGCGGAGGTTGATTCCCAGGCGAAGCATAATTCCGACAGAGAAGGAAAATACTCCGAGGCGAACCATGATTTCGACATGGGGTACTTTCTGAGACGAAGCATGATTCCGGCGCAGAGCTTGTCGGTTGACTTGATTCCGAGGCGAAGCATAATTTCGACAGGGAAGGAAGGTACACCGAGGCGAAGCATCATTTCGACACGGGGTGCACATTCTGAGACGAAGATTGATTCCGACGCAGAGCTGGTTGGTTGATTTGATTCCGAGGCGGAGCATAATTCCGGCAGGGAAGGTAGATATCCCGAGGCGAAGCATGATTTCGACATGAGGTACACTCTGAGACGAAGTATGGTTCCGACGCAGAGCTGGTTGGTTGATTTGATTCCGAGGCGGAGCATAATTCCGGCAGGGAAGGTAGATATCCCGAGGCGAAGCATGATTTCGACACGAGGTAAATTCTGGGACGGAGCATGATTCCGCCGTAGAGGTTGTTGGTTTGATTTGATTTGGGTTGATATCAGCATCGCTACACTGGAATATGGTACCAGGAGCGAATCATCATTTGTCATGAGAGGATTTGGGGATTGTTTTTTTTTGTTTGGCATCAGCATCGCTACACTGGAATATGGTACCAGGAGCGAATCATCATTTGCGTTTGCTGATTAGGAAACGATGGCTTAGGAGACAGGTTTTAGGTCCCTATCGCCTAAGACTTTTCAACTTTGTGAGCCGTAAGGGTCTCACAAAGCATTTTCTCCCTACAGGTCGTAAGGATCCCGTAAGTGCATTTTCTCCTTGGGAGTCGTGGGGACTCCCAAGTGTGTTGCTCCTTCGTGAGTCGTAAGGATCTCACGCGGGAATTTTCTCCTCACAAAGTCGAGAGGACCTTGTGAGTGCATTTCATCTCTTTCTCACGAGTTTGCGCCCTTTCGGGTTTTCACAAACTCGCCGGCAGTCCTGCTGTTTTTACTCACGGAGCCCTTTCGGGTTTTCATCCGTGCCCATTTTGCTTGTGGACATACCTTTTTTATTTTTATTTTATTATTCTTGGAGAGATTGGGACTTTTTTACGCCCGTGGATTGTATATGGTTTTGCAGGATGTATGATCCAGACCGTAGGGCTGGAAACATTTCGGGACTTTGTTGGCGTCTGCATCGCTGCACTGGAATATGATACCAGGAGCGACTCATCATTCGCCGTTGGGGTATGGGATTTGGAATTTGGTTGGCGTCTGCATCGCTGCACTGGAATATGGTACCAAGAGCGACTCATCATTCGCCATTAGGAATTTGAGTTTTGGACAGCGTCTGCATCGCTGCACTGGAATATGGTACCAGGAGCGACTCATCATTCGCCACTTGGGGATTGGGGAGCGATGGCTTAGGAGACAGGCTTGGATCCCTATCACCTAAGGCTTTTCAATTTTGTGAGCCGTAAGGGTCTCGCAAAGCATTTTCTCCCTACGAGTCGTAAGGATCCCGCAGGTGTATTTTCTTCTTAGGAGTCGTGAGGACTCTTAAGTGTGTTTTTCCTTTGTGAGTCGTAAGGATCCTACAAAGGTTTGTTCTCCTCATGTATCGTGAGGACACATGAGTGGGTCTTCTCAATGGAGCATAATTCCAAAGGCAGAGACCAGTCGCGTAACTGGTGATTACGGTAGGGCATGGGTATGATGAGAATTATTTGAGCCCGTGGTTTGAATACGATGGTCAACTTTGGGACCAACCGTAGGGCTGGGAGAATTTCAGAAATTGGATTTTGGTTGGCGTCTGCATCGCTGCACTGGAATATGATACCAGGAGCGACTCATCATTCGCCGTTGTTTTGCTTTGCTTTTTTTTTGTTTTGTTTTGATTTTGTTTTTGTTTTGACCGCGATTGCTCTATCATTTCAGCTTTTCTTATCGTGAAGATCGCGATTGCCCCATCATTTCGGCTCTTATTCGCGATTGCCCCATCATTTCGGCTTTATTTTCATTTTTATTTTTACTCGCTGATTTGATTGCGAGTTGACCCCATCATTTCGGCTTTTATTTTTTTTCTTTTATTTACACATTTTCTTGTTTATTTACATTTTTTTTAACATTCTCAGTTTAACGACTTAGAGGTCGACTGTTCCCAGTTTAGTGACATGGTGGTCAATTGTTTTCAGAGAGAGGCAGATATATGAGAGAATCAGTTTTACGAAGAACTTCAGTCTCCGTTTGTATGAAATTGGCGGTTGCAGCTTGACTGTTTGTTAACACGCCTTTGGACAGTTCTATCTCTCCTGCCTTGTATTGCTTTTCGACCCAATCTTTGAAGACGAAGCAGTCCTCAATGGCATGACCTATCACTCTGTGATAGGGGCAGTATTTGGGGTCGTCGGTCCTATTCGCTTCCTGCGGTCTTTTTGACTCTGGCAGTTGTAGACCGTTCTTCAGGGCGTCTTTGAATATTTTACGGATTTTGTCCCTTCTGAAGGAATAGACCTTATCCAGCTTCTCTTTCAGTGAAGATTCTCCTCCCTCTCCAAACATTGGCTTCCGAAGCTGGTTGGCGCTAGGCCCGCTCATCCCTTGCTTATTTCGGCTAGCCGAAGTGTTGAAAGATTCAGAATCATCGGAGTTTCCGCCTTCGCGATTGTCGTCCTTTCGGTTTCTCCAGGACCTATTGTTATTTTGAGAATCCGAGGAGGACACCTGTTTTGAGCGCTCCAGCATCTGGACTTTCCTGGTCATCTCTTGGAATGTTTTGAGACCCGCGGTGCATAAAAACGGGGCCATCCAATTGTTGAGATTTCCGATGAGGAGACTAACAGATTGGTCCTGCTCTATCGGCGGTTCGCATTTGACAGAAAGATTGCGCCATCGGGTTATAAAATCCGTGCTGCTTTCGTCGCTCTTGGGCTTGGTCCTTACGAGCTCGGCAATGGTAATCTTATCGCTGACGCTCATGAACCTCTGCCGAAACAGAGACTCCATTTGGACAAAAGTTGTGACGGAGCCATCCGGTATGCTCGCGTACCAGTTGAAAGCAACATCGGTCAAGCTATTAACGAACTGGCGGAGGAGAAGCGCATCATTGCCCCCAGTATTCCCGCATGAGGCTTTGAAGTGGGCGATATGCTTATTCGCATTTCCCGTCCCATCGAATCTTCCGAATTTGGGGAAGACATAGCCGCCAGGAAATTCTACCGGATCATACTGAGCAGGTATGGTCTCCCACTACTGCTGATATCTTTTTGCGCTTCGGCTTCGGCCACCAATGTTTTGACTTTGCTGGCAACCAAATCCATGATTTGATCTTGAGTTAGCGGGCTACTGTCATCGGTAGCCAAGACATTTCCCGAGATAGGATGCGACTGGTTTTCATGTAGTTCGCCCACTTTTGGATTTGAGGGAATAGGCATCGGCTGCTTTGGGACACCATTTCCCGGTTCACGAGTAGAGCCCTCCGCTTGATTGGGTGGCTGAGAGGCAAGTCGGGCCGTGAGCTGCATCACGACATTCGTCAAGTCATCGATTTTGGAGTAGAGTTTGTCCATCTCCTTGTCTTTGTTCTGAGCTGCTTTCGGAGCTCTTGAAGCAGCTCTTGCTCCGCGGTCCTGGGGCGGAAAGTCGGCTCTTCTTCGCTTTCCGAGCCTGACTCCTCATGGACCGAAGGGTCTTTCCGCCTATCATCCTCATCAAGAAGGTTTTCATCACCCATCAAAGGCGGCTGTTCTTGGGAAGCGGCCACCACATTCAAGCCAGATTGGGTTTGAGATGTGGTAGCCCCGTCCTTGCTCTTGCTGCGCGTGCCCACCGTGTAGACAGTGTGGACCATATACCCAGCCATTTCCTTATCTTCGGCGGGGTAACCCTGTTCTTCGAACCTCATGAGGTTCAGCCTGGCAGGAGCCCTAGCCCTTTTGTTGGCTCTATATCTGAGCCTTTTGTCCCTCAGCTTCTCGATTTTGAAGGCTTGGCGGGCATCCGCTACCCGGGAAGCCATTGTGAGTTGATCAGCGGGGAGCTTAGAGAAGACACCCGATCGAGCATTTGTCAGGGGCGCCGCTGGAGCTTGCTCAGGACGCATTGTAGCTTTGTTGGTGTTGATGGCCTTGTCCCCAGCTGGGGCCAAGGAAAGTCTTTCAGATACCGACTTGCGTTTGGGTTGGGGCGCCCTTGAGATCACCATATTTGGTCTCCTGCCTTTCGAGACCGGTTTGTCTTCCACCGGGGCTTGAGGAGCTGGGATGGCGCCAACTGGCATGAACATAATAGAGCCGAATGGTAGCAGCGGCTCCTCCCATTGTAGCCCGAGACTGGCCAGAAGGACCGTCCTAGAGTCTATCCTCATCGTGTAGGAAACGGGAGCTGAGTTCATCATCGAAGACATCGTCGGAAGGTGATTGCTTGAAAATCTGCATGAAAAAGCATTATTTTTAGTATAAATACAGGTATGTATATTGATTGAGTTCGCATGAACGCTTAACCCGAAATATGGGAGGAGAGATTGGTCCCACCGGGCGTGCCAGAATCTGTAGGGTGTTTTTCGTTACTCCATTGAGATGGGAATACGCGCGCGCTTGTCAGGCGTATACTACAGATTCCCCCTGCCTAGAGTAAGCCAGGGTTTATTGATTGTGGGGATCCAAATCTCCGGCAGCCGTGGACTAAGATGCCGTTAATTACCCCTCGCCTTTGGGGCGAGGGAACCTCCGATTAACGGGTTAAAATGGGCATGCGAACTCAATGTGCAGTGTACGTGTGTTATGTTTTGAAAGGGGGGTTTGGATATATCGGGAGCCACGCAGAGTTTTTACGGGGGTCCCGCTACCCGGATAGCGGGCTGGGGGTCAAGGGGGCTAGCAGCCCCCTTGCAGGATGCGGGGCAGCGCCCCGTTAGAAATTTTTTTCTAACAAGGACAGTGTCGCGGAGTATATGTGTGTGTAAATATGTATACATATGTGTAGATATACATGTATATATATAAAAAGGGGAAAAGACATCCAAAGGATGCGTGGGGCAGCACCTTAGGCGCTGTGCGCTCAGGCGCTAGAGTGCCACGTGTCGGCACGTGGGCGCTCTGCGCTTGAGCGCTAGGCGCTTGAGCGCAAGCGCGCCACGTGTCGGCACGGGGGCGACTTGCGCTCGAGCGCTTGCGCTGGAGCGCAAGCGCACCACGTGTCTGCACCGGGGCGACTTGCGCTGGAGCGCAAGCGCGCCACGTGGCGGCACGGGGGCGACTTGCGCTCGAGCGCAAGCGCGCCACGTGTCGGCACGTGGGCGCTTTGCGCTCGAGCGCTGAGCGCGCCACGTGTCGTCACGTGGGCGCTTTGCGCTCGAGCGCTGAGCGCTCGAGCGCAAGCGCGCCACGTGTCGGCACGCGGGCGCTCTGCGCTTGAGCGCCGGCGAGAAAAGGAGGATTTTAGCCTAACAAACAGAAGCTATGCTTCAGAGAGGAAATATTTATTATGTATATATGTATGGAGTTAAACTCCTAGGACGTTTTGAAGCTGATGAAGGGGGGATCTTCTTCTTCCTCCTGTTGTTTGGCCGGATCTTGAAGATCAGGAGATGTGAGATCTCAAAATCTCTCCTTTTTGAGATCTGATGGGAGATCTGAGTTCCCCTTTGCGGGTTTTGTGGTGGAAAACTACTTAGTTTTGGAAAAGAAAGAGTAAAACTCTTGATCTAATTCAAAAGAAATGAGAAGGTTTAGAAGCTTGGAGAAGGAGAAGGAGGCACAAAGAACCCTAGTTTTTGGGGGAATGAAAAGTATATGCTTTATTCATAATTATGTTGCCTTTTATAGGCATACATATTTACATATAGCCCCTTGGGCTTCACAAAAATGACATTTTGCCTATCCCATGGCAAATGTGCCATTTCATTTTTGCACATAAGCCATGGGCTTACAAAATATTGGCTTTATGCACATTTTGCATACATTCATGTATAAAAAATTACATAAAAATTATTTATTACATGATTTTGTTGTTGGCATGGGGAGGCTGGCCGCGGGCTCGACTTGGGCATGGCCCGCTTGACCTGGGCTTCGGCCCACCTAGTTTGGGGGTTGACTTTGACTTTGACTTGGTCAACCGGGGTGTAAATTTTTACCCCAACAGTGCCGAGAAAGGTGTCAGCGGGGCTACGCCCCCAGAGAAAAGAGGTTATTTAATTAAGGAACTTCGCAAAAGCATTGGAAAACCTCCCTCGAAGTATCGACACTGACCTGGCTGAACGGTTAAGCAAGTATTGTACGGTGAGAATAGTCCTGGCTAATTCTTCTTTTATGGTTTGAGGAGGGATTCGAGAAACAGTGGGAGCCATCCTGTTTAGATAAATTAAAAACCACTCTAAACTTGCAAGAGCATCATGCTAAAAGTGTTTTCTTCTCTCTCTCTTAATTGCAGCGACCTTATGACCACGACTAGGTTACATCTAGATAACAAATTGACTGAATCTGACTTATATGACTGGCAAAGGACTGTCCAGATGTCCATTGCCTATGACAAGCTGGACCACCCTATTACTACTCTAGATCCCGCCGTCCCAGGTCCAGTTTCCACTGTCGCGGATATGGATATCCGTTAGACAAGGGAAAAAGATAAAGCGAAAGCTAAGTGCCTCGTGTTAGCTTCAGTTGATGATGTATACCAGAAGCAGCACGAGAAGATGGACTTAGTTTCCATCTTTCTCCATAACAAAGATTAATATGGAGAGCAATCTCATATCACAAGATATGAAACCTCGAACGAATTAATTCAAGCGAGGTTGGCTGACGGGTCATCTGTAAGGGACAACGTCCTTACAATGACTAGCTATATTGATGAGCCCACGAACCTGAAGACCGCGTCGGAGAACGGGTCAGATACTGACTTGATTCTACAGTCTCTGTCTTCTACCCTGAAGGAAACCAGGGAAGTAGAAGGAAAGGGAAGGGCAAAAGTTTTGGGACTGAATGTAGTAAAAGAGGGACGTTCCTATTGTTACAAGAATGAACATTGGCAGAAGGATTGCAGGGCTAGCAAACCCAGTAGCCAAGATTCGAAGCATGTTGTGGTTTCGGCTTCAAGTGTATTTGTAATTGAGAACTGTTTTTCAATTAACTCTACTTCCTGGGTACTAGATACCGGAGCAGGATCTCATATCTGTAATTCATTACATGCTTTGAGAAACCGTAGAGTTATGAAGGTAGGTGATTTTTCTCTCAGAGTTGCAAACGGAATGAGCGTGGACGCTGAATCCGTGGGAGAATATCGCCTAGGTTTGACAAGTGGGCAGATATTGATTCTACGTAACTGTGTGTATGTACCTAGTATGACTTGTAACATCATATCGGTTCCTCACTTTCTAGAGAGGGATATGATTTTACATTCGTAGGCGATGTAGTTCACATCCACCTAAATCAAGTTTTGATTGGGTCCGGTACATTAGATAACGGCATATACGTATTGAGTCAAGCTCAGGTTTTCAATGTCCAAAACACACTTAAAAGAAAGTCTCCGGAATTAAATCAGGCTTTCTTTTGGTTTTGTAGACTAGGTCACATCAATGAGAGAAGGTTGACTAAGTTACATAGAGAAGGATATTTGAATCCGTTCGAATATCAATCTTATGCTACTTGTGAATCTTGTCTTATAGGAAAGATGAAAAAAACTCCGTTTACTGGATATGGAGTAAGAGCGAGCGAGCTCTTAGGGATCGTACACAGTGATGTGTGCGGTACAATGTCTACACATGCGTGAAGCGGTTATTCATACTTCATTACTTTTACGGATGACTTTTCAAGGTACGGATATGTCTTCTTAATGAAACATAAATCTGAAGCTTTTGAAAAATTCCAGGAATACAAGAATGAAGTAGAAAACCAAACAGGCAAAAGTATCAAGACACTGAGATCTGATCGAGATGGTGAATACTTAAGTGCCGAGTTCCTAGGTTACTTAAAAGAGAATGGAATTCTCTCTCAGCTTACTCCTCCATACACACCACAACATAACGGTGTATCGGAGAGACGGAACCGAACCCTATTGGATATGGTACGTTCCATGATGAGTAACGCTGAGTTACCGCGATCATTCTGGGGATATGCACTAAAATCAGCTGCATATCTTTTGAACCGAGTTCCAACCAAGACTGTGCCTACCACACCATATCAGATGTGGAGTGGGAAGAAACCCTGTCTTAAGTATCTTAAGACATGGGGATGTCCAGCTTTTGTAAAGAAGCAGCATACGGACAAACTCGAGGCACGCTCAGTATAGTGCAAGTTTGTAGGATATCCAAAGAACTCCATGGGATATTGTTTCTATTACGCAGAGGAACAAAATGTCTTTGTTTCTCAATATGCCCGCTTCTTGGAAACTGAGTTTTTAGAAAATCAGAAGAGTGGGAGCGTAATAGAACTGGAAGAAATTCCAGAACCACAAGCTATTACTGAAACCGTGGTAGAACAAGAGGGTTTAGGAGAACAGGACATCCCGACGTCACTCCGCAGGAGTAGTAGGCAATCTCATCCGCTCGAGAGATACTACGGTTTTCTCATAGACGGGGATAGAGAGGATTGCACTATTGACTATGATGAGCCTACTAGCTTCCAACAAGCCATTCAGAGCGGTGACTCAGTAAAATGGCTGGATGCAATGTGGACCGAAATGGAGTCCATGTACACTAACAAAGTATGTACTTTGGACATTGCTCCAGAAGGGGTAAAACCCGTAGGATGCAAATGGATCTTCAAAAAGAAGATTGGTGTAGATAGACAGGTTGAAACCTATAAGGCTAGACTTGTTGCAAAGGGTTTCCGTCAAAGACCTGGTTTGGACTATGACGAAACCTTTTCTCCAGTGGCTATGCTTAAATCCATTCAGGTCCTTCTTGCTATTGCTGCCTTCCACGATTATGAAATCTGGCAAATGGACGTAAAGACGGCCTTTCTAAATGGTAATTTAGAGGAGAGCGTCTATATGGATCAGCCAGAGGGATTCATTCAGGGTGGGAGCAATGATAAAGTATGCAAGCTACTTAAGTCTGTTTATGGACTAAAGCCAGCATCACGGAGTTGGAACATCTGTTTTGATGATGCTGTCAAAGAATTCGACTTTATCAAAAATCCAGATGAACCATGCATATACAGTAAGATTGTAGGGAGAGCTGTTGTATTCCTCGTCTTGTACGTGGATGACATTCTCCTAATAGGAAATGATATTCCTATGTTACAGTCAGTCAAAGGATTCTTATCATAGAAATTCTCCATGAAAGACCTGGGTGATGCCACCTACATTCTGGGGATTCGGATCTATCGTGATAGATCAAAAAGGATGTTGGGACTTTCACAGTCCAGGTACATAGACACCATAGTGAAGAGATTCAGTATGGATGATTCTAAGCGCGGTAACCTACCGGCTTTGTCACGGAATCACCCTCTCCAAAGAGATGTCTCCCAAGACTGATTTGGAAAGGGATCCCATGTCGATTATACCTTACGCTTCTGCGGTAGGCTCTATAATGTATGCGATGTTATGTACCAGACCAGATGTAGCATACGCATTTAGCATAGTAAGCCGGTATCAAGCAAACCCATGGGAGAAGCACTGGATAGCAGTAAAGAACATTCTCAAGTACCTGAGGAGGACTAAGGAGATGCTCTTGGTGTAAGGCGGAAAAGACCTCCAGATGGAGGCCTTTGCCGACTCCGGCTTCCAGAGTGACAAGGATGACTCCAAATCCATGTCGGGTTATGTCTTTACCCTCAATGGAAGGACGGTCTGTTGGAAGAGTTCCAAGCAGGAGACCGTTGCTGACTCAACAATGGAAGCGGAGTACATAGCTGTTTGCGATGCCGCAAAAGAAGCTGTCTGGATGAAGAAGTTCCTCACAGAACTTCAGGTGGTTCCTACCGGTGTTGATCCAATACCTCTATATTGTGACAACAACGGCGCTATAGCTTTAGCGAAGGAACCCAGGTCCCATCAGAAGTCCATACATATCTTAAGGCGGTATCACCTGATCAGGGAGATCGTAGATCACCGGGAGATCGAGGTAAAAAGAGTAGAGATGGAGAATAACATTGCTGATCCATTCACAAAGGCCATTCCTCAGACGCAGTTCGAGAGGCTATTCGAGATGATAGGTCCACGATATGCAAGCTCATGGCCCTAGTGCAAGAGGGAGATTGTTAGTGTATATGCCCTAGGGGCCATTATTGTATCATACTTGTATGTATATTACTTAATGGAAGCTTTGGATATTCACAGTTGTATATACAGTCTTGCTAAAAATGGTAGTATGCTACTTGGTTTGTGTCTACTTTAATATGTTTCTTGTAACGTATCACTTATACATATTAGTAGAGCCCATAGGTTCTTTGCTTGATTACCAGCGTTGTGATGGCAGTCACACTAGTAGGGGCAAGGTAGTCTATAAGCAACATCCTATACATGTCCCTAGTCGTAGGATTATCGAGACAGGGCATCGATACTCCAGAGTAGACTAGTGTGTACGCTTCTCATCCCAGTTATGGAGATGGACTGTCCCAAAGCCATCAATACGTCGTACTGGAGAGAGTATACAGGTGCTCGTTAGGTTACGGGTACACCGGACAGGACTCGCAGGGGAACTGTTGGTTGGTATTATACCCGTTGTCAGTTAACGGTTCCCAGGTGACATGAGTACAACATAGTCCGCAGACTTGACACTGCTACTTCGCCTCAAGTGTGTCTCACTGTTCATAGATTGCTACCCTACCACGGCTCACAGGAGTCGTGCAAACAGGTAGCAGTTGGGTGCAGTCCCGAGTACTTGGAGGCAGTGGCGGCTAGACAGGATTCGCCTCTCCCGGTATTGGGAGTTGATATCGCGCTGTGTCAGAGAGCCATTACACAAAGTCCTTGGCCAGGGCAAGCGAGATTTACTGGTAGGTTCTAGTAGTTTCTCAGGGTGTAATGGGCTACGCTCCGACACGACTTATACCGCTATTAGGGGACTGACGCTTGCTGCCCCCTGGGCTCGATATGCGATAGTCTTAGACGAACAGACCGGACTATACGGAGATTGTCACATCAGGCTCAGTAGGAGTTCGGATGGGTTTCCTTATCGGCCTTCTTATCGACATCTACCTGGGGACCATTACGTACAGCTAGTGCCGCTTGCGGTCTGTGGTTAAACCCACTGCCAGCGTAGTGTCGAGTCTTTAGAGTCCCACACAGAGAGTTTCCCTGCTCCAGGCGAAACGATATAGAGGTCGTATGGTTTTACGACAAGGGCTCGGACGCATACGTGATTAAACGCACGTATGACGTTCGGACAGTTTTTACTAGCCGGCTTTAGTTTAAGCCAGATTCTAGTATCGGGTTATTGGATATATACAGTCTAAAGTTTTTCCGTGTTTTCACGGATTGGAGGGGCGTTCTCGTAATTTTCCGGAAAGCTTCTAGAAGCATGGTGACTTAGGGGTTAAGGTGGCATAAGCATTTATTGCTTAATGACTCATTTATGTGATTCATCCTTAGAGTTAGTGCTTCATTTATTGAGCTTATGACTCATGTGATGAATCACACTAGGTGAATGCATCAACCATGATGATTAATCATTTATATTATTTATTTGATAAATTGTTATGGTTGATATATTCCAATGAGCTCATTATTCATATTCATTCTTATCATCACCTTCTCTCTCCTCAAGCTCTCTCTTTCTTGAAACCCTAACCCTAACCTCTCATGTGTTGAGATCAAGGGTTTGCTAGACTAATACATCCATAACCTCACTCTATATCCCCTAGGTAGCTTAGATTAGCACTTTGAGCAACCTAGTTATCTCAAGTTAGAGATCAAGCTTGGCGTAGGAGCTTTCGGGTGGATCATCTTTGAGTCGAGGAGATGATTGTTAGAGGTTCTGCGTGTTCAAGTTTTAGTTAATTACCGCAATCAAGACGGTTTCGCTTGTAGCTAGCCGGTTGAGTACGGGTCGTCCGCAGGGAGATGGGAATCTTTTTCTATGTGCTTTAACGAGTTAAGTCCAGTTTTCCATATTTTGTTGTGATTAATTAAGTGGTAAAATGATATGTAAAGAGAGCTTGTTAGGGTTAGGATTAGGTTAGTTTGAGTTAAGAGTCTCCTACATCTTTCGTTGCCCCTCTTAAAATCGGTGTTACGGTAATCGGCAACAACGGGGATTTGCACGACTAGGAAGGAACTTGCGAGTATAAGCTAGGCTTTCCAACCCATAAGTTCTTCCTTTTGGTGCTTGTCCGTCCGTTCTTGGCTCTTAGCCATAACCTCCGGTTAATTCAACCACAACCGGTCTCACTACGGAATCACCACTATCATGTAGGATAGGGTGCCGTAAGGAGCGGATTGTGGTTAAATTAACGGGAGTCGAATTAAGTTGTTGGGAAAGGAAAGAGTGAGAGAGATTTCCTTCTCTCAAACTTCCCTTATCCTACCCTAACAAGTATTAAACTACTCACACATCATAATGAAAAGAAAACAAAACAAAAGAGTAAGATAGAAAGAAAGAGATTAGAAGATAACAACTAGCTATTTGCGACCTCACCTTGGCAAGGATCAAGCGTAAGCATCATGGTTGTTTTAAGGATAAAGAAAAAGATAGAAGAAAGAAACAACAAGAAATAACAACAACTAGTTTAACAAATGAAAATTACAATAATTAACAAGAGAACAAGACAAGCATAATAATAAACGGTTCTTCTTTATTCATCATTCTTCACTCAAAAGCTCACTACAAGTTTTAATGGAGAAGAGATGAGAAGAGGAAGAAGAACATGTATTCTAAAACCTAGAGAAAAAAATACAAGATTATGGACCCCTTCCTTCACAAAGTTCTGGGCTATTTATAGGCTGAAAAATGAAAACCTAGGGCAACCACCAGAACACAAATAAAAAGACCAAAACACCCCCAAAAAGTCTTCAAGTGCGGCGCCAGTACGGCCGCGGTTCCGCGGCCTAAGCATGCTTAGGCCGCGGTTCCGCGGCCTAAGCATGCTTAGGCCGCGGTTCCGCGGCCTAATGGAGGAGTGGGCTCCTCGAATTTTGTGGGCCCCCTGGTCTGATGTTGTCTGTAGTTTGGCATATGTGTTTTCTGAAAATACTTCCACATTTCTTCCAGGATTTCTGTTGATGGAAAGGTGATTTGATGTGGACTTTTTGTCATGATTTCCTCGAGCTCCGCGTAGATTTCTTGGATCTTGTGTTGCCATTGAGCCTTGTGCATGAAAACGATATTGATTTAACATTTCGTCTCTTAAACTGGTGTGTGGCAACAGACGGATAAAGAGCGGAGATCCGTGTTTTATCTGTGGTTGGCAGGAACCCGGATTTTGTCGTGTTTTCCATGAATTTCACCATTTTAGAACCGAGAACCTGTATCCTGCAATTGACTAGCAAACACGGCTCAAGAGTATCTACCGATATGCAATGTGATAAAAATTGGGCGGTATGAAAATGCAAAAATCTGATATGAACAAATACCCCCAAACTTATCATTTGCTCGTCCCGAGCAAAGCCAATTTATTCACAAAAAATTTCCTAACCTCACTTTTGCAGGGAACGCGATTGCACTGACCATGTGCAACAAGCCGTTAAACCTCTAGGTGTCCCTAGTAGGAGGAGTGTTGTCTCCTGAGGGTTTTCAGCGGATACTACCCACAAAATCCGGTCAAGCTAGTTTTGTAAAATAACTAAGATTCAAACCCTAAGATTTTGTTTTTAGAAAATAACAATTCTATTATCCTAAATCTAGACTATCGAACCTTTATTTTTCTCACCTCGCTTCTTATTTAACTACAGCTTTTATATGTCTTCACGTGCAGTGCAAATAGTGTCGTTAAGTTCCAGAAAGGTCGAATAAAGTCCTCATAATAAAGCCCGGATAAGAATTTTGAAGGGATCACATAAGTTTTATAAAGAGTTAAGCATTTTTCAAGTTTCGTTTTCCAGTAAGGTTTCAACTTCAGAATTTCTATCTTCCTTAACAGGAAACTAGGTCTTATTTTTCACTCCACCTTTTTCTTGTTTTCATTTCATACACACCTCTGTGAACGTGCAATAGTCTTTATCATAGAATAAAACCTTCATATCTTCGCTAAAAATTTTATAAAAGCCTGTCTTTTATCAAGATTATTCTCACACAAAGAACCGTTAGGAATTTTAACTCGGAGAGAACACTTGCTTGATTTTGTTTTAATCTGGACTTTGTAGGCTTCTTAGCGAGCTTTGGGCCAATGCACCCAAACCAGTTGGCTTTAGGGCATTAGGTGTAAAAACACCCCGGCGGACTTAATTACTCAAGTTACCCAGGTCCAAAAACAAAAGACAGTTCGGCGTGAAAATCAGATGATTTAATACGAACGGAGATATAACCGGCAGTTCAATTATTTTTTTAGATAAAAGACGTGTTTAGTGGGTTCGGTGTGTAATCATTCCAATCAAGTTTCAGATGGGTTATTTTTCAGACTTAGTTCCAATTACGGCATCAATAACATTCCTTCATATTTGCTTTACTTCATAAACTATTCTTGATATTACTTATTTCAGAACAAACCTATTTGATCCTCAGAAAAACATTTATCTGTTTAAAAGTTTTAAACATAAAAGACTTGTCATCTAATTTCCAAAAACTCACGATACGTGTAGTGTGATGTAAAGACGTATATCAGCTATAGTTATCTTCAAAGGAGAGTTATTTTTCAGGTTTTCAAAATCTAAACATAAGATTTAGTTATTCTTATTTTATCAAACAAAACCGTCGAAATGTTGAATCAGAGTCCTCCCACTAGCTATCTTGACAGAAAAGTTTTTATGTTTTTAGAAATTTTTTAGATTTTTATGGATTTTATGGATTTTAATATGCAGATGCAAAATATACATATGAATGCGAAGGTAAGAAATGCGTACCGAGTGTACCCCCAAACTTAAACTGGACAGTGTCCTCACTGTCATTTCATGAAGAGATCATTTGAAGGGTCAAAATTGTCGGTTAGCGATACACAATTTTTTTATGTTTTTGTTTTTAAAGAAAAGAAAAAGAATATCCACAAATATATACAAAATGGTTTATACATACCCCCAAACTTATTTGGAACAGTGTCCACTGTTCTTGGCTGGATAACCGAAGTTTGGAGGTAGGCAGCGGAAGATCAGACAGGGTAAACCGGCTCCTGTAAGAACAGGAGCTCCTCTGTTGGTTCGGCGCTAAGGTACGGTTTGAGTCGGTGTCCATTCACTTTGAAAAATGAACCGTCCTTCGGATTCTCCAAATCCACAGCGCCCTGCGGATATACTTTCCGCACAAAATACGGCCCTTTCCAGCGAGATCTGAGCTTTCCTGGATGGAAGTGAAGTCGGGTGTCGTAAAGCAGTACCTGCTGACCAGGTACGAAGGTTTTGCGCAAAAGGTGTTTATCGTGAAACACCTTCGTTCGATTCTTAACGACAACCGCGTTATCGTAAGCCTCATCCCTAAGCTCGCTCAGTTCGTTCAGTTGCAGCTTCTGATGGCTGCCCGCATCTTCGAGAGACATATTTAGCTCCTTTATCGCCCAAAATGCGCGATGCTCTATTTCGACAGGTAGGTGGCAGGCTTTTCCGTACACAAGCCGATAGGGAGACATGCCAAGGTCGGTCTTATAAGCGGTTCGAAATGCCCAGAGGGCATCAGTGAGTTTCAGCGACCAATCCTTACGGTTCTTGGAAACCGTCTTCTCCAGTATCTGCTTGATTTGCTGATTTGAAACTTCGGCCTGCCCGCAGGTTTGGGGGTGGTAGGGCGTGGATAGCTTATGATTAATGGAGTATTTCCGCATCAAGGCCTCGAAAGTCTTATTGCAGAAATGACTTCTATTGTCGCTAATGATCGCTCGGGGGTGCCCAAAACGGGAGAAAATATTTTCTTTAAGAAACCTAACGACAACCTTGTTGTCGTTAGTCCGGCTGGGCACAGCCTCGACCCATTTAGAGACGTAATCAACAGCGAGAAGGATGTACAAGTTCCCAAAAGAGCAGGGAAATGGCCCCATGAAATCTATCCCCCAAACATCGAAAATCTCCACAACCAAGATCGGTTGGAGCGGCATCTCGTTCCTCCGGGGTATCCGGCCCATGTGTTGGCACCGGGAGCAAGTCTTACAATAGTCATGAGCATCTTTGAAAAGTTGTGGCCAGTAGAAACCACATTGCAAGATCTTCTCAGCTGTCTTTTTGGGGCCAAAATGCCCGCCACACGCTTGATCGTGGCAAAATGACAGCACACTCTTGAATTCCTCGTCAGGGACACACCGACGAATAATCTGGTCGGGACAGTACTTGAACAGATAGGGTTCATCCCAGTAAAAGTGTTTTACTTGGGATAAGAAGCGAAGTCTGTCCTGACTTGACCATTCAGTCGGTAGTAATCCCGTGGCCAAATAGTTCACAATATCTGAGAACCAAGGTTCGCAAGATACTGTCAAGAGCTGTTCATCCGGGAAAACGTCGTTGATCGGAATTGGAAGCGAAGGCGAAGAAGGAAGTCGTGAGAGATGGTCGGCAACTACGTTTTCACATCCTCGTTTGTCCTTAATGACAAGGTCAAACTCTTGAAGCAAGAGGATCCAACGTATTAACCGAGATTTTGCATCTTTCTTCGCAAAAAGATGGCGCGGAGCAGAATGGTCAGTGTAGACAATGACTGGAGAGCCGATGAGGTAGGGCCTGAACTTTTCTAAAGCAAATACAACGGCTAAGAATTCCTTCTCAGTTGTTGTATAATTGAGTTGTGCGTCGTTCAGGGTTCGGCTCGCATAATAGATTACGTGCGACATCTTGTTGATGTGCTGTCCAAGGACAACACCAATGGCAAAGTCGGATACGTCGCACATAGTCTCAAATGGGTGCGTCCAGTCAGGTGAAGAAAGAACGGGAGCAGAAGTGAGTGAGGGTTTCAATGACTCGAATGCAGTCACACAGCTCGAGTTGAAGTCGAATGGCGTATCCTTGGCCAGCAAAAGAGTCAAGGGCCTAGCAATCTTGCTAAAGTCCTTGATGAATCGTCTATAGAAACCGGCATGGCCAAGGAAGGCTCGGATATCTCTGACGCATCGGGGAGGAGGTAGATTGGAAATGACCTCAATCTTTGCTTTGTCAACCTCTATGCCATTTTGCGAGATGATATGTCCTAAGACAATACCTTCGCGCACCATGAAGTGGCACTTCTCCCAGTTCAAAGTGAGATTCTTATCCTTACATCGGGTAAGGACAGCGTCAAGATGCAGCAAGCACTCGTTGAAGGAATCTCCGAAGATGGAGAAATCATCCATGAAAATCTCCAGAAATTTTTCCACCATGTCTGAGAAGATTCCCATCATACACCGCTGGAAGGTAGCGGGCACATTGCATAACCCAAAGGGCATGCGACGATATGCGAACGTGCCGAAAGGACAAGTGAATGTGGTCTTGTCCTGGTCTTTTTCGGCGATGGGAATCTGATTATAGCCGGAGTAGCCATCAAGAAAGCAGTAGTACTCGTGTCCGGCCAATCGTTCAAGCATTTGGTCAATGAAAGGTAGCGGACAGTGGTCTTTCCGCGTTGCGGCGTTGAGTTTTCTGTAATCAATGCATACTCGCCACCCAGTTTGGGTGCGAGTAGGGATTAACTCGTTCGCCTCGTTGGTTATGACCGTGATGCCCGACTTCTTGGGGACAACATGAATGGGGCTAACCCACTGGCTATCAGAGATAGGGTAAATGATACCACTATCTAGACATTTTACGATCTCCTTCTTCACAGCCTCTTTCATGACTGGATTGAGACGTCTTTGTGGATCCCGGGCTGGTTTGGCATCATCCATCAGATGAATGTGATGCTCAACGATCAGGGGACTAATCCCCTTGATGTCCGCCATGGACCAGCTAAAAGCTTGCCTGTTGCTATGCAAGACCGCGAGAAGGGCTTTCTCTTGCTCTGGAGCTAGAGAAGCCGAAATGATGACAGGGAGGGTCTCGTTCTCACCTAAGTAAGCGTACTTAAGGTGAGACGGCAAAGGCTTGAGTTCGAGCGCTGGAGGAGAAACGATTGAAGGCAAGATTGGTGCAGAGGTCTCGAACTCAAAGGACTCCAGCAAAGGTTCGAAGCGAGTGTAGGCGACCGAGTCGGATGGTTCAGGTAACTCATCCGAAAATTCGAAAGATTCAAACTCGGGTTGTGCGCGGTTAAGATCGTTCGAGAACGTAAAACACTCGTAGTCGTTGTCGGGCGCAGAAATAGCAGCAGGTTTGTTTACCTTAATCAGAGCAAAGCTCTGTTTAAATTTCAAGATGGAAAAAGAAGCAATGCTTCTGTTTTTCTCCAATCAGAGCAAAGCCCTGTCTTGAAAATTAAAAAGAAAATTAAAATTAAAATAAATGAAGTAACGTACTCTATAAAGAGCAAAGCTCAGAAGAAAAAAAAAAGTGCGCAACTACGCAAGTGCGCAGTTGCGCGACACGTGTCACGCAGCTGCGCAACTGCGCAAGTGCGCAGTTGCGCGACACGTGTCACGCAGCTGCGCAGTGCGCAACTGCGCAGTGCGCAAGTGCGCAACTGCGCAGTTGCGCGACACGTGTCACGCAGCTGCGCAGTGCGCAAATGCGCAGTTGCGCGACACGTGCGCAGCTGCGCAGTTGCGCAAGCAAAAAATAAAAAAATAAAAAAAATAAAAAAAAAATAAATAAATAAATAAAATTCTTTATTGCAAAAACAGAATAAAGATTTGAGAAAATCTTTTCTGTTTTTGTTAAAACAATAAGATTTCTTCTGTAAAACAGAGACCTTTGGATTAAAGATCCGACGGTGGGGAAAATTCCCCAAATCACTTAGAGAATAATCTCTTTAACAAACTTTAACTAATTTATGGGCACTATAAAAAGGACCCTAGACCTCAATTCAAAGGCATCAACATCTTGCTAAAAAAAAAAGAGAAGAGAACTCTTGAAGAATAAAGAAAAAAGGTAAAAACCTTTTAAAGAAGAGAAAATTCTCTTATGAACAAGATCATAGATCTTTAACGATAAATAAATAAATAAGTAAAAATAGTGCCTTGCACTTGTTTTATGAACCATCGGTTCTTGAACCTAAAAGGTTATTAAATTAATAGTGCCTTGCACTTGCTATGAACCTTTGGTTCTCTGATATAAGAAAGACTTGTTTTTTCTTAGATCTAAATCAAATAGTGCCTTGCACTTGTTTTATGAACCATCGGTTCTTGAATCTAAAACATTCTCAAATTAACAGTATTTTGCACAAATGCAATGCATTAATTAAAGGGCCAGGCCCAAATCAAAATGACCTGACAGGCCAAAATAAATTGCAAGGCAATAAATGGGCAGAGCCCAAATAAATTGATGCTTTGCATCCTTTATACAAGGGCAGAGCCCAAATAAAATTGATGCCTTGCATCATTTCTAAAAGGGCAGAGCCCAAAACAAATTGATGCTCTGCATCCTTTCTGGGCAAGGCCCAAATAAAAATAAAAAAAAGAAATGCAATGCAAAAGCAAATAAAATGTTGAACATTTCAACTGGACTTAGCCCAATTTTGGCTATAAGTCCTTAAATTAAATTGACTGAGCAAAATTGCTCTTCTAAATCAATTTACATCCGGTTCGAGGGTACATCTCCGAACTCCTTTGACATCCGTCCTTGTAATTCCTCAACGACGTCAAAGAGGTGACGGGTCCCAACGACCATACATCGATATGGACTGCGGGGTCCTTAAACTCGTGGACCGAAACGTCCTTAAACTAATATCGGACCGAAACGTCCCTAAACTAATATCGGACCGAAACGTCCCTAAACTAATGATGGACCGAAACGTCCCTAAACTAATATCGTGTCACGACCCGAAAGAGCACGTGACTGGCACTTGAACCATATGAAGCCTATAGGACTCCATCTGATCCAAGTAAGCCAAAAGCCCAGAAATCTAAAACCATTTTGAAGAATAAGTAAGGAAAACTGGTTTAAAGAAGTGAAGAAATACAGGTTTGAAATCAAGGTTTTTAAATAACTAAGCCGAATGTATATTTTGAAAACAATAAGTCTTTTCTAAAAATTTAGGCAGAGTTTCTTTTGTAAAACTGGCCCCGAATGGGGTACAACAAGGATAACAATATATGCAATGATAAAGGCATCCCCAAGCGGGAGCTAGCTCTTCGTCAAACGACGGTCACAACCACACAATGATATGATAATATACAACGCCAAGTGGCGAGGATCAAAACCAAAAGAAAGCTCAAAAGTAGCAAGAAAACCGCTATACTACTAAGCGCGACTCTAAGGTCGAATAATACAACACTGTCTCTGAGTCTGAAAGAATATACAAGTTTTGGTTGATGGACATTTCTAGATACAATAAAATAAATAAGTACAAAATGGGGATTCTTGATGCAAAAGAATCCACCTACCAAAAGCAAATCACCCGCAAGAAGGTAGTGTGCCAGAAATGCCGCAATAGAACCTGTACGGCATAACCTGCAAGAACTGTGGCACAACGGGGGTGAGTTACCAACTCGTGAATAGAAACATCTACAAGGATAAATCGAATACAAGACATAATCCTAAGTCAACGATCGGTAAAATATCCACAAGAGTACATCTGAGTGTATTAAGGTGGCAAGGTAAAATCTAATCATGTATATAGTGCCAGGTACTCAGGTAACAATATGTCATCAGTGTAAGGTATGTCTGCATGAAGTATCAATGAAGAAATATCAATAATATCAATACACATATATTAGCGTCCCATACCACTAATATTGGTGTAAGATAAGTGTAAATCCAGTCTGTATATGAACCATGTCTGTATATATGTGGAACCCGTCCACCTGTCACCCACTGACAGCAAGCATCATGTATGCAATGTGAGGATATAACCAAAATCATGGAAAACTCATCATGAAACGCGTGCCAAACACCGACACGTAAATCCTCACCCGTATGGGGCTCCGTCTGCGGATATCGGCCCTCGGCCCCGGCAGTATGAGTCAACCCATGTCCATCTCTGGGCTCCGTCTGCGGATATCGGCCCGTCGGCCCCAGCAGTATGCCCATCTCTCGGCTCCAGATGGTATCCCCCGGATATCCGCCGAGCTCAGGTAAAATCACCGGTAGGTACTCGCCCGCCTCCAGGCTCAATCGGCATAACCCATCGATCATCTCGCCGAGGGGAACCATACCGGGCCCACCACGAACCCGCAAACGGTACATCACCTCCTCGAATCGGGTTTCAAGCACACGTCTCAGCACCGAGAAAACGCGTGGTGGACGCCCCGAAATATCATATCACGAGGTACCGGGTTTTCATAAAGTGCCTCTTTTCTTAAATAACCCCACGGTCCTCAAAAACCAGAAATCACATGAAAATCCAACATCCAGCAGTAAATCCAATGCGATGTACTATGCAATCAATCCATGATATATGCGACATGTAAAGAGAGTAATCATATCGGAAATCATGCAACATGGAATAGGAATGCGCATATGTCAAAGGGAGCACCCTATCACGAATGTAATAGTACTACTGTGTAGTGACATGGCAATTATCGATGATGAAGTGTATGAGCCGGCAGATAGTGTACGTGAAACATACGCATCATCGATAATGGTGCTGGTGTCCTAACAGCATGATAATAACATGGTAATGAACATATGCCAGCAATGCGAATAGTATGAATATGCGGAAATCTAGTAATCAACAGCACAGTGAAGTATCTACTATGCAACTACATCTAAGTATCCTGTCAATCAGGAGGGTAGGTGTGGAAACCACCTAAAACTGAGTCTAAGTATATATGTAGATATATAGTCGGTGATTCCGCCTCAATGTCATATCGTAAGATATCCTCTAGCTATGAGTGCGGATCTATCATCAATATCAGCTCGTACGGTAAATCATCGTACGGCATTCCCAAAAGCTGGGTAGGGGTCAATATCCCACTGTCTCATCACCTAACAAATATCACCATCATCAGATCATATAGTCTGGGTGTACTACTCTATATCTAGTACAAACGGTAACATCGGTAAAGTATGCATGCGGGGGTAAACACCATCCCAAGCCCGCAAGAATCACAAGTCATATCCCACATATGAATCGTATCAAATCACCGATCCCAGGGCACCAAGCCCACAATATCGACTCGTCTCCAAAGTCGTCACATATCATCAATCACAGTGTAAGTACATGTGAAAAGCAAGGGTATGTGTATAGGTGTAACTCTATCCTAGGGTTCGCGACTATGAACTACACTAGTCACTTCTAACCCTACCTTATCCAAAATACACCTAATATCACAATACTATATAATAAGCTACCTACGGACTGCGGGGGTGCTATACGCCATCCACCCGACTTTCCCCCGTAGATATAATCTACTCACCTTGCATCATCATTTGCGGACATCACCATGCATTTGCTTGTCGTCCGAAGTCTTCATGGGTACCTACACATCAAAATATCGTATATGCGCATTAAAACCAAATCCAATCTAAAACGGCGCATAAACTCCAAAACGATACGATAAGGGGCCTATAGGTGAGAACCTATGGCACGCCTTCAAAACCATCCATGATCCTCTATATCGTCGTATAAACGACAATAGTCGAGGCAAAACACATTCCACCGTTTCAGAATCCAAAAATACGGAATACGGAAACACGAATCCAAAACGACAACATAGGATATATGTCCCAGATTTCACCCTAGAAAGAATCTGTCAAAACTAGAAGTACCCAGGGCCAAGAATTGAGGAATTGGGGCTGTGCACGCAAAACGAGGAAGTTCCTCACTGGTCTGGCCGCAAATTGCGGCCAGAAAGGAGATTTTGGCGGCCGGGAAGAAGAGTCAGGGGCTAGGGTTTGGGGTGTTGGTTCAATGGTGCCTGCACATATCAATTCCCACTCAATATTATTTTAGGGCATCTCGGGTGATAGCAGATTCCAATTAACCTTCACAGATTACACAATTTCCCCGATATCGGTTTCTAAAATCCGTATTCTGGTTCTAGCATCAGGTTTGGGGTTCCAATTCAAACACTAGGGTGTTGGTAAGATCAATACTGAGCCCAATTTCATAATGCAACATCAATTCCACTCAAACCCTAACTAGGTTTTCCTCAATTCCACAAAAAATCCACAATATCGGTTCTAAACTAAACATGGGGTATAAGGAATGCATAAACCAAACTAACGATCCAGAAAAATACCTCATTTGGCAACTCAAGAATTTTCTTGAGTTGCCCCAAGTGGTCACAATCCAAGCTTTCTAGGTCCATCTTGAAGATCTCGGGCTCGTGCACGTTTTTAATGAAGCCGACATTAGGTTTTGGGATTGTTTTTGAGATGTTTTGAGGAGTTGAAGAGAGGGGGAGAATGGGGGAGAGGAGGCAGCAGCAACAAGAGAAGAAGGAGGAGGGAGGAATGATGAGGAATGAAGGGGTATGGCCAAGGGTGTGTAGTCAAAGTCCACCTCTCTCTCTCACCTACCCTCAATTTCTTTTCTTTTCTCTTTTTCCCCTTTTCTTTAAACCAAAACCTTCTCATGAGAATAGTAACCCCAAAAGAAATCCATTGTAACAAAAATGCACAAGTGTAGAAAATGTGTTATGTGCAAGTTTTGCACAAAATTGCCAAAAAACCCAATTAGCGATTTTAATCGCGATTAGCACTAAATTAGTGTCAAACTAATCACAAAAACTTAAAAATGTCATAATTCACTAATTTACCCTATTTTAGAATTTTCCATAATTTTTTTCATAATTTTTCTAACATTTTTCCTATCTATTTACATTTAATATTAAAATAATCAATAAAATAATATTAAATTATAAAAATTCCCAAAATTAATATTTTATATTTTTGAAGATGTTACAATCTACCCCCCTTAAAGAAATTCGGTCCCCGAATTTAAATTTAAACCCCCACTACCAAAACAATCTCCGTAATAAACCAAAGTCGTCGGGGCTCCGAAATCATCAACACAAAGAACGTCACAGCGCAATGCATGCGCAAGGGTACTGAGCAGATAACTCAAAAACAAAACTCCGTCAAGCATCCCGCCATCATCGGAGTCGATGTTAAAACACAATGTCAAATCCAATATAAAACCGATATGATATGGATCGAAACTACACATGTAGACATCCAATCTATACACGTATAAAGCTGATGTAAAACATGCAAAAGTATATCCAGGTATCGTCTACTGACTAGTCCTGCTCAGCATGGAAGCAAAAACCCAACATCATAAAAGGTACTGCTCCAAAAGGAATAAATCTCAAAAATGTACATAACACCATCCTGTGCGTCTGGTGCGCACGGAAATCAAAACCCAAAATGTGCTAAACAAGTGCACAAAACAACATCTAGGTGCAACGGGTGTGCACGAAACCTCTGTCATGGGCAACGTATGTGCCTGACAGCCAAGGTCCGGTGCATCTAACATGCACGAAGAAATCTCGATTTAGTGCATCAGGTGCGCACCAAAATCGTATCTAAAATCATGCGCCCAACATGCGCGAAAATCCAAATCTGTGCATTTATCGTGCACGAATGAAAATCTAAACCCTGCGCACTCAACATGCACGGAATCACGAAATCCAATAACAAACATCGAATGGGTGTACAGCACATCACCAGCACGGAGTGCAAAACCAACCATCAAAATCCGGGTCAAAATCAACGATAAAATGCGTCTCAAACCAAAATCAGGTGTACCGCAAAGGAAAATCTCACAACCGTGTGCATCAGCGTTCACGAATGAAAGCATAACACTAAATGCATGAAAACTCTGCGCAAAATATATAAATATCCAGTGGGTGCATGAAACCAATATCATGAAACTCAGTCACCAAAACTAAATCATGTAAACAGAACGCCCAAACTACCGAAATCCAAAATGACGGATACGTGATAATCGAATCACAAAATCACAAATCATAAATACCGTCTCTGGTGGTTTCTCCTTCGAGGTCGAGAAGGAGTCGGTGCAATCCACTGCTAGCAGCGCAGGATATCCACCTGCCTCTTGCTCACAGTCTGGCGTCTTTTGACTCTCTGGGTCCTTATCTTCTCTGCGGATTACCTATCACGCGGTCAATCGGCTCATCGGCCCTGTCAGGTGTGCTAACGGGGACGATTCCGTTCTGGCACGTCTCTGGTTACCTCTCGGTCAAACCTCACGACCACTCGTAAGGCTGCAAATCACTGGCGTCGGCCTCTGGCTCTCTGAATGTACGTCACACATCTGATCCTGGGTGCAAACATCGTTGCAGCAAGGTCCTGGAAGGAATCCTGCTCAAGGTCTCTTCCAATCATGCCTATGCCGATCTGTACAGAGGCTGGCTCTCCTGCACAACCTCTTCTCGCTCAAAAGACACCTGTGCCCTCAGCACAATATTCCCTCAGAAACTGGTCGCAACCCAACGTCTCTGTAAGCATCAGGTCTCTAGTCTCGACGGAAAGCAATGACAGCTCGTCAGTGTCTCACGCGAACCTCTTATTCCAACTGTCTCTATCGTCGTCCACTATGATGTCACGCCAAGCCACTATGCACTGCACTGTTCTCGGCCACGGTCAATCTGAAGTCTCTCACACGGACTCGAAATCGCGTATCCTGTAGCTTCATCACTCTGTAGCAGATGTCAGGCTGAACTGGTCCTCGGAAACACGTCTCAACCATCGGAGGAATACTCATCACTCGTCCGTCCTTGATCAATTCGCAACGCATCTGGTTAAGCTCCTCTATCCGAACTTGGTCAACTACCTCGTCGACAATGCCGAACTCTGGCCTGCTGGGTGTGCGCAACACGACCACTCCTGGTCTAGGTCTTCTCGTATCGTACTCCAGAAAGGTCCTGCCGAGATTCCTTTCTCAAATCTCAATCCTGCCGAAACGCCCGGAAGTCATCATCCAAAGCTGAAGCTAAAGCTTATTCCGGAACGGCTGCATACTTATCGCGCTTCTTTCTGGAAGATATATCCGCATACCACGCCTCGGGGTGCGTAACACATCTCTAATGTCAGCGGAGTAGGACATCATCTCGTCGAAATCTCGTACGAACTCTTTTCTTCACTCTGCGTCAGTGTCGACTGATTCGGACTCGTCTCATCGTGGCTACACGAACTGCGCTCCGACGGCTATGCTCGCATCTGGAGTCTCCCAAGCAGTGTCCCATCACGATATCCGAAAGATGTCGAACCATCCGATCGACTCGTCAGATCCTCATAATCCCCCAAGAGCTCACATCTCGGGTACAGTTTAATAGTATCGAGTACATGCCACAGCGTCGGTGGTCCAGCCGTAGAAGGGCAAACCCAAGCCTCACTAATGGCGCCGCGGAACCGCCGTAAACCCTAAGGTTCAAAGGCTGTCACACGGTCATTAAGTCGAGTTAGGGTTTCATTCTTCTAGAGGGTCCATAGAATCACCTGCATGTCTTTCCGTATACTTTAAACTTGGAAAATGGCTCCTGACATTCGATCGTCTCAATCGACTCTCACGAACCTGCGTGAAGTCGTCTCTAGCTGGAATCAATCCACCTGATGACCTCGCATCGGGGTAAGCGAACTCACCACACGTCCTAGTCATTCATCCTCGGTGACTAGCGACTCGCTATCATCTCTCTAAGAACATGCTCATGCTGCAGTAGCTCCAATCATCTGGGCGATATCTCATCATTTGCAGCAACAACTGGGTCATATGCTTGTACGCCGAACAACGCCTCAATCCTCCAGGAAAGGCAACACAATGGCGGTCGTCTCTGAATCAGCCTGCTCTAGATCTGAGTAAGACTCTCCACACTGGAAATCTTCAACTCAACTGGGCCCGCTCTGGCGCAAAATCGGACGAATCACATTCGTCTCTCAAATCGGGTAGACTAGCTAGCATCTGCCGCATCTATGCCCGAAAGCTCCGGCAATCTCAGCTCGTAAGCTCCGAAAGCAACATCCTGTCAATCTCAGCAACAGCTGGTCCATCTGTCTGCACGGTAGCCGACATCACAATCCCTGAGGTATACTGTACATCAACAGTCCTCTCTCAACTGGCAGCTCTAACTAAGGCACGATCATCCGGTGCAAACCAAGCACTCGCCTCCACTAGAGGTCACAAACACCAACACTAACTCGAGACGTTCCCATGTCACCAGAAAACACAAAGATCGGCCCTCGTACCAAACGAGCTCACACCGGCCGTAACCCTAGCAGCAGCCCAAACTGCGCTCGAACATGGTGACAGGAATCTCAATCGAGTATCAAAGAGAACACATCAGTGGCAAGAAGGAAAACAACAGATCCAAAGTGGATACATGATCATAGGAAGGAACAGCATCAATGAAGGTATGATCATGAAACTAATAGAATCGGGGATTTCAAATGGACGTATAATCCTGGATATAAAAAGAATCACTGATCTCGAAAGTATGTACATCCTAAGGTTCCTTAAGCGGAGTGGCGTGTCGTAAGTATGCCGCGGAACATACCAACGGTACGTCACTCTACTTTAGTCACCTAATCCATCAACCAAGGGTCATCCTAAAACGACGAAAGTTCGGGTTTACACCCCCTCAACCAAGTCTAAGTTCCGTAAGGTCAAGCCTAAGTTCCGTATATAAACAACTCCCTAGGCTCCACATAGTCAAACTTAAACTCGAACCAAGGTCAACCTAGCGCTCTGATACCAACTTTGTCACGACCCGAAAGAGCACGTGACTGGCACTTGAACCATATGAAGCCTATAGGACTCCATCTGATCCAAGTAAGCCAAAAGCCCAGAAATCTAAAACCATTTTGAAGAATAAGTAAGGAAAACTGGTTTAAAGAAGTGAAGAAATACAGGTTTGAAATCAAGGTTTTTAAATAACTAAGCCGAATGTATATTTTGAAAACAATAAGTCTTTTCTAAAAATTTAGGCAGAGTTTCTTTTGTAAAACTGGCCCCGAATGGGGTACAACAAGGATAACAATATATGCAATGATAAAGGCATCCCCAAGCGGGAGCTAGCTCTTCGTCAAACGACGGTCACAACCACACAATGATATGATAATATACAACGCCAAGTGGCGAGGATCAAAACCAAAAGAAAGCTCAAAAGTAGCAAGAAAACCGCTATACTACTAAGCGCGACTCTAAGGTCGAATAATACAACACTGTCTCTGAGTCTGAAAGAATATACAAGTTTTGGTTGATGGACATTTCTAGATACAATAAAATAAATAAGTACAAAATGGGGATTCTTGATGCAAAAGAATCCACCTACCAAAAGCAAATCACCCGCAAGAAGGTAGTGTGCCAGAAATGCCGCAATAGAACCTGTACGGCATAACCTGCAAGAACTGTGGCACAACGGGGGTGAGTTGCCAACTCGTGAATAGAAACATCTACAAGGATAAATCGAATGCAAGACATAATCCTAAGTCAACGATCGGTAAAATATCCACAAGAGTACATCTGAGTGTATTAAGGTGGCAAGGTAAAATCTAATCATGTATATAGTGCCAGGTACTCAGGTAACAATATGTCATCAGTGTAAGGTATGTCTGCATGAAGTATCAATGAAGAAATATCAATAATATCAATACACATATATTAGCGTCCCATACCACTAATATTGGTGTAAGATAAGTGTAAATCCAGTCTGTATATGAACCATGTCTGTATATATGTGGAACCCGTCCACCTGTCACCCACTGACAGCAAGCATCATGTATGCAATGTGAGGATATACCAAAATCATGGAAAACTCATCATGAAACGCGTGCCAAACACCGACACGTAAATCCTCACCCGTATGGGGCTCCGTCTGCGGATATCGGCCCTCGGCCCCGGCAGTATGAGTCAACCCATGTCCATCTCTGGGCTCCGTCTGCGGATATCGGCCCGTCGGCCCCAGCAGTATGCCCATCTCTCGGCTCCAGATGGTATCCCCCGGATATCCGCCGAGCTCAGGTAAAATCACCGGTAGGTACTCGCCCGCCTCCAGGCTCAATCGGCATAACCCATCGATCATCTCGCCGAGGGGAACCATACCGGGCCCACCACGAACCCGCAAACGGTACATCACCTCCTCGAATCGGGTTTCAAGCACACGTCTCAACACCGAGAAAACGCGTGGTGGACGCACCGAAATATCATATCACGAGGTACCGGGTTTTCATAAAGTGCCTCTTTTCTTAAATAACCCCACGGTCCTCAAAAACCAGAAATCACATGAAAATCCAACATCCAGCAGTAAATCCAATGCGATGTACTATGCAATCAATCCATGATATATGCGACATGTAAAGAGAGTAATCATATCGGAAATCATGCAACATGGAATAGGAATGCGCATATGTCAAAGGGAGCACCCTATCACGAATGTAATAGTACTACTGTGTAGTGACATGGCAATTATCGATGATGAAGTGTGTGAGCCGGCAGATAGTGTACGTGAAACATACGCATCATCGATAATGGTGCTGGTGTCCTAACAGCATGATAATAACATGGTAATGAACATATGCCAGCAATGCGAATAGTATGAATATGCGGAAATCTAGTAATCAACAGCACAGTGAAGTATCTACTATGCAACTACATCTAAGTATCCTGTCAATCAGGAGGGTAGGTGTGGAAACCACCTAAAACTGAGTCTAAGTATATATGTAGATATATAGTCGGTGATTCCGCCTCAATGTCATATCGTAAGATATCCTCTAGCTATGAGTGCGGATCTATCATCAATATCAGCTCGTACGGTAAATCATCGTACGGCATTCCCAAAAGCTGGGTAGGGGTCAATATCCCACTGTCTCATCACCTAACAAATATCACCATCATCAGATCATATAGTCTGGGTGTACTACTCTATATCTAGTACAAACGGTAACATCGGTAAAGTATGCATGCGGGGGTAAACACCATCCCAAGCCCGCAAGAATCACAAGTCATATCCCACATATGAATCGTATCAAATCACCGATCCCAGGGCACCAAGCCCACAATATCGACTCGTCTCCAAAGTCGTCACATATCATCAATCACAGTGTAAGTACATGTGAAAAGCAAGGGTATGTGTATAGGTGTAACTCTATCCTAGGGTTCGCGACTATGAACTACACTAGTCACTTCTAACCCTACCTTATCCAAAATACACCTAATATCACAATACTATATAATAAGCTACCTACGGACTGCGGGGGTGCTATACGCCATCCACCCGACTTTCCCCCGTAGATATAATCTACTCACCTTGCATCATCATTTGCGGACATCACCATGCATTTGATTGTCGTCCGAAGTCTTCATGGGTACCTACACATCAAAATATCGTATATGCGCATTAAAACCAAATCCAATCTAAAACGGCGCATAAACTCCAAAACGATACGATAAGGGGCCTATAGGTGAGAACCTATGGCACGCCTTCAAAACCATCCATGATCCTCTATATCGTCGTATAAACGACAATAGTCGAGGCAAAACACATTCCACCGTTTCAGAATCCAAAAATACGGAATACGGAAACACGAATCCAAAACGACAACATAGGATATATGTCCCAGATTTCACCCTAGAAAGAATCTGTCAAAACTAGAAGTACCCAGGGCCAAGAATTGAGGAATTAGGGCTGTGCACGCAAAACGAGGAAGTTCCTCACTGGTCTGGCCGCAAATTGCGGCCAGAAAGGAGATTTTGGCGGCCGGGAAGAAGAGTCAGGGGCTAGGGTTTGGGGTGTTGGTTCAATGGTGCCTGCACATATCAATTTCCACTCAATATTATTTTAGGGCATCTCGGGTGATAGCAGATTCCAATTAACCTTCACAGATTACACAATTTCCCCGATATCGGTTTCTAAAATCCGTATTCTGGTTCTTGCATCAGGTTTGGGGTTCCAATTCAAACACTAGGGTGTTGGTAAGATCAATACTGAGCCCAATTTCATAATGCAACATCAATTCCACTCAAACCCTAACTAGGTTTTCCTCAATTCCACAAAAAATCCACAATATCGGTTCTAAACTAAACATGGGGTATAAGGAATGCATAAACCAAACTAACGATCCAGAAAAATACCTCATTTGGCAACTCAAGAATTTTCTTGAGTTGCCCCAAGTGGTCACAATCCAAGCTTTCTAGGTCCATCTTGAAGATCTCGGGCTCGTGCACGTTTTTAATGAAGCCGACATTAGGTTTTGGGATTGTTTTTGAGATGTTTTGAGGAGTTGAAGAGAGGGGGAGAATGGGGGAGAGGAGGCAGCAGCAACAAGAGAAGAAGGAGGAGGGAGGAATGATGAGGAATGAAGGGGTATGGCCAAGGGTGTGTAGTCAAAGTCCACCTCTCTCTCTCACCTACCCTCAATTTCTTTTCTTTTCTCTTTTTCCCCTTTTCTTTAAACCAAAACCTTCTCATGAGAATAGTAACCCCAAAAGAAATCCATTGTAACAAAAATGCACAAGTGTAGAAAATGTGTTATGTGCAAGTTTTGCACAAAATTGCCAAAAAACCCAATTAGCGATTTTAATCGCGATTAGCACTAAATTAGTGTCAAACTAATCACAAAAACTTAAAAATGTCATAATTCACTAATTTACCCTATTTTAGAATTTTCCATAATTTTTTTCATAATTTTTCTAACATTTTTCCTATCTATTTACATTTAATATTAAAATAATCAATAAAATAATATTAAATTATAAAAATTCCCAAAATTAATATTTTATATTTTTGAAGATGTTACATATCGGACCGAAACGTCCCTAAACTAATATGGACCACTACGTCCTTAAACTGGCGACGGACCGAAACGTCCCTAAACTAATAATGGACCACCATGTCCCTAAAACTGGCGATGGACCACCACGTCCCTAAACTGGCACAATAGAGCCCAAATGCTCTTTTGTCGGATCTAAACGGTCCCGTTAAGTTGATCTTAGTCTCAAACTAGACTAACGTATCCTTAACAAACGTTTGAGTCGATCTTAGCCTCAAAAATGGCTAACGTATCCTTCAAACAGACTTTAGTCCCACATTGGACTATGAATCTCCCAAACTGGAACAATAGAGCCCAAACGCTCTTTTGTCGGATCTAAACGATCACGTTAAGTTGATCTTAGTCTCAAACAGGACTAACGTATCCTTAACGAACGTTTAAGTTGATCTTGGCCGCAACGCGACTAATGCATCCTTAAACTAAAAACACCAAACCCAAATCTAAGTAAATACGGATTTGGACTAATCCACGTCCTACGGGCGACGGCATTACTCAGTCTCCGTATACAATCCACGGGCAACCACAAACAAAACAAACACACACGACACGAAGTGAAATTCTGGAGAAGGAGAAAGTTGTTACCGCGATGCGGTAGCGTAATTAACTGCAGGGGCTTGCGCCTGCAGGGAAGAGAGTCCCCACAATCAAAAACCCCTCATTCTGAGGGGGAATCAGACGAAGTCTGCTATATCGGCCGCATCCGTCTAAACCTCCGATACACGGTGCCATAAATCAACTTAGCATCTTCGGAGAGATAGACGGATAAAACCAAATGGCATCTGCCCCGAACCTCAAGCACAGACGTCCTAACGTCTCGGCCGCCGTTCGGAGGGGAACAGATTCTGGCACGCCCGGTGGGACCTTTTCCTCTTTCCACTCCACACTTCATGTGTCGCCTTCGCGAACCAATCACGGTTTGTTAAATGATTGCCTTCGGATTTCAAGTTGCTAAGATTTGGTCTTTTGTCTGGTACAGAACTCAAGCATTCAATGGCCACCAACTGCACCAACTGCTCGAAATGCCACTGCAACGGACGTTCCACCTCACCGAGAGGTGTAGCATATGGGCCCCAGGCGGCTTCCTTCCTGACTCTGCCGGTAGGCCAGGTGACTCAGGCCACCACCGACTTGTTCTTCGGGACCATGGTCCAACCTACAAGCTTCTCTGCGCCGATATCCGCACCAGAAGCGAAAAAAAAGTCGGTATTCGACCGGCTCACTGCTACCACGACCCCTGTCAACGGGTCACCCGCTACTAAGCTGACAGCCTCTGTTTTCACCAGGCTGGGTCAGAACTATAAATGGCTGTCCCAAAGAGGGCAACGGCCGCTGCTTCGGAAGCCGTTGAAGCGGCTTCTCCTATTAGAGAGTCGGTCTTCACAAGATTGACTGTTCCTACTCCTCCCCCAGCTGGTCAGAAGGCATCAGTCTTCGATAGGCTGGCATCAGTCTTCGATAGGCTGACATCAGCAGTTACCCCACGCTCAAACAGGGGGCAGCAGGAAACCATCTCGATTTCCGAGCCAGTCCCAACGGCTCGTCGTGCGCGACGTCGCCATTGGCAGCGAGTAAGGAAAGCAGGGGGCAACTCCCCCTCAGGGCTAACCCCACCTGCTCCAGTGGTGGAGGTCAATGCAGCTGTTCCAACTGGGAACAGCTTTGAATTGCTGAGGAAGGTGAGAAAGAACTCCCCGGTTGCTACGTTGAAAAGGTCTCCTCCACCCATGGAAAAAGCTCCGGAGACGAAACAGGAACAGCCCCCTCAACGGCTGTCGTCGAAAATTTATAAAGTTTGGCGGAGGGTTCAAGACTCCGTGATTGACTCAGACCACTTCCGTCGCCAGAAAAGGGCAAAAGTGGAAAAAGACAAGAACCGCCCCATTAAACAGCAGGGGGCAACAAATGCTAGAATGCCCGCTTCAACGGCTCCTTCAACCTCAAAGGTCCATAAAAGAAAGAGGCCAGAAAAAGCTCCCGTGACACTGACAAAGTTTAAAAGCGATGAACCTAAACGCCCCAAGTCAGGGGGCATAACAGTTCATACGGTCTATATGGCTTCGGGGAAGGAAGAAAGTCGTACTTCTACGGGTCACCGACCACTTACCCGGTCAGTGACTAAGTCTCAAGAGCAGCAACAAAAGCTCCAGGAGATGATGACTACAATGGCTGCACTCACGAGGCCAAAAGAGAATCCCGAGACGTCCTTAGATGAACGCCAAGAGGAAGAGACCGACGCCGAGTTCCTCCGCCGAGTACTGGAAAAGAGAGACAAAGAGGCCGCTGAACAAGCAGCCAATATACAGCGTATGGGCCTCCTCTTCCAGGACATGATAGGGATGATGATACAACCAGAGCCCCCGACTGAAGAACCCCCGATCGTCCTTGGGGATGATAGGGGAGAAACATCAAACCCTCAGCCCGTTCTATCGACGGCTAAAGAAGACACAATCTCTAAAACTGATCTGGACGAATATATAGCCCAGCAAATAAAGGTTCATCACGCGGCCGAAGCAGCCGGCCACGTCGTAAAAACGGGGCGACCGTATCCGGGCTGGTATGACCAAATCAAGTACCCGCCGGGTTATACAATTCCCAAGTTTCATGTCTACAAAGGGACCGGCGATCCCCACTGATAACTGCAGACCGGCCACCATTCGATGCGCCGGGTAAAAGACAGAAGACCGCATAAGGCGTGGGTGCATGGGAAGCGCGAAGCTGCACAGCCACAGACCTAAGAACCCTATGAAGAAGGTCTCCTCATCCATGCCAGGAACGGCGATCTCTGAGAAAGGGACGCTAGCAGTGCCGGGAAGGTAAAAACTTCGCTGATCAATTTCCGATGAAGGTCGGCGGTCCAGGCCGAAACCAAAAGGGTCAGTAAGTTGGGCGAACTTCTCACCCTGCTCTGATAAAAATTCCGGGCGAATAAAACGAGCAATGAAGTCCGCGAAACTAACGCCCCGGTCGCCCAATTCCAAATGAAGCTCCTCGTAAATCTCCAATACCTTAACCAGGCCCGGATGCTGATGCTGAATGGCATTTTCCGGAGTTAAGTCGAATACCACCTGCTTGGTGGCAAAGACGTACTCGTCAGGAGGAAGCAGCTCTTCGTAGTGCTCCCCCCTCGCCGGTAAACCTGAAAGTTCAACGAATTCCTCTAGAGAAATGGAAACTTCCCTATCCTCTGTCAGGAAAGTATGTGTGGGGATATTCCATTGTTCAATGAAGGCCTTTGTCCACCACGTTGGAGGAGTAGGATACTCGAAAAGCGAGACGTAGACGGCGGAGTATAAACCAATCTTCGTCAGGTGAGCTCTTTTCGCTGCTAAAATGTACCGGGCCCATGGCAGGTATCCAGCAAGCGGTCGCGGATTCAATCCAATGTTGTAAGCCTGTCCCCAAGGGCGTGCTTCACCCTGACAGATTCGCCTTCCCAAGATATCTATGGCCGACGGCGGCTGCACCGGAATAGCGCCGATTGCAGGCTGGAGGAGGTCATCTGAATTCCAATTTTTAACCTCCACGGCATACTCCACCGGGGGTTTGTCCGCATAGGGGATCGTAACTATAGGTTCGGAAGGCGAGGCGGAACTAAAACTGCGACGGCCTTGGATAATCTGACTGTACCACCTTCCCCATAGGTGAAGTCTCTTGCACTCAGGATCGTGATCTTTAATCAAGGCGAACACTACCCGGTCCACTGGTGCATGTGGGAACCCTCCTTCTGAGCGAACGAAGGGAAAAGACAAGTCGTCAGACATCTTTTCTGCATAAAATATATATATATCATTAGTGGCCTGACGCTTAACATTTAAAAAAGAATAATATATATAATAAAAATAATAATAATAAATAAAAATCTCGCTCCACACTGTGATGCAGTGGGTAGGGGACCAAAGGGGGACCCACAAAATCAAGATGACGGCGCATCATTTGATGAGACAATTTCACCATTGGATGAGACTATCAGTCAATAAAAAAGACCCCCAAGAGAATATCCTCATTGGGGGGATCCCTAGAGACTAGGAGAAAATCTCCTCTTTTCAGAGCAAAGCTCTGCCACAGAGTGACATTTGTCAAACTCCTGTTTCAAAGGAATAAAACTTCTTAAAAAAGAGCCTAGCTCTGTAGTAGTAATAAAAATTTATAACTCCTAAGAATTAAAATTTTGGGATCTTAAAGATCCATGGAAACTTTTAAAAAGTTTTCTAGTTGATCTGTGAGCAGGGCTCTGTTCATGGGTTAAAACCCAGGAACAGAGTCTCTGTAAATTTTGAGAGCAAGGCTCTGTTGAAGAAACCCCAAATGGGTTTCCTTTAGATCAAAGATCTATAAGAGCAAGGCTCTGTTAATTAAATTTAATTTAAATTAAATTAATTTAATTTTACCTAGAATGGTTCTAAGGTTAGAACTTGGAAGTTCTTAAGGAAATCACAAGAGCAAGGCTCTGGAAGTTCTCAAGTAAGAGCAAGGCTCTGAAATTCAATTTCTTGAGAATGGTAAAGAATTACCAAGGACCAAGGGTCCTATTTATAGGCGCCTGCGCCTGTTCACTTGACCCTCGATCCGACGGTCAGGATCTTGCCACCGCTGCACTCACGCGCGCGCCACGTGAGCGCAACGGTGGGGGGGCATCTGTTTCCCCCAATCAGAGCAAGGCTCTACTTAAATTTTGAAAATTCAAAATTCGAAGCAACGCTTCGGTTCCCGTGCGCAGCGCGCAATTTGCCACATGGCGGAAGTTGATTCGGCAGCGTAACGCCCAAGACAATGCGTCCAATCAGAGCAAGGCTCTTCAGAAAACATAATTAAGACTTAACTGCGCAAACGCACGGCTGCGCGACACGTGTCTGCGCAGTTGCGCAATCGCAACTGCGCAAGCGCACGGCAGCGCGACACGTGTCTGCGCAGTTGCGCAATCGCAACTGCGCAAGCGCACGGCAGCGCGACACGTGTCACGCGCTAGTGAGTTGCGCAGCAACAGAATGAAAATTTAAGTAAATCTTTTCTGTTCTTCTGTAAAACAGGGACCCTTGGATCAGAGATCCAATGGTGGGAAAATTCCCAAAATTATTCAGGAAAGATCTTGATAACAAATTCAACAAATTTGTGAGCACTATAAATAAGACCCCAGACCTCATTCAAAGGAGGATCAAAAAGAGAGAAGAATTAACTTCTGGCAAAAAAAGGAGAAGAGAAAGAATTCTTGAAGATTATTCAAGAACAAAAAAAAAAGAGGTAAAAACTTCTTTCGGAAGAAAAGAAAAATCTCTGAAGAACAGAGGATAAAAAAATGAATAATTAAATAAAAAAAAAGTAAGAAATAAATAGTGCCTTGCACTTGATATGAACCCTTGGTTCTGTGAAATCAGGGAAAACAAGAAGAAAAACTTGTTTTCCTTCGATCCAAATTTAGATTAAAGGTGCCATGCACTTTTGTTCTTAAATCTGGAAAATTCTTGAGTTTCTGCAACCCATTATTTAAAAGGGCCTGGCCCAAATCAAATTGTAAAAATAATAAAAGGGCAAAGCCCTGTTTGGAAAACTCTTGAGTTTCTGCAACTCATTATTTAAAAGGGGCTAGCCCAAATCAAATTGCAGAATAATAAAAGGGCAAAGCCCTGTTTGGAAAATTCTTGAGTTTCTGTAACTCATTATTTAAAAGGGCCTGGCCCAAATCAGATTGCAAAATAAAAAAAAAGGGCAGAGCCCTGTTCGGATTGATTCTTTTAGTCAGGCAGAGCCTAAGATAAATAAAAAAATTGGACTTAACCCAATCCTGGCCGTAAGTCCTTAAATTAAATTGATTGAGCGAAATGGCTCTCCCAAACCAATTTACGACCGGTTCGAGGGTACATCTCTGAACCCCTTTGACATCTGTCGTTGTAATCCCTCAACGACGTCAAAGAGGTGACGGGTCCCAACGACCACTTATCTAATATCGGACCGAAACGTCCCTAAACTAATGATGGACCGAAATGTCATTAAACTAATATTGGACCGAAATGTCCCTAAACTAAAATCGGACCGAAACGTCCCTAAACTAATATCGGACCGAAACGTCCCTAAACAAATTTGGACCACTACGTCCTTAAACTGACGACGGACCGAAACGTCCCTAAACTAATAATGGACCACCACGTCCATAAACTGGAATATGGACCGCCACGTCCCTAAACTGACACAATAGGGCCCAAACGCTCTTTTGTCAGATCTAAACGGTCCCGTCTAAGTTGATCTTAGCCCCGACTACGGTTAATGTGTCCTTAGATATTTAAATAAACAATAAAATCCCAAACCAACTTTGGTTCAAGGGTACATCTCTGAACTCCTCAGACGCCTGTCGTTGTAATCCCTCAACGACGTCAGAGAGGTGACGAGTCCCGACGGCCGGATAATTAAATCAATCATGATGTTAAGTTGATCTTAGTCTAAAACAAGACTAACGTATCCTTAACGAACGTTTAAGTCGATCTTAGTCGCAACGCGACTAATGTATCCTTAAACTAAAAACACCAAACCCAAATCTAAGTAAATACGGATTTGGACTAATCCACGTCCTACGGGCGACGGCATTACTCAGTCTCCGTATACAATCCACGGGCAACCACAAACAAAACAAACACACACGACACGAAGTGAAATTCTGGAGAAGGAGAAAGTTGTTACCGCGATGCGGTAGCGTAATTAACTGCAGGGGCTTGCGCCTGCAGGGATGAGCGTCCCCACAATCAAAAACCCCTCATTCTGAGGGGGAATCTGACGAAGTCTGCTATATCGGCCGCATCCGTCTAAACCTCCGATACACGGTGCCATAAATCAACTTAGCATCTTCGGAGAGATAGACGGATAAAACCAAATGGCATCTGCCCCGAACCTCAGGCACAGACGTCCTAACGTCTCGGCCGCCGTTCGGAGGGGAACAGATTCTGGCACGCCCGGTGGGACCTCTTCCTCTTTCCACTCCACACTTCGTGTGTCGTGTTCGCGAACAAATCGCGGTTTCCTGTGATTGCCTGTGGATTCAAGGTACTAAGATTTGTTGTCTTGCTCTATGCAGAAAACAGAAAATCAATGGCTTCGAACTGCACCGTCCACAGCGATAACTCTCGCTCCGTCATTGCTGGAGGAGTGACTTATGGGCCCCAAGCGGCCTCCCTTTTCAAAATGCCGGTGGAGCAGGTAACTCAGGCCACCACTGGATTATTCTTCGGGACCATGCTCCCACCAATGAGCTTCAACGCCCCAATGACATTGCAAGAAGCTCCAAAGAAGTCGGTCTTCGATCGACTTACCACTACCGCGACCCCTCTCAACGGGTCGTCCAACTCCACTGCTTCAGTTTTTAACGGACTAGGCCAGAGCTCTAACAGGCTCATGAAGAAGCCTGCCATACCAGAAGGCGTTATCCCGAAGCGGATAGCCATTCCAACTCCCGTTCCTAGCAAAATCACCAAGGTTGCTTCCCATGTTCAGAAGTCCGCTTCTGACAAGTTGGCCGTCCCCGTTCAACGGACGTCGATCTCTAAAAAGCCGGTACCAGTATATTCTGACCAACACAGGGGGCATGAGGAGGTCACCCCTATAGCTGAAACAACTCCATCAGCACGACATGCCCGACGTCGCTATTGGCGCCGAGTGAGGAAGGATGGGGGCAACTCCCCCTCTGGACTTACTCCTCCAACTCCGATGGTGAGGATCGATGCTGCTGTTCCAACCAAGAACAGCTTTGAACTGCTCAACAAGGTACGCAGAAACTCTCCTACTGCGATGTTGAAACGAACTCCTTCACCTGTGAAGAATACTGCAGAGAAGAAGTTAGAGCAGCCCCCTCAACGGCTGTCCTCTAAAATTTACAAAGTCTGGAGATGGGTCCAAGAGTCGGTGATCGATCAAGACTGCCTCCGACGACAGAAAAAGATGAAGGTTCAGCTGGGGAAGGATTACTCTGTCAAACCACAAAAAGCAAAAGCTACTTGGGTGCCCACTACAACGGCTCCCTTAACTCCAATCACTCAAAAAAGGAGGCCACAAAAAGCCCCTGTGAACATGGCGAAGCATAAAAGCGCTGAACACAAACGCCCCAAATCTGGGGGCATGGTGGTGCACACTGTTTATATGGCTTCTGGAAAGGAGGAAAGACGCACTTCTACGGGCCACCGACCGCTCATCCGATCCGTGACGAAAGCCCAGGAGCAACAGCAAAAGCTTCAAGAAATGATGACTACAATGGCTGCACTCACTGAGCCAAAAGAAAGCTCTGAAACGTCTTCGGATGAGCGTCAAGAACAAGAAACCGACGCTGACTTTTTACGCAGAGTCCTCGAAAAGAGGGACAAAGAAGCTGCAGAGGAAGCGGCTAACATAAAACAGATGGCGCTCCTCTTCCAAGATATGGTAGAGATGATGTTACAGCCGGACCCTCCTACTGAAGATCCTCCGATCGTCCTTGAAGATGACAGGGGAGAAACGTCAAATCCTCCGCCGGCTCTATCAACAGCTAAGGAGGAGGCAATCTCCAAAGTTGACCTAGACGAATATATAGCTCAGCAGATCCGGGTTCATCAGGCGAATGAAGCGGCTGGGCAAATTGTTAGAACCGGACAACCGTATCCGAGCTGGTATGACCAAATCAGTTACCCGCCAGGATATACGATCCCTAAATTCCACGTATATAAAGGGACAGGGAATCCGCATCAGCATGTCGCTCAATTCAGGAGGCGATGACAAATTGTTGCTACGTCAATTCGTCGGCAGCTTAGCAGAAACAGCTTTTGAATGGTATTCGGAGCTACCTAACGACTCTGTCAAAACATTTGCAGAGATGGAACTGCTGTTTACACAAAGATTCGCAAGTGCTAGTGAACGCACCCCGATTACAGCACTGATAAATGCCAGGATAAGGCCCGGTGAAACGTGGGTCCAATACGCAACACGATGGCGAAACCTATGGTCGAAATGCGAACAACGCATAGAAGAGGCACCTGCGGTAGGCATGTTTGTGGGCACTCTCGATCCGCAGGCGACCATCTTGCAATTCATGATGTTCTTCAGGCCGACCACCTTCCAGGCCTTGATCGACAAATTAGCCCAAATGGACCAAATGGGCCATAGACCGTCTCCTCCAAGACCCGATCCCCGAAATGAGAAAGGAAAAGCGATCATCGTCGCCAACGATCAGCAACAGTCGAGCAACTCAAAGCCGGTCGCTCGCCAAAACAACGTGCGTCCACGCCCATCCCTCGAAGAGAGGCTAGGACGTCATTACTCGTTTCCTCAGAATAAAACGAGAAGATTGTTTGAGCTGGTAGTGCGTAACAGACTCATCAATCTGCCGAGTCCAAAGCGTCTGTCGCAGCCAGGCGATCTTAATAATCCCAATTATTGTCCTTACCACCAAACGGTAAGTCACCCGATTGAGGATTGTTTCGTCTTTAAAGGATGGATTGAGGATCAATACCTGCAAGGCAAGTTCACGCTGTCTGAAAGCTGGAAGGTAAACCCCCCACAGCCGCACTCTCCAAAGAAGACGGACACGCCGGGGGCAACTTGTTCTTTCGTCGAGGATGAAAACGATGGAGAAAACTTATCGTATGAATCCGAAGACTACGTAGCGACTTGTCATGTGATTTCTCATTCACTGACGGATGATGAGGAGGCTCCTTGCGCTGAGAAATCAATGGCGAACCCTGAGCCAGAGATTCTACAGCCATCAGACGAGTTGATCGATGTCTTCCTAAATGAAATTCGTTTGAAAGCAAAAGCCAATCAAGAGCGTGAAATGGCCATACTGGAAAGAACCAAGGTATTCCTGTCAAATCAAAAGCCATACACTGCGGGTAAAAACAAATTCAAGACGAGGAAACGGTTCGCCAAAGCTCTATCAGTAGGAATGAAGCTACCGCCCTCCGAAGAAAATCCTTTCTCTGAGATAGAGATGCACCCTAAGTTCTGTTTATATCATCAGAAGATCATACATCCTACCGAAGACTGCGAATCCTTTAACTGTTGGTGGCAAGGGTATGTCGCTCAAAAGCAACACTTCGACAGGACAAAGTGTGAAGCTTGTGGACATCGGAAAAATGCGATAGATGAGCGCAAAAGAGTCGCCGCCGACTGTCATATAGCCGACTTCAAGGGATCACAAATTATCACCTTTGGAAGCGACTCTGACGAAGAAGCTACCCCCAACTCTTCCCTCGGGGAATCTATTTCAAAAATAAAGGAATTGAGAAGCTGCGAGAACGTTCAGCCGTGCAATCGCATGCTACTCGAAAAAAATCTCGGCCCCGTAAACAAAGGATCGAACAAAAAGGATAAAAGAAAAGGAAAAAAGGCCCTCGTCGCCAGCACTCACCAACAATCAGGTGACCCTAGACCGATTGCTTTCCAAAACAACAAGCGGCAATCCCTCCAGGAAAAGTTGGAACGCCCTTACACGTTTCCGCAAGATAAAACAAGGGGACTGTTCGAGCTGGCAGTGCGCAACAGACTCATTAATCTGCCGAATCCAAAACGTCCGTTGCAGCCAGGCGACGTTAATAATCCTAATTATTGCCCTTACCACCAAACGGTAGGTCATCTGATCGAGGATTGCTACGTCTTCAAGAACTGGGTTGAAGACCAATACCAACATGGCAAGTTTGCGTTGTCCGAAATTTGGAAGGTGAACCCGCCACAACCGCATGCTCCGAAAAATATGGACACGCCGGGGGCATCATGCTCATTCATAGAGAAAGCCCAACGGACAACTACGTCCTAAAACTGGATAACGGACCGAAACGTCCTTAAACTAACAATGGACCGAAATGTCCTTAAACTAATATCAGACCGAAACGTCTTGAAACTAATACCGCAGCATCCTTAGGCTGACGAGATAAAAAATATATAAAAATAAAATAAAATAAACGGTATGTCCATAAGCAAAGAGGGCACGGATGAAAACCCGAAAGGGCTCCGTGAGTAAAAACAGCAGGGCTGCCGGCGAGTGTTCGTGAAAACCCGAAAGGGCGCGACCTCGTAAAAAAAAGAGAAAGAGAAAAAATAAATAAAAGGAATAAAAAGAATAAAAAAAAGGGTAAGTCCATAAGCAAAATGGGCACGGATGAAAACCTGAAAGGGCTCCGTGAGTAAAAACAGCAGGACTACCGGCGAGTGTTTGTGAAAACCCGAAAGGGCGCAACCTCGTTAAAAAACACTTATAGGGTCCTCTCGACCCTGTAAGGAGAAACCACGTGCATGAGATCCTTACGACTCACAAGGGAACAACACACTTAGGAATCCCCACGATTCCTAAGGAGAAAATACACTTGCGAGATCCTCACGACTCGTAAGGAGAAGGCTCTTATGGGACCCTCACGGCTCGTAAGATTTGAAAGTCTTAAGTTACAGAGGCCTAAACCTGTGCTTAAGCAACCCCCACAACTTTCGACATTGCCCTACAAGTGGTCCTATATTGGCCCTTGTATACAATCCACGGGCGCGAATAAACATTTCCCTAACTAAGTCCCATCTGAGACTAGGGATGTGTTTGCATAGTAAACAACCCTTGTAAGTCCTCTCGACTTACAAGGAGAAAACCCTCCTGTAGGATCCTTACGACTTACAGAGGAACAATACACTTAGGAACCATCACGATTCCTAAGGAGAAAATACACCTATAAGATCCTTACGACTTGTAGGGAGAAATAGCTTTGTGAGACCCTTACGGCTCATAAAGTCAAAAGCCTTAATCAACAGGACCTTAACCCTGGTCGTTAAGCCACCTTTGTTCTACATCGACAGAGGCAAATGATGATTCGCTCCTGGCAATATCCCAGTGGTAGCGATGTTGATGCCTAAACCGGTATCAAATTCCAAGTCCTTTCACGGAAAATGATGATTCGCTCCTGGCAATATTCCAGTCGCAGCGATGCTGATGCCAAGATTGGTATCAGATCCCAAATCCCCTACTCATAAAAAAAAATGCATACGAAATAGCCGAAATGATGGGGCAACTTGCAAACAAAATCAGCAAGTAAAAATGTATGCACGAGTAAAAAGAAAAATAGCCGAAATGATTGAGCAACTCGCAATAAAAAAAACAGCGAGTAAAAATAAAATAAACAGTCGAAATGATTGGGCAACTCGCAATAAAAACAGCGAGTGAAAAAAAAAATAGCCGAAACGATTGGGCACCGCGAAAAATAGCCGAAACGATTGGGCAATCGCGACCTTCGCGATATAAAAGCTGAAATGATAGAGCATCGCGGAAAGAATAAAAAAAATGAAAGAATGAAACTTTTTGCCCTACAGGTGAAATCACATCGATCCCTGTATACAATCCAGGGGCACAGATAAAAAGGGAACAATACCTTCCCAACAGGCTCCACCAGAAAGCGAAGCCAAATCACGACGGTTCATAGATAACCTAAAGACCATCTCGACATTTGTCGCAATATTACAGACACGATGTCAACAAATGAAGCAAAGGAAGGTCCCTAACTTCAGGGTCTCGACGTCAATATCGACAACTTAAAGATCACCAACGGCGTTTCTCCTCACTCCAACTAGATGCAGACATGACGTCAACAACTGACCTCAGAATCGCAATGAAACGGAACCATGACAAAGTCCTTAGTTCCAAATCTCAATGGCCACGTCTACAGCCTGGAGACCAACAACGGTGTGCCTCCTCATTCCATACAGATGTTACACCATCAAGCGGAGCGATGGCAAAATCCCAGCTTCACCTCAGCATTCGTCTCGATACAGTAGACGCAATGTCAACAACGGCGTTCCTTCGCAGCCCAGCGGGGTGTACATGCAAAGTTAACAAAAGACCCCATGGTCGAAACAAAGCGGAGTGATGGCAAAATCCCAGCTCCACCTCAGCATTCGTCTCAATACACCAGACGCAGTGTAAGCAAACGAAGCGAAGGCCACATTCTTAGCTTCAACGTCTTTACGGTAACTCACATAAAACCGGAAAGACAATCGGAGACCATCTCACATGAAGTGGTCACCTCCTTGACGTTCGTCTCGATACAGTAGACGAAATGTCAACCTCAGCGTTCTTCCTCCAGCAGGGATTCAGACATGACAAAGCAAATGAAGCGAAGGCCACATTCCTAGCTTCAACGTCTTTACGGTAACTCACATAAAACCGGAAAGACAATCGGAGATCATCTCGCATCAGCACAGAGTGGTCACCACCTTGACGTTCGTCTCGATACAGCAGACGAGATGTCACCCCAACGTTCGTCTCGACACAGCAGACGCAACGTCATCAAACAAACGGAGCCACGGCAAAATCCCTAGTTCCCACCATGACATTCGTCTCGATACATAGGACGCAATGCCAGCAAACGAAGCAAAGGCCAAATTCCTAGCTTCAGGGTCTTAACGGCAAGTCATATAAAGCCTGAAAGACTATCGGAGATCATCCCACACCAGCGCGGAGTGGTTATGACTCATCGGGGCTCTCCAAAATGAGCCTAACCTCAAGTAAAAAGCGGCATGGCAAATTCTTAGCGCTTGCTCTTCCGACGGTCAAACTGCCAAGGAGGATTGCTTAAAGACGTCTTGTCCAGCCCCCGAAGGGATCAGAGACACGGCAGTCGCGGGGCTACTCGAACAGCACGATTGCCTATCGAGGACTATATCAGCTTATGCGACGGTACGATGGCCAAAACCCTAAGTAACACCGACCTTAACGGGCTTCTGTCGTAAAGAGCAGAGGTTAAATGCGACGTTAAGATGTTCTTGCGAGAAACGTTCGATTCGTCTCGACTTGTGAAAAATTGTCGAGGTGGCTCGACTCGTGAGATAAAGTCTTAGACAGCAAGGATTGAAAAGCTTGCTTTTTGAGCAATGGGGCCCTGCAAGTCAATCCAAACTGGTCTCTTGCTTACTATTCACGGATCTCACTCTCCGAAGTCGAATTTCGACGAGGAGGGAAATAACCACTTACGAATCCTCTCGATTTGTAAGAGGGAAAATTCTCTTATAAGATCCTTACGACTTATAAGAGAAAACCACACTTAGGAATCCTCACGATTCCTAAGGAGAAAATCCACCTATGAGATCCTCTCGATCCGTAGGGAGAAAAGCCTCTATGAGTCCCTCACGGCTCATAGAATTGAAAAGTCTTAGGCATTAGACCTGAACCAGCGGCCTAAGCCATCGCTATTTCCTGAGGAAGTCAGAATACTCATTTTAGACATCCATCAACCATGGTTATTAAGACAGCCTGCTGACTTTAAAAGAAAGAAGATGACAGAGAGAATATCCGGTCTACATTTGATCTGGCATGCGTGACGCATTCATTTATGCATGGACAGAAAACTCAGGACGGGAAATAAGAGAAGCTGAAGTAAAAAGTTTCCATTCATATTGGCAAAAATTCTTACAATTTTGAAAAGCGGTAAAAGGAAAACATTATTACAATGGAATAACTTCAGATCCGGGGCAGGGATTGAGGAATTCAAAAGTAAGGCCGTCCAAACTTCTTCTGGCCTTTCTAATTATTCTTATGCGCAGCCTCTCGCGCTCCTCGGTGTCAATATCATCGGCAAGCCCCTCCGGCCTTCGATAAGCAGCAATGATTGTCGTCTGCTGAAAGATTTGATGTAGGACGTCAACGGGGTTGTTTCGCCGTTTCTTCGAAATCAGCCCCGTCAGGTACACTGAATGCACCTTGTCTTCGGCATCATCTAGCGCATTGAGCGGTAAGGCCTCGTGAAGACCTGGGAGTGCTCTCCATATTGACCCCAGCACGACTTTCAAAAGGGCCGAACGACGAGGTAGCAGCCAGCCACCGCTGGCATTCAGGCGACCCATGACCTCTGCACATTGAGCGTCCGTAAACTCCTGGTTCTGTTGACGGCCCTATACACGGATATCCTCATAAGTGATGAACTCGTGCAAGCTGTATAGACGCACCGCCATAATACCTGAAGAAAACAATACAAGGATATTAACAAACAAGAAAATACAGAAAGTTAAAAGTTAAACTCCTCGAGAGCAATGCTCTGCAGACAGGAGCGACACCAGTCAAAATCAGTTATGAGGAGAATTTGAGGAAAATTCCCTGAAAATATTGAGAGCTCCGCTCTGAAAAAAAAATAAAAATAAAAAATGATATAATAATAATAATATTCTCAAGTGCCATATAAGTTGGGAGGAGCAAAGCTCCATTAATTAAGAAGATATAAGAAAAATCTTTTATAGAGCAAAGCTCTATTAATGGAACCCTAACAGGATTCTCCTGAGTTCTCTTTGGACCTCTTTAGAGCAAAGCTCTGCTAAATGAAACCCTAAATAGGTTTTCTTTAGATCAGGGATCTATGGAGAGCAAGGCTCTATTAATCAGCTTTAATTTAATTTAATTTTTACCTATGATGGTTATGAACTCTGGAGTTCTTGGAAAAAAATCAAGAGCAAGGCTCTGAAAATTCTTAAGCAAGAGCAAGGCTCTGAGTCAAAATTCTTGAAGTGGTAAAGAATTTTTCGAGGACCAAAGGTCCTATTTATAGGTATCAAGTGCCCTTTCAGCTTCCAAGAGATGGCGCGACGGTTCGGAGTCTGCCACCGCTGCGCTCACGTTAGGAGACCACGTAAGCTCAACGGTGGAGGAGCATTTGTTTACCTTAATCAGAGCAAAGCTCTGTTTAAATTCCAAGATGGAAAAAGAAGCAATGCTTCTGTTTTTCTCCAATCAGAGCAAAGCTCTGTCTTGAAAATTAAAAAGAAAATTAAAATTAAAATAAATGAAGTAACGTACTCTATAAAGAGCAAAGCTCAGAAGAAAAAGTAAAAAAAAAAGTGTGCAACTGCGCAAGTGCGCAGTTGCGCGACACGTGTCACGCAGCTGCGCAACTGCGCAAGTGCGCAGTTGCGCGACACGTGTCACGCAGCTGCGCAGTTGCGCACTGCGCAGGTGCGCGACACGTGTCACGCAGCTGCGCAACTGCTGCGCGACACGTGTCCCGCAGCTGCGCAGTGCGCAACTGCGCAGATGCGCGACACGTGTCAACGCGCAGTTGCGCAAGCAAAAAATAAAAAAATAAAAAAATAAAAAAATAAAAAATAAAAAAATAAAAAAAAATTAAAATTCTTTATTGCAAAAACAGAATAAAGATTTGAGAAAATCTTTTCTGTTTTTGTTAAAACAATAAGATTTCTTCTGTAAAACAGAGACCTTTGGATTAAAGATCCGACGGTGGGGAAAATTCCCCAAATCACTTAGCGAATAATCTCTTTAACAAACTTTAACTAATTTATGGGCACTATAAAAAAGACCCTAGACCTCAATTCAAAGACATCAATATCTTGCTAAAAAAAAAAGAGAAGAGAACTCTTGAAGAATAAAGAAAAAAGGTAAAAACCTTTTAAAGAAGAGAAAATTCTCTTATGAACAAGATCATAGATCTTTAACGATAAATAAATAAATAAGTAAAAATAGTGCCTTGCACTTGTTTTATGAACCATCGGTTCTCGAACCTAAAAGGTTATTAAATTAATAGTGCCTTGCACTTGCTATGAACCTTTGGTTCTCTGATATAGGAAAGACTTGTTTTTTCTTAGATCTAAATCAAATAGTGCCTTGCACTTGTTTTATGAACCATCGGTTCTTGAATCTAAAACATTCTCAAATTAACAGTATTTTGCACAAATGCAATGCATTAATTAAAGGGCCAGGCCCAAATCAAAATGACCTGACAGGCCAAAATAAATTGCAAGGCAATAAATGGGCAGAGCCCAAATAAATTGATGCTTTGCATCCTTTATACAAGGGCAGAGCCCAAATAAAATTGATGCCTTGCATCATTTCTAAAAGGGCAGAGCCCAAAACAAATTGATGCTCTGCATCCTTTCTGGGCAAGGCCCAAATAAAAATAAGAAAAAGAAATGCAATGCAAAAGGAAATAAAATGTTGAACATTTCAACTGGACTTAGCCCAATTTTGGCCATAAGTCCTTAAATTAAATTGACTGAGCAAAATTGCTCTTCTAAATCAATTTACATCCGGTTCGAGGGTACATCTCCGAACTCCTTTGACATCCGTCGTTGTAATTCCTCAACGACGTCAAAGAGGTGACGGGTCCCAACGATCATACATCGATATGGACTGCGGGGTCCTTAAACTCGTGGACCGAAACGTCCTTAAACTAATATCGGACCGAAACGTCCCTAAACTAATATCGGACCGAAACGTCCCTAAACTAATATGGACCACTACGTCCTTAAACTAATATCGGACCGAAACGTCCCTAAACTAATATAGACCACTACGTCCTTAAACTGGCGACGGACCGAAACGTCCCTAAACTAATAATGGACCACCATGTCCCTAAAACTGGCGATGGACCACCACGTCCCTAAACTGGCACAATAGAGCCCAAATGCTCTTTTGTCGGATCTAAACGGTCCCGTTAAGTTGATCTTAGTCTCAAACTAGACTAACGTATCCTTAACAAACGTTTGAGTCGATCTTAGCCTCAAAAATGGCTAACGTATCCTTCAAACAGACTTTAGTCCCACATTGGACTATGAATCTCCCAAACTGGAATAATAGAGCCCAAACGCTCTTTTGTCGGATCTAAACGATCACGTTAAGTTGATCTTAGTCTCAAATAGGACTAACGTATCCTTAACGAACGTTTAAGTTGATCTTGGCCGCAACGCGACTAATGCATCCTTAAACTAAAAACACCAAACCCAAATCTAAGTAAATATGGATTTGGACTAATCCACGTCCTACGGGCGACGGTATTACTCAGTCTCCGTATACAATCCACGGGCAACCACAAACAAAACAAACACACACGACACGAAGTGAAATTCTGGAGAAGGAGAAAGTTGTTACCGCGATGCGGTAGCGTAATTAACTGCAGGGGCTTGCGCCTGCAGGGAAGAGCGTCCCCACAATCAAAAACCCCTCATTCTGAGGTGGAATCTGACGAAGTCTGCTATATCGACCGCATCCGTCTAAACCTCTGATACACGGTGCCATAAATCAACTTAGCATCTTCGGAGAGATAGACGGATAAAACCAAATGGCATCTGCCCCGAACCTCAGGCACAGACGTCCTAACGTCTCGGCCGCCGTTCGGAGGGGAACAAGGTTCGAGGAGGAACGCAACAGTGGCGTCAAGATTATCGTGTTCGAATAGAAACTCCTCGAATTCACACTCTTCAGGGGTGATCTCCTGGATCGAGCAGACGTCCAGTATATGAGCATTAGGTTCGGCGGGCTGATTCCCCAACCTAAAAATGTTGAGTTCAATCGTCATGTTTCCAAAAGAGAGGTTCATCGAACCATTGCGACAATTGATCACAGCATTTGAGGTAGCAAGAAATGGGCGACCGAGTATCACTGGAATTTGATTCCGGGTGTTAGCTACAGGCTGTGTGTCTAATACAATGAAGTCAACGGGGAATATGAAGTCCCCGACTTTTATTAACACATCCTCTAGCTCACCCCTAGGATGGGTGATCGATCGGTCGGCCATTTGGAGAGTGCAGTGCGTGGGTTTCAGCTCTCCGACGCCTAATTGCTCGTATACTGAATACGGAAGCAGGTTAACACTGGCACCAAGATCTAATAGTGCGCGGTTGATGTTCTTATCCCCAATAGTAATAGAAATTGTAGGACAGCCAGGGTCCTTCCTTTTTTGTTGTAAAGATTGGGTAAGGGCATCACTCACAGCACTAGCCAAGAAAACTTTCTTGGGTACCTGAGACTTCCTCTTTTTCGTGCACAAGTCCTTTAAGATTTTCGCGTAGGACGGGACTTGTTGGACAGCATCTAAAAGAGGAATGTTAATGTTAACCTGCTTAAATAACTCCAGAATCTTCTCCATTTGAGGATTTTGTTTATTAGACCTCAACCGGTTTGGAAATGGAACATTTTTAAAATTGGTTGAGTCTAATGCTGGAGGAGGAGATTGTGGAGTTAGAACGGATCCCAGAATAGGTGTTTTCGTGGAGTGAGAAGTGGGTCCATTCGGAGCAGAAGAAGAGGAAGGAGAGCCTGTTGAGGAGCGGAGAATAGGCTCAGAAGACGAAGAAGCAGGAGAAGAAGAAGAAGAAGAAGAAGCGGCCGGGGTGTCTTCGTTGATACGTGTGCCGATGTTGTTTTGCAGCATCCTTCCCGATCTCAATGTGGTCACGGCACTCACATTATGGTTCTGTTGTTCAAGAGCAACATGTGCATTATGTGGGTGACCGGGATTTGGGAGTGGCTGGGACGGGAGCTTCCCCTTCTCTCGCTCGCTTAAGGCCGGTTCAGCTGTGAATCTGGGCCTCGATGGTCTTGATGCTTTGCCCGTGAGCGGCAGTGTGTTGCACTAAAGACTGAATGGATGACTGGATGTTGGCGGTGGACTGAGTCGATTGTTTAACGAACGCCTCCAGACTTCGTTCGAGCGAGGAAACCTTATCGTTGTTTGACGGAACAAAGTTGTTTGGTGGAAAAGAATTGTTGGGTGCAAAGTTGTTCGTCTGATTTTGCAAAGGTTGGGGTTGGAAGGGCTGCTGAAACTGCTGGTGAGTTTGTTGTTGTGCTTGTTGTTGCGGCGGAGGGGACCTTTGGAAATTGTTGCCTTGGAATTGATTCTGATTCTGATTCCAGGCGAAATTGGGATGGTTCCTCCAACCGGGATTGTAGGTGGAAGAGTATGGATCATTCCTCGGTCTTTGCTGGAATGCAGCATTAACCTGATCCTGTCCTTGCGAGGGTGGGTTGTAAGGACACTCTTCGGTCAAGTGAGAAGGATCGGAACAACAAGCGCAGATGGTACGAAGGGGGAGAACAGGGGCAGGAGCAGGAGAAGAGAATTTGCTCTCTATCGCTTCAAGCTTTCTTGTTATTGCAGCCATTTCAGCTTTCATCGCAATAGAGACATCAAGTTGGTGAATTCCTACCCTAGACTGACCGGTAGAAGTGGAGGTAGAAGAAGAAGAAGTCGGTCTGGTGCTCTCCCATTGTAGCGTTTGCTCCGCAAGGTCGTCAAAGAATTGCCACGCTTTCTCGTCAGATTTCGATAGGAAGTGGCCCTGACAGATGGTTTCCAACAACTGCTTCGTTGCAGGGTTCAGGCCCTCGTATAAGGTTTGGCAAAGTTGCCATTTCTCTATACCGTGGTGAGGACACTGAACAAGAAGATCTTTGTACCGGTCAAAGCACTGCCAGAAGGGTTCAGAAGGAAGCTGAGAGAATTGGTTGATTTCATTTCGAATCCTTGCGGTTTTATGATTTGGATAAAATTTCTTTAGAAACGCTTTAACAAACTCGTCCCAGCTGGTTATTGAGTGGGAAGCGGTGCTATACAGCCATTTTTCAGCGAGATCGCATAAAGTGAACGGAATGACCCGTAGACGTATAGCATCGTCCGACAGCTGGGTGGTTTTCATCATGGCACAGACGTTTTGAAATTTATTGATGAAGATATAGGCATCTTCAGATTCAAGCCCATGAAATCGTGGATGCATGTTGATGAAGTGGGGCTTAATTTCAAAATTGTCCCCATTGGCCGGTGGAAGTGAAAGGCGGTGGGAAGTGCAGAACGGGTGGGATAGAAACGATCCTGGAGCGCGATTCGTTGCGGCGCTACAACAGGCGGTGGTGGTGGGATATTGGTCTCCGTAGGAGGTGGAGCCAATCCAGCGGTAGTCAAAAAGATGTTCGGATTAAATCCTGACATCGCGGAAGAAGAGGTTGGTGAAGGTGAAGGTGAAGATGTATGAACAGAATTCCGGTCAACGTCGGAGTTGGCCGGCAAAGGAAGGGGTGAAAGAGGAGTGGACGGAGTTTCGACTTCGGAGTCGATCGCGTAGTCGGTAGCGACTAACGTAACGCGGACTAGACGGGCGCTAGTGTCCCGAGTCCAAGCGGACATACACTAAACGAGTTTAGTATAGTCAAAGCGGAGAAGGTGAGGGTAAGAAAACGTCAATGGAGAAAACGATAGGTGGAGGGTGAAAAATGGATTTGGCGACAAAAGGGCAAGTTTTTATAAATGTTTTTGATTTTTTCCCTCTTTTTTTTTCTTTTTAGAAAGATCTTTACAGAAATATGTACGGATTTACGGCTTTAAGCAATCACAAATAAGATATGCACAATCTCACCTAGATCTAGGGTCACCTAGGTCTACTAGACCTGCTCCTAACTGTTCCAGAGGGCTAGAAAAAGGACCTCAAACCACATCTTCTCCATCTAATGCGGCCAGATAAGTGCCAGGTAAGTGGGAGGTTGTCCAACGCTTTCGCGAAGTTCCTTAATTAAATAACCACTTGCCTTCGTCACACTTGCCTAGGCACCGCAAAAGTCAGATAGGATAAACGGCCGATGCCTGTAACTAGTCCTCTGTCCTATTGAGCGCGAAGTCCTTAGGGCTGAGTCTAGTATTTTTTTTAATTTTTAACAATGGTCAATGCATATGCTTTTTGTGATTTTTGGGGTCCTGGGAAGGGTGATGAAATCCCCACCTAACCTGAATTGGTTTCAAGCCCCTTAAGTCCGTATTAATTAATGCAAAGCGATAACAAATCAACTGCAAACAATTTTTATTTAGCGCGGCGCAAAGAATCCTGCACAAGAACAGTTTATTAGAAGGGGGAAGAGAATTTGCGCAAAGAAATCTGCAGAAAACACAGTTTATTGGAGTCCAGAGGAGAAAGGAGGAGAACAGAGACTTACCCAGAGATTTTGACCCACTGAATCCACCAAGTGGCCGCGGTTCCGCAGCCTAAGCCAGCTTATGCCGCGGTTCCGCGGCACAATAGTGGGATTGGGCCTTCAATTTTGTTGGCTGGGTTCTTTTGGGTTTCCTCTTCTGTTGCAAGGCCCTTGAATCTGCAATTGCTTACTGGAACTGCTCCAGATTTTTACAGTAGACCGTTTGCTTCGTTTTGATCCGTCGCGGTGTAGCCGCGAAATGTGGGTCTATCTTCCTACGTCTTTGGCACTGAACTCGAACTCCGTATTATCCTGCACACTTGCACAAAAACTAATCAAAAATAACAAAATGATTTTTTACAAAGTATATTTTTTTGTTTGGTTTTTTCGGTTGTTTTTATATTCACAAGTTAACCCGAAATTACACAAAGAAATAAACTACCGTCTCCCCGGCAACGGCGCCATTTGATTGTTAGAGGTTCTGTGTGTTCAAGTTTTAGTTAATTACCGCAATCAAGACGGTTTCGCTTGTAGCTAGCCGGTTGAGTACGGGTCGTCCGCAGGGAGATGGGAATCTTTTTCTATGTGCTTTAACGAGTTAAGTCAAGTTTTCCAGATTTTTTTGTGATTAATTAAGTGGTAAAATGATATGTAAAGAGAGCTTGTTAGGGTTAGGATTAGGTTAGTTTGAGTTAGGAGTCTCCCACATCTTTCGTTGCCCCTCTTAATATCAGTGTTACGGTAATCAGCAACAACGGGGATTAGCACGACTAGGAAGGAACTTGCGAGTATAAGCTAGGCTTTCCAACGCATAAGTTCTTCCTTTTGGTGCTTGTCCGTCCGTTCTTGGCTCTTAGCCATAACCTCCGGTTAATTCAACCACAACCGGTCTCACTACGGAATCACCGCTATCATGTAGGATAGGGTGCCGTAAGAAGCGGATTGTGGTTAAATTAACGGGAGTCGAATTAAGTTGTTGGGCAAGGAAAGAGTGAGAGAGATTTCCTTCTCTCAAACTTCCCTTATCCTACCCTAACAAGTATTAAACTACTCACACATCATAATGAAAAGAAAACAAAACAAAAGAGTAAGATAGAAAGAAAGAGATTAGAAGATAACGACTAGCTATTTGCGACCTCACCTTGGCAAGGATCAAGCGTAAGCATCATGGTTGTTTTAAGGATAAAGAAAAAGAGAGAAGAAAGAAACAACAAGAAATAACAACAACTAGTTTAACAAATGAAAATTACAATAATTAACAAGAGAACAAGACAAGCATAATAATAAACGGTTCTTCTTTATTCATCATTCTTCACTCAAAAGCTCACTACAAGTTTTAATGGAGAAGAGATGAGAAGAGGAAGAAGAATATGTATTCTAAAACCTAGAGAAAAAAATACAAGATTATGGACCCCTTCCTTCACAAAGTTCTGGGCTATTTATAGGCTGAAAAATGAAAACCTAGGGCAACCACCAGAACACAAATAAAAAGACCAAAACACCCCCAAAAAGTCTTCAAGTGCGGCGCCAGTACGGCCGCGGTTCCGCAGCCTAATGGAGGAGTGGGCTCCTCGAATTTTGTGGGCCCCCCGGTCTGATGTTGTCTGTAGTTTGGCATATGTGTTTTCTGAAAATACTTCCACATTTCTTCCAGAATATCTGTTGATGGAATGGTGATTTGATGTGGACTTTTTGTCATGATTTCCTCGAGCTCCGCGTAGATTTCTTGGATCTTGTGTTGCCATTGAGCCTTGTGCATGAAAACGACATTGATTTGACATTTCGTCACTTAAACTGGTGTGTGGCAACAGACGGATAAAGAGCGGAGATCCGTGTTTTATCTGTGGTTGGAAGGAACCCGGATTTTGTCGTGTTTTCCATGAATTTCACAGTTTTAGAACCGAGAACCTGTATCCTGCAATTGACTAGCAAACACGGCTCAAGAGTATCTACCGATATGCAATGTGATAAAAATTGGGCGGTATGAAAATGCAAAAATCTGATATGAACAGGACGCCGTTGAGGTGCCGATGTTCCAAGGAGCCTACGAGGCGTGGAGGACAGTGATGAAGACCCGAAGGAAAAGTAACGTGAGGTATAACTTCGAATCCGAGTAGTTAAACCTCTCATAGTTTGCTTGTAACGGTTTAGATACGATTCATGCGCTCAAGTCCGTGTTACGAAGCTTTGATAATCGTTTTTCATATATTCCGCCTCCCCGCAAGTTCGTGGGGTGCGTGACAAGGACTTATAGTGGTATCAGAGCCAACTAAACCATTACTAGCTTGTTAGCAACTGATTAGAACTTCGATCGTCAGAAAACGCAAAAACGAAACCCCGGATACCCTAAGTTTCTGTTGATTTTAAAAGTGTCGAAAAAAAATTTGATATGCCTTAAAATTCACAGCAGGGAAATATAAGAATACTGGGAAAATATGAGATCCTAACTCGGCAAGACGGCCGCGGATCCGCGGCAATATGGTGCTTTTGGCCACGGATCCGCGGCGGAGTCAACTCCGAGTTGACTCGGATTTTCACAGAAATTCATATTTTTTGGTTTTTTGTTTTCCAGTATATTCTGTTTCTGCCCAGGTTACTTCAGTGCTGGTTTGCTTTTGGGGTAGACACGGAATATGGTAATCGATCGATGTTATAAGATATTTGCTAATTGGGTTTTTATCTGTAATGTTTAATGTGTTCGTAAACCTCCCCTAACTTCTAGTATGTCGGTTGGCAGGGGGTTGCACGCTTCTGTAATGTTTACTGTTAGTGTATATGGACTTGATTGGAGTGTTGTGATGATTAACCGGGGTTTGAGATGGGTTTAATATTCATTCATTCGATGTAATTGTAATATGATGTAATATTCTTTTGCGGGACGCATCCAGGTTGCGGTTGTAGCCACCGTTGTATTATTTCTTTTTACTGTTTTTTGCTCCTAGGATAGACCCAAGGCGTACACAAACTACCGGGTACGTTGAAGTGTTTAGTGGCCTACTCACGTTGTTGAGGGAGACCGCTTCACTTCGGGTACTTTGCGGGTAGTTTGCCGTACCCGTAGGGGTCTAGGGTTGGAGTAATGGCTATTCATCACAACTGTGTAATCTGTCTTTTATTGCAGGCTCAAAGCAAATGCGGATTGCTAGTATATCCAATAAAGTTCATCTGTGATCTGGAATGCTTATTATTGCGTCTGACGAATGTACAATATCTATATATGATAGCTATTAGACGTTACTTATATTTTACACCCGTGCTAGCCCAGCCCCCGCTCTGTCGTTAGTTAAGTAACCTAACGGGTGATGACGGGACCCCGTGGCAAATGCGGATGGCATAAGAGGATGTGGTATTTTCGTTGTTTTCTGCAATGATAGGATAAAAGATGGGACGCATTATTATAATGCAAAGAAACTAAACCAAAGTTCAATCGTTGGAACAAATTTAAAAGAAACCACTCGGTTATTTTAAAAGATCAGAATTATTAATTGCGGAGCTTTAACCACTCCTTTTAAAAGTATCAGGTTCCTTCGATTATATCAAGTTCACTGCGTTCACGGTTTTTCCAAAACCATTCGTAGCCCTCCGTCATTTCATATGGATAGTCAATAGTATTCAAGCTGTGTTTGTTGACTAAAGTCAAGGCACAGTGTTTGGTAGCTATTGGATATTCATATGCAGCATAGATAGATGCGTTGGTTTGGGACAGTCGTATTACCTTGTTGACTAAAGTCAAGGGTATGTACGGGTGGGTTCAAATTAACCTGGATAATGACGGGTAGAACTTGACCTGTGACTTATGATTTGTTGACTAAAGTCAAGGTCATAAGAGCATGGGGCAAAAATCCATATCGGGAGTTTCTAAAGAAACTGAAATTTGCTAGTATTGCATACCATTTTGGAGTTTGATGAATGTTGGTAGGATTCCTTCAACATTATCATACGATGATATTTTTGATCCCGATCCTACTGTGAGTATATACTACTTATCAGGAGATTCGTCACTTAACGATCAATGCTATAAACCAAGTAGGTGCCGAGAAAGGTGTCAGCGGGGCTATGCCCCCAGAGAAAAGAGGTTATTTAATTAAGGAACTTCGCGAAAGCATTGGAAAACCTCCTTCGAAGTATCGACACTGACCTGGCTGAACGGTTAAGCAAGTATTGTACGGTGAGAATAGTCCTGGCTAATTCTTCTTTTATGGTTTGAGGAGGGATTCGAGAAACAGTGGGAGCCATCCTGTTTAGATAAATTAAAAACCACTCTAAACTTGCAAGAGCATCATGCTAAAAGTGTTTTCTTCTCTCTCTCTTAATTGCAGCGACCTTGTGACCAAGACTAGGTTACATCTAGATAACAAATTGACTGAATCTGACTTATATGACTGGCAAAGGTCTGTCCAGATGTCCATTGCCTATGACAAGCTGGACCACCCTATTACTACTCTAGATCCCGCCGTCCCAGGTCCAGTTTCCACTTTTGCGGATATGGATATCCGTCAGACATGGGAAAAAGATAAAGCGAAAGCTAAGTGTCTCGTGTTAGCTTCAGTTGATGATGTATACCAGAAGCAGCACAAGAAGATGGACTTAGTTTCCATCTTTCTCCATAACAAAGATTTATATGGAGAGCAATCTCATATCACAAGATATGAAACCTCGAACGAATTAATTCAAGCGAGGTTGGCTGACGGGTCATCTGTAGGGGACAACGTCCTTACAATGACTAGCGATATTGATGAGCTCATGAACCTGAAGACCGCGTCGGAGAACTGGTCAGATACAGACTTGATTCTACAGTCTCTGCCTTCTACCCTGAAGGAAACCAGGAAAGTAGAAGGAAAGGGAAGGGAAAAAGTTTTGGGACTGAATGTAGTAAAAGAGGGACGTCCCTATTGTTACAAGAATGAACATTGGCAGAAAGATTGCAGGGCTAGCAAACCCAGTAGCCAAGATTCGAAGCATGTTGTGGCTTCGGCTTCAAGTGTATTTGTAATTGAGAATTGTTTTTCAATTAACTCTACTTCCTGGGTACTAGATACCGGAGCAGGATCTCATATCTGTAATTCATTACATGCTTTGAGAAACCGTAGAGTTATGAAGGTAGGTGATTTGTCTCTCAGAGTTGCAAACGGAATGAGCGTGGACGCTGAATCCGTGGGAGAATATCGCCTAGGTTTGACAAGTGGGCAGATATTGATTCTACGTAATTGTCTGTATGTACCTAGTATGACTTGTAACATCATATAGGTATCCTCACTTTCTAGAGAGGGATATGATTTTACATTCGTAGGCGATGTAGTTCACATCCACCTAAATCAAGTTTTGATTGGGTCCGGTACATTAGATAACGGCATATACGTATTGAGTCAAGCTCAGGTTTTCAATGTCCAGAATACACTTAAAAGAAAGTCTCCGGAATTAAATCAGGCTTTCTTTTGGTTTTGTAGACTAGGTCACATCAATGAGAGAAGGTTGACTAAGTTACATAGAGAAGGATATTTGAATCCGTTCGAATATCAATCTTATGCTACTTGTGAATCTTGTCTCATAGGAAAGATGACAAAAACTCCATTTACTGGACACGGAGTAAGAGCGAGCGAGCTCTTAGGGATCGTACACAGTGATGTGTGCGGTACAATGTCTACACATGCGCGAAGCGGTTATTCATACTTCATTACTTTTACGGATTACTTTTCAAGGTACGGATATGTCTTCTTAATGAAACATAAATCTGAAGCTTTTGAAAAATTCCAGGAATACAAGAATGAAGTAGAAAACCAAACAGGCAAAAGTATCAAGACTCTAAGATCTGATCGAGGTGGTGAATACTTAAGTGCCGAGTTCCTAGGTTACTTAAAAGAGAATGGAATTCTCTCTCAGCTTACTCTTCTATACACACCACAACATAATGGTGTATCGGAGAGACGGAACCGAACCCTATTGGATATGGTACGTTCCATGATGAGTAACGCTGAGTTACCGCGATCATTCTGGGGATATGCACTAGAATCAGCTGCATACCTTTTGAACCGAGTTCCAACCAAGACTGTGCCTACCACACCATATCAGATGTAGAGTGGGAAGAAACCCTGTCTTAAGTATCTTAAGACATGGTGATGTCCAGCTTCTGTAAAGAAGCAGCATACGGACAAACTCGAGGCACGCTCAGTATAGTGCAAGTTTGTAGGATATCCAAAGAACTCCGTGGGATATTGTTTCTATTACGCAGAGAAACAAAAGGTCTTTGTTTCTCAACATGCGCGCTTCTTGGAAACTGAGTTTTTAGAAAATCAGAAGAGTAGGAGCGTAATAGAACTGGAAGAAATTCCAGAACCACAAGCTATTACTGAAACCTTGGTAGAACAAGAAGGTTTAGGAGAACAGGACATCCCGACGCCACTCCGCAGGAGTAGTAGGCAATCTCATCCGCCCGAGAGATACTACGGTTTTCTCATAGACGGGGATAGAGAGGATTGCACTGTTGACTATGATGAGCCTACTAGCTTCCAGCAAGCCATTAAGAGCGGTGACTCAGTAAAATGGCTGGATGCAATGTGGACCGAAATGGAGTCCATGTACACTAACAAAGTATGGACTTTGGACATTGCTCCAGATGGGGTAAAACCCGTAGGATGCAAATGGATCTTCAAAAAGAAGATTGGTGTAGATAGACAGGTTGAAACCGATAAGGCTAGACTTGTTGCAAAGGGTTTCCGTCAAAGACCTGGTTTGGACTATGACGAAACCTTTTCTCCAGTGGCTATGCTTAAATCCATTCGGGTCCTTCTTGCTATTGCTGCCTTCCACGATTATGAAATCTGGCAGATGGACGTAAAGACGGCCTTTCGAAATGGTAATTTAGAAGAGAGCGTATATATGGATCAGCCAGAGGGATTCATTCAGGGTGGGAGCAGCGATAAAGTATGCAAGCTGCTTAAGTCCATTTATGGACTAAAGCAAGCATCACGGAGTTGGAACATCTATTTTGATGATGTTGTCAAAGAATTCGACTTTATCAAAAATGCAGATGAACTATGCATATACAGTAAGATTGTAGGGAGAGCTGTAGTATTCCTCGTCTTGTACGTGGATGACATTCTCCTAATAGGAAATGATATTCCTATATTACAGTCAGCCAAAGGATTCTTATCACAGAAATTCTCTATGAAAGACCTGGGTGATGCCACCTACATTCTGGGGATCCGGATCTATCGTGATAGATCAAAAAAGATGTTGGGACTTTCACAGTCCAGGTACATAGACACCATAGTGAAGAGATTCAGTATGGATGATTCTAAGCGCGGTAACCTACTGGCTTTGTCACGGAATCACCCTCTCCAAAGAGATGTCTTCAAAGACTGATTTGGAAAGTGATCGCATGTCGATTATATCCTACGCTTCTGCGGTAGGCTATATAATGTGTGCGAAGTTATGTACCAGACCAGATGTAGCATACACATTGAGCGTAGTAAGCCGGTATCAAGCAAACCCAGGGGAGAAGCACTGGATAGCAGTAAAGAACATTCTAAAGTACCTGAGGATGACTAAGGAGATGTTCTTGGTGTATGGCGGAAAAGACCTCCAGATGGAGGCCTTTGCCGACTTCGGCTTCCAGAGTGACTAGGATGACTACAAATCCATGTCGGGTTATGTCTTTACCCTCAATAGAGGGGCGGTCTGTTGGAAGAGTTCCAAGCAGGAGACCGCTGCTGACTCAACAATGGAAGCGGAGTACAAAGCTGCTTGCGATGCCGCAAAAGAAGCTGTCTGGATGAAGAAGTTCCTCACAAAACTTCAGGTGGTTCCTACCAGTGTTGATCCAATACCTCTATATTGTGACAACAACGGCACTATAGTTTTAGCGAAGGAACCCAGGTCCCATCAGAAGTCCATACACATCTTAAGGCGGTATCACCTGATCAGGGAGATCGTAGATCGCCGGGAGATCGAGGTGAAAAGAGTAGAGACGGAGAATAAGATTGCTGATCCATTCACAAAGGCCATTCCTCAGACGCAGTTCGAGAGGCTATTCGAGATGATAGGTCTACGATATGCCAGATCATGGCCCTAGTGCAAGAGGGAGATTGTTAGTGTATATGCCCTAGGGGCCATTATCGTATCATACTTGTATGTATATTACTTAATGGAAGCTTGGGATATTCACAGTTGTATATACAATCTTGCTAAAAATGGTAGTATGCTACTTGGTTTGTGTCTACTTTAATATGTTTCTTGTAACGTATCACTTATACATATTAGTACAGCCTATAGGTTCTTTGCTTGATTACCAGCGTTGTGATGGCAGTCACACTAGTGGGGGCTAGGTAGTCTATAAGCAACATCCTATACATGTCCCTAGTCGTAGGATTATCGAAACATGGCATCGATACTCCAGAGTAGACTAGTGTGTACGCTTCTCATCCCAGTTGGGGAGATGGTCTCTCCCACAGCCATCAGTACGTCATACTGGAGATAGTATACAGGTGCTCGTTAGGTTACGGGTACACCGGACAGGACTCGCAGGGGAACTGTTGGTTGGTATTATACCCGTTGTCAGTTAACAGTTCCCAGGTGACATGAGTGCAGCATAGTCCGCAGATTTGACACTTCTACTTCGCCTCGAGTGTGTCCCACTGTTCTTAGATTGCTACCCTACCACGGCTCAAAGGAGTCATGCAAACAGGTAGTAGTTGGGTGCAGTCCCGAGCACTTGGAGGCAGTGGCCGTTAGACTGGATTCGTCTCTCCCGGTATTGGGAGTTGATATCGCGCTGTGTCAGAGAGCCATTACGCAAAGTCCCTGGCCAGGGCAAGCGAGATTTACTGGTAGGTTCCAGTAGTTTCTCAGGGTGTAATGGGCTACGCTCCGACACGACTTATACCGCTATTAGGGGACTGACGCTTGCCGCCCTCTAGGCTCGATATGCGATAGTCTTAGACGAACAGACCGGACTGTACGGAGATTGTCACATCAGGCTCAGTAGGAGTTCGGATGGGTTTCCTCATCGGCCTTCTTATCGACATCTATCAGGGGACCGTTATGTACAGCTAGTGCAGCTTGCGGTCTGTGGTTAAACCCACTGCCAGCGTAGTGTCGAGTCTTTAGAGTCCCACACAGAGAGTTTCTCTGCTCCAGGCGAAACGATATAGAGGTCGTATGGTTTTATGACAAGGGTTCGGACACATACATGTTTAAACGCACGTACGACGTTCGGACAGTTTTTACTAGCCGGCTTTGGTTTAAGCCAGATTCTAGTATCGGGTTATTGGATATATACAGTCTAAAGTTTTTTCGTGTTTTCACGGATTTGAGGGGCGTTCTCGTAATTTTCCGGGAAGCTTCTAGAAGCATGGTGACTTGGGGTTTAAGGTGGCATAAGCATTTATTGCTTAATGACTCATTTGTGTGATTCATCCTTAGAGTTAATGCTTCATATATTGAGCTTATGACTCATGTGATGAATCACACTAGGTGAATGCATCAACTATGATGATTAATCATTTATATTATTTATTTGATAAATTGTTATGGTTGATATATTCTAATGAGCTCATTATTCATATTCATTCTTATCATCACCTTCTCTCTCCTCAAGCTCTCTCATTCTTGAAACCCTAACCCTAACCTCTCATGTGTTGAGATCAAGGGTTAGCTAGACTAATACATCCATAACCTCACTCTATATCCCCTAGGTAGCTTAGATTAGCACTTTGAGCAACCTAGTTATCTCAAGTTAGAGATCAAGCTTGGTGTAGGAGATTTCGGGTGGATCATCTTTGACTCGAGGAGGCCGTTGAGGTGCCGATGATCCAAGGAGTCTACGAAGAGTGGAGGACAGCGATGAAGACCCGAAGGACAAGTAACGTGAGGTATAACTTCGAATCTGAGTAGTTAAACCTCTCGTAGTTTGCTAGTGACGGTTTAGATACGATTCATGCGCTCAAGTCCGTGTTATGAAACTTTGATAATTGTTTTTCATATATTCCGCCTCCCCGCAAGTTCGTGGGGTGCGTGACATGGACTTACAGTAACAGTCACCGAGGTATTGAGCGATGAGAAGATCAACAAGCAAGCCTGTACATTCTTCTGTGAATCCAATTAGTAACACTCCCGTACAGTCCGGTCTCTTCGTCTGATATGTTGCATATCTAGTCTAGGGGTGGTATACGTCAGACCCCAGTAACCGATAAGTCGTGTCTATATAAGGCTCATAACGGGTTGAGAAACTACTGATAACTCTTACCAGTAGCACTCCAAATCAGCCCGGGCCAGGGACTTCCAGTTATAGCCAATCGAACACAGCACAACATCAACTCCCTATACCGGGAGAGACGAAACCCTTCCTATCGCTCATTGCCTCTATGTGATTCGGGATTGTACCCAAAAGCCACCGTTTTACACGCCCTCTTGGACGTGGTAAGGTGGAAATCAGAGCACAGTGGGAATCACACAAGACTCTATGACGATCTCGGGTCTACTGACTAACCTGTACCAGTGTCACCGGAGAACTGCTATCTGACGATAGGTATCATACCATCTAGGAGTTCTCGGCGAGTCCGTTCAGTGTACCCAGTCTCCACTGAGCACCCGTACACAATATTTGATGTCAAACACCGATGGATATGGGATCATCCATCGCCCATCATATGGGTCAGGATGCGTATACGCTAGTCTACTCAGGTGTATCGATGCCCTGTCTCGACACACCCTCGACTAGGAACAATTATAGGATGTACTCTTTGACTACCCTGTAAGTCTACGGTAGCGCCCCGGCAATCTACAGACGCCAAATGCGGAACAAAAAACTTTTAACTGGCGCTATCGTATACTTTAACCCGGATCTGCCATTATTGCTAAACTAACAAACTGTAAAGAGTGTAGAAAGGTTATACCGAACGATCCGAGTCCTTCGTACTTTAACCATCATCCCACGCTCCATTGCGGCTTCTTTGATCTCGTCGATCTCCGATCTGCTCGTCTAGGAGGCACCACATCATCGATTCTTTAAACGGGCTCCCGCCTCTGACTTGAGGCAACTCGGTCGTCAAGTTTGGTAAAAGAGACGACCAAGAATGATGTAGAGAATGAGTAGATGACTTTGTCTCACTTCGGCCAAGTCCGTGGACGATCGGTTAATGAAGTTGCCGAGGGAATCGGGTGATGGAATGAAATGAGCTGTGAATACCATACACCCCAAAATCTATCATAATCTTTTAACAAATGAAAACCATCAAGTGAGAGTGAGAGAGGAGGGGCCGGCCATTTATAGGTGGAGGGAGGTGAGTGTAGGAGAGGGGAGAGTAACCATAAAAAGCTTCTCACTCAAAATATCAAGAACAAATATCCTTAAGTAAACAAAATGCTTTAATGTTAAAGCATGAGTCATAAACCTAGTCATCATGCATTAATGAACCATTAAATACATCCAATGAAAACTCAACACCAATTAATCCTAGTCACCTCATCTAGATGCTTCTAGAACACTGACTCACCTCAACTGAAGAAAAGATAAATCCGTCTTTAACCGAATGTTAAAAGACGGCTGATAGAAAACTGGAAACTGGCAACTTCCAAAAGTGATCCTGAAACGAATTTCAGGACAACCCCGAAACTGTATAAATACACCCGCATTTGTATTACGACCGAATACAAATGCAACTGAGACAAAGATATTATATCTACTCAATATAATACTCGGATCCGGCTTAAACCAAAGCCGACCAGTATCATCTGCCCGAAAAATAACACGTGCGTAAACGCACGTGCATTTTCCGAACCCTTCCATAAAACCATACGGCCTCTACAACGTTTCGCCCGAACTTGGGAAACTGTCTGTGGGGGACTCTAATGACTCGTCAGTACCCTGGCAGTTGGTTTAACCACAAACCGTCAGCGGCACTAGCTATGCGTAACGGCTGCCCATGGACTGACCTCAAGGGAGGCCGATGAGCGAACTCATCCAGAAACCCTACTGAGTCTAACAGTGACAATGTATATACAGTCCGGTCCGTTCGTCTATGAGTATCGCATATCTGCCTAGGGGGCTAGTAACGTCAGACCCCCAATAGCAATATAAGTCGTGTCGGAGTGAAGCCCAATAACACCCTGAGATACTACTGGAGTACCTACCAGTAAATGTCCTGCCATGGCCATGGACTTTGTGTAATGGCTCTCCTAGACACAGCACGACCTCGCCCCCAATACCGGGAGAGACGAATCCCCTGCCGATCCGCTCACGTGCCTCCATATGGCTCGGGACTGTACCCAAAAGCTACCTGTTTGCACGACTCCTTTGAGCCGTGGTAGGGTAGAAATCAAAGCACAGTGGGAACTCACACGAGACAAATGACAACCTCAGGTCGATGAACTAACCTGTACACATGTCACCAGGGAACTGCTATCTGACGATATGTATAATACCAACTAGCAGGTTCCCGGCGAGTCCTGTCCGGTGTACTCATAACCCAATGAGCACCTGTATACATCTTAGGTGATCCAACTGACACCAGTGGCTTGTGAGACCGGCCACCGCCCCTCGTCGGGGTCTCGACTGTACACACTAGTCTACTCCGGAGTATCGATGCCCTGTCTCGAAACTCCCACGACTAGGGACCACAATTAAGGATATGCGTATAAACCACCCAACTCTCACGTATATGATCGCCATCATACTATTGGTGGTAAAGCAAGATCCTAAGGGCTCTATCAAAGTGTAAAATGTAATCAGTCACCTGAACATGTACACGACTGATAAAGGCAAACCAGATAGCATACTATCATCTCGAGTAAGATTGTCCTACCGGTATAGGTCCTCCGCAATCATTGCAATCACGTACCTGCGATCCAATAATTGACTATGAGGGCACTATCTCCAACAATCTCCCACTTGCACTCAAGGCTAATTATTGCGATGTCGACTACTCATAGCCCGTGTGAAACCGAACATCCAACTTCTCTACTAATCAGTATCACAAAGCCCGTTTGTAAAACTATTGTGTTCGAGAAATAGCCTTAGTGAGTGGATTCGCCTAAAAGTTTCTTTCTATATCTCTCTTAATCTCAAGTTCGCGGAGAAAGCCATCTCCCGAATTGAGTAATACCTATCTTAGAATATGTCTGGATATCTGATAGGACCTAGTTCATAAATGAACTCCAAATCCAAACTTCTTAGACTGTATCGATCACTGAACCTAATCAGTATCCGGCACCATGCCACCCACAGTATCCTCTTGGACCACCTGTCCATAATACCGTCCCTCTTCGTCAGAGGGAAAAACTATAACTCTGACAATCACTCTGTCAACCATGTCACCTTTGAAGCCTGGAATGATAATCGTCTCCCGAAGGAGGCTGCCGTCATCAAATCCGTAGAACATGTACTTATGTTCTAAAACTGCTTCCTTATGTTTCTCCAGGATTGGATTAATACAAACTTATTGCATCTAGTGCAAAAACAACATCTGGTGTGGTATTTGACATCTCATGATTGACTCAATTGCCTAAGAAAGTGATCTGCCAATCATGCACATCCCTCTCCCCTTTAGTCTATACGACACCTTTAGAGAGGGTGACTCCATCACCTGCAGGTACACCACCATGCTAGGAGTCATCTATTCTAAAAACCATTAGAATACTGTCAAAGTACCCACATTGGGAAACAACCTAAATCTAGATCTAAAACCATAGATCTAGAAACCAGAATGTCAAATATTATATCCATATCCTGTCTGGAGAAACAACTGTGTTACGACCACAGTTCAACCGATCGTAGTATAGGAATTTTACTTCCTACTCTGTGTATGTCATCCAGATACCATGACATCACACCCTACTACCTTCTTAACAGATCCATCCCCTATTCTGATTGAAGTCAAAACCATGACTGTCATATCAAAATTAGATGATCTATCTCCGCTATAACTGCTCAAGTCTATAAATAGATATAAGCTACTTGCCCACTATGCTTCCGATGCTCCCACTGACTATGACAACACTCCTACCGGGTCTCATAGCCTGGAACAACAGTAGTGTCAAGTCTTGGTAGATAATAACCTCCCTGTCACCGTCCTTGAGGCTACCGAAGTACCTCTCGGGTGTCTGAGGTTACCCACCATATCTGCGGAGTGGCTATTGGAATGTCAAACCTGATTGAATATATAGGTCCTATTAAATTTTCCGTAATCGTTTGCGGTTCTGGAATCACTTCCAGTTCTACCATACTCCCACTACTGTTTTCTGAAAAAGATCCATTTTTACTAAAACTGTGGCGAGTCAAGAACAATATCACTATTGATCTTCCAAATGGTAGAATATCAACCCTCGTCGTAGCCAGGGTCAACCAACAAACAGCCATTATAGAAACGTGCCCTGAGTTATCCAGAGTCTGGTTTTAAGCATAAGCTGGACAACTCCCCGTACCTTAATATCTTTTATGGTACGAGCTATTCTATATCCAATATAGAAACTTTGGCACTGATTTAATTGGAACCAGATTCAAATCATGCAACTGTCTCCAGTGCATATCAACTTAATGGAAAGAGGCCAATCAGCATTACTCAACTTAGGAATCCATCCAATTATGAGCAACCTGAAAGAGAAACACGTTTCTCAAAACCATCACTATTATCTGAATACCAATCACAAGAATCTACATCTTCGATCTCTTTGAAGAATCCCGATACTTGTGATACTTGGTTCTCTACTTTATTCTTATACCCACAACTTCTCAAAACTTAGACCTTGTATTTCTACGAAACACTTGTCTAAATACTAGAGAAGTCATAAGTAAATAGAACACAGTACGAGGACCTACCCCTTTGTCCTGAAGGACACTTGGACAACATACAATACTCTGTATATGTCCGCTGAGTTAAACAACTCAAAACCTGTGCGTCGTAGGTTGAAAACTGTACCCTGGCGATTTCCTCAAATATCACCAATTACAACGAATTCCGATATAATGAGGATGATCACCTGATTCCTAATATCTTACTCCCACTCATCATCTGTAAAACCATACAGATATGAGAATGAAACCTGGTAAATACATACTCTTGGAGTAAGTGTTTAATCGGGAAAACAATTTTTCCTTTAACAATACACTGAAACATGAAAATGTTTCGTAGGGGTATCCTGGTATTCATAGTAATGCCTCTTCCATAATCTAATTCATGACTTCAACCGTATATTTTATTGCCATCTCTCCAAATCCCTTTATTTGTCTTTAGTCGTTACCTTCTGTACACCATCGTTAGGCTAAATGGTTTTCTTCTTTCCCTACCGTTCGGCACCAGCCTATGGTTTGGAAGAAGACTATCCAGTAAGCATAATAGGTGTACCCTCCTAAACCAAGGAGTACTCGCATCTTGAGAGAAGGTGATGATAAAAGACAACTGAATAATACCTTATTCTTTGTAAAGGTGAAATGGGAGTGGCGATGAAGTACGCGGTTTTGGTCGTGAATGATATCAGTCGCAATTTACTTTGCCCTCTTTCTAATCCCTTTATTTTGTGTTTACATATTACCTTCTGCACACCCTACTTAGGCTAATTGGTTTTCTTCATTCCCTACCTTTCGGCACCAGCCTATTGTTTGGAATAAGACTATCCAATAAGCATAATAGGTGTACTCTCCTAAACCAAGGAGCTCTCGCAACCTGAGAGAAGGTGATAATAAAAGACAACTGAATAAACCAATTCTATTTCTCCTGAACCTGGATCCATCCTCGAAGAAGTCCCTTCGAGTTCGTATATAACCATACGATGGATCTATCCAATGGAAGTGGATATCCGTAGTAATACGGGTGTTCTGAGAAATTCAAAGGGAAAAAGAAGGAGTGGCAATGACTTATGCAACTCAGACAATCCAAAAGCCAGTAAGTTAAGAAGGTTCGGTCAACCTGGTCACTGAGTCAAAGTCTAGGGTCGGTCAAAGGTCGCTGCCAAAGAGAGAGAGAAAAGAAACACTCTGCGTGCACTCTAACCTAGATCAGAATGGTCATCACTTTATCTAATCCGGAAACCTCCCACTGTCCTGTTAAATTCTCCTCCAAACCTAAAGAAGAATCAATCGGGATCACCCGAAGAGTAAACCAACTCATCAGTGGGAATCGGGATCCAAATCTCATCGCATGATAACGTGATGGAATGCATCCACGTTACTCATACTCCAGAAGGTATGCGCATACTTGGCAAGTTTCAGTTTCTTTAGAAACTCCCGATATAATTTATGCCCCATGCTTTTATGACCTTGGCGTATGTCAACAAATCATAAGTCACATGTCAAGTTCTGCCCGTCATTATCTTGTTAATTTGAACCCACCCGTACATACCCTTGACGTATGCCAACAAGGTAATACGACTGTCCCAAACCAACTCATCTATCTATGCAACAAACGAATACCCAGCAGCTACCAAACACTATGCCTTGACGTATGCCAACAAACATAGCTTGAATACTACTGACCATCCATAAGAAACGACGGAGGGCTACGGCTGGTTTTTGGCGAATAACCTTTAACGTAGTGAACTTGATATCGCTGAAGGAACCTGATAGCTTTTTAAAATATAGTGGCGAAAACCTTTTGCTAAAGAGGTCACTCCCTGTAAAGGGATCTCGGCTCTTTCCTCGTGGAATGAGGTGCAGGATATTCCACTGAATACCGCTATGCAAAGCAACTTGTAATCGACTATAGTGAAGTTATTACGCTGACGCAAACTTCTGCCCAAGGGGTCAGTCCCGGTGAAGGGATATCGGCCCTTGCCCCGTCGAATGAGGTGCAGGATATTCCACTGAATACCGCTATGCATAACAAAAGAAAACGTCTTTGCAATAACACTTTTTAAATTTGTTCCAATAACTGTAAACAGGTTTGCGTTACTTTGCATTGATCAGAATCAACGCAGTCCCATCAATAATCACACCAGAAAAGAACGAAAATAAAATGTACGTATATGCCATCCGCATTCGTCACTGGGTCCCGTCATCACTCGTTAGGTTACTTAACTAACGACAGAGCGGGGACTGGACTAGCGCGGGTGTAAAACATATACAACATCTAATAGTATATAAACCAATATACAATAATCGCTCCAGGCGTGATAATATGCAACATTACAGAAAAGTAATAAGCATCACAGAACAATACAGATAATCTGGGATCCCCGGGTTTCACAGAGCCGCTGCTGAAACCCGACGTTCCCCTGTCGTGTGGATAGCCTGTGCAATGAAACCTAGACCCCTACGGGTGCGGCAAGTTACCCGCCAAAACCTGAAGCGAGGCAGCCCCCTACAGCATAGTGAATGGACCACCCAGCACTCCACGGAATCCGGTAATCTTGGGCACCCCTCCTTGGGTCAACCTGTACCCCCTACGAGTGCGGCGAATAGTCTACCAATTCCAGAGTGGGGCCCCTCTGCCTCTCAAAGCCATGAGATGCGGACCCGTTGCCCCTCAGAACCCGGCTATCCGTGCACTCCGTCGCGGGGCAAAACCTAGTACAGTAATGAAAAATAGTACAATAGGTACATCGACCGCAACCTGGTCGTGTCCCAAAAGAATATTATACAACAGGCAGTGACGGCAGTCCACAAGTTGGACGCTCGCCCCGCAATATCAAATGTACAAATAAACACAAACTGTACTATCATTGCACACTGCTATCCACCACGACAAATCCGCAACAACACAGCACAACACAGAACATCAACGCGAATGTCACGTTCGCAAACCCGTCTAAAAGAACTATAGCAATCAGACGCGGTTTACCGATCAAATGACATTCCCGGTCGGAGATATAATGTAAGCACTGTAAACTAACATGTTTAAATTTCGATCGACCAAATATCAAGAAGTGGGCCCCACGACTTACTGGTGAACAGTAACAAAACCTGGGCCCAAATGATATATACCACAAACCAAAAAATCCAGAGAAGAACATACTGTTCAATTTTAGGAGCATGATCTCACCAAGTAGCGGCGGATCCACGGCCAAACCATGGGTTGGGCCGCGTTTCAGCGGCGGCTTGGTGGGATCACGTGCCCAAATTTGTTCCGTGTTCTTAGAAAAGCCTGCACAGATTTTTGAGACATGTAGAATAATTTTAGGAGACCATTTAAAATCGACAGAAACTGTGAGCTTAGAATTTTGCAATTTTCGATTTCCGGTCCGATCGATGTTTTAAACGCGTTAGCACAAGTTAGCATAGCAAAATGGTTAGGCTCTGATACCACTGTAAGTCTACGGTAGCGCCCCGACAGTCTACAGACGCCAAATGCGGAACAAAAAACTTTTAACTGGCGCTATCGTATACTTTAACCCGGATCTTCCATTATTGCTAAACTAACAAACTGTAAAGAGTGTAGAAAGGTTATACCGAACGATCCGAGTCCTTCATTCTTTAACCATCATCCCACGCTCCGTTGCGGCTTCTTTGATCTCGTCGATCTCCGATCTGCTCGTCTAGGTGGCACCACATCATCGATTCTTTAAACGGGCTCCCGCCTCTGACTTGAGGCAACTCGGTCGTCAAGTTTGGTAAAAGAGACGACCAAGAATGATGTAGAGAATGAGTAGATGACTTTGTCTCACTTCGTCCAAGTCCGTAGATGATCGGTTAATGAAGTTGCCGAGGGAATCGGGTGATGGAATGAAATGAGCTGTGAATTCCATACACCCCAAAATCTATCATAATCTTTTAACAAATGAAAACCATCAAGTGAGAGTGAAAGAGGAGGGGCCGGCCATTTATAGGTGGAGGGAGGTGAGTGTAGGAGAGGGGAGAGTAACCATAAAAAGCTTCTCACTCAAAATATCAAGAACAAATATCCTTAAGTAAACAAAATGCTTTAATGTTAAAGCATGAGTCATAAACCTAGTCATCATGCATTAATGAACCATTAAATGCATCCAATGAAAACTCAACACCAATTAATCCTAGTCACCTCATCTAGATGCTTCTAGAACACTGACTCACCTCAACTGAAGAAAAGATAAATCCGTCTTTAACCGAATGTTAAAAGACGGCTGATAGAAAACTGGAAACTGGCAACTTCCAAAAGTGATCCTGAAACGAATTTCAGGACAACCCCGAAACAGTATAAATACACCCGCATTTGTATTACGACCGAATACAAATGCAACAGAGACAAAGATATTATATCTACTCAATATAATACTTGGATCCGGCTTAAACCAAAGCCGACCAGTATCATCTGCCCGAAAAATAACACGTGCGTAAACGCACGTGCATTTTCCGAACCCTGCCATAAAACCATACGACCTCTACAACGTTTCGCCCGAACTTGGGAAACTGTCTGTGGGGGACTCTAATGACTCGTCAGTACCCTGGCAGTGGGTTTAACCACAAACCGTCAGCGGCACTAGCTATGCGTAACGGCTGCCCATGGACTGACCTCAAGGGAGGCCGATGAGCGAACTCATCCAGAAACCCTACTGAGCCTAACAGTGACAATGTATATACAGTCCGGTCCGTTCGTCTATGAGTATCGCATATCTGCCTAGGCGGCTAGTAACGTCAGACCCCTAATCGCAGTATAAGTCGTGTCGGAGTGAAGCCCAATAACACCCTGAGATACTACTGGAGTACCTACCAGTAAATCTCCTGCCATGGCCATGGACTTTGTGTAATGGCTCTCCTAGACACAGCACGACCTCGCCCCCAATACCGGGAGAGATGAATCCCCTGCCGATCCGCTCACGTGCCTCCATATGGCTCGGGACTGTACCCAAAAGCTACCTGTTTGCACGACTCCTTTGAGCCGTGGTAGGGTAGAAATCAAAGCACAGTGGGAACTCACACGAGACAAATGACGACCTTAGGTCGATGAACTAACCTGTACACATGTCACCAGGGAACTGCTATCTGACGATATGTATAATACCAACTAGCAGGTTCCCGGCGAGTCCTGTCCGGTGTACTCATAACCCAATGAGCTCCTGTATACATCTTAGGTGATACAACTGACACCAGTGGCTTGTGAGACCGGCCACCGCCCCTCGTCGGGGTCTCGACTGTACACACTAGTCTACTCCGAAGTATCGATGCCCTGTCTCGAAACTCCCACGACTAGGGACCACAATTAAGGATATGCGTATAAACCACCCAACTCTCACGTATATGATCGCCATCATACTGTTGGTGGTAAAGCAAGATCCTAAGGGCTCTATCAAAGTGTAACATGTAATCAGTCACCTGAACATGTACACGACTGATAAAGGCAAACCAGATAGCATACTATCATCTCGAGTAAGATTGTCCTACCGGTATAGGTCCTCCGCAATCATTGCAATCACGTACCTACGATCCAATAATTGACTATGAAGGCACTATCTCCAACATACCCTAGCCCCACTAGTGTGATCTCATCACAGTCCCAGTAGTCGAGTACATATCCTAAGGGCTTTATCAACATGTGAGAGCAAGATAGTAAACTAATACAAGTCAACATGTTAAGACAAAGTGAAACCAAATAGCATATTATCATGACGAGCAAGAAAGTCCTCTCTATATATATCCAAGCATCCATTATAATATACATCATATGTACAACAATGGCCTCTAGGGCATATATATAACTAACAATCTCCCACTTGCACTAGGGCCAGGTGTTGTATCTCATACCCAACATCCCGAATAATCTCTCAAATTGTATCTGGGGAATGGCCTTTGTGAGTGGATCCGCAGTGTTTTCCTTCGTGTCAACTCTCCTGACCTCGATCTCGCGGCGATCAACTATCTCCCGGATCAGGTGATACCGTCTCAGAATATGTCTGGATTTCTGATGGGACCTGGGTTCCTTGGCCAAAGCCACAGCTCCATTGTTATCACAATACAAAGGTATTGGATGCTCAATGGAAGGAACCACACCAAGTTCAGTGATGACCTTCTTCATCCAGACATCCTCTTTGGCAGCATCGTTGGCAGCGATGTATTCAACCTCCATCGTCGAGTCTGCCACGGTTTCTTGCTTGGAACTTTTCCAACAAACCGCCCCTCCATTTAGGGTAAAGACAAATCCCGACTGCGACTTAGAGTCGTCCTTATCACTTTGGAAGCTTGAATCGGTAAAGTACTCCACCTGGAGTTCTCCGTTACCATACACCAAGAACATCTCCTTAGTTCTTCTCAAGTACTTGAGAATGTTCTTCACAGCTGTCCAGTGATTCTCTCCTGGATCTGCTTGATACCTACTCACTACACTTAGTGAGTATGCTACATCGGGTCTGGTACATAGCATCGCGTACATGATAGAGCCTACTGCCGAAGCATAGGGTATCCCTTGCATGCGAGCTCTCTCCAAATCAGTCTTAGGAGACATCTCTTTAGAGAGAGTGAGTCCAGAGATCGTGGGTTGGTTCCCACGCTTGGATTCTTCCATACTAAACCTCTTTAGTATGGTGTCAATGTACCTGGATTGGGACAATCCCAGTATCCTCTTGGATCTATCTCCATAGATCCTTATCCCCAAAATGCAGGAGGCATCAACTAGATCTTTCATTGAGAATCTATGAGATAAGAAGAGCTTGACCGAGTGCAGCATAGGAACATCGTTTCCTATCAAGAGTATGTCATCCACGTACAATACGAGGAAGACAACCTTACTCTCTCCAACCTTCTTGTAAATACAAGGTTCATCTATGTTCTTGATGAAGTCAAACTCTTTGACTACAACATCAAAACAGATATTCCAACTCCGCGATGCCTGCTTTAACCCGTAAATGGATTTAAGTAGCTTGCACACCTTTCCGCTGCTCCCACTATCTACGAAGCCCTCTAGCTGAGTCATGTACACGCACTCCTCTAAATCACCATTTAGAAAGGCGATCTTAACATCCATTTGCCAGATTTCGCAGTCATGGTATGCAGCAATGGCAAGTAAGATCCGGATGGACCTAAGCATAGCCACTGGAGAAAAGGTTTCATCATAAAGATCCACTTGCTCTCAATGGGTTTTACCCCTTCAGGAGCAACTTCCAAAGTCTATACTTTGTTGGTGTACATAGATTCCATCTCAGATCGCATTGCATCCAGCCATTTCACAGAGTCCCCACTCGTGATGGCCTGCTCGAAACTAGTCGGGTCATTATCTTCCATGATGCAATCCTCGCTTCCACCATCAATGAGAAAACCATAATATCTCTCAGGTGGACGAGAAACCCTACTAGATCGGCGGAGAGGCTGGGGTTCGTCGGGTACTACTGAATCCTCTGGTTCCACTAAATCTTCAGTTGCAGTTTGTGTTGCTGGAACTTCTTCCAGTTCTACCTCAGAGCCACTAATCTCTTTTGCAAGAAATTCCTTTTCTAAAAAGGTGGCATGTTGAGCAACAAACACCTTTTGCTCCTCACTGTGGTAGAAAAAATATCCATAAGAATTCTTCGGATATCCTACAAACTTGCAAAGAACTGATCGTGCCTCGATTTTGTCCGGATTTTTCCTTTTGACATAGGCCGGACAACCCCATATCTTAACTCATTTAAGATATGGTCTCTTCCCACTCCATATCTCATATGGTGTGGTAGGTACAGATTTAGACAGAACTTGATTCAATAGGTATGCTGCTGTCTCAAGCGCATAACCCCAGAAGGAAATAGGTAACTCAGCATCACTCATCATAGAGCGCACCATATCTAATAGGGTGCGATTCCTCCGCTCCGATACACCGTTGTGTTGTGGTGTATAAGTTGGAGTAAGCTGAGAGAGAATCCCATTCTCTTTTAGATAGTCCAGAAACTCATTGCTCAAGTATTCTCCTCCTCGATCAGATTGTAGGATCTTGATACTTTTACCCGTTTGGTTCTCTACTTCGTGCTTATATTCTCTGAATTTCTCAAAATCTTCAGACTTGTGTTTCATCAGGAACACATGTCCGTATCTCGAGAGATCGTCAGTGAATGTAATGAAGTAGGAAGAACCGTTCCTGGCGTGTATAGACATGGGACCGCATACATCACTATATACCAGTCCTAAGAGTTCCATAACTCTTTCTCTGTGTCCACTAAACGGAGTCTTGGTCATTTTCCCTTTGAGACATGAATGGCAAGTATCATAAGATGATAATTCAAACGGATTCAAATATCCATCCTTATGTAACTTTGCCAGTCGTGTCGCATTGATATGACCAAGTCTATAATGCCACAAGAAGGATTCGTTCATTTCTGAACTTTTCCTGTTGTGTGTCTTTTGTACATTAAGGACTGTATTTTGATTGGGAATGAATATGCCATTATGTAACGTGCCTGATCCAATCAACTTTTGATCTAGGAAGATGCTCATAACATTATCCTTTACTACAAAATTATATCCTTCTTTACTTAATAAAGAAACTGATATAATGTTGCACATCATGTTCGTTATATAATAGCACTCATTCAGAATCCGTGTATTACTGCTTGGTAATACAAGGTGATATTCGCCAACTGCTTTGGCTGCAACACTTGCACAATTCCTTACTTGTACGGAATGATCGCCCTTTCCCAGTTCTCTACCTTTACGTAGCCCATGTAACATTTTACATATATGGGATCCTGATCCGGTATCTAATACCCAGGACGTAGGGTGAACTGAGAAACGGTTCTCAATAACTAACACACCCGAAGAAGGTGCATCAACATGCATGTTCTCCGTTTGGGCAGCACGAGAATCCAGATATTCTCCTGTTTCCTGTTCAGTCTTATAACTCTTATAAGAAAGAACGGGACCAACGATCCCCTGCTCGGTATAATAAGCAGGTCCAGTCAATACATCCATATTATTATCTTGATTATGGCCTGACAGGATCGCTACCTGGAGAGAGAGAGAAGAAAACACTTTAGCGTATGCTCTTGCAAGATTAGATTGGCTATTATCTTATCTAATCACGATGTCTCCCACTGTTTTTATCAAATCTTCCTTCAAACCTTAAAAGGTAAGATTAGCCGGGATTAATTACACCCTACAATTTCGTCAATCTTTCGGCCAGATCAGTGTCGGTACTTGAGGGAGGTTCCCCGTGCTTTCGTACGGACCTAATTAAAATAAACCTCGTTTTCCCATAGGCATAACCCCGTTAACACTTTTCTAGACACCTACTTGATCGGCTAATTGTCCTTTGTAAAACTCTCCCAGGAGTAACTCTTACTCACAGTAGATATTAGGGTCCAACTATCTTATAGGAGGTATGCAATTTCATTGCAAATTTCAACACTTTAAATTCCCGATAATGCTTTTGCCCCTAGCAATCTATGACCTTGACAAGGTCAACAAACCATAAATCGCAAGTCAAGTTCAACCCGTCATTTCCCGATTGAATTAAACCCACCCGCATGACCCTTGACAAGGCCGTATAAATACCCTAATCCAATCACATCTCATGTTTTAGCAGATAAACACTAATTAGCTACCGTACACTGTGCCTTGACAAGGTCAACAAACGCAACACGAATACTAAGTAGGATTTATCTGAAATGACGGAGGGCTATGCAGGTTTTTCAGAAAACCATGAGCTTAATGAACTTGATATCGTTGTAGAAACAAGTGATTTTGAAAATAAGTGTTTTTGAGGCTTTTCTAGTTTTGCTAAAGAGGTCACTCCCGGTGAAGGGATCTCGGCTCTTTCCCCATCGAATAAGGTGCAGGGTATATCATATATACCGCTGTGCAAAGCAAGAACTATATAAGCTGTCAAAAACTAAACTGTATGCTTGTAGCATCTGCCAGTTTTGCTAAAGAGGTCACTCCCGGTGAAGGGATCTCGGCTCTTTCCCTATCGAATAAGGTGCATGGAATATCATATATACCGCTGTGCAAAGCAAGAGCTATATAAGCTGTCAAAAACTAAACCGTGAGTTTGTAGCATCTGCCAGTTTTGCTAAAGAGGTCACTCCCGGTGAAGGGATCTCGGCTCTTTCCTCATCGAATAAGGTGCAGGGTATATCGCATATACCGCTATGCAAAGCAAAACTGTAGCTACCCTTTTTATAAAGTTTTGATTCTACAACATCTTTTAGGTTTCTTTTCTTTTATTAATCTCATTAATAAAATCCCATCAGCTTATGCTTCCTAAGCATCACAGAAGAAACGAAAGCATTAATATTTATATATCAGCATATGTATATAATATAAGCATTCGTCTCAGGCAGTAATATGATCTCATCACAGAATATTGCAGCAGAAGAACATATATGAAATATTGGATATACTAGGATGTCCGTGTTTTAATACGAGCCAGTATAAAACACGGATTCCACGGTCGCGATGAATAGCCAAACCCACATTCCTAGACCCCTACGAGAGCGGCAAGTAACACTGCCAATTCTAGGGTTAGGAGACCCGATCTCGACTCCTCGAGATGGCCTCCCACTGGACCCTAGAACCCGGTTACTTGTGCTCCCCTCCTTGGGTCTACCTAATGCGGAAAAGTAAATAATATACAATGGTGACATCAACCTCATCCTGGAAGTGCCCCAATAAAAGAATATTACATACAAATGAATTTTACATGAATGAAAATAAAAAGCCTCATCTCACATAAAACCCTCGGCTATTCAGAACACGATTATCCAATATAACATATCACAGCAACACATAATATCTCATATCATCAACGTAAGCAAGTATGCGTATCCCGATTGTCGTTGATGTATAGCAACGAAACCGGCGATACCCCACATACTATGCTTACGGTCACAGAAAAAAATGTAAAACTACAACATTTGGAATCCATAATCTCTTTAGACATCGTAAATCCGAAATATCACATACTTCGCATTTCATACTTAACTATATGAATTCCACATATTGTATCATATTCCAGATAAATAGAAAATATTAAACTTTCCGATCGAATAGTCAAATACCCAAGATTTCTTAAATAGCTCAACACTTGAGCGGAGTTCAAATAATCCCAGAATATGTCACAGTAGCAATGGTCCAGCCGTAGAAGGGTCAAGCCAACGCCTCACATGTGGCACGCCGTACTGCCCCAAACCCTGAGGTTTAGAGGCAGTTCAGATGGTCACATAATCGAGTTAAGGTTTGTGTTCTTCTAGAGGGTCCACCGCGTTACTTGTACATTTTTCCGAAAGATTTAAACCCAAGAAAAATTCAACACTTGAAAGTTTTTCGTGTCGGGAAAAATGAGTTAATGATATCCGTTCGAACATTTTAACAGTTTCTAAATATCCGGAAAACAAAACGAAATTAAATTTTCCGATCGAATCAACGAATTCAAAATAATCCCTAGAACACTCAACACTTGAGTCAGATTAAAAATACCCAGAAATAAGCAGGATCAGCTACGGTCATTACTGTATAAAACACTGTCCCCAATGCACTGTTGCCGCCGCGGAACCGCCACTAAAAGTAGCTTCTGGCCGCGGTTCCGCGGCTATATGAGAGCTTTGGGGACACGTTTTTCATGGTAACTCTTACAATTCCCTGCTGATTTTTTAAAGTATTTTTAATACAGAAAAAATCACATTTTTACAAAATTTCTAGAGAGGGGGTCTAGTTTGATGTATCGGGGTTCGATCGGAGTTTTAACTTCGTATACACGTCGCCTAAAGCTCTAGCTAGGCTCTGATACCACTGTAGGGTTCCTAGGCACTCTTACAAGGTTCAAGAAGGCATCAACCATGCCCGAATAAAATTTTAGACGTGCCGAACAACCCAAAGCCGGGATCTTTGCTAGATTATTAGGGTTTAACATGCAAGTAAACATCTTTACAACTAAGTGTGAGGGATTACAACCTTTGTAGTCCGCTCCTTCGCTTCATAATCTCCGAGTAGAAGTCCCTTCACCGCGATCCACGATCTCCCGGACTCAAGAGCGGCTTCACAACTCGAACGATCCATGCTAACTTGTAGTCTTCTTTTTCTCCGATGATCTACCTCGAAGTTTCTATAACTCAAGCTCTCTCTCTAATGAGGTGAACACCCTAATCTAATTGGCTAGATTAGATGAGGATGATGGAGTAGGAATATTGCTCTCTTTTGTTTTCAAATTCTCACTTTTATTCACCACAAAATGAAAACCTAGAAAGCTTTCTCAAAGCTCAAGGTTGAAAAAGAAGAAGAATGAATGGATAATTCCTTTTGTGATGAACAATGAATTATTGTAGTGGTTACAAATCTAACTAAGGGTTAAGCATGAAGGAGTTAACCCTTGTAGATAGTTAACTAGAGTTAATGGTTTGGACTGGGTTAACATAATATCTTCATAAAATATCAAGCCAAAGACAAAGTCAAAGCTTCATGAAGCTTCATGGAAGCTTCATGCAAAAGATAACCCTAATCCAAACCCTAAACCATTGTTAAATTTGTAACCCTAACATGTTACAATATTATATATCACATATACAATATATTTTGTAATAAAAGAAAATAATACAATTAACATATATCGTATATATATCAATGTATTATCCCGTGAGAAAATGAATCAATAAAGCGAGCTTATATTAGTTAACGTAACGTAATATATCACATATATAATTATACATTAAATTATCGAATCAACACTTGATCCGATAACCCGGCTATATTACATATAACCGACCAATATAACATGTACCAATTCATCGAATCAACACTTGATCCGATGACCCGGTTATATCACATATACCCGGCCGATATCTCATATCGCGAGAATAGAATACGGTATCTCATATCGTTTTATTCTCGGTCCTGCACATATCACATATGTGCTCCTACTCCGTTTTTCCTGAGCCAGGAAACCTCTGTGTAGGACTCTAAAGAATCGTCAATACGCCAGCAGTAGGTGATGATCATATCAAACACCCACAAGCTACAAGCGGTCAGCTAAACGTAACAGCCACCCAGGTATTAAGCGATCAGAAGATCAACAAGCAAGCATGTACATTCTCCTGTGAATCCAATTAGTAACACTCCCGTACAGTCCGGTCTCTTCGTCTGATATGTTGCATATCTAGTGTAGGGGTGGTATACATCACACCCCAGTAACCGATAAGTCGTGTCGATATAAGGCTCATAACGGGTCAAGAAACTACTGATAACTCTTACCAGCAGCACTCCAAATCAACCGTGGCCAGGGACTTCCAGTTATAGCCAATCGAACACAGCACAACATCAACTCCCTATACCGGGAGAGACGAAACCCCTCCTATTGCTCATTGCCTCCATGTGATTCGGGACTGTACCCAAAAGCCACCGTTTTGCACGCCCTCTTAGACGTGGTAAGGTGGAAATCAAAGCACAGTGGGAATCACACAAGACTCTATGACGATCTCGGGTCTACAGACTAACCTGTACCAGTGTCACCGGAGAACTGCTATCTGACGATAGGTATAATACCATCTAGGAGTTCTCGGCGAGTCCGTTCAGTGTACCCAGTCTCCACTGAGCACCCGTACACAATCTTTGATGTCAAACATCGATGGATATGGGATCATCCATCGCCCATCATATGGGTCAAGATGCGTATACGCTAGTCTACTCTGGTGTATCGATGCCCTGTCTCGACACACCCTCGACTAGGAACAATTATAGGATGTACTCTTTGACTACCCTGGCCCCACTAGTGTGATCTCATCACAGTCCCAGTAGTCGAGTACATATCCTAAGGGCTTTATCAACATGTGAGAGCAAGATAGTAAACTAATACAAGTCAACATGTTAAGACAATGTGAAACCAAATAGCATACTATCATGACGAGCAAGAAAGTCCTCTCTATATATATCCAAGCATCCATTATAATATACATCATATGTACAACAATGGCCTCTAGGGCATATATATAACTAACACGTTACGTTTAGCAGACCGCTTGCGGCTTGTGGGTGACGGATATGATCACCACCTACTGCCGGCATATTGACGAGTCTTTAGAGTCCTACACAGAGGTTTCCTGGCTCAAGAGAAATAGAGTAGGAGCACATATGTGATATATGGGGGACCGAGATTAATACGTGTATGTTATACCGTATTCTATTCTCGCGATTTGTATCATCGGTCGGTTATATGCGATATAGCCGGGTTATCGAATCAAGTGTTGATTCGATAAATTGATACACATGTTATTAGTCGGTTATATGTGATATGACCGGATCATTAAATCAAGTGTTGATTTAATGATTTGATGTATAACCATATATTTGATGTATGAATTTATATTGACTAATATTGCTCACTTGACCATTTCTTTTTCTCACTTTTGTATACATGTTATATATGAGATATATACATTGTATCATGCTAGGTTATTGTAAAATTTTGGAAAATTAAGAATATTTAAATTTATTTTGTTATAAATAATGAAACTGATATTTTTACAAAAAAAGGATATCGCTTATGAAATGGAGTATCGGAATCATGTCCGAAAAATTTAATTATTTTGATAAATTTGAATAAAGTGGGTGATATCAAGAAAATGATATTTTAATTATATTATCATGACATTGTATTTGTCATTAAGCTAATGATACTTAAGTGATAGATTTATCATTTCATAATTTCTATGTTATATGAATTTGGATTTTTCAATATGAAGGTTTATCTTTATTTTTACATTCCTTTAAAATTATGATTGGTATAACTTATGCTAGGTTATACCCTCATAACACCTTACCCTCACCATACTCTCCTCCCTCCACCGCTTCCTTACATGAAACCCCACCTCACTTCATGTGTGACACCTCCTCCTCCTTCCCTTTACACCACCACCTTACACTTTCCACCTCCTTCTTTCTCTACCACAAACCCTCACTCTTTTCCTTATCTCACCCCATTGTTCAGTTCATAAGATCAGAAGTTAAAGAAAGGGAAGAGAAAGAAAACATTAAGAACTCACAAAAGAAAACAAGAATGAGTGAAAAGAAGAGCTAAGTGCTAAGGCTTCACCATCACCCACTAGCTAAGACCTTGAGCTTATGCATCTTAGAGGAAGCTTTTCTAGTGATCTTGCTGTAGGTATAATCCTTGAACCCTGTATGATTTTAGTTCTAAAACTGCTTTACATTAGAAATCGAATATCGTAATATCACATTTTGAGAAACTTAGCCTCTGTTTGAATCTGCTATAGTTTGGTTGAAAAATAAAGTAATCAAACAACTAAATAACCTTATAGACTAGACCTAGAATAAACCATAGGAAAAAGACCCATGAAGCTCGGATTTTGGCCGACGACCATCACAAAAAATCCGATCTTGCCGGACCGTTAAGGGAATTGGGTGTTGTGGGTTTTTGGGTATCTCTCTGTAGGTGTTTAGGTATGTTTGGTATTGTTTAAATAAGTTAGTTTTTCAGTGGGTTAAAACTGTAAGCTAATATCAGTTTAGGAGTAAAATTATATATACGACACATAGCATGTTTAGTGTTTGTGATAATGTAACTACAGAAAGTGAATCTGGAACTAATAGATATAATCACTAGAAAAACTAGCAAGATCAAAAGTATAAAGAGATCAATATAAAACACCACTTGAAACCAGAGCCCCAAACTCTTAAATTAATCCGGCGACACTCACCAAAATTCCGGCGACGCCGGTCATCCTATGGATTTTGGGGTTGATTCTTCTTCTGTAGCTTTGAGTTAGTATTTTACAAGTCTCTGTATTGTTTGTGTTATCTAAATAATTACACAGTAAAATCGGGGAATGTTTTAGAAATGGTTTATCAAATTTCAGATATTTAAGATACGGAGTTTTCGTATTTTGATGTTGCAGCTGAACCGTTTATACATTAACGACAGAATTCTATTGTCGTTTTGGATTAAGTGTGCTGTAGGTTCTAACCTACAGGAGTTTAGTTTGTTATTTTGGTTTTCGATATGATATTTACATCAATGCGATTTAAATACGGATATAGGTACGATTCGAGGATTCCGAGGCAGAGTTGGCAATGTAGCAGCGTGGATTCAGCGAGCTTTTAAGTTGGTGAGTAGATTTACATCTACTGGGGAAGTCGGGTAGATGGCGTATAGCACCCCCGCAACCTTACAATTAGTATTATGATATCTAGTTAGTTTAGTGTTTATTCAAGATATTTATATAGTATCGGATCTAGTATGTCCTTCAATTTCATACAGTTTCATGCATAGTATACATGAGATACAGTGATACGATATGGATATGGTTTGGTGGATTTGTATGAGGGATCATGCCATACTTGTGATGATTCAGATACAGTGATACGATATGGATATGGTTTGATGGATTTTTACGAGGGATCATGCTAGACTTGAGATGATACAGATAGAGTGATATTGTCATGTCCCGCTTCCCAAAATACGGAATACGAGGGGTAGACAAGGCCAGCCATGCTCCTACGGTCAAGGAAAAGTCCTGCCGTAATCACACTTCGGCTTCTAGTTTATCATGGTAAACAGTAAATTTTGCGCAGGTAAAGAGAAATGCAGTAACTGAAAGGAAAAATGTAAAGACTGACCTGAAGTGGAACAAATGAATGTAACTCGGGAAGTCAGGTCAAGAAGTCTGTGATGCACGTCTAGTTCTAGTCCAAGCTAAATCTTCTCCTCACACTGAGCATGCATACTCAGGTCGTCAGAGAGACACAATAGTAACATAATATATATATAATCAAGCAACAGTTCTAACAGTGTAGAAGATATGAATCACAGTAAATCAATGACAGCATGTATATGAATGTGCAGTAATCAACGCAGCGGAACAGTAAAGCAGTATAACGATATGTCACGTATGTCAACACAGTATAGAAGGAATGTAAATGTCAGTATCCCTATCAGTCTCTAAGTCTCACTGTAAAGGTCACTAAACCTATCGTCAGTCCAAGTGTGAGAGTCAACCACTCGCGAGTGTCCTCCACCCAAGGGTAGAACCCAAGGGCAAGGGACCACGGGCCCAACATGTAACGAATGTATCACGGTGTATATATCACGTACCCTGTAAATCTCCATATAACTCCCTAAATATAAGCCGGCATGGGACTCCCGAGATTCTGTTGAACTCACACTTAAACTACCCCACACCCCGTGGTCTACATCAAACGCTAACCATCACCCTAAATACTAATCGATCCGTGACAAGTCTGCGTGAGAACTGGAGGCAGGACCTCCATCAAGCACGTCCCGACTAATACCTAAGATAAATGGCAGTGTCGGATGCCTTATCTGTGACACCCATGCAAGCGCTTCCATAAGTTTCTCATACCACTTATAGTCACACGTACACGCATCCCACAGACGTCGACAATGCAATAGAACAATAGGGACACTGATTGTGTACAAGTACGTATCACTTTCACTTAATCACGGATACACGAACAATGACGTACTGGCCACAATCATCACTAAAATCTAACACTGGGTGAATGCACGATATCACTAGGTTATCTCTACAATGATATGAGTATGATGTGACACGTAAACAGTATATAAAGCACGATCAAGATGTCATAAAAACAGTAGTCTATCACTTGCACGATTTATCATGAAAAATACGTGTAAAGTTTAGCAAAAATATAAACAGGTAGTAATTAGTATGTTCAGTTGTCCATCCATAGAATTTTGTTTCAAGCCAATCGTGTTCCACGATCAAAAGTTATAACCATTTCATTTTAAGCGCTCGTGGCTGGAAATCCAATTTCAGAATCAGAAGTTCGTTTCGCAACGCATTTTGATCCCAGTTGGGATCAGATTTTAGTGATTCTACAGTTGGATAAATTCTAGGGTTTTCAGTAAGGTTTTCAACGCAACAGAAGGATCTTCGATCGCGTCTGTACGTCAGGAGATATACACTATGTAATACCAATATGTCAGTTCTGATTCTGCTGGGACTGTTATGTGTCCCGATCTATTAAATTACAGATTAAATATCAAATGGAAACAAAACAGAGTGAAATCAATTGTATTGTCTAGCTAACAGATTCCCCTACATTAAACAGCGGAGTTCCGCAACCTACGAGTCATGGAACAATTGTGGTACCCAATACGGAACAGAATCCAATGATTGGAGTCGCTCTGGACTGCAGTCCAGAGTCGCACTCCGATCCGAAAATCATCACAGTTTAAATACAGAAATGTCTGGAAACTGGTATAGGGTTATAGTTCGTCGAGTTGGCATCGATTTGAGCCCTCGAATGCACCATTCTAGCATGTATATGATTTATGGTGAATTTAACGGTTTTCAGGTGCGATAAAATTTTAGTTTTACGATTTAACTTGGGGGTAGTCGTTTAGGTCATAAACGATCAAATTTTCCAGCAAAATTCATACCCTACGTTCAAAGCCATACGGGCCAACCAAAACTATTTAGTTCCGCCAAATTTGATAATGATTTTCTAAGGGAACAAGTATCGAACAGTTACGACACATAATTTATCTAAACTTGCAACTTCAAGATATATGTAATTAAAGATCGTAACTTAAGTAAATAGCATGTAAGCAAGTAGAAAACTTGCCTGGATCAGTCCCGGGGATGCACGGTGATTGCAATGTCAAGAACGCGCGACGAACAGCGTGGATTGGCTCGCACGACTTTCGCTCAAGTTTCAATTTCGTCGTCGGATTTGTCCGGGGCGACTCGTGAATGTTGGAAGCGGGGAGGTGCTTTGTGGGTCTCCTGGGTGTGCTGGAATCGTTGACGCTGTCGAGGCCGGGGTGAGGGATTTGCAGATGGGGAGAGATATTGAGGGAGAGAAAGAATTAGAGTGAGAGAGAGAGGGAGACAGAGTGAGGGAGTAACAGAGACAGAGAGGGAGGGATAGCTGAGAGAGAGTTAGAGAGAGAGACTGGGAGAGAGAGAGACCGGGAGAGAGAGTTAGAGGGAGGGATTTGGGAGAAAGGGAACTGAGTATGATGATGGTGATGATGATGATGATGAAGGGAGTCGACTGCGGCAGTTCAAGCTCGCCGGCGTCGGGGCGCGGGTGGCCGAGCATAGGTGCAGGGGAGTGGGTGCAGGGGCTCTGTGGAGTGGAGAAGGGAGGGATGGTGGCTTGGATTCGTGAGGAGGAGTGAGCGAGGGGGTACGAGGTTGGTGACGAGGCGATGGTGATGGTGATGGAGGGGGTGGCCGGTGATGGGTAGCGGGAGACGAGAGGGGGAAGGAGAACGAGGCGGGTCGATGGATTCTCGGGACTGTGGGCGAGAGAAAGAGGGGATGTGAATGGGAACCAAGAGACGAGGGGCGCGTCGTGGGGAAAACGGCACGCGAGCGCGTGGGCGTGGGCGCGAGTCGCGGCGGAGAAGGCGGAGGAAACGCGCGCGGGAATGGAAAGTTACCATTGGAGATTTTAAGAAGATGAACAGGGGAATGGAGGCTGGAAGCGGCTGTTGGGGGTGGGCTTCGCGAAGATTTGGGCCGAGGCAATTAAAGAAAAGAGATTGGGAAAAAGGAACGGGCCGCATAAAATAATTAGAAAAGGGAAGGAGACGGGCCGGGGAGTGTTGGGCTGGGGTTGGGCCAGAAAATTTAAATATAAGAGTTGGGGATAAGTAGGGCCGGGACGAGGAAAACAGTGGTTTATTAAGGAAATATTTAGTGGGCTCGGCTGGAATTTAATTTGGTAAAATTCTTTATGATTTTCCAGTGGGCTTAGGAATGGGCTGCAGGGAATTAAAAGGAAATGAAATGAAAGGGCCGGCTCACAATGGTAATAGTATTAGGAAGAAAAATGGGTAATGGGAAAAATAGGTTATAAGAAATAAGATATGGGCTGGGGGATTTAGAGGAAAAATCAAATGGAAGAATAAAGGGATTGGAATTAATAGGAAGTTGAATGGGGATGCAATATAGGGAGTGGGTTTTATTAAAATAATTAAGTAACGAAATTTAATTTAAAAAGGAAAATATGGATTTTAGGCGTATAAAAGAACCGGGTCTTACATCATACCACCCTTACAAAAATTTCATCCTCGAAATTTAAAAGGAACAGCTAGTTATAAATAATAAGCGAAGGATTATCATATCGAAAACTAATACGTGTTGATTCATTTAAAACGGGTAGACATAGTTTTGAAGGTACATACATGTATAGAAGGACCGCATACAAAAGTTAGGCCTAAAAGCATAATACAGGAACACTATAAGGGCAACTAAAAATATACAAGAATATAGGTAATAATTAACGAATAATATTAATCAAGGTGTGCTCGGTAAACGTCGAAACCAAATGTGTGCGCATCTAAATATATCATAATAGCAAACAAAAATAATAAATATAAGGCTCAACCACTTATAATAGTAAGCATAGGCACAATTCTTGAAAATAGAGTAACGACAATAAAGTAGTGAAAATTTGTCGGTAGGTTAAAACATTATAGGACGATATCGGTCAAATAGCTTAGAAAATTCATATAGTGAAAATAAGAAACATGGAACAAAATGTGCGCGGCGCAAGGTCGCGTTACTGAAAATGAGAATAATAATGCACTTAAAATACATAAAACGGAGAAATCAATAACACGTACTCTTTGATAAATTTAAGATAATGAAAACTAAATTTTGAATAATAGTGTCTCTAATTATAATTAGGGTAATAGGAAGAACACAAATAGGTATAGAGCTAGATAGGGTAATGATTACAAGGGAGTGTGGATCATTCGAAGGTCGGTGGGTGGCGGCTTTAGGTTGAAAATCAAGGAGACTGTGATCGGGTCTGCACAGGAAGTAAGGGTGAGCAGTAAAGGACTATAAGGAGAAAAATGTATGGAGGGTATACTGGTCGGTACATCATATGAATCAAGATGTGAAGGGTTAGCGAACTTGGAAGTTTCTCCAAAATTTTCTCCTCCGAGAAGGATTACAAACGAGCACAGACGAGGGATGAAGGGTGACTCATTCCAGGGTTCGGGGTGTGGTACTTTCTAATCAAAACGGGGGTGAAACTATACAATGAGTAGGGTGGACAGTCAGGAATCTCCGCAGAAAAAATAAATGGATACGGGCAATAAACAAGTATTAAACGAACCAATAATCAAAAGGTTTATGAATCTAGAAGATTTATTTCATTCAAGAAAATTTGAAACAAGACATTCCCAAAGACGAAAAGTGGCCCTAAACTATACACATCTTATTTGGCCAAAAAAACAACATAAAAAGGAATTCCGTCAGTCGCGGTTGTGGAGATTCAGTAGGTTGCGGTAGGCTCGCGCACTCAGGTAGGGGCGTCCATTTCCATAGCGTCTCGCAGGTACCTCTATTGGAAGTCCTTCCACCATAGGGTCTTGATCTTCTGGTCCTTCTTTCTCGGATAGAGCTTCTTCATCGAGATCCGATTCCATGTGATTCTCTTCTTCTGGATTTTCTTCCATGGGGTTTTCCTCCGCTGGATTTTCTTCTATCGGTTCTTCCTCGGGGTCTTCCTCTATAGGGTTCTCTTCAGGATCTCCTTCTTCTTCGTCAGAATCAGCTATCATGTCAAACTCTGGGGCGGCTGCTCCTTCGTCCTCTGAATCATTATTTTCGAAGTTGACCTGTGGACCATTGACCTCATCATCGGAACTCGTCAGTGTGTGATCTAAGGAAACGCATGACTGTGCATCCTCGTCTAGATGCGGCGTTGCTCTAGGGTGGGCCATGGCCTGAAAAGAGAAGTCATGATTAGATAGTGGAATACATTAAGGAAAGCTCAGGGTACGAAATATAGGAAAAATATGCGGTTGCAGGAACTGAAGGATCAGAATGAAAATACTGTGATAATGAATAGAATTTGACATAGAGAAAGCATGAGAATGATACATATATTATGATTCAAATTTCATTGCATTCAACTAAAAGTTCAAAGGATACAAGATTTCAAACAGAAAGAAATATTCATAAAGGATGACAACATTATTATTACTGAAAGTAGATAACATGAAAATTATTCTTCGACTACTATAACATTGCATTCTCGTCGCGTGAGTTGAATCCTGCGTTTGATCCGCCTTATCGTCGAAGTCCGAACTACGCGGCAATCCTCACTTGGCAGAAGTGGGGAGAGTGGACAAGTTTCTTCTTTGCAGTTCTTTCCTTTCTGGGCAGCCGTTGATGAGGTGTTTGTTGGAACCGCATATCAGACATTTCCCTTGAGCACGGCGACAATCCCTCTGAAGGTGTCCTGGCCTCTTACAATATCCACAACATGGGGTCTTCTGATGCTTCTGTTGACGCTTCATCTTCTTCTCCTTTCCTCGTCCAATAGGGGTCCCTTTATGATTGGAGATTCCCGTTGGTGCCTGATTCACCTGTCTTCTTAGTCCTTCAGCCAACAAGTCGTTTGTTCGCTCCTGGGCTTCCTTTAGACCTCGCAGTGCACTCAGGATCTCAACGGTCTGATTCTGGGGAGCGGAAACAGATGAAGAGTCGTTGGAAGACATGATCCTGAAACAACCATTTCGAGAATGATATGAGTCACACGCTAAATGAATCAAAATATGATATGGATAGGACAAGGATTCAAGAATATCAGAGGTGCTGAATTTATTATAAGTGGAGAATCAACCGTATGACTTTAAGTCGCCTAAACCGAATACGGTAGTGCAATTGCAACCACGTAATCTTGTCAGGTCACCCGAAACCATAGCGAATGGATAGTTAAACACACGATGTGAATATGGATCAAGAGTGACAGGTTTACAACCTAGACCGAGAAATGTCTTAGGTTGCCAAGCTATACACGGAAAACTGCAATCCCAATCGATGCAAAAACCTGGCTCTGATACCAACTAAACCATGTCACGCCCCGCTTCCCAAAATACGGAATACGAGGGGTAGACAAGGCCAGCCATGCTCCTACGGTCAAGGAAAAGTCCTGCCGTAGTCACACTTCGGCTTCTAGTTTATCATGGTAAATAGTAAATTATGCGCAGGTAATGAGAAATGCAGTAACTGAAATGAAAAATGTAAAGACTGACCTGAAGTGGAACAAATGAATGTAACTCGGGAAGTCAGGTCAAGAAGTCTGTGATGCACGTCTAGTTCTAGTCCAAGCTAAATCTTCTCCTCACACTGAGCATGCATACTCAGGTCGTCAGAGCGACACAATAGCAACAAAATATATATATAATCAAGCAACAGTTCTAACAGTGTAGAAGATATGAATCACAGTAAATCAATGACAGCATGTATATGAATGTGCAGTAATCAACGCAGCGGAACAGTAAAGCAGTATAACGATATGTCACGTATGTCAACACAGTATAGAAGGAATGTAAATGTCAGTATCCCTATCAGTCTCTAAGTCTCACTGTACAGGTCACTAAACCTATCGTCAGTCCAAGTATGAGAGTCAACCACTCGCGAGTGTCCTCCACCCAAGGGTAGAATCCAAGGGTAAGGGACCACGGGCCCAACATGTAACGAATGTATCACGGTGTATATATCACGTACCCTGTAAATCTCCATATAACTCCCTAAATATAAGCCGGCATGGGACTCCCGAGATTCTGTTGAACTCACACTTAAACTACCCCACACCCCGTGGTCTACATCAAACGCTAACCATCACCCTAAATACTAATCGATCCGTGACAAGTCTGCGCGAGAACTGGAGGCAGGACCTCCATCAAGCACGTCCCGACTAATACCTAAGATAAATGGCAGTGTCGGATGCCTTATCTGTGACACCCATGCAAGCGCTTCCATAAGTGTCCCATACCACTTATAGTCACACGTACACGCATCCCACAGACGTCGACAATGCAATAGAACAATAGGGACACTGATTGTGTACAAGTACGTATCACTTTCACTTAATCACGGATACACGAACAATGACGTACTTGCCACAATCATCACTAAAATCTAACACTGGGTGAATGCACGATATCACTAGGTTATCACTACAATGATATGAGTATGATGTGACACGTAAACAGTATATGAAGCACGATCAAGATGTCATAAAAACTGTAGTCTATCATTTGCACGATTTATCATGAAAAATACATGTAAAGTTTAGCAAAATTATAAACAGGTAGTAATTAGTATGTTCAGTTGTCCATCCATAGAATTTTGTTTCAAGCCAATCGGGTTCCAGGATCAAAAGTTATAACCATTTCATTTTAAGCGCTCGCGGCTGAAAATCCAATTTCAGAATCTGAAGTTCGTTTCGTAAAGAATTTTGATCCCAGTTGGGATCGGATTTTAGTGACGCTACAGTTGGATAAATTCTAGGGTTTTCAGTAAGGTTTTCAACGCAATAGACGGATCTTCGATCGCGTCTGTACGTCAGGAGATATACACTATGTAATACCAATATGTCAGTTCTGATTCTGCTGGGACTGTTATGTGTCCCGATCTATTAAATTACAGATTAAATATCAAATTGTAACGAAACAGAGTGAAATCAATTGTATTGTCTAGCTAACAGATTCCCCTACATTAAAAAGTGGAGTTCCGCAACCTACGAGTCATGGAACAATTGTGGTACCCAATACGGAACAGAATCCAACGATTGGAGTCGCTCTGGACTGCAGTCCAGAGTCGCACTCCGATCGGAAAATCATCACAGTTTAAATACAGAAATGTCTAGAAACTGTTATAGGGTAATAGTTCGTCGAGTTGGCTTCGATTTGAGCCCTCGAACGCACCATTCTAGCATGTATATGATTTATGGTGAATTTAACGGTTTTCAGGTGCGATAAAATTTCAGTTTTACGATTTAACTTGGGGGTAGTCGTTTTGGTCATAAACGATCAAATTTTCCAGCGAAATTCATACCCTACGTTCAAAGCCATACGGGCCAACCAAAACAATTTAGTTCCGCCAAATTTGATAATGATTTTCTAAGGGAACAAGTATCGAACAGTTACGACACATAATTTATCTAAACTTGCAACTTCATGATATATGTAATTAAAGATCGTAACTTAAGTAAATAGCATGTAAGCAAGTAGAAAACTTGCCTGGATCAGTCCCGGGGATGCACGGTGATTGCAATGTCAAGAACGCGCGACGAACGGCGTGGATTGGCTCGCACGACTTTCGCTCAAGTTTCAATTTCTTCGTCGGATTTGTCCGGGGCGACTCGTGAATGTTGGAAGCGGGGAGGTGCTTTGTGGGTCTCCTGGGTGTGCTGGAATCGTTGACGCTGTCGAGGCCGGGGTGAGGGATTTGCAGATGGGGAGAGATATTGAGGGAGAGAAAGAATTAGAGTGAGAGAGAGAGGGAGACAGAGTGAGGGAGTAACAGAGACAGAGAGGGAGGGATAGCTGAGAGAGAGTTAGAGAGAGAGACTGGGAGAGAGAGAGACCGGGAGAGAGAGTTAGAGGGAGGGATTTGGGAGAAAGGGAACTGAGTATGATGATGGTGATGATGATGATGATGATGATGATGAAGGGAGTCGACTGCGGCGGTTCAAGCTCGCCGGCGTCGGGGCGCGGGCGGCCCAGCACAGGTGCAGGGGAGTGGGTGCAGGGGCTCTGTGGAGTGGAGAAGGGAGGGATGGTGGCTTGGATTCGTGAGGAGGAGTGAGCGAGGGGGTACGAGGTTGGTGACGAGGCGATGGTGATGGTGATGGAGGGGGTGGCCGGTGATGGGTAGCGGGAGACGAGAGGGGGAAGGAGAACGAGGCGGGTCGATGGATTCTCGGGACTGTGGGCGAGAGAAAGAGGGGATGTGAATGGGATCCAAGAGACGAGGGGCGTGTCGTGGGGAAAACGGCACGCGACCGCGTGGGCGTGGGCGCGAGTCGCGGCGGAGAAGGCGGAGGAAACGCTCGCGGGAATGGAAAGTTACCGTTGGAGAATTTAAGAAGATGAACAGGGGAATGGAGGCTGGAAGCGGCTGTTGGGGGTGGGCTTCGCGAAGATTTGGGCCGAGGCAATTAAAGAAAAGAGATTGGGAAAAAGGAACGGGCCGCATAAAATAATTAGAAAAGGGAAGGAGACGGGCCGGGGAGTGTTGGGCAGGGGTTGGGCCAGAAAATTTAAATAAAAGAGTTGGGGATAAGTAGGGCCGGGCCGAGGAAAACAGTGGTTTATTAAGGAAATATTTAGTGGGCTCGGCTGGAATTTAATTTGGTAAAATTCTTTATGATTTTCCAGTGGGCTTAGGAATGGGCTGCAGGGAATTAAAAGGAAATGAAATGAAAGGGCCGACTCACAATGGTAATAGTATTAGGAAGAAAAATGGGTAATGGGAAAAATAGGTTATAAGAAATAAGATACGGGCTGGGGGATTTAGAGGAAAAATCAAATGGAAGAATAAAGGGATTGGAATTAATAGGAAGTTGAATGGGGATGCAATATAGGGAGTGGGTTTTATTAAAATAATTAAGTAACGAAATTTGATTTAAAAAGGAAAATATGGATTTTAGGCGTATAAAAGAACCGGGTCTTACAGATATGATGAGATATAATACAAGGATTTATACGTAGTGGAAATGATGAACTTTGTATGCCGAATAACGGCCAAATTATCCTTTGACTCGTAGAGTTAGGTTATATTCTGTTTAAGGATATAATACTTGTGTGAGCTATATTCTTGTAAATACTACGATTCGTTTGTCTTTTAAATAAAAAATACTAGGATGCGTGCTAGTTTCTAAAACGGATATCTATTTTAAATCTAGGGCAGCTTCCTTATTTCAAACTTAACGTTTCGATCATTTCTAAAGATAAGGGTATAGCTCATAGCAAGTAATTACAATAGTTACGTTTAGGTTACTTTACATGTTTGAATTATATTATCCATATTTTACGTTTCTGCGTTACGCACACTCTGATAGAACACTGTACAACTACCAATGAGTACTATGCTGCACAAGCACGTAAATGTATGTTACACTGCACCTCATTGGTACTGCCATATCACTGTAAAACCATGTTGTTATATATGTAATAAAATAAATAGGTTGTTACACCGTAGAATACTTGCAAAAATACTAATGATTGCCATGTTGCACGAGAACAGACGCGTATGCTACACTACACATCATTAGTAGTACCATGGCACAGTAGAATTGAAATGTATATTTATGTGATATAATTACGTAGTCTTCTTTTTTCCGTTTGTAAATTACGAATATTAGTACTATAGATGCTGTATTTGATTTTTATGGATTTTCTGGATATTTTAATCCTGATGATATATATCGGTGGTATGGGATACTGTTATATATGTATATATATAATATATCATCAATATAATTTATGCAAGTATTCCTATTTCTTACTTGATATTTTGATATGATAAGTTAAACGTCCACCATGAATTTTGTGTTTCCTGATTTTGATTCCGAACCGGGTAGGGTAGCTAAACAGTTTCGGATTTGTGAAATATCTGGACTGAGTTGGAGGGCATACAGTCGGATACATGGTGGACCCGTTCAGGGCCGAGGGGAAGGATAGCCGCATTATAGGAGGAGAGCCTAACGAGGATACTCGATTTCGGAGATAGAAATGAGCACGACAGATATCCAAGGGATACTGACTGGGGTTCGATTTGGCACAGCGGATATCCAGGGGATACTGATCATAGCCATGATATTGGGTGGTGATCATCTGTTGAGATGGTGTTGACGGTATTTGCATTTACGTGTCAATGCTGGACACGAGAGATTTCAGATTTCGATGTCGATGCTGGACATCTATATATATATATATAAATATATATATATATATATATATATATATATATATTAATATGATCATTATCATGAGGTACATAGTTGGATATTATTTAGTGGATTCAACCAGGACTGATCCGGAGGACAGTACCTGCATATATTTGTACAGACATTCATATACAAAAAGGGATTTCAACACGAACTATAGATTCATGATTTTGACTCATATGACATTGAGATATTATAATTGGGTTTGCATGATAGTTAGTATTGCACATATGCATATCATATAGTATATTGGTACAGATTATGATAGGACTATATATATGACCTAGGTATAGTCGTGCATTTCGATTTCTACCTTTAGATGTACTTTTATTCACTGAGTGGGCAACTCATCCCCGTTGTGCCATAGTTTCTTGCAGGTTTTACCGCTTGGATTATCAGCGGCTTGGGCACACATTCTTTTCGGGGATTGATTGGTAAGTGGGTTATTATTGTATCATACTCACTCTTGATCATTCATATATTCTTGTATCTAGTGGAAACTCCATCAACTTAGAAGTGGTACATTATGGACTTAGAAACAAGACCTAGAGTTTATGTGTGGTGATGTCGCACTCTTTGGAGTCGATTTCTGATTTAGATTGTTGGTTGCTCCATCGTTTAGACGTGGAGACTAGCTTTCGTTGGGATGCTATTTTATTATGTTGTATCGGTTTTTCTAAAAATGTAAAAGAGGTGATGTCGAGTTTCAAAACGTCATAAAGACTTTTCAACATACTTAGTTAAATTTAGATGTTATTTAAACTGATTCTATCTAATGACTATTTTAAACTCACCTCCAATAATTTCAAAAAGGGTTTAGATTCTGGGTTTCGGCTTACTTGAACCGCGTTGACGTCTTTAGATGTCACGTGATTTAAGTGCCGGTCACGTGCCACATTTGGGTCGTGACAAAGTTGGTATCAGAGCGATTGGTTTAACCTTTGTTCGGGTCTAGGTTGGCTATATGGAGTCTGGGCATATATCTTTTTATCTGGGCTTGACCTTATAGGACTTAGACTTGACTTTGGGGGTCTTATACCCGAACTTTTGTTATCTAGGATGAACTTTGTTGATGGAGTAGGTACTAAGAAGAGTGACGTACCGTACGTATGTTCCGCGGCATATTTACGATATGATACTCCGCCTAAGATATCTTAGGAATTATATCTTGAGATCTTTCTTCTATTCTTTCCGTTGATCTATCTTCGTCAGTGCATGATTAATTGTTTTGATCACCATGTTTATGAGGGCCGAGAAGGCTGCAGTTAGAGATACGGTCAGAGCAGACGTGTCTGGGATAAGGACTGACCGGGGTGACTTTCCAATGATATAGAGACACGTCGTTTATTCATATTTGATCGAGTTCCAATAGTGAAGCGAATTTCTTTAGGATCCGCACCAGATGGTAAAGTCATTGTTAGAGATCAGACAGACTTGAGACATGATGTTTTCTCCTTTCCGAAGATTATGGTGTTGTGTACTGTTTAGGCAGCGGTACCAATCCTTGCTGAGATTATAGAGAAGTTGCTTCCAAAGTTCATAAAGTTAAAAGTTGACGATGTTACCAGTATAGATGGATCAGGAGGATTCATAGCCATTCAGGTGTGGGGTGGCTAAGACTTTTAATCTATTGTGGCACCTCGATACGCGATCGGTGAAGTTGATGTACTTCGTTCAATGGAGCTTGTTCAGACCAGATGCAAGTAGTTCAAGAAGGAGATCGTACAGTAAGTTTTCATCCGATAAATTGGGACGAGTCTTCGAAGGTGAGATTAGCCAGATTTCTCTACAGAGTACCAGAAGTAATGGATTCGTGTTACCGAGTTTGAAAGACTCCGAGTGGGTCATAACCAAGTATGATTTGCAATTCGCATAACTATGCAGATACGCTCTTTAAGTGATTGATATATGGAATTTACAGGACAGGAGAATGGTGCGAAGTTTAGAGGGCAGTTGTTCTTCACAGTTGATACTAAAGATTTGATGCCGCATACAACTACACTTTCAGGAGAAAATTTAAAAGGAATGACAATAGTTACCAAGGGAAAAGTGGATTCAGAAATGAGTACTAATTCCGGCTAGGCTGGATAAATGATTTTAGCAAAAGACTTGATGGATTCTCTTCCAGGAATTTGTAATAAATAAGATTGGACTAGGATTAGTTGTTAGCACACAAGCCGAGGACAGAGATTTCGTTATCAACATGTTACGTCATAAAGGACTGGACTACTGGTCAAGAAGGTGTGATGGGATGTATCCACAATAAGACGAATGGTGTCTTTGCACCTCACCAGACGATCGCATCAAGAAGCCATGATATTAGAGATCTGCAAGAAGAACCAGAATTCAGAGATAGAAGACGTTAGAACGTGGCAGACGCCATGTAGTAATTCTTGCTATGCCAATTCCGGTAGTATAAACACCTTCTGACATTGAAGAGAATATGCTTCGATGTCCTTTGAGTTCGGTTTAACGTTTTTAAAATCTAAAACTTTCATTTTCAGTGTTGGGGAAAGAACAACTCAACGTCCGTGATTTTGATATATGTATTTTAACGATTTAAGGATCAATTTATGTTTTGTGCACACCTGGTGCACTTGATAAGATTTTTATGTATAGTAATTTCACTTTGACTTATGTTTTGTGTACACCAGGTGCACTTGTTGAGATTTTAGTGCGATGTGACTGCCCTCGATTGGAGTGTTGTGTACACCGGATGCACTACACTGATTTTCCGTGCACATCAGATGCACATGGTTAAGAATTTATATATATATTCTAGGTATACTTGGTTTGATTTCGTGCACATAGTTGGCCGTTTTGATTCTGTGCACTCTGATGCACTTGATTTTAGTTTTGTGCACCCCGATGCACTTGAGATTTAAATTGTGCACCCTGATGCACTTGGATTTGATTTTGTGCACCCCGATGCACTTAGTATTATTTTGTATACTTTTATTCCATGCACAGTGGATGCGGTGGATATCGTTTCGTGCACGCCTGTTGCACTTAGTGCTGTTGTTTTCATACACACCGTGAAGTGTGGTTTGAGACTTACATGCAAACCAATTAGGGTTGATTTTGTTTTCATGCTTTCCACTTGATAGGATATGTTATAGATTTGAATTATATAAAAGAATTTTTCGCTTGGTCGGGTGCACTGATATTGCACTACGATCATGGCATTGATTGTGTGTACTAAGGATACACAACGGTTTTCGTATTTAACACAATTTTTATCATAACTGGAATGAATCTCATAGCATCCGCTAGAGTTACAGTTATGTGAAATTGTATCTTTTGAGTTTTCACGCACGCTGTTGCGTATGATGCATTTTAGCTCGTATGGGACTTTGGAGTCTTGTTATAACAAGAAATTTTAATATTTTTAAAGTTTGACCCCAGGAAATTGTTTTGAAATTAGTTGATTGGATTGAGAAAATGTTTTAAGAAAGAGATTTAATTTAAATTCGGGGACCGAATTTCTTTAAGGGGGAGAGACTGTAACATTTTGGAAAATTAAGAATATTTAAATTTATTTTATTGTAAATAATGAAATTGATATTTTTATAAAAAAAAGGATATCGCTTATGAAATGGAGTATCGGAATCATGTCCGAAAAATGTAATTATTTTGATAAATATGAATAATGTGGGTGATATCAAGAAAATGATATTTTAATTATATTATCATGACATTGTATTTGTCATTAAGCTAATGATAGTTAAGTGATAGATTTATCATTTCATAATTTTTATGTTAAATGAATTTGGATTTTTCAATATGAAGGTTTATCTTTATTTTTACATTCCTTTAAAATTATGATTGGTATAACATATGCTAGGTTATACCCTCATAACACCTTACCCTCACCACACTCTCCTTTTTCCACCTCTTCCTTGCATGAAACCCCACCTCACTTCATGTGTGACACCTTCTGTAGCATTTTGAAAATTTAGAAAGGTGAAGCAGAGGGGAAGAACCCCTCGTCGCGCGCGCGTGCGCAGCGAGTTGAGTTAAAACGAGGCAGAACTTCTTAATGCTTGCCAGGAACTGGTACGATCATAGTATAGTGGGTGTTGCACTTGAAGGGTTTCCTACAGCACCACTACAAGGGTTTGAAGGCATCACACATGCCATATTTAAAATTTATATGGTGCTAAAGAAACTATCTTAAGGATCATGCTAGAAAATATAAGGTAACATAAGTATAACAATAACACAAGTAGAAAAAGCTAGGGTTTTTGAGAGTACAACCTTTGTAGCTCCCTACGCTAGACTCCTTGGCTACTTGAGAGTTGGAAAAAGGTTCACTTGAGATCCTCTAGGTCCACGACGATCCACCCGGAGTCCCCTTTGTCCAAGCTTGAAGCTCCACTAGATCAAGAGAAGAAGTAGAAGCTAACACTCTAGACTAATGGGCAAGACTAGTGTAGAATGGTGATGTGGTTTGTTTTCTCACTTCAAAACCCTAACTTGATGACTCTTTTGCTCACTTGAGAAAACTAGAGAGCAAGAGAGAGAGGAAGAAGATGATGCCTTGTAAAAACTCAAGATAATGATAAGCTTAACAATAAAAATAAGAAATGAAAATATATATATTTTCTCCTTCTCATTCTTAACCATAGTTATAAAATATCTAGATATTTGTTTTGGAACAAAAATGGCCATAGAAAATGAATCATGGTTAAACCAAAGGGTTAGTGTAAGAATAAAATATTAAACCATGATAACAATTTCTATTTCCATTTTTCTTTTCCAAAAAATAATATCTATATATTTATATATATGGTGTGAGTCTTATATTGCCACCATCCACTATATCAGCAACCATGATAGAATTATGTATGCATGTATGTGTGCATGCACATCCATATGTGCATTAATGAGAATAAATGCATACATGCATGCATACAATAAAAAGACAAGAAAGGGTTTAAAGTGAGAAACTAATGGTCAATGATAAATCAACACTTGATTTAGCAAACCGGTCATATCACATACGACCCGACCAAAAGCAAACCGCCCGATTAATATACGGTATCTCATACGCGCATTTTAACCGGGTCCACGCGCATATCTCATATGCGCACCACATCGTTTCGCCTGGACTAGGTAACTCCATTGTGGGACTCTAAGACTCGTCAATACGCTGGCAGTGGGTGATGATCATATCAAGCACCCCCAAGCCGCAAGCGGTCAGCTAAACGTAACGGCCACCCGTGTATTGAGCGATCAGAAGAAAACAAGCGAACCTGTCACAACTCCCGTCGAGCCAACCGGCAACACTACAGTATAGTCCGGTCTCTTCGTCAGATATGCTGCATATCGAGTCTAGGGATGGTAACGTCGACCCCAATAACTCAATAAGCGTGCCGATGAGTGGTCTATAACAGATCGAGAAACTACTGATAACACTTATCAGTAAATCTCAACAGCCCTGGCCAGGGACTTACTGATATAGCCAATCGAGCACAACACAGCATCAACTCCCAATACCGGGAGAGACGAAACCCCTCCCATCGCTCATCGCCTTCGTGTGTCTCGGGACTGTACCCAATGGCCACCTGTTTGCACGACTCGGTAGAGCCGTGGTAGGGTGGTAATCAAAGTACAGTGGGAGAACACACAAGACTCTATGACGATCTCGGGTCTACAGACTAACCTGTACTAGTGTCACCTGAGAACTGCTATCCGACGATAGATATAATTCCATATAGGAGTTCTCGATGAGTCCGTCCAGTGTACCCAGTCACCACTGAGCACCCGTATACGATCTCGATGTCAAACATCGATGCATGTGGGAACATCCATCGCCCATCATATGGGTCTAGTATCATATACGCTAGTTTACTCTGGTATATCGATGCCCCGTCTCGATATACCAACGACTAGGGACTTTTCAGGATATGCTTATAAACTATAGATGTCCCACTAGTATGATCACCATCATAATCACAGTAGTCAAGCCTATATCCTCAGGGCTTTATCAACATGTATGAATGAATAAAAACAAGATCAAGTCAATATGTCAGATAAAGAAGAACCAGATAGCATACTATCATGTCGAGCAAGAATGTACACTGAATATATATATATATATATATATATATATATATATATATTTATATACATGTATAAATACATCCACTATCATATAATGGCCTCTAGGGCATACATATATCCAACAATCTCCCACTTGCACTAAGGCCAGTTATTGGCGTATCTCATACCCAACATCTCAAAAAGTCGTTCATGCTGCGGCTGAGGGAGGGCCTTGGTGAATGGATCCGCGGCGTTATTCTTTGTGTCTACTCTCCTAATCTCGATCTCGCGGCGATCTACAATCTCCCGGATCAAATGAAAGCGCCTTAGGATGTGTCTGGACCTCTGATGGTACCTGGGCTCCTTGGCTAACGCCATAGCCCCATTATTATCACAATACAATGGTATTGGATCAATAATGGATGGAACTACTCCTAGCTCCGAGACGAACTTCTTCATCTAGACGGCTTCCTTGGCGGCCTCATTTGCAGCAATGTACTCAGCCTCTATCGTAGAGTCTGCAACGGTATCCTGTTTGGAACTCTTCCAACTTACCGTCCCTCCATTGAGGGTAAATACAAACCCGGAGATAGATTTTCTGTCGTCCTTATCGCTCTGGAAGCTCGAATCGGTAAAGGCCTCCATTTGGAGATCTCCATTACCATACAATTCTTTAGTCCTTCGCAAGTACTTAAGAATGTTCTTCACAGCTATCCAGTGATTCTCCCCTGGGTTAGATTGATACCTGCTTACAACACTAAGTGCATAAGCTACATCTGGGCGTGTACATAACATCGCATACATTATAGATCTTACTGCCGAAGCATAGGGTATAATGCTCATGCGATCTCTCTCTTCATCGATCTTTGGGCAAGAGTCCTTGGAGAGAGTGACCCCATGGCAAGCGGGTAAGGCACCCCGCTTAGAGTCTTCCATACTAAACCTTTTTAGGATGGTGTTAATGTACCTGGTTTGGGACAATCCCAATAACCTCTTGGATCTATCCCTATAGATTCTAATGCCCAGAATGTATGTGGCATCACCCAGGTACTTCATTGAGAACCTTATTGATAAGAAAGATTTGACCGACTGTAGCATAGGAATATCATTTCCTATCAGAAGAATGTCATCCACGTACAATACGAGGAATGTGACAGCTCTCCCTAAAGCCTTCTTATAAACACAAGGTTCATCTGGATTTTTGATGAAATCAAACTCTTTGATAACATCATCGAAACAGATGTTCCAACTTCGTCATGCCTGCTTTAACCCATAAATGGATTTAAGCAATCTACATGCTTTCCCGCTGCTCCCACTGTCAATGAAGGCCTCTGGCTGATCCATATAAACGCATTCTTCTAAATCTCCATTTAGAAATGCCGTTTTAACGTCCACCTGCCAGATTTCATAGTCGTAGTGAGCAGCAATAGCAAGTAGGATACGAATGGATTTAAACATGGCTACGGGAGAAAAAGTCTCATCATAGTCCAAACCTGGTCTTTGACGAAAACCCTTCGCCACATGTCTTGCCTTATACGTCTCTACCTGCCCATCTACACCAATCTTTCTTTTAAAGATCCATTTGCACCCCACAGGTTTTACCCCAGGGGGTACAACGTCCAAAGTCCATACTTTGTTGGTGTACATAGACTCCATTTCGGATCTCATGGCATCTAGCCACTTCACAGAGTCTCCACTAGTGATAGCTTGCTGAAAACTGGTAGGATCATCATCCTCCATGATGCAGTCTTCTCTGTCACCATCAATGAGGAAACCGTAGTACCTCTCTGGTGGGCGAGAAGTCCTACCAGACCTACGGAGTGGTCGAGGTTCCTCAGTTTCTATTGCAACAGCCGGTTCAACCAAGTCGTCATTTGTAGTTTTTGTCTCTAGAACTTCTTCTAGATCCACCACATTGCCATCAGTTTCATTTGTGAAAAACTCTTTTTCCAAGAATGTGGCATACTGAGAAACAAACATCTTTTGTTCCTCCTTGTGGCAGAATAGATATCCATAAGAGTTCTTTGGATATCCCACAAAATTACACATGACCGACCGTGTCTCGAGTTTGTCTGGATTCTGCTTTTTAACATAGGCCGGACAACCCTAAATCTTAATTCTCTTAAGAGATGGTCTCTTCTCATGCCATATCTCATATGGCGTGGTAGACACGGTTTTGGTTGGAACCCTATTTAGTAGAAACGCCGCAGTCTCCAATGCATGCCCCCAAAATGAGACAGGTAACTCAGCATCACTCATCATGGAAATAACCATATCTAATACGGTCTGATTCCGTCGTTCTGACACACCGTTGTGCTGTGGTGTGTAAGGAGGAGTGAGCTGAGAGAGAATCCCATTCTCTTTTAGGAAGTTTGCAAATTCTGTACTGAGATACTCTCCACCTCGATCTGATCGAAGCATTTTGATACTCAAACCAGTTTGTTTTTCTACTTCGAGTTTATATTCAGTGAATTTCTCGAAAGCTTCGGATTTGTGCTTTAATAAAAATACATGACCGAATCTTGAGAAATCATCAGTGAATGTAATGAAGTATGAAAAACCGCCTCTAGCCTGTGCAGACATTGGCCCGCATACATCACTATGTATGAGGCCTAAAGCTCAGTAGCTCTTTCTCCGTGTCCTGTAAATGGAGTTTTGGTCATTTTACCCTTGATACAAGACTGGCAAGTTGCATAAGATTTATATTCAAAAGGGTTTAAATATCCATCTTTGTGTAACTTGTTTAGTCTTGTTTCGTTAATATGACCAACTCTACAGTGCCAAAGAAAAGCTTCATTTGTTTCTGAAAGTTTTCTTTTATTAGTGTGTTGTATGCTGAAAACTGTGTGTTGATTTAGGACGTATATCCCGTTATTAAGCGTACCATATCCAACCAACATTTGATTCAGGTGAATGTTCATAACATTGTTCTGCAGTACAAAATTATATCCTTCATTGTCTAACAAGGAAACAGATATTATATTACAAAGCATACAAGGTACATAATAACATGGGTTCAAAACCAATATACACCCAGATGGCAACCCCAAGTGATACTCTCCCACTACAACTGTATGTACATTGGAACCATTTCCAACGCGGAGAGTATGGTCACCTGTCTTCAAAACCTTGCTATTTCTCAGCCCCTGCATAGAATTGCAAATGTGAGAACCTGAACCGGTATTTAATACCCAGGAAGCAGAGTTTATTGAAAAACAGTTTTCTTTCACAAACACACCTGAAGCAGAAGCATCCCCATGCTTCTTCTTGAGATTCAAGTACTCCGTGCAGTTGCGCTTCCAATGTCCTGTTTTGTGGCAGTGATAACATTCCCCTTTCCCCGATTCTCCAGCTTTGGACTTGTCCTTCCCCTTAACCTTTTTAACTCCTCCCCTAGGATTGGTGGGCTTCTTCTTCATCTTTCCCTTGGCCTTAGCCTTTTGGCGAGAAGAGGAAGATTGCCCAACATTCAAAGCGGGATTTTTCACTGATTTCAGTGTGCTCTCTGCACTCCTTAACATATTAAGGAGTTCAGGTAGTTCCTTCTCCATGTTGTGCATGTTGAAGTTAACTATAAATTGAGTAAAGCTGGAGGGGAGGGACTGCAGAATAATATCCGTATATTGTTCATTGTCCATTGTCCATCCAAGGTCCTCAAGCTTTTCTATAAGAGCTGTCATCTTCAGAACATGTTCTCCTACTGGTGTGCCAGGGGCCATTCGCATCTGAAATAGTTTTCTTGATGCTTCGTATCGTAATACGTGGGATTGCTCTCCATACAACTTCTTTGTATGGAGGAATATGGCCTGAACATCCATATTCTCGTGCTGCATTTGATGTGTGTTATCCATCGATGCAAGCGCGAGGCATTTGTCCATGGCACAGTAGCGTCCCATGTCTTGCGGACTTCAATATCCTCAACTGAGGATTTTGGACCTGGGACGGGCGGGGCTGGAGCCGTGAGGACATATGATACCATATCATAAGTCAAGGCAATGTTAAGATTTCTCAGCCAGTCTTTATAATTGGTCCCATTCAGTTTATTTTTATCTAGTAGAAGCTTGAGTCATGTCATTGGTATCTGCCATTAAGAGAGAGAAAGAATACACTCAGCGAAAGCTCTTGCAAAGATCAGATTGGTTATTATCTTATCTAATCGATGTCTCCCACTGCTTTAATCAAGTTTTTCTTTCAAACCTTAAAAAGAAAACTAGCCAGGATTAATTACAGTCTACAACTTCGCTAACCGTTCAGCCAGGCCAGTGTCGGTACTTGAGGGAGGTTCCCCATGCTTTCGCACGGACCTAATTAAAGTAAACCTCGTCTTTCCAGAGGCATAGCCCCGTTAACACCTTTCTAGACACATAATGGGTTAGCTAATTGTTAACTGCAAAACTCTCCTGGGAGCAACTATTGCCCACAGTGGGATCGGGATCCAACCATCATATGGAAGGTATGCAATCTCATTGCAAATTTCAACTATTGAAATTCCCGATGTGGTTTTTACCCCTAGTACCTATGATCTTAACTATGGTCAACAAATCATAAGTACCAGTCAAGTTCTACCCGTCATTTCTTTATTAATTAGACCCACTCACATAACCCTTAACTATGGTCAACAAAGTCGCGTGAATGTCCTAATTAATCTGCATCATATGCAGTGTAGGAAGACATCACTTAGCTACCGTACACTACGCCTTAACTATAGTCAACAAACGAAGCACGAATACTAAGTACTCTACTTCCTAAAATGACGGAGGGTTGCAGATGATTTTTAAGAAAATCTTTAATGCTTTGAACTTGATATCGTCGTAGAATCAAATGGTTTTCAAAAGGAGTGGCTTGAGCTCCGCAGTTTTGAAATATAGCTTTTTCTTAAAGAGCCAAGTGGTTTTCAAATCCGATTCTACAACATCTTTTTAGGTTTATTTTCTTTACATTAATCATATTAATGTAGCCCTATCATTTAAGTCCTTAAGCCAATCACAGAAAAGAAACGAAAATACAACGTACGCTTATGCCATCCGCATTCGCCGCAATGTTCCGTTATGCACCGTTAGGTTACTTAACTAACGGCATACCGGGACGGGACTAGCGCGGGTGTAAAACATAAGCAACGTCCACTATATATCTCATATATAATATATCATTCGTCTCAGATATTACATCACAGTATACAGGCAGCAGAAATACAGATATGATAATATAGGATATACTAGGACGTCCGTATTTAGTATTTAGCCAATAATAGAAAATACGGATTCCACAGTCGCGATGAATAGCCAAGCCCACACCCCTAGACCCCTACGAGAGCGGCAAGTGACCCTACCAATTCTGGAGTTTAGGAGACCCGGTCTCGACTCCTCGAGATGGCCTCCCACTGAACCCCAGAACCCGGTCACTTGTGCTCCCCTCCTTGGGTCTATCCTAACGCGGAAAAGTAAATAATATACAACACTGGTGACATCAACCTCAACCCGGAAGTGCCCCAAATAAAAGAATATTACATTACATTTGAATTTTACATGAATGAAAAGAAAACTCTCATCTCACATGAAACCCCCCGGCTATTCGATCACGACAATCCTACATGTTAAATCTCAGCAACACATAATATCACATATCATCAACGTAAGTAAGTATGCGTACCCCGATTGTCGTTGATGTATAGCAACGAAACCGGCGATATGCGACATATTACAATTACGGTCACAGAGAAATAAAATGAAAAACTACAACAATTGGAATCGTAACCGCCTTGAGACAATACAAACCCGGAATATCACATATACAAGATTTCATGCCTAACAATGTAAAGCTCGCATTTCGGTCTCATCCATGAAACACCTTTTCAAAACAAGCCGGATAATTCAAAAATATTTCCAATTGTTGCTGAGACCAAACTGCTAGATTTACACGCAACAAACAAATTTGTAGATTCCAATTATTGTATGAAATATTAATAAACTAGGCGACGTTAAAACATTCGATCGAACGATTGAACACCCAAAGACTTCTCAGAAAGCTCAACACCTGAGCAGATTTAAAAAATACCAGTAACTACAAAAAATACATACGGGCCTGCACAAGAAAATAAGGCCCATGACCCACCTACTGCGCCGCGGAACCGCCGCAGGAAGGCCACTATGGCCGCGGTTCCGCGGTCGTACGGATGAGTTAGGGCATCGTTTTTCTGGTGGGCCCATAAAATACCCTGCTGAATTTTTTAAGTATTTTTAATTTGAAAAAACCCAGGTTTTAGAAAAATTTCCAGAGAGCATCCCTCGAGTGTCCTGTTTCGTTCGTTCGAGCTTTTTAACGTCGTCTAGATTACCCTAAGGCTCTAACTTGGCTCTGATACCATGAAGGGTTTCTTACAGCACCACTACAAGGGTTTAGAGGCATCACACATGCCATATTTAAAATTTATATGGTGCTAAAGAAACTATCTTAAGGATCATGCTAGAAAATATAAGGTAACATAAATATAACAATAACACAAGTAGAAAAAGCTAGGGTTTTTGAGAGTACAACCTTTGTAGCTCCCTACGCTAGACTCCTTGGCTACTTGAGAGTTGGAAAAAGGTTCACTTGAGATCCTCTAGGTCCACGACGATCCACCCGGAGTCCTCTTTGTCCAAGCTTGAAGCTCCACTAGATCAAGAGAAGAAGTAGAAGCTAACACTCTAGACTAATGGGCAAGACTAGTGTAGAATGGTGATGTGGTTTGTTTTCTCACTTCAAAACCCTAACTTGATGACTCTTTTGCTCACTTGAGAAAACTAGAGAGCAAGAGAGAGAGGAAGAAGATGATGGCTTGTAAAAACTCAAGATAATGATAAGCTTAACAATAAAAATAAGAAATGAAAATATATATATTTTCTCCTTCTCATTCTTAACCATAGTTATAAAATATCTAGATATTTGTTTTGGAACAAAAATGGCCATAGAAAATGAATCATGGTTAAACCAAAGGGTTAGTGTAAGAATAAAATATTAAACCATGATAACAATTTCTATTTCCATTTTTCTTTTTCAAAAAATAATATCTATATATTTATATATATGGTGTGAGTCTTATATTGCCACCATCCACTATATCAGCAACCATGATAGAATTATGTATACATGTATGTGTGCATGCACATCCATATGTGCATTAATGAGAATAAATGCATACATGCATGCATACAATAAAAAGACAAGAAAGGGTTTAAAGTGAGAAACTAATGGTCAATGATAAATCAACACTTGATTTAGCAAACCGGTCATATCACATACGACCCGAACAAAAGCAAACTGCCCGATTAATATATGGTATCTCATACGCGCATTTTAACCGGGTCCACGCGCATATCTCATTTGCGCACCACATCGTTTCTCCTGGACTAGGTAACTCCATTGTGGGACTCTAAGACTCGTCAATACGCCGGCAGTGGGTGATGATCAAATCAAGCACCCCCAAGCCGCAAGCGGTCAGCTAAACGTAACGGCCACCCGGGTATTGAGCGATCAGAAGAAAACAAGCGAACCTGTCACAACTCCCGTCGAGCCAACCGGCAACACTACCGTACAGTCCGGTCTCTTCGTCAGATATGCTGCATATCGAGTCTAGGGATGGTAACGTCGACCCCAATAACTCAATAAGTCGTGCCGATGAGTGGTCTATAACAGATCGAGAAACTACTGATAACACTTATCAGTAAATCTTAACTGCCCTGGCCAGGGACTTACTGATATTGCCAATCGAGTATAGCACAGCATCAACTCCCAATACCTGGAGAGACGAAACCCCTCCCATCGCTCATCGCCTTCGTGTGTCTCGGGACTGTACCCAACGGCCACCTGTTTGCATGACTCGGTAGAGCCATGGTAGGGTGGTAATCAAAGTACAGTGGGAGAACACACAAGACTCTATAACGATCTCGGGTCTACAGACTAACCTGTACCAGTGTCACCTGAGAACTGCTATCCGACGATAGATATAATTCCATATAGGAGTTCTCGGTGAGTCCGTCCAGTGTACCCAGTCACCACTGAGCACCCGTATACGATCTCGATGTCAAACATCGATGATTGTGGGAACATCCATCGCCCATCATATGGGTCTAGTATCATATACGCTAGTCTACTCTGGTATATCGATGCCCCGTCTCGATATACCTACGACTAGGCACTTTTCAGGATATGCTTATAAACTACAGATGTCCCACTAGTATGATCTCCATCATAATCACAGTAGTCAAGCCTATATCCTCGGGGCTTTATCAACATGTATGAATGAATAAAAACATGATCAAGTCAACATGTCAGATAAAGAAGAACTAGATAGCATACTATCATGTTAAGCAAGAATCTATACTGAATATATATATATTCATGTATAAATACATCCACTATTATATAATGGCCTCTAGGGCATACATATATCCAACAGCACTTGGATCAGTTGTCAAATCGAGGGAAAAAATCTTTTGAAATCCCCGGATCGGAAGTAGCAAGATCTTCTTACCAAATAAATAAAATTAATTAATTAAATAATAAAATGTTAAATTAAAAAGTTAGTAAAACCAAATAAGACATTTTCATAAATAATATGTAAAACAAATTAAATTAAAATGTTAATATGTAACATAAATAAATTATATGGGTTTTTATGTGAAATATAGCTTCATTTTAATTTAAATAATGTTATGCAATAACATAGGTAGTGAAGGGTTGTTATGTAAAAATTTAGGAAAATTGTGCAAATTTGAATTATTACGGGTGTAAGTAGAAATAGAGGTTAAATAAGGTTTTTTGTTCAGAAATTATTCACAAGATAAATAATTGGGATGATAACACCTTGACACCTCCTACTCTCATGCACAACACACACCCCACACCACCTCCTTGCATGAGGATGGCACCCTTTGGTCTTTGACACCTCCTCCTACACCTCACCCTTCCCTTTTCTCATATATATATTATGTTCAGATCATTTAACTAATTTACAGCTTAAAAAATTTAAAAGAAAGAAAAAAGAAAACTAAATCAAACAAGGAAGAACAAGAGAAAGAAGAAGAAAAGAGCTAAATCTAGGGATTTCTCACCATCAAGCTAAGAGCTAGAAGCTAAGGGTTTAGGTGACTTGGAGGGAGCTTTTCAATCATCCTCAGTTTGTAAAAATTCCTAACTCAGTAGAATTAATTCTGAATTTGGTTTAAGTTTGGAATTAAAGGTCTAGAATATCGTATTTTAGGCAAAATTAAGCTCTGTTGTAATCTGCTATAGTTTAGATAAAAGTTAACTTAACCAAATAGTGTCTTAATGTTGTATGTTGGACCTAGAACCAACCATAGGGGCACGAACCCGGGGGCTAGGAATTTGGCCAGCGACCAAAAGGCTAAATTCAGCGTCGCCAGATTTTTAAAGGGAATTAGTGTTTTCGCTTGTTGGGTAGGTCTCTGTGTAGGTGTTTGGTTATTTTGGTATTATTTAATCAAGTTAGTTTAACTGTATATAAAATCTGGGAACTAATATCGGAAAAGAGATCAAAATTCTGAAATACGACACGGATAAAACGTAACGCGTTCTGTTTTCTGTCGTGATGCAGCGTTGGGTTAAATTTCAGTGAGGTTGAGTGTTAGATCGTTTGCAATAGTTGTACGTAGTGTAATTAGCACGTACAACTTATGTTTTCTTGATTTTTGCCGTATCGGAAATGTAGCCGTTTTCTTATACAAATTAATTAAATGATAGATTTGAGTGCGGGAACTTCAGAGGCCGCAAGGAACGGAAAAGGATTGGCGATTCCTGAGTAGTACGACGTATTCCGGTGAGTAGACTAAATATCTACCGGGTGATTGTGTAAAGATGGCGTGATACGCCCGTATTTTGTTAAGTTGAAAGATTGACTTTATATGCGAAGTTAATAACATGCATTCATATATACCTACACATCACCATGTTAATAGTTGTTAGAACACTGCACAATTATCGACGAGTTATGCCGCACGTGCACATTTTTACATGTTACACTACACCTCGTCGATGTTAACATGTCACTTTTACACTAAATAATTGTCCTGTTAAATATGATTCTATCATACCTTAAACATCATTAACAGTTGTACTTTGCATAAATGACATCATGTTTCGTATTTAATTGTTCGAAGTTGATATAAGAGAAAATTTTATTATTGAGGATTTATGGTTTTGAGTTTTCCTATACCATTGCATAAATCAAGTAATTGTTCATTATTGAAGTGACATGTCCACCATGATATGTTTTTATGATTTGGTTTTTATTCCGAACCGAGTTGGGGGTCATACGCTTGTGGATTCATAAGTTATCCAGACTAAGTCGGGGGGCATACAGTTGGATACATGGTGGACCCGGTCGAGTCCGAGGGACAGGATAGCCGCATGATAGGCGGGGAGCCTAACAAGGATACTCGATACCGGAGATAGTTATGAAACACGGCGGATATTTATACGATATCGACCGGTGTTATTGATTACAGGATCGTTCGAGGAACGATGCGTGAGAAAATAGAAGATTTATGTCAATGATGGACACGGAAAAATGAAATTTATTTGGAAATAAATGATGATACTTTAGTTTTGGTTATGTGATTAGTAGTACGGATTCTTGTTTTCCACATGTTATCATGCATCATAATTATCCTTATTACAGTTACTTATAATTCGTCATATTTACATTATCAGCCGTTATATGTTGGTTTTATTCACTGAGTTGGAAACTCACCCCCGTTGTGCAACAGTTCCTTGCAGGAGTAGAGTGGACGGTTAGCAGCAGTGCAGATCCAATTTTTTCCGCTTTTATCGCATCTTTTGATAGGTGGGTTGCATATGTAGTAACCTTCTCTTTTGGTATTGTATTTTGGATCTAGAAAATCTCCATCAGATTTTGTATTATGACTTCGAGTGAGAGATGATTATATGTATATTATTTGACAGATGAGGTCGTTTAGTTCTATAAATTGTTATTTCTTTTACTTAAGTCTAAAATTCTTATTGATGTCATATACGCTTGGATATTTATTTCCACTGTTGATATTGTTGATCCCAACTAGGGATGCAACCAAACTTAACACTTTATAATTGTTTTTATTATGAATTTACTAGTGAGTTACTATTAAGATCTTAATTACATGAAACTGTGACTTTTACTTAAAAATTAAATTTTTATAAAAATTCCGCAAAAAGGATTTGATCTTGGTTTTTCGGCTTGCTCGGGTTGTGTAAATATCTTTAGATATTGTACAATCTAAGTGCCGGCCACATCCAAACTTGGGTCGTGACAAAGTTGGTATCAGAGCTTAGGATTAACCTTACAGAATCGAGTAGTGAGTTAAGATAAGTTGACGTGAGTTCGTTACTTAAGATGACCTTTGGTTTGATGGAGTAGGTGATTTAGATGGGGGCAGTACC